>CM055116.1:974499401-975995234 GCA_029206835.1 Rana muscosa | reverse complement strand
AGGCTCAGCAACGAGCCCAGCAGCAATCTGAGGCCCGCTTCATAGACCTGTTGCAGAAGCAAGAGCAGAGACTACAACAACAGATGGAAGCAGTAATGCAGCAACGTCCGCAGACCATTGAGGAAAGCCGTCCCACTAATACCGCGTCCTTTGGGGTGAGTCGTTTATTGACAAAAATGACTGGAGAGGATGATCCAGAGGTATTTTTGACCACATTTGAAAGGACCGCTGAAAGAGAAAAGTGGCCTGAGGAGCAGTGGGCTGGACTGGTGGCTCCTCTGTTAACTGGTGAATCGCAGAAAGCTTACTATGACCTAGAGCCTAACCAAGCAAAAGACTATGTGATGCTAAAAGCTGAAATATTGGCAAGGCTGGGTGTCACCCAGGCTGTCCGGGCTCAGCGTGTGCATAACTGGACTTTCCAGCTTGGAAAACCCCCCAGGTCTCAAATGTATGATCTCATTCACCTGAGCAGAAAGTGGCTACAGCCAGAGACTTTGTCCGCACCAAAGATTGTGGAACGTGTTGTAATGAATCGGTTTTTGAGAGCTCTTCCTACTGCCATCCAAAAGTGGGTAAGCCATGGAGACCCAGAGACGGCCGATGGTCTTGTGGATCGTGTGGAGAAATACTTGGCTACAGAGAACCTGACGGCCTCTTCCAGAGACACTCGGACTTTCCACCCTAAGACCAGACCATCCCCAGGGGCGGATAAGAGGATTCCAAGGGGTGAGGGTGGAGAGAGTGAGAGGGTGGGAGCTCTACCCCAAGTTTGGCGAGAACAGCCTGGGAAATCAGCGGCTCAAGAGGCGGCAAGAAGGATCGTTTGCTACCGCTGCCGGCAAGCGGGACATATTGCAGCCAATTGCCCGGTTGTGGAGGAACCCATGCAGTGTGACTTTCTGACGGGCAGACGTCAGTCGCTGTGTGCGACAGTCGCATGCACTGCCATTCGAGGAACTGAGAAACATTTATGCAAAATGTGTGTTAATGGTAGAAATGTTGTGGTATTGCTGGATTCAGGTAGCCTTGTGACCCTGATAAAGGCTGAGTTAGTTAAAACAGAGGTCTCTGGGAATAGCAAGGTAGCTGTTATTTGTGTGCATGGGGACACCCGAGAGTATCCAGTGACTACAGTGTGTTTCGAGACCCCCAAAGGTACCCTCTCTCATCCAGTGGGCTTAGTATCTCAGTTACCGCATGACGCCATTGTGGGAAGGGATTTTCCGAAGTTCTGGGAACTGTGGGATGATCCTGAGCCCCTCACTGGTGCCCCTATGTACCAGAAGTGTGATAGCCAGAACTCCCCTGAGAGTGGTGAGGACTCTCCGGAATTTCCCTTATCAGTATTGGCAGGGGAGACTCAAGAAACTGGAGAGGAGCCCACCTCCTCAGACGAAAACCTACCGTCTGTGGAGTTTTCTGATCTTGAGGTTCACAGGGAAAACTTTGCCACAGAACAGTTGAAAGACCCCGCCCTAATAAAGGCACGGGAAAACGTAGTGAAAATAGATGGCGAGTTAGTGAACCCAGATAATACCTGCACTTACCCATACTTCAGCGTAGAGAAGGACCTACTGTATCGGGTGGCAAAAAGGGCAGAAGAAACCGTTGAGCAGCTTGTGGTGCCCAAACCTTACAGGAAGTTGGTGTTGGAGTTGGCCCATGGGCACATTCTTGGAGGTCATCTGGGGACAGAGAAAACCCGAGAGAGGGTATTACAGAGATTCTATTGGCCGGGGGTGATGAAGGACGTAGAAAATTATTGTTCCTCCTGCCCTGTGTGTCAGAGGTTGGCCCCGATGCCACATTTCCGTAGCCCGCTGGTCCCTCTACCCATCATTGAGGTCCCGTTTGAGAGGATCGCCATGGATTTGGTAGGTCCTATAATCAAGTCCGCTAGGGGGCACCAGTACATATTAGTTATAATGGACTATGCCACCCGTTATCCAGAAGCGATCCCTCTCCGAAATACCTCGGCCAAAACCATAGCCAAAGAGCTATCTCTTGTTTTTAGCCGGGTGGGTATTTGTAAAGAACTGCTTACGGACCAAGGTACACCCTTTATGTCCCGGGTTATGAAAGAGCTGTGTAAATTGTTCAAAGTGACGCAATTGCGTACGTCTGTGTATCACCCCCAAACCGATGGGCTGGTTGAAAGATTCAACAAAACCCTAAAACAAATGTTGAAGAAAGTGGTGGATAGAGATGGAAAGGATTGGGACTGTTTACTTCCTTATTTGATGTTTGCTATTAGGGAGGTGCCCCAATCCTCTACGGGATTCTCCCCCTTTGAGTTACTGTATGGGAGACACCCAAGAGGGCTGTTGGATATTGCCAAGGAAACTTGGGAAAGTGAGAGTTCTCCCCACAGGAGTGTGATTGAGCATGTCGCCCTGATGCAAGATCGAATTGCACAGGTAATGCCCATCGTGAAGGAACATTTGGCCCAAGCGCAGTTGGCACAGCAGAGAGTGTACAACCGTGGAGCCAAGACCCGTACCTTTTCCCCGGGGGATAGGATACTGGTACTTGTCCCTACGGTTGAAAGTAAATTCCTTGCCAAATGGCAAGGCCCCTACGAGATAATGGAAAAAGTGAGCGAAGTGAATTACAAGGTCAGACAACCAGGAAGGCGAAAGCCCGAACAGATCTATCACGTTAATCTGTTGAAAGCCTGGAGGGATAGAGAGTCCCTAGTCGCAGACACTTGGTCACCAGCTCAAACTGGTTGCGTGATTCCTGAGGTTGGAATAGCAGCCACCTTGTCACAACCCCAACAACAGGAGGTTAAGGAGTTTGTGCTTCGCAACAAGGAGGTATTCTCTGAGCTGCCGGGACAAACATCTGGGGTAGAGCATGACATCATTACCCCGCCCGGTGAAAGGGTGAAGTTAAAACCCTATCGGATCCCAGAGGCTCGACGGGAGGCAATACGGGAGGAAGTACAGAAAATGCTGAACTTAGGGGTGATAGAGGAGTCCCAAAGTGATTGGTCTAGTCCCATCGTGTTGGTGCCTAAACCGGATGGGAGCTGGCGATTTTGTAACGATTTTCGTCAGTTGAACAAAGTTACAAAATTTGACACCTACCCCATGCCACGTATAGATGAGTTGATCGACCGGCTGGGAACAGCCCGATACATGACGACTCTTGACCTCACAAAAGGGTATTGGCAAATCCCCCTGGCCAAGTCGGCCAAAGAGAAAACCGCATTTGTAACCCCAGACGGGGCGTTCCAATATAAAAGAATGCCGTTCGGGTTACAGAATGCGCCGGCCACATTCCAGCGGAAAATGGACCAGATGCTGAGGCCCCATCGGAAGTATGCTGCGGCTTACCTGGATGACGTAATTGTCCATAGCACAGATTGGGCCTCACATCTGCCAAAAGTGCAAGCAGTCCTGGACTCTGTTCGGGAAGCGGGGTTTACGGCTAACCCCAAGAAGTGTACCATTGGGCAGGAGGAGGCCAAATATCTTGGGTACACCATTGGGAGGGGAGTAATAAAACCCCAACTCAACAAAGTCGAGGCCATCCAGAGTTGGCCACGTCCCAACAGCAAGAAGCAGGTACGAGCCTTTCTGGGAATCGCTGGGTATTATCGGCGATTCATTCCCCACTTTGCTTCTAAGGCTGTGCCCCTAACCAACCTGACGAAGGGGAAAGGGTCGGTCATGATTAAATGGACCCCCGAGGCTGAGGCAGCATTCCAATTCTTGAAACAAGCCTTATGTAGCCAGCCAGTGTTGTACTCACCTGACTTCTCTAAAGACTTTGTCGTACAAAGTGATGCGTCAGATGTGGGGTTAGGAGCAGTATTGTCCCAGGTCTGGAACGGGGAAGAGCACCCAGTCATTTACCTCAGCAGGAAATTGAAGTCCCATGAGGTAAATTACGCCACCGTTGAAAAGGAGTGTTTAGCGGTGAAGTGGGCTCTAGATTCCCTTCGGTACTACCTGCTAGGTAGGCACTTTGACATGGTTACGGATCACGCTCCGTTAAAGTGGATGGCTCAAAACAAGGAAACAAATAGAAGAGTGAATAGGTGGTTCCTGGCCCTCCAGGAATTCAACTTCACAGTAAAGCATCGCCCTGGCGTTCAAATGGGGAATGTGGATGCTTTGTCTCGAGTACATGAATGCCTGATTGCTGGTGTTCCAACCCCGAGGTTAAAACAAGAGGGGGGGGTATGTGACAGCAGGAAGGTAAAGTCACCTGGTTGCATCCAGGGGGGTAGATATATTTCGCCCAGATTCAGGCTTTACGCTGACTTATACAACTAGGTGGAGAGTTGTATAAGCCCAGCTAAGGCTAGTGGGCTCATGGATGACTCATACCTCTAGGGAGAGTGTGGGGCGTCGTGCAGACAGAGATGAGGAGACCAGCTGAACCTTGTCAGCTCATTTAGGCCTCTATAAGAACTCCCAGCTTCATTAGATGTTAGCTCATGCCTGGAACCAGACCTGTGTGGACTGTCTAGGGAGAGTGAACCCCTGTGCGGTGAGGCAAAGCCTGTGTGGCTATTTGTTTGGACTTTTACTAAACCAGGGACTTAGGGACTAGGACAGCACTAGGCTGATCCCAGTTGTTAGTTAGGAAACCTGTATGTTTAGTCAGAGGTCAAGTTGACCAGGATTTATTTTGGTTATGTTTCTTTTGCTTTGCTGTGTTTTGTCACTGTAAATAGAAAATAAACCGCACCTTTTTGATTTTGAAAACCACAACCTCCGTTTGCTGGGCCTGTTTTGTGTGGGGAGCCCATCCCGGGGGTCACACACACCCGCTGCCGAGCTAACCCCCTCACAACAGTCACACGCACGGATTGAATACTGTTCATCTATCAGGCACTTACATAATAACCCCAAAGTCTTTGTGACTATGCCTATATCGATATTCCTTTCATGATCAGCAACGGTTGCATGTGTGTGGTGTGTATGGTCGTTTGGGTGGCCACCTCTGTTTTCACAGTTTTTTCTTTTTGACTAGTCTTATTTTATTATAGTTGTCTTCTGATGTGGTGTATAAATATCATGTATAATCATTAAATTGTTTTTTTATTTTTACAATTGCGGTTTACTTAGATTTAGTATCTTTAGTTTAGTTGAGCCTTTTTGAAGAATACTGTCTGTGGGGGGGTTTTCCCTCTCCTCTCTCCTGTTTTTTTTTCCATTGCATTAGGGTGTGCACCCCAAAGCTCAACAACATTTTCGTGTGTATGAGGACGCTTCCTGAGGACGTTCACAACGAAACGTACGTCGAGGCGGTACCTGGTCACGTTCGTGTGTAATTTCCGGACTGGATGGTTGCCGGAAGCTAGGAGGTGGAACGCATGCCGCTACGGAGGTGGCCATATCGGAACAGTTCCCCGCCAGCATACCAATTGACAAGCCAGCAGCCCCAGTGCCGGGATAAGGCACTTTTAAATGTGAGTAAGCCAATTGGCTTTCTGTTTTACATTGTTTTATCCAATAAATGGTTTTACGCTATGGAAATTTCATATTATTTCTGCATATGATCCGGCCGAAACTTTGTGAGGAGGAAGGGTGCCGTACGTCTCCAGTATCATATATGTGAGCAGGCACAATCCTGCATAAGCTCTAATGACCTACTTTTTGGCAAAAGTGGTCATACAATTCTGGTAAGCAGAATCTTATTCAGACACATTGGGTGTGTTCTCTATACCATTGGTGGAGGATCCATTTCCTATATCACTGCAACTTTTCATCAGAGACATTGAATGGGCACGTCTGATGTCTGAGAAGTCTCATCACATCTTTCTTAAAGATATATCACAACAGAAAACGAGTGTCTATGTTGGTTATGGACTTTGAATGTCAAAATTCGAATCACTAATTGGGACTATATTAATTTCACAATATTTGGTTAATTAAGTTATTTTTGGTTTATTAATTAATACAATCCACTGAGGTTATATATGCTGTATTGGTCACACGTAATTTTTTTTTAGCGCCCCCTATATTCAATACTTTAATGACATTACACCTTGGTGTCAAGTCTGCTATCTTGCTTTTCCTTTTTGCGCAGCATAGGAATTTTGTGTTTCAATATTTTTATTCAAGTTTTGTCATACAAAATGTATAAAAGTCGCAACATAACATTGTACAGTCACAATCAACATTTGGGGTAACACAATGAAGATCACTAAGTGTAGGGGTCCTTGGAGTAGTAAACAAAAAAATAAAAAAAAAAAAAATAAATAAGTAGAAATAACGATTATCACTACTTAATAGCTCACATAAGTCCGAAGCTCCGTAGAGCCGTTAACCCCTATTAGCATCGCAGATCATATCTGAACCGTCCACCCAGATGAGCCGCCCCCCCATCCATCTATCGGGGGGGGCGCAACTCAGCCGGCTGTGTGGGCAGCCCAGAGGTCCGATCAGACTGACAATGGTCCCGTAGGAGCTGAGAAAACAGGGAGCAGCACAAACCTCTAAGGTCTGGATCTGACTCCAAAAATAAACAATAAGTAAATTTCAAAAGAGAGGAAAGAGGACAGTGACAGAGAATAGAAGGGAGGAAACAGAGTAAGGAAAGGACAGTTGAGGAGGGGGAATGGGGGGAGGGAGGGGGGGGAGGAGCCCCGATTCAGCACCCAGACATCCCAACCTAACCCCTTAGGCTATGCTGTAAACATCCCCGGGTCATTAGTTAGGTAACGAAGCCATGGGTCCCACACTTTATGAAACAGTTTCATTTTATCTTGGGCCAGAGCGGTCAAGCGTTCGTTTAGCATCAACCAAGACAACTTGCCTTTAAGCTGATCGAATGGTAGAGCTGCCGATTTCCAGTTCCTAGCAATGGTGATTTTGGCTGAGATAAATATAAATGTCAAGAGCCTCTTGCAGGACTTGGAGGCTTCCACATCTCCTCCCCCCAGTAGTGCTTGCTTAGCTGATTTAGTTAGGTTTAGTTGGGTAAGGGAGTAAACTAAATTATACACCCTGATCCAAAACCTCCGGACCTTTGGGCATGTCCACCAAATATGATAGGTGGTGCCCACCTGGCCACATCCTCTAAAGCACAACGGGGTAGCTCCTGAAACAAAAGTTGCCAGTCTGACCGGCACCATATACCACCTCAGCAGAACCTTATAATTGGCCTCAATTATCGAAGTATTGACGAGCGAACGAGATGCTGTCTCGGCTATCCTATGCCATTCGTCCAGATCCAGGGTTTCCTGCAAGTCGGTCTCCCATTGGACCATATAATTCAGCTTTGTCGATGCACTCAGCAATATCGAATATATAGCAGATAAATGTCCTTTAATTTTATCATAATTTTTGCATAGATGTTCCATGGGAGTTTGGGTTGCTAGGTCGCTCTTGCGAGCCAGGGTTTGTACATAATGTGAGATTTGGGCGAACCTATAACCCTCCGCTGGAGGCATTTGATGCCTGTCAGCCATAGTCCGTTCGGTCAGCATACCTCTATGATCGCACAAGTCAGCAATACACTTAAAACCCTTATTAGTCCACCATTCGAACGCTAGTGGGGTGAGACCCGGGGTGAATGCTTTATTTTGAAGCAGAGGTGTCAATGGAGAATGAGGAGATTTGAATTTGTGAGATCTGGAGAGTCTGTCCCATAGTTCCAGTGACATGGATAAAGTAGGGCAAAGTATAGGAGGTCGCTCCTTGATAGGGAGCCATAAAATATAAGAAATAGGTTTGGGACGGCAGGAATAAGATTCCATAGCCATCCAAATGGCCGGTGCCTGTTGGGAGTGAAACCTTGTAAGTTGTGCTATCTGGGCAGCATAAAAATATTTTAATAAGTCTGGAAGACCAAGTCCTCCTCTCCGCTTCAACGTGTATAGAGTGCTCCTATTCACCCTGGGTCTCTTATCACCCCAAATAAACTGTATTACTTTATTCTGGAATCGTTTAAGGTCATCACGGGCCAATGAAACTGGCAAGGTACGGAAGAAATACAATAATCGAGGTAGAACATTCATTTTAATTGAGTGAAGTCTGCCAAACCACGATGGCGGGTGAACCTGCCACTTAGCCATGTCAGCTGTTAGCCGTTTGAAAAGGGCTGGATAATTCTCTTTGTACAACTCACCAATAGATGAGGTCAGCTGTATGCCTAAATAAGGGAGAGCTGTGGATTCCCATCGGAATTGAAATGATTTTTCAAGCGTAGCCTGAGTGGAGCTTAGCAAAGATAAGTTCAGTGCTCTTGACTTACTATGATTAATTGCCAACCCGGAAATGTTAGAAAAAGGCTGCAAAATAGCATATAAATTAGGTAGGGATGTGATCGGTGAGGTCAAGGTCAGCAACAAGTCGTCCGCAAAGAGTAAACATTTGTGTTCATAGTCTCCGCAATAAATGCCCTGTATATCTCTGCAGGCGCGAATTTTGAGCGCTAGTGGTTCAATCGCCAGGGCGAATAATAGTGGCGACAACGGGCAGCCCTGTCTAGTTCCTCTCCTGATAGGAAATGTTTGGGATGTATATCCTCTGAGCATTAGCGAGGCACTGGGGGAATCATATAATATGTGAAGGAGATCCAGAAAGCGTCTCCCAAATCCAAAGCGTGTGAGAACATCAAAAAGATAGTCCCAGGAGATAGAATCGAACGCCCTCTGGATATCCAATGAAAGTAACATTCCCCTCCTAGTCCCCTTTCCATCCCAATCAGACCGAACTGCCGAGATAAGGTTAATTATCCGGCGGGTTTGGTCTGATGCCTGTCTTGTCGGGACAAAACCTGCTTGGTCAGGATGGATATAACACTGAAGAAAAGTATTAAGTCTCTGGGCCAGTATTTTGGTTAGAATCTTAAGATCCGTATTGATCAGAGAAATTGGGCGGTAATTGGAACAGTCTGTATGGTCCTTTCCTGGTTTCGGGATAACACTTATATAGGCTACATTTTCATGGCTGGGGAGCTTGCTGCCGCTTCTCAGGTCATTAAAGTAAGTACAGAGATGTGGGGCCAGAAGATCGTGATATTTCCTATAGTAGTGACCCGGGAATCCATCTGGCCCAGGAGCCTTAGTAGGGTGTAGGGTTTTAATTGCAGCCCTGACTTCAGGCTCTGTAAGAGCACCGTCCATCAGTTCCGCATGGGCTTGTGTCAATTTAGGCAGCTGTAAGTCGCGAAAGAATGTGTTCGCTCCGGATAGATCGAACTTGTCCTGCGCTCCATACAGCTTAGCCTAAAATTTGTGAAATTCTCCAATTATCCGTTCGGGGTTCTGGGAGGTTAGGCCCGTGGATAGTCGTAATTTAGGCAAAGTCGGTGTGTACGGTCGAGGAACCAGTTTTCTAGCTAACATTGTGGTAGGTTTATCACCCATCGTATAGAATCTGTGCTTAGACCAACTAATATGTTTCTCCGCTTGAGTAGTCAAGCTAAGATTTAGTGCTAGTCGAGCCTCGTCAATTTTATGCCTTATATCTACCAGGGGATTCCTGTGCTGTTCACTAAGTAAGTTATCCAAGTTTGTTTCCAGAATCTTATTTGCCTGTTCCCTATTGCGTTTAATCCTGGCTGCCACTTGTAACAATATGCCCCTAATCGCTGCTTTATGAGCTACCCAGTTAATTGCGGGGGATGTGTCCGATGCCTTATTAAGTCTAAAGTATTCCTGTATTTCCTTTTGAATCTCTAAAAAGATTGTAGGGTCATTCAGCAAGCTCACATTAAGTCTCCACGGGGAGGGCCTAGATTTAGTCCACAGCTCTGAAGTAGAGAGTTTTATCGGGGAATGATCAGACCAAGGGGTAGATAAAATCTTAACCGACTTAATAAATGGTAGCAAAGGCGTACGTACTAGAACGTGGTCTATCCTCGAGTAAGTATGATGGGCTTGTGAAAAGTGTGTAAAGTCTCTGACCGTAGGGTTATTTTCTCGCCAGGCGTCGATGAGGTCATGGAAATGAAACAGACGTGCAACCTTGCTGCTTCCAGTCGGTGGGCGTTTCAATGTTGGTTTAGAGGAGTCCGATTTATCCATAATTCTGTCCAAGGGGATATTGCTATCGCCTCCCATAATGACCTGACCCTGGACTTTGGGCATAAGAATCTTCAGCATTTTGCTAAAGAATTCCGGCTGTCCAGTATTCGGGGCATAGTATGATATAAAGGACACTTCCTGGTCATGGAGCCGCCCCACTGCCATAATATATCTACCTCTCTTGTCCTTAACAATAGTGATGGGGGTAAAGGGGGTCCGTTTCAAAAAGCAGATGGCTACACCGCCCTTCTTTTCCCGACCCCCTGCCAAGTAGAACTGTGGATACTTCCCATTAAGGTAACGGGGCGCTGAGACATTGGAGAAATGAGTTTCCTGTAATAGCAGGACTTCAGCCTTCTGTTTATGATAAAACTGGAAAGCCTTAGTTCTTTTAGTAGGGGAGTTAAATCCATGTACATTATGGCTAACTATCGAATAGTCTGTGTTATATGTGGTGGCCATCGTGGTAGGGCAGAGCACTCTTACCTTGCATAATGAATGAAGCGAGAAGGGTCCCGATAATGATGACTGTTCGGCTATGTGACCTCTCAGACCATGACATAAGGGAAGGGCGCTGAACCGAGGCTCCGAAGAAAGAGGGGGAAGGGAGAGAAGGAAAAGGCATTAGAGAAGAAGAGAAACAAGAATAAAAGCAAAAAAACATATACATAGGCCTTAGGCCCAAACAATCAATATAACTCAATCCTAGCTGATGAATGAAGGAATGGGGAATAACCCCTGCCGGAGACAACATCCGGCAAATTAGGTGCAAGGGTACCATCCTTGTCGTAGGATAGGTAGTCTTGCAGTTGGGTGGCAAGCATGACCACCCCGACCCAAATATGATTAAACTCTGTACGAGCAGGCTATTCGAGGTCATATCGGAAATGACAAAATCAATCAATATAGTTGTAACATAACAGGCTGTCTATAGGAACATGCATTCCCAAGGCCAGTGGCGCCGGGGCCGGAAGGGTCCCCATCGGTCGTTCCGGCCCCCGAGCCACAGCCTAACAGGGGAACACATTGCGGTCCGACTAAGGCCCCCAGACTGCTAAAAAGCAAAAAGCAAAATTTCTTCGACCAGGTTGGGCCCGTTGGGATTGTAAAATATTCGGCTGGCAGCCAGTCCGAAGAACCAGGAACTCCAGTAACTTTGTAACCTGTGACTTTGTAACCTGTGAACGGTAACGATGGCCCCATCAGGCCCATAGTCCATCATGGGCCCAGGCCATATCTGTGCAATCAAGCACTAACAGTTCTCAAAAGGGGGGCAAAAAAAAAGCAAAAAGAGAAAAGAGCAATAATACTCAGGTATTCCGGCGAGCATTTCTGGCCTGTGAGCGTGTGCGATCCTGCCATATCGGGGAGAGGGGACGATGATCCAGACGAGGGGGAGATGAAATCGGAGTCGGAGAGTCCCGTGCAATGATGCCGAGACTAAGCAGTAGGTCTTCGCCTGCTTGGAACGTGGAAAAGGAGTGGGACTTTCCATTGTAAGTGAATGATAACTTAAAAGGGAACGACCATCGATACTTAATCTGTTTGGCCATAAGTTGCTGGAGTAATGGCCGTAGGTTTCTGCGTTTTTGGACCGTTGATGGCGCCAAATCTGTAAAAAGCTGTATTGGTGTTCCAAATAGCGACAGGTCCGGCCTGTTGCGAGCCGCAAGCATCATCTTTTCCTTAATGCGGTAGTGATGTGGCTTAACAATAATGTCTCGTGGTAGGCCGTCGGCCCTTGGGGCTGTCAGTGCTCGGTGAACGCGATCAACTTCCATGTGGTGGATGGCTATATCAGGGATAAGGGTTTTCATCAGGTCTTTTACAGCCCCCTCTAGATCTGTGTGAGTTTCAGGGAGGCCACGCACGCGGACATTGTACCTACGAGAACGATTCTCCAAATCTTCAATTTTTGTGAATGCCTCTTCTAATCTATCCTGGAGGTCTGTCACCATGGCTGAGTTCTGGTTGACCCTTTTGATGGCTCCGTCCACTTTGGTTTCAATTAGCTCAAAACGCTCTCCCAAGCTATGGATGTCTTTTTTCAGGTCAGTGGTGATTAATGTGCAGGCCTTAGAGAGCTCCTGCTGCAGCATGGTGGAGAATCTGCCCAACAGTACAGCATCAGGGGAATAGTGTGAGATCTGGGGAATTGGCATATCCTGGCTGGATTGGCTGGATTGGCTAATGAGGACTTCTGCTAAGTCTGCCATGTTCCTATCCATGGAGGAGGCAGGGGAGGCAGGGGAGTTTGGAGAGTCATGTCTATCAGCGTATATGACTGGGGATGGGGGATGTGATAGTGACTCACCCCGCTGTCCGGTCTCCACCTCTCCCGAGGATTGTGAGGAGAATGGATCCCTAATTGGCTCCAGATTTAGCTGCCTGTCACCTCTCTGTGTAGCGCCGTCGGATCTGGCTGCTGCCGTGCTGCCTCGTGTGTCTGGCTTACCCGGCGCCATCTTGGATCGCGGCTGTGCTATAGGGGAAGGCCCTGCTCTCTTCTGGGCTGTAGTTTGCTTATCGTGCCCTTTCCGCGGCTGCCCCTGTGCCCTACGGTTCATCACCACTTCGGGGCTGGTGTGGGATCGGTCCTGGCTCACGGACCTCGGTGCCTGCGCTATCGTTAGCTCTGGTGGGTCGGGGTGCCGGGAGCTCGGTCAGCACACGTCCTTCTCCGAGTCCCCGCGCATGCGCACTCTAGCATAGGAATTTTGTTTGGACTTTTTCTTTATGGACACTTTTTAATTTATTCATCTATTTGTTATACATGTATCACTATTCATTCATCTAAGTTGGTTTTTCACAAAGTGATTTATGTGGTTCACATTTGATTTATGTTCATATCATAGGTGTGCGCAGCCTTTGGCATTAGGGTGTGCACCCCAAAGCTCAAACACACTCTACCGATCACTCACGATGTTCATTCAGAAAGGGAAGGGGCCGGTAAATGGCATATTTACTGGCCCCTTCCCCCACTCATCCTAAAACATCTACAGGAAGAACCGGTGGGAGAGGAGGGAAGCTGGCAGTGCTGTGGGGGGAAGGAGGGGGAGCCAGGTCAGTAGGGGGAATCTGTTCTGCACAGGGTGATTAGGGTGTGCCTGGGCACATCTGGCACACCCTGTGCGCACGCCTATGGTTCATGTATATTTTTTCACATATGTTTATAGGCTTAGCGCTGT
The DNA here is from genome assembly GCA_029206835.1 of Rana muscosa. Lineage (NCBI taxonomy): Eukaryota > Metazoa > Chordata > Amphibia > Anura > Ranidae > Rana > Rana muscosa. Next base: position 975,982,052 of record CM055116.1, on the reverse strand, counting down.
ACTTTCTTTTAGTATAGAGATCAAGCTTACCAGCTTTAACATGGGGAAAAAAGGACAAGCACCTGTGATATTACAAGCGGAACACTTTTTTTCATACAATATTTGCCAATATAATGCCAGAATAAATATGGTAAATATTGGGGTCTATGCACAAATAGAAGATATTTATTTCCCAGGATCTTATATGTAACGTGTTCCAAACTGTAAGTCTAATGCCGCGTACACACGATCGTTTTTCATGACGTTAAAAATGCCATTTTTAAAATTGGTCATTAAAACCGATCGTGTGTATGCTCCAGAGCATTTTTAACAACGTGAAAAACGGGCTAAATTTTTTTCGAACCTGCTCTATTTTTTCACGTAGTTTTTCATGTCGTTTTTTTTAACGTTGTTAAAACGGTAGTGTGTATGCTTTTCCGAGGGGAAAAAAAACGCGCATGCTCAGAATCAAGTATGAGACGGGAGCGCTCGTTCTGGTAAAGCTAGCGTTTGAAAGGGAGATAGCACATTCGTCACGCTGGAAATTATTGCATCGTTTAATGCAGCGCATTCCTTTCTTCTTTATATAATGCTTAAATAATGAACTTCTTTTGCTAATGATATTCAGAGTTATGACAAACTTGTTTGTCAGTAATTCTTAGTGTAGCGGCCTCACCCCTCTCTCCCCTTCTCATACTCGGCTTGTCTTTCTTCGTCTAGGGGTCTCAGTACAGGGGGGAGGGATGAGATACACCACGGCCCATGTCCTCCATAGCTAAGAGGTGAAGGCCAGAAGATTGGGTCTTGTGTAGGTGTCCTAGAGTCAAGTCCAGTACTTCGTCCCTGACTCCTTTGCTCCTAGTAACCAGAGTTCCACACAGTGAATAGGTCCAACTCAGTTTTATTCTTCTTGCCAAACAATAAGACAGTTTCTTCTACTGAGTAGTGATGGGGAATAGATCAAGGCACAATCCCTTCCCTTCTCTTGCTAACCACTGTGATATCACCAGTGGCGGGTAGTCACTGCCACTGACTATATTGAGAATGTGAATTACCTTCGCTAGCACGGCCCCTGTCAGGGGAAGGAGATCCGTCCAAGGGAGAAACAGGAGGCCTCTCTGTCACCAGCAATGCTGCGCTGGACTCTTCAGAGAAGTTCCGCACACCAGTCCTCACGAACTCAGACCCAGGCACCCAAGGAGTTAGGGCCCCCTCGGATTCCTCCACCCTCGCGGAACTCAGTCGAAGGTACTGAGCCCCAGGCCTCCGCCATAGTACCTCACCCCAGGCTAAAGGTGCCTGGGATGGACTCCATCTCTCGCTCCGGCCAGGTCAAGGGCACCTGAGCCCGGAACTCCGGAACGCCAGCACCCAAGCTGAAGGTGCCTGGGTGCGGCCGCATCCTCCAACTCCCTCCGAACTCTGAACCCCGTGGTAAGGGCGTCCGCCCCTTTTATCCCCCCTCCCTTCGCGCCACAGCGGGTTCCCCGCCCCGCTGTACCAGCTCCAGGGGAGGACAAAAAGGTACAGTCTTGCGGTGTGAGTTCAGCTCCGACCCCGGGCAACAGCGCCACCTGTGGACCGCAAGGAACCTCACACCACTAGAGTCCTCCAAGAACCAGAAAAGGGTCTCTGATCCCCTAGCAATTGGTGCATCTGGGTTACACTACCACCCAGATGCTTCCCCTAAATTCAAATACCCGCTACATTAGTGATCTCGTGAACATTTTTGTTGGTAAGCCAGATCCCCGTGATAAATTATTAAATAATTTAAAATAGCTTCAAACATTTTTTTTTTTCTTTTATATTTAGGAATGTTTATATTTTTTTCTTTTATCTTTATGTAGCGGGTGTTTGAAATTAAGGGAGGCATCTGGGTGGTAGTGTAACCCAGATGCACTGATTGCTAGGGAGTCTGAGACCCTTTTATGGTTCTGGGAGGACTCTGGTGGTGTGAGGTTCCTTGCGGTTCACGGGTGGCGCTGTTGCCCTGGGCCGGAGCTGAACTCACACCGCAAGACTGTACCTTTTTGCCCTCCCCTGGAGTTGGTACAGCGGGGCGGGGAACCCGCTGTGACGCAAAGGGAGAGGGGATAAAAGGGGCGGACGCCCTTACCACAGGGTTCAGAGTTATGAGACTGGAGGATGTGGCCGCACCCAGGCACCTTCAGCTTGGGTGCTGGCGTTCCAGTGCTTCAGGCCTAGGCGCCTTTGGCCTGAGCGAAGATGGAGTCCATCTCAGGCACCTTTAGCCTGGGGTGAGGTACTATGGCGGACGCCTGGGGCTCAGTACCTTCGACTGAGTTCCGCGAGGGTGGAGGAATCCGAGGGGGGCCCTAACTCCTTGGGTGCCCGTGTCTGAGTTTGTGAGATCTGGTGTGCGGAACTTCTCTGAAGAGCCCGGCACAGCATTGCTGGTGACAGAGAGGCCTTCGGTTTCTCCCTTGGACAGATTTTCCTTCCCCTGATAGGGGCAGTGATAGCGAAGGTAATTCACGTTCTAACTCACATAGTCAGTGGCAGTGACTATTCGCCATTGGTGATATCACAGTGGTTAGCAGGAGAAGGGAAAGGATTGTGCCTCGATCTATTCCCCATTACTACTCAGTAGAAGAAACTGTTTGTTGTTTACCAAGAAGAATAAAACTGAGTTGGACCTATTCACTGTGTGGAACTCTGGTTACTAGGAGCAAAAGAGGCAGGGACGAAGTACTGGACTTGACTCTAGGACACCCACACCAAACCCAATCTTCTGGCCTTCACCTCTTAGCTATGGAGGACATGGGCCGTGGTGTATCTCATCCCTCCCCCCAGCACTGAGACCCCTAGACGAAGAAAGACAAGCATGAGAAGGGGAGAGAGGGGTGAGGCCGCTACATTTGTAATTTTTTTTTTTTTCTTTTAGATTTAGAAATGTCTATATTTTTACTTTTCTTTTGTGTGTCAAGTTACCACACCAACATTATAAATTTGTATTATTTTCCCTCAAGGAGGTTTGTGTCCCTTGTTAATTATAAAAAATTTTGTTGAAATGTCCCTGCCTACTCACTAGCAAACTCTCTTTTTGAATTAAAATCACATAGTAAAGTATTTGCTGTAAATCAAATAATCCTTTATTTAGGCAGATAACAAATTAAAGGGGAAGGCAGCACTGGAGACCCTGCTTGAATTTGTGCATCCTTTGGACCCCACAGCAAACATCCAAGAATAGAACAAACTCTGTAATAACAAAAAAAGAAAAATAGGAGCACAATCTTGTCTTGGACTCCCAGAGGTCAGGAACAGCAGCAGATAATTCACATATATCCCCAGTCTGTGGTACTACAGCAGTCATTATTTTTTCCTCTTCCTTGTAGCCAGGGCTGGACTGGGACCAGAATTTGGCCCTGGACTTCATCCAGACCGGCCCACTTTAATTCAATAAAATGCTGCCTCCCACCCCCCCAAAAAATCACGCCCACTAAAAGGCCCCTACATCCATTATTGTATATCATGAGAGGGTGAGCGAGAGGGGAATGAGAGAGAGAGAGGGAGGGTTGAGGGAAAGGGGATGAGAGGGGGTGGGTGAGAGAGGGGGGTGAGTGTAAGAGAGAGGGGGTGAGTGTAGGACCCCTTACACACTGAGGCGTTTTTCAGGCTCTTTTGGGCTAAAAATAGCGCCTGTAAAGCCCCTGAAAAATGCCTCCGCTGCAGTCCCAGTGTGAAAGTCCTCCAAGCAGCATCTTTGGGGCGGTGGAGGAGCGGTGTACACACCGCTCCTGCCCATTAAATTGAATGGCTGAGAGACAGAGGAGGGGGCTGAGAGACAGAGGAGGGGGCTGAGAGACAGAGGAGGGGGCTGAGAGACAGAGGAGGGGTCTGAGAGACAGAGGGGGAAGCTGAGAGACAATGGGAGGGAACTGAGAGACAATGGGAGGGAGCTGAGAGACAATGGGAGGGAGCTGAGAGACAGAGGGGGAGCTGAGAGACAGAGGGGGAAGCTGAGAGACAGAGGGGGAAGCTGAGAGACAGAGGGGGAAGCTGAGAGACAGTGGAGGGGAGCTGAGAGACAGTGGAGGGGGTCTGAAAGACAGTGGAGGGGGTCTGAGAGACAGTGGAGGGGGTCTGAGAGACAGTGGAGGGGTCTGAGAGACAGGGGGAGCTGAGAGACAGAGGAGGAGAGCTGAGAGATAGAGGAGGGGTCTGAGAAACAGAGGAGGGGTCTGAGAGACAGAGGGGAGCTGAGAGAGAGAGGAGGGGATAAAAGAGGGGGGACTGAGAGACATGGGAACTGAGAGACAGAGGGGGGTCTGAGAGACAGAGGAGGGGTCTGAGAGACAGAGGGGGAAGCTGAGAGGCAATGGGAGGGAGCTGAGAGACAATGGGAGGGAGCTGAGAGACAATGGGAGGGAGCTGAGAGACAATGGGAGGGAGCTGAGAGACAGAGGGGGAGCTGAGAGACAGAGGAGGAGAGCTGAGAGATAGAGGAGGGGTCTGAGAAACAGAGGAGGGGTCTGAGAGACAGAGGGGAGCTGAGAGAGAGAGGAGGGGATAAAAGAGGGGGGACTGAGAGACATGGGAACTGAGAGACAGAGGGGGGTCTGAGAGACAGAGGAGGGGTCTGAGAGACAGAGGGGGAAGCTGAGAGGCAATGGGAGGGAGCTGAGAGACAATGGGAGGGAGCTGAGAGACAGAGGGGGAGCTGAGAGACAGCTGAGAGACAGAGGGGGAAGCTGAGAGACAGAGGGGGAAGCTGAGAGACAGAGGGGGAAGCTGAGAGACAGAGGGGGGAGCTGAGAGACAGAGGGGGGAGCTGAGAGACAGAGGGGGGAGCTGAGAGACAGTGGAGGGGAGCTGAGAGACAGTGGAGGGGGTCTGAAAGACAGTGGAGGGGGTCTGAGAGACAGTGGGGGGGTCTGAGAGACAGTGGGGGGGGTCTGAGAGACAGTGGAGGGGTCTGAGAGACAGTGGAGGGGTCTGAGAGACAGTGGAGGCATCTGAGAGACAGGGGGAGCAGAGAGACAGAGGAGGAGAGCTGAGAGACAGAGGAGGGGTCTGAGAGACGGAGGAGGGGTCTGAGAGACGGAGGAGGGGTCTGAGAGACGGAGGAGGGGTCTGAGAGACGGAGGAGGGGTCTGAGAGACGGAGGGGGGGTCTGAGAGACGGAGGGGAGCTGAGAGAGAGAGGAGGAGATAAAAGAGGGGGGGACTGAGAGACACGGGAACTGAGACAGAGGGGGGGACTGAGAGACAGAGGGGGGTCTGAGAGACAGAGGGGGAGCTGAGAGACAGGGGGGAGCTGAGAGACAGGGGGGAGCTGAGAGACAGTGGAGGGGTCTGAGAGACAGTGGAGGGGTCTGAGAGACAGTGGAGGGGTCTGAGAGACAGTGGAGGGGTCTGAGAGACAGAGGGGGAGAGCTGAGAGACAGAGGGGGAGAGCTGAGAGACAGAGGGGGAGAGCTGAGAGACAGAGGGGGAGAGCTGAGAGATAGAGGGGAGCTGAGAGACAGAGGAGGGGCTAAAAGAGGGGGGACTGAGAGAAACGGGAACTGAGAGACAGAGGGGGGTCTAAGAGACAGAGGGGGGTCTGAGAGACAGAGGGGGAGCTGAGAGACAGAGGGGGAGCTGAGAGACAGAGGGGGAGCTGAGAGACAGAGGGGGAGCTGAGAGACAGAGGGGGAGCTGAGAGACAGAGGGGGAGAGCTGAGAGACAGAGGGGGAGAGCTGAGAGACAGAGGGGGAGAGCTGAGAGACAGAGGGGGAGAGCTGAGAGACAGAGGGGGGAGGTGAGGGATAGAGGAGGGGGCTGAGAGACAGTGGGGAGAGCTGAGAGACAGAGGGGGAGAGCTGAGAGACAGAGGGGAGAGCTGAGAGACAGAGGGGGAGAGCTGAGAGACAGAGGGGGAGAGCTGAGAGACAGAGGGGGAGAGCTGAGAGACAGAGGGGGAGAGCTGAGAGACAGAGGGGGAGAGCTGAGAGACAGAGGGGGAGAGCTGAGAGACAGAGGGGGAGAGCTGAGAGACAGAGGGGGAGAGCTGAGAGACAGAGGGGGAGAGCTGAGAGACAGAGGGGGAGAGCTGAGAGACAGAGGGGGGGAGCTGAGAGACAGAGGAGGAGGGGTCTGAGAGACAGAGGAGGAGGGGTCTGAGAGACAGAGGAGGAGGGGTCTGAGAGACAGAGGAGGAGGGGTCTGAGAGACAGAGGAGGGGTCTGAGAGACAGAGGAGGGGGCTGAAAGAGGGGGGACTGAGAGACAGAGGGGGGACTGAGAGACAGAGGGGGGACTGAGAGACAGAGGGGGGACTGAGAAAAAGAGGGGGCAGAGAGACAGAGGGGAGGGCTGAGACAGACCACATAGCACTGTCCCTTTCTGAAGTCCCTCCTCTGCTCACCTCCCCGCTGTCTCAGTGTTCTGGCATGTTTGTGTAGGATGCCAGGTACCTGATGGCCATCAGCGACAGCGCCGAGTCTCCCTCTTGATCCGGGGGGTGCTCACGCTCCTCTGCTCCTTACAGCGGTGCATGTTCTCTTCCTCCGGGCTCCCAGTCAGCCTGCCCTCCGGCCCAGGCCACATGGTTCCTTGAGCAGAGAGGAGATGGAGGAATCGAGGTTCTGGGAGCGCCGGGGTGGCCGCGCTCGCTACTGTCCGCCTCTTCGGTGGTCAGGGAGGGGGTGGAGCTCTTCTCCCTCTGAATTTTACATCCAACTGCCCTCCTCGATGGCCACCTTCCCCGAATCCCCGCCGCTGTTTGCTGCCACGTTCCCGCTGCCACCAAACTGCATAAAAAAAACGGGCCACAAAAAAAAAAAAAAAATTCTGTGAGGGCCGCTGTTTGCTACCACGCTCCCGCTGCCACCGAACTGCATAAAAAAACGGCCCACAAAACAAAACAAAAAAAATTTTTTTTTTTTTTTTTTTTAACCACTTAAGCCCCGAACCATTTGGTAGCTAAAGGACCAGAGGTGAATTCAGAATTTTGCACTGCGCTGCTTTAACTGTAAATTGTGCGGACATGCAATGTTGTACCCAAACGAAATTTGCGTCCTTTTCTTCCCACAAATAGAGCTTTCTTTTAATGGTATTTGATTGCCTCTGTGATTTTTATTTTTTGCGATATAAACGGAAAAAGACCGAAAATTTTGAAAAAAAATGATATTTTCTACTTTTTGTTATAAGAAAAATCGAATAAACTCAATTTTAGTCATACATTTAGGCCAAAATGTATTCAGCCACATGTCTTTAGTAAAAAAAATGTCAATAAGCGTATATTTATTGGTTTGCGCAAAAGTTATAGCGTTTACAAACTATGGTACATTTTCTGGAATTTACACAGCTTTAAATTTATGACTGCCTATCTCATTTCTTGAGGTGCTAAAATGGCAGGGCAGTACAAAACCCCCCAAATGACCCCATTTTGTTAAGTAGACACCCCAAGGAAATTGCTGAGAGGCATGTTGAGCCCATTGAATTTTTTTTTTTTGTCCCAAGTGATTGAATAATGACAAAAAAAAAAAATTACAAAAAGTTGTCACTAAATGATATATTGCTCACACATGCCATGGTTATATGTGGAATTGCACCCCAAAATACATTTTGCTGCTTCTTCTGAGTACGGGAATACCACGTGTGGGACTTTTTAGGAGCCTAGCCGCGTACGGGACCCCAAAAACCAAGCACCGCCTTCAGGATTTCTAGGCACAAATTTTTGATTTGACTCCTCACTACCTATCACGGTTTCGAAGGCCATAAAATGCCAAAATAGCACAAAACCCCCCCCCCAAATGACCCCATTTTGGAAAGTAGACACCCCAAGCTGTTTGCTGAGAGGCATGGTGAGTATTTTACAGCTCTCATTTGTTTTTGAAAATGAAGAAAGAACATTTTTTTTTCTTTTTCAATTTTCAAAACTTTGTGACAAAAAGCGAGATCTGCAAAATACTCACAATACCTCTCAGCAAATAGCTTGGGGTGTCTACTTTCCAAAATGGGGTCATTTGGGGGGGTTTTGTGCCATCTGGGCATTCCATGGCCTCCAAAACTGTGATAGGCAGTGAGAAGTGAAATCAAAAATTTACACCCTTAGAAAGCCTGAAGGCGGTGATTGGTTTTTGGGGTCCCGTACGCGGCTAGGCTCCCAAAAAGTCTCACACATGTGGTATCCCCGTACTCAGGAGAAGCAACAGAATGTATTTTGGGGTGTAATTCCACATATGCCCATGGCATGTTTGAGCAATATATAATTTAGTGACAACTTTGTGCAAAAAAAAAAAAAAAATTGTCTTTTTTCCGCAACTTGTGTCAACATATAAAATATTCCATGGACTCGACATGCCTCTCAGTATATAGCTTGGGGTGTCTACTTTCCAAAATGGGGTCATTTGGGGGGGTTTTGAACTGTTCTGGCATTTTATACACAACATTAGGAAGCTTACATCCACTCTTCTAACCACTTGAAGACAAAGCCCTTTTTGACACTTTTTGTTTACATGAAAACATATTTTTTTTTGCAAGAAAATTGTGTTGAACCCCCAAACATTATATATTTTTAAAGCAAAGGCCCTACAGAATAAAATGGTGGGTGTTGTATTTTTTTTCTACACAGTATTTGCGCAGCGATTTTTCAAACGCATTTTTTGGGGAAAAAATACACTTTTTTTAATTTTAATGCACTAAAACACACTATATTGCCCAAATGTTTGATGAAATAAAAAAGTACATAGATACCAAACACGACATGCTTTAAAATTTCGCACAAACGCGCATTGGCGACAAACTACATACATTTTTAAAAGCCTTTACAGGTTACCCCGTTAGATTTACAGAGGAGGTCTACTGCTAAAATTACTGCCCTCGATCTGACCTTCGCGGTGATACCTCACATGCATGGTGCAATTGCTGTTTACATATGATGCCAGACCGACGCTTGCGTTCGCCATTGGGCAAAAGCAGGGCAGGACAGGGGTGCTTTTTTTTTTTTTTTTTTATTATTAATTTTGCTTTTTTATTTTATTTTTAAATTGTTCCTTCCATATTTTTTTTTTTTTTATTGTTATCTCAGGGAATGTAAATATCCCCTATGATAGCAATAGGTAGTGACAGGTACTTTTTTTTGAAAAAACTGGGGTCTAGACCCTAGATCTTTCCTCTGCCCTCAAAGCATCTGACCACACCAAGATCGGTGTGATAAAATGCTTTCCCAATTTCCCAATGGCACTTTTTATATCCAGGGGGGGGGGGAACATTCCCTCCCACTGCTTGTAAAAGCAGTCCAGAGGCTAATTAGTCACTAGGATTGCTTTTACATGAAAGCCGGCCGCTGGCTGAAAAGAATGATACCAAGATGATACCTAAACCCACAGGCATCAATCTGGTATAACCATTCAAAGTCCAGCAACATACCAGTACGTTGCTGGTCCTTGTTGGACATGTATTGTAATCTTTTTTTTTTTCATGCAGCCAGGTGGCTGAACGAAAAAAGAGATTGATCGGTGGGTATGCCCACCATTAGAATACCGCCCTTCATCCACCCACTTCTAATGATGGGCATACATGCACCATTTATATATGCCGAAGCATGGGGGCATCCTCCCGCAAAAAAGTTATGCCGCACACACATGGTCGGACTTTTCCACGGGCAAGCCTCCGTCGGAATTTCGACCGTATGTACGCGGCATTAGGAGCAAAATCACTCCTCCGCCCCTGCTGCCCCAATGCTTCGGCATATTTGCTTATTTTTTTTAACTGTGGTGGTGAAATCACCTCCTACAGCACTGGAGTCGCAGGGATCAGGCCTGTCTCTGCGAACGCTGCAGTTATGTGTGTTGTGTTTGTAAGTGACAGTGATCGATCAATACTGCACTTGGGTGGCCTGGGCTGGACGGAGGGGAAAAACGCAGGTGCTAGCAGGTATCTGGGCTGATCCCGCTAACACTGCGTTTTTGGGAACCCTAAACTGCTGGGGACGCTAGTATAGATCTGATCAGATCAGATATTGATCTGTTCAGATACTATACCACTAAGGGAGGTGTATGCTTCACGCGTGGGTGTTAGCATTACTGGCACTAACCTGACGCTGCCTGGGGTGTGACGCAGACCCTCTCTGACGCTAAAACCTAATTGATATCACCCGCCGGGCGATCAGGGGGTTAAACCTTTATTGGGTTATATACGGCGGGTGCCCTGACACTATAAAAAGCAAACTAACTAACCAGCGTCACCCATAACACTTATATGATGATCACTGGTGAAAGGGTTAACTAGGGGCAATTAGGGGGTTAAAACCTTTATTAGATAATATATGGGGGTACCTGACGCTATAAAAACCTGCGGCGAACCTAAAAAAAATTACTGGCTACCTATCTGCATCACCGACGCTAAGACAGCGATCAGAAAAATGATCGCTTAGCGACAGTCGTGATAGGGGGTGAAAGGGTTACCTGGGGGGCGATCAAGGGGGGTTAAACCTTTTAGATAATTTATGGGGGTACCTGACGCTATAAAAACCTGCGGCGAACCTAAAAAAAAAATACTGGCTATCGATCTGCATCACCGACGCTAAGACATCGATCAGAAAAATAATCGCTTAGCGACAGTGGTGATAGGGGGTGAAAGGGTTACCTGGGGGGCGATCAAGGGGGTTAAACCTTTATTAGATAATTTATAGGGGTACATGACGCTATAAAAACCTGCGGCGAACCTAAAAAAAATTACTGGCTACCGATCTGCATCACCGACGCTAAGACAGCGATCAGAAAAATGATCGCTTAGCGACGGCGGTGCTAGGGGGTGAAAGGGTTATCTGGGGGGTGATCAAGAGGTTAAACCTTTATTAGGGGGGGGTTAGGGGGCTACACTGGACCTAAAACTAAACTGTAGTGACACTTTTACAGTCACAAATGTCACTGATTGCAGTGATCAGTAAATAAATGGTCACTGCAATCAGTGACACTGTGACTGGAGGCTGGGGGGGCCTGGGGGGGCGATTTATGTGCCTATGTGTGCTGGTGTTAGTGTAGTGTTTGTGCACTAACCTTGATGTCTTCTCTTGTACGGCGCTCGGTATATGTGAGCGCCGCACAAGAGATGACATCACTTCCTCCTGCTTCCTCTGCCTGTGTAAACATTACACAGACAGAGAGGGCATTTCCATTCGCCGGGAGCGATCACGGGGGGGTGGCCGGAATCGATTGGCCGTCCCCTCATGTCGGATCGCTCCCCAACGAATACCGACCGCTCACTGTACAGAAGGGGGGTCCGATTGGACCCCCCAACTGTACAAAGGCAATCACGTACACTCTACGTGATTGTGCCTGTCGGTGCCATTGTGCCGACGTATATATACAGTGAGCGGTCGTTAAGTGGTTAAACGGCCCACTGAGTCATCGGCCTACCGGGAAACTCCCGGTAGTCCCTATGGCCAGTAGTCCATCCCTGCTTGTAGCCTTCTCTCCAGCCTTCTCTGTAGCCTTCTCTGCAGCCTTTGTTAAACGCTTCCTCGGAGGCTGGGTCTCAGGAGAAGAGCTTGTGGCAGGAGGAGGAGTAGGAGGAGGAGGAGGAGGTGGAGGAGGAGGGACGACCTCTGTTAGATCTGTGAACTGTGTAAGTTCACCCAGCAACCCCTGTTGATTACCTTCAACATCAAATTCTCGCTGTACAGGCATTGCCTCATGTCCATCTGGCCTAGTTTATGGGCCAGTACAGCGGCATAGCCCTCTTCAACAGAGGGGGGCTCTCTGAGGGCCGCAGTAGCCTCTCGAAGAAAGGCCCAGGTTTCCTCCTCCACCTGCCTTACCCTCCTTGGCATTCGTTGTTGTATTTTCAGGGGAGGCATCTGGGCTCTTGTGCTGGGCCTGGCCTCCTCCTGTGTGCCACTGGGCCCAGCCTCCTCCTGTGTGCCACTGGGCCCTGCCTCCTCCTGGTCCCCAACATCACCCTCTTCCTGGCTCTGCTCTGGCTGTATAAAAAAAAAGGGACATACTTATATTTTTGGCATCATCAATCACACACATTTTTCACCTCAAGACATTTGAAAATAGAATGCCAAAAGTTATTAAAAATACAATGATTCTGCCCCCTGCATTCTTTGGCTTGTCCCCATCAATTTTGACCACTACTGTCTATTGCTATGCAAACCAATTTTTTAACAGACATTAAATAGATAACAATAGTAACATCTATTTTACATCATCACTTTTGTTACATATAAACCTTGATATCAATACTATACCTGGCTCCATATGTCCAAATCTTGATCCTCCGAAGAAGCCAGAGCTGGGTTGCAAGGAAGGCTGGAGGGTTGGCTGCAAGGAAGGCTGGAGAGACCTCTGGGGGGAAGGGTTGACAGAGATTCCCTGACTTCCAGATGGTCATCCAGAAATGATAACTTGCTGTAGTACCACAGACTGGGTTTATAAACCTTATCTGCTGCAGCACCTGACCTCTGGGACTTCAGGACCATATTCCGCTGTGTCCTGTATGTGCCCCTAATGGTAGCTATTTTGGTGTTCACATCTTGGATGGTTGCTGTGGGGATCTGGGTTTTTACAAATCCAAGCAGGCTCTCCAGTGCTGCTGTCCTGGCTGCTTTATTTTTATTTTTGGCAGTTTTAGTTTGCCACAGGACAGGGAGTTCCTTCCATCTGTCCAGGAACTCCCCCATGAACTCGGGACTCTTGAAAGCCTGCATCTTTTCTGAAAGTCAAAAACAAGACAAAAATACTAGTGTCAGTCCAGACTCCTCAAATAATCTTTTTGACCATATATAGGCCACAATCTCATCCACTGATGAAACCAAAATCCCAAAAATGTTAGGTACCTTTGTTAACACGTTCGTTGCTAACTCCCTCTTCCGGCAAATGAACGTATTTACGACACATGGATATTAGCTTGATATACACTGCGCATGCGTGAAACTCTGCACGCTTTCCCCGCCCCTGACGTTCGCTATAGTACTTTGCGGGAGCCCGACCAATACAAAAGAATCAAGAAAGTTATAGGAAAAAGTAAGTAATTTTCATGCTTTTTAAAAGCAAATTAGTAATACTTGTATTATGCTGCGTGTTTTTTGCTTTAATCTAGTACAGTGAAAGCTAGCAACTTGCATGTTCGTCGGCACAGTAAACGAACGTAGTAAACCTCTTTCTACGTACACTTATTAATACAATGTTTTGGGATCATCCAGCGTTGAAAAAAAAGTTACCATGTATTTTTTGGGGAGATGATTTTTGGGACATGATGATTGACTTTTTTTTCGGGGAACTATATTTTTCAAAAATAAAGGGTATGCATTGTAATGTGAAGGAGAGAATGCTCAGCAGCTGTTTAAACATCTGAACTCCGTAGTACAAGTGTGGCCCAACAGAACAACCTTTTTAGGGTGTCACACACAGGTGATCCAGTGTATATACTTGGGGGTGTTTCAATGTGTCAAACTTAATAAAAATAATTAGATGTTCCTGTCTTGGGTATGGATCCAATCATGTGTTCAGGTTGTAACTTGGGCTTCAAAGAAAATTGTACCACACTTCCAAAGAATGTTTCATATTTCTCTTTCATGGCTTATTTTTTTATATAATTATTATTTAGGAAAGAAACTATACCTTTTATTGCAATCTCAATAGGGCTTCAAAAAGGTTTGACAGATGAGCCTAGAAATCCCACACCTCCAACAAGACACCCAGAACCACATGATGTAGAGCAGGGATATGCAATTAGTGGACCTCCAGCTGTTGCAGAACTACAAGTCCCATGATGCATAGCAAGACTATGACAGCCACAAGCATGACACTCAGAGGCAGGGGCATGATGGGACTTGTAGTTTTGCAACAGCTGGAGGTCCACTAATTGCATATCACTGATGTAGAGGAACGTGAAGTGGAGGAAGTGGAAAGTGGCACCACAACAGGTCAGTGTCAAACAACACAGATGCAGGTTAATAGATGTAGGCCTACATATTTTATACTACATGTATTTTTTAAAAATTTTAGGTGCTGTTCTGCCTGAAGACCCCGAAAAGTTTACAAGTCACAGTGCACAGATCCTAATACAATACCTAATGGTCTGCTGTCGTGACCTTGAAAAAATAAAGGGAGACTTGATATAGATCAGGCAAAATACCAAGCGGGTGGAGCAAAGGCTACAAAATATCATGGCTGTGCTTGGGAGGGTTTAATTTTTGGCCACAAAAGAACTTTGAACTTGCTGTGTTTTTGCAGGTTTTTGTTTCGTTTAATGTTTAATTAATACTACATGTAGAAATTTAGAGAAAATATTTTTTGTAAGTTTTTTGTAAGCATGCCTGTTCATGCGTTTTACCTCAAAAATTATTTTTGAACACTCTTTTTTTTTTTAAATAGTTTTGTTAAACAAAAAAAGGTACAAACAATAAAAAGATTTTAAAGCAAAAAAAATGTGTGGCTTAATTATGTAAATGTTGCCCAAAGTTTGCCAAATTTGGTTTTGTGTTTACACTGACAATGAAGGGTATTTAATAATGCAAAATACACATGGCACTACAAGTGCACTAGGAGAACCTAGGAGAAACATAAAAGAAACCAAAACAAAAAGACAATACACATACATTTTCGCAGAAAGATTTTATTTAACAAAAATATAAAATTTATAACCCGCAGGCATATCAATGGCCCCCCTACCCACAAAATATTCCACATATTGCTGCCGAACATCACGGCCGGTTTGGGGGGCCAAGCCTGGACGGCCAGCTTCCAGGGCCACTAAATTGATATTGTCCTGTAATGAGGCCTCAGGCCCACTCAAGGTAAGATAATTCGGGGAATGGACCCGTAAAAAATTATGTAGGACACAACAGGTCATGACCACATGGTTCCATTTATAGGGGGCAAGGTGGATGGAGGTGAGGAACAAGTGGAATCGGCTGGCCATGATGCCAAAGGCATTTTCCACCACCCTTCTGGCTCTGGCCAGCCGATAGTTAAACACCCTCCTCTCAGGGGTGAGGGTTCGTTGAGGAAATGGCCTCATTAAATGGGGACCCAGGCCAAACGCCTCATCCGCTACAAAAATAAATGGGAGTCCCTCCACATTCTGCTCCGCTGGTGGCAAGGCCAGCTCATCTGATATGAGCTGTTGGCCAAACTCTGTCTGAGAAAAGACTCCTCCATCCTACATACGTCCATTTTTTCCTACGTCCACATAATAAAATTCGTAGGTGGCTGACACCACTGCCATCATGACGATGCTGTGGAACCCCTTGTAATTGTAGTAATAGGATCCCGAATGGGGTGGTGGTACGACCCGAACATGCTTGCCGTCAATGGCCCCTCCACAGTTTGGAAAGTTCCATCGTTGGGCAGACTGAGATGCCACATTCTGCCATTCATGTGGCGTAGAAGGGAGCTGTGGAGTTAAACAAAAAAAAAGATTAATACTTTCAGACATAAACATTGCAAGCAAATTTGACAAAATCATTCCTGGACAACATCAAGATAAACTTAGAAAGATTGTTAAATGATTTGTAACCAGCAAAAAAGCCAAAAATAAAATAAAATACACAGTCACTTCTCAAATCCAACAACCCCTCTGATGAGCCATTTAAGATCTTTTATGGGGGGGGGGGGGTTGAAGATGCATTGGGGACCTCACAAATCAAGGCTGTAGCACTCTGTATGAATTGAAAGAAAATATAACATTCCTAAGCAATCTTTAGGGGGCGTTTAGGGTAAAGCACTACAATGGAGCAGACAACTAAAGAAAGGGAAGTGACTAGGCTAGGTGGGTATGGCCCCAGGATAGCATGCTGGAGAGGTTAGTAAGGGGAAATATGCATGTAGGCCAAACAAAAAAAATACACAACATGCATGGGGAGAAAGGGGACATTCCCAGCATATTAGAATCATGGGAATTAGGGACTGATGAAAGAAATAAGAAACATTATTAAGCAAGAAAGACATAAAATGTGATGTTTTAAAGTAGAAAACTTACCTTAATATAGTCCTCCTGCAAAGCTTGAAGGATGGCAGAACAAGTCTCTGGTATAATGATCCCCAGAGCCTGGGGGGAGATGCCTGTTGAGAACTTGAGGTCCGGCAGGCTTCTCCCAGTCGCCAGGTGTCGCAACGTGGCGATGAGCCTCTGCTCAGCAGTGATGGCTTCCGCATAACGGTGTCCTGCCTGGTAATATAGGGGGACACCAAAGCCAACAGATGCTGAAATACGGGGTCAGACATCCTGAGAAAATTCCTGTAGTCCTCAGGATTATTCTCCCTGATCGCCCGCAACAAAGGCATGTGACAGAACTGGTGCCGCTGGAGCAACCAATTCTTGGTCCATGAACTCCTCCTCACCCTGTTCATGGTCTGGAGTCGGGATACAGCATGAACCCCTGCTCCAACTACAGCACGAACTCTATGATGAGTACGTAGCCGCAACATGGCTAGATAACGGTCGGCTGCTCAGAACGCACTAAAAGAACGCACGGAAGAACAGCAAGGCCTATGAAGAACGAGCTGAAAAACAGTAACAAGCAGACAAGAATGCACTGAATAAACAGATACAAACTGACTACAAGCACGAACCCACAAGCACAAACTGAACTCCACAAAACGATCTTCAAAGCACGAAGACGGAAAAGCGCAAATCGTCTCTCACCAAACTTTTACTAACACGCGGTAACACGAAATTGGCAAAAGCGTCCTAAAGGGTGGTGCCATTAGAACGGAACTTCCCCTTTTATAGTGCCGTCGTACGTGTTGTACGTCACTGCGCTTTGCTCGAGCGTTTTTTTTCATGATTGTGTGTACGCAAGACAGGGTTGAGAAGAAACAAGAAAAATAACGTTGAGAAAAATGTTGTTTTTAAAAATGACATTAAAAACGATCGTGTGTACGCGGCATAAGACCCCATACACACCAATAGATTTTCTGCAGATTTTTGTGTTCAGATTTACCATAACCATGTAGTGCAAGGGCCTGCCTGATTGCATACAAATTTAAACTCTTAAAGTGATTGTAAAGCTTTGTTTTTTTTGTTTTTTTTAAATAACAAACATGTCATACTTACCTCCTCTGTGCAGCTCGTTTTGCACAGTGTGACCCTGATCCGTGACTTCTGGGGTCACTTGGCGGCACTTGCGGCTCCTCCCCACATCAGATAAGTGCTCTCCTAGGGGGTTACCTTGCGGCGCGCTCCCGAGTCATTCATTCGGCGTCCATAGCCACCGAATGTATGACTCAGCCCCGCCCCCCGACGCCTGCGACATTGGATTTGATTGACAGCAGCGGGAGCCAATGGCTGCACTGCTATCAATCTATCCATTTAAGAGCCGGGACTCCGTGGAGAGAGGGACCGTGCGTCACCGCCGAGTGAATATCACGGCTCAGGTAAGTAAAACTGGGGGATGGGGGGCCGGTGATTGCCAGAAGTCTTTTCACCTTAATGCATAGGATGCATTAAGGTGAAAAAACACAAGGGTTTACAACCCCTTTAAGGTATATATGGTTTTGGTAAATCTGAAGACAACAATCTGCAGAAAATCTAATAGTGTTAATGGGGCCTTAAACTCAGAATAATTAGGTTGCATGTAATCTGACCCTACAACTGGTCACTGTTGCCCCACTTAGACATCTTTCTGGGACCCCTTCCTTTTTTAAGTTATTGTGTTTCATTGTAACATTGGACAGTCATAAATACCGTATAAACCATATACAGGAACAAGGACAATTTCCACTCAAAAAATTATATATTTTTTGTCTTGAGTGTAATTAAGCAACAAATCTTGTGCTCATGCTGCTACTACAGAGCACATTCTGAGTGCTGCTTCGATGTTCGATTGCTGTGCTTGGGTCAGAGTTATTTGTTACTAAAACATTTTTTCCTTCTGATGTATAAACATATTTGCTGTTTGGTAAGAGTGATTTATGGTCATTTGCGTTAATAATTGCTTATTCTATTATAATCATTCCTCTGTTTACTCAAGGTGTGAATTTAAAGGAGTGGATGACATTGGTAAATACTGTCCCTAGCTTACATAATGCAGCCCAGCTAGTCAGTGATGCAGATGCATGTGATTTCTGCTGCTCCAGACTCTCTCTAGCACTAGAAATCTAAGCGCACCTATCAGAAAGTAACATCTACAGTCTGGTAGTGTATTTTTTTTTCTTCACATACAAAACAAGTAACAGTACATAGCTCCCAACTAACCCTGATTTGGAGGGACTGTCCCTGATTTGGAGCAATGTCCCTCTATCCCTCTTTCCCCCTCATTTATCCCTCATTTTGGTCTGATCTATATAGTTGTATATAAAATGCACTTTTTATCTTTCAAAAAGTGTTTCCGAGTGCTAAACCTGTCATCCAAATTATAAATTACTGCATTTGTAATTTTTTAAAGCCAATATAAAAAAATATTAGTGGTAGAAAAAAGCCCTTGTGGATTTAATTAACCTTTTTTTGGTTAATTCTCCTTTAAAGTGGTTGTAAACCCACTTATGCAACTTGCACCTACAGGTAAGCCTAGATTAAGGCTTACCTGTAGGTGCAAGAAATATCTCCTAAACCTACACGGTTTAGGAGATATTTGCCAAAAATGACGTGCATCGGTGTCTACGGCGAATGCGCGCCATAGACAACGGCGCATTCACAGGGTTAATCCCTATTCACAAATCCGGCTTAGCGGGATTTGACGGCTCCCGCGCGCAGCGATGGCTGCGGCTGGAGAGGGAGATGAGGACGGCTTCGGGGGACCCGATCTAAGGTAAGTGATGCATAATGAGCTAGTATGCTAGTCATACTAGCTCATTATGCCTTTGTCTTGCAGGTGGGTTTTAACCCAAAAAATGTTTTCCAGGGTTTACAACCACTTTAAGGGGGTGTGGCAGGGGGTGTGTCCTTTGCCTACATACGTTTGCTAATAGGTGTCCCTCATTCTCATCTCAAAATGTTGGGAGGTATGACAGTAGGTTAAAAGATCAGAACTCGAGTCGAGTTTGCATGTTGTTCCTTTGTTTGCATGGGGTTCCTTTGGGTACTCCAGTTTCCTTCCATGCTCCAAAGTCATGCTGGTAGGTGAATTGGTTACATCCTAGATTGGGCTTAGTATATGTGTAAAAAAATGGCTATGCATGATGGTATAACATCCCACATGCCAGTTCCACAAAAGCAACTGGGGAGCGTTAAGGAAAGATCAGGCCACCTACCTTCTAAAAAATGTGCAAATCATTTTTTTTTTTTTATTATTTCAAATGTATCAGACATGGTGCCCAGAGAGCTGGCCGCAGATACATATAAAACATATACATATACACAAACACATTGTGACGGTATGCGAGGTGAGATATATGACAGTCGCTATGTTTCACCTCGCATTCGGTCCATTGTAAGGGACTGAACCAGAATCCGGCCCAGGTTTTTCCAGCCTCTGTAGTTGGCTGGGTTCCGGTCCGGATATTCGGGTTCACTGGAATCCATAGGCAGCTGGGCTTTAAAGATCCAGTAAGAGAGCACAGTAATGCTTTGGCCTGAGACTCAGGAGGGAATCTGAGTAAGAGGAGCGCTGGTTATTTTGGGCTGAAAGAAAAGGTTTGCTTTACTTTACCTTGTGTTTTGTGGGTGATGGGGACCAGCCCCTCACCGTATAGAGAGCGGTTACTGTATACTTTAGCGCCGGACGGCAAGGATTTGTTTTACTGTTTTGTTTATTTTTGTATGACTATTGCAAACCACTTGTAAATAAAGCTGGCAATACGCCAGGTTTTAAAGAAACTGCCTGTACGCTGACCTTCATTCTGTGAAAAAGGTGATCCCCATGAGCTAATCTCCCACACGTGGTGGAGTCAGCGGGCATTTTCTGAAGATGGAGGAAATGTTAAAGGCCCTGCTACAGGCCAATGCAGCTCAGCGGGAAATTAACCGCCAAGTCGCAGCACAACAGGCAGCACAACAGGAGATGAACCGCCAAGTCGCAGAGGCCGCTGCAGCACAACAAGCAGCCCAGCAGGAGATGAACCGCCAAGTCGCAGAGGCCGCTGCAGCACAACAGGAGATGAACCGTCAGTTTGCAGAGGCTCTGATGGAACTGAAAAAGGGGTCCGCACCTCATGTGCCAGTGGAAGCCAAGATGATACGTGCATCCTACCACTTACAGAAAATGACATCTGCTGATGATATCGAGGCATACCTGGCGACTTTTGAGAGAGTTGCTGTCCGCGAAGGATGGCCAAAAGAACAGTGGGCGGGTCTGTTGTCCCCATTTTTAACAGGAGAACCCCAAAAGGCCTATTTTGACCTAGAACCCGATGAGGCCCAGGACTATGAGACTCTAAAGACAGAGATACTCGCACGCTTGGGTGTCACCATGGCAATCCGGGCCCAGCGGGTGCATCAGTGGTCATTCTCCAGCAACAAGCCACCCCGTTCGCAAATGTTTGACCTGGTCCACCTCACCAAGAAGTGGTTGCAGCCAGAGACCTTGACAGGCCCGCAGATCGTAGAGCGTGTGGTAATGGACCGGTATCTGCGTGCGCTTCCTGCTGCTCTGAGGAAGTGGGTCGGACAGGGTGACCCCAAAACTACAGCCCAACTGGTCGACCTAGTGGAGAGGTACAGTGCTACTGAGGACTTGGTGAATCCATCTACGCCCCACTTCGGTGTGTCTAGGGGTGCAAGATCTCCCGGCGGTTCGGGTAAGACTGTTCCGGGGTCTAAGAGCTTGGGGAGATTTGATGAGACTGTGCTTCCTAGACCTGGAGACTGGCCAAAGAAGCCAGGAAGGTCTTTGGAACCGTTGAGAAGACTGGGGGTTGAGCATATAAGATGTTTTCGTTGCCATGCATTAGGGCATATTGCTGCGAACTGTCCTATAAATGATGAACCTATGCAATGCGATTATGCTTATATGAAAAGACGCCTTTCTTTGTTTGCACAGGTCGCATGTACTGCATCATGTCAGAGTCGCATTGAAAAACAAATGTGTGTTATTTCTGTGGATGGAAAGCCCCTGACAGCCCTGCTAGACTCTGGTAGTGTGGTGACCCTAGTCAGAAGTGATTGTGTGAACCCCACAAAACTACACCCCAGTACTATTGGGGTAATTTGCATCCATGGGGACACTCGAGACTACCAGACAGCGGTGGTTGAGGTTGAGACCCCCAGGGGCAGTATAACACATTCAGTGGGGGTGGTACATTCACTGCTTCATGAAGCTTTAGTGGGAAGAGATTTTCCCCATTTCTGGAATTTATGGGAGAGCAAAGGGAGGCTGGTAGATAGAGCTCCCCCTGCTGGGGAAGCACGGGAACTCTCACCCGACCCTTTTTGCCAAAGGGAAGGGGATGCTGTTGGTGGGATCAAGGAAGCCGGAGACCCTCTTCCTTTCCCTGTCATGGTTGGGGAGCCGGAGGACCTGGAAGCTAGCTCCCAGCTTGAGGGTAACGAACAGGAAAACCCCTCTGACCCTGACATTGAGAGTAGCCAAGATGTGGTACCCGATTTGGAGGTCAGGAGAGAGGATTTCTGTACCGAGCAATTACGAGAGGCCACCCTCATGAGAGCCAGGTAAAACGTTAAGATGTTGAAAGGGGAACCGGTGGATCCTAATTGGGTGGTGTCTTTCCCTTACATGGCAATTAAAAACTATTTATTGTATCGAGTGATAAAACATGGAGAAGACGAGGTAGAACAGCTACTAGTCCCCATACCCTTCCGCAGGGTGGTGCTAGACCTGGCCCATGGTCATGTAATGGGGGGGGATCTCGGTGTTGAAAAAAGCAGGGAGAGAATCGCCCAGAGATTTTTCTGGCCCGGATTGCATGCAGATGTCAAGGAGTACTGCGAATCGTGCCCCGAGTGCCAAATGTCGGCACCGTCACCCCATTTTCGCAGCCCCCTCGTTGCTCTGCCAATAATCGAGGTCCCCTTTGAGAGGATTGGCATGGACCTGGTGGGGCCGGTTGTGAAATCTGCCCGCGGTCACCAGCATATTCTGGTGATCCTGGACTATGCGACTCGCTATCCTGAGGCCATACCCTTGCGCAATACCTCTGCAAAGGCTATCGCCAAGGAATTGGTCAATGTCTTTAGTCGACTGGGGATCCCAAAAGAGATCTTAACCAACCAGGGCACCCCCTTTATGTCCAAGGTTACCAAGGAGCTTTGTAAGTTATACAAAATCTCCCATCTCCGTACCTCTGTCTACCACCCCCAAATGGATGGTCTGGTCGAAAGATTTAATAAAACTTTGAAAAGTATGCTGAAAAAGGTGGTCAACAAAGATGGGAGAAACTGGGATTTTTTGCTGCCATATCTCATGTTTGCAATACGTGAGGTTCCGCAGGGGTCCACAGGCTATTCCCCCTTTGAACTCTTGTATGGTAGGCATCCCAGGGGACTGCTAGATGTGGCCACGGAAACATGGGAAGGTGAGGCAACCCCATATAAAAGCATCATAGAGCATGTCTCCTTGATGCAGGATCGAATCGCAGCTGTCCTGCCCCTGGTGCGAGAACATATGGAGTGGGCCCAGGAGGCCCAAAGGAGGGTCTATGACCGAAGTGCCAGGGTCCGTACTTACAGCCCTGGGGAGAGAGTGTTGGTATTGGTCCCCAAGGTGGAAAGTACGTTTTTAGCCAAGTGGCAGGGTCCCTTCGAGGTTGTCGAAAGGGTGGGGGAGGTAAACTACAAAGTCTACCAGCCAGGGAAAAGGAAACCACACCAAATTTACCATGTGAATCTCTTAAGACCCTGGAAGGACCGAGAGACTTTACTGGCCACGTCCCCACCTCCAACCGACCGGGTACCCGTGACACCTGACGTTCCCATCACGGATACCCTGTCCGTGGCACAACAAAGTGACGTTAGGGTGTTTGTGCATAAAAATAGAGACTTTTTCTCCCCCTTACCCGGACTGACAAACGTGATCCAACATGACATAGTGACGGAACCAGGGGTTCGGGTAAATGTGAAGCCGTATAGAATCCCAGAGGCCAGGCGTGAGGCAGTCACGAAAGAAATTAAAAACATGTTGGAGTTGGATGTAATAGAAGAGTCCCACAGTGAGTGGTCGAGCCCCATAGTGCTGGTCCCAAAACCTGATGGCACTATCAGGTTTTGTAATGACTTTCCAAAACTTAACAGTGTATCCAAGTTCGATGCATACCCGATGCCCAGGGTCGACGAACTTGTGGACAGGTTGGGACAGGCTCGCTATATAACGACCCTAGACCTGACAAAAGGCTATTGGCAAATACCGCTGTCTGAATCGGCCAAGGAGAAGACTGCCTTTTCCACTCCTGAGGGCTCGTTTCAGTACAAGCGGATGCCTTTTGGTCTGCATGGGGCCCCTGCATCATTCCAACGAATGAGGGACAAAACTTTGAGACCACATCGCCCGTATGCGGCTGCTTATTTGGACGATGTGGTCATCCACAGCCCAGATTGGGAATCGCACCTGCCCCGGGTACAGGCAGTGGTAGATTCCCTTAGAGAAGCAGGCCTCACGGCTAACCCAAAGAAGTGTGCCATAGGCCTGGAGGAGGCCAAGTACCTGGGCTATGTTATTGGCCGGGGACTTGTCAAGCCTCAGACCAATAAAATTGAGGCAATTCAAAAGTGGCCCCAACCCGTAAACGAGAAACAAGTTCGGGCCTTCCTAGGCATTACGGGGTATTACCGACGGTTTATACCTGACTTTGCCACTATTGCCATCCCTCTGACTGACCTGACGAAGGGCAGAGGGTCGGTCATGGTCAAATGGAACACTGAGGCCGAGAAGGCATTTCAAAAATCAAAACAGGCCCTTTGTGCACTACCGGTGCTGGTGACCCCGGACTTCACAAAGGAGTTTGTCGTACAGACAGACGCCTCTGAGGTGGGCCTAGGGGCTGTACTGTCACAGGTCAGGAATGATGAGGAGCACATGGTTGTATACCTAAGCTGGAAGCTGAACAAGCATGAAAGGAACTATGCCATTGTTGAAAAGGAGTGTCTCGCCATTAAATGGGCCTTAGACTCCCTGAGGTATTATCTACTCGGGAGGTCGTTCAGGCTGGTCACTGACCATGCTCCCCTGAAGTGGGTGTGTGACAACAGGGAGAAAAATGCCCGTGTGACAAGGTGGTTCCTGGCTTTACAGCCCTTTAAATTCACGGTTGAGCACAGGCCGGGCAAACTCCAGGATAATGCTGATGCCCTCTCCCGCGTGCACTGCATGGCTGGGTCAAGTGCTCAGCCGCAGGGGCTTGAGCAGAGGGGGAGGATATGTGACGGTATGCGAGGTGAGATATATGACAGTCGATATGTTTCACCTCGCATTCGGTCCATTGTAAGGGACTGAACCAGAATCCGGCCCCGGTTTTTCCAGCCTCTGTAGTTGGCTGGGTTCCGGTCCGGATATTCGGGTTCACTGGAAACCATAGGCAGCTGGGCTTTAAAGATCCAGGAAGAGAGCACAGCAATGCTCTGGCCTGAGACACAGAAGGGAATCTGAGTAAGAGGAGCGCTGGTTATTTTGGGCTGAAAGAAAAGGTTTGCTTTACTTTACCTTGTGTTTTGTGGGTGATGGGGACCAGCCCCTCACCATATAGAGAGCGGTTACTGTATAGTGTAGCGCCGGACGGCAAGGATTTGTTTTACTGTTTTGTTTATTTTTGTATGACTATTGCAAACCACTTGTAAATAAAGCTGGCAATACGCCAGGTTTTAAAGAAACTGCCTGTACGCTGACCTTCATTCTGTGAAAAAGGTGATCCCCCACGAGCTAATCTCCCACAACATACATAGAAAACCTATGTGTAAAAAAACATTTGCGCACAGACCTAGAAAATCTGGGCTGCAAACACAAAATGATAAAATCATTACAGAATTGTATATATAAATATGCGTTGTACTAATGAACATTCAACGTGATACTCAATATTACAAATAGATTAAAAAAAAAAAAAAATTGCTCATATACATCTGTCAGTGCAGCAATATGAATGTAAATATAATTCCAAAAGCATGTTTGTGTAAAAGTTCAAAACAGTCCAAAATCATTTGTGAGATAGTGTAACAGCCGACGTTAGGCGCTTGCAAGTCTAATGTTTGAGCGTAGGAGGAGTATGGCTGCTGGCTGGGGAGTGCTAGATTGTGAGATACACGCGAACAGTGCCACGCGGCTTCATGTCCTGTTATGGTCTAAAGCGGTTTTCAACTATATTCATGTAAATGCATTATTTTATTTGATTTTAACTAGGGCTGTTACTGATTAAAATTTTCGTGTTCGATTAATCGTTTTTTTTTAATCGATTAATCGACTAATTTCGATTAATTATACCGCACAGTTTTTACAATATTTGTATTATCCACATCTTCCCCCATACTGTAATATCCACATCTCCCCCCATACTGTAATGTCCACATCTCCCCCATAATGTCCACATCTCCCCCGTAATGTCCACATCTCCCCCCATACTGTAATGTCCACATCTCCCCCGTAATGTCCACATCTCCCCCCATACTGTAATGTCCACATCTCCCCCCATACTGTAGTATCCACATCTCCCCCGTAATGTCCACATCTCCCCCCATACTGTAATATCCACATCTCCCCCGTAATGTCCACATCTCCCCCCATACTGTAATGTCCACATCTCCCCGTAATGTCCACATCTCCCCCATACTGTAATGTCCACATCTCCCCCGTAATGTCCACATCTCCCCCATACTGTTATATCCACATCTCCCCCGTAATGTCCACATCTCCCCCATACTGTAATATCCACATCTCCCCCGTAATGTCCACATCTCCCCCCATACTGTAAGGTCCACATCTCCCCCCATACTGTAATGTCCACATCTCCCCCGTAATGTCCACATCTCCCCCATACTGTTATATCCACATCTCCCCATACTGTTATATCCACATCTCCCCCCCCCCATACTGTAATGTCCACATCTCCCCCCATACTGTAATGTCCACATCTCCCCCCATACTGTAATGTCCACATCTCCCCCCCATACTGTAATATCCACATCTCCCCCATACTGTAATGTCCACATCTCCCCCCATACTGTAATGTCCACATCTCCCCCCCATACTGTAATATCCACATCTCCCCCATACTGTAATGTCCACATCTCCCCACATACTGTAATATCCACATCTCCCCACATACTGTCCACATCTCCCCCCATTCTGTAATATCCACATCTCCCCCGTAATGTCCACATCTCCCCACATACTGTAATATCCACATCTCCCCACATACTGTAATGTCCACATCTCACCCCATACTTTAATGTCCACATCTCCCCCGTAATGTCCACATCTCACCCCATACTGTAATGTCCACATTTCCCTGCTCTTACCAGAATGGAAAGCACAGCAGGCAGCAGACCCGTCCGCAGACGACACAAGCAGGCGGGTGATGATGACGTCAGCGCGCCGCTACTAGGCCGCCGCCGGGTGTACCAAGATGGCCGCGGCTCCGGAGCTAGGCCGAAGCCATGGCCTTTCCTATGGGCGAGACCGCGGAGCTAAATCCACGGATCGTCCTGATCAAAATTATTTTGATTGATCAAAGAAAATAACGATTAATCGAGGAATTAATTGTTAATTTCCACAGCCCTAATTTTAACCAATAAATGCCTGGCGGTAAGCGCTGTTCCTTCTTTCTCTTCCTTGAGCCTAATGATTTTAGATATACATGAGTGGCTGGGTCTGACAATCTGCCTGCTGTCTGGTCCTGGAAATAAAATGGTATATGCTGTGACTCGGTGAGGGACAAGCCCCATTTAAAGGGCGTTTGATGCTGGCTCCATTAACCTGCCTCTACATCGCCTTTGGATTTAAAGAAACATGCGTATATTGACCTTAGTGGTTGAAGGTCAAATATTTAAGGTGATAGAACATCCGAAAAGGGTCAGTGGAGGTCTCACATGGAGAATGCATGTTATCACATCATCTCACAAATGATTTTGGACTGTTTTGAAATGGCTCCACCTGCATAAGAAACATGGCTCACAAGAGACTAAAAACGCATAGGATCCCTGCATGCCTCAATAATAACTGAGAAACAATGGCAATCTATAACTGCATAATTAACATAATATAGAAGGGAATACCCCTTTGTCCTGGAAAATTCTCAGAAAATAAGTTATCAGGTAACTAACTTTGTTTTCCCCAATAATCTTCCAGGACGGCATATGAGAGGCTAAATGGAAGGGTTATTAGGGTGGGATCACTGCTTGCAGGACTTTTCTGTCAAAAGCTTTATTCAGATTGCATATTGGGTCTACGCTATAGTGTTTGACAATTGTGTTGAAACTTATCCACGTGACTGAAATGCAGATCTGTTCCAAAGTTGCACCTGCTTCCTCCACCCTGGATCTGGCTAAAACTTTTACTGAGTGTGCTTTACTCCCTCTGTCAACTTCTGCCTTACAGATTTATTTAAAGTAGTTGTAAAGGCTGAAGGTTTTTTACCTTCATGCAACCTATGCATGAAGTTTAAAAAAAAACTTCTGTGTGCTGCCCCTCCCCGTCATCCCCCGTAATATTCACCTGAGCCCCCTCTCAATCCAGCGATGTGCACAAGAGCCTCTCCTCATTGGCTGAGACAGCAGTGGGAGCCATTGGCTCCCACTGCTGTCAATATAAAAGCCAGTGAGCCAATGAGGAGAGGGGGGCGGGGGGCGAGCTGCGGCTCTATGTGCCTTATGGATACTTTAATCTTCAGTGATGTGTTGCACTTTGTTGTGTTGTAAGCTGTACGGAGCTTGTTGAGTGGCTGAATGTAGTTTGGTGCCCTGTAGTTGCCAACAAAAATTGTCAGTTGCGCAGGAGAGGGAGTTTGAAGCTCCCCTAACTGCAGCAGCTCCTAAACTCTAGTAAACGCCTATGTGTACATTGACACATAGGCTTTTATGGAGTTTGAGTTTAGGAGCTTTGGCAAAAATACGCCAAAAGCTCCTAAACTCAAGTTTAGGAGCTGAAATGTACATGAAGCCTTAGAGCTCTCACTATTGGCCAGCCAAGTCCTCTGTATGTCCGTGCTGTGGTTTTTGCCACTATCTGGCTCCCTAGTGAGAGTGGGTTCCCAATCCTTGGCACTCCACCTCTCCTACTACAATGGCCACCTGGTCATATGATATGCTGATCAATGCTTGATCTAAAGACCTTCCTCCCTCCCACATCCCCAGTTTTTCCCTATTGCCAGCACCAGTGCGCTTTTGACTCCAAGAAGCGTGTGGGAGTGGCATAATTTACCAGTGTCGGGACTCTGCTCTAACTTCTTGAAGGCAAAACTGTGTCACTTAGCACTGGAAATAAAATAAATCACCTGTATGCATACCATACCGGGTAAATCAGCCGATCCCCTCTACTCAACGAAGTTGCTCCCTCAGAAGGGGAAAAAAGGCACCAAAACAGCATCAAGGTAAACCCCCCAACTGTCTTGATGCAGTCCACTGTCACCTGCTGCTAAAAAGTAAAGGGAAATATTGTATAGCAGGTTAATAAAAAACACAAAGAAAAACAGACTCCTGCACCTGCTGAGTAGATAGAGGTCACCCTTACACTAAGGTGACCAGATTTTTAAAATGAAATCCGAGGACATTTTTTTTTTATTTTTTTTTTAGTAATGGTGGTGATCAGCGACTCATAGCTGGACTGTGATTTTACGGTGTACAAATCGGACACTAAGTGACACTTTGTGGGAAGGAACCAGTGACACTAATACAGTGATCAGTACTAAAAATATGCACTGTCACTGTACTAATGACACTGGCTGGGAAGGGGATAACATCTAGGGCAATCAAAGGGTTAAATGTGTGCCTAACAAGTGTTTTCTTACTGTGGGGGAGGTGCTTTTACTAAGAGAAGGCATAGATCCCTGTACCTGCTTTGCAGGAACACAGGATCAATGTCTTCCATACTGACAGAACGGCTACCTGCCTTGTTTACATAGGCAGACCACTGTTCTGCCTATGTACATAAAGATCAGTGGGTACCGGTGGACATCGAGTCCGCCGTAGCCACTGATTGGCTCCCATACCCAGAAATGCAAGATCACGCAGTAAATCTGCTATCAGGCGATCAGCAACTGGTTACCATCATCAGCATTATGATAACTCACAAGCAGCAGGCACTCTATCATGGCTCTGGTTGGCTCTGTCACAGTGTGTCACATAACATGGCTGCTAGGTGCTGATACTTATGACCAATAAGTTAACAAAATCAGCACCCAGCAGCCATGTTATATGACACACTGTGACAGAGCCAGCCAGAGCCATGATAGAGTGCCTGCTGCCTGTGAGTTATGATTCCACCCATTATGCCAGAGACAGACAAAGTGCAATGTAGTCTATTCACAGACACCCCCAAAGCACACCTGTGTTGAAGCCTTGAGGGCACTGGCAGCCTCACGGTCGGATCCTCTTCCCCTCTGTTCCTGCTGCTGGACACCGTCAGCTGAGCTCAGCTGCCTCTCTGTGCCCGTCGCCGCCGCCGCCCACCTCACAGCCTGTCAAGTCTTACTCACTGGGCCCCAGCTACTACTGGGTGGGAGGAAGATCACTCCACCAGGGAAGGCAAGGAGATAAACAGGCAGGCGGCTGGGCGGGACATGAGCCAAGGCAGAAGAACATGCGAGAGGAGCTGAATGGTCATGTACCCGAAACTGAAGAAATATTCCCTCCGCTCTGACCAGTACATGATCATCAGAAAGGGGCACAGATAATGGATAGAAATGCACCCCCCCCCCCCCCAAGCTAGTAGGTGCGGTGGAGTGGGGGGGTGTAATTCAGATTTTTTTTTTTTTTAATTCTGTACTGTCTTTAAAATTGCCCCAGCCCCTGTTCAAATCCAATCTGGGGACAAAACCGGGGACAGACTTGGCCCGGGGACAGTGTCCTCAATCTGGGGACTGTCCCCAGAAACCGGGCATGTCTGGTCACCCTACCTTACACCTCTTCCAGGAAAAAACACTGGGTCTACTAAAAACAAAAATGGAGGATTAGATGCCCTTCCAACTTCAGGGGCAAAAATATTAGGAAGAAAAGAAGGAAGACATCAAGATTTGTGTCCTGAACACCTTTGCTATAAGCATTCAGGCCCAATGTCCTGGGAGAACTACTCTGAGAGGTGTGGGCCCTTGCTTACCAGCTTGTTCAGTTGATCCTGCAAAGACAAGGAAACACAAATAATTTAAAGTTACAGAGATCTGAGATCTGAAGATTTGCTATGTTATTTAGTTGTGTTTATTGTTTTGAGCAGGTGGAGCCACTTCCTCATGTGCTGTCCTGGAAAGTGATTGGTGAAAACACATGTAGCGATACCCCCAGTCAGTGGCGGCTGGTGAAGTTTTAGGATGGGGGGGCGCCAGGCTCCGCCCCTCCTTTTTGACCCCTCCCACTTCTCATAAGCCCCACCCCTTACATAATACACCCACTCTGCCCCTGTATTCCACTAGCTTCCACCCATAGTGTCAGGCGTATTTAGCAGCTTTACAATACCATGACCTAACAGCATACGTGACAGAATCAAAGACTGCAAATAAAAATTTCACTATAAAACATATCATACTCAAATTAAAGATGAATTTTAAAATATTTTAAAATCAAAATTTAATTTAAAGTAATTCAAATTAAATTAAATCCATTTGGTTAGGAAACAAGTGGAGTTTCATAATACAAACAGCAATGTGCAAAATACTGTAGCCCATAGCAACTAATCAATAAGCGCCTTTCATTCTTTTGGTATAAATTATGCATTACATATTGTAGGTGCTCCTTTAAATGCCCATATATTCATTGTTAACAGTAATGTATGGCGGTGGGTGGTACATGTAGGAGAGGGGTGCAGAGTATATGGTGGTGGGTGGTAGGCTTGTGCAATTCGTTTCGTAACGAATCGAAATTCGTCCGAATTTAGCAACTTTCGGACATTCGGAAGCATTCGAATTTCCGAACAGAGCAATTACGAATAAAACCGAATCCGAAATAAATTATACCGCAAAATAGCGAATGCCCGAAGGTCTTCGGCATAATTCGTTATGAAAAAAGTTACGAATGTACGAATCCATTCGAAGCACAATAACACTCACTCTGCTCTCTGCTTCTCCCTCACCATGCTGAACTCCCTCTCAAAATGGTGTACAGGGGGCGGAGGCTATAGCCGCATGAAAAAACGAAAGTAAAATACGAGATTTCGAATCCATTCGAAGCACAATAACACTCACTCTGCTCTGCTCTCTGCTTCTCCCTCACCGTGCTGAACCCTCTCAAAATGGTGTACAGGGGCGGAGCCTATAGCCGCATGTAAAAAACGAAAGTAAAATACGAGATTTTGAATCGTTACAAATAACCGCTATGTATTTAGAAAAGTACAAATCCATTCGAAGCACATTAGGCATAATAGGCAGCGTCGTTGTGAGAGAGACACGGAAAATTACGAATCAACGAACCCAAAAAAAGTTACGAAAGTAGGAGTTGTGTCCAGAATCAACGAAAAACAACGTACTCTACCGAAAGTACGAATTATAAAGCAACAAAAAATTCAACGAAAAATGTCGCTTGCAAAAATACGAATGCGTCCGAACACGAAAAATCCCGTCTAGCAAAATTACGAATGATTACGAATCAACAGGACCGGAAAGAAACGAACCGAAACGGAACAAATTTTTCCGTTGTGCACAAGTCTAGTGGGTGGTATGTGTAGGAGAGGGGTGCGGAGTGTATGGCGGTACATGTAGGAGAGGGGTGCGGAGTGTATGGCGGTACATGTAGGAGAGGGGTGCAGAGTGTATGGTGGTACATGTAGGAGAGGGGTGCAGAGTGTATGGCGGTACATGTAGGAGAGGGGTGCAGAGTGTATGGCGGTACATATAGGAGAGGGGTGCAGTGTGTATGGCGGTACATGTAGGAGAGGGGTGCAGAGTGTATGGCGGTACATGTAGGAGAGGGGTGCGGAGTGTATGGCGGTACATGTAGGAGAGGGGTGCAGTGTGTATGGCGGTACATGTAGGAGAGGGGTGCAGAGTGTATGGCGGTACATGTAGGAGAGGGGTGCGGAGTGTATGGCGGTACATGTAGGAGAGGGGTGCGGAGTGTATGGCGGTACATGTAGGAGAGGGGTGCAGAGTGTATGGCGGTACATGTAGGAGAGGGGTGCAGGGCACATTACATGGGGAGGGGTGCGGAGCACATTATATAGGGCACAAGATAAAAAGGCAGCTGCTGGACAGTGTAGAGTTAATTGTACATCCCATTGGAATGTAGCTGATCAGCTGTGCCTGTGTTGGGGGGGGGGGGGGGAGAGAACAGATAATATATATTAGGCTGAGCAGTTGGAGTGCTGGGGTCCTCAGAGAGATAAAATGGTCTGATAAGAGGGGAAATACAGGAGAAAAAGGCTGCAGGGAGACTAACTCAGTGGGACTGAGAAGATAAGAACATGGGAGCAGCTTTGTAGAGACAGAGGGGAGATATGACAGGGAGAGCGAGTGGAGAACAATCTGGAGGGAGGGGGGAGAGGGGTGAACAGAACAAATGGAGTCATCCAAGTCAGACTGCAAGAGAGTGACATGACAGGAGAAATGAACTCTCTTTCAGCTGGAGACAGAGAGAACCCCCGATCCCCACACTCACCTTCAGCTTCAGGCTCAGGTTCAGCACTGACAGTCAGCTCCGTGCCCATCCACCCCATAGTGATCCGCTCCCTGCCTGACACAGGGTCCTGTCTCCAGAATCCACACTCCACATAGCTCCGCTCGGCCGTGCGTTCCAAGGAGCTGATGACGTCACTTCTGGGTATCCCTGGCAGTAAAAACCGGAAGTGATGTCCTTACTAGTATGCAAAGCACCCAAGGACCGGATGCTGTTTAGCGCAATGGACAGCGCCGCAAAGCAGATTTAAAGCCTGCAAATTAAACGCCTTGTCTGCAATCTTGTGATTGCACTGACGTGGCGTTTTCCATACTGCACTGTGTCCGGCGCTCGGGCAAAGTGCACTTAAGAACTTTTTTTTCAAACTTTTTTTTTCTCTAAGGGCCATGTTTAAATTTTTTTTTTTTTTTTTTTGTGACTGCCTGGGAGGGGGGGCGGCGCCCATGCGCCCCCTATGGACGGGCCGCCACTGCCCCCAGTTAAGAGGGCTGCCTTGTTTGTTTTGGGCCCTGTAGTGCACCACTGTCAACCCCTGGCAATCGGCTCTAACCTCTCGTGGCACAGTTAGTAAAGGGGATGATAGAATTGTAATCACTCTAATGTTCTATATGACACAATCCATAAGTATGGTATAGCACAGTAAATTACACTGACAACCAATATACTTAACTCTAATATTTTACTGTTGGTAAAGGTTAAAATGATAAAACAGTATGCAATGTCACATGCAGAGCCCTGCAATATGGGTATAGTTATTAAAACATTAAACGTTCAGCAATATGATAGACAGTTTAACAGACCCTGCTGCAGCTATCCTCCCTCGTGAGCAAAAAAAATGGCGCCCAGCAATGTCCTATACTACCCAGTCAGGCCTGACTATGATTTGGGTATAGTTCTGTGGAAGAAATCTTCGCTAGCAAAACACGGTGGTGCACATTCAAGAACAATTGTAATCCAACAGAGAAATGATGATCGGTAACTTTGTAATGCCATCACTGTGATGGCCCTGAATAAAGCTAATGGGCCTAAAGATACTGTAATGTAGCTCTGAGCAGGTGCTCTCTCACCCGACCAGACTAGTCCTTGTCCGTTACTTCCGTTACTGTGACTCGCTTCACAGTGTCCCAGACACCCGGGTCTTCGGTCCTCCTGATGACAGCACTCAGCAACAGGATCAGACGCTCCGCAGGTTCCTCGGTGAAACGGAAGGCTCTTTGGAAAAGCACAAGGCCCAGGCTTCAGGCCTTGTACACACAGCAGGTCAGCACAGGGATCCTCTTACTGGGAGGGCGGTGTCCAAAGAGAGAGAACTGGGGCCCGCCTCCCTCTTATAAAGTCCACCCTAGCAGTCCTTGCTCGGGGCAATGCACCCTGGGTGCCTTAAAGCGTGCTGGGAACTGTAGTCTCTTGGGTTAAAGAAAACGATACCCCGCTACACACTCCCCCCACTTAGAATCTTTGGTCCCCAAAGACAGTATTAGCAATAAGAAAACACAAGTTCATTGAGGGCTGCAAGAGAAGTTGGCAGGGGAAACTCCCACCAAAACTGGGAGGGGAGCTTGTCCTGCCCACAGGTCACATCAATGGGGGTGACCTGCCTAACTGTGCCAGAAAGTGAGCTGGGGTTGCCCTCCACCAAATGCACAGTGGAGGGACCAGGTGTTGGTATTGTCCTTCTTGCAGTAGTTACTGTATCCTCAGAGCTTTCCCTCATTTGGGCATAGGTTAACTTCCGTGGAGGACGAATGGTTCTCTTCGTTCTCTGTTCTCTTGGGGTAACTGTCTCCGTCACCACAGGCTCTTCCTCTGGGGTAGGTGTATTAGGTCCCAAAATTTCTGGAGCATTTAGATCAGGTGCAGGAAGATACAGGGAGTCCTTTTGATCTTCAGCAGGAGGCGACTCTATGGCATCTTCCCAGTCATCAGATAAAGGGCTGGACGGGACAAACTCAGTGGCTTCCACGTTTAATGTACTATCCAGGGTACCTTCAGAGGGTGGAAGATCTATGGACAGAGGCTCAGGGGCCTGGGAGGGCCACAACCATTCAAGCTCTTCTTCTCCATCTTCACTTTGATCAGTGACATCCATTCCTCCAGACTGAGGCGTCTGAGACCGAATATGGGGCCTAGGTGTATTCAGACTTGAGGATGGTCCAGGGGAATCCTCTACAGGAGGTATCCCAACTGCTTCTGAAAGTGGAAGTAAGTGGTTTCTGTGCCAGGTCTTCAGCGGCCCTATCTTCCCTTCTGGCTTCAGCTGATATACCGGCAAGCCTGGTAACCTTTTGCAGATCACATAAGGTTCGGGTCTCCATCTGTCTGCTAGTTTGTGTTTCCGAGGGACTCCCAAGTTCCACAACAGCACTCTGTCTCCGGGTTGCAAGTCCTGGATTCGAACTTTGAGATCAAAGGTCCTCTTGTTCCGGGCCCCTCTTTGCTCTGATGCCACTTGGGCCTGTTCAAACGCCAGTTTCAGGCTCTTCCTCAGCCTATCTACATATCCCTTGTGAGAGGTGGCTGATGTGTGATCCATTGATATGCCAAAGGCCAGATCCACAGGCAGTCTTGCTTCCCTGCCAAACATTAATCTGTAGGGAGAGTACCCTGTGGCATCACTGGTTGTGCTGTTATAGGCATGCACCATTGCTGCTATGTGCTTGGTCTAATGCTGCTTCTCCTCGCTGCTCAGAGTCCCCAACATATTTAACAGAGTCCTGTTGAATCTCTCCGGTTGGGCATCACCTTAGGGGTGATAAGGGGTAGTACGAGTTTTCTTTATGCCTAAAGAGTCCAGCAATTTCTTAATCAGACGACTCTCAAAGTTTCTCCCTTGGTCTGAGTGAAGGCATTGTGGTAGCCCATAATGCACAAAGTATTTTTCCACCAAGATTTTGGCTACGGTGGAGGCCTTTTGGTCTTTAGCTGGAAAGGCCTAGGCATAACGGGTGAAATGGTCGGTTATCACAAGAACATTTCCATGTCCACTCAAGTCAGGTTCTAGACAGAGAAAGTCGATGCATACCAAGCCCAAGGGTCCTTGACTCTGCAGATGACCCATTGGGGCAGCTTGACGTTGTAATGTCTTCCTTTGAACGCAGCGAGCACATGAGTGGCAGTACTCCTCCACTTCAGCCCGCATACAAGGCCAGTAGAACCTATTCCTCACAAGCTGGAAGGTTCGTTCGGCCCCCAAGTGGCCATGGTTATCATGTAGGGCAACCAAGACAGTTCTTCTGTGTTTTTCTGGCAGGAACAGTTGCCACTTTTCTTCCAGGTCATCAGAGGGACCCCTTCGGTAGACCACCCCTTGATGCACCTGTAGCTTGTCCCATTCTTTGTGGACCAGTCGAGCCACCTTTGAGGGGTCCTGCAGGAGCCTGCCTGGATCCTGGTCTTCCAGTGCCTTCAAAGCTAATCTTCCCCAGGGATCCTCCAACTGGTCCCTTCTTATGTCCTTCTTGGACAGCTTTGGCAGGTCGTCCTCCCCAATCTGGGTCACATCACAATAACACTTGGATACCTCTACTACCGAAACTCCGATCTGTTCAGCCCTTGACCCACCACTAGCTTGAAGTTGCGCTCCTTGACACAAGGCCCGTACCCCGTCCGGGGTTACCTGGGTCCAGTCTTCTGGATAGTGGGTGGGTGCATGAACCCTTCTGGACAATGCATCTGCATCACTATTCCCAGCTCCAGGCCTATACTTGAGACTGGAGTTGAATCCGGCCAGGGCTGCCAACCAACGGTGGCCAGTGGCATCCAGCTTGGCTGTGGTGAAGAGGTAGGTGAGTGGATTATTGTCAGTCTTTACTGTAAAGTCAGCTCCATACAAGTAATCTCTGAGCTTATCCACGACTGCCCACTTCAGAGCCAGGAATTCCAACTTGTGGGAGGGGTAGTTCTTTTCTGCTGGTGTTAAACTTCTACTAACATAGGCAACTGGCCTTAGCTGTCCTTCATACTCTTGGTACAGTACCCCTCCTAGACCATCATGGCTGGCATCTACATGCAATTCATATGGTTTCTTAGGGTCAGCATAGGCCAAGACCGGGGCAGTGGTCAGACTTGTCTTCAACATCTTGAAGGCTTCTTCACACTTCTCTGTCCACTGGCCTTCCACGGACTCTCCAGGTTTCCTGGGGCCAGTATCATCCTCCTCTCCCTCTGTCTTCAACATCTCATTCAGGGGTTTGGCAATTTTCACAAACCCCTCCACAAATCTACGGTAGTAGGAGCAGAACCCCAGGAAGGATCTGAGCTCAGTCACTGTAGTTGGTCTGGGCCAGGAGGTAACTGCGTCCAGTTTGTCAGGATCTGTAGACACTCCTTCTGCAGACACTATGTGTCCCAGATAGTGGACCGAGGACTGGTAAAACTGGCACTTTTCCCTGGAGAGTTTTAGTCCCTCTTCACTGAGTCTCTTCAGGACTTTCTCCAATCTCTCTTCATGCTCCTCCAGAGTCTTCCCGAAGACAATGATGTCATCTAGGTACACCAGAACTTCGATAAGATTCATGTCCCCCACTGTCTTCTCCATCAACCTCTGGAAAGTGGCGGGGGCTCACGACAGGCCTTGAGGCATCCTATTGAACTCCTAGAATCCCACCAGGGTGATGAAGGCTGTCTTCTCTCTGTCTTCAGGGTGCATTGGGATTTGGTAATACCCACTCTTCAGGTCCATGACACTGAACCACTTGGCCCCAGACAGACTCTGCAAGGCATCTTCTATCCTGGGGGTAGTGTACTGGTCGGGTATGGTCCTCCCATTGAGAGTCCTGTAGTCTATGCAGAGTCTCAACGACCCGTTCTTTTTCCTTACCACCACGATGGGGGAGGCATATGTACTCCTTGACTCTCGAATAACCCCTGTTCTGTTAAGCCCTGTCAACTGTTCACGCAAATCTTCCAAGTCAGCCAGGGGGACTCGCCGGACCCTCTCCCGGAAGGGTTTGTCTTCCTGCAGACGGATTTTATGGGTGGCACTCCTCGCACACCCCACGTCAAACTCATCTTCCGAAAATATTTTTCTCCATCTGGTCAGCTGGGCCTTGGCTCTCTCCTTCCACTTCGGTGGCAAGGTGGTGTCTTCCAGACAGAGTCCCTCCAGGGTGAGTCCCCTTCCTTCGTCTTTCTTCAATTCAGACAGGGTCACTGGGGTAGCAGGATTTACTTGGCCCAGTAGTACCTGGGCTGGAATCTTCATAGGAGAACTAGTGACATTTCTGATGCTCACAAGAACCTGGCCCTTCGTCTTCTTCAATGCCCTCAACGGGACCACTTCAGGGATCACTTCCAATCCTGGGTGGGTGTTCAAGGGGTTTGCCTCCAAGACCACAAAGGGGCCAGGCTGCTCCCAGGAGAGTTTTACCGTAGCCTGAAGACAGGTCACCTCACCAGGCTGCAATATCTTCTCCTTTCTTGACAGTTTCCAGACTCTCCCCACTCCCTCTTCCGGGGCCTTTTGTTCCAGGACTAACTTCTGGTAGACCTGTTGCAACATGGGGTGAATCTTGTCTGTGGTAGGACTCTGCTCCTGTTGGTCCCTATTAGCATGGAACTGGTGTTGGCCCCTGACGGGCGAGGACAAACTACCGCCAGGGTGTCAAAGACTTCAGCCTTTCCTGTCACTGATGGATCAAAGGCCAGCCTGATTGATACATAACCATCGTAGGGAAAGCTACGAGTGCCAATTCCCCCTATCTGTAGGTCTTCCAGCTTCTGTAAGGGCACGTGACTCAAATGCTTCCGGTAAAAGTCTCTGTATAAAAGAGTCACTTGGGCTCCTGTATCTAGGAGAGCCTTGGTGTAGACTCCCTCCACTTGAACGGAGACTAGAGGGGAGGGTCCTATTAACTTGTCTGGAAACCTCTTCTGGGGTGATTCCTTCTTTGGACGCCTTGATTTTCCTATTGGTGTTTTCTTTTTCTTCCATTTTTCTCTGGACCTCAACCCTTTTTGGACCTGGTATGCATTGATTTCCCTCAGATTGTTAACTCACACCACCTGTCGGGAGTTGAATTTTTTTTTTTTTAGGGGCATTGTTTTCCTTCTCTTTTCACTCTGCTTGTCTCTGCATCTTTTTGGAGCTTTCTGTAAGTAGTGGGCGCCCGGCTGACTCCTTCCTTGGGGCCCTCTGAAGTTTTCCGCCTGCTGGTATTGAGTGCCTCGGTTCTTCCTTGGACTGGGGCACACTTTCCCAATGTGGCCGGCTCCTCCACAGTTGAAGCAGACAGGTTCCTTTCTTGTCTGCGGGGGTGTTGAAGTGGAAACATTTTGGCATGGTTTACTGCTGATCTATGCTTTCTCTTTGGCTCCTGAGTTCTTGGCCAGTAAAGAGGTCAATAAATCCAGCACTTGGGCCATCTGAGACTTCAAGGTTTCTACTTCTGAATCACGCTCAATAGCTACTGCTGTTCTGACTCCCACTGAGGCGGGTGGGGTAGTCTTCTCAACCGGATGGAGAGGAAAAAACTGCACAGTTTTTTCCTCTCCATTTTCTTCCAGGTGTTGTCACACCATTACTGCTGCCTTTTTTATGTTTTTTATGTTATTTAATTTATAAATTTTTGCTAGCGCCGTTTTTTTATCCTTTAGTCTTCTCAACCGCCTGTTGGTCCTTCAGCAAGGCTTCTTCGTCCCTTATGATCCGCACAAGGTCTGGGTAACTCAAAGCCATGACTCCATCAGAGGTCTTCAAGTGAAGCCAAACTGGATCCGAACGTACGGCTCCCCTCAGGATCTGCTTCATCCTGGTAGCGTCTATGACTTGCGGCAGCATTCCTTTTTTTAATACAATTTGGCACAGCATTCTATTCAGTCTCCGGACATATTCAGACAACTTCTCCCCCGGCTGTTGGAGGGTATGTTCAAATTGATACACCAACTCAGACACCTTCTTCAGCTGGCCAAATTCCTCCTGCAACATAGACAGATAATCCATCGCAGTACAAACAGTATTGCTGCACCTAAGATTTTTCACCGCTTCAGCAGCAGCACCCTTCAGACTTTCACTGATGCGCTGCTTCTTCTGCGCTTCTGGAACTTCCCATCCTTCTACTGCCTGCATTGCCTGCTCAATCCAGGTGTCGAAGTCTTCCTCTCCGGGTGGCACAGGTTGTTGTCCTGAAAACACCCGGTTCTTCCGGTACCCGGCTTCTACATGTACCGTGTTACTTTTCTGGCACTTAGTAACAAAGTCTCCTAGAGCAGTCAATAGTTCCGGTCCTATAGCGGCCAGGGGTGGCCCCAAAGTTTTCGTCTCGCGACTGCTTTCCATTTTGGAGAAGAGTCGCGGAGATAATGGCGGGGAGGTCCGTGGAGATTCCTTCTCCTTCTTCACTGCCCTTGCATGCACTAAGCAATACGTTTGGTCATCTATGGCCTTTATACTCTGACCTCCAAAATCTCCGGGGATTCCACCTCCCCACTTCACTAGTGCGTATGTACACGAGATATCTGGCCTTGTATCCACCACCCATGCTTTCTGGCACGGTGACAGCGACATTACTAGCTGCTTTATCTCTTCTTCTTGCCGGATCCCTCCCGGGAGTTCAATGACTACCGCCCGGGTTTAATTAACAGCCCACTCTGCGCACCACTCTGCTACTGCCTGTGGGCCCATGCTGGTACTTCTGACCGGCTTGATTGCTGCGTGCAATATACAGGGATCCTGGAACCGAGCCCCCACCTGTAGCGATACCCCCAGTTAAGAGGGCTGCCTTGTTTGTTTTGGGCCCTGTAGTGCACCGCTGTCAACCCCTGGCAATCGGCTCTAACCTCTCGTGGCACAGTTAGTAAAGGGGATGATAGAATTGTAATCACTCTAATGTTCTATATGACACAATCCCACAGTATGGTATAGCACAGTAAATGACACTGACAACCAATATACTTAACTCTAATATTTTACTGTTGGTAAAGGTTAAAATGATAAAACAGTATGCAATGTCACATGCAGAGCCCTGCAATATGGGTATAATTATTAAAACATTAAACGTTCAGCAATATGATAGACAGTTTAACAGACCCCGCTGCAACTATCCTCCCTCGTGAGCAAAAAAAATGGCACCCAGCAATGTCCTATACTACCCAGTCAGGCCTGACTATGATTTGGGTATAGTTCTGTGGAAGAAATCGTCGCTAGCAAAACACGGTGGTGCACTTTCAAGAACAATTGTAATCCAACAGAGAAATGATGATCGGTAACTTATGCCTCGTTTCCACTGAGCGGATCGGTTCGGTACGGTTCGGTACGGTACGCTATTTCGGGTGTTTCCATTATGAAAGCGTGCCATAAAACCGAACCGTACCGGACCATTCTGGGTCCTGCTTCAGATGTGGGGCCATAGAAAATGGAACGGTTCGGTTAGGGCGGAGCTACAATACATTCCACTGATTGGCGGACACGCTAGGCATTTTTTCTAAACCCTGAATGGTCCCTAACGGTCCGACTTGCAGTGGAAACGCTCACCAGAATAGACCGGACCATTCAAACCGTTCCAAACTGTACCGACCCGAACCGTTCCGTTCAGTGGAAACAAGGCATTTGTAATGCCAGGGAGACTAATAACTCAGTTCAGCAGATAGTCTCCCTCGAGTGTAAGTGCAATCACTGTGATGGCCCTGAATAAAGTTAATGGGCCTAAAGATACTGTAATGTAGCTCTGAGCAGATGCTCTCTCACCCGACCGGACTAGTCCTTGTCTGTTACTTCCGTTACTGTGACTCGCTTCACAGTGTCCCTGACACCCAGGTCTTCGGTCCTCTTGATGACAGCACTCAGCAACAGGATCAGACGCTCCGCAGGTTCCTCGGTGGAGCAGAAGGCTCTTTGGAAAAGCACAAGGCCCAGGCTTTAGGCCTTGTACACGCAGCACGTCAGCACAGGGATCCTCTTGCTGGGAGGGCGGTGTCCAAAGAGAGAGAACTGGGGCCCGCCTCCCTCTTATAAAGTCCACCCCAGCAGTCCTTGCTCGGGGCAATGCACCCTGGGTGCCTTAAAGCGTGCTGGGAACTGTAGTCTCTTGGGTTAAAGAAAACGATACCCCGCTACACACAGATTTAATGTTCCCATGGCCTGACTCCAGTTATTTAAATTAATTTCTGACTGGTTGCTATTAGTGATGAGCCGAACACCCCCGGGTTCGGTTCCCACCAGAACCCGCGAACGGACCGAAAGTTTGCACGAACTTTAGAACCCTATTAAATACAATGGATGCGAACGTTCAAAATCTAAAGTGCTAATTATAACGACTATTATGCATGTTATTGTCCTAAAAAGGGTTTGGGAACCCGGGTTCTGCACCAGGGGACCAGGTATCAATCCAAAAAAAAGTTTTAAAAACGGCCGTTTTTCGGGAGCAGTCATTTTAATGATGCATAAAGTAAAAAAAAAAAAAGTCAAATATTCCTTTAAATATCCTACCTGGGGGGTGTCTAAAGTATGCCTGTGAAGTGCCACGTGTTTCCCGTGTTTAGAACTGTCCCTGCACAAAATTACATTTCTAAAGGAAAAAAAAGCCATTTAAAACTGCTTGCGGCTTTAATGTAATGTCTGGTCCCGGTAATATGGATGAAAATCTTTAAGAAAAATGGCATAGCTACCCCAGCCCATTACCAGCCCCTTTGGGTCTTGTATGGATATTAAGGGGAACCCCACACACAAAATAAAAAAGGCCCTATATACTCTGAACAGCCGTATACAGGTGGTGCATACAAGACAGGGACTGTAGGTTTGTTCTTATGTAGAATCTGTTTGTAATTTTGAACAGGTACATTGTTTAAGTGTAGCTCCAGCCAAAAAATCTATTTTTAAGCTTTTTGGAAAACATAGGGAACTGTTATCATCCCTGTAACATTTGTTTTGCTGTCTGTGCAGTGTGCACCTGTTCAGAAAAGTTCACCTCACTTTCCGTCCTAATGACAAGAAATGTTTTTTGAAAATTTGGGGTTTTTATTGAAACAAGAATTGGTGATAAAGCATCAGTGGAGAGGAGACACTTTTTTTCCCATATTAACTCTTACAGGAGAGAATTTGCCTTCCTAGGGGTAGATTTCCTCTCACTTCCTGTTGTATCCTTCCGTTTGCAAGGGGGAGTCGTTTGTAAGTTGGATGTTTGAAAGTAGGGGCCTGCCGTATATACTTAGCTGAAATTTGCCCCTTACATGTTGGTGTTGCCACAACACTGTGAGCCCTCACAGTTACTCTTGGTGGGCGCATGAATGGGCCCTGCTGTGAATTATTAGATCAAGAATTGTAATTGCATGCCCCTGTTGAACAGGGGCTGAAAAATTGGGCCTTTGGTGGTGGTGGTGGTGGTGTTGACACTACACTGTAAGGCCTCACAGTTACTCTTGGTGGGCGCAGGAATGGTCCCTGCTGTGAATTATTAGATCAAGAATTGTAATTACATGCCCCTGTTAAACAGGGGCAGAAAAATTGGGCCTTAGGCACTGGTGCCACAACACTGCAACCCCTCACAGATACTGTACTTGGAGCACAGCAATGAGCCCTGTTGCAAAGTATTGCATCAAAAATTGTAATAACACGCCCCTGTTAAACAGGGGCTGAAAAATTGGGCCTTAGCCACTTGTGCTGGTGCCACGACACTGCAACCTCTCCCAGATACTCTAGTTGGAGTGCAGGAATGAGCCCTGCTGCAAAGCATTGCATAAAAAAATTGTAATTACATGCCCCTGTTAAACAGGGGCTGAAAAATTGGGCCTTAGCCACTGGTGGCGGCACCCAGAAACAAAAATGTT
The DNA here is from genome assembly GCA_029206835.1 of Rana muscosa. Lineage (NCBI taxonomy): Eukaryota > Metazoa > Chordata > Amphibia > Anura > Ranidae > Rana > Rana muscosa. Next base: position 975,938,718 of record CM055116.1, on the reverse strand, counting down.
CTTCCAAGCTATCATCATCAATCGGATCATTGAGGAGGAGGAGGATAGTCAGTCAACATAACAGGACAGTCTCTCAGCATCAGCATCAGTCTTGAAGGGATGTGACATTTGAAAATAAATTAGTCTGTTATATCAGCTTCAGGTGTTTGGTAGCTGGTGGTAATCCAAGACTGGTTCATCTTTATGAAGGTCAGTCGATCAACAGAGTCGGTGGACAGGCGCACCCTGTGATCCGTGACAAATCCTCCAGCAGCACTGAATGTGCGTTCTGAAAGAACGCTGGATGCAGGACAGGCCAGTAGCTCAATTGCATACTGTGCAAGCTCTGGCCAGTGATCCATCCTCAAGACCCAGTAAGCCAGAGGATTTTCGGTGTGGAAGGTGTCCAAGTCTGACCTTGCCCCTAGGTCTTCCTGCACCATGTATATCAGACGCTGGCGATGGTTGCTGGAACCGATCATACCTTGGGGCTGCGGACTAAAGAATTGTCTAAACGCATCGGTCAGACGGCCACCTTCCCCACCGCTCCTTCTTTGACTGACCGAAGCCTCAGCAACTCATTGTCCAGGACCAGGAGTTTGTAACCTCCCAGTCTCTGGGAACGCGTTGCACAGACCTTTCTGCAAGGCCTCTCGGAGTTGTCTCATCCTCTGCTCCCTCTGCGATGGTGAGATAAGGTCCGCAACCTTACCCTTGTACCGTGGATCAAGGAGAGTGGCCAGCCAGTAATGGTCCCTCTCCTTGATCCGAAGAATACGAGGATGCTTCCGCAGACTTTGCAGGATCAGGGAGGCCATGCAGCGTAGGTTAGCTGAGGCATTCGGTCCGGAGTCCTCTGGGTCACTAAGGACGACATGATCCGCAGCCACCTCCTCCCAGCCACGTACAAGTCCACTGGTTTCTTGGGACTGTAAATCATCCCTAAGAGACTGCTGCTGATGATGCTGAGTGCCAGGCTCCACCTCCACTCTGACACAATCCTCCTCCTCCTCCTCGTCCTCCTCCTCTTCTTCCTGTGCGATTGGTGGGACAGAAGGAACACTGTCTGGGTAAAGGGGGCCTTGAGAGGCAAGGAAGTCCTCCTCTTCCTGCCTCTGTTCTGCCTCAAGTGCCCTGTCCATTATTCCATGCAGCGTATGTTCCAACAGGTGGACAAGAGGTACAGTGTCACTGATGCATGCACTGTCACTGCTCACCATCCTCGTGGCCTCCTCAAATGGTGCCAGGACAGTGCATGCATCCCTGATCATGCCCCACTGGCGTGGTGAAAAAAACCCGAGCTCCCCTGACCCTGTCCTGGTGCCGTAGTCGCACAGGTACTCATTGATGGACCTCTGCTGCGTGTGCAGCCGCTGCAGCATGGCCAGCGTTGAGTTCCACCTGGTGGGCATGTCACATATAAGGCGGTTCTTGGGCAGGTTCAACTCCTTTTGCAGCTCAGCCAGGCGAGCACTGGCATTATAAGATCTTTCCTGGCCTGCCTCAGGACATCCTGTAAGCCCGGGTACCTGCCCAAGAACCGCTGCACCACCAGGTTAAGGACGTGAGCCACACAGGGCACATGGGTCAGTTGTCCCTGTCGGAGAGCGGAGTGGAGGTTGGTGCCATTGTCGCAAACTACCATTCCTGGCTTAAGCTGGCGTGGCGTCAACCACCTCTCGGCCTGCCCCTGCAGAGCAGACAGAACCTCTGCCCCAGTGTGGCTCCTGTCCCCCAAATACACCAGCGCAAGCACGGCATGGCATCTTTTTGCCTGCGTACTTGCGTAGCCCCTTGAACGCCTACGGAGCACCGCTGCATATTACCGCTGACTCATGGTCCAGCAGGCACCTTGTCCTGCATCCTTCCCAGCTGCCAAAAGAGTGACCCAATGGGCCGTGAAAGAAAGGTAACGTCCCTGTCCATGCCTGCTGGACCATGAGTCAGCGGTAATATGCACCTTACCGCTGACCGCCCTGTCCAGCGAGGCCAAGACATTGCCTTCCACATGCCGGTAGAGAGCCGGAATCGCCTTCCGTGAGAAAAAGTGGCGTTTAGGAACCTGCCACTGAGGAACCGCACATTGCACAAACTCACGGAAGGGGGCCGAGTCTACCAACTGAAAAGGCAGCAGTTGAAGCGCTAGCAATTTAGCCAAGCTAGCATTCAACCGCTGGGCATGTGGATGGCTGGGAGTGAACTTCTTTCGATGGTCCAGCAGCTGGGGCAGGGAAATTTGCCTGCTAGAATCGGACGTTGGTGTACTGCTAGCAGAGTGCCCGCAAGTACTTGGCTGTGACACACCTAATTCTACACCTTCATTCCTCTCAAAACAGGTTTCAGAGAGGACTGAAGGTATAGTGGGGTTGGAGATCCCAGCTGATGCAGTGCAAGAAGAGGTCAGCTTTGTTCTTTGGTGTGGGTCTTTAAGGTAGGCTTGCCAACGAGCTGCATGGCAGGTCAACATATGTCTGGTCAAGCATGTGGTGCCCAAGCGGGTGATGTTTTGGCCACGCGATATACACTTGAGACATATGTTGCAAACAGCAGCACTCGATGCACTCGACTCAAAAAAGGCCCACACCAAAGAACCTTTTGAATAACGGGCAGAGGCAGCGCCCTGCACAGGCGGAGCTCTGCGGTGTGATTCCGTCGGTGTGCTGCCCTTACGCTGGCCCCCCGAGGGCATCCTGCCTCGTTGGAGATGTGCCTCCTCCTTATCCTCCTCCTCTCTCCTATTAGGCACCCACGTGGAGTCAGTGACCTCATCATCCCCTCCCTCCTCATCACTGGAGCCAATCTGGCAGTATGCTGCAGCTGCTGGAACATGACTGCCAGATTGGTGTCCTTCTTGAGCATCCCCTCTCTCTGCTCTCACGCTACTGCCTTCCTCTAGCTGGGTATCATCATCAGACCCTTCGAAACGCTGGGCATCCTCCTGGAGCATGTACCCAACACTGTGCTCAAACAGTTCGGGGGACTCCTCAGGAGGACATGGTTGGTCTAGGGAAGGGGTGACTGATGATGACATTGATACCAGGGAAGAGGACGCTTTGGCAGCTGCTTTGCCAGTACCCTGAGCCTGGGTGAGAGAGGATGAGGAGGATGAGGAGGGCTTGGTCATCCACTCTACCAAGTCTTCGGCATGATTCGGCTCAACACGTCCAGCTGCCGAAAAGAAGGACAAGCGTGTCCCATGGCCACGTGCTGATGGCGATGCACCGCCTCCACGACCAGCACTGTTGTCTCTAGACACAGAGCCTGCTTGCCCTCTTTTATTGGCTCCTGACTGTCTGCCTCTCCTTGTTTGCCTTCCAGACATTCTAATGGCCTGCAGGGAAATGGAAAAACCAGCAATAAGGCCTAGCTTCAGGAGTATATTTTGCAGGAATCACACTACGCCTGCTGTAGGTGCTGCAAATGCCTGTTGGTGTAACACACCAGGAAAACGCAGCAATACAGGCTAACTTCAGGTGTAATATGATCAGGAGGCACACTCCGCCCGCTGTAAGTGCTGCAAATGCCTGTTGGTGTAACACACCAGGAAAAAGCAGCAATACAGGCTAACTTCAGGTGTAATATGATCAGGAGGCACACTCCACCCGCTGTAAGTGCTGCAAATGCCTGTTGGTGTAACACACCAGGAAAAAGCAGCAATACAGACTAACTTCAGGTGTAATATGATCAGGAGGCACACTCCGCCCGCTGTAAGTGCTGCAAATGCCTGTTGGTGTAACACACCAGGAAAAAGCAGCAATACAGGCTAACTTCAGGTGTAATATGATCAGGAGGCACACTCTGCCCGCTGTAAGTGCTGCAAATGCCTGTTGGTGTAACACACCAGGAAAAAGCAGCAATACAGGCTAACTTCAGGTGTAATATGATCAGGAGGCACACTCCACCTGCTGTAAGTGCTGCAAATGCCTGTTGGTGTAACACACCAGGAAAAAGCAGAAATACGGGCTAACTTCAGGTGTAATATGATCAGGAGGCACACTCCACCTGCTGTAAGTGCTGCAAATGCCTGTTGGTGTAACACACCAGGAAAAAGCAGAAATACGGGCTAACTTCGGGTGTATAATGTGCAGGAGGCTTAGCAACAATGACACTGACACTGTCCCCTGCCTATCCTTCTCTCTCCCTGCACACAAGGTTTATCAAAGTATATGACACTGACACTCTCCCTGCCTATCCTTCTCTCTCCCTGCACACAAGGTTTAGCAAAGAATGTGACACTGACACTGTCCCCTGCCTATCCTTCTCTCTCCCTGCACACAAGGTTTAGCAAAGAATATGACACTGACACTCTCCCTGCCTATCCTTCTCTCTCCCTACAAGTTTGAGGTACAAATAGCACTGACACTGTCCCTGCCTATGTAACTCTTTACCTGCGCCGGAACACACTACACAAGGCCGCCGCGCTGGTGGCCTTTTATAGTGTGTGGCGTGTGCTAGACCCCCTGAGCTATAATTGGCCACAGGCAACCTGCCTGTGGCCAATTATGGCTCTCCTAGCTGCCGGCGCTGTGATTGGTAAAGCATGCGGGGTCACAGTGCATGCTTGGCCAATCACAGCGCCGGGATTGCACTGCGACGGCGCAGTATATTGCGGGCCGTTCGCGTCACTCAAATTTGGCGCGAACGGCCCAAATCGTTCGATGTTCGCCGAACGGTCGAACAGCCGATGTTCGAGTCGAACTTATGTTCGACTCGAACACCGAGCTCATCCCTAGTTGCTATTGGTTAGCACACTGCCTGGAAGTGTTAAAAAGCTGCCTGTGTGCACCTGCCCGGTGTTGTCGGACAAGCATCGATTTAATTGCATTTGATCTAACCTGCATTCAAAATGTGAACAAAGTTCATTTGTTCCAAAGTTATCTGCTGTCATAATGAACATGTAGCTGGATCACATACCGGAAAAGCTCCACCCATAGTGTTAGAAAAACATTTTTCAAGCATGAGAAATTCTGTGCTGCTATACTATATTTCAATAGCTATCTCTTTTGTTCTGACATACTGCAGATAATCCATTTATCTCATGTGGACGTGCTTTAGCCCCTACACCCATGACATGACATGGAAACTTCCAACAGCTGCTTGTTTGAACTATCAGGTGTAGTGTTCCTTTACCATTGTTTCCAGAATTAAAAATGGATCATATATTTCTTAAAAAAGCAAGACTAATTGGAGCTCAATTCTGGACAAAAAGTTAAACACACAGTTGAAATTTATATATGTGGTCTGTCTTACTTTCCAAAGAATTTGTAAGTCTCCTGAGCCAGACACCCCTGCTAGCATAACCAGCTCGTGGGTCTCTTTGTAGAATATGGTGCAGGTGAGCACTAAAGAAAAAATTTAAAATAAATAAATAAATATAAATATATATATATATATATATATATATGTGTGTGTGTGGCACTATCCCCGTAGGAGCTGCTGGTTTAAATTTGGGCCTGCCGTTACCTTACTGTTCCGTATTCTCGTCTCAGGGGTTCTCCTTGAAGAGTTGTCCAGAAGAAGCTTGCACCAACACAATGAGGTGATTTACTATAAACAGTGCGCTGCACCGGTTCATACCTTAATTGGTGCGCCGGATAAATCCTTAATTGAGCGCAGGAACCGGCGGTGCACTGCTATAGTAAATAAAAATTTGAGCGGCGCTCTATTGAAAATGAATGGTTCCCTATGGGAGCCCATTCATTTGAATAGAGGTCGCCCGGGAAGTCGGAAGAAGACGATCCGACTCGCGGGGCGACTCGTGTGCCGGCTGACACAGGGACAGCGCGACTTTGGGAGGCAACTTGGACACGACTTGAGCGTGAAGCAGCCGCTCAAGTCGTGTCCTAGAGGCGACTACCTGGCCGAGAATGTCTCCAGCGCGATACCATTGCGCTGGTTCTCGGCAGCCTCGCGCTCGCTGTCCCGTGTTTGGTATGAATCATGAAGGGGAACTCCACGCCAAATTTTAATTAAAAAACCGGCATGGGTTCCCCTCCAGGAGCATACCAGGCCCTTAGGTCTGGTATGGATTTTAAGGGAAACCCCCTGCGCCGAAAAATGGCGGGGGCCCCCCCTAAATCCAAACCAGACCCTTATCCGAGCACGCAGCCCGGCAGGTCAGGAAAGGGGGGGCAAGCGAGCGCGCCCCCCTCCTGAACCGTACCAGGCCGCATGCCCTCAACATGGGGGGGTGGGTGCTTTGGGGCAGAGGGCGCCCTGCGCTCCCCCACCCCAAAGCACCTGCCCCCATGTTGATGGGGACAAGGGCCTCTTCCCGACAACCCTGGCCGTTGGTTGTCGGGGTCTGCGGGCAGGGGGCTTTTTGGAATCTGGGAGCCACCTTTAATAAGGGGGCCCCCAGATGCCGGCCCCCCCACCCTATGTGAATGAGTATGGGGTACATAATACCCCTACCCATTCACCTGGTGGAAAAAAGTCAATAAAAAACACAACACAGGTTTTTAAAGTAATTTATTAGGCAGCTCCGGGGGTCTTCTTCAGACTTTGGGGGTCTTTCTGCCGGGCGCCCCGCTATCTTCTTCCAGCTCTTTTGCTAGTGGGGTCCCGGTCTTCATCGTCATCTTCTTCCGACTTCGGGGGTCTTTCTGCCGGGCGCCCCGCTATCTTCTTCCAGCTCTTTTGCTAGCGGGGTCCCGTTCTTCATCGTCGTCTTCTTCCGACTTCGGGGGGTCTCTTGTTCTGTTCTCCGGTGTCGTCTCCGCAATCTCCAGTTCTTCTCCCGCTCTCCGGTGCCTTCTCCACGATCTCCGGTTCTTTCTGCCTTCTGCCGGGCGCCCCGCTATCTTCTTCCAGCTCTTTTGCTAGCGGGGTCCCGGTCTTCATCGTCGTCTTCCCTCTTCTCTCCGCCCGATGTTGCCTCGTCGCTGTCTGCCGCTACAATGCTCTGTCCGCGGAGCGCACCCACTTATATTGGCATGGGGCGTGGTCACCTGGTGATGCCACCCGCTGACCCCGCCCCCGTATCACGTCACAGTCCCATCATTCTCCGGGACTGTGACATGGGGCGGGGTCAGCGGGTGGCATCACCCGGTGACCACACCCCATGCCAATATAAGTGGGTGCGCTCCGCGGACAGAGCATTGTAGCGGCAGACAGCGACGAGGCAACATCGGGCGGAGAGAAGAGGGAAGAAGACGACGATGAAGACCGGGACCCCGCTAGCAAAAGAGCTGGAAGAAGATAGCGGGGCGCCCGGCAGAAGGCAGAAAGAACCGTAGATCGTGGAGAAGGCACCGGAGAGTGGGAGAAGAACCGGAGATCGCGGAGACGACACCGGAAAACAGAGCAAGAGACCCCCGAAGTCGGAAGAAGACGACGAAGACCGGGACCCCGCTAGCAAAAGAACTGGAAGAAGATAGCGGGGCGCCCGGCAGAAAGACCCCCGAAGTCGGAAGAAGACGATGAAGACCGGGACCCCGCTAGCAAAAGAGCTGGAAGAAGATAGCGGGACGCCCGGCAGAAAGACCCCCGAAGTCGGAAGAAGACGACGATGAAGACCGGGACCCCGCTAGCAAAAGAGCTGGAAGAAGATAGCGGGGCGCCCGGCAGAAAGACCCCGAAGTCGGAAGAAGACCCCCGGAGCAGCCTAATAAATTACTTTAAAAACCTGTGTTGTGTTTTTTATTGACTTTTTTGCCACCAGGTGAATGGGTAGGGGTACGATGTACCCCATTACCATTTCACACAGGGGGGCCGGGATCTGGGGGTCCCCTTTGTTAAAGGGGTCTTCCAAATTCCGATAAGCCCCTTGCCTGCAGACCCCCACAACCACCGGGCAAGGGTTGTGGGGATGAGGCCCTTGTCCCCATCAACATGGGGACATCCTCCCCATGTTGAGGGCATGTGGCCTGGTACGGTTCAGGAGGGAGGGGGCTGCTCTTTTCCTGCGGCCTGCCAGGTTGCATGCTCGGTTAAAGGGTCTGGTGTGGATCTTTAGGGGGACCCCCATGCTATTTTTTTTAAGTTTGGCGCGGGGTTCCCCTTAAAATCCATACCAGACCTAAAGGGCCTGGTATGGATTTTGGGGGGACCCCCACACCATTCTTTTTTCATTTCAATGGGGGGTCCCCTTTGAATCCATACTAGACCCAAGGGCCTGGTATGGACTTGGGGGGGGACCCCACGCTGTTTTTTTTCTAGATTTTTTTTTTTTTAGAGCCGCCAATGTTTATATTTTTTTACATTTCCTTTAACAACCAGCTATAAACAGGTTAAAAAAAACGCAAATCGCCGCAAAATCGTGGTACTTGCGTTTTGGATGCGGGTCCATTGAATTCTATTACATCCAAAACACTGTTTTTGGCCTGGAAAAAAAATCTGCAGTTGCGTTTAACCTCGTTTTTCACAAAGCCAAAAAATGCCTTCAGACGCCAAAGATTTCCACGTTTCAGACGCGGTACCGGCGTTTAGCCGCATTTTAGTTTAGAAGCGTTTTTAAAGGTGACCTATTTTTTTACATTGATAAACTCAAAAATTATGGCAAATGAGGAAAAAACATTAAATATATATATATATATATATTGTGACAGCAGGAAGGTAAAGTCACCTGGTTGCATCCAGGGGGGTAGATATATTTCTCCCAGATTCAGGCTTTATGCCGACTTATACAACTAGGGAGTTGATGAAGCCCAGCTGAGGCTAGTGGGCTCATGGATGACTCATACCTCTAGAGAGAGGGCTGGGCGTCGTGCAGGCAGGGAGTTGATGAGACCAGCTGAAGCTTGTCAGCTCATTTAAGGCCTTTATAAAAACTCCCAGCTTCATTAGATGTTAGCTCATGCCTGGAACCAGACCTGTGTGGACTGTCTAGGGAGAGTGAACCCCTGTGCGGTGAGGCAAAGCCTGTGTGGCTATTTGTTTGGACTTTTACTAAACCAGGGACTTAGGGACTAGGACAGCACCAGGCTGATCCCAGTTGTTAGTTTAGGAAACCTGCATGTTTAGTCAGAGGTCAAACTGACCAGGATTTATTTTGTTTATGTTTCTTTTTGGCTTTGCTGTGTTTTTGTCACTGTACATAGAGAAATAAACCGCACCTTTTGATTTTGAAAACCACAACCTCCGTCTGCTGGCCCTGTTTTTGTGTGGGGAGCCCAACCAGGGGGTCACACACACCCGCTACCGAGTTAACCCCCTCACAGTTGGTGGAGAATGCGGGCAGTTTTTTTTAAGCCAGCATGGAGGAGATACTGAAACAGCTGGCTCTAGCAAATGCCAATCAACAGCAGACAAATGCAGGTTTGCAAAGGAGCCTTGCAGCCCAGCAGCAAGCTCATCAACAAGCCCAGCAGCAATCTGAGGCCCGCTTCATAGACCTGTTACAGAAGCAAGAGCAGAGACTACAACAAATGGAAGCAGTAATGCAGCAACGTCCGCAGACCAGTGAGGAAAGCCGTCCCACTAATACCGCGTCCTTTGGGGTGAGTCGTTTATTGACAAAAATGACTGGAGAGGATGATCCAGAGGTATTTTTGACCACATTTGAAAGGACTGCTGAAAGAGAAAAGTGGCCTGAGGAGCAGTGGGCTGGACTGGTGGCTCCTCTGTTAACTGGTGAATCGCAGAAGGCTTACTATGACCTAGAGCCTGACCAAGCAAAAGACTATGTGATGCTAAAAGCTGAAATATTGGCAAGGCTGGGTGTCACCCTGGCTGTCCGGGCTCAGCGTGTGCATAACTGGACTTTCCAGCTTGGAAAACCCCCCAGGTCTCAAATGTATGATCTCATTCACCTGAGCAGGAAGTGGCTACAGCCAGAGACTTTGTCCGCACCGGAGATTGTGGAACGTGTTGTGATGGATCGTTTCTTGAGAGCTCTTCCTACCGCCATTCAAAAGTGGGTAAGCCATGGAGACCCAGAAACGGCCGGTAAACTTGTGGATCGTGTAGAGAGATACTTGGCTACAGAGAACCTGACGGCCTCTTCCAGAGACTCTCGGACTTTCCACCCTAAGACCAGACCATCCCCAGGGGCGGATAAGAGGATTCCAAGGGGTGAGGGTGGAGAGAGTGAGAGGGTGGGAGCTCTACCCAAAGTTTGGCGAGAACAGCCTGGGAAGTCAGGGGCTCAAGAGGCAGCCAAATGGATTGTTTGCTACCGCTGCCGGCAAGCGGGACATATTGCAGCAAATTGCCCGGTTGTGGAGGAACCCATGCAATGTGACTTTCTGATGGACAGACGTCAGTCGCTGTGTGCGACAGTCGCATGCACTGCCATTCGGGGAACTGAGAAACATTTATGCAAAATGTGTATTAATGGTAGAAATGTTGTGGTATTACTGGATTCAGGTAGCCTTGTGACCCTGATAAAGGCTGAATTAGTTAAAACAGAGGTCTCTGGGAATAGCAAGGTAGCTGTTATTTGTGTGCATGGGGACACCCGAGAGTATCCAGTGACTACAGTGTGTTTCGAGACCCCCAAAGGTACCCTCTCTCATCCAGTGGGGTTAGTATCTCAATTACCGCATGATGCCATTGTGGGAAGGGATTTTCCGAAGTTCTGGGAACTGTGGGATGATCCTGAGCCCCCCACTGGTGCCCCTATGTACCAGGAATGTGATAGCCAGAACTCCTCTGAGAGTGGTGAGGACTCTCCAGAATTTCCCTTGTCAGTATTGGCAGGGGAGACTCAAGAAACTGGAGAGGAGCCCACCTCCTCAGACGAAAACCTACCGTCTGTGGAGTTTTCTGATCTGGAGGTTCACAGGGAAAATTTTGCCACAGAACAGTTAAAAGACCCCGCCCTAATAAAGGCACGGGAAAACGTAGTGGAAATAGATGGCGAGTTAGTGAACCCAGATAATACCTGCACTTACCCATACTTCAGCGTAGAGAAGGACCTACTGTATCGGGTGGCAAAAAGGGCAGAAGAAACCGTTGAGCAGCTTGTGGTGCCCAAACCTTACAGGAAGTTGGTGTTGGAGTTGGCCCATGGGCACATTCTTGGAGGTCATCTGGGGACAGAGAAAACCCGAGAGAGGGTATTACAGAGATTCTATTGGCCTGGGGTGATGAAGGACATAGAAAATTATTGTTCCTCCTGCCCTGTGTGTCAGAGGTCGGCCCCGATGCCACATTTCCGTAGCCCGCTGGTCCCTCTACCCATCATTGAGGTCCCGTTTGAGAGAATCGCAATGGATTTGGTAGGTCCTATAATCAAGTCCGCTAGGGGGCACCAGTACATATTGGTTATAATGGACTATGCCACCCGTTATCCAGAAGCGATCCCTCTCAGAAATACCTCGGCCAAAACCATAGCCAAAGAGCTATCTCTTGTTTTTAGCCGGGTGGGTATTTGTAAAGAACTGCTTACGGACCAAGGTACACCCTTTATGTCCCGGGTTATGAAAGAGCTGTGTAAATTGTTCAAAGTGACGCAATTGCGTACATCTGTGTATCACCCCCAAACCGATGGGCTGGTTGAAAGATTCAACAAAACCCTAAAACAAATGTTGAAGAAAGTGGTGGATAGAGATGGAAAGGATTGGGACTGTCTACTTCCTTATTTGATGTTTGCTATTAGGGAGGTGCCCCAATCCTCTACGGGATTCTCCCCCTTTGAGTTGCTGTATGGGAGACACCCAAGAGGGCTGTTGGATATTGCCAAGGAAACTTGGGAAAGTGAGAGTTCTCCCCACAGGAGTGTGATTGAGCATGTCGCCCTGATGCAAGATCGAATTGCACAGGTAATGCCCATCGTGAAGGAACATTTGGCCCAAGCGCAGTTGGCACAGCAGAGAGTGTACAACCGTGGAGCAAAGACCCGTACCTTTTCCCCGGGGGATAGGATATTGGTACTTGTCCCTACGGTTGAAAGTAAATTCCTTGCCAAATGGCAAGGCCCCTACGAGATAATGGAAAAAGTGAGCGAAGTGAATTACAAGGTCAGACAACCAGGAAGGCGAAAGCCCGAACAGATATATCACGTTAATCTGTTGAAAGCCTGGAGGGATAGAGAGTCCCTAGTCGCAGAAACTTGGTCACCAGCTCAAACTGGTTGCGTGATTCCGGAGGTTGGAATAGCAGCCACCTTGTCACAACCCCAACAACAGGAGGTTAAGGAGTTTGTGCTTCGCAACAAGGAGGTGTTCTCTGAGCTGCCGGGACAAACATCTGGGGTAGAGCATGATATTATTAACCCGCCCGGTGAAAGGGTGAAGTTAAAACCCTATCGGATCCCAGAGGCCCGACGGGAGGCAATACGGGAGGAAGTACAGAAAATGCTGAACTTAGGGGTGATAGAGGAGTCCCAAAGTGATTGGTCTAGTCCCATTGTGTTGGTGCCTAAACCGGATGGGAGCTGGCGATTTTGTAACGATTTTCGTCAGTTGAACAAAGTTACAAAATTTGACACCTACCCCATGCCACGTATAGATGAGTTGATCGACCGGCTGGGAACAGCCCGATACATGACGACTCTTGACCTCACAAAAGGGTATTGGCAAATTCCCCTGGCCAAGTCGGCCAAAGAGAAAACCGCATTTGTAACCCCAGACGGGGCGTTCCAATATAAGAGAATGCCGTTCGGGTTACAGAATGCGCCGGCCACATTCCAGCGGAAAATGGACCAGATACTGAGGCCCCATCGGAAGTATGCTGCGGCTTACCTGGATGACGTAATTGTCCATAGCACAGATTGGGCCTCACATCTGCCAAAAGTGCAAGCAGTCCTAGACTCTATCCGGGAAGCGGGGTTTACGGCTAACCCCAAGAAGTGTACCATTGGGCAGGAGGAGGCCAAATATCTTGGGTACACCATTGGCAGGGGAGTGATAAAACCCCAACTCAACAAAGTCGAGGCCATCCAGAGTTGGCCACGTCCCAACAGCAAGAAGCAGGTACGGGCCTTTCTGGGAATCGCGGGTTATTATCGGCGCTTCATTCCCCACTTTGCTTCTAAGGCTGTGCCCCTAACCAACCTGACGAAAGGGAAAGGGTCGGTCATGATTAAATGGACCCCCGAGGCTGAGGCAGCATTCCAATTCTTGAAACAAGCCTTATGTAGCCAGCCAGTGTTGTACTCACCCGACTTCTCTAAAGACTTTGTCGTACAAAGTGATGCGTCAGATGTGGGGTTAGGAGCAGTATTGTCCCAGGTCTGGAACGGGGAAGAGCACCCAGTCATTTACCTCAGCAGGAAGTTGAAGTCCCATGAGGTAAATTACGCCACGGTTGAAAAGGAGTGTTTAGCGGTGAAGTGGGCTCTAGATTCCCTTCGGTACTATCTGCTAGGTAGGCACTTTGACATGGTTACGGATCACGCTCTGTTAAAGTGGATGGCTCAAAACAAGGAGACAAATAGAAGAGTGAATAGGTGGTTCCTGGCCCTACAGGAATTCAACTTCACAGTAAAGCATCGCCCTGGCGTTCAAATGGGGAATGTGGATGCTTTGTCTCGAGTACATGAATGCCTGATTGCTGGTGTTCCAACCCCAAGGTTAAAACAAGAGGGGGGGGGGGGGGTATGTGACAGCAGGAAGGTAAAGTCACCTGGTTGCATCCAGGGGGGTAGATATATTTCTCCCAGATTCAGGCTTTATGCCGACTTATACAACTAGGGAGTTGATGAAGCCCAGCTGAGGCTAGTGGGCTCATGGATGACTCATACCTCTAGAGAGAGGGCTGGGCGTCGTGCAGGCAGGGAGTTGATGAGACCAGCTGAAGCTTGTCAGCTCATTTAAGGCCTTTATAAAAACTCCCAGCTTCATTAGATGTTAGCTCATGCCTGGAACCAGACCTGTGTGGACTGTCTAGGGAGAGTGAACCCCTGTGCGGTGAGGCAAAGCCTGTGTGGCTATTTGTTTGGACTTTTACTAAACCAGGGACTTAGGGACTAGGACAGCACCAGGCTGATCCCAGTTGTTAGTTTAGGAAACCTGCATGTTTAGTCAGAGGTCAAACTGACCAGGATTTATTTTGTTTATGTTTCTTTTTGGCTTTGCTGTGTTTTTGTCACTGTACATAGAGAAATAAACCGCACCTTTTGATTTTGAAAACCACAACCTCCGTCTGCTGGCCCTGTTTTTGTGTGGGGAGCCCAACCAGGGGGTCACACACACCCGCTACCGAGTTAACCCCCTCACAATATATATATATCCAAAAAAAATGAAATTGCTTCCATTGCATTGTGGACAATCCACAACTTGGGGCAGGTGACGTGGCAAGTGGACAATCCACAACTTGGGGCAGGTGACGTGGCAAGTGGACAATCCACAACTTGGGGCAGCTGACGTGGCAAGTGGACAATCCACAACTTGGGGCAGCTGACGTGGCAAGTGGACAATCCACAACTTGGGGCAGCTGACGTGGCAAGTGGACAATCCACAACTTGGGGCAGGTGACGTGGCAAGTGGACAATCCACAACTTGGGGCAGCTGACGTGGCAAGTGGACAATCCACAACTTGGAGCAGCTGACGTGGCAAGTGGACAATCCACAACTTGTGGCAAGTGATGTGGCAAGTGACACGCTAAATACAAGTACACTGCTGCTCTCTCAGCTGCTGATACTCACTCTGGTCTAACAAAATAGCTAAAATTGTTAATAATACTGCAAATTTTTATCTCGTTCGGTATTTGCGCAATACATTTTCAAACACCTTTTTTTTGGAAAAAAATGGTTTCATGAATTTAAAAAAATTACAAAACAGTAAAGTTAGCCCAATTTTTTGGTATAATGTGAAAGATGTTGTTATGCTGAGTAAATAGATACCTAACATGTCACGCTTTAAAATTGCGCACACTCATGGAAAGACACCAAACTTCAGTACTTAAAAATCTCCCTAGGCGATGCTTTTAAATTTTTTACACGTTACCATTTTCGCATTACAGAGGAGGTCTAGTGCTAGAATTGTTGCACTCCTTCTAACGCACGCAGCAATACCTCACATGTGTGGTTTGAACGGCGTTTACATATGTGGGCGGGACTTACGTGTGTGTTCGCTTCTGAGCGCGAGCTACCGGGGACATGGGCGTTTTTTTATTATTATTTTTTTTGTTTTTTACTTTTTTGTATTTCTTATGCCCCATACACACGATCATTTTTAATGTCATTTTTAAAACTGACGTTTTTCTCGTCATTTTTTTTCTTGTTTCCTCTCAAGCCTGTCTTGCGTACACACCATCATTTTAAAAAATGTTCAAGAAAAGCGCAGTGACGAACACCACGTACGACGGCACTATAAAGGGGAAGTTCCGTTCGAATGGCGCCACCCTTCATGTTAGTAAAGTTTGTTGAGAGACGATTCGCTCTTTTCAGTCTAGTGCTTTTCAGTCCGTTACAGCATGACGAATGTGCTATCTCCATTACGAACGCTAGTTTTACCAGAACGAGCGCTCCCGTCTCATACTTGATTCTGAGCATGCGCATTTTTTTTCACGTCGTTAAAGCATACACACTATCGTTTTTCACGTCGTTAAAAAAAACGACATGAAAAACGACGTGAAAAAAAGAGAGCATGTTCGAAATTTTTAATGCCTGTTTTTCACGTCGTTAAAAATGCTCTGGAGCATACACACGATCATTTTTAATGGCCATTTTTTTTAATGGCATTTTTAACGGCATGAAAAATGATCGTGTGTATGGGGCATTACTCTTTTTTTTAACTTTTTTGATCACTTTTATTCCTATTACAAGGAATGTAGACATCCCTTGTAATAGGAATCTATTGTGACAGGTCCTCTTTATGGAGAGATGCAGGGTCAATAAGACCCCACATCTCTCCTTCAGGCTGGAAAGCATGAGATCGGTCAAAAAAATTCACCAATCTCATGCTTACAGCCGAGATCACGGCTTTGTTTACATACGGGAACCCGGCGTGATGTCATAACGTCGCGCCCGGGCCTCCGACGGTCATAGAGATGACTGGTGACCATCTGGTCACCAGTCATCTCTATGCTTCCCATCCGGCGCCAGCCAATTCGTTCTCCGAGCCCCAGATGGCACGGAGAGCCCGGAGAAGCACCGGATGGCGACGGGAGGGGGGGGGGACATCCCCTCCCGCCGCAGATAAGAACGATCAATCGGCTGAACTGCCGCTATGATCGTTTTTATTGTGCACAGAATCGCCAGCTGAAAAGAATGATATCTGAATGATGCCTGCAACTGCAGGGATCATTCAGATGTCACTGCACAAAGCCAAGAACGTCATTTGACGGTGGGCGGTAGGAAAGTGGTTAATATTTTGAAAATTTTGAAAAAAGGTAATTTTTCTCCTTCATTGATGTACACTGATGAGACTGCACTGATGGGCTGCACTGATGGGCACTGATAAGGTGGCAAGGGTGGGCACTGAGAGGTGGCACTGCTAGGTGGCAATGATAGTTGGCAGTGATGGGCACTGATAGGCAGCACTGCTAGGTGGCACTGATTGGCAGCAGTGGTGGGCATTGATAGGTGGCACTGGCAGGGGCTACTGATTGTCACAGATGATGCAGAATTGCCTCTTCCTCTTCGGGCCCGATGTCCCTTGCACATAAGCTGGTGATTGCCTTTTTTTATGCTCACGCTGTCAGCACAAGGAGAAAACAAAAACCATTATCCAGCTTTTGTTAACATCACGTGATCGATGGCTACTGAAGGTAGCTCGAATAGATGATGAACTAAAACACAGTGAATGTATAAATTAATACATAGTGTTCATGAACAGTCCATTCCAATGGGTGATCTCTGATATGAATTATCCTCCATGGGAATTAAGGAACATACCCCTATGAGTGAATATAAAATGAATGCAAAATAATGTGTATGAAATAGTCCAAAATAACATGTGTGTGTTGAGAGGGATGTCTATTCATAGAACACACCGCACAGCATGGAAAGATCAAAGGACCCAAATGTTGATGGTGGAACCACAAAAAAAGAAGAAGAGCACAGTTGATACAGTCGGGTACTCTTACCGGAAACGGTGGACCCACCTGTCGTATGACAGTGGGTCAATCAGACTTAATGGTCGCCGTGACCGGACGATGGAACTGAATATCCTGGATGCCTAGGACCGATTCCAGCAGGGTGATGAATGATCAGCTCACACGGTGGTGATCCCTCCAATCGTTTGCAGGCTCCAAAACGTTCCAAAAATAGACACAAGGGTGGGAGAAAAAGAAAACTCCAGATGGTGCAGGTCAATATAACCAATCAAGGTTTTATTGAATAAATTTTGTCTTTACAGACATAGAGACAAATAAAAGTGATCACAAAATGGTAAAAAGTAATAAAAGCAATGTGGGGTACAGCGATAGCAATCCCTACGCGTTTCGACTCCCAAAGTCTTCAACAGGGGCATAGTGCTGTACCCCCCACATTGCCGGCCTTAAATATGGTCTGAAAAGTATCTGACCCACCCTGGAGGGGCGGAGTCAAAACAGGAAGTAACAAAATATTCCACAGTGTCAGACTATCACCCGTATAAATTATACCTTGACCTGCAAATCTACACGTCAAATTGCAAAAAATATACGGACAATGCATAGTAATAATAATACTACTACTAAAACCCCAAAGTAACACAGATTTCAAATGATTTTTCCTCAGATATTCCCGCCAAAGATACGAACCAATCCAATTGGACAGACTGATGACACCATCTGTGTAAAGCACATGAGCTTCTGAGTGCTAATGTCCACAGTAAGCCCCACCGCCAGAAGAGGGCGTCCAATTGCCTGGCAGCATCCCATAACTGGCCCACAGGAACATCTGAATGCAGCAACATCACTCAGATGTTGCTGCAATGTGAATTGGGGACACCAAAGTAGCATGGCGCCGCACCATACCTGCGGACGTGTGAAGCGTGTAGTTCATGTGAACATCACACGCGCGCGCCCGAGAACGGCGTCATGACGTCACGACGCCGTTACGTCGCGTCATCACAACGCCGCAGTCAAGAGACGTGAGACAGCGGCATCTCACTACAAGGAGACGCCACATCTCCATGGTAACATCCGAAACCATGGAGTGGGCGCCTTCTAGTGGACACAATTTATATGACTTTGATAGGGAAATTAAAGAACCTGCTGATGGGCATGTATCTAAATGGCCCAAAACAACACCATACAGCAGAGTTACCAACTATTCTCAATTCCTCCTTGCAAACAAAATAATAAATATTAGCCAAAGGTCTATTGGAAAAAGGGGGGACCCAAACCTTTATCCTACATCCTAACAGGTTGTGAAAATGCAAATAACATATAAAAATACATATAACTTGCCAACACATCCTGTCGCCCCATGAACGCAGAATGCTACATACACATGCATAATTGTACATGCATATGAACACTCCATGGACAAAGACCAACTGATGACACTTTAAATGGGAAAAGGGACTAGAATCCATATGAAGCAAAACAACCGCACCATGTCACCTGAAGAGGTGCACACGAACGATGAATTGCAACATAAATAGTCGTAAACCGTCCGTACTGACTAGCATGGACACAGGAGCTCAGGGTACTCACGCCCGGTTGATGAAACAATTGATGTCCCATTCAACGTTCATACCGTGGGGTGAGTAACACCTGAGCTCATGTATCCAATAAGTCTCTAATCTAGAGACACCCCGCAGAGAGGAGTCCCCCCTCCAGTGGGGGACAAACCTATCTATCACCTGGAATTGGGTGCCTCTAGGGTCCTTCGCATGGTGTTCTAAATAATGTCGTGAAACAGTATGTTTGTCACAACCTTTGTGAATTTTAGCTATGTGTTCATTAACACGAATAGAAAAATTCCTAATCGTGTGCCCTACATATTGAAGTTTGCATGGGCATGTGATTAGGTACACGACGAACCTAGTAACGCAAGTAGTAAACTGCTTCATAGTGTAACTGCGTCCCGTAACACTGGAGCTAAATGTTACCGTTCTACGTCTACCCAACGCATTAACCATGCAAACATTGCATTTCCTACAAGGGTAATAGCCATTAGCCTCTGGAAAGAAAGAAATCTTTTTTGGAGGATCTATTGTATTAGGAGCTATTTCACCCTGGATAGAACGGGCACCTTTAAAAATCACCCCTGCCCGTTCAGGGAGAGAGGGTCCAAGGATTCTATCGCTTAATAACACTTTCCAATGTCTATTCAAAATCTTTTTTATTTCAAGATGTTGAGTAGAGTAGGAAGTAAAGAAGGACCATTTAAATCTATCCTCTCTCGCATTTCTCTGTTTGTTAATAAGAAGGGAGGACCTCTCAATTTCCAATGCGGAAGAAATGTCTTTATCCAAACCACTAGATGGGTAACCCCTGTCCAGAAATTTTTCTTTCAAGACATTGGATTGAGCCAAGAAATCATCATCATGGGTGCAGTTCCTCCGGAGACGGAGGAACTGTCCCCGAGGTACAGATTTCAACCATTGATCGTGATGGCAACTGTCTACAGGGATATAGCCATTTCTATCTGTTGACTTGAAGTAGGTTTTGAATTCAAGATGGTTATTAACAGACATGATTTCCAAGTCTAAGAAATGTATAGACGAGGGACTAGCCTCATAGGTTAATACAATTCCCCGATCGTTGTCATTAAGGACAGCCATGAAGGTATCTAGAGATTCTCTCGTGCCCCTCCATAGGAGGAGGATGTCATCTATATACCTAGCCCACAGAACTAATTCAGGTCTGTTGAGGGCATAGACGACATCCTCCTCCCACTGGGCCATAAAGAGATTTGCAAGACTGGGGGCGTATTTAGCCCCCATTGCTACACCCTTGATTTGGGAGAAGAATGTTCCCTGGAACCAAAAGTAATTATGCCGTGTGGCAAAATCCAATAGCTCCATAATGAAATTCCTCTGTATCAAGGACAGTGAGGAGCCTCTAGTAAGAAACAACTCCACTGCCTCGAGACCCAAACGGTGTGGAATACAGGTGTACAATGCAGACACATCTGCAGTAACTAAAATCAAATCTCCCTGATGATGCACCTTCTCCAGCAAATTGATGGTGTCCTTGGTATCCCTCAAATAAGAGGGCACCAATTTCACCAACGGCTGGAGAAAGTGATCGATATACTTCCCAATTCGTGATGTAACCGAGTCGATCCCACTTACAATGGGACGCCCAGGGGGATCGACTGGGTTTTTGTGCACCTTGGGAAGATAATAAATGACAGGAATACGAGGTGCCAAAGGAACCAAGTATTCCTGTTCTTTCTTATTAAGGACATTCAAAGAGAAACCTTCATTGATAATGTCTACCAGAGCTTTCTTATATTTCAAAGTGGGGTCCCCAGGTAAGAGACTATAGGTGGCTCTGTCCTCTAGAAGTCGGTGCATCTCCTTAATAGTGATGAGCCGAACACCCCCGGGTTCGGTTCGCACCAGAACCCGCGAACGGACCGGAAGTTCGAACGAACATTAGAACCCTATTAAATACAATGGATGCGAACGTTCGAATTCTAAAGTGCTAATTATAACAACTATTATGCATGTTATTGTCCTAAAAAGGGTTTGGGAACCCGGGTTCTGCACCAGGGGACATGTATCAATGCAAAAAGAAGTTTTAAAAACGGTCGTTTTTCGGGAGCAGTCATTTTAATGATGCATAAAGTGAAAAAAAAAAAGTCAAATATTCCTTTAAATATCGTACCTGGGGGGTGTCTAAAGTATGCCTGTGAAGTGCCACGTGTTTCCCGTGTTTAGAACTGTCCCTGCACAAAATGACACTTCTAAAGGAAAAAAAAGCCATTTAAAACTGCTTGCGGCTTTAATGTAATGTCTGGTCCCGGTAATATGGATGAAATTCTTTAAGAAAAATGGCATAGCTACCCCATGACCCCCCCCCCCCCCTACCCCAGCCCATTACCAGCCCCTTTGGGTCTTGTATGGATATTAAGGGGAACCCCGCACATAAAATAAAAAAGGCCCTATATACTCTGAACAGCCGTATACAGGCGGTGCATACAAGACAGGGACTGTAGGTTTGTTCTTATGTAGAATCTGTTTGTAATTTTGAACAGGTACATTGTTGAAGTGTAGCTCCAGCCCAAAAATCTATTTTTAAACTTTTTGGAAAACATAGGTAAGGGTTATCACCCCTGTAACATTTGTTTTGCTGTCTGTGCCCCTGTTCAGAACATTTCACCTCACTTTCCGTCCCAATGACAACTGTTTTTGAAATGTGGTGTTTTTCTTGAAACAAGGATTGCTGATAAAGCATCAGTACAGAGGAGACACCTTTCTCCCATATTTATTCTTACAGGAGAGAATTTTCCTTCCTAGTGGTAGATTTCCTCTCACTTCCTGTTGTCTTCTTGCGTTTGCAAGTAGGAGTCGTTTGTAAGTTGGATGTTTGAAAGTAGGGACCTGCCGTATATACTCTGCAGAAATAGGCCCCTTAGTTGTTGGTGTTGGCACAACACTGTAAGCACTCACAGTTACTCTTGGTTGGTGCTGGAACGCCCTGCTGTCAACTATTATATCAGGAATTTTAATTACATATAATTGTTGAACAGTGGTAGTAAAAATTGGGCCTTTGATGGTGGTGCTGGTGCCACAACACTGTAAGCCCTGACAGTTACTCTTGGTGGGTGCAGCAATGGGCCCTGCTGTGAATTATTAGATCAAGAATTGTAATTACATGCCCCTGTTGAACAGGGGCTGAAAAATTGGGCCTTAGGCACTGGTGGCACAACACTGCAACCCCTCACAGATACTGTACTTGGAGCACAGCAATGAGCCCTGTTGCAAAGTATTGCTTCAAAAATTGTAATGACACGCCCCTGTTAAACAGGGGCTGAAAAATTGGGCCTTAGGCACTGGTGGCACAACACTGCAACTCCTCACAGATACTGTACTTGGAGCACAGCAATGAGCCCTGTTGCAAAGTATTGCTTCAAAAATTGTAATTACACGCCCCTGTTAAACAGGGGCTGAAAAATTGGGCGTTAGGCACTGGTGGCGGCACCCATAAACAAAAATGATCTTCCAAGCTATCATCATCAATCGTATCATTGAGGACTCGGAGGAGGAGGATAGCCAGTCAACATAACAGCACAGGCACTCAGCATCAGCATCAGTCTTGAAGGGATGTGACATTTTAAAATCAATTAGTCTGTTATATCAGCATCAGGTGTGTGGTAGCTGGTGGTGATCCAAGACTGGTTCATCTTGATGAAAGTCAGTCGATCAACCGAGTCGGTGGACAGGCGCACCCTGTGATCCGTGACAAATCCTCCAGCAGCACTGAATGTGCGTTCCGAAAGAACGCTGGATGCAGGACAGGCCAGTAGCTCAATTGCATACTGTGCAAGCTCTGGCCAGTGATCCATCCTCAAGACCCAGTAAGCCAGAGGATTTTCGGTGGGGAAGGTGTCCAAGTCTGACCTTGCCCCTAGATATTCCTGCACCATGTTTATCAGACGCTGGCGATGGTTGCTGGAACCAATCATACTTTGGGGCTGCGGACTAAAGAATTGTCTGAACGCATCGGTCAGACGGCCACCTTCCCCACCGCTCCTTCTTTGACTGGCCGAAGCCTCAGCAACTCGTTGTCCAGGACCAGGAGTTTGCAACCTCCCAGTCTCTGGGAACGCGTTGCACAGACCTTTCTGCAAGGCCTCCCGGAGTTGTCTCATCCTCTGCTCCCTCTGCGACGGTAACATAAGGTCCGCAACCTTACCCTTGTACCGTGGATCAAGGAGAGTGGCCAGCCAGTAATGGTCCCTCTCCTTGATCCGAAGAATACGAGGATCCTTCCGCAGACTTTGCAGGATCAGGGAGGCCATGCAGCGTAGGTTTGCTGAGGCATTCGCTCCGGAGTCCTCTGGGTCACTAAGGACGACATGATCCGCAGCCACCTCCTCCCAGCCACGTACAAGTCCACTGGTTTCTTGGGACTGTAAATCATCCCTAAAAGACTGCTGCTGATGATGCTGAGTGCCAGCCTCCACCTCCATGCTGACACAATCCTCCTCCTCCTCCTCCTCCTCCTCCTCTTCCTGTGCGATGGGTGGGACAGAAGGAACACTGTCTGGGTAAAGGGGGCCTTGAGAGGCAAGGAAGTCCTCCTCTTCCTGCCTCTGTTCTGCCTCAAGTGCCCTGTCCATTATTCCACGCAGCGTGTGCTCCAACAGGTGGACAAGAGGTACAGTGTCACTGATGCATGCACTGTCACTGCTCACCATCCTCGTGGCCTCCTCAAATGGTGCCAGGACAGTGCATGCATCCCTGATCATGCCCCACTGGCGTGGAGAAAAAAAACCAAGCTCCCCTGACCCTGTCCTGGTGCCGTAGTCGCACAGGTACTCATTGATGGCCCTCTGCTGCGTGTGCAGCCGCTGCAGCATGGCCAACGTTGAGTTCCACCTGGTGGGCATGTCACATATAAGGCGGTTCTTGGGCAGGTTCAACTCCTTTTGCAGCTCAGCCAGGCGAGCACTGGCATTATAAGATCTGCGGAAATGCACACAGACTTTCCTGGCCTGCCTCAGGACATCCTGTAAGCCCGGGTACCTGCCCAAGAACCGCTGCACCACCAGGTTAAGGACGTGAGCCACACAGGGCACATGGGTCAGTTGTCCCTGTCGGAGGGCGGAGAGGAGGTTGGTGCCATTGTCGCAAACCACCATTCCTGGCTTAAGCTGGCGTGGCGTCAACCACCTCTCGGCCTGGCCCTGCAGAGCAGACAGGACCTCTGCCCCAGTGTGGCTTCTGTCCCCCAAACACACCAGCGCAAGCACGGCATGGCATCTTTTTGCCTGCGTACTTGCGTAGCCCCGTGAACGGCTACGGAGCACCGCTGGTTCATAGGACAAACCACAGGAAGAGGCCATGGAGGAAGAAGAAGAGGAGGGGGTGGAGGAGAGAGGTGTGTCACAACCAGTAGTAGCATTTTGGAGGCGTGGCGGTGGGACAACCTCCAACACTACTGCACCTTGTCCTGAATCCTTCCCAGCTGCCAAAAGAGTGACCCAATGGGCCGTGAAAGAAAGGTAACGTCCCTGTCCATGCCTGCTGGACCATGAGTCAGCGGTAATATGCACCTTACCGCTGACCGCCCTGTCCAGCGAGGCCAAGACATTGCCTTCCACATGCCGGTAGAGAGCCGGAATAGCCTTCCGTGAGAAAAAGTGGCGTTTGGGAACCTGCCACTGAGGAACCGCACATTGCACAAACTCACGGAAGGGGGCCGAGTCTACCAACTGAAAAGGCAGCAGTTGAAGCGCTAGCAATTTAGCCAAGCTAGCATTCAACCGCTGGGCATGTGGATGGCTGGGAGTGAACTTCTTTCGACGGTCCAGCAGCTGGGGCAGGGAAATTTGCCTGCTAGAATCGGACGTCGGTGTACTGCTAGCAGAGTGGGCGCAAGTACTTGGCTGTGACACACCTAATTCTACACCTTCATTCCTCTCAGTGCATGTTTCAGAGAGGACTGAAGTTATAGTGGGGTTGGAGATCCCAGCTGATGCGGTGCAAGGAGAGGTCCGCTTTGTTCTTTGGTGTGGGTCTTTGAGGTAGGCTTGCCAACGAGCTGCATGGCAGGTCAACATATGTCTGGTCAGGCATGTGGTACCCAAGCGGCTGATGTTTTGGCCACGCGATATACGCTTGAGACATATGTTGCAAACAGCAGCTGTGCGATCTGATGCACTAGCCTCAAAAAAGGCCCACACCAAAGAACTTTTTGAATGACGGGCAGAGGCAGCGCCCTGCACAGGCGGAGCTCTGCGGTGTGATTCCGTCGGTGTACTGCCCTTACGCTGGCCACCAAAGGGCATCCTGCCTCGTTGGAGATGTGCCTCCTCCTCATCCTCCTCCTCCTCCTCTCTCCTATTAGGCACCCACGTGGAGTCATTGACCTCATCATCCCCTCCCTCCTCATCACTGGAGCCAATCTGGCAGTATGCTGCAGCTGCTGGAACATGACTGCCAGATTGGTGTCCTTCTTGAGCATCCCCTCTGTCTGCTCTCACGCTACTGCCTTCCTCTAGCTGGGTTTCATCATCAGACCCTTCGAAACGCTGGGCATCCTCCTGGAGCATGTACCCAACACTGTGCTGAAACAGTTCGGGGGACTCCTCAGGAGGAGGACATGGTGGGTCTAGGGAAGTAGTGACTGATGATTTGTCTGACATTGATACCAGGGAAGACGACGCTTTGGCAGCTGCTTTTCCAGTACCCTGAGCCTGGGTGAGAGAGGATGAGGAGGAGGAGGAGGGCTTGGTCATCCACTCTACCAAGTCTTCGGCATGATGTGGCTCAACATGTCCAGCTGCCGAAAAGAAGGACAAGCGTGTCCCATGGCCATGTGCTGATGACAATGCACCGCGTCCACGACCAGCACTGTTGCCCCCAGACACAGAGCCTGCTTGCCCTCTTTTATTGCCTCCTGACTGTCTGCCTCTCCTTGTTTGCCTTCCAGACATTCTAATAGATGGCCTGCAGGGAGATGGGAAAAAAGCAATAAGGGCTACCTTCAGGTGTCCTTCTCTGTCCCTGGAAACAAGGACTTGCAGAGTGAAAGAAAAAAAACACTCTCCCTACCTACAGTTTTCTGTCCCTAGAAAAAATGTTTTTTTTAATCACAATATAGCACAAGGAAAATTAACTCACTGTCCTTACAGGTCCCTGGAAACAAGGACTTGCAGAGTGAAAGAAAAAAAACACTCTCCCTACCTACAGTTTTCTGTCCCTAGAAAAAAATGTTTTTTTTAATCACAATATAGCAAAAGGACAATTCACTCACTGTCCTTCCAGGTCCCTGGAAACAAGGACTTGCAGAGTGAAAGAAACTGACACTGTCCCTACCTAGAGTTTTCTGTCCCTGGAATAAATGTTTTTTTCAGCACAATATAGCACAAGGACAATTAACTCACTGTCCTTACAGGTCCCTGGAAACAAGGACTTGCAGAGTGAAAGAAAAAAAATACTCTCCCTACCTACAGTTTTCTGTCCCTAGAAAAAAATGTTTTTTTTAATCACAATATAGCAAAAGGACAATTCACTCACTGTCCTTCCAGGTCCCTGGAAACAAGGACTTGCAGAGTGAAAGAAACTGACACTGTCCCTACCTAGAGTTTTCTGTCCCTAGAATAAATGTTTTTTTTAATCACAATATAGCACAAGGAAAATTAACTCACTGTCCTTACAGGTCCCTGGAAACAAGGACTTGCAGAGTGAAAGAAAAAAAACACTCTCCCTACCTACAGTTTTCTGTCCCTAGAAAAAAATGTTTTTTTTAATCACAATATAGCAAAAGGACAATTCACTCACTGTCCTTCCAGGTCCCTGGAAACAAGGACTTGCAGAGTGAAAGAAACTGACACTGTCCCTACCTAGAGTTTTCTGTCCCTGGAATAAATGTTTTTTCAGCACAATATAGCACAAGGACAATTAACTCACTGTCCTTACAGGTCCCTGGAAACAAGGACTTGCAGAGTGAAAGAAAAAAAATACTCTCCCTACCTACAGTTTTCTGTCCCTAGAAAAAAATGTTTTTTTTAATCACAATATAGCAAAAGGACAATTCACTCACTGTCCTTCCAGGTCCCTGGAAACAAGGACTTGCAGAGTGAAAGAAACTGACACTGTCCCTACCTAGAGTTTTCTGTCCCTAGAATAAATGTTTTTTTTAATCACAATATAGCAAAAGGACAATTCACTCACTGTCCTTCCAGGTCCCTGGAAACAAGGACTTGCAGAGTGAAAGAAACTGACACTGTCCCTACCTAGAGTTTTCTGTCCCTAGAATAAATGTTTTTTTTAATCACAATATAGCAAAAGGACAATTCACTCACTGTCCTTCCAGGTCCCTGGAAACAAGGACTTGCAGAGTGAAAGAAACTGACACTGTCCCTACCTAGAGTTTTCTGTCCCTAGAATAAATGTTTTTTTTAATCACAATATAGCAAAAGGACAATTCACTCACTGTCCTTCCAGGTCCCTGGAAACAAGGACTTGCAGAGTGAAAGAAACTGACACTGTCCCTACCTAGAGTTTTCTGTCCCTAGAATAAATGTTTTTTTTAATCACAATATAGCACAAGGAAAATTAACTCACTGTCCTTACAGGTCCCTGGAAACAAGGACTTGCAGAGTGAAAGAAAAAAAACACTCTCCCTACCTACAGTTTTCTGTCCCTAGAAAAAAATGTTTTTTTTAATCACAATATAGCAAAAGGACAATTCACTCACTGTCCTTCCAGGTCCCTGGAAACAAGGACTTGCAGAGTGAAAGAAACTGACACTGTCCCTACCTAGAGTTTTCTGTCCCTGGAATAAATGTTTTTTTCAGCACAATATAGCACAAGGACAATTAACTCACTGTCCTTACAGGTCCCTGGAAACAAGGACTTGCAGAGTGAAAGAAAAAAAATACTCTCCCTACCTACAGTTTTCTGTCCCTAGAAAAAAATGTTTTTTTTAATCACAATATAGCAAAAGGACAATTCACTCACTGTCCTTCCAGGTCCCTGGAAACAAGGACTTGCAGAGTGAAAGAAACTGACACTGTCCCTACCTAGAGTTTTCTGTCCCTAGAATAAATGTTTTTTTTAATCACAATATAGCAAAAGGACAATTCACTCACTGTCCTTCCAGGTCCCTGGAAACAAGGACTTGCAGAGTGAAAGAAACTGACACTGTCCCTACCTAGAGTTTTCTGTCCCTAGAATAAATGTTTTTTTTAATCACAATATAGCAAAAGGACAATTCACTCACTGTCCTTCCAGGTCCCTGGAAACAAGGACTTGCAGAGTGAAAGAAACTGACACTGTCCCTACCTAGAGTTTTCTGTCCCTAGAATAAATGTTTTTTTTAATCACAATATAGCAAAAGGACAATTCACTCACTGTCCTTCCAGGTCCCTGGAAACAAGGACTTGCAGAGTGAAAGAAACTGACACTGTCCCTACCTAGAGTTTTCTGTCCCTGGAATAAATGTTTTTTTCAGCACAATATAGCACAAGGACAATTAACTCACTGTCCTTACAGGTCCCTGGAAACAAGGACTTGCAGAGTGAAAGAAAAAAAATACTCTCCCTACCTACAGTTTTCTGTCCCTAGAAAAAAATGTTTTTTTTAATCACAATATAGCAAAAGGACAATTCACTCACTGTCCTTCCAGGTCCCTGGAAACAAGGACTTGCAGAGTGAAAGAAACTGACACTGTCCCTACCTAGAGTTTTCTGTCCCTAGAATAAATGTTTTTTTTAATCACAATATAGCAAAAGGACAATTCACTCACTGTCCTTCCAGGTCCCTGGAAACAAGGACTTGCAGAGTGAAAGAAACTGACACTGTCCCTACCTAGAGTTTTCTGTCCCTAGAATAAATGTTTTTTTTAATCACAATATAGCAAAAGGACAATTCACTCACTGTCCTTCCAGGTCCCTGGAAACAAGGACTTGCAGAGTGAAAGAAACTGACACTGTCCCTACCTAGAGTTTTCTGTCCCTAGAATAAATGTTTTTTTTAATCACAATATAGCACAAGGAAAATTAACTCACTGTCCTTACAGGTCCCTGGAAACAAGGACTTGCAGAGTGAAAGAAAAAAAACACTCTCCCTACCTACAGTTTTCTGTCCCTAGAAAAAAATGTTTTTTTTAATCACAATATAGCAAAAGGACAATTCACTCACTGTCCTTCCAGGTCCCTGGAAACAAGGACTTGCAGAGTGAAAGAAACTGACACTGTCCCTACCTAGAGTTTTCTGTCCCTGGAATAAATGTTTTTTTCAGCACAATATAGCACAAGGACAATTAACTCACTGTCCTTACAGGTCCCTGGAAACAAGGACTTGCAGAGTGAAAGAAAAAAAATACTCTCCCTACCTACAGTTTTCTGTCCCTAGAAAAAAATGTTTTTTTTAATCACAATATAGCAAAAGGACAATTCACTCACTGTCCTTCCAGGTCCCTGGAAACAAGGACTTGCAGAGTGAAAGAAACTGACACTGTCCCTACCTAGAGTTTTCTGTCCCTGGAATAAATGTTTTTTTCAGCACAATATAGCACAAGGACAATTAACTCACTGTCCTTACAGGTCCCTGGAAACAAGGACTTGCAGAGTGAAAGAAAAAAAATACTCTCCCTACCTACAGTTTTCTGTCCCTAGAAAAAAATGTTTTTTTTAATCACAATATAGCAAAAGGACAATTCACTCACTGTCCTTCCAGGTCCCTGGAAACAAGGACTTGCAGAGTGAAAGAAACTGACACTGTCCCTACCTAGAGTTTTCTGTCCCTAGAATAAATGTTTTTTTTAATCACAATATAGCAAAAGGACAATTCACTCACTGTCCTTCCAGGTCCCTGGAAACAAGGACTTGCAGAGTGAAAGAAACTGACACTGTCCCTACCTAGAGTTTTCTGTCCCTAGAATAAATGTTTTTTTTAATCACAATATAGCAAAAGGACAATTCACTCACTGTCCTTCCAGGTCCCTGGAAACAAGGACTTGCAGAGTGAAAGAAACTGACACTGTCCCTACCTAGAGTTTTCTGTCCCTAGAATAAATGTTTTTTTTAATCACAATATAGCAAAAGGACAATTCACTCACTGTCCTTCCAGGTCCCTGGAAACAAGGACTTGCAGAGTGAAAGAAACTGACACTGTCCCTACCTAGAGTTTTCTGTCCCTAGAATAAATGTTTTTTTTAATCACAATATAGCAAAAGGACAATTCACTCACTGTCCTTCCAGGTCCCTGGAAACAAGGACTTGCAGAGTGAAAGAAACTGACACTGTCCCTACCTAGAGTTTTCTGTCCCTAGAATAAATGTTTTTTTTAATCACAATATAGCACAAGGAAAATTAACTCACTGTCCTTACAGGTCCCTGGAAACAAGGACTTGCAGAGTGAAAGAAAAAAAACACTCTCCCTACCTACAGTTTTCTGTCCCTAGAAAAAAATGTTTTTTTTAATCACAATATAGCAAAAGGACAATTCACTCACTGTCCTTCCAGGTCCCTGGAAACAAGGACTTGCAGAGTGAAAGAAACTGACACTGTCCCTACCTAGAGTTTTCTGTCCCTGGAATAAATGTTTTTTTCAGCACAATATAGCACAAGGACAATTAACTCACTGTCCTTACAGGTCCCTGGAAACAAGGACTTGCAGAGTGAAAGAAAAAAAATACTCTCCCTACCTACAGTTTTCTGTCCCTAGAAAAAAATGTTTTTTTTAATCACAATATAGCAAAAGGACAATTCACTCACTGTCCTTCCAGGTCCCTGGAAACAAGGACTTGCAGAGTGAAAGAAACTGACACTGTCCCTACCTAGAGTTTTCTGTCCCTAGAATAAATGTTTTTTTTAATCACAATATAGCAAAAGGACAATTCACTCACTGTCCTTCCAGGTCCCTGGAAACAAGGACTTGCAGAGTGAAAGAAACTGACACTGTCCCTACCTAGAGTTTTCTGTCCCTAGAATAAATGTTTTTTTTAATCACAATATAGCAAAAGGACAATTCACTCACTGTCCTTCCAGGTCCCTGGAAACAAGGACTTGCAGAGTGAAAGAAACTGACACTGTCCCTACCTAGAGTTTTCTGTCCCTAGAATAAATGTTTTTTTTAATCACAATATAGCAAAAGGACAATTCACTCACTGTCCTTCCAGGTCCCTGGAAACAAGGACTTGCAGAGTGAAAGAAACTGACACTGTCCCTACCTAGAGTTTTCTGTCCCTAGAATAAATGTTTTTTTTTAAGCACACTATAGCAGAAGCACAAAACACACTGACACTCTCCCTACCTATCCTTCTCTTTCCCTAAACTAAAGGAATCCAGGTTAAGCAAGAAAGAAATAACAGTCACTGTCCCTGCCTATGCTACTCTATCCCTGCTCCGGAACACACTACACTAGGCCGCCGTGCTGGCGGCCTTTTATAGTGTGGGGCGTGTACTAAACACCCTCAGCAATAATTGGCCACAGGCATCCTGCCTGTGGCCAATCATTGCTCTCCTCGCTGCCGGCGCTGTGATTGGCCAAGCATGCGGGGTCACAGTGCATGCTTGGCCAATCACAGCGCCTGGATGACACTGCGATGGCGTAGTGCATTGTGGGCCGTTCGCGTCACTCGAATTTGGCGCGAACGGCCCAAATCGTTCGATCTTCGTCGAACGATCGAACAGCCAATGTTCGAGTCGAACGTATGTTCGACTCGAACACGAAGCTCATCCCTACTCCTTAACATAGTTTATCTTATCAAGAACCACTATCCCCCCGCCTTTATCTGCCGGACGGATAATGAGATCTTTGTTATGGCATAGAGTTTTCAAACCTGCCACAATGGTTGGATCCTGATGGACTCTCTTAGCAGGTAGCCCATCTAGATCCTTCAATACAAGGGTGCGGAACACATTAATGGATGGAGCTGGGTTAACTGGAGGATTGAACAAGGAGGGATTTGATAGCCCTGAATGTACACTGGTGGAAAAACCACCAGAATTGGTTGCAGAAGCAGATCCCAAAGGAACTATAGAAGTCCCATCGTTTTTTTGGGCATCAACAGATGGGACAGCTAAAAAGTGCCTCTGGATATTTAATTTCCTTATATACTTCTGGACATCTATAAAAGTGGAAAATGTATTTAATTTCCATGGTGGAACAAATTTCAGACCTTTGTCTAAAACGGATTGCTCTTGAGGGGTGAGAGCAACCGAACTTAAATTAAAAATGCCTGCACCTAATTGACCCTTGGTCTTTTTGCGCTGGATGCGCTGCCCCCCTCTAGAGCCTCGTTTCTTCTTGGGCTCTTGGGGGTATGGAAAGTGGGTTTGTGAAAACCTTGATGTTGAGGTGGACCAAACTGATTATGATTGTAACTATAAGTGGGTCTAGATTGTGATTCATCGCCCCACCCGGAGTGTGAATATGAATCATAATAGGGATCATAAGATCCTTCACCCTGTAATGGAGCATAACGGTTCTGAATGGGTACTGGTGTACCATGCATATAATTCCCATTTAGACCAGATCCGCTATCTCTCCAAGGGAGAGAAGTCCTCCCTGATGGATCACCGGAGTACATATGACCTCTATCCCCTTATCCATAGCCTCTACCTCGTTGGGGATGTTCTCTTCCTCGAGGTACGGAGTGCTGTCTACCCGGGCCGGGCTCATTATGAGCAACGGCCTGAGTATGTTTAACATTCCTGGGTGTACGATTGGCACCCTTGTTGTTTTGAGGTCCTCGTGAACTGGACACAGAGGGAGGTTCATAAATCAGAGTTCTATCTGTAATAACATCAACAGGTTCTGACAGGTCCATATTTGAGTTATTCTCTAAGGTATTAGCCTGGTTGGCTAGTTTTTTCTGCCAACCAAAGACCAAATTACCCTTATAATCCCCAGTATCTCTGTTATACTTCTTTTGTTTCTTGCTCCTCTGGTCTTTTTCTTCTTTTTCAAGAAGAGTTTTTAGACTGGTGGAGAGAGAAGCATATTCAGAAGTTCCACTGGAGGGAGAGAGTTTATCTCTAATATCCCTAATTTCTTTCTCCAAAATGGAAAGCCTGGCCTGCTTCCTCTCAACTAAAAAGCCAATGAGTTTCAAGCCAGCCTCGTTGAAATAGGTTGCCCAAAGGGCTAGATCTGACTCTCCTTGTTGCAGAGAAACATCCCACCTAAGGCCTCTAGGGACCATTTTCTCTTTGATATATTGCTCAAGAAACGCAATGTCCCATTGGAGATGTAATTCAGAGATCATTACGTTCTTGAGCCTAGCAAAGAGTCCACTGACTTCTGTGTCAGTGCTGTGGATGGTAAAAACTCCATGTGTGTTAAAGGACCTTGAGGTCCGATATTCAAAAACATCCATATGAACACAGATGAAAGGGCAAGCAGCAGTGAATAATGTGTCAAAACGTGAAATATATATAAGTGGAAAAACTGCGCTAAACCGAAAATGATAATAAAAGCTGCTAATACTCAAACAAACAAAGCAAAGAACAAAATGGATTCAAAATAGTACAGCGCTCAGAATCAAATTTAGAAAGATGGCTACTGAACGTAGCTCGAATAGATGATGAACTAAAACACAGTGAATGTATAAATTAATACATAGAGTTCATGAACAGTCCATTCCAATGGGTGATCTCTGATATGAATTATCCTCCATGGGAATTAAGGAACATACCCCTATGAGTGAATATAAAATGAATGCAAAATAATGTGTATGAAATAGTCCAAAATAACGTGTGTGTTGAGAGGGATGTCTATTCATAGAACACACCGCACAGCATGGAAAGATCAAAGGACCCAAATGTTGATGGTGGAATCACAAAAAAAGAAGAAGAGCACAGTTGATACAGTCGGGTACTCTTACCGGAAACGGTGGACCCACCTGTCGTATGACAGTGGGTCAATCAGACTTAATGGTCGCCGTGACCGGACGATGGAACTGAATATCCTGGATGCCTAGGACCGATTCCAGCAGGGTGATGAATGATCAGCTCACACGGTGGTGATCCCTCCAATCGTTTGCAGGCTCCAAAACGTTCCAAAAATAGACACAAGGGTGGGAGAAAAAGAAAACTCCAGATGGTGCAGGTCAATATAACCAATCAAGGTTTTATTGAATAAACTTTGTACAGACATAGAGACAAATAAAAGTGATCACAAAATGGTAAAAAGTAATAAAAGCAATGTGGGGTACAGCGATAGCAAGCCCTACGCGTTTCGACTCCCAAAGTCTTCAACAGGGGCATAGTGCTGTACCCCCCACATTGCCGGCCTTAAATATGGTCTGAAAAGTATCTGACCCACCCTGGAGGGGCGGAGTCAAAACAGGAAGTAAAAAATATTCCACAGTGTCAGACTATCACCCGTATAAATTATACCTTGACCTGCAAATCTACACGTCAAATTGCAAAAAATATACGGACAATACATAGTAATAATAATACTACTACTAAAACCCCAAAGTAACACAGATTTCAAATGATTTTTCCTCAGATATTCCCGCCAAAGATACGAACCAATCCAATTGGACAGACTGATGACACCATCTGTGTAAAGCACATGAGCTTCTGAGTGCTAATGTCCACAGTAAGCCCCACCGCCAGAAGAGGGCGTCCAATTGCCTGGCAGCATCCCATAACTGGCCCACAGGAACATCTGAATGCAGCAACATCACTCAGATGTTGCTGCAATGTGAATTGGGGACACCAAAGTAGCGTGGCGCCGCGGCGCACCATACCTGCGGACGTGTGAAGCGTGTAGTTCATGTGAACATCACACGCGCGCGCCCGAGAACGGCGTCATGACGTCACGACGCCGTTACGTCGCGTCATCACAACGCCGCAGTCAAGAGACGTGAGACAGCGGCATCTCACTACAAGGAGACGCCTCATCTCCATGGTAACATCCGAAACCATGGAGTGGGCGCCTTCTAGTGGACACAATTTATATGACTTTGATAGGGAAATTAAAGAACCTGCTGATGGGCATGTATCTAAATGGCCCAAAACAACACCATACAGCAGAGTTACCAACTATTCTCAATTCCTCCTTGCAAACAAAATAATAAATATTAGCCAAAGGTCTATTGGAAAAAGGGGGTCCCAAACCTTTATCCTACATCCTAACAGGTTGTGAAAATGAAAATAACATATAAAAATACATATAACTTGCCAACACATCCTGTCGCCCCATGAACGCAGAATGCTACATACACATGCATAATTGTACATGCATATGAACACTCCATGGACAAAGGCCAACTGATGACACTTTAAATGGGAAAAGGGACTAGAATCCATATGAAGCAAAACAACCGCACCATGTCACCTGAAGAGGTGCACACGGACGATGAATTGCAACATAAATGGTTGTAAACCGTCCATACTGACTAGCATGGACACAGGAGCTCAGGGTACTCACGCCCGGTTGATGAAACAATTGATGTCCCATTCAACGTTCATACCGTGGGGTGAGTAACACCTGAGCTCATGTATCCAATAAGTCTCTAATCTAGAGACACCCCGCAGAGAGGAGTCCTCCCTCCAGTGGGGGACAAACCTATCTATCACCTGGAATTGGGTGCCTCTAGGGTCCTTCGCATGGTGTTCTAAATAATGTCGTGAAACAGTATGTTTGTCACAACCTTTGCGAATTTTAGCTATGTGTTCATTAACACGAATAGAAAAATTCCTAATCGTGCGCCCTACATATTGAAGTTTGCATGGGCATGTGATTAGGTACACGACGAACCTAGTAACGCAAGTAGTAAACTGCTTCATAGTGTAACTGCGTCCCGTAACACTGGAGCTAAATGTTACCGTTCTACGTCTACCCAACGCATTAACCATGCAAACATTGCATTTCACGACATTATTTAGAACACCATGCGAAGGACCCTAGAGGCACCCAATTCCAGGTGATAGATAGGTTTGTCCCCCACTGGAGGGGGGGACTCCTCTCTGCGGGGTGTCTCTAGATTAGAGACTTATTGGATACATGAGCTCAGGTGTTACTCACCCCACGGTATGAACGTTGAATGGGACATCAATTGTTTCATCAACCGGGCGTGAGTACCGTGAGCTCCTGTGTCCATGCTAGTCAGTACGGACGGTTTACGACCATTTATGTTGCAATTCATCATCCGTGTGCACCTCTTCAGGTGACATGGTGCGGTTGTTTTGCTTCATATGGATTCTAGTCCCTTTTCCCATTTAAAGTGTCATCAGTTGGCCTTTGTCCATGGAGTGTTCATATGCATGTACAATTATGCATGTGTATGTAGCATTCTGCGTTCATGGGGCGACAGGATGTGTTGGCAAGTTATATGTATTTTTATATGTTATTTGCATTTTCACAACCTGTTAGGATGTAGGATAAAGGTTTGGGTCCCCCCTTTTTCCAATAGACCTTTGGCTAATATTTATTATTTTGTTTGCAAAGAGGAATTGAGAATAGTTGGTAACTCTGCTGTATGGTGTTGTTTTGGGCCATTTAGATACATGCCCATCAGCAGGTTCTTTAATTTCCCTATCAAAGTCATATAAATTGTGTCCACTAGAAGGCACCCACTCCATGGTTTCGGATGTTACCATGGAGATGTGGCATCTCCTTGTAGTGAGATGCCGCTGTCTCACGTCTCTTGACTGCGGCGTTGTGATGACGCGACGTAACGGCGTCGTGACGTCATGACGCCGTTCTCGGGCGCACGCGTGTGATGTTCACATGAACTACACGCTTCACACGTCCGCAGGTATGGTGCACCGCGGCGCCACGCTACTTTGGTGTCCCCAATTCACATTGCAGCAACATCTGAGTGATGTTGCTGCATTCAGATGTTCCTGTGGGCCAGTTATGGGATGCTGCCAGGCAATTGGACGCCCTCTTCTGGCGGTGGGGCTTACTGTGGACATTAGCACTCAGAAGCTCATTTGCTTTACACAGATGGTGTCATCAGTCTGTCCAATTGGATTGATTCGTATCTTTGGCGGGAATATCTGAGGAAAAATCATTTGAAATCTGTGTTACTTTGGGGTTTTAGTAGTAGTATTATTATTACTATGCAGTGTCCGTATATTTTTTGCAATTTGACGTGTAGATTTGCAGGTCAAGGTATAATTTATACGGGTGATAGTCTGACACTGTGGAATATTTTGTTACTTCCTGTTTTGACTCCGCCCCTCCAGGGTGGGTCAGATTTTTTTAGACCATATTTAAGGCCGGCAATGTGGGGGGTACAGCACTATGCCCCTGTTGAAGACTTTGGGAGTCGAAACGCGTAGGGCTTGCTATCGCTGTACCCCACATTGCTTTTATTACTTTTTACCATTTTGTGATCACTTTTATTTGTCTCTATGTCTGTAAAGACAAAATTTATTCAATAAAACCTTGATTGGTTATATTGACCTGCACCATCTGGAGTTTTCTTTTTCTCCCACCCTTGTGTCTATTTTTGGAATGTTTTGGAGCCTGCAAACGATTGGAGGGATCACCACCGTGTGAGCTGATCATTCATCACCATGCTGGAATCGGTCCTAGGCATCCAGGATATTCAGTTCCGTCGTCCGGTCACGGCGACCATTAAGTCTGATTGACCCACTGTCATACGACAGGTGGGTCCACCGTTTCCGGTAAGAGTACCCGACTGTATCAACTGTGCTCTTCTTCTTTTTTTGTGGTTCCACCATCAACATTTGGGTCCTTTTGATCTTTCCATGCTGTGCGGTGTGTTCTATGAATAGACATCCCTCTCAACACACACATGTTATTTTGGACTATTTCATACACATTATTTTGCATTCATTTTATATTCACTCATAGGGGTATGTTCCTTAATTCCCATGGAGGATAATTCATATCAGAGATCACCCATTGGAATGGACTGTTCATGAACTCTATGTATTAATTTATACATTCACTGTGTTTTAGTTCATCATCTATTCGAGCTACGTTCAGTAGCCATCTTTCTAAATTTGATTCTTAGCGCTGTACTGTTTTGAATCCATTTTGTTCTTTGCTTTGTTTGTTTGAGTATTAGCAGCTTTTATTATCATTTTCAGTTTAGCGCAGTTTTTCCACTTATATATATATAAACATCACGTGATCAGCTGTCATTGGCTGACAGCTGATCATATGGTAAGGGACAGGGATCGGCCCCTTACTCGGATCTGTCATCACCCGAGTCTCAGTGACTTGGTGACCACAGCGCGCGCACGAAGGGGAGGACGTCTATTGACGGACTCCCGGCAATTGAGGACCGTGCTGTGGCCGTCTATCAGTTATAGCGCTGATCTCAAGTGATTAAAGAGGGTCTAAATGGGCCATTGACATGCATCACAATTCAACTTAGGAATGTTTCTTTGCAAAGTTAAACTAAATTAAATCCTTTCTTATTTTTGCTTGGGGATAGAGTGCAGAGGGAGGACAAGTCTAGACAGTTTTTGGGGATGTCTGCACCCCTGATAGGGTGAAGACAACTCCCAAATTTGGCCACTTTATCCTTCCAAATAATTCACTTCCTGTCACATAGCCACACAGGAAGTGAGGGGGAGATCCCTACCAATGTCTTTCCTTGGGGGGGGGGACACAGGTCAATCTAAATACTTTCCCCATTATGGACATTGCACTCCAGCATTTTGCGGGGTACACCCCAAATTATTATTAGGTATTTTGGACTTTGTGGTTTATTTACTAAAGGCAAATCTACTTTGCACTACAAGTGCACTTGCTGGATATCCGAGGGGGACATGCAAACAAACAAAAAAAACACCATCTTTGCTTTTACAAGATTGGATGTTACAATCAACAGTGCTTCCCCCTCAGATTTTCAGCAGCTACACTTTTACTGCAGAGTGGATTTGTCTTTACTAAACCCCAAACTACCCAATGATTTGGGGTGTACACAACAAAGTGTTAGAGTGCAATTTGCTTAATGGGGACACTAGTTACGTTGATCTTTGTGTCCCCAAGAAAAGACATTGGTAGGGTTTTACCTTCACTTCCTGTTTAGCTGTGTGACAGGAAGTGAAGCCAATTTTACTAAAAGGGGACACAAAGCCCAACCTAAAAAATAAAAACAAGCAGGGGTTCTAACACTTACTTGGTTTCCCTCAAAATGCCCACAATTAGAATCGTATTGCCTTGAGCTATTTTTATAGAAAAAAAAAACGCAGAGGTGATCAAATAGCACCAAAAGAAAGCTCTATTTGTGTGCAAAAAATAATACATTTTCATTGGGTTACAGTGTTGTATGAGCACGCAATTGTCATTGAAAGTGCATCAGCACTGAAATTTGAAAATTGGTCTGGGCAGGAAGCGGGTTTAAGTGGCCAGTAAGCAAGTGGTTAATATAAGGCTACATTTACACGGACGTTTTTCCAGCCGCTTGTTTGAGCGTTTTTTACAGCTTAAAAACGGCTCTCCATGTTAGCCTATGTTTTTCCCCCTCTTTTCACTTAGGACAAGTGTGTTGCAGTGCGTCTTTGGTGCATTTAGGTGCGTTCCGGTGCATTCCAGTGCGTTTTTGGTACGTTCCGTTGCGTTTTTTAAGTGTTTTACTGCGGTCCAGTACAGTTCGGTACCTAAAAAATGCAGCATGACCAATTTTTTTTCTCCCTTTCTGAAACGCACTGGAACGGACTGCAGTGGTGCGAACTATGCCATTGGCATTAATGTGATCAACTTTTTTGCGTTTTTCATGCATCAAAAAAACGCACTGCACTGCATCCGGTGTGAACTGGCCCTAAATATCATACCTGGGGGGTGTCTATAGTATGCCTGTAAGGTAGCACATGTTTTTAATGTTTATAACAATTCGAGAGCAAAATGACATTTCTAAAGTAAAATAATAGTCATTTAAAAGTACTCGCGGCTGTAATGAATTGCTGGTTCCCGTCAATACAGATAAAAGTAATTGAAAGTCTTTTAAAAAAAAAAATGCGTGGGGGTCCCCCAAATTCCATTACCAGGCCCTTCAGGTCTGGTATGGATATTAAGGGGAACTCCGAGCCAAATTTAAAAACAAAAAAGCGTGGGGGTTCCCCACAAAATCTGTACCAGGCCCTTCAGGTCTGGTATGGATTTTAAGGGGACCCCCGCCCCAAATTTAAAAAAAAAATAGCGTGGGGGTCCCCCTAAAAATCCACACCAGACCCTTATCCGAGCATGCAACCTGGCAGGCCGCAGGAAAAGAGGGGGGGACGAGAGAGAGCGGCCCCCCTCCCTCTTGAACCGTACCAGGCCACATGCCCTCAACATGGGGAGGATGTCCCCATGTTGATGGGGACAAGGGCCTCATCCCCACAACTCTTGCCCGGTGGTTGTGGGGGTCTGCGGGCGGGAGGCTTATCGGAATCAGGAAGACCCCTTTAACAAAGGGGACCCCCAGATCCCGCCCCCCCCCGTGTGAAATGGTAATGGGGTACAAATGTACCCCTACCATTTCACAAAAAAAGTGTCAAAAATGTTAAAAATGACAATAGCCGGTTTTTGACAATTCCTTTATTAATGTCTTCTCCTATATTCCATCTTCTTCCATCTTCTTCTTCCAGCTTCTTCTTTTTTCCCATTCGGGTTTCTTCCTCCATCTTGTTCTTCATCTTCCTCTTCATTTTCATCTTCCTTCTTCCTTCGGTGTTCTCGTCCGCATCTTGCTCCGGCTTCTTGTCCCCTTCTTCTTTCTCCGGCTGCTCCGTTTGAATTCGAGGTTCCCGCTGTGTGACGCTTCAATTGTTCAGTTCTCCTCTGGGTCCGCTACCACCCGGTAACCCCGCCCATCTCTGACGCACATGGATTTCACGGGGACCTTCCCCGTGGTGTCAGAGGGGGCGGAGCCACCGGGTGGCAGCGGACCCAGAGGTGAACTGAAGAAATGAAGCGTCACACAGCGGGAACCTCGAATTCAAACGGAGCGGCCGGAGAAAGAAGAAGGGGAACAAGAAGCCGGAGCAAGATTCGGACGAGAACACCGAAGGAAGAAGGAAGATGAAGAAACCCGAATGGAGAAAAGAAGAAGCTGGAAGAAGAAGAAGCTGGAAGAAGAAGCTGGAAGAAAGAAGACATTAATAAAGGAATTGTCAAAAACCGGCTATTGTCATTTTTTACATTTTTTACATTTTTCTTTGTGAAATGGTAGGGGTACATTTGTACCCCATTACCATTTCACACAGGGGGGGGGGCTGGGATCTGGGGGTCCCCTTTGTTAAAGGGGTCTTTCAGATTCCGATAAGCCCCCCCGCCCGCAGACCCCCACAACCACCGGGCAAGGGTTGTGGGGATGAGGCCCTTGTCCCCATCAACATGGGGACATCCTCCCCATGTTGAGGGCATGTGGCCTGGTACGGTTCAGGAGGGAGGGGGGCCGCTCTCTCGTCCCCCCCTCTTTTCCTGCGGCCTGCCAGGTTGTGTGCTCGAATAAGGGTCTGGTGTGGATTTTTAGGGGGACCCCCACGCTATTTTTTTCTAAGTTTGGCGCGGGGGTTCCATGCCAGACCTGAAGGGCCTGGTAATGGAATTTGGGGGGACCCCACGCATTTTTTTTTTATCAATGACTTTCAATGACTTTTCTCTATATTGACGGGAGACGACAATTCATTAAAGCCGTGCTTTTAAATGCCTTTTTCTTCCTTTAGAAATGTAATTTTGCTGGCGCACTGTTATATAATGGGAAGTTCAGAGCTGCGCCTGTTCAACTTATGCAAATTGATTTACGTGACTTGACATTTACGAAGATTTTGCCGGCGCAGTGTCCCGGCGCATTTGAATGAGTGAAATTCCCGCGCTGAGCTCAAAAAAGATTTCAACAGAGGGGGTTGAAGGGATGGGGAGGACTCAGGTACCTTAGTTGCGGATCACAGGAATCTTCCTAGGTCCAGAGGAACAACTGTCTCCACCCTTGACTCAGCAAACACTGGATAGGCCCAATCTCACTGGCCTAGCAACCGATGCGTAGCTCGATCACATATAGTCTCTGCCACATACTTGGTGTAAATAGGACAGTCTCTGCCACGGACTTGGTGTAAATAGAACAGTCTCTGCCATGGACTTGGTGTAACCCTTCCCTGGGTTACTTTCTGAATAAAGAACACAGCTCTCAGTGCCAGGATATTCCAGCCGTTCCGGCAGCACCGTGAGGTAGATTATGATCCGGATGCATCCTCCAATTGAGTCCTCAATTGCTTGGTCCCTTCCAACAGGTAAGGCGACACAGGATCATCCCCGGATCAGTAGGCCCCCAGTAACTCCTGGGCCTACATCTCAGTAACAGAGCCTCAGGCCAACGTGGCCCCGAGGCGGAAACTGCCAGCACTTCCCTGAGGCCATGAAGGCCCCCAGGTCGGGATCGGGTGGGTGGTGCCCACCACCAACGAACGACGACCCCCAACTCTCCTTTACCCTAATGGCGTCTGTCACTCAAGTACCCTCTCCCAGAATGCACAGCGGGTTGACCTTGCCCCTGAGCCGCTTCTGAGAAAGAGATACCCAATGCATTCAGCCTGTTGCCTTTCCTATCCTGACCAGTTGTGACAGTGACACCCACTGTCAGGAGGAAAATCATGCAACCAGCTGAACTGAAACAGAGTACAATTTGTAACACAATCCTTCTGAGCAAAACTATTGCTCAGACAACTATAATTTTAACACATAGCGCCCACTCATTGGGAGCAGGGCGCTACATACTCCCCTCTCCACAAAAAGACGATATCCCCATCGTCGAGAAAAATATATGACCCTTAGTCCTGAGGGTCAGCTACCTGAGTCCAAATAAAACTTGGATGGGGAAGAGAAAGGTAGGGTAACAAGAAGATATAAAAGTTAGCATAAACACACAGTAATCAAATCACTATACATTACAATATTCCTATCTATCTCTATCTAACCCATCCAGCTCTGTAGTAGTCTAGCAGAGTACCTGAAAAACAAAAACAGCACATACAGACAAAAACGCAAACATTACTATACAATCAGGAAGCAAAGCCTTACTTCCGGAGAAATAAAACTTTCTTTCCCGTGTAGCGGTCTCACCCTCTCTCTCTCCCTTCTTCTTTACGGCTGGTTTACTTGTCTAGGGGAACCAAGGGGGAGGAGTGAGATGCTGCCACCAGCTTGCCCCTCT
The DNA here is from genome assembly GCA_029206835.1 of Rana muscosa. Lineage (NCBI taxonomy): Eukaryota > Metazoa > Chordata > Amphibia > Anura > Ranidae > Rana > Rana muscosa. The sequence continues at coordinate 975,896,219 of CM055116.1, read as the reverse complement.
TAGGTGTGTAGAGGTTTGAGCTATGATCTTTACCTTCGGGTCTGTGTCCCTGTCACAGAGATTCCACTTCAAAATGACCAGTAAATAGGTGAATGTAGAACACTTTGCTCCCAGAAAAGTAAGCCCACACCAGGTGACAGTACAACATCTATATTTATTTCCGCAGAGATAAATATGCCTCTTTGCAAGCAGACAGATTGAACAAACACAACTTGGTGGGGTGAGGGTTCAGGCACAATCAAAGAATTAAAGTTCTCTCCTGTTCCGTTTAGTGCAAACAGGCTTGGCGCACAGTCGCTGCCACCGACCATGAATTTGGTTTCTGCCACAAACCTTGGTGAAAGTAGAGGCCTCTGCCACAGACCTTGATGATAAGTCTCTGCCACCGACCTGGTTCAGTTGGATCCCCGCCACTGACCATAAGAACATAGAATACCTCCGTTAGGATAAATGGCCCCTGTCAGGGAAAGACATCCATCCGGACGGTCTCCAGAGGCCCACACCGTCACCGGCATTACGCTGTACCAGCTCTTCGGGAGGGTCACATCTCTAGTCCCTTACACCCTGGATTCGGGTACCCAACTCCGGGGGGCACCGTAGGAATACCTCATCACTCGCGGGACCCAGTGGAAGGTACTGGGCCCCAGGCCTTCTTGCAAAGTACCTCACCCCAGGCTTAAGGTGCCTGGGATGGAACTCGACTCCACGTGCCCAGGCCAAGGGCACCTGGACACGGACGAACGGACAGCAGCCCTAGGCTGAAGGTGCCTGGTGCTCGGACTCCTCGTGCTCAAGATGTCCGCCCCCTTTATCCCCTCTCCCAGCAAGCACAGCGGCTTCCCCGCCCCGCCGTACCGCCGCTGCGAGAGGACAAAAAGGGCACAGTCCTACAATGGTGGTTCAACCCCAGCCCAAGGCGACAGCGCCACCCAGGGGCCGCAGGGAACTGGACACCATTGATATCTTCCACAAACAAAAACAACCATAAAACCCTCGTAATTGCTGCATTTGGTCCATGCTACCGCCCAAATACTCCCCCTAAATATTGATACCCGCTACACTCACCCCCCAGCAGATAGACACTGGTCCCCAGTGTCTGGAACAAACCATGTCCCAAGGAGGGTTAACCACTTCAATACCATGCACTTATACAGCTTCCTGCCCAAGCCAATTTTGAGCTTTCAGCGCTGTCGCAATTTGAATGACAATTGCGCGGTCATGCTACACTGTACCCAAACAAATTTTTTATCATTTTGTTCCCACAAATAGAGCTTTCTTTCGGTGGTATTTGATCGCCTCTGCGTTTTTTTATTTTTTGCACAACAAATAAAAAAAGAGCGAAAATTTTGAAAAAAACAACGTTTTTCTTTGTTTCTGTTAATTTTTTTTGTAAATAAGTACCTTTTCTACTTTAATGACGGGCACTGATAAGGCGGCACTGACCATGTGGTAGCCTCCGCCGGCTTTTTACCGAGATCAGTGTAGCGGTGGGTCAGACTGACCCACCGCTCCACCGATCGCCGCGATGCCGTCCAGTGTGGATAACAGAACCACTTCCCGGACGTCAATCTGCTATTGACGGGGCGGGAAGTGGTTAACCACTTAAGCCCCGGACCATTTGGTAGCTAAAGGACCAGAGGTGAATTCAGAATTTTGCACTGCGCTGCTTTAACTGTAAATTGTGCGGACATGCAATGTTGTACCCAAACGAAATTTGTGTCCTTTTCTTCCCACAAATAGAGCTTTCTTTTAATCGCATTTGATTGCCTCTGCGATTTTTATTTTTTGCGATATAAACGGAAAAATGATATTTTCTACTTTTTGTTATAAGAAAAATCGAATAAACTCAATTGTAGTCATACATTTAGGCCAAAATGTATTCAGCCACATGTTTTTAGTAAAAAAAATGTCAATAAGCGTATATTTATTGGTTTGCGCAAAAGTTATAGAGTTTACAAACTAGGGTACATTTTCTGAAATTTACACAGCTTTAAATTTATGACTGCCTATCTCATTTCTTGAGGTGCTAAAATGACAGGGCAGTACAAAACCCCCCCAAATGACCCCATTTTGGAAAGTAGACACCCCAAGGAAATTGCTGAGAGGCATGTTGAGCCCATTGAATTTTTTATTTTTTGTCCCAAGTGATTGAACAATGACTAAAAAAAAAAAAAAAATTACAAAAAGTTGTCACTAAATGATATATTGCTCACACATGCCATGGTTATATGTGGAATTACACCCCAAAATACATTTTTCTGCTTCTCCTGAGTACGGGGATACCACATGTGTGGGACTTTTTGGGAGCCTAGCCGCGTACGGGACCCCGAAAACCAAGCACCGCCTTCAGGATTTCTAAGGGCGCAAATTTTTGATTTCACTCCTCACTACCTATTACAGTTTCGAAGGCCATAAAATGCCAAAATAGCACAAACCCCCCCCAAATGACCCCATTTTAGAAAGTAGACACCCCAAGGAAATTGCTGAGAGGCCTGTTGAGCCCATTGAATATATTTTTTTTGTCCCAAGTGATTGAATAATGACAAAAAAAAAAAAAAATTACAAAAAGTTGTCACTAAATGATATATTGCTCACACATGCCATGGTTATATGTGGAATTACACCCCAAAATACATTTTTCTGCTTCTCCTGAGTACGGGGATACCACATGTGTGGGACTTTTTAGGAGCCTAGCCGCGTACAGGACCCCGAAAACCAAGCACCGCCTTCAGGATTTCTAGGCACAAATTTTTGATTTCACTCCTCACTACCTATCACAGTTTCGAAGGCCATAAAATGCCAAAATCGCACAAAACCCCCCCAAATGACCCCATTTTGGAATATAGACACCCCAAGCTATTTGCTGAGAGGAATGGCGAGTATTTTACAGCTCTCATTTGTTTTTGAAAATGAAGAAAGAAAATATATATATATATTTTTTTTTTTTTCAATTTTCAAAACTTTGTGACAAAAAGCGAGATCTGCAAAATACTCACAATACCTCTCAGCAAATAACTTGGGGTGTCTACTTTCCAAAATGGGGTCATTTGGGGGGGTTTTGTGCTATCTGGGCATTCCATGGCCTCCGAAACTGTGATAGGCAGTGAGAAGTGAAATCAAAAATTTACACCCTTAGAAAGCCTGAAGGCGGTGCTTGGTTTTTGGGGTCCCGTACGTGGCTAGGCTCCCAAAAAGTCTCACCCATGTGGTATCCCCGTACTCAGGAGAAGCAACAGAATGTATTTTGGGTTGTAATTCCACATATGCCCATGGCATGTTTGAGCAATATATCATTTAGTGACAACTTTGTGCAAAAAAAAAAAAAAAAATTGTCGTTTTTCCGCAACTTGTGTCAACATATAAAATATTCCATGGACTCGACATGCCTCTCAGTATATAGCTTGGGGTGTCTACTTTCCAAAATGGGGTCATTTGGGGGGGTTTTGAACTGTTCTGGCATTTTATACACAACATTAGGAAGCTTACATCCACTCTTCTAACCACTTGAAGACAAAGCCCTTTTTGACACTTTGTTTACATGAAAACATTTTTTTTTTTGCAAGAAAATTATGTTGAACCCCCAAACATTATATATATTTTTAAAGCAAAGGCCCTACAGATTAAAATGGTGGGTGTTGCATTTTTTTTTCTACACAGTATTTGCGCAGCGATTTTTCAAACGCATTTTTTGGGTTAAAAAATACACTTTTTTTAATTTGAATGCACTAAAACACACTATATTGCCCAAATGTTTGATGAAATAAAAAAGATGATCTTAGGCCGAGTACATAGATACCAAACACGACATGCTTTAAAATTTCGCACAAACGCGCATTGGCGACAAACTACATACATTTTTAAAAGCCTTTAAAAGCCTTTACAGGTTACCCCAGTAGATTTACAGAGGAGGTCTACTGCTAAAATGATTGCCCTCGATCTTACCGTCGCGGTGATACCTCACATGCATGGTGCAATTGCTGTTTACATATGACGCCAGACCGATGCTTGCGTTCGCCATTGGGCAAGAGCAGGGCAGGACAGGGGTGCTTTTCTTTTTTTTCTTTTTTTTTATTATTAATTTTGCTTTTTTATTTTATTTTTAAATTGTTCCTTCCAAGTATTTTTTTTTTTATCATTTTTATTGTTATCTCAGGGAATGTAAATATCCCCTATGATAGCAATAGGTAGTGACAGGTACTCTTTTTTTGAAAAAACTGGGGTCTTCTAGACCCTAGATTTTTCCTCTGCCCTCAAAGCATCTGACCACACCAAGATCGGTGTGATAAAATGCTTTCCCAATTTCCCAATGGCGCTTTTTATATCCGGGGGGGGCATTCCCTCCCACTGCTTGTAAAAGCAGTCCAGAGGCTAATTACCGGCTAGGATTGCTTTTACATGAAAGCCGGCCGCAGGCTGAAAAGAATGATACCAAGATGATACCTAAACCCGCAGGCATCATTCTGGTATAAACATTCAAAGTCCAGCAACATACCAGTACGTTACTGATCCTTGTTGGACATGTATTGTAATCTTTTTATTTCATGCAGCCAGTTGGCTGAACGAAAAAAGAGATTGATCGGTGGGTATGCCCACCATTAGAATACCGCCCTTCATCCACCCACTTCCAATGATGGGCATACACGCACCATTTATATATGCCGAAGCATGGGGGCATCCTCCCACAAAAACGTTATGCCGCACACACATGGTCGGACTTTTCCACGGGCAAGCCTCCGTCGGAATTTCGACCGTATGTACGCGGCATTAGGAGCAAAATCGCTCCTCCGCCCCTGCTGCCCCAATGCTTCAGCATATTTGCTTTTTTTTTTTACTGTGGTGGTGAAATCACCTCCTACAGCACTGGAGTCGCAGGGATCAGGCCTGTCTCTGCAAACGCTGCAGTTATGTGTGTTTTTGTTTTGTAAGTGACAGTGATCGATCGATACTGCACTTGGGTGGCCTGGGCTGGACGGAGGGGCAAAACGCAGGTGCCAGCAGGTATCTGGGCTGATCCCGCTAACACTGCGTTTTTGGGAACCCTAAACTGCTGGGGACGCTAGTATAGATCTGATCAGATCAGATATTGATCTGTTCAGATACTATACCACTAAGGGGGGTTTATGCTTCACGCGTGGGTGTTAGCGTTACTGGCACTAACCTGACGCTGCCTGGGGTGTGACTCAGACCCTCTCTGACGCTAAAACCTAATTGATATCACCCGCCGGGCGATCAGGGGGTTAAACCTTTATTGGGTTATATACACGGCGGGTGCCCTGACACTATAAAAAGCAAACTAACTAACCAGCGTCACCCGTAACACTTATATGGTGATCACTGGTGAAAGGGTTAACTAGGGGCAATCAGGGGGTTAAAACCTTTATTAGATAATATATGGGGGTACCTGACGCTATAAAAACCTGCGGCGAACCTAAAAAAAATTACCAGCTACCGATCTGCATCACCGACACTAAGACAGCGTTTAGAAAAACGATCGCTTAGCGACAGTGGTGATGGGGGTGAAAGGGTTACCTGGGGGGCGATCAAGGGGGTGTGAGGGGGTTAACTCGGTAGCGGGTGTGTGTGACCCCCTGGTTGGGCTCCCCACACAAAAACAGGGCCAGCAGACGGAGGTTGTGGTTTTCAAAATCAAAAGGTGCGGTTTATTTCTCTATGTACAGTGACAAAACACAGCAAAGCCAAAAAGAAACAAACAAAATAAATCCTGGTCAGTTTGACCTCTGACTAAACATGCAGGTTTCCTAAACTAACAACTGGGATCAGCCTGGTGCTGTCCTAGTCCCTAAGTCCCTGGTTTAGTAAAAGTCCAAACAAATAGCCACACAGGCTTTGCCTCACCGCACAGGGGTTCACTCTCCCTAGACAGTCCACACAGGTCTGGTTCCAGGCATGAGCTAACATCTAATGAAGCTGGGAGTTTTTATAGAGGCCTTAAACGAACTGACAGGCTTCAGCTGGTCTCATCAACTCCCTGCCTCACGACGCCCAGCACTCTCCCTAGAGGTATGAGTCATTCATGAGCCCACTAGCCTCAGCTGGGCTTCATCAACTCCCTAGTTGTATAAGTCGGCATAAAGCCTGAATCTGGGAGAAATATATCTACCCCCCTGGATGCAACCAGGTGACTTTACCTTCCTGCTGTCACAGGGGTTAAACCTTTATTAGATAATATATTGGGGTACCTGACGCTATAAAAACATGCGGCGAACCTAAAAAAAATTACTGGCTACGATCTGCATCACCGACACTAAGACAGCGTTTAGAAAAACAATTGCTTAGCGACAGTGGTGATAGGGGGTGAAAGGGTTACCTGGGGGGCGATCAAGGGGGTTAAACCTTTATTAGATAATATATTGGGGTACCTGACGCTATAAAAACTTGCGGCGAACCTAAAAAAAAATACCGGCTACCGATCTGCATCACTGACGCTAAGACAGCGATCAGAAAAATGATCGCCAAGCGACAGTGGTGATAGGCGGTGAAAGGGTTATCTGGGGGGTGATCAGGGGGTTAAACCTTTATTAGGGGGGGTTAGGGGGCTACACTGGACCAGAGACTAAACTTTGGTGACACTTTTACAGTCACAAATGTCACTGATTGCAGTGATCACTAAATAAATGGTCACTACAATCAGTGACACTGTGACTGGGGGCTGGGGGGGTGATCTAGGGGGTGATCTGGGGTGTCTGGGGGGCGATTTTTGTCCCTATGTGTCCTGGTGTCAGTGTAGTGTTGTATGCACTGACCTGATGTCTTCTCTTGTACGGCGCTCGGTATATGTGAGCGCCGCACCAGAGATGACATCACTTCCTCCTGCTCCCTCTGTCTGACACAGACAGAGGGGGCATTTCCATTCGCCGGGAGCGATCGCGAGGGGGTGGCCAGAAACGAATGGCTGCCCCCTCATCCCGGAACGCTCCCGGACACTTAGCCACCGCTCACTGTACAGAAGGGGGGTCCGATTGGACCCCCCAACTATACAAAGGCAATCACGTACACTCTACGTGATTGTGCCTGTCGGTGCCATTCTGCCGACGTATATATACAGTGAGCGGTCGTTAAGTGGTTAAACATGAGCCCGATCCAGAGACCGAAAGAAAATTTTTGCAACAAACCAGAATTTTTTTTAAAAAACAGTGGATTGTGCCTGAACCTAACATGGAAAGGGAAAAAGGAAAAGGAACAAACACACAACAGTATGCGTATTACATTAACACAATTGACATTTCCCTCCGCCCACATTACTAACTAAGACCTACCCCATTTTCAGCGGTCTTGACGGACGTTCTCCTGCAGAGGGAAAGAAAAAAAACACATAACCCTGACACAACATGTATTTGTTGGAACGAAAAGGTTCCTCCATGAAGAAACCTCTTCCTCCCAAAGAAGAGTGTGTGTGTGTGTGTGTGTGTGTAACGGTGCACAACACTGCCACCTGGTGACAGTGTCGCGGTAAAGACACTTGTGCTGAATTCCAGAGGGCATCCACTTCTCTGTGCTTTGGCCCTAATCTAGCTACACCCCAAAGTCCATGATTACTTTGCAGGAGGGAAGAAGGGAGAACAACAACAGCAACAGTCCCCCATTCCTCCAAAGAGCACAACACCCGTTAAACTCGGGTACAGTTCCTGGGTTCTTCTGGGAAACAAACCCCAGAAAGTTCAGCAAATGCAAGACAAAAAGGGAGTCTTTTCTCCTACAGGTAGAACCTTGGGTGCGGCAAGACAAGGGGTTTTAGATACTCATCGAAAGTCTCCAAGTGATACTCCACATCCTCCTTATCCTTCCAACGAATCATCACCTTGTCAGCATGGATGTGCCGACCCAACACCCAACATATATATCTATAAATGTAAAAAAATAAAAAATAAAATGTAAAATAAAAATTTTATACGGGGAAAAGAGGATCAGTGTATACAGGGGGGAAGTGTGTATAGAGAGGGTGGGACAGTGTATACAGGGGGCAGTGTGTATAGAGAGAGTGGGACAGTGTATACAGGGGGGCAGTGTGTATAGAGAGAGTGGGACAGTGTATACAGGGGGGTGGTGTGTATACAGAGGGTGGGACAGTGTATAAAGGGGGGCAGTGTGTATAGACAGAGTGGGACAGTGTATACAGGGGGCAGTGTGTATAGATAGAGTGGGACAGTGTTTATAGGGGGGAAGTGTGTATAGAGAGAGTGGGACAGTGTATACAGGGGGACCGTGTGTATAGAGAGAGTGGGACAGTGTATACAGGGGGGCAGTGTGTATAGAGAGGGTGGGACAGTGTATACAGGGGGTCAGTGTGTATAGAGAGGGTGGGACAGTGTATACAGGGGGGCAGTGTGTAGAGACAGAGTGGGACAGTGTATACAGGGGGCAGTGTGTATAGATAGAGTGGGACAGTGTTTATAGGGGGGAAGTGTGTATAGAGAGAGTGGGACAGTGTATACAGGGGGACAGTGTGTATAGAGAGAGTGGGACAGTGTATACAGGGGGCAGTGTGTATAGAGAGGGTGGGACAGTGTATACAGGGGGTCAGTGTGTATAGAGAGGGTGGGACAGTGTATACAGGGGGGCAGTGTGTATAGCAGAAGTGGGACAGTGTATACAGGGGGGCAGTGTGTATAGAGAGAGTGGGACAATGTATACAGGGGGCAGTGTGCATAGAGAGAGTTGGTCAGTGTATACAGGGGCAGTGTGTATAGAGAGGGTGGGACAGTGTATACAGGGGGGCAGTGTGTATAGAGAGAGTGGGACAGTGTATATGGAGCGGCAGTGTGTATAGAGAGAGTGGGACTGGGACAGTGTATACAGGGGAGCAGTGTGTATAGAGTGAGTGGGACAGTGTATACAGGGGGCAGTGTGTATAGAGAGGGTGGGACAGTGTATACAGGGGGGCAGTGTGTATAGAGAGAGTGGGACAGTGTATACAGGGGGGCAGTGTGTATAGAGAGGGTGGGACAGTGTATACAGGGGGGCAGTGTGTATAGAGAGGGTGGGACAGTGTATACAGGGGGGGAAGTGTGTATAGAGAGGGTGGGACACTGTATACAGGGGGGCAGTGTGTATAGAGAATGTGGGACAGCGTATACAGGGGGGCAGTGTGTATAGAGAGAGTGGGACAGTGTATACAGGGGGCAGTGTGTATAGATAGAGTGGGACAGTGTATATAGGGGGGCAGTGTGTATAGAGAGAGTGGGACAGTGTATACAGGGGGGCAGTGTGTATAGAGAGTGTGGGACAGTGTATACAGGGGGGGCAGTGTGTATAGAGAAGGTGGGACTAGGGTTGCCACCTCATCCCTTTAAATCCGAACACATATGAATTACACAGGTTCTGAGGCTAATTTAATGCAGATAAGGCACCAAGTGAGTTTAATTACCACCTTAATCAGCCACAGAACCTGTATAATTAATATGTGTTCGGTTTTAAAGGGATGAGGTGGCAACCCTAGGTGGGACAGTGTATATAGGGGGGCAGTGTGTATAGAGAGAGTGGGACAGTGTATACAGGGGGGCAGTGTGTATAGAGAGTGTGGGACAGTGTATACAGGGGGGGAGTGTGTATAGAGAGTGTGGGACAGTGTATACAGGGGGGCAGTGTGTATAGAGAAGGTGGGACTAGGGTTGCCACCTCATCCCTTTAAATCCGAACACATATGAATTACACAGGTTCTGAGGCTAATTTAATGCAGATAAGGCACCAAGTGAGTTTAATTACCACCTTAATCAGCCACAGAACCTGTATAATTAATATGTGTTCGGTTTTAAAGGGATGAGGTGGCAACCCTAGGTGGGACAGTGTATATAGGGGGCAGTGTGTATAGAGAGGGTGGGACAGTGTATAGAGGGGGGGGGGGGGAATGTGTGTATAGAAAGGGTGGGACAGTGTGCACAGGGGGGTAAATTTATTTCCCTGATTGTGTTTATTTGTTGTTTCTAATCAGACTAAAAAGCCACGCCCAAGATGTAGCATGATTTAGCCACACCTGCTTGGTAGGGGCCCGAGTGTGTTACTTTGCCCAGTGGCCCATGATGCTTTTAATATGACACTGACCAGAGGTGAGGCTTGAAATTGCTTTATTTAATCCTCACCTCAGCAGCAAATTAGAAGTGGCGCCCATCAGGGCAGGCCTTTAATGAGCCAGCTATGATTGTAGAATGTGAAGACTTCAAGCCTCACCTCCACAACGGATTAGGAGAGGGGCTGCCAGGAAGGAAGAACAGAGCACAGAGCACAGAAGCCTTATTAAAGATCAGCTTCTTGGCTCACTTCTTCTTTACCAGTGGTTCTTGCCAAACTCCCCCCCCATCTCGCTGTTCTCACACAACTGGGTGGGCTCGGAGCACAGTGCTCTGCACCCCTAAACCCCCCTTTTTTCAAGACTATTAGAGCCTCTGGCTCTAATCGCGCGCTTAAAAAAAAACCCTCATTGGAATCCATGCGCCAGCGCTATGCATGTAGATTAGTGGGCCGGATGCATGGATGGGGGGGCGCTGCCCATGCGCCCCCAAATGGATGGGACGCCACTGTTTAAAAGGATGAGCGCAGAATGGCCCCTCATTGGCCTAAACGTCAGCCACATTTTCTCCGCAGATGGGGCAGGGAAGGTGCACATTTAGAATCAGAATCCAGGTGCAGCAGCATGAGGGTGGCAATAGGCAGACTTAAGTTATTAAAATAGCCACAATTTTCAAGTGCAGTCTTTGATAACACAAGTGTTTTTATTCAGGCAAGGTACACTGATCAGTACTTCTATTGAGGTCCAAATGTCACACTGGCAGATAGCAGAACATCAAACAAAAGTAACTACTGATGAATTCTACTAATAAAAGTAGATTCCCAATATGAAATGAAAAGAGAATCTGTTATTTTCATATGTGGTAGACCATAATAAGTGGCACTGATAAAGCATTGCAAAATTCTTCATATTTATTGAGTTAGTTACTCATTAAGAGGCCTCATATATGAAAAGTGCCAGCTTTAGTAAACAACAACCAGTAAGCCTTCGCTTTTTATTTGCGGTTGTGTCCTTGAAAAATGACGATATATACATTCAGCGCTGGCAAGAAATTTATATATCATCAGGTGAACAGCAAAGGTGCAAGTTCTACATACAGACATTCTACTGTAATTCAGCCCTTTCTTTTTTTAACCACTTCAGCTCTGGAAGCTTTACCCCTCTTTGTGACCAGGCCATTTTTTGCGATACGGCATTGCGTTACTTTAACTAACAATTGTGCGGTCGTGCGACGCTTTACCCAAATAAAATTGATGTTCTTTTTTCCCCACAAATAGAGCTTTCTTTTTGGTGGTATTTGATCACCTCTGCGCTTTTTATTTTTTGCGCTATAAACAAAATTTGAAAAAAAATAACTATTTTTTTTACTTTCTGCTATAAAACATATCCAATAAAAAAAATATATATATATATAATTTCTTTATCAGTTTAGGCCAAATGTATTCTGCTACATGTTTTTAGTAAAAACAAATCCTAATAAGCGTATACTGTATTGATTGGTTTGGTCAAAAGTTATTGCGTTTACAAACTATGGGATAGATTTATTGAATTTTTTTTTTTTTACTAGTGTAGCGGCCTCACCCCGACCTCTTTAACTAGGGGTATGTCGAGCGACAGAGTGAGGTGCGCTACGGCCCATGTCCTCCCCGTGCATGTGGGTGAGGTGAAGGCCAGTATCAATCTTTTCCTCGGGCCAAATGTGTGCTGGTTATGAGGGTCAGTCCTTCCGTGCCGGAATCTCCCTTTGTCCCCATCAACAGAGTCCATACACCCATCGAAGTCCAAACTCAGGTTTATTGCGTATCTCCACATACAGTCAAATGCAACGGCATGATACGATGGGGAAGCAGGTCGAGGCACTGTACAGGTTCCTAGTCCCTACACTCCCTGTGCTATGACCAGGGGTTGCAGGAATCTTGATGAAAGCTCCTCCGCTGCGCTGTAGCCCATATCAGGGGAAGATGTCCTCCAAGGGAGTTACTGAAGGCCCATCCGTCACCGGGTTGACGCTGCACCGGGTCTTCGGACGGGTGACCCCCCCCCCAGCCTCCTCACCTCAGATGCGGGTCCCCTCGCAAGGGGCGCCCTGGAGCAACTTCACCCTCGCGGGACCCAGTCGGAGTCACCGGGTCCCAGGCCTCCTCAATAGTACCTCACCCCAGGCTGAAGGTGCCCGGGATGGACTCCATCTTCGTTCCGGCCAGGCCTTGGGCGCCTAGGCCGGAACCTTGAACCGCCCGCACCCAGGCCTAAGGTGCCTGGGTGCGTGACGAGATGATCTCTTCCGAAAACCAACCGACCTCGTGGCGAGGGCGTCTCCCCCTTTTATCTCCTCCCATCGACACCACGGCGGGTTCCCCGCCCCAGCCGTACCATCTCCAGGAAGGGACAAAGAAGGGTAGCACTGTGGTAGTGATTCTACCTCGAGCCAGTAGGTACACTGACACCCACTGGTCAAAGATAATATTACACCACCCAATCCTCCACGAATAAGAAAAAGGGGTCTAATCCCTGACATAATTACACACCTGGGTCTCTCTACCCCCAGGTGTATCCCACTAACTTTTAAGACCCCGCTACACACTCCCCCTGGTGATTTGACGCTGGTCCCCAGCGTCAGGTGCACACCCATGTCTCCCAAGGAGTGGTGACATGAAGTGGGCCCCAGAGGCTATCCCTCAAATTTTGGATACTGTATGTGCCAAGACCTGCTCAACAGAAAAGGGAACTATAAAACATTAAAACTTTTGTATAAAACATCTGTCATGTACACATATACAATCCCTCCCGTCACTGTCTAAGAACCACCCCATACTCAGTAGTCTTGACCGACGAATCTCCTGCAGAAGGGAAACAAACAAAAAAAACACATCCTAACACTCTGTGTTAACTTGGCATGAGTGGGTCCGTCAGCCGAGAGACCCACTCACTCCAATAAGTAAGTAATGCATGTGTAACATTTTCAAACATTCGTTGCACAACACTGCCACCTGGTGACAGCGCTGCGGTAATGACACTTGGTGAGATCTTCATTCTTCCTGCTTTCCTACTCTAACTCTACCCCAAAAGTCTCTGCCTTTGGCACATGAAGAAAAGGGAGAAAAAAAACAACAGCTCCCAAATCTCCAGTGAGTAAAAGAAAAGCCCAAATCAAAACAAAAGTAGGGCACAGTTCTAGGCGTCTGGGAATGTCTCTTCCAGAAAGTTTCAACAGCAACAAGATAGGAGCTCACTTCTCCTATAAATAGAACCTTGGATCCGGCAGATACAGGGGCTTCAGGTGCCCGTCAAACACTTCCACCGAATACTCGACATCCTCTCCTTCTTTCCGGCAGATGAGCACCTTATCGGCATGAATATGGTGCCCAAGTCTCCAATCAGCTCTGCAGTCCTTGAACTTTTTAGACACAGGCGGCGAACATGACAGGTATCGCCTGGCATGGGGTACTTTAAGTTTTTCCCATACAAACTCGTCATACCACCTTGGTCGCAGGACCTCGACTTCATACAATAGGTCCCGAGGCAAGTAGGGGTTCTCCCACCCATATTCACGGGCGACTCTCTGGGAGAAAAGTCTCTGCAACCTGGCTAGAGGCGGCATCACATCTCGCTCACCTTCTCCTGGCTGCACGATGGCCTCCGGGTGCCGAGGTACCTTCACCATCTCGGGTTTCTTTGTCTTTGGTGCCCGCAACGAAGCACGCTGCATCCCCAACATCAGAGCGGGTGATGTAGTTGAATGCGGGAAGTTGGTCGGAGGACTAGATTTCCTCGAGAACTCCGGGGCCTTCACCCGGAGCGTACTGTCTTCTATGGACATGGGGGAATCCTGCGGTTTACTCAGCACAGGTAGTGGGCGTCTGTCCCAGCCCTTCCGGTGAAACAGTTTGTCTATCTCTCCGTCATCCCCACAGTCTGACAATGACTCTAAGTCGGAGGTGTCATACATCTCAGCGGGAAGGTAGTCTCTAGTAGACGGAAGGCTACCCTCCCTTGCGGGCTCCACCAACTGTGGACCCCCGACACCTCCAACCAACACCACAGTCCCAGCCCCTGGCTCACCTGGACCTTCTGAAGAACTGGGATGTCCGGGACTCTCTTCTCTACCGGCGCCATCCAGGCCAGGCAAGCGGCGGGGTGAAGCTCGACCACGACCATAGGATGCCTGTACCAGGCCGACTTTCCTCTTCGGAGGTGGGAGCAGGGAGTCTGTAGTGACTGAAGCAGTGTCCTCGGATTTTTCTCTCTCAGTCTCTGGTTGGGCAGTTACTTCGCCCTGGTCAGCGCGCACGGGAAACTCCGCAAAGGCTTTGATCTCTCCCTCCGGAGTGGCGGTTCCTGTGATGCAGTTGAGGCGTAGGGCCCGGGGCCTTTCCGTGTGTGGTTCAACCTCAAAAAGAAACTCCTTGCATGCTTCGCATCGCCCGAATGGCTTTAGTTGGACCACCAGTCCCGAGCATCCGGGACAGATCACACCGAGGGCCTCCGTGTCTCTGCATGAATACAGAGCCAACTGTCCTCGGGGCCTGAGCCTTATCCCCGTGTCTGTAATGGGTGCAGCAAATGCAGTCATCTTGAAAGGATAAGGTACCAGCATCCACGGGGAGCCTGAGTTCGCTCCGACCACTTGCTGCTCCATCACACGCTGACCTCGCGCCGGAGTCTCCACGTGTATCTCCACACGTGGCCAGACTCCTCCCACGATTTGCAAGTTTTCGCGGGCTTCCTTCAGTCTCCTCCCACGAATTGCGTAGTCATGGGGTGCCTCGTGGCGCAGTGCAGCAAAAGTCCCCACATGTAGTTCGTCACACGGCTGGACTCCTCCCTCTTCCCGCTCTTTCTGCATGGGCCTCTCCCGGTTTTTCAGGGAAATTTCCACGACTTCGAGCACAGGGATGCACTTTGGCCAATCACATGGCCGACCTGCTCGGACCTCCTCCGGGCAGCAAAGTTCAAACACAGCCGTTCCAAACCTCAGGGTCAACACACATTTCATCCCGGACCGACGAGCCCCCACGTGTAGCGGCCTCACCCCGACCTCTTTAACTAGGGGTATGTCGAGCGACAGAGTGAGGTGCGCTACGGCCCATGTCCTCCCCGTGCATGTGGGTGAGGTGAAGGCCAGTATCAATCTTTTCCTCGGGCCAAATGTGTGCTGGTTATGAGGGTCAGTCCTTCCGTGCCGGAATCTCCCTTTGTTCCCATCAACAGAGTCCATACACCCATCGAAGTCCAAACTCAGGTTTATTGCGTATCTCCACATACAGTCAAATGCAACGGCATGATACGATGGGGAAGCAGGTCGAGGCACTGTACAGGTTCCTAGTCCCTACACTCCCTGTGCTATGACCAGGGGTTGCAGGAATCTTGATGAAAGCTCCTCCACTGCGCTGCAGCCCATATCAGGGGAAGATGTCCTCCAAGGGAGTTACTGAAGGCCCATCCGTCACCGGGTTGACGCTACACCGGGTCTTCGGACGGGTGACCCCCCCCCCCAGCCTCCTCACCTCAGATGCGGGTCCCCTCGCAAGGGGCGCCCTGGAGCAACTTCACCCTCGCGGGACCCAGTCGGAGTCACCGGGTCCCAGGCCTCCTCAATAGTACCTCACCCCAGGCTGAAGGTGCCCGGGATGGACTCCATCTTCGTTCCGGCCAGGCCTTGGGCGCCTAGGCCGGAACCTTGAACCGCCCGCACCCAGGCCTAAGGTGCCTGGGTGCGTGACGAGATGATCTCTTCCGAAAACCAACCGACCTCATGGCGAGGGCGTCTCCCCCTTTTATCTCCTCCCATCGACACCACGGCGGGTTCCCCGCCCCAGCCGTACCATCTCCAGGAAGGGACAAAGAAGGGTAGCACTGTGGTAGTGATTCTACCTCGAGCCAGTAGGTACACTGACACCCACTGGTCAAAGATAATATTACACCACCCAATCCTCCACGAATAAGAAAAAGGGGTCTAATCCCTGACATAATTACACACCTGGGTCTCTCTACCCCCAGGTGTATCCCACTAACTTTTAAGACCCCACTACACTAGTAATGGCGGTGATCAGCGATTTTTAGCGGGACTGCGACATAGTGGCGGACAAATCAGACACTAAGCGGTTGATTTAGTAAAGACAAAAAGACTTTGCACTTTGCAAAGTGCAGTTGCTCCAGATCTTAGTAAATGAGCAGAAGCTCTGCTGACTTCCATCATCCAATCATGTGCAAGCAAAAATGCTGTTTTTTTTATTTTCCTTACATGTTATTGGCTCCTTTTTGCAAAGTGAAGACTTACCTCATTTACTAAGCTCTGGAGCAACTTCACTTGCACAGGGCAACTGCAAAGTGCACTGTCTATTTGCCTTTAGTAAATCAACCCCTAAGTGACACTTTTTTGGGGACCAGTGACACCAATACAGTGATCAGTGCTAAAAAAAAATGCACTGTGACTGTACTAATGACACTGGCAGGGAAGGGGTTAACATCAGGGGCACGCAAAGTGTTAAATGTGCTTCTAGTGAGTGCTTTATAACTGTGTGTGGGGGGAGGGGGTGCTTTGGCTGTGAGGAGACAGAGAACCATGCTCCTGCTTAGCAGAAACACATGATCTCTGTTTCCCCTACTAGCAGAATGGTGATCTGCCTTGTTTACATAGGCAGACTGCTGTTCTGCCTCTCTTGTGAACGATCGGCGAGTCCTGGTGGACATCGGGTCCGCCGGACCCGCTGATTGGCTACCACTGTGTCCAATCACAGTGGGAGCTGGATGCGCCAGCTTGACCCAAATGAACTAGGTAAAGTGTAACCAAAGCTGGAGTTCCGCTTTAAACTACTGTAGTACTTACTAATTTTTGATAGGGCCTAAAGCTATACTCATAGTTACAAAGTTTCTTAGTCAGGTTAAAAAAGACACAAGTCCATCTAGTTCAATCAATAGAAAAAAAGGCAAAAAAATAAAAAATAAAGCGTGATCCAGCTAGCTCCAGCAAGGGAAAAAATATTCCTTCCTGGACCCCCATGAGGCAATCAACATTCCCTGGATCAACTTCCTCTGATGTTATTACCCCTAAAAATTTGTATCCAGTTATATTTTGTGCTTTTAGGCTCCATGTACACAGAAGCTCAAAAACGGTTGTTTTGAACGCCAGAAAAAGCTGCTTTAAAATATAGCTTTTATCAGCGTTTTTTACTAGCGTTTTTCAGTGTTAGCGTTTCTTAGCTTTTTTTTTTTTTTCAATGGATCAAAAAACGCTAAAAAACTCTGGCGACCTGCGTTTTTGAGCGTTTATTAGCGTTTTTCAGCGTTTTTTCCTGCCGAAAAACGGCACTTTGAACGCAAATTTCTTGCGTTCAGAAAAAAGCCCATTAACTCCACTGCTCATTAACGCTAAAAAACGCTATGTGTACATGAACACATAGGCTAACATATAGTGCAGTTAATTGGCTTTTTTTTAAAAGCGCCAAAACGCCAATAAACTGCAGTTTATCAGCTTCAGTGTACATGGAGCCTACAAGTGGTGCTACACATACTGTAGCTGCTGACTTTTATTATTAGACACTTACCTGTCCTGGAATCCAGCGATGTCGGCATCCCAGCCGATGTTACCATCGGCTCTCGGGTGCTGCCGCTGACATAGCCTGTAAGGGAGACCGGCAGTGAAGCCTTGCGGCTTTACAGCCGATTCCCTACCGCGCATGTGTGAAGTGAAGGAGGTGGGGGGCCGATCTTCTGACACACCTCGTTGCAGCGAGATCCGACGAAAGTGGAGACAGGAACTTGTCAGAAACAGGTACTCGCTCTCCCCTCCCCCCCCGAAAGGTGCCAAATGTGGCACAAGAGGGGGGGGAGATAGATGAGTGGATCTTCCACTTTTGGGTGGAACTCCGCTTTAAGAATGCATCCAGCTCTTTTTTAAAACAATCTACTGGGCTGGACAGAACTAGTTCTTGAGGGAGTCTATTCCACATTTTTAACATCTCTTACTGCGAAGAGGCCTTTCCAAATGTGGAGGTTAAAGCGGAGGTTCCGCGGCAAATCTTTTTTTTTTTTTAGCTTGCATGCAAAGTATTTGTAGATCACCAATTTGTACTCACGTGTTTGGTGATTTTTAACCTCCCCTGTCTTTTTTCTGGCAAAAAATGCACTTTTAAAATCAGCCGTCAGAATTTTCCATTTTGCTTGTGGGCATTGTGAAGCCCACAAGCACTGACTTCCTGGTAGCGGTGGACGGTGTTCTGCAGAAAAAGTTCCCCGGCGGATAAGGTTCCCCCCCTGTACTGCGCATGCGCGGCACGAACCTCAACGGAGTTTCCGAAAGTAGCCGAACATGTAGAGCTGCGAGTTAGCTCTACACGGCGCCTGCGCAATGACTAGGAGCCATGTAGAGCTGACTGCGCAGGCGCCGTGTAGAGCCGACTCGCAGCTCTACATGTTCGGCTACTTTCGGAATCTCCGCTGAGGTTCGTGCCGCGCATGCGCAGTACAGGGGGGGGGGGAACCTTATCCGCCGGGGAACTTTTTCTGCAGGACATGTCACATCTGGGCGAACTCCCAGATTACATTGCGGGAGAACAGAAACGCCTACTCCCGCGGGAGTGAGTACCCGGAAGCCGGAATTTAGATGACAATATTACGGTATGTACAGAAAAATAAAATAAGTGGCTACTGTACATGTTTGTAGTGTAAGGAGTGTGGTCATATATGGATGTTATTTTGGGTGGAACTCCGCTTTAAGTCTCTTTTACTCCAGACGTAAAGAGTGCCTCCTTGTCCTTTGTGATAACCTTAACCTCCCTGGCGGTATGATTCTGTCTGGAATTTTGTACCAAAAGCGGTACAATTATTTTGCATGGAAATTTGGCATTTTATATTGTAGGCCTGCAATTCTTAGTAATTACTTACTTAAACCTGACCAAACAAGAGTCTAGTAGACATCCCAGGTATGATAAAGTTTGAAACACAAAATCATAAATTATAATATAATAAATAACTATAAATAATTATAACAAATAATAATAATAAAAATTATTCACTAATGTAATCAAATCAAAAACACTGAAATTTGCTCAGTTGCAGAATTGTCGCCGTCATTACTTTCAGTGTTTGATGACGAATTTCCCCACAAATCGCTATCGCTCAATTCTGCAAGTGATTCTAATTTATTATCGCTGTTTTCTAGCTGGTCTAAAACCACTTTTGAAGTAAACGGACGCTTTTTGGTTGCTATGGACAATCTCCAGTTTCCAGGCAGAAAGAACAGTTTTTATAATATAAAAGTGAATGCAGAGCACTGGACAGACCACTAGGGACAAAGGGGATGTGTAATTTTTTTATACAGTATTGTAATCTGTAAGATTACAGTATACTGTATGTGTTTTTACTTTTCTGAATTTGGCGCCGATCTCCGATGCCGTGCGCCGTAACGTCGCAGGGAACAGAGCTCGGCACTCGGCAGTGTGAATCGAGCGAGGAGACATGGCTCGCACACACTGCGGGGAGACATCGCAGGATCCAGGGAACAAGGTAAGTAACTTCCCCTGGATACTGCGATGCAGCCCGAGTCTGGCTCGGGGTTACCGCTCTTAGCATGAAAAACTCACCCCGAGCCCGACTCGGGAATACCTCTAAGGGGGTTAAAGTGAATAACTCAACACCAAATTCACTATATGGACCCCTTATGTATTTATGATAATGCTGATAACGTCCCATAACTGAGCCTAGTAGAAGGTCACTCCTTACTGTCAATCACCTGGATGAATGCTTTCCTGCCACAGAGCCACAACCATGGAATGAGACAGTGCCACTTGTGGGGTGGATGCACAGATAATCCAGACTTGTGCCAGAGATCAGTACAAGACATTTACACCAGCACACCTTTTTTTGAAAAATGATTGGGGTTGATTTACTAAAACTGGAGAGTGCAAAATCTGGTGCAGCTCTGCATGGTAGTCAACCAGCTTACAACTTCAGCTTGTTCAATTAAGCTTTGACAAAAAGACCTGGAAACTGATTGGTTCTTTGTAGTGCTGCACAAGGTTTTGCACTTTCGAGTTTTAGTAAATCAACCCCACTGTCTTTTAATTAGACATAAAGGAATAAGAACACCACCAATCAACATTTCTGGTAACGCAGAAAACAAAAAAATAAAATAGAAAAACACAGGTAAGCTGGTGGTGTTGTTGGCTTGCTGGGTATGTAGTCTTTGACAGTATCTGTGTAGCGGGGTCCCCAAATTTAACCCCGCCATACCTAAATTTAGGGGTGACCAGCAGTGCCGGGACAAGGTCATCTACAGCCCAGGGCGAACATGCCAAATTGCGCCCCCCCCCCAAGATCGATGAGCATATTGTGTCAGCAAAAATCCCCCCCCCACCAAAAAAAATCAAGCACTAATCAGCACGCTTACCCCTTAAGCATAAATCCCCCTCCTTCCAATACAAATCCATCCTCCCCCTGCTGAAATCACCTTCCCTGCAAATCACCACTCCTAGCACACATCCCCAAATTTCCCCTCCCAGAAAAATTCTTATCCCCTGCCCCCCTCCCCCCCAATTTCCCCTCCACCCAACCTCCTTGTGGTGCCCTCCCCCACCTCACTTGATACCACAGTGCCCAGGGCAGCCGCCCCTCCTGCCCACCCCTTGTCCCAGCCCTGGTGACCAGAGCAATAGTTAGCTCAGGTCTTTTGATTGTTTGGACTCTGCTTTGCTGCTGTGATATCTGGCGTGCAGTTCCCCTTTGGTCGTATAGGTGGTGTTGTCACCTATACCCGGGGTTGAACCACAGGTGATGGAGTGGATATTGGATGTCCTTTCTCGGCTGCCATTGGTGGGCGGTTCTGGCCTGCTGTGCATGCCGGGAGAGGATATATAAGGGACAGACGCCATTGTTCTGGGTGGAGTGGCGTACCCCGGGATTGCACCCGGGGGAGTGTGCCCCTCTAAGGGGGGGGGGGTGCACCCAACTTGACTGAGGAATCTCGGGCACCTTTAGCTCGAGACTACAGAGTTCCGGATGGGCTCAGTACCTTTGACTGAGTCCATAAAACAAGCTGAGGAAACCCAGGGAACCTTGGAGGGGTGAACGCTCTGACTGAATGGGAACCGGGGGAGGATCGATCCCATAACAAGAGGGTAGTGATAAAGATTGCTAACTCGGGAAAGGCCTGGTGACCTGTCAGAGGGAAGGATTCCTAGCTTCACGGGCTGCCTTAGAGGAGCTGTTTGCTGCTTAAAAAGGAGGGATCTCCTTGACTTGGTCCTTGGAGGGGACTGAGTCATTGTTCCAGCATCACGCCGGCTGCTAGTGCTATTGAGTGACTATCCGGGTGAGCTGTACCCACTCGGGATCGAGTGGCGACAAAGCCAAGAGTGTGCCTGAATCCACTTCTATCTGCTAACCTTTTTCTTCTCACTTCAGCTCTCTGGTTCCTGGAAGCAAGATAAAATAAACTCACGTTGGAGTTGATATGTTGTGTGGACATTGACCTCATTGGGGAAAGTTAAAGACTTGCCTCTATAAACATAGAGGGGAGAACTAGAAGAAGGGGACTTTTCAACTGCAGGACCCAAGTATGTAACACCGCCTGACTTCTATAACCTAGAGGACACGGGCATGTGGCATGGTGTGTCCTCTCCCCCTGCTTGAGGAGGTAAGAGGGGGAAAAGGATCCGTGTGCTACATCTGTATCATCATCAACATTCTTCACTTGGAAGGCCTGCAACAACATTTGGCTGTAATCCTAGGCTGAAAAACCTGCTACAGGGCTTTCAAAAGCAGTAGAGGGTGTGCTGATATTCCCAGAATAAAATAAGCTAGAAAGCTGCCAATTTGTCTATATTCAATGGTGCAAAAATCAACTACCTATGATTTTAACTTATCTTTCTTTTTCAGGTCCAAAAAGAACATGACAGCACCTCCAGAAAAATTAACTGTGGAAGAGCATAGGGCCATAATCAAGTTCCTCTTTCTCCAAGGGAAAGGGTGTTTTTTGAGATTGGGGAACAGATAATAGTCAGAAGGAGGCAGGTTGGGCGAATAGGGTGGATGGGGCATCACTTGAAAACCTAAGGAGGTCAGTTTTGCCATTGTTTCACCTAGTGTGTGACGAGGAGTTGTCATGCAACAGGATGACACCTTTGGAGAGCTTTCCTTGAAGGTTTTCCTTAATATTTTGCCTCAACTTTATCAATAAAGCACAGTAATATGTTGCATTGATGGTTGAACCCTTTTGGAGGTAGTCCACCAGCAGAACTCCCTTCTTATCCCAAAAAACTGTTGCCATTTGCTTCTGCACTGACCTTTGCACACAGAACTTCTTTGGCCTGGGGAAACCACTGTGCCTCTTTTCCTTAGACCAGTGATGGCGAACCTTGGCAAACATCTGGGGTGCCAAGGTTCGCCATCACTGCCTTAGACTGTTCCTTTGTCTCAGGATCATAACAGTAGATCCATGTCTCATCACTAGTTACCATTTTGTCCAGGAAATCTGACTCATTTCTTGCAAAATGTTCCAAAACAGCCACCGATGTCTCCACACGTTTCCTCTTTTGTTCAGTTGTCAAAAGTTTTGGGGTCCACTTTACTGCAAGCTTTCTCATTTCCAAGTCGTTATGGATAATGGCACCAACTCTCTCACGTGATATTCTTAGATACGTAGCAATACTTTTGGCTGATATTCGGCGGTCCTCCATGATGTATGTCATGGATGGCTTTCACATTTACAGGCACAGAGACCGAAACCCTACCCAACTTTTAACTGTTGCATATGAAGGGCCACTATCACCCAAAGTTTGTGACATTTCATCATGGATCTGCTTCACACCATTGGAGAAACAGGAACTTGATTATGGTCCTTTGCTCTTCCACATTGTATTTTTCTGGAGCATGTTCACTTTGGACCTGAAAAAGAAAGATAAGTTAAAATCAATCATAGGTAGTTTATTTTTGCACCATTGAATATAGACAAATTGGCCAGTACACCCTGCAATTTACAGCTTCCTAGCTTAATTTTTCCTGGGTAAAGCTCAATACTTATCAGCAACCCCTGTATATGTTTTATTAAATTGTTTCTTACTGTGCATTTCTGCCTCCTTGTAATGATCTATGTGAGCTCATGAACCTCTAATTTCCCCCTCAGTTCAATTTGTTTGGAATGAGCAGTGTAAGATAGTCTCAGTCATGTGCATTGCCCTATTCACAAATACAAATTTCTATAGTTCCCAGCAGGACTGGTGCTTAGTCCATAATCCATCTCGGGAGCGAGCAAGAGAGAGGGGCTACATTCCTACATACAGTGGGACCGTGGAGTTTGAACGTAGCCACCCTCCAATAGAAATCAGATCACAGCAGCAAAAACAAAGACATTTGGAGATTTGGAGGAGTGATCCAATGACAGAGATGTGACTGGAGACTGTGTAGGTACCAATATTCCAAAAATGTTACATTGAAACATACAACACATAATGGGTATCTGGGACTTTTTAAGCACCGGTATCGTCAAGAAAGAGAAAACATATAAAAAAATCCAATACTTTATTACATAGATAAAAGACAAGGTATAATTGTTAGCTGATTACACACCAGTAACATTCATCTCTTCTACATGTCCACCTTATTAACTACAGAGGACATATATGATAGTATTCATCGGCTTGTGTCCTAGAAGATAGCCCAGCCCAACATGTTTCAAACAGATCTTTGTCAGGGGCAAAAGGACATTCATATATCACTTAGGAGAGTTCTGTATTTACTGGCCAAGCGTGAATTAAGGACCGGTTCACACCAGACTGCGGTGTGGCAAAGGTGTGTTCTGTGCACGTTCCCATCACTGCTTTTAAGACCTGCTGCACAGCTGCAGGTGCATTATAATGTGCACTATCTGCTGTGGGTGCCCATACTTTGTTAACGGCACCCCAAACACAGAGCGTTTGCAGGCACCAAATCGCATGGTACTGGTATAGTTTGTTTTTCAAAAGTAGTGCATGTACTACTTTTTGTGCGGTCCGGTGCGATTTGCAGACCATTCAAGTAAATGGGCTGCAATATCGCACTGAAAAGGAACGTGCAGGTGTCACAATTTGCCTTTCTGTGCGATTCTAGTGTGAACCAGCCCTAAAACATTCTAGCCTGTGGACCCAGGAGATGCTCCGAGAGATGCACAAGGACAGGGCCGGTTTACACAATTTCTGCTTTCCGGATGCGTTTCTGCATGGGGGGTTTTGATGCATTCTGGTGCATTTTTGATGCATACCAGTGCGTTTTTCCTCTCTTTATTTTTCCTACATCTTAATTGAGGACAAGTCCTTTCCAGTGCATTTTTTTTTTTAAACAAACAGAATGTTCTTTTATTGAGAAAAATATAAAAGCAATACAAAATATAAAGCATAATATGAAAGTCATGAAAAGCACATGCAGGAAGTCTGGTAACAATGAATAAGCCAAACATATAGTACAGAGATGTGGAAAACAGAACTATGTCCATTAACCAGTCCAGGGTAGCCAGACTCTTTCATATTTCTCGGGACAATTCCGATTCACATAAGTCAGATTGTACATAGGAAGAGCCGAAGTAATGGACTTTTCCCATGAAATCTATTTAAGTATAATTTCTCTTCTAACATAAAACAACAGGAAACATAGGAGTATTTTGGTGTACCTGGGCCTTTGGTCATCGTCATGAATGCTGAGGAGTAACAATGTAGGGGTGACCAGTAAATCTAGGTGAAGGCGAAAGTTTATGAGTTCAACCACTCTCGTCCAGAACTGGGCCACTTTCGGACAGCTCCAGAACATATGCATATAAGTACCCACCGCTCCACCACACCGAGTGCAGTCCGCAGATCTCTCTGGGTAGAAGCTATGCAGCCTCTGGGGTGTAAAATAGACTCTGTGTAGGTATTTAACTTGAATCAACCTATCCTTACAGGAAATCAGCGCCAGGGCACTTTCTCCAAGACAGTCGCCCCAGTCTAAGTCTGGTATGTCCTCCCTCCACTTCTCCCAAAGGCGTTCCATCCGAGGGGAACGACATCCTAGTAGGTCAAAATACAGGGTAGTTAGGGGCTTAAACAGCTGTTCAAGTGCGAGTCTACC
The DNA here is from genome assembly GCA_029206835.1 of Rana muscosa. NCBI lineage: Eukaryota > Metazoa > Chordata > Amphibia > Anura > Ranidae > Rana > Rana muscosa. The sequence goes on along the minus strand of CM055116.1, from coordinate 975,871,117 downwards.
TTCTATCAGGTCCATATCTAGCTTCGGGATAGTAGGGAACTGGGCTCGCATGTCATGACGCAGCTGGAAGTACCGGAATGTCATCCACCCAGGTAAGTGGAATTGGACTTTAAGTTCCGACAAGGAGAGCAGTCTGTCAGCTGACAGAATATCCCCTAAAGTCTTAACCCCGTACCTGGCCCACACCTGCGGATCTGGAATAGTATGAAGATGCGGGAGATTTGGGTTGTCCCACAGCGGAGTAAAAGGTGACCATCTGTTGGGGCGGGGAAATCTTTTCTTCGCCGCAACCCACACCCTGAGTGTGGTCCTAGTGGAATATGGCAGCACATTATATGCCCAGGGCCCCCGGTAAATCAGATTTCCCAGTTCCTAAAGAGAGCCGACAATGGCTGCCTCAAGACAAACCGCAGCATTTGCCCTTGACCGCATAAACCACCAGGACTTCCGCCCAAAAATACACCTGCAGATCTGGGAGTGCCAGACCTCCACACCGCACTGGAAGGATCAGGATAGAATTAGCTATTCTAGAGAGTGTACCCCCCATACGAATCTAGTCATACATTGTTCTACCTCCTTGAAAAAAGAGTTGGGCATCCAGGTCGGGCAATTGCGAAAGACATAAAGGAACATGGGGAGAAAAATCATCTTCAGGAGATTGATTCTACCCATAAGATTCAGGGGAAGCGAGGCCCAAGTCAGACATCGCTCTTTAAGTTGAGTAAGTATGGGTAGCACATTAAGGCCAGAATACGCAGCCGGGTTCCTCCCGACCTGGATGCCCAAGTATTTGAATTGCTCCACCCACACCAACTGGCTATCCGCGGCATTGGTCCGTGCATTTGGGTCAAGGGGGAAAAGAATAGACTTCTCCCAATTAATATGCACCCCCGAGTAGTGGGCAAATTTATTAACCACTTCCTACCAGATGGACGTCCTTGACTTTGAGCCGGGATATCTGAATAATGCCTGCAGCTACAGGGATCATTCAGATATCGTTTTTTAGAGCCGGTGATTCTGTGCACCGTAAGAATGATCAGAGCGGCTGTTCCACCGCTTGATCGTTCTAACAGGTGGCGAGAGGGAACGCCTCCCCTCCCGCTGTCCTCCGGTGCTTCTACCGACTCACCTGTGCGATCGGTGAGTCGGAGAACAGATCCGCCGGCCCTGGCTTTCCTACCATAGAGATTTCCGGCGGAACAGATGGTCGCCAGGGTCTCTATGATCGTTCGGAGGCCGGGCGCGATTATATGACATCACGCCCGGCCTCTGCATTCAAAAAAACTGGTGCTGCCTCGGCTAGGAATGTTTTTTTTTTTTTTATTATTTCAGGCTTCCCAGCCTAGAGGTGAGATGTGGGGTCTTATTGACCCCATATCTCACTGTAAAGAGGACCTGTCATGCTTATTCCTATTACAAGGGATGTTTACATTCCTTGTAATAGGAATAAAAGTGATCAAATTATTATTATTTTTTTTTAAGTGAAAAGATTCAAGTAAAATTAACAATACATTTTTTTCTTTTTTTTTTAAAGTGCCCCTGTCCCCGGTAGCTCGCACGCAGAAGCGAATGCATATGTAAGTCCCGCCCACATATGAAAACGGTGTTCAGAGCACACATGTGAGGTATCGCAGCGAACGTTAGAGAGAGAGCAATAATTTTAGCCCTAGACCTCCTCTGTAACTCAAAACGTGTAACCAGTAAAAAAAATTAAAACGTCGCCCATGAGGATTTTTAAGTACTGAAGTTTGGCGCCATTCCATGAGCGTGTGCAATTTTGAAGGTGACAGGTTAGGTATCTATTTACTCTGCGTAACTTCATCTTTCACATTGTGCAAAAAAATTGGGCTAACTTTAATGTTTTCATATTTTTTAATTCATAAAATCGTTTTTTCCCCCAAAATTTTGTTTGAAAAATGATTGCGCAAATACCGTGCAAGATAAAAAGTTGCAATGACTGCCATTTTATTCCCTAGGATGTCTGCTAAAAAAAACATATATATAGTGTTTGGGGGGTTCTGAGTAATTTTCTAGCAAAAAAATAATGATTTTTGCATGTAGGAGAGGAGTGCCAGAATAGGCCCGGTAAGGAAGTGGTTAAACAGGCGTAGGGCTGCCGCAAGGGAGCCGTCCGCGTCCTGCAGATAAAGCAGCACATCGTCCTCATACAAGGATAGTTTCTCCTCCAGCGGCCCTACCATGAGACCCCTAACCAGAGCAGACTCCCTAATAAGGATCGCCAAGGGCTCCAGGGCCAGAGCAAAAAGGGAAGGTACCCCGCTGTAAAGGAAAGGAGTCAGACAGTCTATCGTTGGTACCTATCCTGGCCTGGGGGGAGCTATATAACATTTTAAGCCAATGAATGAAGTGGGGACTAAACCCAAACCTGTCCAATACTTCCCACAGAAACCCCCACTGAACCGAGTCAAAAGCCTTCTCGGCATCGAGAGAGGCTATGACTCTAGTACCACTATTGGAATGGGTGACCGATAGATTCAGAAAGAGGCGACGAAGGTTAATGTTGGTGCCCTTGCCCGGGATGAAACCAGTTTGGTCGACATGAATAATGTCTTCCAATACCACTGAAAGTCGATTTGCCAGAACCTTGGCCAGGATCTTGGCATCGACATTAAGCAAGGAGATTGGCCTGTACGAGGAGCAGTCCTCAGGATTCCTGCCGGGCTTAGGCACCAACACCACCACCGCCTCTGACATGGTGTCCGGCAGTACCCCAAGTCATAGGAAATCCTTGAAAAGAGAAGTGAGCCTGGGGGCAAGGAGTTCCATGTGTTGTGTGTAAAACTCCACGGGCAACCAGTCCACTCCAGGCGTCTTGCCCGGTTTAAGTTGGGTCATGGCCTTTTGAACCTCTTCCAAAGTTATGTCTTGGTCCAAGTCAGTGCGAGTCTTGTCATCAAGCCTAGGGAAACTAACTCTGTCTAGGTAGGTGCGCAGGTCTGAGTCAGTATAGGAGACCCTAGTGGAGTATAGCTGTTTATAGTAGAGAAGAAAGCAGTCATTAATGTCAGAGGGTGAGCGTAGTAACGTGCCTGTTTGGTCCCTAACTCCACTAATAGTAGTCACTGCAAACTGTCCCTTTGCCAACCAAGTCAACAACTTGCCATTTTTATTCACAAACTCAAAGATTTTTTGTGCTAGGTGTAAACGAGACTTGTGCGTCATATCTATCCGCAGCAGGGATAGCTGCTGCAACACAAATTGCCAGGCCCCATATGCAATGGGATTAGAATTAGCCACATATGTAGACTCCTTTTGAGCAACCTCCCTCTCCAGCTCAGTCAATGATTGTGCCAAGGTCTTGCACGCAGCAGCTATTCGGGATATATAAGCTCCACGAGTCCATGCCTTAAAGGCGTCCCACGTAATCTCAGGGGTGGTAGAGCTTGTGTTGGCAAGCCAATAATGACAAACGGCCTCCTGTATATGTTCCTGCATGTCAGGGTCCTCTATCCAGTATCTGGACAAATGCCACATCCGCACCCCTGGCGGCCCGGCTGCCAACTTGATCTGCAATGGAGCATGATCCGAGACCCCCTTGGGAGAAAACTGGTCTCGGAAATCCAGCGCATCATGGACCGGGAGGCTAAGGCCAAGTCAATGCGCGAGAACGCCCGGAAGGATGCCGAATGACAGGAGAATCCCTTGTCATTAGGATGGTAGTGGCACCAAACATCCACCAGGTCAAATGCGCCCATCCACTGGGCCAAGCCAGGGGCCCACCGAGAGGTGGAGGGGAGTCTTTCCAGTGCATTTTTGATGAGTTTTGTAATGTTCCAGATATGTTCCATACAGAAAATATGCGACTTTTTCTATTTTTGTTGACTGTACTGGTGTGAACTGGGACCATTGGAATGTTAAACACTGTGCATGTGTTTTAGATGCAGAATAGAAACGCACCATCTGGTGTGAACATTATTTATTCACACTGCACTCGGCAGTGTGAATCGAGCGAGACATGTCTCGCACACACTGCGGGGAGACATCGCAGGATCCAGGGAACAAGGTAAGTAACTCTCCCTGGATACTGCAATGCAGCCCAAGTCTGGCTCGGGGTTACCGCTTTTGGTATGAAAAACTCACCCGAGCCAGACTCGGGATTACCGCAAAGGGGGTTAAACACAACCTGTTCTTTCACGGGCAGCCAATGTAGGGCTCTAAGAGATAGAGTGATGTGGTCACGACGACCAGCACCCGTCAGTAATCTCGCAGCGGCATTCTGAATCAACTGGAGCTTGTAGATGGTATAAGCAGGCAAACCCAGGTACAGAGCATTGCAGTAGTCGAATCGACTGCTGATAATGGCATTGACCATGGCGATCTTATCAGAGTCTGCGATATAGCGAAAAGTCGACCTCAGGAGTCTCAGGTGAAAGTAGCATGAACTCACCGCCTGATTTACCTGAGGGCGCAAATTCAACCTAGAGTCAAAGATGACACCCAAGTCCCTGACCTGAGTGGCCAGAATCGGAAAAGGTTTAAAAGATTCCGGCCAAGATGGAAACAAGTCGGAATACACCTGGTTACTGAAGATGATGCATTCAGTTTTGGTGCCATTTAGTTTGAGATAATTGGCACCCATCCAGGATTGCACACATAGTTGCTGCAGTACAATTTTTGTAGGTGTAACCCAGAGTTTCAACCAAGTGCACCAGTCCTGCTGGGAACTTTGGAGATTTGGAGGAGACTAATAGCTATAGAAAGCACTTTTTCCTGACCGCAGACATTGCAGCATACATATGATATAGCTCCGCCCCTATATCCACCCACAGGACCTGTTTAGCTCTATAAAAGTCTGACTGAGGGCTACCTCCCCCATTCTCCGTTCTGACTTTTTAATCATCATGAAAATTTAAAGAGAAAGAGGCCTCGGCCAGAACCATCTTGGCCTGGATAGTAAAAAATATTCACAGGGCCAGGAAGGATCCTCCAGAGGTGGTTAGAGCTCACTCAACCAGGGCGATGTCGTCTTTTTTGGGCCGCACGGGCAGGATTGTCTCTGGAGACAGTCTGCAAAGAGGCTAGCTGGTCATCACATCATACATTCTTAAAATACTACAGGGTGGCTCCAGCAGCTCTTACTACAGTAGAGTTTGGGAGGAAAACCATCCAAGCTTTTATGTCTATTGTCAAATATGCACTAAGTTTGTAGCATTAAACCCTCCCTCTCAAAAGCTCATTATGTATCATATTTATCATATGTATGATGTCTGGCGTCAGGAAAATTGTATCAAATACTTACCGTAATTTTCCTTTCCTGACGCCAAGACATAACAGCAAAACCCTCCCTCTGATCTTTGTGCTTTATACGGAGAATGGGGGAGGTAGCTCTCAGTCAGACTATAGAACTAAACAGGTCCTGTGGGTGGATATAGGGGTGGAGCTATATCATATGTATTGTCAGCGAAATCAGGCTGTACGCAGAGCACACAGCCAGATATCGTGTCTCTAATAGTAACACATTTCGTCTCAATGTAATAATGCATTTTAAGCTAAAATCCACTCACCTTCCATTCGATTTGACATTCATTCAAGTCAAGAGACATCACCACACTGTTCTTATCATCTCGGCATCACACTGATCGCCTAGAGCCTCACGGCTCCTTTTTATTATCAAAAGCTCTCACCAGCAGATAATCACCTGCCCTATGGGAGTGGTCATCACAGGATGTCCCCTTCACACAGGAAATTTCCATATAAGGGCGTCCCTCTAACAGGATGTCCGATACAATACAATACATGAACACAATACAATGATGGCTAAAGTCTTATGGGCGTGTCCGGGCAGGGAAAGTGTGTATGCTCCTAGCAAGCGAAGCCGTATGGCTTTAAAACATGGACGCTTTCCCTGACTCTGAAAAGGCTCACAAGCTCTCATATTACCGCTGATAGGAATCCTTATTCTACGCCATTCCATAGAATAACGCATATTCAGATTATACTATTATTGCTTGTGGCAAGGGAGGCTATCTGCAGCCGTGCGCTACGAATCTCGACCATGCTGATCAGACACAGCCGAGACAAGAGTGCACATCTGCCTATAACCAATGATGTTGCTGCAGAGCGAGCATACCCCCTCCTCAACGATCGTCCATGCTAATGCACAGAGGGCCCCTCGTCGGCGGACATATCCCCACGCTGCAAACATCACACTCCAACCTCAAGACGTTTTCCACTACCAGATGGGATTCAACCAGCCTCAGACTGCCCCAGTCAGCTCTTTAGAGCGGGTTACGGAAGTACTAACACTGGGTGACACTAGGACAATACATATTAAATACATCTTCATAAAATTTTCCACAACAGTATGCTGCCATGTCTTGGCGTCGGGAAAGGAAAATTACGGTAAGTATTTGATACAATTTTCCATTTTTGGGTTAAAGTGTCTTTGTTCCGGGCAGGATGGAGAGAGATTAGAACACCTGTCAGTTTTTATTGCTTTCTGTGCCCCAGTTTGGAAGATTAACCCTCTCTATTTGTCCAGTTTACCATGATCATTGAAAGTGACAGTGAAAGAAAATCCAAAATTTTGGGTTGACATCGAAACAAGAATAGAGGGGAAATATTCCAATGGGGACACTAGTTCTGGTGACACACTGGGAATCCCTTACTTTGCAGGGATTTCCTCTAACTTCCTATTGTGGCTATGGGACAGGAAGTGAAGGGAAATCTCCCCAATGGGAATGGTGTGGCAAAGGAAACCTGACTGAGAAGTAATAATCCTCCTTTAAGCCAAGCACACACATTAAGTTTTTTGTTTTGTTCAACCCAGGGGGCTGAAAGAAAAAAAAAACAGAGATCCCCCACTGGCAGGATACCCTGGTCAGCACTCACAGCAATTGGCTGCCAGAGCTGGTCTGATGCTGGTTTTCCAGCAAGACCATTCGACAAATGCCAGTTGTTGGTCTGGCTTCTGTCGGACAAGCAGCTGTACACACTTTCCAAATGTTGTTTAGTTTCTGCTGAACCGATCAATATTTGGATTGTGTGTACCCAGCATTACTCTATACCAGGGGTCTCCAATCTTTCAAAACAATGGAACAGTCTGCTGCCCTTCAAACTGTAGGGGGGGGGGGGTGTGGACTGTGGCCAGTGGGAGCAGAAAAGACCCTGGCATCGGTGCGAATAAACAATTCTCTGCATCCAATTCGCAAAAGCAGGAGATTTTGACTGACTCTCTATGGAACCGGTTCACATATCTCCGCTGCGCCTCCGGTGCGAATTTGCACAGGAGCCCTGTGCGTCTTTTGGTCCATTTCAGGTCCGAATTTGAGCTGAAATCGGACCTGAAACTGTGAACGGGGACGCACCGGACCCCTACTGTGAGCCGCATGCAAAGATAGTGTGAACCCAGCCTTAGAGGCGTCTCTCTTCTCTTTTATACTCTGTAGCTCCTGCTGGATTTTGCTTCTAGTCCCCTTGGGGAGGCTTCCATTTGTGGATGGACATTTTATGGTTACACAACCAATCACATTACTATAATCTTTTTATATGGACTATAAACTGAAGGACTTATGAATACATGGTTGTGGAACGAATCATAAAGCCCCATACACACTATCAGATTTTCTGCTGATTTTTGTCATCAGATTTACCAAAACCATGTAGTGCAAGGGCATGCCTGATTGCATACAAATTGAAACTCCTAAGGTTTGCCCTTATATTAGATGGTTTTGGTAAATCTGATGACAAAAATCAGCAGACAATCTGATAGTGTGTATGGGGCTTTAGAGTTTGCATTATTTCTTATGGGAAAATTCACTTTAAATTACAAGTGCTTCGGATTACAAGCATGTTTCCGGAACAAATTATGCTCGCAATCCAAGGTTTTACTGTATTTTCCTTTAGTCCCCTTTAATTTACATACACACATATGTGTTTTATTTTAAGATTCCTCACTGAAGTTTGTTCTGTCTTGTCGTTCCGAGTCTTTGGTTAAATTACCCGCCACCATATGTCCTAGACTGCGGTTTAGTTTAAGTGTACAGCATGAATCTTGTCGGGCGCTGGGCACCTGAATTACAGTGGCGGGGTATTTTTTGGAAGCACCTGATTAGAGCCGTAGGCTCTAAAAGGCGTCCAAAAAGGTGAACAGTGGGCGCAACGCTGGGCGTTCACTGTTCACTCAGCTGTGTGTTAGGAAAGCGAATGAATCGATTTCCTAACACTGAACCGCCTCTCAGCCAATCAGGTGCTCGGGTCTGTGTTACCTGTCACCTGATTGGCTGAAACGACAGGCGCTGTGATTGGACGCGCCTATCAGGTGTGCAATCATAGCAGAGGATGGGAAGAGAGGGCGGGAGAAGAGATAGAGGCGCATGGAGGACACAGCCGCCATGACCCGATGCCCCACCGAGACAAGGTAAGTGCCGGGCAGGGGATGCACACTGGCAGCAGGTGATGGGCACAGTAGCGGCAGTTAACCACTTGAGACCCGCGCTATAGCCGAAAGGCATCACGTGATGCCGATGCGCGTGCCTGGCGGCCGCGATGTCCGCCAGGTACATGTGATCGGCTTTTACAGAGGCAGGACGTGGATCTCTGTGTGTAAACACAGAGATCCACGTCCTGTCAGGGAGAGGAGACCGATGCTGTGTCCCTTGTACATAGGGACACAGATCAGTCACCTCCCCCAGTCAGTCCCCTCCCCCACACAGTAAGAATCACTAAAAGGGAACATATTTAACCCCTTGATCGCCCCCTAGTGTTAACCCCTTCCCTGCCAGTCATATTTATACAGTAATCAATGCATTTTTATAGCACTGTTCGCTGTATAAATGTGAATGGTCCCAAAATAGTGTCAAAAGTGTCCGATATATCCGCCGCAATATTGCAGGCCTGACAAAAATCGCAGATCGCCGCCATTACTAGTAAAAAAAAATATATAATAAAAATGTCATAATTCTATCCCCTATTTTGTAGGCGCTATAACTTTTGCAAAAACCAATCACTATACGCTTTTTGATTTTTTATTTTACCAAAAATAAATAGAAGAATACGTATTGGCCTAAACTGAGAAAAAAAATAATGTGTTTTTTTTCAAAATTTTCTGTCTTTTTTTGTATATAGCGCAAAAAATAAAAACCGCAGAGGTGATCAAATACCACCAAAAGAAAGCTCTATTTGTGGGAAAAAAATTATAAAAATATAATTTGGGTACAGTGTTGTATGGCCGCGCAATTGTCATTCAAAGTGCGTCAGCGCTGAAAGCTGAAAATTGGTCTGGGTACGAAGGGGGTTTAAGTGCCCAGTAAGGAAGTGGTTAATGGGCACACTGGCAGCAGTTGATGGGCACACTAGCGGCAATTGATGGGCACACTGGCAGCAATTGATGGGGCACAGTAGCGGCAATTGATGAGCACACTGGCAGCAATTGATGGGCACAGTAGCGGCAATTGATGGGCACAGTGTCAGCAATTGATGGGTACAGTGTCAGCAATTGATGGGTACATTAGCTGCGTTTGATGGGTACAGTAGCTGCGTTTAATGGCACAGTGGCGGCGAGTGATGGGCACAGTGTCAGCAATTGATGGGCACAGTGTCAGCAATTGATGGGCACAGTGTCAGCAATTGATGGGCACAGTGGCGGCAATTTATGGGTACAGTGGTTGCGTTTGACTGGCACAGTGGCTGCATTTGATGGCATAGTGGCAGCAATTGATGGCACAGTGGCTGCGTTTGATGGGCACAGTGGCTGCGTTTGATGGCACAGTGGCGGCAATTAATGTTTTAGGTAACTAAATTAAAACTGGTCATATGTCTGGGTCCCGAAGAAGCCAATTAACGGCGAAACGTTGACCGTGCAGACAAGGCCATATCATACCTTTGTATGGATCATGTTTACTTAATTTGTATATGTTCATTTTTATGTGTATAATTTGTATACTCAACTCCCCTGTTGGGGTGTAACTATAAATCCTTTTTTCTAATATCTTAACTGTTTTTAAAATAAATACTATGTTTTTATGAACTATGTCTCCTCTATATGGCCGATATAGTCCGTCATTATAAGATACTGGCAGTTCTCCAGTTCTTCTTATTGGTTTTGTTTGGCTTTGATCAGTGATAATGGACAACTGTTGCACACATAGGCTGGGTTCACACAGGTGTGATTTTAGACATTGCATGTGATTTGCACCACACTGCTATGCAGATCACAGATCATTACTTTGAAGTGGCTGCAACTTCAGGTTGCGCATATATAAATGGTTATTATTGGAACACATGGGAAATGACTTGTCCATGCGACTTTGATGTCCAAAGTTGCGTGACAAGTCCCACAAGTGTGAATGGAGCCCTGGTGACACTTTACCTATCCAAAATGGAAATGTTTTGTCTTTAGTTTTACTTTAAGAATACAGCCTGGAATATAATTTTTACCAGCTACAACCTAATCCTCATGGTGACCCCTGTGTACTAGGTCCCAAATCACCATCCTTACTCTCTGGGCATATGAATCTGGTAACCCGTAACCCAAAAGAGTGACAGATTTCTATTAAAGGTTGTAACACCTAGAGAAGGATCCCCCCAGTAGAAAGATTGCCCAAGTAGAAGGATCCTCCAGAAGAAGAGTCCCCCCAGTAGAAGGATCCCCCCAGTAGAAGGACCCTCCCAGTAGCAGAATCCCCACAGTAGAAGAATTCAGGATTCTCCCAGTAGAAGGATCCTTCCAGTAGAAGAATCCCCCAAGTAGAAGAATCCACCCAGTAGAAGGATTCAGGATTCTCCCAGCAGAAGGATCATTCCAGTAGAAGGATCCCCCCAGTAGAAGGATCCTTCCAGTAGAAGCATCCCCAAAGTATAAATCCCCCCAGTAGAAGAATCCCCCCAGTAGAAGGATCCCCTGAGTAGAAGAATCCTCCCAGTAGAAGGATCCCCCAGTAGAATAATCCCACGAGTAGAAGGACCCCCCCCAGGAGAAGGACCCCCCCAGGAGAAGGACCCCCCCAGGAGAAGGACCCTCCCAGTAGAAGGATCCTCCCAGTAGAAGGATCCTCCCAGTAGAAGGATCCCCCTAGTAGAAGGATCCCCTGAGCAGAAGAATCCCCTGAGTAGAAGGATCCTCCCAGTAGAAGAATCCCTGAGTAGAAGAATCCCCCAAGTAGAAGGACCCCCCAGTAGAAGGATCCCTCCAGTAGAAGAATCCCCCAAGTAGAAGCACCCCCCAGTAGAAGGATCCCTCCAGACCAGTAAAAGGATCCTCCCAGTAGAAAGATCCCCTGAGTAGAAGAATCCTGCCAGTAGAAGGATCCTCCCAGTAGAAGGATCCCCCAAGTAGAAGAATCCCCTGTTGAAGAATCCCCCAATAGAAGAATCCCCTGTTGAAGAATCCCCCAATAGAAGGATCCCCCACCAGTAGAAGGATCCCCCCAGTAGAAGGATTCTCCCAGTAGAAGGATCCCCCCTGGTAGATGATCGGACAGTAGAAGCGATGAGAGTTGGAGTCACCCCCGGTAGGTGATCGGACAGTAGAAGTGATGAGAGTTGGAGTCGCCCCCGCAAGGTGATCGGACAGTAGCAGTGGTGAGAGTTGGAGTCGCCCCTGGTAGGTGATCGGACAGTAGAAGTGATGAGAGTTGGAGTCGTCCCTGGTAGGTGATCGGACAGTAGAAGTGATGAGAGTTGGAGTCGTCCCTGGTAGGTGATCGGACAGTAGAAGTGATGAGAGTTGGAGTCGTCCCTGGTAGGTGATCGGACAGTAGAAGTGATGAGAGTTGGAGTCACCCCCGGTAGGTGATCGGACAGTAGAAGTGATGAGAGTTGGAGTCGCCCTCGCAAGGTGATCGGACAGTAGCAGTGGTGAGAGTTGGAGTCGTCCCTGGTAGGTGATCGGACAGTAGAAGTGATGAGAGTTGGAGTCGCCCCCGGTAGGTGATTGGACAGTAGCAGTGGTGAGAGTTGGAGTCGCCCCCGGTAGGTGATTGGACAGTAGCAGTGGTGAGAGTTGGAGTCGCCCCCGGTAGGTGATTGGACAGTAGCAGTGATGAGAGTTGGAGTCGTCCCTGGTAGGTGATCGGACAGTAGAAGTGATGAGAGTTGGAGTCGCCCCCGGTAGGTGATTGGACAGTAGCAGTGGTGAGAGTTGGAGTCGCCCCCGGTAGGTGATTGGACAGTAGCAGTGGTGAGAGTTGGAGTCGTCCCCGGTAGGTGATTGGACAGTAGCAGTGATGAGAGTTGGAGTCGTCCCTGGTAGGTGATCGGACAGTAGAAGTGATGAGAGTTGGAGTCGCCCCCGGTAGGTGATCGGACAGTAGAAGTCATGAGTTGGAGTCGCCCCCTTAGGTGATCGGACAGTAGAAGTGATGAGAGTTGGAGTCACCCCCAATAGGTGATTGGACAGTAGCAGTGGTGAGAGTTGGAGTCGCCCCCGGTAGGTGATCGGACAGTAGAAGTGATGAGAGTTGGAGTCGCCCACGGTAGGTGATCGGACAGTAGCAGTGGTGAGAGTTGGAGTCGTCCCCGGTAGGTGATCGGACAGTAGAAGTGATGAGAGTTGGAGTCACCCACGGTAGGTGATCGGACAGTAGCAGCGATGAGAGTTGGAGTCACCCCCGGTAGGTGATCGGACAGTAGAAGTGATGAGAGTTGGAGTCGCCCCCGCAAGGTGATCGGACAGTAGCAGTGGTGAGAGTTGGAGTCGCCCCTGGTAGGTGATCGGACAGTAGAAGTGATGAGAGTTGGAGTCGCCCCCGGTAGGTGATCGGACAGTAGAAGTCATGAGTTGGAGTCGCCCCCGGTAGGTGATTGGACAGTAGCAGTGGTGAGAGTTGGAGTCGCCCCCGGTAGGTGATTGGACAGTAGCAGTGGTGAGAGTTGGAGTCGCCCCCGGTAGGTGATTGGACAGTAGCAGTGGTGAGAGTTGGAGTCGCCCCTGGTAGGTGATCGGACAGTAGAAGTGATGAGAGTTGGAGTCGTCCCCGGTAGGTGATCGGACAGTAGAAGTGATGAGAGTTGGAGTCGCCCCCGGTAGGTGATTGGACAGTAGCAGTGGCGAGAGTTGGAGTCACCCCCGGTAGGTGATTGGACAGTAGAAGTGATGAGAATTGGAGTCATCCCCGGTAGGTGATTGGACAGTAGAAGAGATGAGAGTTGGAGTCGCCCCCGGTAGGTGATCGGACAGTAGCAGTGGTGAGAGTTGTAGTCGCCCCCGGTAGGTGATCGGACAGTAGAAGTGATGAGAGTTGGAGTCACCCACGGTAGGTGATCGGACAGTAGCAGTGGTGAGAGTTGGAGTCGTCCCCGGTAGGTGATCGGACAGTAGAATTGATGAGAGTTGGAGTCGTCCCCGGTAGGTGATCAGACAGTAGCAGTGATGAAAGTTGGAGTCGCCCCCGGTAGGTGATCGGACAGTAGCAGTGGTGAGAGTTGGAGTCGTCCCCGGTAGGTGATCAGACAGTAGCAGTGATGAGAGTTGGCGTCGCCCCCGGTAGGTGATCGGACAGTAGCAGTGATGAGAGTTGGAGTCGTCTCCGGTGGGTGATCGAATAGTAGCAGTGGTGAAAGTTGGAGTCGTCCCCGGTAGGTGATCGGACAGTAGCAGTGGTGAGAGTTGGAGTCGTCCCCGGTAGGTGATCGGACAGTAGCAGTGGCGAGAGTTGGAGTCGCCCCCGGTAGGTGATTGGACAGTAGAAGTGATGAGAGTTGGAGTCGCCCCCGGTAGGTGATCGGACAGTAGCAGTGGTGAGAGTTGGAGTCACCCCCGGTAGGTGATTGGACAGTAGAAGTGATGAGAGTTGGAGTCGCCCCCGGTAGGTGATCGGACAGTAGCAGTGGTGAGAGTTGGAGTCACCCCCGGTAGGTGATCGGACAGTAGAAGTGATGAGAGTTGGAGTCGCCCCTGGTAGGTGAACGGACAGTAGCAGTGGTGAGAGTTGGAGTCACCCCCGGTAGGTGATTGGACAGTAGAAGTGATGAGAGTTGGAGTCGCCCCCGGTAGGTGATCGGACAGTAGCAGTGGTGAGAGTTGGAGTCGCCCCCGGTAGGTGATCGGACAGTAGAAGTGATGAGAGTTGGAGTCACCCCCAATAGGTGATTGGACAGTAGCAGTGGTGAGAGTTGGAGTCACCCCCGGTAGGTGATTGGACAGTAGAAGTGATGAGAGTTGGAGTCGTCTCCGGTAGGTGTGCGCTGTGTAGACAGAGGAGGGCACTTCCCTTACCTGGGCACACAGGGAGGGGCGTGGCTGTGTGTGTTTGAGCTGAGAAAGCCGGAAGGACTGTCACATCCATAGAGTGCTGGCGGCGTGTGACTTGTCAGAAGGGACCGGGAGCCGCTCTACCCCCCTCCGCTCGCCTCTCCATCCCATGTCCCAGCCCAGACCCCGCCGATCGCCGCCTGCATGGGAAGCCCTCTCCAGTGAAGTCGCCCGATCTGCCTTGGTTGGATAACACACGGCGATGTGGATGGGGCCCCGGGGACTGGTGCCGCTGCTGATCGCCTCTGCAATGGTGTGGAGTGCTTGTGAAGGTAAGGAAGTCCCCGCTCCCCTCCATCTGATCTGCTGGAAAGTGGATCCCGGCTGATGCTGCCTGACACTGACAGCCCCCCCCCGCCCCCCATGTCCGGAAGTGTGGAGGCTGGGAGACTATCTGTCCCATCACCTTTCACCTCGATCATAGGAGGGACAGCTGGACTTCTAGGTGACCCTATACAAGTCCAAACTCCCCAGACAGGAGTGCAACTATAGATCCTGGGCCCCCACAAAACTCAACAAGAGTATGATTGTTATGACATAGTTGTTAGTAAATCTGCACAATACTCTATATACCTACAGTGATACCATGGCACCCGGTGCAGGCTAACGTGCTGCGTTCGCGATCCACGCTTGGGTTGGCTTTAGGAATATTTTGGCATCTGCAACAGATCGCATACCAGTGCGTTTTAAACGCAGTGCAACACATGCGCATTGAATTCTGGGGTAAGCAAGCCCTTAAAAGCTGGAGTTCGGCTTTCAAGTGATACTTAAAGCGGAGTTCCACCCAAAAATGGAACTTTTGCTTTAAGTGTAGGTGACCCCCTGACATGCCACTTTTTTGGGGGGAGGAGCGGTTACTCTGTTTTGACAGGCACCCAGCTCCCACTTCCTCCTCTGACTCCACGGGGCCGGAAGGAATTTCACCTCTCCCCCCTCCCTCGCTGCAATCTTCTGGGACACATCACAGGTCCCAGAAGATTGCCCAGCCATTCAGAGCGCGCAGCCGGGTGCCCACAGTCAGAATGCCGGCGCCTCGGAGAGGAGGTGAAGAGTCTTCCTGCACCCGCATCGCTGGACCTTGGCTCAGGTGACTGTCTGATTATTAAAAGTCAGCAGCTACACTTTTTGTAGCTGCGGACTTTTAAATGGGTGGAACTCTGCTTTAAGTCTTGTTTTTATTTTTTATATATAAAAATAACAAACATGTTATACTTACCTGCTCTGTGTAGTGGATTTGCACAGATGCAGCCCAGATCCTCCTCTTCTTGGGTCCCCCGCTGCTGCTCTTAGCCCCTCCCTCCTGCCCCCACAGAAAGCAGCTTGCTATGGGGGCACCCGAGCCAAGCTTCTGCTCTGTGTGTCCATCTCTTTCCCCATTGGCTCACTGACGGGAGCAACTCACCGCCTCTGTACTGTACTGTCTTTCTCTTTTTTTCATTCTGAATGGAGGAAAAGATACACAGGATGTTGGTTTACTAAAATCGGAGAGTACAAAATCTGGTGCAGCTGTGCAATCAGTTTCTAACTTCAGCTTGATCAATAAAAGCGGAGTTCCACCCAAAAGTGGAACTTCCGCTTTAAGCACTCCTCACCCCCTTACATGCCACATTTGCCATGTATTTTCTTTGGGGGGGGGGCTTCAGTAGGAGTGGGACTTCCTGTCCCACTTCCTCCTTCCGCCCAGGGACCGCCTACACGTGACAGGTCCCAGGAGATCGCCTGTCCATTCATAGAGCGCAACGCGACTCGCGCATGTGCAGTGAGTGCCCAGCCGTGACGCCGAAAGCTGTCACAGCCAGGTGCCCACAGTGTAAATGGAGGCGCTGGCAGAGAGGGGGGGAGAGGAGCGACGCTCCAGGCGGCCGCATCGCTGGACCGTGGAGCAGGTAAGTGTCTGTTTATTAACCTCCCTGGCGGTATGATTCTGTCAGATTTTAGGTGCTGAAAGCTGTACAATTATTTTGCATGGAAATTTGGAGTTTTATATTGTAGGCCTGTAATTCTTAGGAATAACTCACTTAAATCTGTCCAAACCAGAGTCTAGTAGACATCCCGGGTATGATAAAGTTTGAAACACAAAATTATACATTATAATAAAATAAATAACTATAAATAATTATAACAAATAATAATAAAAATTGTTCAATAATGTAATCAAATCAAAAACACTGAAATTTGCTCAGTTGCAGAATTGTCGCTGTCATTACTTTCAATGTTTGATGACAAAATTTCCCCACAAATCGCTATCGCTCAATTCTGCAAGTGATTCTAATTTATTATCGCTGTTTTTTAGCTGGTCTAAAACCACTTTTGACATAAAAGGACACTTTTTGGTTGCTATGGACAATCTCCAGTTTCCAGGCAGAAAGAACTGTATTTATAATATAAAAGTGCATGCAGGACACTGGGCAGATCACTAGGGGCAAAGGGTGTGTGTAATTACAAAAAAAAAAATTGAAAAACTGGAAGATGATTGGTTTCTATGTAGAGGTCGACCGATATGGGTTTTTCTCTGGCAGATGCCGATATTTAGAAATTTGGGCGGCCGATGGCCGATATATGATGCCGATTTTTGTGGCCGATTTAAAAAAAAAAAAAAAAAAAAAAACCTCACCCACTCCACTCCTTCCTGCTTACTCCCGTCACTCTAGCACACACTTGATGTCCTCAGTACAGATGGCACTGGCAGGTGGCACTGGTTTGGAACTGACAGTTGGCACTGGCAGGTGGCACTGGTTTGAAACTGACAGGTGGCACTGGTGTGGAACTGGCAGGAGGCACTGATTGGCACTAGCAGATGGCGCTGGTTTGGAACTGACAGTTGGCACTGGTTTGGAACTGACAGATGGCACTATTGACACTGGCAGGTGGCACTGATTGGCACTAGCAAGTGGCACTGGTTTGGAACTGACAGATGGCACTGGTTTGGAACTGACAGATGGCATTGGCACTGGCAGGTGGCACTGGTTTGGAACTGACAGATGGCACTATTGGCACTGGCAGGTGGCACTGACTGATGCCACTGATTGGCACTAGCAGGTGGCACTGGTTTGGAACTGACAGATGGCACTAGTTTTGGACAGATGGCACTGATTGGCAGTGGCGCTGGCTGGCGGTGGCGCTGGCTGGCGGTGGTGGGTGGCGCTGGCTGGCGGTGGTGGGTGGCGCTGGCTGGCGGTGGCGGGTGGCGCTGTCTGGCGGTGGCGCTGTCTGGCGGTGGCGGGTGGCACTGGCTGGCGGTGGCACTGGCTGGCGGTGGCGCTGGCTGGCGGTGGCGGGTGGAGCTGGCTGGCGGTGGCTGGCGGTGGCGGGTGGCACTGGCTGGCGGCACTGATTTTGCGGACCCAGCAGCTAAATTACATCAGCCAATGATTGGGCTGCTTTAGAAAGGGGGCGGGGCCACATACACGTAGCGACCCGCCCAGATACCATCCCATTAGCTGGTGTAATATAGCTGCTGGGTCCCGCCCACCCAGGCCGGGTCCCGCCCACCCCGACATTGAGCTGACAGCTCCTCTCTCTCTCTCTCCTCTCTGCTCACACACTCAGCGGCTCTGGCTGCATCAAGCGCCGCGCTGAGTGTGTGAGCAGAGAGGAGAGAGAGACAGAGAGGAGCTGTCAGCTCGATGTCGGGGTGGGCGGGACCTGGCCGGGGTGGGCGGGACCCAGCAGCTATATTACACCAGCTAATGGGATGGTATCTGGGCGGGTCGCTACGTGTATGTGCCCCTCGCCCCCTTTTTAAAGCAGCCCAATCATTGGCTGGTGTAATTTAGCTGCCGGGTCCCGCCCACCCCCGACATCAAGCTGACAGCTCCTCTCTGTCTCTCTTTCCTCTCTGCTCACACACTCAGCGCGGCGCTTGATGCTGCCAGAGCCGCTGAGTGTGGAGAAGGAAGAATAAGCGGCGGTCAGTGTGAAATATCGGCCTAATTTTGATAATAATCGGCCGATGCCGATTTATCAAAAATGGCCAAATATCGGCCGATATATCGGCCAGCCGATATATCGGTCGACCTCTATTTCTATGCAGAGCTGCACCATATTTTGTACTCTCCAGTTTTAGTAAATCAACCCCTTTAGTCATAGAAGAATGTAAAAAAAAAAAAAAAACTGTGCGTAAAGCTCCATTGATGTCCAACATCAAAGTTGCATGACAAGTGGCACCGCATTCTTTCCAGTGGCACACATTCAAATCGGTGCCACGTAGGCCTCATGCACACTGGACGTTTTTACAGCTGCTGTTTTTTGCTTCAGGCATTTTTTTCTGCAGCCAGTAAACTCCGCAGCATGTTATCCTATGTGTCCATGCACACAGAGGCTATCAGCGTTTTTGGGCAAGGACGCTTTCTGGCTGGAAAACCCCCCAGAACTAAGTGCATTTTTTAGCTAACTCTGATAAACCTTAAAAACGCAGACAAATGTGGCTAATCGCCATTTATCAGCGTTTTTGAGCCATAATCTTTTGTGGGAGTATAATTTTGCTAAAGAAACGCTACTGAAAAAACACTGAAAACCCAATTCTACAGCTAACGCTACTGGCATTTTTATAACGTCCACACTGAGGCCTTTGAAAAGGTGCCTACACTACTTTGGTGTGACTTTTGATGCAACTTAGATCCACTGAGTGTAAAGTCGCATCAAAGTCGCACCAAAAGTTGCATCAACGTCACACTGGAAATCACACGACTTTGGAAATGAGTTCAAGGGAATGAAGCCTAAAAGAAAAAAAAAAGAAAAGAAATACAAAATAATATTAAAATAACTATATCAGGACTTATAGGTTAGTTGTCAAGGTGAATGTCAGAATCAGTATATTTTAGGATTAAAAACAAAATAAATGAATTACATGTTAAGGTTTTAGGTAGGAAAAACAAAATGTGCACTATTGTGCCCTGGTCCTGCTACGGCTGCAAACAACAAATGATGTACACATACACTAAAACCTTGCATTGCAAGCAGAATTCATTCCAGAAACATGCTTGTAATCCAAAGCACTTGTATATCAAAGCAAATTTCCCCATAAGAAATAATGGAAACTCAAATGATTCGTTCCACAACCATTTATTCATAGTTTCTTCAGTTTATAGTCCATATAAAAAGATTATAGCAATGTTACCATAAAATATCTATCCACAAATGGAAGCCTCTACAAGGGGATTAGAAGCAATATCCAGCAGGAGCTACAGAGTATAAAAGAGAAGAGAGGCGCCCCTATGTGTAGCAATATGTTGCTAAATGTTGTACCTTCAATAAATGTAACCATATTGCTACCCTTATCTTCACTTTTATACTGAGTTGTGACATGACGCTACTTGTATATCAAGACATTGCTTGTATATCAAGTCAAAATTTATAAAAAAAAATGTTGCTTTTCTTGCAAAACGCTCTCAAACCAAGTTACTCTCAAACCAAGGTTTTACTGTATATGGTATTGTTGCAAATGTCAAAAGTAGGAAAATTTGTTTTATTTTGTTTGTTTTGTTTGGTGATGGGTTATGGTAATGGCAAGAAACTACATTTTTAACCTCCCTGGCGGTATGATTCTTTCTGGAATTATGTACCAAAAGCGGTACAATTATTTTGCATGGAAATTTGGTGTTATGTATTATAGGCCTGCAATTCTTAGTAATTACTTACTTAAACCTGAGCAAACAAGAGTCTAGTAGACATCCCGGGTATGATAAAGTTTGAAACACAAAATTATAAATTATAATATAATAAATAACTATAAATAATTATAAAAAATAGTAATCTAATTATAATAAAAATTATTCAATAATGTAATCAAATCAAAAACACTGAAGTTTGCTCAGTTGCAGAATTGTCGCTGTCATTAGATTTAGTGTTTGATGACGAATTTCCCCACAAATCGCTATCGCTCAATTCTGCAAGTGATTCTATTTTATTATCGCTGTTTTCTAGCTGGTCTAAAACCACTTTTGACATAAAGGGACACTTTTTGGTTGCTATGGACAATCTCCAGTTTCCAGGCAGAAAGAAAAGTTTTTATTATATAAAAGTGCATGCAGGACACTGGACAGACCACTAGGGACAAAGGGGGTGTGTAATTATTACATACAGTACTGTAATCAGTAAGATTACAGTATACTGTATGTATACTATGTGTTTACCTTTTTGAATTTGCCGCCCAGTTCCGCTCCCATGCGCCGCTGCGGCTCGCAGGGAACGGAACTAGGAAGTCAGATGGGGTCGAAAGTGCCGACACTCGCCGGAGATCTCGCTGGCGATCACAGCAGAGGACATCATCGCTGGATCGCCAGGAGAAGGTAAGGAAACTCCGCTGCGGGCTCTGCAATGTCTACCCCGAGCGTGACTCGGGGTTACCGATCCTAGCATAAAAAAAAAACAACCCCGAGTCACGCTCGGGATTACCGCTAGGGAGGTTAAAGCGGAGGTTCACCCAAAAGTGAACCTCCGCTTTTCGGAACCCTCCCCCCCTCCGGTGTCACATTTGGCACCTTTCAGGGGGGAGGGGGTGCAGATACCTGTATAAAACAGGTATTTGCACCACTTCCGGGAGCAGACTCTTCGCGTCCCGCCCCTTCGCATCACACCGAACCCCCCCCCCCCCAGGACACAACGGGAACCAGTGAGGACGGCGCAGCGCGACTCGCGCATGCGCCGTAGGGAAACCGGGCAGTGAAGCCCCAGCGCTTCACTTCCCGATTCCCTGACCGAGGATGGCGGCAGGGGAAGCCGAGAGCCGAGCGGTAGCGGGCGACCTGGACAGGTAGGTGTCCTTTTTTTAAAAGTCAGCAGCTGCAGAATTTGTAGCTGTTGGCTTTTAAAAAAATTGTTTATGGTGAACCTCCGCTTTAAAACATATTTTTTTTGCTATTTTGTGCCATTCACCACATTTAAAACAAGGAACGATTCTCCTGGATACACTAAGTAGTTGTGAAGATATGTACTAACACATGCCACAGTTGCAAAACTTAATTCAAGCATTAAAATGGTTGTGTACCGCTGGACAATTTTTTTTTTCTTCTTCTTCTTGCAAGGTAAAGTCATAATGTGCTAGTATCGCATCACATACTAGCACATTATGTGAAACTAACCTTAAAGCGGAGTTCCAGTCAAAAATGGAACTTCCGCTTTTTGGAATCCTCCCCCCCTCCGGTGTCACATTTGGCACCTTTCAGGGGGGGAGCAGATACCTGTGTAATACAGGTATTTGCTCCCACTTCTGGGCATAGATCACCGCGGTGATCGCGGTGACCTACGCCACGTACGGAGCCTACTCCGTCCCCCCGCTGTGTTCTGGGAGACACAGAGGTCCCAGAAGACAGCAGGGACCAGTGGGAACACCCAGCGTGAGTCGCACATGCGCAGTAGGGAACCAGGAAGTGAAGGCTTCACTTCCTGATTCCATTACTGAAGATTGCGGTGGCTGCACCCGAGAGTCAAGGGACAGATCGGCTTCGGGTGCCGACATCGCGGGTGCCCTGGACAGGTAAGTGTCCTAATATTAAAAGTCAGCAGCTGCAGTATTTATAGTTGCTGACTTTTAATTATTTTTTTTCCGGCGGAACTCCGCTTTAAAGGCCAGTTCACACCACATGCAGTCCAGTGCGTTTTTTTCTGCATCAAAAACGCATGGAAAGTAGGTCATATGGTTTTCAATGGCATAGTTCACACCAGTGCTTGCAGTTCTAGTGCGTTCCAGTTCCAGAAAAAAAAGTAGAACATGCTGCATTTTACCTGCACTGGACTGTACTGGAACGCTGTAAAACACATAAAAACGCACTGGAACGCAACTAAATGCACCAAAAACGCACTGGAACGCAACTAAATGCACCAAAAACGCACTGGAACACACTTGTCCTTATCTAAGGTTAATAAAAAAGAGGGCTGAAAAAAAGCACCGGACTGCATTAAAAAGTACCAAAAACGCACTGGAACGCATCAAAAACGTGCATGCAAAAAAGCACCTGGAACGCATCCGGATTGCGTTTCTATGGTGTGAACTGGCACTGAAACAAAGCTGTTCCAGCACCACAATGTCATTGCTGCAGCCGCTCCCATTTTCACCTGTCTTGCTTCCCTGGATCGCAGGCTCCGGCTCTGTTACTGGCCCGGAGCCGCGATGATGTCACTCGCACGAATGCCCTCATTCACGGCACAGGGCTCGGTAAGAACGGCTGCATGCAATGTAAATAGCTCCTAAACTGTAGACGTTTAGGAGATATTTTTACTACCTGTAGGTAAGCCTTATTATAGGTTTACCTATGGGAAGTTTATTTCCTCTTTAAAAACCTGTTTTACCTTCAGGCATTAAGCTGTTAAAGTAAATAGAATGAAGCCCCTTAGGCCCATTTGTGTGACGATTTTTCTGCGATTATTTTGCCGCAACTTTGACGTGATTTTGCAGTGATTTTAATGAATGTTACTCATTGAAAATCATGGGGTACGACTTGTCATGCTACTTTGCAGTCCCAAGTCGCAGGACGAGTCGCACAAGTGTGAAAGGGGGCTTAGTTTTGTATGATCAATAAACAATCTATTAACCATTGATTTCCTTCTATAATACAAGTAATAATGGTGAACAGCAGTGGTAGCAGATCTTTTATTACACAGATAAGATGTTACATTCTTATGTGTCTACAGTTGTTGTGTCAATATGACTTGTTATTCTTTGTAACGACTGTTACTGTACAATATACTGGTAGAGTTGTTTTTTCTGCAAGTTTAAAGGGGTTGTAAAGGTTTGTTTTTTATTTTCTAAATAGGTTCCTTTAAGCTAGTGCATTGTTGGTTCACTTACCTTTTCCTTAGATTTCCCTTCTAAATGTTTTTTTTCTTTGTCTGAATTTCTCACTTCCTGTTTCTCCTCAGTAAACTTCACACCATCATCCGAGTGGTGTGGAGTCAGCCAGGACAGCTTACTGAACAGCTTACTGAGGAGTAACAGGAAGTGAGAAATTCAGACAAAGAAAACAAAGAAAACAAAGAAAACAAATATTTAGAAGGGAAATGGAAGGAAAAGGTAAGTGAACCAACAATGCACTAGCTTAACCACTTCAATACCGGGCTTTTTGTACCTATTCAATACCGGGCCTATTCTAGCACTTCTCTCCTACATGTACATATCATCATTCTTTTGCTAGAAAAAAACTCAGAACCCCCAAACATTATATATGTTTTTTTAGCAGACACCCTAGGGAATAAAATGACGGTCATTGCAACATTTTTTCTTGCACGATATTTGCGTAATAATTTTTCAAACGCCTTTTTAAAAAAAAAAAAATGGTTTCATGAATTAAAAAATAACAAAACAGTAAAGTTAGCCCAATTTTTTGGGAAAATATGAAAGATAATGTTACGCCGAGTAAATAGATACCTAACATGTCACGCTTTAAAATTGTGCACACTCATGGAATGGTGGCGCCAAACTTCGGTACTTAAAAATCTCCATAGGCGACGCTTTATTTTTTTTTACGGGTTACCAGGTTAGAATTACAGAGGAGGTCTAGTGCTAGAATTGTTGCACGCGCTCTAACGCATGCGGCGATACCTCACATGCGTGGTTTGAACAGCGTTTACATTTGTGGGCGACTTCTGTGTGCATTCGCTTCTGATCGCGAGCTACTGGGGACAGGGGCGTTTTAATTTTTTTTTTTATTATTATTTTTTTTTTTTTACTTATTTATTTTTTTACAATGATTTTACTTTTTTTTTTTTTTTTTTTTTTTTTTTGATCACTTTTATTCCTATTACAAGGAATGTAAACATCCCTTGTAATAGGAATGTGTGTGTGACAGGTTCTCTTTATTGAGAGATGCGGGGTCAATAAGACCCCACATCTCTCCTCCAGGCTGGAAAGCATGAGTTCAGTGAAAAAAAAATTCACTGATCTCATACTTACAGCCGCAATGGCGGCTTTGTTTACATTTGAGGCCCCGGCGTGACGTCATCACATCGCGCCCAGGCCTCCGACGATCATAGAGATGACTGGTGACCATCTGGTCACCAGTCATCTCTATGCTCATCACGTGACCCACCAACGACGCCGGAAGATTCGCTCCGGGTCCCCGATGGCACGGGAGAGCCCGGAGAAGCACCGGATGGCGGCGGGAGGGGGGGGATGTCCCCTCCCGCCGCCTATAAGAATGATCAAGCGGCGGAACCGCCGCTATGATCGTTCTTATGGTGCGCAGAATTGCCGGCACGTCAAAAGGATATCTGAATGATGCCTCTAGCTGCAGGCATCATTCAGATATCCCCCTACAAAGCCGGGGACGTCATATGACGTCCACCCAGGATGGGAGATCCCATCTGTGGACGTCATTTGACTATGGCTGGGTAGGGAAGTGGTTAAAGGAACCTATTTAGAAAATAAAAAACGAACCTTTACAACCCCTTTAAGGTTTGTTGTTGTCTGGGTTGTGAAAGGAGCTCCTCTGATAGCGTGCAGTAGTGGAAATACCGAGGCCTAACAGCAGTGCAGGAAGAAGCTCATCCATCATTGCTGGAACCCAGATCCTTGGAGTCTAAGGCCGGGCTCACACATGTCCAGCTGCGGTTTGCAGGCCGGATTCCGCAGCGGTTTTATTCACTGGTTCAAGTTTGATTCGGGTGCAAATTTTTTACCTAACCCAGACCCAAAATCGCACAGGACCCTTTTTCAAAAACAGACTACGGCCGCCCCAGACATGTGTGAGCCGGCTCCATTAAAAACCAGTCTAGTTCACACGTTATGCGAATCGGATGTGGTTAAAAAAAACACATCCGATTCGCATATATGTGAACCGAGCCTGACAGTGGCAAACGCAAATGTAGAAAGTGTCATCCACCAAAAAAGGATATTTCAATAACAAGTAAAGTCTGCAATCTTCTGGGGTACTGCAGCAGTGAGGCATCTGTGGTACAGTCACCAGCTCTGTTCCTGCCCACATTTGGGTCTCTATTCCTTTTGGAAATGTAATAAACCAAGGAACAAGAGGTGAAACCCGCATCTAATTGTCACCATAGATATTAAGAGCTAATGCTGGCCATACACTAGGCGAAAAATTGTATGAAAATCTGTTGTTTGGATTGTTCATTTGTTTTCCATCCAGTTAATGGGCACAAATAGAAAATCGGTTTTAACTTTTCAGAGCCGAAAAAAATCAAAAGAACAGGTTGGAAAATTCTGCAGAATGCATATGATAAATTGAAAGGTTAAAGCGGTTGTAAACCTCAGTCATGTAATTGGAACAAAGCACATATATCTGTAGTGTCTGTCTCCAAAACTCTACTGCCGCGTACACAGGACCGTTTTTCATGACGAGAAAAATGCAATTTTTTAAAATGGTCATTAAAAACGATCGTGTGTGGGCTCCAGAGCATTTTTCACGACGTGAAAAATGGTCATTAAAAATTTGGAACATGCTCTAATTTTTCTCATCGTTTTTTACGTCGTCGTTTTTTTCGTCATGAAAAACGGCCGTGTGTAGGCTTTAACGACGTGTAAAAAATGCGCATGCTCAGAAGCAAGTGATGAGACGGGAGCGCTCGTTCTGGTAAAACTAGCGTTCGTAATGGAGATAGCACATTCGTCACGCTGTAACGGACTGAAGAGCACGAGGCTGAAAAGCGCGAATCGTCTCTCACCAAACTTTACTAACACAAGGATCAGCAAAAGCAGCCCAAAGGGTGGCGCCATCCGAATGGAACTTCCCCTTTATAGTGCCATTGTACATTTTGTACGTCACCGCGCTTTGCTCTAGCATTTTTTTTCATGATCGTGTGTAGGCAAGGCAGGCTTGAGAAGAATCACGTCGAGAAAAACGTAATTTTTTTCAATGACATTAAAAACGGTCGTCTGTACGCGACATAAGTGTTGTTTCTCTCTGGGGCTTCGTTCCTCTGTTATCAACACAAATCACTTCTGAAAAGTTAGAGATAAATTTGTGATGGGGAGGAGAGCTCAGCACACAGCTTGTCTATTCACAACACAGCTCTGTATGTTCCTTCATTCCTGTGCTGTGTGTGGGGTGGGGGAGGTGTCTTTTTCCTCCAATCCTCCAATCAGCTCTCACTGTGTATAAAAGCTGTAACTGCAGCTCTTCACCCCCTCCTCTCTGCTCCTGATAGAAGAAGAAGGATTTGATCACAATTCTGCACTTTTGAATGGATGTAGACAAGAGAAGACCGCAGATAAACAAGTAAAACTTATGTAGGAGGATTTATTTAATCTCTACCTATCACCAGAGGCTATTAACTTGACTGGACTATAGTCTGCTCACATAATTTGTAATAAAAACATCTTTGCCATTCTGAAGCTCCCCTCCAACCACTTTGCATATTATTTTATATATACTGTGATTCTGTACTTGCCAAATATGCTGCAGAAATCCCCCTCTACTGAGTCTGGTTGCATTCATTTTAACTGTGGGCAGCTGAAGCTGCTGCCAGTTCACTTCCTGGATTTACACAGACACACAGAGGCACACCTCCAGCTCTGCAGCTCTCATTGGCCCTCTTATGACACCCCCTCCTTCCTGGCAATCTCTCAGGAGTGAGAGAGAGAGCTGTGCATGATGTCATAAGCCTAGGTTTTTTACCAGACAAGAAACAGGAAGTGGGCTGTATAAGGTATTTACTGGCAGAAAAATGTTTTACTATCCAAAGTTAAAACAACAAGAGCAAAAGATTTAATAGATGGAAAGATAAAAAAAATGACTGAAGGTCCACTTTAAATAAAAAAATTCACTGGTATATCATAATGTGTATAGTGTGTTTATTACATTTTGTTCTTTTTATATGATATTTTTTTAAAGATGAAAAAACGATTTCTTTATTTTATTCTTTACATACTTTCATGAGTCAGTGTCTCTGATCACCGTGTCACCATGTGATGACACTGCACTTTACTGGTGACAATATGATAAAAAAATAAATAAAAAATAATTGTGAAAAAAAAATGTTTTTTTAATTTGTTCATAACTTTAACCGCTTGCCGAGCGCCGCACGCCGATGTACGTCGGCAGAATGGCACGGCTGGGCATATTGGCGTACAGGTACGTCCCTTTTAAAATGCACAGCCAGTGGCACGCTCGCGACCCCGGTCGGGTACTCCGGGACCGCGCCCGCGGACCCGATTGCCGCCGGTGTCCCGCGATCGGGTCACAGAGCTGAAGAACGGGGAGAGGTAAGTGTAAACAAACCTCTCCCCGTGCTTTCTAGTGAGCCTGTCACTGATCGTCTGTTCTCTGTCGTAGGGAACGACGATCAGTGACGTCACACGCCAAGCCACGCCCCCCTACAGTAAGAATCACACATTAGGCCACACTTAACCCCTTCAGCGCCCCTACAGGTTAACCTCTTCACTGCCAGTGTCATTTTCACAGTAATTAGTGCATTTTTATAGCACTGATTGCTGTAAAAATGACAATGGTCCCAAAATGGTGTCAAAAGTGTCCGATGTGTCCGCCATAATGTCGCAGTCACGATAAAAATCGCTGATCGCCGCCATTACTAGTAAAAAAAAAAAAATATTAATAAAAATGACATAAAACTATCCCCTATTTTGTAGACGCTATAACTTTTGCGCAAACCAATCAATAAATGGTTATTGGTTAATGGTTTACCAAAAATATGTGGAAGAATACGTATCGGCCTAAACTGAGGAAAAAACATATTTTTAGATATTTTTTGGGGATATTTATTATAGCAAAAGTCCAAAATATTGCATTTTTTTCAAAATTGTCACTCTATTTTTGTTTATAGCGCAAAAAATGAAAACCGCAGAGGTGATCAAATACCTCCAAAAGAAAGCTCTCGTTGTGTAAAAAAAAGGTCAATTTTGTTTGGGAGCCACGTCGCACGACCGCGCAATTGTCAGTTAAATCGACGCAGTGCCGAATCGGAAAAAAGGGGCCTGGTCCTTTAGCAACAAAATGGTCCGGGGCTTAAGTGGTTAAAAAACTTGCCATGGCTCTTACTAAATACCTTGGACTGTCTTCTTTCCAAAAAGGGGTCATTTGGGGGACATCTGTACTGTCCTGGCATTATAGGGCCTCAAGAGGCTGTCAGTACATCAGGATTGATCAATTTTTCAGATAATATACCATCGTTTTTGGGCTCTATAAACTTTCCTACAGGCTAAATATTATACACTGATTTGGGTTATTTTCACCAAAATGATGCAGAATAGAGTTTGGCCTAAATTTATGAAGACAGATTATTTATTTGCAAAATTTTATAACAGAAACCTAGAAAAACGCATTTTGTTTTTCAAAAATTTTCAGTCTGTTTTCATTTATTTAGAAAAAATAAATAAAAAATGTATCGCATGTATTCCTGTAATCTCTGTACCTTACTATTCTTTGCTGTCTTGCAGCTTCACTAACGCCAATCATTGGAGAGATTGGTGGACAAATCCTTCTACCCTGCACTGCTGTGAACGACAGTGTAAAAGAGGTGGCCTGGTTTTTGGAGAGTTCTACACAGGAATTACTAAACTGTGACAAAAATAGTTCATCAGATTTCAGGTTCCTGAGGGACAACGTGAGTTCTCTTGTAATAACTAATCTGCGCCTGGAAGATGGAGGGAACTATGGATGCAAAGACTGTTCACAGACCGCAGAATCGAAGCCACATATCCAGCTAATTGTCACAAGTAAGTATGCTACATAATTAAAGTCATAATAAATCATCAGTTTCTCTAAGCACATTCAGCAGCTGTCTTTATCACTAAAGCCCTGTACACACGATCGGTTTTACAGATGAAAACAGTCCGATGGACTTTTCTCATCGCACAAACCGATCATGTATGGGCCCCATCGGTCTTTTTTCCATCTGTGTTAAAAAATAGAACATGATTTAAATTTATCCGATGGAAAAAAAAACGATAGCAAATTCCGATCGTCTGTGGGGAACTCCATCGGATAAAAAACCCACGCATGCTCAGAATCAAGTCGATGCATGCTCAGAAGCATAGAACTTAATTTTTCTCGGCTCGTCGGAGTGTTTTACGTCACAGCGTTTGGGACGGTCAGATTTTTGACTGATGGTGTGTAGGCAAGACTGATGGAAGTCAGCTTCATCGGATTTCCGATGGAAAAATCCATTGGTTTAAAATCCATAGGAAATCTGATCGTGTGTACAGGGCTTAAGGGTTTGTTTAAACCCGCGGTCGTGGGTAGTAAAAACAAGCAGTTGGGCCGCTTTTATAGGCTGGATTCACACCTATTCATTTTTAGTGCTTTTTGCATTTAGCAGATTTGCACTACAATCCATTTACCATGGTTTTCTATGGAACACGTTCTGTAGTGCAAATCTGACAAATGCAAAAAGCACTAAAAATGCATAGGTGACAATCCAGCCTACTGCTCCGTGACCATCCCCCCTTAAGGTGCAAGGTCAGCCAGACAGGGTTGAAACACATGCCACAGCCACGACACCTCTCTTCTTACCCGCGGCCCAAATATCCACCCTGTCATACTCAGTGGGCAGTACCACTGCCAAATGCAACCTGTTGAAGTGAAGAGGGCCGCACCACAACTGCCAGCAATGCACAATGTTGCAGCACTGTGGTGCGACTTACAAAAAAAATGTGCCTCCTTACCACCTGTCAAACATCTCAGCAAAGAGATACGCCACAGATCAGTTTTCCTAGGCCTCTTGCACACTGCAGCTTGAAAATGCTCAGTGCAGCTTTTATTTTATTTTTTACTGAGATAAAATATAGCCCATTATTTGTAATGTGCCTATGCACACAGGCATGTAAAAAAGCGCTGTGTATTCTTCAGTTAAAAAAATGAAATAGAAAACTCTGCATTTTTGGTCAGTAATTTACGCCTCATGTGCGCATTCGCGCACGTTTGTGCCTAAATGCGCGCATTTGCGCGAATGCACACAGGTTTGTCCATTGTCAATCCGGGAAGAAGCTTCCACGCAGGCGTGAAAAAATTGCGCGAACGCATATGCGTGAAAATACATTAAAAAAATAAACGTCTGAAAAAGTAGATGCTCAAACAGGAGTATTGTGTGCAAGAGGCCTTAGGGTCAGCAAGGGCTGCTGCTAATGTACACATTGTTTGTTTTTTTTTTTTTTTTACTAAAGGCAAATCCACTTGGAGGTGCAGTCGCTGTAGATCTGAGGGGGACATGCAAGGAAAATAAAAAAACAGCATTTTTGCTTGTACATGATTGGATGATAAAATCAGCAGAGCTTCCCCTCATTTCAGATCTACAGTGACTGCACTTCCAGTTGCACTTGTAGTGCAAAGTGGATTTGCCTTTAGTAAATCAACCCCATAGCCTTACTGATTATATGCAGCTTTCTTTATTTTTTAACCTTTGCGTATAAGCTGGTTCTATGACTGCTGCTCCAGGTTTCCAGGTTCAGCTTGGCTCCTTTCTCTTGCAATGTCCTATGATGCCCCTCTTGCATGCAGGAAGTAGAGTTGTGTCTCCTTACACTGTGTGCATTAATAGAAACGCAGAACTCCATAGCTTAAGATGGCAGGGCACTCCCCTGCTCCTGCCCCTCCTCCGCCCTCCCTTCTCCAAGCTAACAGATTGTCTTTGACTTCACTCAGGGCCGCCATCAGGGGGTACAGGCAGTACACCTGTAAGGGGCCCTGAGGTCTCCGGGGGCCCGGATGGCAACCCCCCTTTTTTTTGTAAGGGGCCCAGAGGTCCCCGGGGCCCTGGATGGCAACCCCCCATTTTTTATTTTTTTATAAAAAATATATATATATATTTTTTGTAAGGGGCCCAGAGGCCCCAGGGCCCCGGATGGCAACCCCCCTTTTTTTTTTTTTTTTATACATTTTTTTTAAATTGAATTTCTAATTATAATTTTTTTATTTTTTTTATTTCTCTCTTTTTTTTTTGTAAGGGGCCCGGAGGTCCCCAGGGCCCCGGATGGCAAACCCCCCATTTTTTTTTGTTCTTTTTTTTTTGTTCGTCAGCACCCAAAGCCCCCCAGACCTCAACAATTTGTGGCGGCAGCACCCCCCCGCTTCTCAATTTGTGCCCCCCCCTTCTCAATTCGCGGCAGCCCCCCCCCCCACTTCCCAATTTGCGGCAGCCCCCCCCACTTCTCAATTTGCGGCGGCAGCACCCCCCCCCCCCCGCGCGGTTCTCCTCTGCTCCAGGGGGCCCATGCCTGAAGCTGTGTAAGTGGCCCCAAAATTCCTGATGGTGGCCCTGACTTCACTGTCCATTATTAACGCTTCCTGTGAAGACCAGAAGTTCAATAAAGCAGCACTGAGAGAGCAGAAGCGAGCAGCAGTGAAAGTTATCAACTGCAAGTGATGGGGTAAAAACAAACAAACAGTTTACTGGGGAATGTGATAAGCTAAAAACAAAGCGCTAAGGGTTTAATACTACCTATGTAAAGACTAAGATCTTTTTACTCTACAGCCTCGTACACACGGTCGGACTTCCATCGGACTTTTCCGTGGATTTTTGTCCGAACGGAGTTGGCCAGGCACACCCATAGCATACACACCACAGGACTTTTCTGCAAACTTTCCCAAAACTTTTTCCAACATCACAGGGTTTTTCTGCTCTTTACCGCCACCCTTTGGTCAACTTCTGCTATTGTTGGTTGATTTTAACATTATTTGTTTTGTCCATCGGAAAAAAGTCTGATGGTTTTCTGTACACACGGTCGGACTTTGCTCCATCGGACTTTTGTTGGCCAAAAGTTTGTCCGTTTGCAGACCGAACTTTTGTCCGATGAAAACCAAAAAAGTTTGTCCGATGGAGCGTACACACGGTCGGATTTTTTGGCAAACTTGCTCAGAATGAAGTTTGTTGGCAAGAAGTCAGACCGTGTGTACGGGGCTTAAGGAGGACCTGTCACAATACAGCTAATAGTGTGACTACACAGAAGCACAGGCACAACACTACCTTCACTTCTGAAGAAGCTGTTGCTATGAACTTCTTTAACATTACAGAATAGTCCAGCTGAGTGTGACTAACTACTATCAGAAGGACCTTAACTCCAGGGGTTTGGTTTCTGCTCTATACACTTCACTCCAGACTCTACAGGTCCTGGTAAACTTCCCTATGTACAAAAGTGGGAAACAGACCTGGGAAAAACTCTTGAGCTAGAATAAAATTTGGCTGCCAACCTCAAAAGGTTCCTGAAACAAGCCAGTTTCACATTGGTATATGACTCCTGGCTGCATATCTAAATTTGTCCCCAATGCACCTCTGACATGCTTTCAGGGCTCCAGAGAAAGAAGCCCTCTTTTCCACATCTGGTGGTCCTGCTCCAAGGCCTCCCGCTTTTGGATTTGTGTATATAACAAGATTCGATCAATCTCAAATGTTAATATTACTAGTAAACCTTGGGAAGCCCTATTACCCAGTCCCATGTCAATCCTCAATAGAAACAAGAGAAAGCTGGTGGGGTTTGTGTTCTTAATGGCCTGGCAAATGTTAGCCAAAGCTTTGAGACCACCGTAACCTAACTTGAGATTAAACAGAGACTCCTTGACACCCATACTACATTTCTTTAAGATTTAGGATCCATGGCTGACCTAGAATAATCACTTGAATCTGGACCACTCTCTACTCTCAGTGTGATCCGACTCATCGATTCATTGGGAAGTTGCTGCTTTTTTTTATTTTTTTTTAGGTAACTTTATTGAGTACAAGATAGACGTATAGAAAGAAGAGCAAACTTTGCTCACACATATAAGCAAAATAACATTGTGTGTGAACCGGCTCTAAACAAAAAAATAAAAAACAGTACAGAGAAATGTCCGTATAGAATACAATCAACAGTAAGAAAGCATACAAGTGGAGGATACTAATGCAGTTGAAGATGATACATATGGGATCACAAAAATAAAAATCCAGATAATAAGTAGTAAAGAAGGCAGGGAAAATTGTGGGCTTTTCCTATAGATGCTGTGGGGGGATTTACTAAAACTGGGGAGTGCAAAATCTGGTGCAGCTCTGCATAAAAACCAACCGGCTTCCAGGTTTTATTGTCAAAGCTTAAGGCCCCATTCACACTTGTATAACTCCAAAGTTGCACCGGCTTTGGAGTGCAACTTTAGTGCATCTTTGACACAACTTTGGATGGGTGCAACTTGGATACGACTTTGGCTTTGACCAGTGATAATGGACAACTGTTGCACAACTGTTGTATTGTATAACATTCAGGTAAGACTTTCATGCAACTTCTGAGGATTAACATTGAATTCTATGACCCACTAGTTGCAGGAAAGTCCGACCAAAGTAGTGCATGAACTACTTTGAAGTAGCTGCCTGCAACTTTAAGTCGTGCATATATAAATGGTTATCATTGGAAAACATGGGGAACGACTTGTCATGCAACACTGATGTCCAAAGTTGCATGACAAGTTGAACACGTGTGAATGAAGCCTTACTGAACAAGCTAAAGTTAGAAGCTGATTGGCTACCATGCACAGCTGCACCAGATTTTGTGTGCACCAGTATAAGTAAATCTCCCCCCGTGTATCATGAACAAAGAAACTACCTGGATCCTGGCCTATATCTGGAGAAAAAGATGTAATGCCGCGTACACACACGACACACGACCGTTTTTAATGTCATTGAAAAAAAGTTTTTCTTGACGTGATTCTTCTCAAGCCTGCCTTGCCTACACACTATCGTTGAAAAAAATGCTTGAGTAAAGGGCGGTGACGTACAACATGTACGCCGGCACTATAAAAGAGAAAATGTTATACTTACCTGACGGTAATTTTCCTTTCCTGATGCAAGCATGACAGCATATACGTATGGGAAGGCTCCGCCTCCCTGCCCAATTCAGGACCGGTTATATTATAAAAGTAGGTCTCCTCCCTTCCTGCAGTATTCTCGTAACTTAGTATCACTGCGAAGGCCTTTATTATATTTTCGTGATATTTTTATTTTATTTTTTTGGGAGGGGACCTATATGCTGTCATGCTTGCATCAGGAAAGAAAAATTACCGTCAGGTAAGTATAAAATTTTCCCTTTTCCTGACACAGCATGACAGCATATACGTATGGGATGTACCAAATCACCAGACAACAAGGGTGGGTACTGCTCAAGTGTTTAAGAGGATTAGCTCTATCCCCACTAACGACTGAGATGTATTGTAGTTAAGACTGCTGGGTCCACAAGAATGGACCCCCAAACGTGTTGAATGTAGACCAGGTCGTAGTTTACATATTAACTCTGGAGGAACTTTTCTGGAGTTCCGTCAATGCATGCGCAATCAGACTGGAAGAGCGGTCTCTGCCCTCATCTGATGGGTTTTTCCTAGTCATCTAAGCTTTGACTAACTTAATCCGCACCACTGCGATTGTCTTCGTTAGACAGTGATTGTCTTTTTCCGATGCCGTTAGGCCTGATGAGTCTATTGTTTTTCTCCTACAAGAAGGGCCAATTCTAGGTCTCTTTTAAACCTTGACTATTTTCAATGTTCGTGGTACTTCAAACACTTTAGTTTGGATATGCCAGAAGGCTGATGTTCTATCCCAGATTGCAAAGATACCAACCTTTGTATAGTGTTGAGGAAGAGACTAGAGCCATTTTGCCTGATAATTTAAGCAACAAGGTAGTTTATAGCTTGACACTTGGATGTCTGAGATCTTTCTAGACCTATTCGCCAAAAGGAATACTTACTGGCCATATTTAGGATGTCCTATCCCTCTAAATGGAGAGTGAGATAATGTGTCTCACACTATTTGGAAGACTAAATGGGGAAAAGAATAACTTGCCCAGGTCTTTCGGAATTGGTTGCCAAGATATGCAACCGTTACTGGATCCCACCGTTACTGAATCCAATAGAGTGAGGACACGACTGAGTTTCATGTATCCTTTACTGCCGTATCTAAGCTACCTTGTATACAATGCAATCCTTACAGTAAGGAGTAGAGAATTCCATCCTTTAAATTCTGTAGGTTTTTCTTGTATCTAATGTACTTGAAGTTTGGAGTAGGTGCTCTGACCTCCATAGGACTTCAAACACTAAACGGTGAGACCTCTACTTCTTGGTCTCCAGCCTTTAGATATAACTTGTATGAAATTTGGAAGATACCGTTGGCTACGCTGTATGAGGTGTTGGATCTCAGGAAGGAGAATAGGAGGAGGTTCTCGGATCTGAGACTGTACCCGCGGATATTATGGCCTGCAAGCCACAGGGCAATTATTGTTATCACCACCGAATGACTGCGAATCCGGATAAGGATCCTGGAGAGTATTAGGTTTGTTGAATATACATATTGGCTAATTTGCCGACCCAGTTGGCTGTCATTAGTTTCTCTGTTTCCACCTCTGGGAAGCCACCCAGGTTACAGTCAGACCAATATCTTGATAGTCTTATTTGTTGCCGATCTCTTGACCAGCTTTTTGTTTTGGAGACCGTCCCTTGTCATCCGACGGCTTTTGTATCTTACGCCATCTGGCCGTAAGTTCTAGAAAACCCTACTTAACATGCTGGGAGATACATCTGACAGAAGTTGACTAGTTTTGCATTCCTTCTTGACAGCGAAGATAGGACTTCCTTATTTTGCTGAGTCTTTTCAGCATAGTTGAGGCTTATTTGTTGCGTTTCGGAAAGACTCCAGTCTGCGGTCGCTATAACTCTGACTTTTGGACACCTTGTCCTCCATTGGCATGAATACCCGACGAGTAACCACTTGGGATGATTGGTATGCCTAATAGCTGATACGCTGAAAGATTAGTTCATTTAGCTACCTCCCCAAGAGGGGACTTTTCTCCTCTGTGGAGTTACTGTTTCTAGTGCAGGAAGTAAGTCTTTCCTTACTACAAAACCAGTTAACACAGTTGTCAACCTTCCCTTGGGCACCTCGGACCTCATGGATTACTATCGGCTACTTTATTGCTCTTGCGACCGTGGGATGCAACCAATGGGAAAGAGCCATTTGTTCAAGTGAGATACTTATACTGTTGCTCTCTCCGAGTGTAACTTTATTGTATTTTTTTTCAGAGATTCAGAATTGCTTCTCGGTAGGTCATTGTTGTGATGAGACTAGTTGGTCTCTCGATGATGGTTCCTCCCAACTCAATCAGAGTCTGTACTGGGACTCTTTTCCCAGAATCTGGAAGTCATTGCGCCAGTCTGTTGTCCAGACAAGGCTCACCAGAAGTCCTTGGTCCCGCAAGTCGGCCCTTACTGGACCCAATATCCCAGGAAATGTCCGGAGTTTGTGGAAAGGTCACAGTCTGCCAGATGAACTCGTAGTGAACTCGAATTGCCAAGCGAATGTACTTGCTGCAACATGGGTATTTTGAAGTGTGTATACAGTATACACACACACACACACACACACACACACACACACACACACACTTGTGGATGACCACAACATACAGGATATATAAGGTAATATCGACATATAATCACACATAGGTTGGACTTGATGGACCTGTGTCCATCCTCAACCTCACCCCCTATGCAACCATGCAAATATACAACTTGCTAGGTCTAAAGACCATCGACAGTCTTAGCCTAGGTTTCCACTATTGCGACCTAAAATCGTGCGATTTACTGCGATTTCTATGTGTCTTGAATCAATGCCTGTGTATTCTTGATGTCTATGGCCCCAAGTTAGATCACAGTGGGATTAAAAGTAGTGTAGGGACTGTTGCAGCGACTTGGGGGGGGGGGTCGCACCGCTATGAACGATACTCCTTGGAAAACATGGGGTATGATTTGTGGAGGTCAAGCTCTACTGACGGCTGGAGAGATTAATTGCAACGATGGCCTGTGCAATTTTTTGGATCCTTAACCTTCCGCCTGTTATTCAAGTCTTATGCCCCATACACACGATCGTTTTTCATGCCGTTAAAAATGCCATTTTTAAAAATGGCCATTAAAAATGATCGTGTGTATGCTCCAGAGCATTTTTAACGACGTGAAAAACGGTCATTAAAAATTTCGAACATGCTCTCTTTTTTCACGACGTAAAAAACGATAGTGTGTATGCTTTAACGACGTGAAAAAAAACGCGCATGCTCAGAATCAAGTATGAGACGGGAGCGC
Source organism: Rana muscosa (assembly GCA_029206835.1). Classification (NCBI taxonomy): domain Eukaryota; kingdom Metazoa; phylum Chordata; class Amphibia; order Anura; family Ranidae; genus Rana; species Rana muscosa. Next base: position 975,833,914 of record CM055116.1, on the reverse strand, counting down.
TCGTTCTGGTAAAACTAGCGTTCGTAATGGAGATAGCACATTCGTCACGCAGTAACGGACTGAAAAGCACGAGGCTGAAAAGCGCGAATCGTTGCTCAACAAACTTTACTAACATGAAGGGTGGCGCCATTCGAGCGGAACTTCCCCTTTATAGTGCCGTCGTACGTGGTATACGTCACTGCGCTTTGCTTGATCGTTTTTTAAAATGATCGTGTGTACGCAAGACAGGCTTGAGAGGAAACATGAAAAAAAACGACGTGAAAAACGGCAAGAAAAAAAATGGCAAGAAAAACGATCGTGTGTATGGGGCATTACTTTTGACTAACGACCATGTAATCACAACCCTTGTGCTCTGATGCATCATGAAGGGAATGCAATGAATTGGTAGAGAAATGAAAAAATTCCATTGGCTTCCTTAATGCACAGGACCCACAGATCCTAAAGCTCAAATTTACATATAACTGTCAGCTGACCCTATTAGGCGGCTTGGGTTTAGGCAAATAAAGATAATTCTTGATTCTTTATTCTCCGCTATAGTTCTCCCAGGTCTAACCTGTGATTCACTCTTTGTAACTTTGCCTTTTGGCCATCCTCTGGTCATTGGTGATTAACATAAGGAATTAGTCCTCCTTCTAAATATCACCAGATCCGACTTGAACAGTCACCACTCTGACATAAAGCGGCAAGTGTTTACTTGTGGGATGGGACATAAGGGTTCACTGACCACAATGATTACTGGAGAAACAGCATACAGTTTTGTATCCGTAGAACTGCATCATTGGCTACTCCATTTTCAATCTAGGATCCGCCATCATAGAGAGTTTATCACTGAGCAGAGCTCGGCTTTCATCTGGTCTGGAGTCCTGACAGTCTGGCTACCGAAGTGAGCACAATCGCAGGACACAAAACACTACTTAACAGTAGTATGAACCTTCTTCATCTCTGGATCTATTTGCTGTCCCAGGGTCTCTGCAAAGGATATTGCCTCTTCTGTTGTAAGAATGGCACCCTTGGTTAATCTGATGCAGCCTGTTTGGCCGGCTGCTTTTGAGGCAGAGGTACCCTTTAGATGCCTTTGTTTGAATAGCTTAGTCCCTGAGCTCCACACAGTCAGCTTGGATGGGGTTAAAGTATCCACCTTTTGCTTCTGATATGCCAACTTGTCATAGCAATTTCCCAGAAGCAAGCTCTGAGGTAGATGTTGCCTTTAAACAAACACAATTGTTTTATTAGGCTTGGTATTGAACCATTAGTGACTGTAGGCCTTTTCAGGTCTCTGCCCATTTGTCACTGTCTTTGGCCTGCAACCTTGTTTTGCATTTTGGCCGACACACCAGACCACTATGATTACTGTAGAGACTTCTTGATCTACCTCCACTGGCAGTTAACTACATAGTGGTTCTTTCAGGGCTGAAGAGGATCTGTCCCCTGTTGCAGAAGTAGGTTGACTGGTGTTGGTGTTGGAGGCTGGAGAGATTTACGCTCATTATGCCCATAATGTGCACTCTTTTAGGATATAGCATATACCTACCTGCCCTCACCTTAGTTAAAGTTGCTGGTCTCTAGGAAGGCTGATTGCTACTTGTTCACAGATGAGCTGAAGCCTGGAGCCATGCCTGGGGTATTTGCCATAAGTAGTAACCACTACAAACCACATATCTTTCTGTGGGGTACCCCAAATAATACAAGCAATTACATATTGCTAACAGGTAAGTACTAAGGAATGTGACTAAACAGATCCTGACTTTTATTTTAGAACCATGGTCAGCATGTAAATGCATAGAAATAAACACATCACAGTCATTCACACTGTAGAGTTAATGTAATCATAGACAAGCAGCGCAAGTTAATAGTCATCTGACAATTAGCACTAGCAGGTTAAACCTACCTTAGACACATGTACCACCAAGGATCATACCACAACCAAGCATCAATACACAGTGAGCCCAGCCTGCAGGGCCAGGCCCTGCATTAAAAGGAAAGGGCTCAATATCACCGGTTATCTGTTCAAGCATTAGCAAAACTGCAGATACAGACTTCAATCTGTGAAACATTAGTAAACAAAGTGGCACTATGGATAGCCAGTTAGATTCACATGTGTGATATATGCTTTTCAGAAATGCAAACTAACAGCATACCTGCAGAAAATAAGTCAAGACTGTAGGGCCAGGCTTGTTCAGTTAGTAGGAAGGCTTCAGCACAGCACAGCACAGCTGCTATCATCATTAGCAGTATTGCAGACACAACCACAACCCTTCAGAAATGCAAGCTTAACCACATACTTGCAGCAGTAACTGAATGGAATTGTGCACCATGTGGTGCCTTACCACCTGCATGCTTCATGTCCAAACAGAAAGTCCAATGAATGTCCATCCATGGCATCTTGATAAAGGAGCACTCCCTAGAGACCAGATGCCCTCACCCCCATATCTTCCTGGATCTTGAGAGGGGGGGGGGTGGGGTCTCCCCCATATAGGCGTTCATGTCTGCCTTTACAGCGGGGAGCTTCGTCACAGGAGAGGCTTGAACCTGTGCGGCTTGGCCAGAAGCGTCCGACAAGGTGAGGGAAAAATAAAAATTCTGCTTTTTAGCAGTAGCATAACCGGCTGTAGCAGTGAGGAAAAAAAAGAGAATACTGCAGGAAGGGAGGAGACCTACTTTTATAATATAACCGGTCCTGAATTGGGCAGGGAGGCGGAGCCTTCCCATACGTATATGCTGTGTCAGGAAAGGGGAAGTTCCATTCGGATGGCGTCACCCTTCATGTTAGTAAAGTTTGTTGAGAGACGATTCGCGCTTTTCCGCCTTGTGCTTTTCAGTCCGTTACAGCGTGACGAATGTGCTATCTCCATTACGAACGCTAGTTTTACCAGAACGAGCGCTCCCGTCTCATACTTGATTCTGAGCATGCGCATTTTTTTTCACGTCGTTAAAGCCTACACACGGCCGTTTTTCATGACGAGAAAAACGACGAGGTCAAAAACGACGAGAAAAATTAGAGCATGTTCTAATTTTTTCATGCCCGTTTTTTACTTCGTGAAAAATGCTCTGAAGCCCACACACGATCATTTTTAATGACCATTTTAAAAAATTGCATTTTTCTCATCATTAAAAACGGTCGTATAACAGTTCGGTCAGAAGACACCCATGGGTCCTAAATTTTATGAAATTTCTTAAGGGATCCCCTGGCCTCAGGGATGTTGCCGCTTGGTCCGGCCTTATGGGATCTCTTTGTACCCCTGTCCCCCTTTTTCTCCCCTTCCTTTCCCATGTTCCAATTTCCTCTTTTGTGCTTGTTCTTCTCCTCTTCCCCTCTTCTTTTTCATCTCTCTGTCGCTCTTCATTTTTCCTCATTTTCCCGTCTGTAGTGTCTGGTTCATGAGCAAACTCATCCATCCCTTCCCTCCCTTTACAGGGGCATTTTATGATTTTGTCATTGAGAAATCCCCACAGAATTAGTATCTTTACTGTTTCCTACTTTTTACGAATAACTGCATATCCTTTGGAAATTTAAATTAAATTGCCTCTGTATTTGTATTCTGGTACTGATGTCGGGTACGTTTTATTCCACCCTTTGCTGTACTCGTTAACCCATATTCTGTGCTACTCTTCATTGTTTATTATTTAAAAAATCCCCCCCCCCCCCAAAAAAAAGTTACAAATCTTTTATATTTGCCATCCTGGCTTTGTTTTTTAGTTTGCTTTATTACTGTGTTTGTTTACTGATCTCCCTTTTATTGACCTAGGTGGCCCTCACAATGTGACTTTTAAGATATCTCCAACCAACATATTGCCAAATGGTACACTTTATACATCAGTTGGTTCTAACTTGAACTTTAGCTGCACCGCAGATTCCATTCCGCAGCCCGAGATAGATGTGTTTTTCTCTGCTCCGGATAACAGTCCAGAGCTGTTTAACAGCGCAAATGGAAGCTCTTTTAACTTCTCTATACTCCACTTTCCTCGTAATTACCAAGGAAGCTACAATTGTTCAGCAGAGAATCATGCAAGCCGTAAACGTGTCTTCTCTACTCTGCAGCTTCTGGTCTATTGTGAGTATGATACTCTACATTATTCTTACGTTTCATAACACACAGCATTGACTGGACAGTATATAAAGAGTTTAAGTAGATGTAAACCAAGTCATTAAAATCTCATTATTAACCACTTACAGACCAGAAGATTTGGCTGCTTAATGACCAGGCCATTTTTTGCAATACAGCACTGCATCGCTTTAACTGACAATTGCGCGGTCGTGCGACCCTGTACCCAAACAAAATTGACGTCCTTTTTTTCCCACAAATAGAGCTTTCTTTTGGTGGTATTTGATTACCTCCTGTGGTTTTTATTTTTTGCGACAATTTTGAAAAAAAAAAACAATATGTTTTACTTTTTGCTATAATAAATATCCCCAGAAATGTTTTAAAAAAAAACAAATTTCTTCATCAGTTTAACCACTTAAGCCCCGGACCATTTTGTAGCTAAAGGACCAGAGGTGTTTTCAGAATTTGGCACTGCGCTGCTTTAACTGGAAATTGTGCGGACATGCAATGTTGTACCGAAACGAAATTTGCGTCCTTTTCTTCCCACAAATAGAGCTTTCTTTTAATGGTATTTGATTGCCTCTGCGATTTTTTTTTTTTTGCGATATAAACGGAAAAAGCCTGAAAATGTTGAAAAAAAAATGATATTTTCTACTTTTTGTTATAAGAAAAATCGAATAAACTCAATTTTAGTCATACATTTAGGCCAAAATGTATTCAGCCACATGTCTTTAGTAAAAAAAATGTCAATAAGCGTATATTTATTGGTTTGCGCAAAAGTTATAGCGTTTACAAACTAGGGTACATTTTCTGGAATTTACACAGCTTTTAAATTTATGACTGCCTATCTAATTTCTTGAGGTGCTAAAATGGCAGGGCAGTACAAAACCCACCCAAATGACCCCATTTTGGAAAGTAGACATCCCAAGGAAATTGCTGAGAGGCATGTTGAGCCCATTGAATATTTTTTTTTTTTGTCTCAAGTGATTGAGTAATGACTAAAAAAAATAAAAAATAAATAAATTACAAAAAGTTGTCACTAAATGATATATTGCTCACACATGCCATGGTTATATGTGGAATTGCACCCCAAAATACATTTTGCTGCTTCTCCTGAGTACGGGGATACCACATGTGTGGGACTTTTTAGGAGCCTAGCCGCGTACGGGACCCCGAAAACCAAGCACCGCCTTCAGAATTTCTAAGGGCGCAAATTTTTGATTTCACTCCTCACTACCTATCAGTTTCGAAGGCCATAAAATGCCAAAATAGCACAAAACCCCCCCAAATGACCCCATTTTAGAAAGTAGACACCCCAAGGAAATTGCTGAGAGGCATGTTGAGCCCATTAAATATTTTTTTTTCTTGTCCCAAGTGATTAAATAATGACAAAAAAAAAAAAAAAATTACAAAAAGTTGTCACTAAATGATATATTGCTCACACATGCCATGGTTATATGTGGAATTACACCCCAAAATACATTTTGCTGCTTCTCCTGAGTACGGGAATACCACATGTGTGGGACTTTTTAGGAGCCTAGCCGCGTATGGGGCCCCGAAAACCAAGCACCGCCTTCAGGATTTCTAAGGGCACAAATTTTTGATTTCACTCCTCACTACCTATCACAGTTTCGAAGGCCATAAAATGCCAAAATAGCACAAAACCCCCCCAAATGACCCCATTTTGGAAAGTAGACACCCCAAGCTATTTGCTGAGAGGCATGTTGAGTATTTTACAGCTCTAATTTGTTTTTGAAAATGAAGAAAGCAAATCATTTTTTTTTTTTTCCAAATTTCAAAACTTTTTGACAAAAAGTGAGATCTGCAAAATACTCACCATACCTCTCAGCAAATAGCTTGGGGTGTCTACTTTCCAAAATGGGGTAATTTGGGGGGGTTTTGTGCCATCTGGGCATTCCATGGCCTCCGAAACTGTGATAGGCAGTGAGAAGTGAAATCAAAAATTTACACCCTTAGAAAGCCTGAAGGCGGTGATTGGTTTTTGGGGTCCCGTACGCGGCTAGGCTCCCAAAAAGTCTCACACATGTGGTATCCCCGTACTCAGGAGAAGCAACAGAATGTATTTTGGGGTGTAATTCCACATATGCCCATGGCATGTTTGAGCAATATATCATTTAGTAACAACTTTGTGCAAAAAAAAAAAAAAAAAAAAATTGTCTTTTTTCCGCAACTTGTGTCAACATATAAAATATTCAATGGACTCGACATGCCTCTCAGTATATAGCTTGGAGTGTCTACTTTCCAAAATGGGGTCATTTGGGGGGGGGGGGTTTGAACTGTTCTGGCATTTTATACACAACATTAGGAAGCTTACATCCACTCTTCTAACCACTTGAAGACAAAGCCCTTTCTGACACTTTTTGTTTACATGAAAACATTTTTTTTTTTGCAAGAAAATTATGTTGAACCCCCAAACATTATATATTTTTTTAAAGCAAAGGCCCTACAGATTAAAATGGTGGGTGTTGCATTTTTTTTTTTCCACACAGTATTTGCGCAGCGATTTTTCAAACGTATTTTTTGGGGGAAAAATACCCTTTTTTTAATTTTAATGCACTAAAACACACTATATTGCCTAAATGTTTGATGAAATAAAAAAGATGATCTTAGGCCGAGTACATAGATACCAAACACGACATGCTTTAAAATTTCGCACAAACGCGCATTGGCGACAAACTACATACATTTTTAAAAGCCTTTACAGGTTACCACGTTAGATTTACAGAGGAGGTCTACTGCTAAAATGACTGCCCTTGATCTGACCTTCGCGGTAATACCTCACATGCATGGTGCAATTGCTGTTTACATATGACGCCAGACCCACGCTTGCGTTCGCCATTGCGCAAGAGCAGGGCAGGACAGGGGTGCTTTTTTTTCTTTTATTATTAATTTTGCTTTTTTATTTTATTTTTAAACTGTTCCTTCCATATTTTTTTTTTTTTATCATTTTTATTGTTATCTCAGGGAATGTAAATATCCCCTATGATAGCAATGGGTAGTGACAGGTACTCTTTTTTTGAAAAAAATGGGGTCTATTAGACCCTAGATCTTTCCTCTGCCCTCAAAGCATCTGACCACACCAAGATCGGTGTGATAAAATGCTTTCCCTATTTCCCAATGGTGCTTTTTACATCCGGGGGGGGGGGGGGGGCGGCATTCTCTCCCACTGCTTGTAAAAGCAGTCCAGAGGCTAATTAGCCACTAGGATTGCTGTTACATGAAAGCCGGCCGCTGGCTGAAAAGAATGATACCAAGATGATACCTAAACCCACAGGCATCAATCTGGTATAACCATTCAAAGTCCAGCAACATACCAGTACGTTGCTGGTCCTTGTTGGACATGTATTGTAATCTTTTCTTGTTCATACATCACGGGACACAGAGCAGCATAGTCATTACTATGTGGGTTATATAGAATTACCTTCAGGTGCTGGCACTGGCAACTTCCAAAACAGGAAGTACCCTCCCCTATATAAGCCCCTCCCATCCGGGAGTACCTCAGTTTTTTGCCAGTGTCTAAGGTGTTGGCCAAGGTTAACATGTATTCATCTGGGCTTGTGTACAGGTTCTCTGGGCCTTAGCAAGCTATTCCGGATCCGACCAAAAAAGCTTCATAGCTAAACGGTCGGTACCCGGGCCTTGCAGAGAAGAGCAGGGTTTTGCCTGTAATGCCTCTCTTAGGAGGGCTGGACCCTGGGATCCAGAGCTCTGGTCATACCCAAAACCAAGAGGCTATCTGTGCAGGGTGCTATACAGGTCCAGGGGAGTGGAATCCTTGGGAACCCGGTCCCTGAAGGTCTAGTACAATGCCTGCCGTGAGAGGTGAAGTTTGGGCTTCTGTGGACCAAACAAAGTCCTGCGGCGGGGAAAAGGTAAGTGGGGGCCCCTCAGGAACTTGGTTCTATTGAGGGGACCCCCAAGCCTAATATGTCTTTCTGCCTGTTACCTAAAGGTATTCCCGCTAATAGCTGTATATGCCTAAGAAATCCTAGAAATGTCTTTTCATAAAGGAAGTTTTAAAAACTGTAAACCTGGAAATGTTTTTCATAAAGGAGGTTTTAAAAAAAAAAAAAAAAAAAAGACAAAAGTGCGGTACCTGTGTTTGTCCACTAGAGGCCGCTGTGGAGCGTCTTTTTTTCTTGGGACTATTCCTTCCATGGTGAAAGTCCAGGCAGATGAGTGAGCTCTCTATCAGGGAAGCTGCATTCCTCTGTCATGCTGCCAAGTAGTTTCCTTCCATCCCCGAGTCCTGGTGAAACAGGGACCCTGGCTCCTCTCCCTACAGGGCGCCAAGAGCGCACATGTGCACGCGCGCGCACACACGCTTTCTTTTTATAGATTTGGCTTCAAAAAAGTGGGCGGAGCCTGGCGGATGACGCGCTCTGTGCGCCCAGCGCTTCTGCGCATGTGCGGGCGTCCCAGCAAGATAAAAGGACTCAGTCCACGCTGCTTGCTATGGACACAGAGCATGAAAAGGAGCTGGTAGCATGGTATAGGGGCTTACAGCGGGCGGTTGATACAGGCATCCCCAGAAAGACGCATTAGTAGACACCCACTGATGTACATAGCAGCAAATTGCATTAGACTATTTCAGTAAGGGGTGTATTGCGGCTGGAATACCTCAGCTTTGAACTAAGGAATATGCCGCCTAAAAAACTCCGAGATATACCTCTCAGGAAGTGTAGGGGGTCTCCATCGGGCTCTGAGGATCTGGAGCAGTCATCTGCACCCTCCTCCCCTGAGAAATCAGAGGTTGATACCCATAAGGAACCCCCGGGAGTGCCAGGTACTGCGGCTGTCCTCAGTCCACCTGCTCCTGCATATATAACAGAGGAGGTTTTTGCCTCAACTCTGGAGGGATTGGAGCAGAGATTGGCAGCATTGATCGCTTCTTCTCTGCAGGAAAGAAAGCGTGCCAGATCTCCATCCCCTCCATTAGAGTGCCTGTTGGCAGAGCAACAGTCCCAGGAAGGGACCGACCTACCTGAAGGGGATCAGGAGGAGGTTAGCTCTGTTTTTGAGGAATCGACAGTAGATGAACCATTTTCAGCATTACAGACTGAAAGATTGTGGGTCCAGACCCTAACTGACATGGTTCGATTTGCATTTAAAATGCCTCTTGTTGAACCATCAACTACTGCTGTCTCCTCATTGGGGTCGCTAAAAGCTCCCCAGGTTAATTGCTCCTTTCCAATGCATCCATTATTGGAAGGACTTATATACCAGGACTGGGAACATCCTGATAAACTATTTGTTCCGCCTAAGAAATTTCCGGTGATCTATCCCATGGAGGAAAAGTTCACCCAGAGATGGAGTGTTCCTACGGTGGACGCAGCCATTTCTTCTGTGAACAAATCACTGACATGCCCAGTAGATAATGTTCAAATGTTCAAAGATCCAGTAGATAAAAAATTGGAATCTTTATTAAAATCTGCTTTTTCCACAGCAGGGGCTGTTACACAGCCAGCAGTGGCAGCTATTGGGGTCTGCCAAGCTTTAACCACTTAAGCCCCGGACCATTTCGGGCCATTAGGACCAGGCCTGTTTTTGGGATTCGGCACTGCGCTGCTTTAACTGTAAATTGTGCGGACATGCAATGTTGTACCCAAATGAAATTTGCGTCCTTTTCTTCCCACAAATAGAGCTTTCTTTTAATGGTATTTGATTGCCTCTGCGATTTTTATTTTTTGCGATATAAACAGAAAAAGACCGAAAATTTTGAAAAAAAATTATATTTTCTACTTTTTGTTATAAGAAAAATCGAATAAACTCAATTTTAGTCATACATTTAGGCCAAAATGTATTCAGCCACATGTCTTTAGTAAAAAAAATGTCAATAAGCGTATATTTATTGGTTTGCGCAAAAGTTATAGCGTTTACAAACTAGGGTACATTTTCTGAAATTTACACAGCTTTAAATTTATGACTGCCTATCTCATTTCTTGAGGTGCTAAAATGGCAGGGCAGTACAAACCCCCCCAAATGACCCCATTTTGGAAAGTAGACACCCCAAGGAAATTGCTGAGAGGCATGTTGAGCCCATTGAATATTTTTTTTTTTGTCTCAAGTGATTGAATAATGACAAAAAAAAAATAAAAATTACAAAAAGTTGTCACTAAATGATATATTGCTCACACATGCCATGGTTATATGTGGAATTGCACCCCAAAATACATTCTGCTGCTTCTCCTGAGTACGGGGATACCACATGTGTGGGACTTTTTAGGAGCCTAGCCACGTACGGGACCCCGGAAACCAAGCACCGCCTTCAGGATTTCTAAGGGCGCAAATTTTTGATTTCACTCCTCACTACCTATCACAGTTTCGAAGGCCATAAAATGCCAAAATAGCACAAAACCCCCCCAAATGACCCCATTTTGGAAAGTAGACACCCCAAGCTATTTACTGAGAGGCATGTTCAGTCCATGGAATATTTTATATTTTGCCACAAGTTGCGGGAATATGACAAACCTTTTTTTTTTTGCACAAAGTTGTCACTAAATGATATATTGCTCACACATGCCATGGGCATATGTGAAATTACACCCCAAAATACATTCTGCTGCTTCTCCTGAGTACGGGGATACCACATGTGTGGGACTTTTTGGGAGCCTAGCCGCGTACGGGACCCCAAAAACCAAGCACCGCCTTCAAGGTTTCTAAGGGCATACATTTTTGATTTCACTCCTCACTACCTATCACAGTTTTGAAGGCCATAAAATGCCAAGATGGCACAAAACCCCCCCAAATGACCCCATTTTGGAAAGCAGACACCCCAAGCTATTTGCTGAGAGGCATGTTGACCCCATTGAATATTTTTTTTTTTTGTCCCAAATGATTGAATAATGACAAAAAGAAAAAAAAAAATGTACAAAAAGTTGTCACTAAATGATATATTGCTCACACATGCCATGATTATATGTGGAATTGCACCCCAAAATACATTCTGCTGCTTTTCCTGAGTATGGGGATACCACATGTGTGGGACTTTTTGGGAGCCTAGCCGCGTACAGGGCCCCAAAAACCAAGCACCGCCTTCAGGATTTCTAAGGGCGTAAATTTTTGATTTCACTCCTCACTACCTATCACAGTTTCGAAGGCCATAAAATGCCAAAATAGCACAAACCCCCCCCCCCAAATTACCCCATTTTGGAAAGTAGACACCCCAAGCTATTTGCTGAGAGGCATGTTGAGTCCATGGAATATTTTATATTTTGCCACAGGTTGCGGGAATATGACAAACTTTTTTTTTTTTTTGCACAAAGTTGTCACTAAATGATATATTGCTCACACATGCCATGGTTATATGTGAAATTACACCCCAAAATACATTCTGCTGCTTCTCCTGAGTACGGGGATACCACATGTGTGGGACTTTTTGGGAGCCTAGCCGCGTACGGGACCCCAAAAACCAAGCACCGCCTTAAAGGTTTCTAAGGGCATAAATTTTTGATTTCACTCCTCACTACCTATCACAGTTTTGAAGGCCATAAAATGTCAAAATAGCCCAAAACCCCCACAAATGACCCCATTTTGGAAAGTAGACACCCCAAGCTATTTGCTGAGAGGCATGGTGAGTATTTTACAGCTCTCATTTGTTTTTGAAAATTAAGAAAGACATTTTTTTTTCTTTTTTTTTTTCTTTTTTTACATTTTCAAAACTTTGTGACAAAAAGCGAGATCTGCAAAATACTCAACATACCTCTCAGCAAATAGCTTGGGGTGTCTACTTTCCAAAATGGGGTCATTTGGGGGGGTTTTGTGCCATCTGGGCATTCCATGGCCTCCGAAACTGTGATAGGCAGTGAGGAGTGAAATCAAAAATTTACACCCATAGAAATCCTGAAGGCGGTGCTTGGTTTTTGGGGTCCCGTACGCGACTAGGCTCCCAAAAAGTCCCACACATGTGGTATCCCCGTACTCAGGAGAAGCAACAGAATGTATTTTGGGGTGTAATTCCACATATGCCCATGGCATGTTTGAGCAATATATAATTTAGTGACAACTTTTTGTACATTTTTTTTTTTGGTCATTATTCAATCACTTGGGACAAAAAAAAAAAATATTCAATGGGCTCAACATGCCTCTCAGCAAATAGCTTGAGGTGTCTACTTTACAAAATGGGGTCATTTGGGGGGGGTTTTGAACTGTCCTGGCATTTTATGCACAACATTAGGAAGCTTATGTCACACATCATCCACTCTTCTAACCACTTGAAGACAAAGCCCTTTCTGACACTTTTTGTTTACATGAAAAAAAAAATTTTTCTTTCTCGTACATCACGGGACACAGAGCGACATAGTCATTACTAATGGGTTATATAGATACCGTCAGGTGCTGGCACTGGCAACTTCCAAAACCGGAAGTACCCTCCCCTATATAAGCCCCTCCCATCCGGGAGCACCTCAGTTTTTTGCCAGTGTCTAAGGAGAGAGAGTCCCTCCTGTTGGCACTAGAACAACTATTGCTCCAAGGAGTAATTATGGAGGTTCCCCTGGAAGAATGAGGGTTCGGGTTTTACTCAAACCTCTTTACAGTCCCGAAGCAAACGCGGACGGGAGGCCCATATTAATTCTAAAAGGGCTATACAAATTCCTGTATATCAGGACTTTCCGATGGAGTCGATCCGATCGGTGGCCACTGCCCTACAAGGGGAGGATTGGTTAGCCACGATCGACATCAAAGATGCTTATTTGCACATTCCCATCTTTCCAGTCCACCAAAAATTTCTACGCTTTGCAGTAGAAGGGCGCCATTTTCAGTTCAGAGCCTTACCCTTCGGTTTGGCCACAGCACCACGAGTGTTTACAAAAATTCTGGCCCTTTATTGGCCAATCTAAGAACACAAGGTGTAATGATAATGGCATATCTAGATGACTTGTTGCTGATAGACCACTCAGTGAAAAAACTAGACGTGGTCGTTCACAAGACGATCAAGTATCTGGAATCTCACGGTTGGATTATCAACCGAGACAAGTCAGCCCTAAAAACCAGTCAAAAGTCTGGAATACTTGGGGCTAAGGTTGGATTCAGGCCAGAGAAAAATATTCTTGCCTCGAGGAAAGGTGTTGTCTTTGAAAGATTTGATCCACTTAGTGGGTACAAAAAAGACAGCCGTCCATACGCCTGTATATGAGGCTGCTGGGAAAAATGGTGGCATCATTCGAAGCAGTACCCTACGGTCAATTCCATTCAAGGAATTTGCAAGGGGCCATACTGTCAGCCTGGAACAAAAAAGTTCAGGCCCTAGACTTACAATGTCCTTGTCCCCTTCCGTTCGCAAGAGCCTCCGTTGGTGGTTGGTTCCCCAGAATCTGGAAAAAAGGAAATCCTTCAGTCCGATTTCTTGGAAGGTGGTCACTACAGATGCCAGCCTTATAGGCTGGGGAGCAGTACTGGAGCAATAGTCTCTCCAGGGCAGATGGTCGGATGCAGAAAAGGCCCTGCCCATCAATCTCTTAGAGATACGAGCAGCCCGGTATGCCCTAGTAGCATGGACATCCAAACTCCAAGGGTCCCCTGTCAGAATGCAATCAGACAATGCCACAGCAGTGGCATATATCAATCATCAGGGGGGCACCAGGAGTCGTGCAGCCCAGAGGGAAGTAAATTACATCCTGAAATGGGCAGAAAAATATGTCCCAGCCATATCTGCGGTATTCATTCCAGGAGTGGAGAATTGGAAGGCGGACTTTCTAAGTCGCCAGCAATTAGGCCCAGAGGAAGGGTCCCTTCACCCCGAGGTTTTCTGGACAATATGTCAGCGGTGGGGAACATCGGATGTAGATCTTCTAGCATCCAGATTCAACGCAAAGGGGGACAGGTTTGTCTCTCGGACAAGGGATCCCCTAGCTTGCGGCTCGGATGCCCTAGTGTTCCCTTGGGATCAGTTCAAGCTGATATATGCATTCACACCGCCACAATGGTTACCTCGATTACTCCGCAGAATCAGGGTAGAAAAGAAACCAGTGATTCCGGTGGCTCCAGCGTGGCCCCGAAGAGCGTGGTACGCGGAGATTGTAAAATTTCAGTGGGGAGTCCTTGGACTCTCCCACGTCGTCCGGCTTTCGCAAGGACCGATATACCACCCTTCCTTACCAGCCCTAGGTTTGACGGCCTGGCTATTGAAGCCCACATTCTAAAAAAGAGAGGGCTCTCTAATGCGGTGGTATCTACCATGATCAATGCCAGGAAGCCGGTATCCAGGCAGATCTACTATAGAATCTGGAAGGCGTACATCGCGTGGTGTGAGGCCAAGAAATGGCATCCACATAAGTACGTAATAGGTAGGATTCTGGACTTCCTACAGTGGGCTGTAGATAGGAAGCTTGCCTTGAGTACTATCAAGGGTCAGATTTCGGCCTTGTCAATATTTTTTCAAAGGCCCTTGGCTTCGCATTCACTAGTCAAAGCCTTTATACAAGGAGTGATGCGTATTAGTCCTCCGGTTAATATTCCCATATGTCCATGGGATCTAAACTTGGTTCTGTCGGTTCTACAGAAACAACCATTTGAACCATTACAGCATATTTCCTTGGTGCTTCTCACCAGGAAATTGATTTTTCTAGTAGCCATTTGTTCGGCTAAAAGAGTATCGGAATTAGCAGCTATGTCCTGTAAGGAGCCATATCTGGTTATCCATAAGGACAGAGTAGTGTTACGTCCTCATCCAGCCTTTCTTCCTAAGGTGGTATCGAGGTTTCATTTGAACCAAGATGTGGTTCTTCCTTCTTTTTTCCCCAAACCTACTTCGGTAGAGGAAAAGTTATTGCATTCTTTGGATGTAGTAAGAGCAGTTAAAGCTTATCTAAAAGCCACTGCTCAGATTCGCAGAACGGATACTTTGTTTATTCTGCCGGAAGGCCCCAGAAAGGGTCAGGCAGCGTCAAAATCTACTTTAGCCAAGTGGATTCGACAGGTCATTATGCAAGCTTATGGCTTGAGAAGGAGACCGCCTCCGTTCAAAGTTAGAGCGCACTCCACGAGAGCAGTTGGAACTTCATGGGCAGTGCATCACCAGGCCTCCCTGGCTCAAATCTGTAAGGCCGCAACATGGTCTTCGGTACACACGTTTACTAGGTCCTACCAGGTGGACGTTAGAAGTCAGGAGGATGTCGCCTTTGGGCGCAGTGTGTTGCAGGCCGCAAAAGATCCTCATGTCTGATAGCGCTCAGCTTATATATGGTGTATCCCCCCCCCCTCATTTGGCATTGCTTTAGGACATCCCATTAGTAATGACTATGTCGCTCTGTGTCCCGTGATGTACGAGAAAGAGAAAATAGGATTTTTATAACAGCTTACCTGTAAAATCCTTTTCTTGGAGTACATCACGGGACACAGAGCTCCCACCCCTCTTTAGGGACACTTATTGCTTTGCTACAAAACTGAGGTGCTCCCGGATGGGAGGGGCTTATATAGGGGAGGGTACTTCCGGTTTTGGAAGTTGCCAGTGCCAGCACCTGACGGTATCTATATAACCCATTAGTAATGACTATGTCGCTCTGTGTCCCGTGATGTACTCCAAGAAAAGGATTTTACAGGTAAGCTGTTATAAAAATCCTATTTTTTGCAAGAAAATTATGTTGAACCCCTAAACATTATATATTTTTTTAAAGCAAAGGCCCTACAGATTAAAATAGTGGGTGTTGCATTTTTTTTTTCCACACAGTATTTGCGCAGCGATTTTTCAAACGCATTTTTTGGGGGAAAAACACACTTTTTTTATTTTTAATGCACTAAAAAACACTATATTGCCCAAATGTTTGATGAAATAAAAAAGATGATCATAGGCCGAGTACATGGATACCAAACACGACATGCTTTAAAATTGCGCACAAACGCGCAGCGGCGACAAACTACATTCATTTTTAAAAGCATTTAAAAGCCTTTACAGGTTACCACGTTAGATTTACAGAGGAGGTCTACTGCTAAAATGACTGCCCTCGATCTGACCTTCGCGGTGATACCTCACATGCATGATGCAATTGCTGTTTACATATGACGCTAGACCGACGCTTGTGTTCGCTTTTGCGCAAGAGCAGGGGGGGGACAGCGGTGCTTTTTTTTTTTTTTTTTTTTTTTTATTATTATTTATTTGGCTTTTTTATTTTATTTTTAAACTGTGCCTTCCATATTTTTTTTTTTTTACCATTTTTATCGTTATCTCAGGGAATGTAAATATCCCCTATGATAGCAATAGGTAGTGACAGGTACTCTTTTTTTGAAAAAAATTGGGGGGTTAGACCCTAGATCTTTCCTCTGCCCTCAAAGCATCTGACCACACCAAGATCGGTGTGATAAAATGCTTTCCCAATTTCCCAATGGCGCTTTTTATATCCGGGGGGGGGGACATTCCCTCCCACTGCTTGTAAAAGCAGTCTAGAGGCTAATTATCTGCTAGAATTGCTTTTACATGAAAGCCGGCCGCTGGCTGAAAAGAATGATACCAAGATGATACCTAAACCCGCAGGCATCATTCTGGTATAAACATTCAAAGTCCAGCAACATACCAGTACGTTGCTGGTCCTTGTTGGACATGTATTGTAATCTTTTTTTTCATACAGCCTATTGGCTGAACGAAAAAAAGAGATTGATTGGTGGGTATGCCCACCATTAGAATACCTCCCTTCATCCACCCACTTCTAATGATGGGCATATATGCCGAAGCATGGGGGCATCCTCCCGCAAAAAAGTTATGCCGCGTACACACGGTCAAGCCTTCGTCGGAATTTCGACCGTATGTACGCAGCATAAAAGGTTATGCCGCGTACACACGGTCGGACTTTTCCACGGGCAAGCCTCCGTTGGATTTTCGACCGTATATACGCGGCATTAGGAGCAAAATCGCTCCTCCGCCCCTGCTGCCCCCATGCTTCGGCATATATGCTCTTTTTTTTAACTGTGGTGGTGAAATCACCTCCTACAGCGTTGGAGTCACGGCTTTATGTATCGTGGGAGCAAACGCTGTTGCTGTCAAGATAAATAGATCCGCGCTGCAACTGAATGGCGTACCTGCTAAGCAAATGGTGGTTAACATTAAAACAAAGTAACATTACAGTACAACAGTAAGACCTTACCATGCCATACCTGCAAAGCAAATACCAAAACAAAACCTAGTAAAAAATAAAAAAATGTTTTAACGCAACCTGTGCCTAAAATATATATATGCCGAAGCATGGGGGCATCCTCCCGCAAAAAAGTTATGCCGCGTACACACGGTCGGAATTTTCCACGGGCAGGCCTCCGTCGGAATTTCGACCGTATGTACGCGGCATTAGGAGCAAAATCGCTCCTCCGCCCCTGCTGCCCCCATGCTTCGGCATATATGCTCTTTTTTTTAACTGTGGTGGTGAAATCACCTCCTACAGCACTGGAGTCACGGCTTTATGTATCGTGGGAGCAAACGCTGTTGCTGTCAAGATAAATAATTCCGCGCTGCAGTTGAATGGCGCACCTGAAAACAAAAAATTACATACCTGAAAAGCAAGCATGATAAAACATTGCAGAATAGAATACAGTAAAAAAGAGCAGAACAATAGAGAGAAAATAGAGAGAGAGAGAACAATAAAACGACAACTATTTTTTTTTTTTTTTTTTTTTTTGTGTTTTGTTTTTTACGTCTTTTTTTTTCTTTTTTACACTTTTTTTTGTAACTTTACAACTGTAATGGTTCGGGTCTCTCAAAATGTAATGGCATCTTGGGAGACCCTGTGTAAGTGTGTCCTTGTCTGTGAAATGCTGTACCCTACGCTAAAACTTCACTTTTGAGTGGTAGCGTTCAAAACATTCACCTTGGCAAAGACCAGGCTTGTCAGGACAGAGTGGACAAAAACTACGGGTGTCACGCCTAAATCCGCGCTTGCTACAGACACGACATCTTTTTTGGGGGTGGCTTTGGGTAGGGGTACTCGGGAGGACATACGAATAATGCCTCTCATGCAGCCGGCTTACTGCATTTGGTTGGGGATGGTGAGGTGCAGAACCGCCTGGATACAGGAGTTCTGTGACTATCTCATTCTGGAATTTTAGAAGAGATAACGTCCCGCCTGAAGCTCTGTATAGCACATGAGCGTTCAGCAAAGCCAATTGGAATAATGATAGAGACACTTTTTTGTACCAGCGTCTCGCCTTACGGTCAATTAGATACGGCGCCATCAACTGGTCGTTGAGGTCCACCCCTCCCATATTTTGGTTATATTCGTGGACACAGAGGGGTTTCTCCACAACACCAGTCGCCGTACGAATTTGGACTGTCGTGTCTGCATGAAGGGAGGTAAGAAGGAAAACATTCTTATTGTCCCTCCACTTCATAGCGAGCAAGTTATTACACTTCAAGCAGGCTCTCTCCCCCAGCCTAAGACGGGCATCTACAAGCCGCTGGGGAAAGCCCCGGCGATTAGGTCGCACGGTGCCACATGCTCCAATCTTATGATCAAACAAGTGACTAAACAGTGGCACGCTCGTGTAATAATTGTCCACATACAAGTGGTACCCCTTTCCGAATAAGGGTGACACCAAGTTCCACACTATCTTGCCAGCGCTCCCTATGTAATCCGGGCAGTTGACCGACTCAATCTGACTGTCTTTTCCCTCATAAACCGTAAAGTTCACTACATAGCCTGTTGCCCTGTCACAGAACTTGTAGAGCTTGACCCCGTATCTGGCACGCTTGCTGGGAAGGTACTGCTTGAAAGACAAGCGGCCAGAAAATTTAATCAGGGACTCATCAACGCAGACAACTTGATCGGGAGTAAACAAGGCTGCAAAACGTTCGTTGAAGTGGTTTATGAGGGGCCGAATTTTATAGAGCCGGTCGTATTCAGGGTCCCCACGTGGACGACAAAGTTCATTGTCGTTGAAGTGCATGAACCGCAAAATCTGCTCGTATCGTGCCCTGGACATGGAGGCAGAGAACACGGGCATGTGGTCAATTGGGTGCGTGGACCAATAAGCACGCAATGACGGAAATTTATGTGTGCCCATGTTGAGGGAAAGGCCCAGAAAGGTCTTAAATTCGGAAACCGTAATTGGTTTCCAATTTCTGGCAATTTTAGGCAACTGGGGGTTAGCGGCGATAAATTGACCAGCATATAAATTACTCTGGTCCACAATAGATCTATAGAGATCTTCCGTGAAAAACAGCGAATAAAAATCAATTGGAATAAAATCAGCTGTTTCCACCTGAATACCGGGTTGGGCAGTGAATGGGGGAAGTACGGGTTCTGCAGAAGTGGTGGGGACCCAATCAGGATAGGCGAATTCTGCAGGAAGGGCAGTATGGGCACGACGGGCCTGCCTTTGTCTTCTTGGTGGCAGCGGGACACTACTTGTGCTTGCCACCTCGCCAGCTTGAACTGCACTTATGGGACTCGCCACGTCACCAAGTGTTACTGCAGTGCTGGATGTACGTCCAGGCTGTACTAGGCCGCTGGTGCTTGCCAGTTCACCAGAAGGAATAGCGGCGCTAGTACTACTCTGCTCCATGATACGAGAGACCTGCGGTTCTTGCTCCTCAACAACCTCAGAAGATCGGGATCGGGTACACCTGACCTTAGCAGGGACCTCAACTTCGTCGTCAGAGCTATCTGACGTGGGGCCGCTGACGTCACTGTCTTCTACGGGAAGATATTCTGAGCCTGAATCTGACAGATACGTGACCTCCTCTTCACTATCTGTCATGCTCAGAATCTCGTAGGCCTCTTTACTAGTGTACCTTCGTCTTGCCATTTTGGGCTCTAAATTTAGGGGTACACTAGTAAGATTCACAGGAAAAAAAGCACCTGACTGTCGTCAGCAAATATATCAAACGCTACAAAAAAACTGTTAGCGATCGCAGGGATCAGGCCTGTCTCTGCGAACGCTGCAGTTATGTGTGTTGTGTTTGGTAAGTGACAGTCAGGGCCGGCCCTATGATGGGACCGGGTGGTACCATGGTACCAGGCGGCACTGTTAGGGGGGCGGCAAACTGACGCCCGCCAGCCAGCTCCGCTGCCTGTGAGGAGCCCGGCGCCGCTGAGGACACTCACAGGCGGGGGGGGCAGTCAGCGAGTGAGCAGGCATGGGCAGGCGCCGCTCCCTGTGAGGAGCCCGGTGTACCGGCGCCGCTGCCTGTGAGGACACTCACAGGCGGGGGGAGGGGGCAGTCAGCGAGTGAGCACTGCAGGCACCGCTCCCTGTGAGGAGCCCGGCGCCGCTGCTGTTGGTGACAGGGGCGGGCAGAGCACTTGCAGCCGGGGGGGGGGGTTTGGGAGCAGTCAGCAAGTGAGCGGGCAGCGGAGCAGAGTGATGATGTCATCTCTCCCCGCCGCCCTGCATCACCACAGTTTCACCCTCACTGTGCAGCCATGGGCAGCAGAGAGATTATATCATCTCTCTGCTGCCTGCCTTCACTCTGGGACACAGCAAGTGACAACCCGCAACGTGTGACAGGTGATGTCGTGACAATCCGCAACGTGTGGCAAGTGACAATCCGCAACGTGTGGCAAGTGACAATACGCAACGTGTGGCAGGTGACGCTTGGCAAGTGACAATCCGCAACGTGTGGCAAGTGACAATACGCAACGTGTGGCAGGTGACGCTTGGCAAGTGACAATCCGCAACGTGTGGCACGGGACTATCCACAACGTGTGGCAGGTGACGCCGTGGCAAGTGACAATCCGCAACGTGTGGCAGGTGACGTTGTGGCAAGTGACAATCTGCAACGTGTGGCAGGTGACGTTGTGGCAAGTGACAATCTGCAACGTGTGGCAGGTGACGTTGTGGCAAGTGACAATGCGCAACGTGTGACAGGTGACGTCGTGACAATCCGCAACATGTGGCAAGTGACAATACGCAAGGTGTGGCAGGTGACGCTTGGCAAGTGACAATCCGCAACGTGTGGCACGGGACTATCCGCAATGTGTGGCAGGTGATGTTGTGGCAAGTGACAATATGCAACGTGTGGCAGGTGACGCCGTGGCAAGTGACAATCCGCAATGTGTGGCACGGGACTATCCGCAATGTGTGGCACGGGACTATCCGCAACGTGTGGCAGGTGACGTTGTGGCAAGTGACAATGTGCAACGTGTGGCAGGTGATGTTGTGGCATGTGACGTGGCAAGAGACAACCCGCAACGTGTGGCAGATGACAATCCGCAACGTGTGGCAGGTGACGTGGCAAGTGACAATCCGCAACGTGTGGCAAGTGGCAACCCGCAACGTGTGGCAGGTGACATAAGTGACCATGCGCAACATGTGGCAGCCGACAATCCGCAACGAGTGGCAGGTGACAACCCGCATCTGGTGGTGGAGTCCGAAGCAAAACTGTAAGTACAAACACACATCACAAGTTGTATGAGACATGAGAGCCTCTGAGAGGGACTTGCCTTGCCCAGCCCTGATTAACCACTTAAGGACCGGAAAGATTTGCCCACTTAAAGCGGTTGTATGGCTTTGTTTTTTTAAATAACAAACATGTTATACTTACCTCCACTGTGCAGTGCGTTTGGAAAAGAGTGGCCCCGATTCTCTGGTTCCTCGGCGGCTGTCTTGGCTCCTCCCTGCATCAGCTAACCCCCTTCTGGGAAGCACTCTCCCAAGGGGGTTAGCTTGCGGGCGCGCTCCCTGTTATACACGCTGCGTCCATAGACACAACATGTATGACTCATTCCCGCCCCCCCCAGGGCCCGGGTCATTGGATGTGATTGACAGCAGCGCGAGCCAATGGCTGCACTGCTATCAATCTAGCCAATTAACGGCCAGACTCCGTGGAGAAGAGGACGCCGGGGGACGCGCACAGCAAGTGAACGGGCTCAGGTAAGTAAAACAGGGGGCCTGGGGGGCAGTCATTGCCAGGTGTTTTTTCACCTTAATGCATAGGATGCATTAAGGTGAAAAATCACGAACCTTTACAAACCCTTTAATAACCAGGCCATTTTTTGCGATACGGCACTGTGTCGCTTTAACTGACAATTGCGCGGTAATGCGACACTGTACCCAAATAAAATTGGCGTCCTTTTTTTCCCACAAATAGAGCTTTCTTTTGGTGATATTTGATCACCTCTGCGGTTTTTATTTATTGCACTATAAACAACAAACGAGCAACAATTAAAAAAAAAAAACAAACAATATTTTTTACTTTTTGCTATAATAAATATCCAAAAAATGTATAAAAAAATAATTTCTTCATCAGTTTAGGCCAATATGTATTCTTCTACATATTTTTGGTACCAAAAAAAACATAATTAGCGTACATTGATTAGTTTGCGCAAAAGACATTGCGGCCGCCCGCCATGCACAGGTCCCTTTATACTCCTATATACATGTATAGAGCCCTGACAGGTCCTTTTATACACCTATATGCACGTATAGAGCCATGACAGGTCCTCTTTATACTCATTTATACATGTATAGAGCCACGACAGGTCCTCTTTATTATCCTTTATACATGTATAGAGCCATGACAGGTCCTCTTTTTACTCCTATACATGTATAGAGCCATGACGGGTCCCCTTTAGTTATCATGATATAAAATAATGAATGTGGGGGCCTTTTGGTGGGCGTGATTTTTTTTTTTGGGGGGGGGGGGGGGCAGAATTTCATTCTTGGTCCCAGGCAGCACAATGTCTTGGGCCGGCCCTGGTGACAGTGATCGATCGATACTGCACTTGGGTGGGCTGGGCTGGGCTGGGCTGGGCGGAGGGGCTAAACGCAGGCGCTAGCAGGTATCTGGGCTGATCCCGCTAACACTGCGTTTTTGGGAACCCTAAACCGCTGGGGATGCTAGTATAGATCTGATCAGATACTATACCACTAAGGGGGGTGTATGCTTTGCGCGTGGGTGTTAGCGTTACTGGAACTAACCTAACACTGCCTGGGGCGACGCAGACCCTCTCTGGCGCTAAAACCTAATTGATCTCACCCGCCGGGCGATCAGGGGGGTTAAACCTTTATTGGGTTATATACGGCGGGTGCCCTGATGCTATAAAAAGCAAACTAATCAACCAGCGTCACCTGTAACCTTTATATGGTGATCACTGGTGAAAGGGTTAACTAGGGGCAATCAGGGGGTTAAAACCTTTATTAGGTTAAATATGGGGGTACCCGACGCTATATAAAAACCTGACGGGTTACCTAAATAACTAGATAACTTACTGGCTAACCAGTGACACCAGTGACGCTTATACGGCGATCACTGGTGAAAGGGTTAACTCTAGGGGCAATCAGGGGGTTAAAATAATATATGGGGGTACCTGACACTAATAAAAACCTGCGGCGAACCTAAAAAAAAATAACTGCCTATCTAAAACACCAGCGACACGAATACAGCGATCGGAAAAACAATCGCTTAGTGACGCTGAAGTTAGGGGGTGAAAGGGTTACCTGGGGGGTGATCAAGGGGTTAAACCTTTATTAGGGGGGGTTAGGGGGCTACACTGGACCTAAAGGGGCCTAATCCTAACTGCCCTGCAACTTTTTACAATCACAGATGACACTAAATGCAGTGATCAGTAAAATAAATGATCACTGCAATCAGTGACACTGTGATTGGGGGCTTTGGGGTGACCTGGGGGGTGATCTGGGGGTGACTGGGGGGTGATTTGTGTGCCTATGTGTACCTACGTGTCAGTGGACTGTTGGAGCACTAACCTCTGTCTTCTCTCCTCGGCGCCGGGAACGAAAAGACCGCGGCGAGGGAGATGACATCACTTCCTCCAGCCTGTGTTTACATCACATGGCGGAGGAAGCATTTTCATTGGCCGGGAGCGATCGCGAGGGGGGGGGCGGAATCGAGCGGCCGCCCCCTCATGCCTGATCGCTCCCGAACACTTAACGGCCGCTCACTGCAGTGAAGGGGGGTCCGGATGGACCCCCCAACTGCACAAAGGCGATCACGTAGATCTACGTGATTCTGCCTGTCCGTGCCATTCTGCCGATGTAAATCGGCAGTGGGCGGTCGTTAAGTGGTTAAAGGATCAGATGAAAATGGTCCTGAGGGATTTGCCAGACCAGCAGGCCCAGGCTCTGGCTGATCTGCCTAGAGCATTATGCTTTGCGGTTGACGCCATCAAGGATTCTATCCATCAGGCCTCCCGCCTCACGCTGTCTTTGGTACATATGCGTAGGCTTCTGTGGCTCAAAAACTGGTCTGCTGAAGCTCCCTGTAAGAAGCTCTTAGTTAGCTTCCCATTTCATGGGGAACGCCTTTTTGGCGAGGACCTGGATAAGTATATCCAGAAGATTTCCAGTGGTAAAAGTACTCTCTTACCGAGTAAGAAGAGGTCTAGGGGTCCATCTTTTAAGAGGACTACCTCTCCTATCCCTGCGACGTCTGCTACTAAGCAGTTCCGACGGCCTCCTCGGTCAAACTCAGGGGGTAAAAATCAGGGACAGTCACAGGGTAATAAGAAACCCTGGATCCGAAGGGGTACTAAACCAGCCTCCAAGTCAAGCCTATGAAGGGCTGCCCCCACTCAAACGGGTGGGGGGAAGACTTCAGTTGTTCGCAGAGACCTGGCGGGAGACAATCAAAGACAGATGGGTGCTCTCCGCAGTAACTCTGGGATACAAGTTGGAGTTAAAAGAGTCTCCTCCTTCCCATTTTATGTGGTCAGGCATGCCAAGAGACCCTCTGAAAAGAGGGTCTCTCCTATTGGCGTTAGAACAACTATTGCTCCAAGGAGTAATTATGGAGGTTCCTATGGAAGAGTGGGGGTTGGGTTTCTACTCAAACCTTTTCACAGTCCCGAAGCCAAACGGGGACATAAGACCCATATTGGACCTAAAGAGTCTAAACAAATTTCTAAACGTCCGGTCTTTCCGGATGGAGTCGATCCGATCGGTCACCGCTGCCCTACAGGGGGAGGAATGGTTAGCCTCGATCGACATCAAAGATGCTTACTTGCATGTTCCCATCTTTCCAGGTCATCAAAAATTTCTACGCTTTGCAGTAGAAGGGCGCCATTTTCAGTTCAGAGCCTTACCATTCGGTCTGGCCACAGCACCACGAGTGTTCACAAAAATTCTGGCCCCACTGTTGGCCGATCTAAGAACACGAGGTGTAACGATAATGGCATACCTAGACGACCTGTTGTTGATGGACCACTCAGTTGCCAAGCTAGAAGTGGTAATTGTCGATACAATCAAGTATCTAGAATCTCACGGTTGGGTCATCAACCTGGACAAGTCAGCCCTACAGCCAGTGAAAAACCTGGTATATCTAGGGCTACGGCTGGATTCAGACCAGAGGAAGATTTTCTTACCTCTAGACAAGGTATCCTCTTTGAGGGGCTTGGTCCGTCTGCTTTGTGCAAAAAGACAGCCGTCCATACGCCTGTGCATGAGGCTGCTAGGAAAGATGGTAGCATCATTCGAAGCTGTGCCATACGCCCAATTCCACTCAAGGAATTTACAGAGGGCCATATTGTCAGCCTGGAACGGAAAGATTCAGGCTCTAGACTTCCCGATGGCTTTGTCCCCTTCCGTTCGGAAGAGTCTCTGCTGGTGGTTGATCCCCCAGAATCTCCAGAAGGGAAAACCCTTCAGTCCGATATCCTGGAAGGTGGTCACTACAGATGCCAGCCTTATAGGCTGGGGGGCAGTACTGGAGCAATGGTCTCTCCAGGGCAGATGGTCAAATGTAGTAAAAACCCTGCCCATCAATGTCTTAGAGATACGAGCAGCCCGGTATGCCCTAGTAGCCTGGACATCCAGACTCCAAGGGTCCCCTGTCAGAATTCAATCAGACAATGCCACAGCAGTGGCATATATCAATCATCAGGGAGGCACCAGGAGTCGTGCAGCCCAGAGGGAAGTAAGTCACATCCTGGAATGGGCAGAAAAGCATGTCCCATGTATATCAGCTGTCTTCATTCCAGGGGTGGAGAATTGGAAGGCGGACTTTCTGAGTCGCCAACAGTTATGCCCAGGGGAATGGTCCCTTCATCCCGAGGTCTTCCGAGCAATATGTCAGCGGTGGGGAACACCGGATGTAGATCTGCTAGCATCCAGATTCAACGCAAAGGTGGACAGATTTGTCTCCCGGACAAGGGATCCCCTCGCTTGCGGCTTGGATGCTCTGGTGTTCCCTTGGGATCAGTTCAGACTGATATATGCATTCCCTCCGCTACAATTGTTGCCTCGACTCCTTCGCAGAGTCAGGTTGGAAAGGAAGCCGGTGATCCTGGTGGCTCCAGCGTGGCCCCGAAGGGCCTGGTACGCGGAGATCATCAAAATGTCTGTGGGGAGTCCTTGGACCCTTCCACGTCGTCCGGACCTGCTTTCGCAAGGACCGATATACCACCCTTCCTTACTAACTCTAAGTTTAACGGCCTGGCTATTGAATCCCACATCCTAAAGAAGAGAGGTCTCTCTAACTCTGTGGTATCAACTATAATCAATGCCAGGAAGCCTGTATCCAGGCAGATCTACTATAGAGTTTGGAAGGCGTACATCACTTGGTGCGAGGCCAGAAAATGGCATCCACGTAAGTACGTTATAGGCAGAATTCTGGACTTCCTGCAGTGGGCTGTAGACAGGAAGTTTGCCTTAAGTACTATCAAGGGCCAGGTTTCGGCCTTATCAATACTATTTCAAAGGCCCCTGGCTATGCATTCACTTGTCAAATCCTTTATGCAAGGGGTGACTCGTATTATTCCACCGATTAAAGCTCCCATATGCCCATGGGATCTAAATTTGGTTCTGTCGGTTCTGCAGAAGCAGCCATTTGAACCTTTGCGGCACATTTCCTTGGTTCTACTCACCAGAAAATTGATATTTTTAGTAGCCATATGCTCGGCTAGAAGAGTGTCGGAATTAGCCGCCATGTCCTGTAAAGAGCCATATCTGGTTATTCATAAGGACAGAGTAGTATTACGCCCTCACCCAGCCTTTCTTCCTAAGGTGGTATCGAGGTTTCACTTGAACCAGGATGTGGTTCTTCCTTCTTTTTCCCCAAACCAAGCTCGGTAGAGGAAAAGTTATTGCATTCTTTCGATGTAGTAAGAGCAGTTAAAGCTTATCTAAAAGCCACTGCTCAGATTCGTAGAATGGATTCTTTGTTTGTTCTGCCGGAAGGCCCCAGAAAGGGTCAGGCAGCATCAAAATCTACTTTAGCCAAGTGGATTCGACAGGTCATAATACAAGCCTATGGCTTGAGAAGTAGACCGCCTCCGTTCAAAGTTAGGGCGCACTCCACGAGAGCAGTTGGAACTTCATGGGCAGTGCATCACCAGGCCTCCCTGGCTCAAATTTGTAAGGCCGCAACATGGTCTTCAGTACACACGTTTACTAGGTTCTACCAGGTGGACGTTAGAAGTCAGGAGGATGTCGCCTTTGGGCGCAGTGTGTTGCAGGCCGCAAAAGATCCTCATGCCTGATGGCGCCCAGCTTATGTATGGTGTATCCCCCCCCTCATTTGGCATTGCTTTGGGACGTCCCACATAGTAATGACTATGCTGCTCTGTGTCCCGTGATGTATGAACAAGAAAGTAGGATTTTTAAAACAGCTTACCTGTAAAATCCTTTTCTTGGAGTACATCACGGGACACAGAGCTCCCACCCCTCTTTTGGGGACACGTATTGCTTTGCTACAAAACTGAGGTACTCCCGGATGGGAGGGGCTTATATAGGGGAGGGTACTTCCTGTTTTGGAAGTTGCCAGTGCCAGCACCTGAAGGTAATTCTATATAACCCACATAGTAATGACTATGCTGCTCTGTGTCCCGTGATGTACTCCAAGAAAAGGATTTTACAGGTAAGCTGTTTTAAAAATCCTACTTTTTTTCATGCAGCCTGTTGGCTGAACGAAAAAAAAAGATTGATCGGTGGGTATGCCCACCATTAGAATACCGCCCTTCATCCACCCACTTCTAATGATGGGCATACATGCACCATTTATATATGCCGAAGCATGGGGGCATCCTCCCGCAAAAAAGTTATGCCGTGTACACATGGTCAGACATTTCCACGGGCAAGCCTCCGTCGGAATTTCGACCGTATGTACGCGGCATTAGGAGCAAAATCGCTCCTCCGCCCCTGCTGCCCCAATGCTTTGGCATATATGCTTTTTTTTTTTTAACTGTGGTGGTGAAATCACCTCCTACAGCACTGGAGTCGCAGGGATCAGGCCTGTCTCTGCGAACGCTGCAGTTATGTGTGTTGTGTTTTGCAAGTGACAGCGATCGATCGATACTGCACTTGGGTGGCCTGGGCTGGACGGAGGGGAAAAACGCAGGTGCTAGCAGGTATCTGGGCTGATCCCGCTAACACTGCGTTTTTGGGAACCCTAAACTGCTGGAGACGCTAGTATAGATCTGATCAGATCAGATATTGATCTGTTCAGATACTATACCACTAAGGGAGGTGTATGCTTCACGCGTGGGTGTTGGCATTACTGGCACTAACCTGACGCTGCCTGTGGTGTGACGCAGGGTTAACTAGGGGCAATTAGGGGGTTAAAACCTTTATTAGATAATATATGGGGGTACCTGACGCTATAAAAACCTGCGGCGAACCTAAAAAAAATAACTGGCTATCTATCGGCACCAGCATAACTAATACAGCGTTTAGAAAAACGATTGCTTAGTGACACTGGCAAAAGGGGGTGAAAGGGTTACCTGGGGGGGGCGATCAAGGGGGTTAAACCTCTATTAGGTAATATATGGTGGTACCCGACGCTATAAAAACCTGCGGTGAACCTAAAAAAAATAACTGGCTACCTATCGGCATCACTGACAATAAGACAGCGATCAGAAAAACGATCGCTTAGCGACAGTGGTGATAGGGGGTGAAAGGGCTACCTGGGGGGCGATCAAGGGGGTTAAACCTTTATTAGATAATTTATGGGGGTACCTGACGCTATAAAAACCTGCGGCGAACCTAAAAAAAATAACTGGCTACCTATCGGCATCACCGACAATAAGACAGCGATCAGAAAAACGATCGCTTAGCGACAGTGGTGATAGGGGGTTAAAGGGTTACCTGGGGGGCGATCAAGGGGGTTAAACCTTTATTAGATAATTTATGGGGGTACCTGACGCTATAAAAACCTGCGGCGAACCTAAAAAAAATAACTGGCTACCTATCGGCATCACCGACAATAAGACAGCGATCAGAAAAAAGATCGCTTAGCGACAGTGGTGATAGGGGGTGAAAGGGTTACCTGGGGGGCGATCAAGGGGGTTAAACCTTTATTAGGTAATATATGGGGGTACCTGACGCTATAAAAACCTGCGGCGAACCTAAAAAAAATAACTGGCTACCTATCGGCATCACCGACAATAAGACAGCGATCAGAAAAACGATCGCTTAGCTACAGTGGTGATAGGGGGTGAAAGGGTTACCTGGGGGGCGATCAAGGGGGTTAAACCTTTATTAGGTAATATATGGGGGTACCTGACGCTATAAAAACCTGCAGCGAACCTAAAAAAAATAACTGGCTACCTATCGGCATCACCGACAATAAGACAGCGATCAGAAAAACGATCGCTTAGCGACAGTGGTGATAGGGGGTGAAAGGGTTACCTGGGGGGCGATCAAGGGGGTTAAACCTTTATTAGATAATTTATGGGGGTACCTGACGCTATAAAAACCTGCGGCGAACCTAAAAAAAATAACTGGCTACCGATCGGCATCACTGACAATAAAGCGACAGTGGTGCTAGGGGGTGAAAGGGTTATCTGGGGGGCGATCAGGGGGTTTAACCTTTATTAGGGGGGGTTAGGGGGCTACACTGGACCTAAAACTAACTTTAGTGACACTTTTACAGTCACAAATGTCCCTGATTGCAGTGATCAGTAAATAAATGGTCACTGCAATCAGTGACACTGTGACTGGGGGCTGGGGGGTGATCTGGGGGTGTCTGGGGGGGGCGATTTATGTTCCTATGTGTCCTGGTGTCAGTGTGCTGTTTGTGCACTAACCTGTGTGTCTTCTCTTGTACGGCGCTCGGTATATGTGAGCGCCGCATGAGAGATGACATCACTTCCTCTGCCTGTGTAAACATTACACAGCAGAGGAAGCTTTCTCATTCGCCGGGAGCGATCGCGAGGCGGTGGCCGGAATCGAACGGCCGTCCCCTCATCCCGGATCGCTCCCGAACAATTAACGACCGCTCACTGTATAGAAGGGGGTCCGATGGGACCCCCCAACTATACAAAGGCAGTCACGTATATGTACGTGACTTTGCCTGTCGGTGCCATTCTGCCGACGTATTATTACAGTGGGCGGTCGTTAAGTGGTTAAGCCAATATATATACTTCTACATATTTTTGGTAAAAAAAAAAAAAATATATGAATTAATTGGTTGCGCAAACTAAGGGACGATTTATGACGACATTTTTATTATTATTTTTTACTATAAGGGCCAGTTCACACAATAGAAACGCAATCAGGATGCGTTCCAGGTACTTTTTTGCATGTGCGTTTATGACACGTTTTTGATGCGTTCCAGTGCGTTTTTGGTACGTTTTTAATTCAGTCCAGTGCTTTTTTTCACCCCTCTTTTTTTATTAATCTTAGATAAGGACAAGTGTGTTCCAGTGCATTTTTATGCATTTAGGTACGTTCCAGTGCGTTTTACGCACTGGAACTGCAAGCACTGGTGTGAACTATGCCATTGAAAACCATATAACCTACTTTCCATGCGTTTTTGATGCAGAAAAAAAATGCACTGGACTGCATGTGGCGTGAACTGGCTCTTAAAGTGGATGTAAACCCTCCATACACCCAGTGAAGTGAACAGCCTCAGATGATACACAGAGATTAATCAAATCTCCCTATATAGGTTTTACATGTATATCTGCTGTCTTCACATTTATATACTGTTTAGAAAGTTGAGATTGTGTTAGGAGATTTTCTCTTCCTGGTTAACACAGAGTGTGATGTCTGGGCATACAGCCAAGATAGCTAACATTGCTGATTGGAGGAAAGGCACACACCCCCGCTCATCATAGGCAGAGACTCTCAGAGCTGTTTTGTAATAGGACCTGCTCTCTGCTACTCTATTTTAGCAACCTCCTTTGACAAAAGATTCAGGCTGCCTTTGTCTAAAAAGTCAAAAAATGTGTCAGAGTTCTCAGGCTGATAACAGAGGAACCTTTAAGAAGAGAGCTATAAGACTTTGCTCATTGAAAAGAGATAACAAAATACTACAGATATCTGTGCCCAGCTCAAATTTCATGAATCGGGTTTACATCCATTTTAATTGCGGTGATCTGTAAATTTTTGCGGTACTGCGACATTGCGGCGGACAGATCAGACACTTTTGACACATTTTTGGGACCATTGACATTTATACAGCGATCAGTGCTATAAAAATGCACTGATTACTGTGTAAATGTCACTGGTAGGGAAGGGGTTAACACTAGGGGGCAATCAAGGGGTTAAATGTGTTCCCTAGTTAGTGTTTCTTACTGTGGGGGGATGGGACTGACTGGGGGAGGAGACATATCGTTGTCCCTACTTACTAGGAACAAATGATCTGTCTCCTCTCCCCTAACAGAACAGGGATTTGTGTGTTTACACACACAAATCCCCGTTCTGGCTCTCGTGCTCGTGATTGCGCATGCCTCCGGCGGCTATTAAAGGGAACAAAGTACCCATACGTTGTTTTACGGCAACGTGCCACTTTGCCAATGTATATCGGCGTTAGCAGGTCGGCAAGTGGTTAATGTTATTTCAAAAATAATTATTCAATTACATTTTTTTTATTTATTTCGTAGTTGGAGAGGTGGCCAGGATATTTGGAGTTAATTCAGCTCTTCATTTTTTTGTGAAAAGGTAAACTTACCTTTTAGGTTATTGGAAGTCATGACATATCTGTGTCCACACCTTGATTGCCTTTTTATGAATGATGTAAAGCACAGGAAAAAAAAACACCTGTTAGTTAATGGGAAAAAATTTGTTTTATTCCTGCCTAAAGCTGGCCAAACACTAGTAGAATTCCATTCAAAACTTAGAACATTCTTTCGATCTTCTTCTCGTTGTTAGGGTAAAATCAGCGCTTGTTTTCTACTGCAGGGTTGAGAAAATCTGAAGGCTTAAGTTAGTTTTTGTTTTTTTCAAATGATCGAATTGCTAACAGTGAGGTTGATTTACTAAAACAGGAGAGTGCAAAATCTGGTGCAGCCATGCTTGGTAGCCAATCAGCTTCTAACTTCAACTTGTTCAGTTAAAGTGGAGCTCCACCCTAAATTTTAACTTCTGCTAATCAGAACCCTCCCCCCCCTCAGGTGTCACAATTGACACCTTTCAGGGGGAAGGGGGGTGAAGATACCTGTCTAAGACAGGTATTTTCACCCACATCCGGGAGTCCTCTCTGCGGGAAATCTGCGGGAGACACGTCACTTCCCCCAGACTTCCCATAGTGTTCTTGGAGACACTCGGCTCCCAGAACACAGAAGGATGAATCAGAACGGCGCAGCGCGACTCGCGCATGCGCCGTGGGGAATTGGGCATGAAGCCGCAAGGCTTCACTTCCTGGTTCCCTCAGCGAGGATGGCGGAGGGGGCAGCAGAGTGACGAGCGATCGCTCTTCCTCTGCTGCGGACGTCGCTGGACTCCAGGACAGGTAAGTGTCTAAATATTAAAAGCCAGCAGCTGCTGTAGCTGTAGCTGCTGGCTTTTAATATTTTTTTTTCCGGCGGAGCTCCGCTTTAAGCTTTGACAATAAAACCTGGAAGCTGATTGGTTTCTATGCAGAGCTGCACCAGATTTTACACTCTCCAGATTTGGTAAATCCTCCTGTCCATTTATTCCAAAATTAAATGTTAAAAGCAAATTCAATTTTGATGTACTTTCGAATGACATTTGTCAAATCATCGAATTAGACCTGCTGGGCTAAAAGTAACAGACAGAGCCATGGGGATACTATACATAGTACATTCTTTTTTGTTACAAAAAGAGTGGTTTGGACACTGGGATCATGTTACAGGCTTTGTTTAGGTACACCTATTTAGATAAGGTTATTTGCACAGTTCTGCAGTCTGTTCAATGACAGGCATAAGCATACAGGCGTGCTAGTGAGACTTGTTGTGTTTTAACATAATAAAGTAAAACTATAGGCAAAGGTTTTCTTTTTCTTTTGGATAGAGCAAGGGAGGGTTATAACCTTTTTTTTTTTCTCCATCTGTGTCCCATTTTGGGAATTTCCCTTCACTTCCTGTCCCACTGCCAAACAGGAAGTGAGAAGAAATACCTTCAAATTTAGGGAATCCCTTTGGGACCACCAGATCACCAGAACTAGTGTCCTCATTGGAAGATTTTCCCTCTATTACTTTTCATGGGGCAATTAAAAAATTGGGATTTTCCTCTACTTTTACTTTCAAGGATAATGGTAAACAGGACAGATAGTGAGGGTGAATCTCCCTAGAGCCTGGTACACACGGGCCGAATGTCGGTCTGTCCGACAGAAGCCAGCTTCTGTCGGGCGAACATGCTGGAAAACCAGCAGCTGACCGACTCCCAATCAGCCCTCTCAGCCAATGGCGGAGAGAACTGATGGTAGTGTTATGGTGAGGGGGCCGCCCCCCTGTCAGAACACAACATAGTTAAAGTGGAGTTCCACCCTAAAAAAAAAAAATTTCACCAAAAATCTACAAATAAATAAAATAAAAAAATGAAAAAAAAAAGTTTTTTTACTTACCAGAAATAGTGGTTGCTATGCGGAAGTCCTTAATCTGCCTCTTCATCCTCCGCAGTGGATCTTCTTCCTCGTCCTACACTCGGTATCTTCTTGTGAATGGGACGCGCTGCCTTCTGGGAACTGTGTGTATCCCAGAGAGCAGCCGCCCATTCACAAAGCGCCGCGCTGCTCGTGCATGCGCAGTAGAAAACGGGCAGTGAAGCCGCACGACTTCACTGCCTGTTTCCCTTACTGAGGATGGCAGCGCCGGGAGCTGCCAGCGCCGAGGGATCGCCCTCGGGGGGGGCTGACATCGCGGGCGAGTAGGACAGGTAAGTGTCCTTATTAAAAGTCAACAGCTACAGTGTTTGTAGCTGCTGACTTAAAAAAAAAAAAATCGCGGGTGGAACCCCCCTTTAATACAGTGGCTCCAACCGGAGCTGACAGTTTTTTTTTTTTCGTTCAGCGGAACAAAACTAATAATGTGTACCAGGCTTAACAGTTACAGAGGTAGCAATAAAAACATAACAAGTGTCCTAATTCCTCTCCACGCTATCCAAAAAAATTAAAACAATTTTGCCTGTAGTTTTTCTTTAACGTGTCACTAAACCCACATGATAAAAAAAATATCAATAAATGGTGTATTACATTCTGTTCATACTCACTCAGTCACTATGAGATCTGTTTTCTGTATTCTTCAAAAAACCTGGTTGATCCTGCTACTCTCTATCTCCCCCTTCTGTCCATGTCCCCAATGCAGCTAGGGATTTTATAGCTGTGGTTGCAACTTTGCACATGCTCAGTTTTCAGTGAGTTTCTATGCTGAGCATTTCCTCTCTATCACATCTGAGTTGCCCATGTGACTATAGAGTCACACATGTGGGTGTATACACAGTGGTAAATTACATCCCACTCCCTCCCTCCTCCTCCATGCCCACTAAACAGCTAAACATAATGGGGGCAGGATATTAGGATGTTAGATTATTGGTGGCTTTACCTCCCTCTTATTCTAAGACACAGGCTGGAGGGGCGTGACGCAGCATGCGACTGGCAAAAATACACCCACAAAATAATAAAGATTTAATTTCAAATATATGTTTGTATGCCAATTCAAAACAGTTTATTAACATTATTTATTTATTTTTGCTCTGTATTCTAAAGGCTGTTTTTTTTTTCTCAGTTTTTTTTTTAAACATGTGACCATCAGCAGGGGACTAGAAGCTCCTTCTGCTTTTGTTGCCTTGCAGACAGGCTGGGAAAGAGCTGGGTCATGTGACAGCCGTATATCAATTACTGTATATACTCGAGTATAAGCCGAGTTTTTCAGCACATTTTTTTGTGCTGAAAATGCTCCCCTCGGCTTCTACTCGAGTCTGTGTCCCTCTTCAACTTTGTGTGCCTGATCCTGACCTTAGCACACATGTAGCCCCACTCTTCCTCTACAAGTGTGCAAAGTTTGTTGTCCGGGGGACCTACGGCCGGGGAGCACCGATTTTTCAAATCCGGGCACTTCTTCCATAGACTCCAATGTTAAACGGTCATTTCTCCAGTGATTTTGGGGACCCCGTACCAGCCGGCCCTAGGTCCTTTGGACCTCAACCATGGCACACATGTAGCCCCACTCTTCATCTACAAGTGTGCAAGGTTTGTTGTCCAGGGGACCTACGGCCGGGGAGCACCGATTTTTCAAAGCCGGGCACCCCTTCCATAGACTCCCATGTTAAAAGTCAGTCTAGTCACACAGCGCCGGAGATCAGGTAGGGAGATTGGGCACAGTGAGGCATGGACACAGTGAGGCATGGACACAGTGAGGCATGGACACAGTGAGGCATGCACATGGACACAGTGAGGCAAAGCGAGGCACAGTGAGGCATGCAGATGGACACCCTAGGCTTTTACTCGAGTCAATAAGTTTTCCCATTTTTTTTGTGGTAAAATTAGGTGCCTCGGCTTATATTCGGGTCGGCTTATACTCGAGTATATACGGGTAGAAAAAAGGTACATGGATGTTTTTGTATTTTTATTATAATTATTACAGTGCCATCATCATCATCAGTGCCACATACAGAAATAGAAGGGACAATGTAAATTAAACAGTGTGTGCTTAGTATCACTTTTAAGGTCTTTTTGTGATATCTAAAGCATGGTATACATGAACTGAAAATCAGCCAGTTCAGCAGGAACCAGCCAAATTTCACTCTGTGTGTTCTAACGACCAGCTTATGTCAAACAATCCTGCTAGAAAACCAGCATTTAGCACTGATCAGTTTATTCTAAAGCCTCGTACACACGATACGATTTTCATCAGACAAAGCGTAGGACTTTTGTCCGAAGGGCATTGGCCGTGAACTTGTATTGCATACAAACGGCAAAGGATTGTCGGCCAACAAACAAACGACGTGGTTTTTCAGCTCTTTAGCGCCACCCTTTGGGCAACTTCTGATAATGTTGTGTTATGCTGAGCATAGCTTCTGAGCATGCATGTTTATACTTTGAGAAAGAGAAAGGAAAACCAAACGGCTAACGTTGCGCTAGTGATAATGAGTGAAAAAAATAGTGAAAATACAAATATAAAGCGGCTGGCATAAATAGTCCACTACAACGGAGACTAAACAACAGTAGAAAAAATATATATAAAATATGCAGCGCTAGCAAATGAACATGGGACTTAGAAAAATAATCTAGTCCTAGTGAGGTAAAAACAAAATGATCTGTGAATGAACCACAATCAATATACCCAAATGCATATGAACATAGCAAATAAACTCTTTGCAGAGTAATAAAATAGCAATAAGTGAATGTGTAAAGAAAGAAAATAACACTAAATGTATAAAAACAATATTATGGTGAACAAAAAAGTGCAACAGAAAAAATATGTGATCAAACTAAATAAAAATAATAGATAAATGTCCCCAAAAAAACTTTGAAATAATTCCAGAGATGGTGAAAGAGGAGAAAGCTTCTTCCCAGTGAGACTGTGCCTGATTGCAAACGTGACACCCAGGTGAGTGGTGATCCTGCTTACCAAATGGCCGTGACTGTAACCACAGTCTCACCCAGCATAGGGAATAGGGCTTCCCCACAGCCTGGCGGTATCCTGATCACTGCCTCAACAGCCGATGTTTGTTTAGGATAGAAAAGAAGAAAAGGCCTCCATAGTGTAGTATGTAAAATCGAATTTATTAAAAGATAAGGATTGCACTTACAGAGTCCAAGTAGTCAATCAGTGGTAGATAGCAATAGACATATGCGGCAATGTAGCGGTAAAAAGAACAGCGTCTGTTCAAATCTTCCCGGGTTCCTGTATTCCGTGGGTCTTCCTCGTGTGTACTGCAAGCGTACTCTGCAAAGAGTTTATTTGCTATGTTCATATGCATTTGGGTATATTGATTGTGGTTCATTCACAGATCATTTTGTTTTTACCTCACTAGGACTAGATTATTTTTCTAAGTCCCATGTTCATTTGCAAGCGCTGCATGTTTATACTTTGGAGTTTTGTCCGATGGACTTGTGTACACGCGATCGGAAAATCCTACAACACACAATTGTTGGCAGACAATTTTAAAGCATGCTATCCCACATTTGTCCACAGAAAATCCGACAACAATTGTCTGATGGAGCGTACAAACGGTCTGATTTTCTGACAGCAGCCTGCCATCACACAATTCCCATCGGATAATCTGATCGTGTGTATGAGGCTTTACAAGGGGGTCCCCGTTGTCCACATCACTTGTGCGAATGCGGGAATCCGTACATTTTTTTTTTTTGTTCAACTCGCTGGTTCAACAAAAAAAAAAAAACCTCAAGGTACCGTATATACTCGAGTATAAGCCGACCCGAATATAAGCCGAGGCACCTAATTTTACCACAATAAACTGGGAAAACTTATTGACTTGAGTATAAGCCTAGGGTGTCCATCTGCATGCCTCACTGTGCCTCACTTTGCCTCACTGTGTCCATGTGCATGCCTCACTGTGTCCAAGCCTCACTGTGTCCAAGCCTCACTGTGCCCATGCCTCACTGTGCCCATGCCTCACTGTGTCCATGCCTCACTGTGTCCATGCCTCACTGTGCCCATGGCTCACTGTGCCCATGCCTCACTGTGCCCATGCCTCACTGTGTCCATGACTAGACTGAAGTTTAACATGGGAGTCTATGGAAGGGTTGCCTGGCTTTGAAAAATCGGTGCTCCCCAGCCGTAGGTTCCCCCAGACAACAAACTTTGCACACTTGTAGAGGAAGAGTGTGGCTATATGTGTGCCAATTTTGGCGTTCGGGGGACCTACGGCCGGCCGGTACTGGGTCCCCAAATTCACAGGAGAAATTACCGTTTAACATGGGAGTCTATGGAAGGGGTGCCCAGGTTTGAAAAATCTGTGCTCCCGGCTGTAGGTCCCCTGGACAACAAACTTTGCACACTTATAGAGGAAAAGTGGGGCTACATGTATGCCAAGTTTGGGGTCCAGGGGACCTACGGTCCCCAAAGTCCGGGAGATCAGGCGCAAAAAGGTGACTCGAGTATAAGCCGAGGGGGGCATTTTCAGCACAAAAAAATGTGCTGAAAAACTTGGCTTATACTCGAGTATATACAGTACATACTCTGCTTTCATTTCTATAGCTGGATAATAATGAGAAAATGCATAAGCAAAGGTTACCTTCAGTAAACACCGCATTTCAAAACAATCAGCAAATCCAGAGATATAGGCAACTTCTTCTTTAGGAGCGGAGTTCAGTCCCATGATAAAGAGACTTGGAAGGTGAGACAATGCAGTTTTAAACTAGATTTACTGGAAACGGGAGGTTTGCAAGTATTTTCAGCTGCCTCTATATCTGGTTCTACTAGTCCTTTTGTAATGTGCTTTTCATTGAATGTTAGCTCTACTTATATATTTGTCATCTTATTCTCAGTCTCAGTTGCTCATATTGGTTTATGTTAAAATTATAATTATTATATATTACATTTATTTTTCGTTCTGTACAGATGCACCAACACTTCCTATACAGTGCAGTGCCAACTACACAGGGATAAGCGATGAAGTAGCCTTACTATGCAGCTGGCCTGGAGGGTATCCGGCTCCTATACTGGAATGGGAAAAAGATGGCAAAACCCACTTTAACGACACTTCGGACATGCTGATGGCTTCATTGAATGGTTCTCAGTTCAGTACTGGCCAAACACTCACATGTAGAGGAAAACATCAGATAGCAAAAGTTGTGAAAGAAGATCATTGTGAAGTTCAGTTAAGTAAGTGATTAATAAACATATGAGTAGATTAATTAGTTAATTAATTGGTACTTTTTTAAACAACTATAGTTCTGGGACAGGCTGTGGCTTGTAGAGTGGTTCACATCATAGGAATGGAATCTGTAAGGATAGAAATATTGAAGTTTGCATTGGTAACTTAGTTTTTAATGGTGCAAACTCCAGGGATGTCATTCTGATCTCATTCCTGGAGCTTAGACTTCTTTGGATGCACGCTTGTTCCAGGTTAGTGGCTTTCTAGATATGAATCCAGAATGAGGAAAATGCATCTTTACAAACGTCAGCAATGAGACGTTGCATAATTATATATTCTGTGTAATAAATAGTGCGCTGTCTCTAAAAAAACTTAAAGCGGAGGTCCGCCTAAAAAATATTAAAAGTCAGCAGCTACAAATACTGCAGCTGCTGACTTTTAATGTATGGACACTTACCTGTCCAGGGTGCCCGCGATGTCCGAAGCCGATCAGTCGCTCGGCTCTCGGCTGCTGCCGCCGCCATCAGGAATCAGGAAGTGAAGCCTTGCGGCTTTACAGCCTGGTTCCCTACTGCGCATGTGCGAGTCACGCTGCGCGTCCTCACTGGTCCCTGCTGTCTCCTGGGACCCGTGTGTCTTCCAGAAGACAGCGGGGGTAGGATAGTGTAGGTGCAGGAAGTGGCGTAGGTCACCGCGATCACTGCAGTGATCTATGCCAGTCAGTGGGAGCAAATACCTGCATTAGACAGGTATCTGCTCCCTTCTCCCCCCTGAAAGGTGGCAATTGTGACACCGGAGGGGGGGAGGAATCCAAAAAGTGGAAGTTCCATTTTTGGGTGGAACTCCACTTTAATGAGCTAGCCAAAAGCTCACAAACACAAGTACTAGTGCTCTTTAAAAAAACGTGCACAGCTGTTCACTATTAACTTTAAACATGTGATGCAGCACAACATCAATAGATTGACACAATGTGAGCAAATGTAAATAACAATAGTGACGTGTATAATAACATAAGTGAATGTACATTCAAAATAATAAAATGTAAATATCCGAAAGAGAAAAAAGTCCCAAAAAGAACTCTATTGCAGGTTGTTTAATCAAACAGTCCCGAATGTTGAAAAATGCTGAAAGGATGCTATTCCAAAACCTTCAAAGTGCTGCATACATCTCCTCCATGCTCAAAAGATAAATGGCCGCTTACCAGACCTCAAAGGTCAATGAACATGTGTACAGCTGTCTGCTGAGAGGCATCGATCTGTATCACCGTCTCTGTGGCAGTCAGAGGCTCGCGGCTCACCGGTAGGAGTAAAAATGGAAAGGAGGACCAATAGTGCATTATCCTTTAAAACTTATATTTATTAAAAAGGAATTGCACTTACAGATTGCTTGAATCTAGCACAGAATCTCATAGTGGCACGGCTGCCTGCAGTGCAGACCAGGAGCGCTGTTGTCACAGCTGACTCTGCCCGATGTGTTTTCCTTCAGAAGGCGTCAACTGGGCTTGGAGCCACCATGAGATTCTGTGCTAGATTCAAGCAATCTGTAAGTGCAATTCCTTTTTAATAAATATACGTTTTAAAGGATAATGCACTACTGGTCCTCCTTTCCATTTTTACTCCTATCTGTGAGCTGCGAGCCTCTGACTGTCCGGGGTCCACAGAGCCGATGATACAGATCAATGCCTCTCAGCTGAGAGCTGTGCACATGCCCATTGACCTTTGAGGTCTGGTAAGCGGCCATTTATCTTTTGAGCACAGTGGTGATGTATGCAGCACTTTGAAGGTTTTGGAATAGCATCCTTTCAGCATTTTACACCTTTTGGGACTGTTTGATTGAACAACTTGCAATGGAGTTCTTTTTTGGACTTTTTTCTGTTCCGGACATTTTTTTATTATTTTGAATGTACATTCACTTATGTTATTGTACATGTCACTATTGTTATTTAAAGTGATTGTAAAGGTTTTAGGTATTTTTTTCATGTAAAATAACAAACATATTACACTTGCCTCCTCTGTGCAAAGGGTTTTGCACAGAGCGGCCCCGGTCCTCCTCTTCTGGGGTGTCCCGGCGGTGCTCCAGGCTCCTCCTCTTCATCAAGTGCCCCCACGGAGAGCTGCTTTCCATGGGGGCACCCGTGAGGGTGTGCTCCTGAGTCCTGCTGCTGAGTCCATTGACACAGACAGCAGCAACATGGCCCCGCCCCTGGCTCTGTGTCACTGGATTTTATTGACAGCAGCAGGATCCAATGGCTTCTGCTGCTATCAATCTATCCAATGAGGACCCGAGACAGCAGCTGGAGCTGCTGTGCCTGTGCTCATCGCTGGAATGATCGGGTTCAGGTAAGAAAAAGGGAGGCTCTGGGGGCAGCTGCAGCGCAGAAGGTTTTTCACCTTAATGCATAGAATGCATTAGGGTGAAACACCTTGAGGGGTTACGACTCTTTTAAGTTTGCTCACATTGTGTCGATCTGTTGATGTTGTGCTTCATTACATGTTTAAAGTGAACAGCTGTGCACATTTTTTAAAGAGCACTAGTACTTGTGTTTGTGAGCTTTTGGTTATCTCATTACGTTTTTTAGAGACAGCACACTTCATTTATTTCACCTATTTTTATCTCCCAGTATTCAGGCAGTCCCAGGTGCGGCAATTTCTGTTAATAATTGGCTAGCTCATCCTTTAAAAAAAATTCCATAATTATATCTTCACAGGTTTACATTCTTTATTTTGTTTTAATCCTAGTATACAGAGACATGCAAAGCAATTTTCTAACATATTTGCATTAATGGAAATCTATGAACAAAGCATGGACTGCATTGTTATTACAATTCTGATACAGTGAAATACATAGTTATATTTTATAAAGCAATATAAGCTTACTTGAAAATTTCCCTGTGAGTGCTGTCTCTCTGCTGGTCATCTCTTTCCACAACTTCCTGGATTTCCTGCATGTTTTGAAGCTTCTCCTCTGCTGTTTGCTTTCAATTTCTAAGGACTATATATCCCATGGAACCTTGCTGCCTGCAAGCAGTGATTCCTGTACTGACTCCGCCACCTGAAACTCCTCCTCCCAGCACCTCTGTAGATCAGAAGGCAGGCTCTGTGAAATGTGTGACACAGCAGGGCCTACTTACAGGGCATAGTGAGTAGATGTCACAAAATTCAAGGAAGTAAATCTGTGGGGATCTTCACAAAATGTATAAACTTCAAGATGGTTCAGAATAATAGGCTGGAAATAACTGAAATACAATGAGGAAATGAATATACGATTTTACATTTTGACCATAGATATGCTTAAACCTCCCTAGCGGTAATCCCGAGTCTGGCTCGGGGTGAGTTTTCAATGCTAAGAGCGGTAACCCCGAGCCAGACTCGGGCTGCATGGTAGTATCCAGGGGAAGTAATTTACCTTGTTCCCTGGATCCTGCGATGTCCTCCCGCAGTGTCAGCGAGCCGTGTCTCGCTCGATCCTCACTGCCGAGTGCCGAGCTCCGTTCCCTGCGACGTTGCGACGCACGGGGACGGAGTTCGGTGCCAAATTCAAAAAAGTAAACAAATAGTATACATACAGTATACTGTAATCTTACAGATTACAGTACTGTATGTAATAATTACACACACCCCCTTTGTCCCTAGTGGTCTGTCCAGTGTCCTGCATGCACTTTTATATAATAAAAACTTTTCTTTCTGCCTGGAAACTGGAGATTGTCCATAGCAACCAAAAAGTGTCCCTTTATGTCAAAAGTGATTTTAGACCAGCTAAAAAACAGCGATAATAAATTACAATCACTCGCAGAATTGAGCGATAGCGATTTGTGGGGAAATTCATCATCAAACAAAAAATCGAATGACAGCGACAATTCTGCAACTGAGCAAATTTCAGTGTTTTTGATTTGATTACATTATTGAATAATTTTTATTATAATTACATTACTATTTGTTATAATTATTTATAGTTATTTATTATATTATAATTTATTATTTTGTGTTTCAAACTTTATCATACCCGGGATGTCTACTAGACTCTTGTTTGGTCAGGTTTAAGTGAGTACCGGTAATTACTAAGAATCGCAGGCCTACAATACATAACACCAAATTTCCATGCAATATAATTGTACCACTTTTGGTACATAATTCCAGACAGAATCATACCGCCAGGGAGGTTAAGGAAAGTACCAGAGCTGTTTTATAAAAATATGTCATGTTTACTTGGAAATAGCTTTTGCAAAGGGCATGCAAATACTGCCAGTAAGCGCCTATTGAGAGCAAGCTTCTAACAGTAAAACTCTTGCTGGTGGAATGGAGGAATGTTGAATAACTGGCCTGACGTTTGGAGCATACAGTCTTAAGCTTGCCCTCATTGTACAGTCTTAGTGCAATATCCTTTATATTTACCAAAACTATGTCATAGTGTAAAGTACAGCGGATATAAAAAGTCTACACACACCTGTTAAAATGTCAGGTTTCTGTGATGTAAAAGAAATTAGAAAAAGCTTAATCATTTCAGAAACTTTTCCACCTTTTAATGTGACCTATAAACTGTCCAACTCAATTGAAAAACAAACTGAAATCTTTTAGGGGGGGAAGTAAAAAAATAAATAAAATAAGTGTGCATACCCTCTTATAATTGGGGATGTAGCTGTGTTCAGAATTAAGCAGTCACATTCAAACTCATGTTAAATAGGAGTCAGTACACACCTGCCATCATTTAAAGTGCCTCTGATTAACCTCAGGTAAAGTTCTGCTGTTCTAGTAGGTCTTTCCTGACATTTTCTTGGTCACATCCTACAGCAAAAGCCATGGTCCACAGAGAGCTTCCAAAGCATCAGAGGGATCTCATTGTTAAAAGGTATCAGTCAGGAGAAGGGTACAATTTTTTTTCCAAGGTATTAGATATACCATGGAACACAGTGAAGACAGTCA
The DNA here is from genome assembly GCA_029206835.1 of Rana muscosa. Lineage (NCBI taxonomy): Eukaryota > Metazoa > Chordata > Amphibia > Anura > Ranidae > Rana > Rana muscosa. The sequence goes on along the minus strand of CM055116.1, from coordinate 975,790,095 downwards.
TCATTAAGTGGAAAAAATATGACACAACAGTGATATTACCAAGAACTGGACGTCCCTCCAAAATTTAAGAAAAGACGAGAAAAAAAATGGTCAGGGAGGCTGCCAAGTGTCATGGATATGCAGTAGTGTTTGTCTGTCAGCTTACCTTCCTTCCCATGTGTTTATCTTAGAGGCCTGAGCCCTTTCACCTGGCTTCCTTTATAATCTCCTCCCAGCCAGACTCCACCCCCAGGCCCTATCACAGAACACTATATTAACCTGTGCACTGCAAGCCTGCTTTGCTGATCAACGTGTTTGTTAGGCATTGTGTGTTTGGGTTCCTGCCTGCCGTGTGCTACGTCTGTCTCTCTGTTACGTTATTGGCTTGTCCCCGACTATCCCTGTCTGCTCGTGACCCTTGACCTTCGGCTCGTTCTTTCGTTATCCTTGTCTGCTTGTGGCCCCTGACCTTCAGCTTGTTATTCGGTTCTCTCATATCTTGTGCTGCTGCTTCCCCTCTTTTCCCCTTATCCTACGGGGCGTGAGCTAGGAAACTCCAGGGGCCACGACCTGGTCCCAGCCTGCAGCATAACATCCTCACCACTAGAGGCCCTGGAGAAGACCTGCTGGGTCTTAGACTCCGCGCCCTGGGGAATCTTGGCTCTAGCTTCCGTTAGGATCCCGGTTGTGCTCCTCTGGTCCCGCTTTCCACAACCACCCAGTTTCCTATCCGCAGAAGCCAGCCATAGGGTTCACTACCTCGCGGTGCACTCCTGTCCCCCTACGGTGTGCATCTGTCACCTGGCCACAGGTGACCTTGACAGTTTGATCAGCCATGGACCCGGCTGACATCCCGATCCCCGCGGATGATCCATTGCAGGGCATAGTCCACAGACTTGAAACCCAGGAATCGAATCAGACTCAGGTGATGCGATTCCTCCAGGATCTGGCTTCTCGATTCGAGCAGCTTCAGGCCTCCTTGGGAACCCCGAATCCGCAACCTCAAGTACAACCAGGGGTGGTACCTATCGCACCAGTCGCAGCCACACACTCACTAACACTGCCAGCTCCGTTCCGTTTCTCTGGGGACTCCAAGGCCTGCAGAGGGTTCCTTAGCCAATGCACGATTCATTTTGAGCTTCAGCCTCAAAACTTTCTGTCTGATAGGGCAAAGGTAGCCTATATCATTTCCCTCCTCTCCGGTGAAGCTTTAGCCTGGGCAGCCCCTCTGTGGGAACTGAATGATCCAGTGGTTTCTAGCCTGTCTGGCTTCTTGAAACTTTTTCGGAATATCTTTGAAGAACCGGCTCGTGTCTCTTCAGCGGCCAGCGCCCTTCTACGTCTCCGCCAAGAGTCTGCTTCAGTGGGACAGTACGCCCTTAATTTCCGCATACTGTCGGCTGAGTTGAGCTGGAACAATGAGGCCTTAGTCGCAACCTTTTTGCATGGCCTGTCTGATAGAGTGAAGGATGAATTAGCAGGAAGAACCATCCCCACTGATCTGGACGGAGTTATCTCCTTGTGTAACCAGATCGATATTCGCTTTCAGGAAAGGACCCTAGAAAAGCGGCGCCAGCACTCCTTGGTCCTTAGTCAGCCTGAGCTCCCCTCTCCTCGACCCGTGGAGCATCTCCTGCCAGCTGAGGAACCCATGCAGCTGGGCAGGACCAGGCTATCCCCAGAGGAACGTGCTAGGCGCAGAACTCTAGGCCTGTGTCTCTACTGTGGGGGCAAAGGTCATTTTCGTGACACTTGCTCTCTTTGTCCAGAAAAACGTTTGGGTCCACTTCATCTGGAAAGTGGAGTATTGGACCCAGAAATATCACCTTCCCCTTCTCGTCTTCTGCTTTCTGTGTTCCTTCATGTTGGTGCTTCTTCTCATTCGGTCTCAGCATATCTGGATTCCGGAGCCGCTGGTAATTTCATGGACTGGGAAATCGCGTCGTCCATGAGACTTACTCTTTTGCCCCTCACCACGCCATTGGTGGTCTTGGCGATTGATGGTACTGTTCTCCCAGGGGGACCTATCCGCTTCCAGACCCTCCCTGTTAAGATGTCGGTAGGGACACTCCACCAGGAGTGGATATCCTTCCTTATCTTACCCAAGGCCTCAACGCCTATAATTTTGGGTCTCCCATGGTTACAGCTCCATTCTCCTCATGTGGACTGGACTACTGGACAGATCCTGGCTTGGGGTTCCTCCTGTTCCTCGTCCTGCCTACCCAAGGTTGCCCCCTGTGAACCTGAGCCGGTCATTCATTCCAGGTCGCATAACCATTTACATTTCTCTGTCCCTAATCGCCCTTGGACGCACAGCCAGGCTAGCTTGTCTACAAGTCCTGCAGTCGCTACGTCTTGCGATGTGATTCAGGTAGTCGCTACACCTGACTCTATTCACTCGGCCTCTGTACTAGTTATGCCAGTCCAGCCCATGCCCAGTGAGCCGCCTACTTTTTCTTGTTCAGGACATTCTGCTTGTCTTTCAGCTATTCAGCTTGACTCCTGTGACATGTCACCCTCTAACTAACCTGACTTCAGGGTTCCACTGACATCTGCCCAGTTTGATGGTCCTGTGCTAGATGACCAGTTCATCTTTAAGGGTCTAGGGGACCCTCCTCAGATTTCTGTTGATCCTCTCATGCCCTTGCTTATTCCTAGAGAGCCTTTGGTCCTCAATAGATCTTCTTGTCATCTCCCTACCTCGGTTCTGGTCTCTGAGGATAATCTAAAGTACGAGGTTAGACAAGTTCTGGATTCTCGGCTCTGCAGAGGTATTCTTCAGTACCTTGTGCATTGGAGAGGTTTTGGTCCTGAGGAGGCGTCTTGGATCGCTGCATCTGATGTCGTTGCACCTCATCTGTTGAGGAGGTTTCATCTGAGATTTCCCTTTAAGCCTGGGCCCAGGCGGGGGAGGGCCCATAAGAGGGAGGGTACTGTCATGGATATGCAGTAGTGTTTGTCTGTCAGCTTACCTTCCTTCCCATGTGTTCATCTTAGAGGCCTGAGCCCTTTCACCTGGCTTCCTTTATAATCTCCTCCCAGCCAGACTCCACCCCAGGCCCTATCACAGAACACTATATTAACCTGTGCACTGCAAGCCTGCTTTGCTGATCAACGTGTTTGTTAGGCATTGTGTGTTTTGGGTTCCTGCCTGCCGTGTGCTACGTCTGTCTCTCTGTTACGTTATTGGCTTGTCCCCGACTATCCCTGTCTGCTCGTGACCCTTGACCTTCGGCTCGTTCTTTCGTTATCCTTGTCTGCTTGTGGCCCCTGACCTTCAGCTTGTTATTCAGTTCTCTCATATCTTGTGCTGCTGCTTCCCCTCTTTTCCCCTTATCCTACGGGGCGTGAGCTAGGAAACTCCAGGGGCCGCGACCTGGTCCCAGCCTGCAGCATAACATCCTCACCACTAGAGGCCCTGGAGAAGACCTGCTGGGTCTTAGACTCCGCGCCCTGGGGAATCTTGGCTCTAGCTTCCGTTAGGATCCCGGTTGTGCTCCTCTGGTCCCGCTTTCCACAACCACCCAGTTTCCTATCCGCAGAAGCCAGCCATAGGGTTCACTACCTCGCGGTGCACTCCTGTCCCCCTACGGTGTGCATCTGTCACCTGGCCACAGGTGACCTTGACACCAAGAGGCCTACAGCAACATTAAAGGAGCTGCAGGAATATCTGGCAAGTACTGGCTGTGTGGTACATGTGACAACAATCTCCTGTATTCTTCATATGTCTGGGCTATGGGGTAGAGTGGCAAGACGGAAGCCTTCTCTTATGAAGAAAAACATCCAAGCCCAGCTAAATTTTGCAAAAACACATCTGAAGTCTCCCAAAAGCATGTGGGAAAATGTGTTCTGGTCTGATAAAACCAAAGTTTAACTTTTTGCCCATAATTCCAAAAGATATGTTTGGTGCAAAAACAATACTGCACATCACTAAAAGAACACCATACCCATAGTGAAGCATGGTGGTGGCAGCATCATGCATTGGGACTGTTTTTCTTCAGCTGGAACAGGGAGGGGCCTTAGTCAAGGTAGCGTGAATTATGAACAGTTCCAAATACCAGTCAATACTGGCACAAAACCTTCACTTCTGCTAGAAAGCTGAACATGAAGAGGAACTTCATCTTTCAGCATGACAACGACCCAAAGCATACATCCAAATCAACAAAGGATTCGTACATTCGTAACTTTTTTCATAACGAATTATGCCGAAGACATTCGGGCATTCGCTATTTGCGATATAATTTATTTTGGATTCGGTTTTATTCGTAATTGCTTTGTTCGGAAATTCGAATGCTTCAGAATGTCCGAAAGTTGCTAAATTCGGACAAATTTCGATTCGTTACGAAACAAATTGCACAAGCCTAGCAAATATTGCCAAGTCAAGATGTGCCATGCTGATAGACTCATACCCAAACAGACTGAGTGCTGTAATAAAATCAAAAGGTGCTTCAACAAAGTATTGGTTTAAGGGTGTACACACTTATGCAGGCTGCAGTGCTGTTTTGTGTATTCTGACAGCGGGGGAATCTTCCCGCTGTCAGAATACAATATCACAGTGAGGAGGATTCCTGCGTCCACATAGAATGTGTGGACAGGGCAATTGGGTCAGTCTTTTCAATCAACCCACTGGCTGAATGAAATAATCGGACCCATATCTGGCCAGCTTCAGATCTGAACACAAATTTGATCTGACTTTCACAAATTCGACCTTTTAGAATTTTGGTGCTGACCCATGATGGACATCCTTTGACCCTGCTTAGCAACCTTAGAGCAGCCAATAAGGTGTCAGCAAGCAATTGATTGTTAGATCTTGATTAGTTAATATGAGTCTTTTCTGATTTGAGATCACTTGTTGCTGCTGACACACTTGTGGGCTACCTTTTTTTTGCAGCAAAATTTTTGTTAAAAATATTTCCAAAAGTTTTTATTGCTTTTCAGAGAGTTTGAGAACAGTACAAGTGAAGGTATGAAAATGACATGCAATCATTTCCAGTAGGGGCAAGCTTCTTTTTTGGGGGATGGAAGTTGAGTGGTTGTGTATTTTTTGGGGAGTCTTTGTTATTATTTTGTAGTGATAAGGTTTTTTGTTTTTCTTTCAAATCTGGGGGAACAGAGTGCATCACTCAGTGGCGTCACTAGGGTTGGTGTCACCTGGTGCGGTATAACATGGTGTCACCCCCCCCCCCCCAATAATTTTTTTCACCCTAATAACACTGCATATATTGGCAACAGTAGTGCCGTTAATAACTATCAATCAACTAGCAAATTTGAATAACAAAATCATATGAAAATAATAGAAATCAAAGCTTAAACTGTTAAAGAACTGTATTTATTTTAACTTTAAACTTTACTGAATAAATAAATAAATAACACAAAAACAGGAACAAATATGAAAGCATTTAGTTAACATCTAAATCAAAACTTTGCTTTTCTAGCCTTGACAGCTGCAAAATTGTGAACAACATCATCAAAATCAATACATTTCGCTAGTTCACTTTCAACTGATAATATTGCAAGATCAGAAAGCCTTGCCTGTCCCATCGTTGAACGCAAATAGTTTTTTATCAGCTTCAACTTTGAAAAGCTCCTCTCACATGAAGCCACAGACACACAGATTGTCAGAAATATTTTTAGACATAGTGAAAGGGTTGGAAGAGATTCAATGAAGTCCCATTCTGCTATGAAGGTCAAAACTTGTAAAGCCGACCAATCTTTGACTTCTTCTAGGTTGATCTTGACTGCTTTGAGATGTTTCCTCAGTCTGGGTATTTCCATTAACAGCTCACTCTCAGATATTTCGTCATAAAAAGTGGTCAGTTTTGGAATGGACACCTTTAATGTTTCTTCAGTTTCATATATGAGACTCTTTGCTTGAACAGCCTCAAACATGGCTGCAACTTCCATGATGGCTCTTAATCTGATCTGGAGTTCAGAATGGAAGCGATCAATGCACTCAAGCATTGCCCTCTTGTTCTCGTCTTGTAGACTTATGCCTCCAGCATCACGTGCCTGTTCCCCTGCCATCCTCTTCTTAAACCTGGCTCTTCTCTCTACGGCAATTCCATATTCTTTAGATTTTAAATGTGCCTGCTTAATTGCATGTTCCACTAGGTGACTGCGCTCTTCAAACAGAAAAAGTCTTAGTGACTCTAGCTTTGTCACCACCTTGTCCAGACTTAAGCCTTTGGTCTGCAGGTACTGTTGTGTAACATCAACTTCTTGAAGTACATCACCCCAGAAGTATAGGTAGCACAAAAACGTAAAATCACAGACAGCAGGCAGTAGACATTCTGCTGCTCCTCTTGTGTCCATATTTTCAGAAGGATCACAAAGCGCTTCGATTGCAGACACAAACATATTCAATTTTTCTTTTACTGGCTTAACTGCAGCATGATGAGCACTCCAGCGTGTTGTTGATAATCTTTTCACTGACACTCCAGTATGGTGAATTAACACATCCCATCGATGGGTGGAAGCAGCAAAAAAAGAAAACATTGACTGAAGTGTTCCAAAAAATGTCACACATGAAGCATTCTCAGCAAAAGAGTGCTGACCGCACAAGTTCAGTGAATGGTCCACACAGCCATTAAAAATCGCTTTTTTGTTTTTTTCCCTAATAATGGATTGTACACCTCCATGAATTCCAGCCATAGTAGCAGCATTATCATAACCCTGAGCACGACACATCATTATGTCCAGTCCATCACTCTCTAATTTTTTAAAGATATCCACACTGAGATCAGCAGCTTTTTTCCCCTTTAAAGGGAAAAATCCTAGAAACACTTCTTTTACTTCAACTTTCCTATTCTTGATGTTCACATATCTGACCACTTCGGACATCTGGTCAGTATGTGATATGTCGGGTGTGCTATCAAACATGATTCCAAAGTACTTTGCAGACTTTATGTCCATGACAATCTTCTCCTTCACGTGATTTGCCAGGACACTTATAAACTCATTCTGAGTTTGTGGAGAAAGATATGAGACCGATACTTTAAGTTTACAGGTGCTCCGCTTCAATCTAATTAGGTGTTCTTTGAGTACTGAATCATATTTTGATAGCATTTCAACCATCTCAAGAAAGTTCCCTTTATTAAATGAGCACTCATCTTCCTTGTGGCCACGGAATGCTAGGTTCTGCTTGGCATTGGCAAGAAACAATGTGATGTCAAGCAATCTGTGTAAGATATCCCTCCACTTTTTCTTCTCATTCTCCATCACAGTAATAGCTCCAGCATCAATAGTTTGGTGCAGCCTAAGTCCTGCTGCCAAGGTTTTCCATTTTTCAAGGCAGTTTAGGTGTTCTTCGGAGGTCTCGTGATTGTGTACTTTCGGGCTTAGCTTCCACCATTTTTGAAACCCAGTCACAAATTTGGATGCTGTATCTAGAGTACAAATGGCAAACAGTCGGCAGCAAAAACAATATAAATTCTCACTGACAGGTGAGTAAACCATCCATGACCGCAAATTTTTTTCACCATTTGGCATCACCTTGTAAAACCACTCTTTTGAAAGTTGCCGCACGTGTCCCTTTGTTGCAGCTTTTGTATCTTGCCTTTTTGCAACACTGAAAGGGCCCTCCTTGTTCTGGAAAGAAGCACTTCCCTGTTTGATTATTTCAACCCGAACATGATCTTGAACTGGTATCTCCCAGAAAGAAACATCAGATAACATTTGGAAATCTTTCTTCTGAATGGCACTCATCTCCTTTACAGTATCATGACTGTGGCTAGAGTCACTCTCAGAACTCTCTTCTGCTTCAGATTCTGCCATTTCTATTTCTTGCACTTCTGCATCAGATTCTGCCATTTCCACTTCTTGCTCTTCTGCAGAATGCATGCTAGCAAAAGCATCAGAAGAATCAGCTTCAAGTGGAGACTGACAAGCAGGGTCTTTTGATGAACCCTGCCCATCATCTGGTCTTTTCACATATTGAAGCATGGATCCCGCAAGTGTTTTTATCGATTTCATTTTTGCCTCCTTTGCTTTCCTTTGCTGGTATCCACTTTGTCTCTTTGACTTGTGTACTCCATGTGGCATTCCTGCTGTAAATATCAACATATTCTGTTCAGATATATATTCTGTATTTCAGATTATGCCTGAGAAGACCCAGTGTCATTAACCAGGCTATATGCCCTATGGCCTGCCTTGTCAATCTCAGCGATGTGATTACAATAAAGTATGATATACTCACTGGCCACTCTATTAGGTACACTTGTTCAATTTCTTGGTAACACAAATTGCTAATCAGCCAATCACATGGTAGCAACTCAATGCATTTAGGCATCTAGACGTGGTGAAGATGAATTGTTGAAGTTCAAACTGAGCATCAGAATTGGGAAGAAAAGGAATTTAAGTGTCTTTGAACGTGACACGGTTGTTGGTGCCAGATGGGCTGGTCTAAATATTTTTTTTAAACTGCTGATCAGCTGGGATTTTCATGCACAACATCTCTCCGGTTTACAGAGAATGGTGGGAAAGAGAAAATATCCAGTGAGCAGCAGTTGTTTGGAGGAAAATGCCTTGGTGATGTCAGAGGAGAATGGGTAGACCTTGAACCTTGAAGCAGATGGGCTACAGCAGCAGAAGACCACACTAGGTGCTACTCCTCTCAGCTAAGAACAGGAAACTTAGGCTACAATTTGCACAGGCTCACCAAAATTGGACAATAAAAGACTGGAAAAACGTTGCCTGGTCTGATAAGTCTCAATTTCATCTGCGACATTCAGATGGTGGGGTCAGAATTTGGCGCATTAATCCTTCCTGCCTTGTATCACTGGTTCAGGCTGGTGGTGTAATGGTGTGGGTGGGTATTTTCTTGGCACACTTTGGGACCCTTAGTGCCAATTTAGCATTGTTTAAACACCACGGCCTACCTGAGTATTGTTGCTGACCATGTCCATCCTTTTATGACTACAGTGTCCCCATCTTCTGATGGCTCCTTCCAGCAGGATAATGCACCATGTCACAAAGCTCCTATCATCTCACCACTGGACAATGAGGTCACTGTACTCCAATGGACTCCACACTCACCACATCTCATCCAATAGAGACCCTTTGGGATGTGACCGGGAGATTTGCATCATGACCACATTTTCTTGGTGAAAATAAATAACCCAAAACAGAGTATATTATTTAGTCTGTGAAAAGTTATAGTCCACAATCTATGGAATTCATGTAAAAATTGATCAATCCTGATGTATTGTCGGCCTATTTCATTTCTTGAGACCCGAAAACACCAGGACAGTCCAAATACCCCCCAAATGACCTTTTTGTAAAGTAGAAAGTCTGATGTATTTAGTAAGAGTATAATTATATATAACAATTTTAGCGTAATCAATTCCAGTGAGCTGAGTGACAGGCCTAGACACTGCTACTGGAATTGCTTACAATAAAATATTATATATAATACATTTTGGCTACACATTAGTACATATCATAAGTAAACTATAATATATTATGGCTAATTATTAAAGTGCACGGAATTTTTTCACACATCCTTTTTGGATGGTCCCATTACACATTGAATGTATGAAAAAAAATGTCTGCACTGTGTAATTTAATCACGTGTGATGAATGTGTAGCCATAATTTCTTATTTATAATATTTTACTGTAATCAATCCCAGTGGCAATTATATAATACACAAATTAGGTTGCACTAGGGTTACCTAAAATTCAACTTAGTAAAGCTGCTGACACAATATTGCTGGAAAACAATATAAGATATAACATTTTAAAGATAAAAAACAGTGCAGTACTAAAGAAAGGGAGCCTAGTAAAGACCGCTTTGTGATTTTTACCTACAGGTAAGCCTATAATAAAGCTTACCTGTAGGTAAAATGAATATCTCCTAAACGGGCACCGTTTAGGACATATTCATACTAGATGCATCCGGCAACGTCACTGGCGTATGCACTCTGAAGGTCCAGCATACCGCGCCGGACTTTCAGAGTATTGTGCTGTAAGACCCCTTTCACACTGAGGCACTTTGCAGGCGATATAACGCAAAAAATAGCGCCTGCAAAGCACCCTAAAAGAGCCGCTCCGCACACTGGAGCGGTGCGTTGGCCGGATGCTAAAAAAAAGTCCTGCTAGCAGCATCTTTGGAGCGGTGAAGGAGCGGTGTGTATACCGCTTCTCCACCGCTCCTGCCCCATGAAATGAATGGGCACTGCGGCTATACCACCGGAAAAGCGCTGCTGCAGCGGCGCTTTGTGTGTGATTTTAACCCTTTTTCGGACGCTGGCGGGGGTTAAAAGCGCCGTGAAATTGATGGTAAAGCGCCGCCGACGCACCAACTGCCCCAGTGTAAAAGGGGCTTAACCGAGGGCTCCAACACGATGAGTGACTTCATCGCAGCTCTGCCCCCACACTTTTCATTATCTGCTGTCCCCAGGGACAGATCCAATCCAGAGATCCCACTGTATGGTGATCTCTGGATCGGATCTGTCCCTGGGGACAGCAGATAATGGCATCATTGGCATGATTTGGATTTTGGAACTGACCTGCTGAAACGGTGTGTTGTTTGCTGGACCGGATCTGATGGCTGCAGAGAAGATGAGAAGATGCTGTAATCTGCTGACAACAAGGCGTGTTGCTTGCTTGGACCGGTTCTGATGGCCGCAGAGAAGACGAGAAGATGCTGTAATCTGCTGACAACAAGGCGTGTTGCTTGCTTGGACCGGATCTGATGGCCGCAGAGAAGACGAGAAGATGCTGTGACCTGCTGACAACAAGGCGTGTTGCTTGCTTGGACCGGATCTGATGGCCGCAGAGAAGACGAGAAGATGCTGTGACCTGCTGACAACAAGGCGTGTTGCTTGCTTGGACCGGATCTGATGGCCACAGAGAAGACGAGAAGATGCTGTGACCTGCTGACAACAAGGCGTGTTGCTTGCTTGGACTGGATCTGATGGCCGCAGAGAAGACGAGAAGATGCTGTGACCTGCTGACAACAAGGCGTGTTGCTTGCTTGGACCGGATCTGATGGCCACAGAGAAGACGAGAAGATGCTGCTGTGACCTTCTGCTTGCTGGATGGATCTGATGTGGGTGTGGGTCACTGTCTGCCTACACCTGTGCTGTGGTCTGTGGACACCCCCCCCCTTATCAGGCCAGATTAGGGCGGCTCCGCTCAGCTATCATACCTGGTGACACAGAGCACCCCCCCCCCCATGAGACCAGCTTGCTCAGGGTGGGTAGGTGTGTCACTCAGCTACTGTGCCTATATCTAATATAATATATCTGTGGCCAGCAGCATTCCCCCCCCCCCCCATCATCATCATCATCAGACCAGCTCAGGCTGGGGGTGTCTCAGTCAGCTAATATAAATTATATTGTGAGTGTTGGCTGTCTGATAATGGGGGGGGGCTGCTGGACACAGATATATTATATTACATATAATAGGCACAGTAGCACAGGAGTTAGCTGGTCTGGTGGGGGGAGGGGCGGCTGGACCAGCTATATTACATAGTATATATATATATATATATATATATATATATATATATATAAAATCTATAGCTGTGTCTAGCAGCAGACCACCTTGCATCCCCCCCCCTTCCTTATCATATCATATACAGGCCGTCAGAGGCAGGGCGCCAGACACTGAAACTGAGTCCTCCCACTGTCCCACACTAGCTCTCTTACAAAGGCAACCCCCCCCCCATACACACACCTCATCTTGTGCTCCGGCGGGCCGACGGTGGAGAACCCCCCCCCCCCCCACCTGTTCTTATTCTGTGCGCCGCGCCGCCGCCAGCTGGAGTCTCAGACAGTCTGTACTCCTGGAGAGTGGAGAGGAGGAGGGCTGGGCACTGTGGGCAGCGACCGTCACACACAGCAGCCGCGCCGCCCGGGCGGAGAAAGTTGTGTGTGTGCTGCAGTGACGTGTCGTCACATCATCACAGTGCAGTGTGATGATGTGACAGGCTGAGTCGCTCGCTGGCTCTGTAGGGTAGGGAGGAGGATTGGAATTTAGGAATAGGAAGAATAAGGAGCCGGAGGACACACACCAGGCGCGGCCGCGGCGCTGGAGGTGTTGTTCCAGGCTTCCAGCCCAGCGGGGTGAAATTAATCAATGAATGGGTCAGCTGTAAAAAAAAAAAAAAAAAATTAAAAAAAAAAAAATTAAAAAAAAAAAAAGGGAGGGTGTCACCCCTCTAGCGGGTGTCACCCCTCTAGCGGGTGTCACCCGGGGGCGGACCGCACCCCCGCACCCCCCTAGCAACGCCTCTGGCATCACTCACTTGTTTCTGACAGTGTTTAAGTTTATAAATGAAGGATTATAGATCTAAAGAGATTTGTAAAAGTATTCATTTAAGTGCCGGTTCACACTGGTGCGATGCGAGAACCCTGTGAATCCACTGCGGGTTCCCGCATCGCACCCGACTCGCACTGCCGTTCACACTGCCATATGCAAACTGCTGGGGAGTGTCATTATATGTTAACGACACCCCCATTTAAGCTCGCGTATCGCACTGCGAACTGACAGTTCGGATATGAATCGGATAGCATAGGTGTGAACACACATGCGATCCGATTCTGGTCCGAACAGAAAAAAGGGTCCTGTGCGTCTTATCTGTATGGCTGAAATCGCACCGCACAGTGTGAACAGCAGTGCGCTGCGAATTACATGCAATGTCTGGCATCGCACAAATGTGAACCGGCCCTTATTGAACCAATGTAACAAATAAAACTGCAAAAATTACACACTACCACCTGTGGAAAGATAAAAAGGACAATAAAATTAATACTTTTATGAATCTCAAGTGTCTCCGTATAAGATGATTCTTTGGATCTGTAATCCTTTATATGCTTTCTTTTTCTTAATGACTATACCCCACCCTTCCCAGGTGGGGACGGTGATTCGTTGACAGGGGATAATTCCAAGTATTTGGTAACCCTAATTTACAATGTTTATGGATGTGCTGTGGTGGTTTTTTATATTTTTTTCTTAAATTAGTGTTTGTAAGTTGCCTTTTTTTGCAGCAGCAGCAGCACCCAGCTTCATTATTTTAAAGGTTACTTAAAACAACTTTACACTGCCACCCCACATTCCTCACACCCCTATCACCATAGTACCTAATAAAATGTGGGGATGTACTTAAAAAGATTGCAAAAATGGACATCATGCTTAAAGACCACAGAAGTGGTGCTGGGTAAGGATGAGCTCTGGCGTGTTCACATAGTACACGTGCAGAGCCCGCCAGGAAGTCGGCACCGTGCTGCGCTAATCACAGCCAGGGAGACATTTCCCGATGCTCAGCAGCAGAGATCAGGAAATGTCTCCCTGGCTGTGATTAGCGCAGCGCGGTGCCGACTTCCTGGCGGGCTCTGCACGTGTACTATGCGAACACGCCAGAGCTCATCCCTAGTGCTGGGCATTCGTGTATAGTAGTAGGAATAAAGCTCTAACTTTTTAGGAAGATGCCTTCTCTGCATTTTGGCCAGTTGGCATTTCTGCCAGACTTGGGGTCTACTAGCCATTTTTAGCCCACCCAAATCTAAATGCTTGATCTCTTTTTTTCTTTAAGACAGTTGTCGGTACGTTCTGTCTCTGTATTTAGGCTTGTTGGTGTTGCAATCAAAGTAAAGTTTTACTCATCCCTTCCTGAGGGCTGTAGCTTTCATTTTTTAGTAAGTCAAACCCCAACCCCCCCCGTAGCTTTCAACTCTGTGGCTTTCAACTCTGTGGCTTTCAACTCTGTGGCCTACCCTGCATTTACCCGCCTGTTTCTGGTCAAATTCCCCAAAAAATTTACTTTTTCTGTTCCTGGGGAAAAAAAAGGATTTCGGAGATACTAGTTCTGGCACAGCACACTTGAAGAAAACACACATCTGTGCTAAAACTACCAAAAAATGCCTTTTGTGACTTTTCCAAGTGAAAGTACTTTGGGTGCTGTGGCTATAAGCAAAGCTAATTATAAAAATAAATGAATAAATTCCACATTCAACAATGTGCTTGCAAAGTTTTCTATTACTCAAAGTTGTGGTGGTCCATACAGCACATACAGCTTTAAGGCATCCACCAACCTGTAATGTAAAATATTTTTGTATTTTACAAGTCTGTATAAAAAGCCCCCATACTTGTGTTCTTTTTTAATTTTTTTAATTAGCAAAGATCCCCTTGTTTGGACAACAATAGTTTCTCTGAAAGCCCTCCAAAGCAGCAAAAGTGACCATCAAAATAGTCCTTCATTGACTTTAATGTAATTTGAAATGTAAGTTTGGTAATTTTTTTTAAATTGTAAAAACCTTTAAGTTAAATTACATTTTGGCACATTTTAGAACATCTAAAAGCACCTGCCCATCCTAAACACATCTATTGGTACCTATGGCTCTTATGTGGTTTGTACAGGCTTTAGTAATAGCCCACGTAGTATGCCATAAAACACGGCCGCACCTATGCAGATGACACAGGCCAACTACAAAGCACAGTTGGGCAGCTTAGAGGTCAGTTTGGTTTCATCCTGTTTATTATTTTCATTGAGTGAGGGCTGTTTTGAAGGGAACAGAAGATTTTGGGGCGGAAGATACATTTGCCAGAAAGCATTCCTCTAAAGCTGAAAGTTTTTGTATTCTTATCAAATGTTTTTCGGTTCTGTCCAGAGATCATGTTATGGCCGATGACACTGCCCCTCTCTTTCAGGTATTCCTCTGCTACAGTCCCAGCCCCTGAGAAGCTGCGTGACAGGAGAAAATGTGACACTCTCGTGCTCCGTATCAGGTGCTAACCCCCTTGCTACAATAACATGGATACGAAACCTGAGCACTCCTGAAGGGGAGCTCCAACCAGGGAAGAAATACCAGATCATCCAGGACAGTGCCGTCTCCTACCTCACCATTGTGAACTGCTCTCATGAGAGCGATGAGGGATATTACATCTGCAAAGCAGTGAACGGCCTTGCCACAAGAGATCTTTATGTATGGCTTTCAGTAAACAGTAAGTAGAACACAGATTTTCTGTCTATGTATAATGGATTTAGAATTTGATAAATATCAAGAAAAGGACAGATATTGTTAAAGGTAGGTTAGACCTACTCATGCTTTGTGATCAGTGCTCTCCTGTCTACATGTCTAGCCTGGTTCTCTAATAATTTCAGGCAAGAAGGGCAGTATGGTTGCCAATGTATATCTTTACATCAAGGTTGCGGAACTAGGAGTGCGATTCCCAGGTGTACTTGTACTTTAAGAGCTCATTTACACTTGCTTCAACTTTAACACACATTAAAGCACCTATCACTTCAACATGCCTTTTTGTTGTGTTTTTGATGCTTCAGTGAAGATTTAAAGAAGCTTGGCAGATGCCCTGTGTGTGTTGATTTTTCTATTTGTTTCAAAGGGGCCAAGTAGAACCCCTGGCTCAGTAGAACCCTCACTTAGCAGGTCCCCAACTTATTAGTACCCTTGTTCAGCAGATTCCCAGCTTATTAGTACCTTCGTTCAGCAGATCCCCTGCTCAATAGTAACCCCAGCTCTGCCAATGCCCCACTCGGTAGTACTCCAAGCTTTGCTGATCCCCCACTCAGTAGTAATCCCCAGCTCTGCTGATCCTCTGGTTTACTAATCCTCCTCTCTCTGCTCACCACCTGCTATATTGCACCCACACTGCTTACTACGTGCAACATCTGCTAGTCTCTTTTGCTCTGGTTCCCCAGATTTGCTGATTCTCTGCCGCACAGTGCACTCCCTCCAATCCATGCTTACCTTCTACTATAGCGTTCCCATGTTGCACACCATGTGTGCTGTCTGCTAGGTGCTTCTCTCCAGTTCGGGCCCCACTGACCGTCCTGCTGCTCCATACTGCACACCAGATAAGATGTCTACACTTCCAGAATATAAACACATGAACCGGAAGGGACTGCTGATGATGTCTTTCTGGTTCGCTTGTTGGTTTCCTAGTGCATCATGGAATATCTCATATCTGCAATACCTCCAAAACAAAGCTAACACTGACTAAAGGCCCCTCAAAATCTTCAGGTGCTGTAAGCAAGCATTGTCATAGACTTTTATGGAGGCTTTGGAGACTCTTTGAATCGGAAAAAAAAACAATGTGGTTTATAATTTGTGAAGTGAGGGAAAGCACTCACAACATGTGAACAAAACTGTAAGGTAACCATTTTATTTAGTGACAGGTACTTTGATTGGCATTCACAGTGCTTTAAAAAAGTGTGTCCAATGCCACATTTTGAAGCAAGTGTAAACAAGCTCTTTTTTTCTAATGGAGCTCTTCTTTAAGACTTTTTTTGGGGATTTTAATTATAAGAATGTTCATTGACTGGATTAGCTATTTTAATGTTGGTCAACCTACAAGGTATAGAGGGCCTCTGACAAGGCCAAGGGGTTGCATATAATATTCATCATACATAATGTTACAGAAAACTTTCAGAGATGGTAGACATCCTGCAGGTTGAGGGTGCTCTGATGTGGACCACGACCTCTTGCTCTGGGATGGCGGGACAGGAACCTTTCTAACAGCCAGCGATGCCAGCGGGAGCTAAAAGATAAATGGTCAGTTTATTAAACATCACAGTTTAGTCTTTACTGAGAGAGGACACTTTGGACAAGGCCTTGTCTACAATATATAAACAGTTGTTTGGTGAGGGAGGAGATCTCCTCGCAAAGTGTAGGGTGGGGTGAGGTGTTCCCCCAGATGGACAGGGATGATGTATGGGACATTCATTTTACTAGATTGGTCTCTGCCAGGGACCATCTCATTCAATTAAAATTCCTGCATCACATATATCTTACTCCAGCTAGACTGGCCAAGATATTCCCTACGCAGTCGCCTGGTTGCTGGTGGTGCAGTTCCCTCACTGCCGATTTCATGCATATCTTTTGGAATTGCTCGTCCATCCAAGTATTCTGGAAGGGGGTTACAGAATGCATAGCTGAAGAAACCGCCATTCATCTACAGCCCACGGTAGAGGTATGCCTTTTGGGACAGGTAGACAATCTAGCCCCAAAAAGAGTGACTCGTACTCTGCTGTCGATTCTAATATATTACGCCAGGAAAATGATAGTGTTATCATGGAAAAAGCCCAATCCTCCATCTGTATCAGCGTGGAAGGGTGTGGTTAATAGGGCTACACCTTTATACAAAGCTACTTACAATAGCAGGGGCATACCACAGAAATTTGATAAAGTGTGGGGCAGTTGGATGAACAGTGAAATTACGGTGGCGGATTGAGTGGCACCTAATAGAATGCACCTGCAGCAGGAGGTAAGCGGGGGTTCCGCGGCCAAACTTTTTTTATTTTGTATTTTTTTCAGCATTCACTGTGGTATAACAATATTAAGGTACAATCACTTCTTTGGTAGCTGTATATAACCGCTGTCCGTTTTCTCGGCAAAGAAGGAGTTATAAAATCTGTGTGAAGGAGTTTCCATTTTGCTTGTGGGCATTGTGAAGCCCACAAGCAATCACTTCCTGGAAGCGGTGAATGCTGATCTCCCAGCATTCACCGCTCATTCTCTCGATAATGGCAATTTACCTGCATGCCCTTTTTTAAAATGGCGCAATTAGAGACGCCCTCGTCACGTGACCGGCGTCACACGTCACGTGATATGTATAATCTCTCGAGATTTCGCCGAGAGTCCCACAATGTATCTTGGGAAGCAGGACACAGTGCTCCTAGAAAACACTGCGGCGACGGGGAAAGGCTTAGAAACGCTTACTCCCGCGGGAGGAGAATCCCGGAAGTCGCTTTATAAAAGGTATTTACATATGAGGAAAAAAAATATTGTACCTTTAGGATCATGTACATATTGCAGTGGTTGTGTTACACTATAGTTGTGATTTTGGGTGAACCTCCGCTTTAATATGTATGTAACTGTTTGACATACCTAAACGAAATATTGACTGTTACTAAGAAAGGGTGGCCTTATAACTGTATTGATCCTATCACTGAGTGGGGGTCTGGAAGGTGGGGTAGACAGCCAATGCTGAAGAAATGTAAATAGTTTATTTTTGTGTATGGCCCGTTGGGTCTACTTGTTATGTCAAAAGCAATAAATAAAGCTTTAAAAAAAAACAAAAAAAAAAAAAACATCACAGTTTAGCAATGGGCATATTATATAATAAACATCATAGTTTAGAAACGGGTAACTTATATATTAAACATCATAGTTTTGCAATGGGCATATTATCATTTATAAAAAAGCGTTATTAGGCTGCTTTCACACTGATCCCCAGCGGGTTAGCTGCACTGAGCCAGTAGGCCCCATTCACACAATGTCCATTTTCTTTCTTTTTGTGATTGTGATTAAATGGTGGGTAAACATCCAATGGGGATTGGTCTCATGGAAAAAGTATGATCCTGTTTAAAATCTTCATTATTCTATTAAAATAATTTCAATTGTGGCCCGTGAATGATTATCAAATCACTCAAGTGGCCCTCACTCTTCAATAGGTTGAGCACCCCTGCTATAGGTCTATCACACCACTAAGGGGCTACATATAATATTTAGCATACATAAGGTTACAGAAGACTGTCAGGGATAGGAGACATCCTATAGGCCTATGACACCACCATGGGGCTTTATTTAATATTCAGTTTACAGAATGTTACAGAAGACTTTCAGGGATGGTTGACACTTTATAGGCCTATGGCACCACCAAAGGGCATCATATAATACATAATGTTACAGCAGATTGTCAGGGATGGTTGACATTCTGTAGGAGGTGGTCAGAATTGGTGAACTTGCTACAGGGGTGGCTGGAGACTAGAGACCTGCAGAAGGAGACAGGGGCTGCAGATAACAGAGATTTCTGCCATTACAACTTTTAGAAAATAGTCTGCAATGGCAGCTCCAAAATTTCTATTCTGTCATACTGCTTTTAACTTTGTTGATAGTCGTCATAAGATAAATTGTCATTATATCTCTTGAATCTTATCACCATCCCAATTGGCTGCTTTCCTTCTCTCTTCAATAGATCTCCCATTTAGACCCCTTTCATACTGAGGCAGTTTTCAGGCTTTTAAGCGCTAGAAATAGCACCTGTAAAGCACCTGAAAACTGTCTCCCATGCTTCCCGAATGTGAAAGCGCGAGTGCTTTCACACTGGGGTGGTGCGCTTGCGGGACATTAGAAAAAGCCCTGCAAGCAGCATCTTTTGGGCGGTTTGGGAGCGCTGTATACAGTATAAATAGGCAGCGTTTCGGAGACGCCTGAAAAATCGCTTTGGAAGCGTCGCAACACGCGCTTTTAACCACTTCTTCGGCCGCTAGCGGGGGTTAAAAGTGCTCCGCTAGCGGCCTAAAATTGATCAGTGCTTTAGCACTAAAGCTCGGGTGGCCCCAGTGGAAAAGTAGCCTAAGAGCATGTTTATTACAAGCCTGATGTTATCAGTATTCTTGGAGCAGTAAGGCTGGGTTCACACCATTGCCGGATCTGTCGCACAGCAGGGGTCCGGTGCATGCTGGTTCATCGTTTCAGGTCCGTTTTCAGCCCGAATTTTGGGCTGAATTCGGACCTGAAACAGGCCAAAAAAGGCACACGTTTCTCCAGCAAATCGCACCGGACCTGCTGCGGAGATATGTGAACTGGCTCCATAGGGAGCCAGTCACATTCTCCTGCTATGCGAATTGGAATGCGGGGAAACCCTCATCCAATTCGCATAGGTGTGAACCCAGCCTAAAACTGTTTTCTTTAGAAGGAGTGCAGAGGAGGGTAGATCCTCTGTCATGTATTTTATTGCTGTCTGTGACCCCCATTAAGCAGATTTCCCTTCACTTCATGTCTTGGAGACAAAAGTAAAATGTAAGATATTCCTCCTAAAGTGAGGGGAAATCCCCTCTTCGAACGTTTTTTTCTGGAAGGCCGCTTACACACGACCGGTTTTCTCGGCAAAAAAGCTCTCCCAACAGTTTTCTTGTCTTTTTTGGTCGAGAAAACCGTTAGTGTGTATGCTTTTCCGTCGAGAAAACTGTCCAAAATCTCGACGAGAAAAAAGACGACCTGCGGTCTTTTTTCTCGCCGGAGTCTCATTTTTTCTCGCCGTGATTCTTGTCAGACTGTGTTTGGACGAGAAAACCGTTCGTGTGTATGCTTTTCCGAGTCTTCAAAAACCACGCATGGTCAGACTCAATATGAGACGGGAGCGCACCTTCTTGTAAAACAAGCGTTTTGAATGGAGATAGCACATTCGTCACGCGTTACCAATTTTAGCCACGTTTAAATGCTGCACATTTAAATCTTCTAAAGAATACTACAATGATGATGTGCAATTTTGATCTTTTTTGGCTGCAGATATTCACGCATATTTAGGACTAATTTTTACCAACATTTCTGAATGCAGATCTCATGAATATGTTATTTTAGTTGATTGAGCAAGATTTCTTTTTTTTATTAATTAGTATGTTTTTATTCAGATATGCATTTTAAAATCTTCTTTAATTTCTAGTGTTCTCCGTTTTTTTTTTTTTATCCGGTGTAAATTTTACATAAATAGTATTAAATTATCCTCTTTTTTTTGTTCTGCAAGGCGTTTTTTGGGTGTTATCTGTGGCATTTAAACTCTAGCTTTGGAGTTTTAGAAAATTACCTGCCTACTTACCAGCTAAATATGTAGCTTTAACAAAAACACATATGCAAGTATTAACTGGAACACAAAAAAACATTTATTCTGGTATACAAAATAATAATAACCAAACTAAAAGGCAGCGCTGGAGAGCCTGCTGCAATTTGTGCGACTGTGTGGACACCAAAAATGGAACTTTGAGAGGAACATACATTACTTAGTACAATCTGGTCTTGGACTCCCAGAGGTCAGGAACAGCAGCAGGTTAGATACATGTCCCAAGCCTGGGGAACTACAACAGGCTGCCTTCTGTCTGACCACATTGCAGCAAGGGAATCACTTCCTGGTCTTCTTGCTCCGCTTCCCTGCAGCCTTCTGGGTAGGCTTGCCTGCAGCCTTCTCTGCAGCCTTCCTTGTCCACCTGGCTGGAGGCTGTGCCTCAGGAGGTGTACTCATGTCAGGAGGAGGAGGTGGAGCTGGAGAAGGAGGTGGAGCTGGAAAAGAGGAAGGAGGAGGTTGTGAAATTGGAGGTGGAGCTGGAGAAGGAGGTGGAGCTGGAGAAGAGGAAGGAGGAGGTTGTGAAATTGGAGGTGGAGCTGGAGAAGGAGGTGGAGCTGGAGAAGAGGAAGGAAGAGGTTGTGAAATTGGAGGTGGAGGTGGAGAAGAAGGAGGTGGAGGAGAATAGGAAGGTGCAGGAGGATGGCCGTGGTCACAGATAACAGCGCTCTCTGTGAGTCTGCCCCTCAACCCCTTATTTAAAAGGGTCATGAGCAGGGACTCACAAAGTAGCCTCTGTTCATTTTGCATCTGGGCCATTTTCATGCCCACCAATGCCGCATAGCCCTCATCAGGGGTTGGGGGCTGCTGGAGGGTGGCATGGGCCTCTTTAATGAGGGCCAGTGCTGCCACACTCACACCCCTATCCCTCCTGCCCCTTCTTGGTGGCATGCGGAATGGTGGCACCTGACACCTAGTCCTACTACTTGGACCAGCCACCTCCTCTCTGCCACTTGGACCAGGCACCTCCTCTCTGCCACTAAGCCCAGCCTCCTCCTGCCTGACATTGTCCGCCCTCTCATCTTGGCTGACCTCCTCCTCCTGTGTAAAAAAAGGGACATATTTTAGATTTTGTTTTCATCAATCACACACAGGGGATTAGTTTGTAAAGGCAAATCCACTTTGCAATACAAGTGCAAACTACAAGTGCACTTGTAATTGCTTGGAAAGTGGACTTGGAAGTGCAGTCGCTGGAGATCTGAGGGGGACATGCAAGGCAAAGCAAAAGCATAAATTTAGCTTAAACATGATTGGAGATTAAAATCAGCAGAGCTTCCCCTCATTTCCTCTCTCCCCCTCTGATTTACAGCGCCTTTACTTCCAAGTTCTTTTCTGGTGAAATTTTAAGTGCTCTTTGCACTTGTAGGTTGCACTTGTAGTGCAAAGTGGATTACCTGTTCTTAAAGCAGCCCCACAATGTTCAGATCATTGCCTGTTGCAAATCCTTCAAAATGTGTGTGTATAATACTCTCATTATGCCCCCATCTTTTTCATATCTCCTCCCCCACTTTTTTGACCACTAATGTCTATTGCTATGTCAATCCCTTTTTCTTGATTGCCTACCTTTTTACCCATCTTAACATCTATTTTACATCATTCACTTTTGACAAAGAAATGTGATAAAAATACTATACCTGGCTCCAGACGGACAGATCTGGGTCCTCATCCAAGATGGAAGGAACATCTTGGCTGGAGGGAAGGCTGGAAGGAAGGCTGGACAGTGATTCCCTTGCTGTAATGTGGTCATTCAGAAAGGCCAACCTGTTGTAGTACCACAAATGTGGGACATATACCTCCCCTGCTGCTGCTCCTGACCTCTGAGATGCCAGGACACGATTGCGCGCAGTCCTATATGTTCCTCTCAAGGTCCCAATTTTGGTGTCAAGCTGCTCAATGGTTGCATGGGGCACCCTGGTCTGCACAAATGGGAGCAGGCTCTCCAGCGCTGCTCTCCGAACCCCCTTTTACTCTTTCGTCCATGGACCGACACAGCTTCTCTATTGACAAAGTGGGTATTATCCGTTAATTAGGAGTGACTAGGCAGAAAAACTTGTAAAAAGTGTTGCATCACACCTTCTACAGTACCGCCCAGGGGGCGGACCCTCTGGGTATACCCTCTCAGTCTGCACATCGCAGATCAGTTTTTTTCTGTCTAGCAAGGAGTAGGACATGGCTCCCTTCGGGCTCATTGGTCCGGGGAAAAAAGATATATATATTTTTATTTTTTTGCTACATTTGTTGTTTCCTGCGATCTTCGATCAACTGCCGACTGGGTGACAGGCTGGATCCTCGATCCTTGTAGTCTCCCCAGTTTTCGGCCATCGAGCGTGTGCCGACCCTAGCTACGCGCTGGGTTTTCCACGACATGCCCGTCGCTCCACGGGTGGCCGGTGAGCCTACGCTCCAGGGCCTGCATCGGACCGCTCAGCTTCGGCTGACCTTACGGCCGAGTCGCAGCAGCCTGGCCGGTGAGCTTACGCTCCAAGGCTTGCATCGGACCGCTCAGCTTCGGCTGACCTTACGGCCGAGTCGCAGCAGCCTGTCCGGTGAGCGTCATGCTCCAGGGCATACATATGATCGTCCCTTCTGGGTCCAATCACAGCATGCCTGGCCAACAGTCACCTTCCGTGCGCGGACGATGATCTGTTTGGAATGTCTTCCAGCAGAATACATGCAGGATAGGTAAGTAAAACTCCCCTGCCTCGGCTGGGTGATTTAGCTGGACATTCCTGGAGAGATCAAGTAAGTGGTTGTGGCCCCTTTCTTCCCTCTCTCCCTGCCTTTCCCTCCTCCCTGGGCTTCTAGCTAAAGGTTGCTGGGTGCTGGGGGTCACCTAGGGGGTCCCACTGGAGCGGGGCTGGCTGTAACTAACATTTAAAAGAAATGTCATTTTTGCTTACCTGTGTTTCTGTGTCTCCATGCTGTCGGCGGCCATTTTGAGGTGGTCCATGCCAAGTTTGGCCTCTTGTAACTGCCTGGCGGCCATCTTCCTGTAGTTCGGCCACACCCACTGGCCCCTATCAGGTGATCGGCGGCCATGTTTGTCCACCCTGTATGCAGATATTGCCGTTCGGCGGCCATCTTTTTTGTGGGCTATGGCTGCCTGACCTCTATCTTCTGTCGGCGGCCATTTTCTTAGAGCCCACATTATCTTCCATACAGACGGTTTTGGCAACCATTTTGCGAGAGCCTCCGGCCTCTAGGGTGCATTACACTGGCGCGAAAATTCACACAGGAAGTGCTGATAAAAGAAGCAGACTGACACAGCAGCAAGGGGACAGCATCATAGGCGCAGCATAGCAGTACCTATCCAGGGTGGTGAGTCCTCTGGGTAACCCAGCATCTCTGCAGCGCAGGAGGGTGGCCTATTGATATCTTGCCTGGAGCCCTGTGAGTGTCAGCGTGTGGTCAGCATGGCATCTGAGCCAGATGTCTTCTCCCCTGAAACACCAGATTTAGCAGCTGGTGTCCCTGAGGTGTCTATGGACGCTATGTCGGCAATCCTAGAGGCGTTTGCTGCCAGGGTGGAAGCAGCACACGGGAATACAGGGGGTAATAAACGCCCCCGTCCCCTGCAATCTTCTGGGGATATTTCTGATGCAGAACCAGGTCCAGCTACGGCTCATGGCCCAGATTCTGATGCATCAGAGACTGCAGACCGTGACCGATCGGACAGTGAGGAGGACTCCAAGTCCAGGTCAGTACGCGAGACGGCTTTGGTATCTGACCTTATTACTGCAGTGCGGGATACGCTAAAGTTGGAAAGGACTGAAGAAGTAGCAGATACTCCAGTCCCCTTTGGGTTTCGTAAACCTGCCCGCACTGCTAAGGTGTTCCCTTGTGTGTCTTATTTTGACAAACTCTTATACAAGGAATGGGAGAACCCACTGAGGGTCTTTACAGCCCCAAAGAGGTTTGCAGTACGGTACCCCTTTGAGGAGAGTTTTCTGAAGATATGGACCTCTCCCCCTATAGTGGACCCTTCGGTGTCCAGACTTAATAGAGCCACCACTATTCCAGTAGAAGGGGCTCCTGTTTTCAAGGACCCTGTGGATAAGAAGGCTGAAGCACTCGCTCGCTACCTATACTCAGTGGTAGGCTCAGCAGTACGCCCGGCATTGGCGGGGGCCCTAGTGTCTCAGACACTTACTGAATGGGCAAAATTGCTACTCCAGGGGTTAAAGGAGCGAGATGCTCCTCCTAATGAGATAACTTTGGCCGACCAGTTGGTCCAGGGCCTTAAGTTTGTCTGCGAGTCAGACATGGATACTATTCCCCTGCTGTCAAGAGCTTCGGTTTATGCAGTAGCAATACGCCGCCTGATCTGGCTAAAGGGCTGGTCTGCGGACCAGACTTCCAAGAAAGCCCTATTGGATCTGCCTTTTAAGGGCGACAGACTTTTTGGGGCTTCTCTGGATGACATCATCAAGGATGCTACAGGAGGTAAAAGCACTTTGCTTCCCCAAACTAGCAAGGGTAGGGGACCACGCCAAGGGCAAGGGCCCTCCTTTACTGCACGTAAGCGGTTTTTTCGCCCTCTTAAGGCGACAGGGAAAAGACCCCAGGCCGATAAAGCGCCTGCCCAAGGACAAAAGCGTCCTTGGTCCCGCAGACCCAACAAGCCTGTGGACAAATCTGCGTCCACATGAAGGTCCGCCCCCACCCAGCTCTCGGGTGGGGGGACGTCTTCGCAAATTCGCGACTCAGTGGACTGCTCTAGTCTCCGACAGGTGGGTTTGCGAAGTAATCTCCTCAGGCTACAAGATAGAATTTCTCTCTTGTCCACCAGACAGATTCATCACCTCCAATC
Source organism: Rana muscosa (assembly GCA_029206835.1). NCBI lineage: Eukaryota > Metazoa > Chordata > Amphibia > Anura > Ranidae > Rana > Rana muscosa. The sequence goes on along the minus strand of CM055116.1, from coordinate 975,764,725 downwards.
TCCAGCTACTACCGACCCGTCGGGAGGCCCTGTATGGGGCGGTCCAGGGTCTACTGGAACGCGGGGTAGTTATTCCAGTTCCAGAACAGGAACGGGGTCAGGGTTTTTACTCAAATCTGTTCATTGTGCCAAAGAAGGAGGGGGTTCGTCCAATCTTGGATCTCAGAGCCCTCAATTGCTTTGTGAAGGTACAAAGATTTCGGATGGAGTCGGTTCGATCCGTAGTCACGGCTCTCCATCCGGGGGACTTTCTGGCCTCCTTGGACATCAAGGACGCATACCTGCATGTCCCCATATACTCCAGACACCAGAGGTTTCTGCGATTTGCTATCGGGAAGAACCACTACCAGTTTGTGGCCCTCCCGTTTGGCCTTGCCTCAGCACCCAGGACGTTCACCAAGGTGCTCGCTCCGATTCTGGCACTTCTAAGACAGCGGGGTATCGCTATCACAGGTTACTTGGACGACCTTCTGCTGAAGGGCCCTTCAAGCTCAGAATTAGAGGTAAGCGTGTCCATTACCTGTCAGACTCTTCGAGACTGTGGTTGGATACTAAACACGCAAAAGTCAGTATTGGTGCCCACTCAACGCCTAGTGTACCTGGGGTTGATTCTGGATTCCTCAGAGGCAAAGGTATTCCTCCCTGTGGAGAAGTTGCAGACCCTCCGGGCTGCAGTACGGCAGCTGACTTCCAGGAATTGGTCGTCACTCCGTTTTTGCATGCGAGTGTTGGGCCTCATGGTAGCCTCCTTCGAGGCGGTCCCATATGCTCAATACCACACTCGAGTGTTACAGAGGGAAGTTCTGTCCAGATGGAACAGATGCCCTTCATCTCTGGATTATCAAATCCGAGTGAGCCACCTAGTCAGGAGATCCCTGGTATGGTGGCTGACAGCACCGGCTCTAATGGCCGGGAAGTCATTTCTTCCGGTTTACTGGATAGTGATCACGACGGACGCCAGCCTTACAGGTTGGGGGGGAGTCTGGGGTGTCCAGTCGGCGCAAGGTCGCTGGACCCCAGAGGAAGCCCTCCTGCCGATCAATGTCCTGGAGATCCGGGCGATCAAGCTGTGCCTCTTCAAATGGTCTCAGAGACTGCAAGGGCGTCCAGTCAGGATCCAGTCAGACAACGCCACAGCAGTGGCATATGTCAATCATCAAGGAGGAACAAGAAGCTCAGCTGCAGCATCGGAGATCGCTCGCATCCTGAAGTGGGCAGAGAGGAGCGTACCGGCACTGTCGGCCGTGTACATTCCGGGTGTGGAAAACTGGCAGGCGGACTACCTGAGCCGCCAGATGCTGGACCAGGGAGAATGGTCCTTACACCCGGAGGTGTTCCAACTCCTCTGCCAAAGATGGGGCACACCAGACGTAGATCTTCTGGCTTCCCGACTCAATCGGAAGGTATTGAGGTTTGTGGCCCGGTCAAGAGACCCATGGGCAGACGCAACGGACGCGTTGGTAGCATCGTGGGGCCAGTATCGGCTAATCTATGCCTTCCCTCCCTTAAGGCTTCTTCCTCTTCTGCTCCGCAGAGTGGAGGCAGAGGGAATTCCAATGATCCTAATCGCTCCAGATTGGCCTCAGTGTCCTTGGTACGCCGATCTAGTACGTCTGGTAGCAGACGTCCCCTGGCGCCTACCACTACGGAAGGACCTGCTGTCGCAAGGTCCCATATTCCATCCTGCTTTACAGTCATTGGCTTTAACGGCATGGCTGTTGAGAACCAGGTACTGAGAGACCGGGGCCTGTCAGACTCAGTAATTTCTACTATGAGAAGTGCTCGGAAACCGTCCTCTAGGAAGGTCTATCACCGCACTTGGAGGGCCTACATCTCCATGTGTGAGGAAATGAAATGGCATCCGCGTACCTATTTGGTTTCCAGAATCCTGCTGTTTTTACAGCATGGGGTAGACCAAAGGCTTGCCCTAAGTACGATTAAGGGACAGATATCTGCCCTGGCTGTCTTTTTTCAGCGACCCCTGGCGACTCACTCTCTCGTGAGTACATTTGTGCAGGGGGTTCGACATGTGGCCCCTCCGGTCCGCCCCCCGTTACCTCCGTGGGACTTGAACCTGGTCCTCTCGGTGCTTCAGAAGGCACCGTTTGAGAATATTAGAGATATTCCCCTGTTGACACTTTCTCAGAAGGTGGTCTTTTTGGTGGCTGTTACGTCAGTTAGACGAGTCTCTGAGCTGGCAGCCTTGTCCTGCAAGGCTCCCTATTTGATTTTCCACAAGGATAAGGTGGTGCTGCGGCCGCAGCCTTCCTTTCTTCCGAAGGTCGTTTCGGCTTTTCATCTCAACTAAGACATTGTACTTCCATCCTTGTGTCCTCAGCCGTCGAATCCTAAGGAGTCGGCGTTGCATTCCTTGGACGTTGTCCGAGCTTTGAGAGTATACATATCTGCTACTTCCCTGTTCCGGAAGTCAGACTCACTGTTTGTTTCGGTGGCTGGTCCCAAGAAGGGCCAAGCAGTCTCATCGGCCACCATCTCTAGGTGGATCCGACAGATAGTAATCCAGGCTTACGCCTTAAAGGGTCAGGCGCCCCCCTTTCCTGTCACGGCGCATTCGACCAGGGCAATAGGTGCCTCTTGGGCTTTCCGACATCAAGCGTCTGTTTCCCAACTATGTAAAGCGGCGACTTGGTCGTCCGCTCACACTTTCACAAAATTCTACAAAGTTGATGTAGGTGCATCTTCGGATGCCTCTTTCGGCCGCAAGGTTTTGCAGGCGGCTGTTTAGAGTTGCAACTCCTCCGTTGGAGGAGTGCTGTTTTGTGTTTTGGGGTGAAGTTTGTTTTTATGCTGTTACCACCCCTCGTTTTTTCTCTGACACTGCTTTGGGACGTCCCACTTTGTCAATAGAGAAGCTGTGTCGGTCCATGGACGAAAGAGTAAATAGGATTTTTTACTCACCGTAAAATCCTTTTCTCTGAGTCCATGGACCGACACAGCACCCACCCCTCCTTTTAAGTTTGTACTGCTTTTTGACGAACTGATCTGCGATGTGCAGACTGAGAGGGTATACCCAGAGGGTCCGCCCCCTGGGCGGTACTGTAGAAGGTGTGATGCAACACTTTTTACAAGTTTTTCTGCCTAGTCACTCCTAATTAACGGATAATACCCACTTTGTCAATAGAGAAGCTGTGTCGGTCCATGGACTCAGAGAAAAGGATTTTACGGTGAGTAAAAAATCCTATTTTTTTATGCTGTGGATTTTTGGTCTCCCACAGAGCGGGCAGCTCCCTTAATCTGTCAATGAATTCCGATAGAAATTCTTTTTCCCCAAACACATTCATTCTTTCTGCAAGACAAAACACCAGACATAATTAAAAATGTCACTCACACTCTAAACTCGTGAAATCTTTATGCCCATATATGCCTCTCCAATCTCTATGCAGTATAGGCCACTGATGTACCAATTAGGAAATTATACCTTCGGTCTAACGTTCGGCGCTCTAAACTCCTTCGGCCGCACACAGAACGTAGGTACGTCACATGTGTGTGTTAGCTTTATATACGCTACGCATGCGTGACACACGTCGCCCGCCCCTGACGGTCTTTTCTCGATGTTTCCCCGCCCCTTCTCTTTCGGCACGCAGGCGACATGGCGGAGTCACAGCAGGTGTCTGGGAATTCAGAGAATTCCAATGAGGAGACAAGCCCAGAGCGGGAAACGTCACAAACAAGGAGGCGCTACAAGGCATCTAATATGTCCTTTGAGGAGATGGCGGAAATGGTGGCCATATTGAACAATTCTGATTATGATGCAAAGCATGGGCCGTATTCCCACCCTAATCTTCGGAAGGACAAAATTATGAAGAAAGTAGTGAAAAGTCTAAAGAAGCATTTCGGTGTGAAAAGATCCAAGGAGCAGCTCAGAAAGAGGTGGTCTGACCTCAAACTGAGGGAGCCGGAGCAGTTAGGGAGCATTAACAGAATGCTTAAAAAAAAGTAAGTACTTCTCCTGTGTCCCTATTGTTGTATTTCACAACTTGCATGTTGCTCCCTGTTCTGTTTTTTTCTTAATTAACATTCTTAAATGACATCTTCTACAATTTAGTGGGCACAGTAATCGGTCGATATAGACACATCGTTTGCACACTACATACGATGATTTGGCAATATCCGTTCTTTTTTATTTCCAAAAATAAATGTATGTTTAAAATCACTAAATGTTATGACATTGTTGTCTAGATGATGTGTTTGAAACTAGAATGAAATGCAAACTTGAATCAATGTAAAGGAGAGGACACTCAGCAGTTGTTTACACATCTGCACTCACAGGAGCACTATAGTGTGGGCCGCCATAAGAACCTTTTTTAGGGTGTCCACCACAGGTGCTACAGTGGGTACTGGGGGCCCATGTGATAAAATTGTCACCAAAAGGTCTGTTTTTTAGCTTTGTATAGTTCTCGAATCTGGTCTTCATCTTGGAACTGGGCCAAAACAGACAAGTGTAACCCACCTGCAAGCAATGTTTCATATTCCTAGTTATGACTTCATATATGTGTGTGTGTTAAGTGTACCATTTGTTTTAATCTCATAGGGGAGAGAAGACTGGGAGGACACGACTCCTCGGAGCCCAGGAACCCCACACCTTCTAAAGAACCCCAACCTCCCCAACAAGGCCAACCTGAGAATGTGGGGGATGTCGAATTAGATAAAGGAGAGGTGGAGGAAAGAGAAGTCGAGGAAGGAGAGGTGGAGGAGGTGGTGGAACTTGTCACTACAACAGGTCAGTATCTGTCACCCCAGCTTCAGGTTTACGAGATGTAGGCCTGGAGATTGATATATTTTTATTTTTATTTTAGGGGATGAAGATTTTGCTGAAAGTCCACGATTCTCCAGGGATAGTGCACAAAGACTCATACAACAAGTAATGGATTGTAGTACTCAACTGGACTTCATTAAAAAAAGGATTCAGGATCTGGAGAATGCATTTAAGGACATCATAGATGTGTTGGGGAGAATAGACTAAAAAAAACCTTTTAATCTCAAGTTTGTGTTCACTTTTGTAGCACTTTGTTGCACAAACAAATTTAGAAGATGCACACAGTGGGTCAACATGTGCTATCTGCCATCACGGGATCTCCATGTACGTGTTTTGGGGGTGCAACCTCTTCCTCACAACTCAAGTAGGAGAAAGGAAGAAGGGGTTGCCCCCCCAAAACATGTTGAATGATCCCCCATGATGGCGGGTAGCACATGTTAACGAGAGGGATGAGGAAGCAACTAACCTAGTTTCCCCCCCCCCCCCTAAAAATGTGTGCATCTTCTAAATTTGTCAGGTTCAGGGGTGACAACACTCCATTTTTGAGGAAGGGCAGATAGACATTTTTGTGGACAAAACGTTTAACATTGTTGTATTTGGAGGAATGTTGAGGAGATTTTTTCTAAGTTCATTAGCAGCAAAATTTGCCATGTTAGGTGAAAAGGCGTAAATGGGTTTCTAAAATGTTCAGACACCAAAAATGTATACCTAACCATATGTGTGATTGAGTAAAATACAAGAAAATACAAAAAATGTATTTTTTTTTTTTAAACCACTCTAACCTTTTTGGGATTTAGTTTTGTTGTTAGCAGTGAAATGTTTGTGGTTTACTAAGGAAAATACACTTGGCACTACAAGTACACTTAGAAAAAGTAGCACACAACTCAAATATAAACAAAGCAAAACTAATAATTGAAAGTTGATATTTTTGATTTTTGATTTTTTTACGGCAAAATTATAATTCGGACAGATTCTCTGGCATTGGAATGGCCCCCCTACCCATGAAATAATCAACATATTTCTGCCTGATTGAATGGGCACTTTGGGGGGGCAAGCCAGCACGGACAGGTTCCAGGCCCGGCAGGGCATTGTCCGCAGCAAGTCCTGGCTCGGGCCCAACTGTGGCCATATATGTAGGAGATTTCTTCCTCAAAAAATTGTGCAGTAGACAACAACAAAACACAATATAGTTCAATTTGTACTCCGCAAGATTAATAGGAGTCAGAAAAAGACGGAACCGGCTGGCCATTATCCCGAAGGCATTCTCCACAACTCTTCGGGCTCTGGCCAGCCGGTAGTTGAAGACCCTCCTCTCCGGGGTGAGGGTCCTCTGGGGGAAAGGCCTCATGAGATGCCGACCCAGGCCAAAGGCTTCATCAGCCTAAAACACAAAGGGGAGTCCTTCCACATTCCCTGCATCCGGTGGCAATGCAAGGTCATCACTCTGTAGACGAAGGGCAAGCTCCGTCTGGGCGAAGGCTCCCCCATCCGACATCCGGCCATTCTTCCCCACATCCACATAGAGGAATTCATACTGTGCTGACACCACCGCCATCAGCACAATACTATGAAACCCCTTGTAGTTGTAAAAAAAGGAGCCAGAACCGGGTGGTGGCACGATGCGGACGTGCTTTCCGTCAATGGCTCCTCCGCAGTTGGGGAAGTCCCACCGCCTGGCAAACTCCAATGCCACAGTCTGCCATTCCTGTGGCGTGGAAGGAAGCTGGGGAATCAAACAAGAAAAAAATTAAGGACTTTTGCTAATAACTTTGCAAGCAGATTAGACAAAAACATTCGTGGCCAACATAAGTATAACATTTTGGTTAAGGATTAGTAAAAAAAGATAACCAAATTCACAATTTGCACATTGCTCACCCCCCTCTGATGGCCCATTTATTTTCTTTGGGGGGGGGGGCTAGATGTGTTTGGGACCCCACAAATTTCACAATCAGGAAATGTAATTAAGAATTGGAGGGGGGGGGGCTACAAGGGATCTGCAAAAATACATTGTTAACAGACTAGGCTAGTAGTGTTTGGGCCCAGGAGAGCATGCTGGAGAGGTAAGTAAAGGTAACAATGCATGTAGGCCCAAAAATGACTTAAAAAAGGACAGCATGCATGGGGACAAAGGGGACATTCTCAGCATATTACAATCATGCTAATTAGGGAAGGATGAAAGAAATACAATACATCATCATGCATTAAAAACAGAGAATGTGATATTATATACGAAAACTTACCCTCATATAGTCATCCTGCAGGACTTGGATGATAGCAGAACAGGTCTCTGGGATTATGACGCCCAGAGCTTGGGGGGGAGATGCCTGTGGTGAACTTCAGGTCCTGCAGACTTCTCCCTGTCGCCAGGTAGCACAACGTGGCGATGAGCCTCTGCTCAGCACTGATGGCTTCCCGCATAACGGTGTCCTGCCTGGTAATATAGGGGGACACCAAAGCCAACAGATGCTGAAATACAGGGTCAGACATCCGCAGAAAATTCCTGTAGTCCTCAGGATTATTCTCCACGATCTCCCGCAGCAGAGGCATGTGAGAGAATTGGTCGCGCTGGAGCAACCAATTCTTGGTCCATGAACTCCTCCTCACCCTGTTCATAGACTCGTCTTGGTCCAATACAAGAAGACCAACAGACACACAAAGTCGGTGCACAACACGATCTCTACGATGAGAACGTATCCGCAACATGGCTAAGAAACGGTCGTCTGAACAGAACGAACTAAACAGAACGCACTGAAGAACAGCAAGGCCTATGAAGAACGACCTGAAAATCAGAAACGAGCGGACAAGAACGCACTGTAAAACAGATACGACCTGACTACTCGCCCTGAAAGACAAGATACGAACCCACAAGCACCAACTGAACCGCAGAAAACGAACTGAAAGCACAAAGTCTGAAAAGCGTGAATCGTCTCTTCCCAAACTTTAACTAACACGCGGCAACACGAGATTAGCAAAAGCAGCCCAAGGGAGGACGCCATGAAAATGGAACTTCCCCTTTATACTGCCGTCGTACGTGTTGTACGTCACCGCGTTTTTAGACCGACGAGATTTTGAAATGACAGTGTGTATGCAAGCAAAGCTTCACAAGAATCTCGTCAAACTTGACAAGAAAACCGACAAGAAAAACGACGTTTGTTTTATGACGAGAAACTCGGCCGTGTGTACGAGGCCGAACTGGTGACACCATTGTGAAATGTAAGTTTTACTGTCCTAATGTCATATCCTGGATTTCAATGACTTTTCCTGGCCTGATGACAACAGTCACAAAAAAACAGAAAGTCATGCCCCATACACACGATCGTTTTTCATGCTGTTAAAAATGCCATTTTTAAAAATGGGCATTAAAACCGATCGTGTGTATGCTCCAGAGCATTTTTAACGACGTGAAAAACAGCCATTAAAAATTTCGAACATGCTCTATTTTTTCACGTCGTTTTTCATGTCGTGTTTTTTAACGACGTGAAAAACGATAGTGTGTATGCTTTAACGACGTGAAAAAAAACGCGCATGCTCAGAATCAAGTATGAGACTGGAGCGCTCGTTCTGGTAAAACTAGCGTTCGTAATGGAGATAGCACATTCATCACACAGTAACGGACTGAAAAGCACGAGGCTGAAAAGCGCGAATCGTCGCTCAACAAACTTTACTAACATGAAGGGTGGCGCCATTCGAACGGAACTTCCCCTTTATAGTGCCGTCGTACGTGCTGTACGTCACTGCGCTTTGCTCGAGCGGTTTTTTTAATGATCGTGTGTACGCAAGACAGGCTTGAGAGGAAACATGAAAAAAAACGACAAGAAAAACGTCGGTTTAAAAAATGGCATGAAAAATGATCGTGTGTATGGGGCATTAGAGTGCACCGACCCAGTGAGGACACAAACAGGAGAAAAGAAAAGACAGAGGGCCTAACTCTTCTCTAAAATTTTCCAAATGAAAAATAAAAGGTTTTGTTTCCATGATAACTTGTGTCTTAATCTTAGTGATTTGACTTGAAGGGCACTTTCACACTAGGGCTATTTTTAGCAGCGCTTTACTGTTGTTTTAGCGGTGCTTTTTGGCCGCTATCGGGCGCTTTTAACTCCCGCTAGCGGCTGAAAAAGGGTTCAAAGCGCACCCGCAAATCGCTGCCGCCGAAGCACTTTGCAGGCGTTTTGATTTCAATGGCAGGGGTGATTTAGGAGCGGTGTATTCACCGCTCCCACAATGCTCCAAAGATGCTGCTTGCAGGACTTTTTTTCCCATCCTGCAAATGCACCGCCTCACACTGGGCTGGCAGTGAGTGCGTTTTTACAGGTGCTATTTTTAGCCCTTTAGCACCTGAAAAATGCCTCAGTGTGAAAGTAGCCTTACCGCAAAAAACATGATACATTATTAGAATATCAGCAGATCCATGCTGCATTAGAGCACACAAAGTTTGATAAAAATAGGATAACCCATTCTAAAGCCTCGTACACAAGGGCGGGAATTCCGTTGAAAAAAAAACGTTGGTTTTGTCGACGGGATTCCTGGCAAGCTTGTCTTGCCAAGCCCTGTGTACACACGCGCCATTCAAAAGAGCCGCCGTTCTTTCGAATGGCAAGAGCGCGGTGACGTCATCGACTACGACGAGCCTGCGCTCATCACATTCGATGCCGTCGCCGCCATTTTGCTACACCCTACACTACTTGTATGCTATCGCGCATGCGTCGAAGTCTCATCCAGCATGCGCAGGTTTACCTGGACAAGGTAAGCATACAGACGACCGGGTTTCTCGGCAGGAAACACTCTGCAGAGAATCCCGACAAGAAAAATAGAGAGCAGGTTCTCTATTTTTCTCGTCGAGATTCCCGGCAGTTTTCCTGCCGAGAAACCATACACACGAACAGTTTTCTCTGCAAAAAGCTCTCCCAGCTCTCTCTCGGCTTGATGCATTATTGTTGTGTGAACTTACCTTATAATGTCTGCTTATGACAAGCTTTGTTTATTGGCACACTGAGTTTTAATTCTTACTTTCCAGAGCCTCGTAATATCGTGGGACTTGTGTCTGCTCTGCTGATCCTCTTTTTGCTGGTGATAGGCCTTATTATAGGCATTATAATATACTGTGATCCTTGGGTCTACTGGAAAGGTATGGTACTTGCCACTCTTATGCAACACTTTATTCCGTTTCATACTGTAGTGCTTTTTTTAAGGGTAATTTTTTTTATTGCATTCTGTTTATTTAGTTCTGTTTGAATAACATAAAAAAACATAATTTTGAAATATGCCTTGCCTGTTTCCCAGCCACAATAACCCAACCGATTTTGTATTAAGGTTATGTTAAAGCAGTAATAAACCCAAAAGTAATAATATATTATATTGCAGCTTACCAATTATGAGATGTGATGGCTGCATTTGTTTTATTTTTTTGTCTTTCTTTCTTTTATTTTGATCTGATGGTCCAGCCAGTAAGTCTGCTGTTTTTCAATAGAACGAGCACTCTTTCAGTTAGAGTGACAAGACAATCCAGTTAGCACCGGCAGGGGTGCTTACAATGGTCAGATTTTATTAATGTAAAACCTTTATCCCAAAAAGAAAAATTGGCTTTGCTGTAACTGCTTATAAAGTATTTGGAGTATCTGGAGTTTGGATTAAATTTGTTAGTGTATTTAAATCTGCTAGTACCTCTAAGGCCTCGTACACACAGTCGGACTTCCATCTGACTTTTCCGTGGATTTTTGTCCGAACGGAGTTGGCCGGGCACACCCATAGCATACACACCACAGGACTTTTCTGCAAACTTTCCCAAAACTTTTTCCAACATCACGTGGTTTTTCTGCTCTTTACCGCCACCGTTTGGTCAACTTTTGCTATTGTTGGTTGATTTTAACATTATTTGTTTTGTCCATCGGACAAAAGTCCAATGGTTTCCTGTACACATGGTTGGACTTTGCTCCATCTGACTTTTGTTGGCCAAAAGATTGTCCGTTTGCAGACCGAACTTTTTGTCCGATGAAAACCAAAAAAGTTTGTCCGATGGAGCGTACACACGGTCGGATTTTTTGGCAAACTTGCTCAAAATGAAGTTTGTTGGCAAAAAGTCCAACCGTGTGTACGGGGCTTTACACTCCCTTCGACCCAAACTGACAATGCTGTTGTCCAAAGGGGCCCACTGTGCTCCTTCGTCAAGAGTAGGGACTTTCTAATACAGGAGGTGTGTTACTGGCCAGATCCCCAGGTGAAAACAGAAGGGGGGGGGGGGGGAGTAAACGAATGCTGCCACCACATCTAATGATTGGTAAACTGCAATATTTTACATTTTTGGCTTTGGGTTTATAACCTCTTCAAATATAAAAATACATATTTTGTTATAGAACAATGAATATGTAACAGAGCCAGAATAGTGTTTGAATAATTTAACGCTCTTTACTAATCAGAGCTGGAATTCGTTTAACCCAGAGCCATTTTATTAAAAGGGCAAAAAGTAGACAATTGGACCCCCCATAAAAGAACAGTGTCCTTTCTTTTTGATGATTGCATTGTATTCTTATGCCGCGTACACACGACCATTTTTCTCGTCTGGAAAAATTAAATTTTTTCTCTTTGACGAGAAAAACGACCGTGTGTGGGCTTTTCATCATTTTTCCCGACGAGTAAAACGGCATAAATCACGACAAGAAAAATTAGAACATGCTCTAATTTTTCTCGTTGGGATTCACTGCATTTTTTTCCGCGGCAGTTATCCCATAGGGAAACACTGCCGGGGAGCCTACACACGGTGGTTTTTCTCGACCAAGAGAAAAAATGTCGGGAAAACCGGCCGTTCCTCGTTTTTCCCGTCGATTTTCTCGACAGTGTTTTCACCGTCGAAAATCGATCGTGTGTACACGGCATTAGATTAAAGCCAAACGCCAGACAGAATTAGGCAACAACACTTAGTTCAGTCACTTTATGTAACAAAATGAAATAAGACTGGGAGAGAACAGGGAATGAGAAAGGTGGAGAGGGAGGTTTCTTGACTTTAGGTTAAGTAGCTCTCCCCCAGGGACAACTGGAAAAGTCCAAACATAGTTAAACCAGAAGGGGTGCCAAAAACAAATGTTTACAAGTCCAGAAGCGTTTTATGAATTCGGTAGTAGACAAAGGGTAAAAACAGAAGGCAGCCAACATCTGGGGCCAAACAATCCCCCATCATTAGAACTTTAACAGTTATCAGTGGGTTTGCTTTACTAAAGGCAAATAGTCTGTGCACTACAAGTTGCTCTAGATCTGAGGGGAACATGCAAGGAAAATAAAAATGTTTGCTTGCACGTGATTGGATGATAGAAATCAGCAGAGCTTTCCCTCATTTCAGAGCTTCCCCGCAGATCTAGCGCAACTGCCCTTTCAAGGCACAGTATATTTGCCTTTAGTAAATCAACCACACAGTGTCTAATAGACCCACATTGAAATGTAGACATTTCTTTCTCGTACATCACGGGACACAGAGCGACATAGTCATTACTAATGGGTTATATAGTTACCGTCAGGTGCTGGCACTGGCAACTTCCAAAACCGGAAGTACCCTCCCCTATATAAGCCCCTCCCATCCGGGAGCACCTCAGTTTTTTGCCAGTGTCTAAGGTGTTGGCCAAGAAGAAACATGTGTTTTTCACTGAGCTTGCGTACAGGTTCTTTTGGGCCTCAGTAAGCTATTCCGGATCCGACCAAAAAAGCTTCATAGCTAAACGGTCGGTACCCGGGCCTTGCAGAGAAGAGCAAGGTTCTGCCTGTAATGCTTCTCTTAGGAGAGCTGGACCCTGGGATCCAGAGCTCTGGTCATACCCACGACCAAGATGTTTTCTGTGCAGGGTGCTATACAGGTCCAGGGGAGTGGAATCCTTGGGAACCCGGTCCCTGAAGGTTTGATTACAATGCCTGCCGTGATAGGTGAAGTTTGGGCTTTTGTGGACCAAACAAAGTCCTGCGGCGGGGAACAGGTAAGTGGGGGCCCCCAGGAACTTGGTTCTATTGGGGGACCCCCAAGCCTAATTTGTCTTTCTGTCTGTTACCTAACGGTATTCCCGCTAATATCTGTGCATGCCTGTAACTACTAAAAAAATGTAATAATTTTTAATGGTGGTCAAGAAAAAAAAAAAAAAAAAAAAGAATGTTTTTTATATATGTTTAGTATATTAAACTGCGGTACCTGTGTTTGTCCACTAGAGGCCGCTGTGGAATGTTTTTCTTGTCATATGGACTAGTTTCTTCTCAGAGAGCAAAGTCCAGGCAGCTGGTGAGTTCTCCTACAGGAAACTGTTTCCTCTGCCATGTTGCAGTGTTCGTCTATCCCCCGGCCTGCGGCAAAGGGGGCCCTGGCTCCTGTCCCTGGTTTCCATGTTTGAAAATTAGCGCCGAGGCGCACGTGGCCGCGCGCGTGCGCGTGCACGCGCCTCTATATATAGAGGTGGCCGGAAAAAGGGGCGGGGCCTGGGGGATGACGCTCTGTGCGCGCCGCAGCGCTTCTGCGCATGTGCGGGCGTCCCAGCAGGTTTTAAAAAGCCACATTATTGCAGTAAGCTGGCTATGAAGTACAGAGACAGAGCTGACAACATTTAAAGGCATACAGCAAGCGGTTGATACAGGCATCCCCTAGAAAGGCACATTAGTAGACACCAACTGTTTATTATAGCAGCATTTATGCTAGACTATTATCAGTAACTGGTGTATTTTCGGCTGGAATACCTCAGCTTTGTGGCTTAGGAATATGCCGTCTAAAAACTCCGCGACTAGAAATTCCAGGAGGAATAGGGGGTCTCCATCGGGCTCTGAGGATCTTGGGCATGCTTTGGCTGCACCAGTCTCCCCTGAAGAATCAGAGGTTAGTGACCGTAGGGCACCCCCAGGAGTACCTGGTACTGTGGCTGTCCCCAGTTCACCTGCTCCTGTGTATGTAACAGAGGAGGTTTTTTCCTCAGCTCTGGGAGGGCTGGAAGAGAGATTGTCAGCACTAATTGCTGCTTCCCTGTCACAGGAGAAAAGCGCTCGATCTCCGTCTCCTCCCTCAGAGTGCCTGTTAACAGAGCAACAGTCCCATACAGAGGTCGACCTACCTGAGGGGGATCAGGATGAGGTTGATTCGGTTGTAGAGGAATCAACAGTGGAGGAGCCGTTCTCAGCATCACATGCTGAGAGGTTATGGGTTCAGTCCCTGACTAATATGGTCCGATCAGCATTTAAAATGCCACTTGCGGAGCCATCCTCCTCTTCTGTCTCCTCGTTGGGGTCGCTAAAAGCTCCCCAGACTGTTTGTTCTTTCCCGATCCATCCTTTATTGGAGGGGCTCATTTACCAGGATTGGGAGCATCCTGACAAAATATTTACTCCCCCCAAGAGATTTCCGGTGGTCTATCCTATGGAGGATAAGTTCGTCAGAAAATGGAAGGTCCCTACAGTGGACGCAGCCATCTCTTGGGTGAATAAATCACTGACATGTCCGGTGGAAAATGTCCAAATGTTCAAGGACCCAATAGATAAAAAATTGGAGTCCTTATTGAAATCTGTTTTTTCTACAGCAGGATTGGTGACACAACCAGCAGTGGCAGCTATAGGGGTCTGCCAAGCAGTGAAGGATCAGTTGAAACAGGTCTTAGGGGACGTGCCAGATCAGCAGGCTCTTGCTCTAGCTGATCTACCTAGAGCCTTATGCTTTGCGGTGGACGCTATAAAGGATTCAATCCATCAGGCCTCCCGCCTTACGCTGTCTGTAGTACATATGCGCAGGCTTCTATGGCTCAAAAACTGGTCTGCTGAAGCTCCCTGTAAAAAATTGCTGGTCAGCTTCCCATTTCATGGGGAGCGTTTATTCGGGGAAGACCTGGACAAGTATATCCAGAGAATTTCCAGCGGTAAAAGTACACTCTTGCCGGTCAAAAATAGAGTTAGAGGTCCCTCTTTTAAGAGGCCGGCTTCTCCAGTCCCTAGGACATCGGCTGTGAAACAGTTCCGACGGCCTCCCCGGTCAAATCCCGGAGGTAAAAATCAGGGACAGTTGCAGGGTAACAAGAAGCCCTGGAGCAGGAGAGGTACAAAACCTCCCCCAAAGTCAAATGCATGAAGGGTTGCCCCCACCCAATCGGGTGGGGGGAAGACTTCAGTTGTTCACAGAGACCTGGCGGGACACGATCCGAGACAGATGGGTGCTCTCCGCAGTAAATCTGGGATACAAATTGGAGTTAAAAAACTCCCCTCCTTCCCGCTTTATAAGGTCGAACGTGCCAAGGGATCCCCAGAAGAGAGGATCCCTCCTGTTGGCACTGGAACAATTATTGCTTCAAGCAGTAATTATAGAGGTCCCCCTGGAAGAATGGGGGTTCGGGTTTTACTCAAACCTCTTTACAGTTCCGAAGCCAAACGGGGACGTAAGGCCCATATTAAATCTAAAAGGGCTAAACAAATTCCTGCATATCAGGACTTTCCGGATGGAGTCGATCCGATCGGTAGCCACTGCCCTACAAGGGGAGGAATGGTTAGCCTCGATCGACATCAAAGATGCGTATTTGCACATCCCCATCTTTCCAGCCCACCAAAAATTTCTACGCTTTGCGATAGAAGGGCGCCATTTTCAGTTCAGAGCCTTACCCTTCGGTCTGGCCACAGCACCAAGAGTGTTCACAAAAATTCTGGCCCCATTATTGGCCAATCTAAGAACACGAGGTGTAACGATAATGGCATATCTAGACGACTTGTTGCTGATAGACCACTCAGTGGAAAAACTAGAAGTGGTTGTTCACGAGACAATCAAGTATCTGGAATATCACGGTTGGATTATCAACCGAGACAAGTCAGCCCTAGAACCAGTCAAAAGTCTGGAATACCTGGGGCTAAGGCTGGATTCAGACCAGAGAAAAATTTTCTTGCCTCGAGAAAAGGGGTCGTCTTTGAGAGATTTGATCCACTTAGTGGGTTCAAAAAGACAGCCATCCATACGCCTGTGCATGAGGCTGCTGGGAAAAATGGTGGCATCATTCGAAGCAGTACCCTACGGTCAATTCCATTCAAGGAAGTTGCAAAGGGCCATACTGTCAGCCTGGAACAAAAAAGTTCAGGCTCTGGACGTACCAATGTCCTTGTCCCCTTCCGTTCGCAGAAGCCTCCGTTGGTGGTTGGTTCCCCGGAATCTGGAAAGAGGGAAATCCTTCAGTCCGATTTCCTGGAAGGTGGTCACTACAGATGCCAGCCTTTTAGGCTGGGGAGCAGTACTGGAGCAATGGTCTCTCCAGGGCAGATGGTCGGATGCGGAAAAGGCCCTGCCCATCAATCTCTTAGAGATACGAGCAGCCCGGTATGCCCTAGTAGCATGGACATCCAAACTCCAAGGGTCCCCTGTCAGAGTTCAGTCAGACAATGCCACAGCAGTGGCATATATCAATCGTCAGGGGGGCACCAGGAGTCGTGCAGCCCAAAGGGAAGTAAATTACATCCTGAGATGGGCAGAAAGATATGTCCCAGCCATATCTGCGGTATTCATTCCAGGGGTGGAGAATTGGAAGGCGGACTTTCTAAGTCGCCAACAATTATGCCCAGGGGAATGGTCCCTTCATCCCGAGGTTTTCCGGACAATATGTCAGCGGTGGGGAACACCGGATGTAGATCTGCTACCATCCAGGTTCAACACGAAAGTGGACAGGTTTGTCTCTTGGACAAGGGATCCCCTAGCGTGCGGCTCGGATGCCCTAGTGTTCCCTTGGGATCAGTTCAAGCTGATATATGCATTCCCACCGCCACAATTGTTACCTCGATTACTCCGCAGAATCAGGGTAGAAAAGAAACCAGTGATTCTGGTGGCTCCAGCGTGGCCCCGAAGAGCATGGTACGCGGAGATCGTAAAAATGTCTGTGGGGAGTCCTTGGACCCTCCCACATCGTCCGGACCTGCTTTCGCAGGGACCGATATACCACCCTTCCTTACCAGCCCTAGGTTTGACGGCCTGGCTATTGAAGCCCACATTCTAAAAAAGAGAGGGCTCTCTAATGCTGTGGTGTCTACCATGATCAATGCCAGGAAACCGGTATCCAGGCAGATCTACTATAGAATCTGGAAGGCGTACATCGCCTGGTGTGAAGCCAAGAAATGGCATCCACGTAAATACGTAATAGGTAGAATTCTGGACTTCCTACAATGGGCTGTAGATAGGAAGCTTGCCTTGAGTACTATCAAAGGTCAGATTTCGGCCTTGTCAATATTTTTCAAAGGCCCTTGGCTTCGCATTCACTAGTCAAAGCCTTTATACAAGGAGTGATGCGTATTAGTCCTCCGGTTAATATTCCCATATGTCCATGGGATCTAAACTTGGTTCTGTCGGTTCTACAGAAACAACCATTTGAACCATTACAGCATATTTCCTTAGTGCTTCTCACCAGGAAATTGATTTTTCTAGTAGCCATTTGTTCGGCTAAAAGAGTATCGGAATTAGCAGCTATGTCCTGTAAGGAGCCATATCTGGTTATCCATAAGGACAGAGTAGTGTTACGTCCTCATCCAGCCTTTCTTCCTAAGGTGGTATCGAGTTTTCATTTGAACCAAGATGTGGTTCTTCCTTCTTTTTTCCCCAAGCCTACTTCGGTAGAGGAAAAATTATTGCATTCTTTGGATGTAGTAAGAGCAGTTAAAGCTTATCTAAAAGCCACTGCTCAGATTCGCAGAACGGATACTTTGTTTATTCTGCCGGAAGGCCCCAGAAAGGGTCAGGCAGCGTCAAAATCTACTTTAGCCAAGTGGATTCGACAGGTCATAATACAAGCCTATAGCTTGAGAAGTAGACCGCCTCCGTTCAAAGTTAGGGCGCACTTCACGAGAGCAGTTGGAACTTCATGGGCAGTGCATCACCAGGCCTCCCTGGCTCAAGTCTGTAAGGCCGCAACATGGTCTTCAGTACACACGTTTACTAGGTTCTACCAGGTGGACGTTAGAAGTCAGGAGGATGTCGCCTTTGGGCGCAGTGTGTTGCAGGCCGCAAAAGATCCTCATGTCTGATAGCGCTCAGCTTATATATGGTGTATCCCCCCCCCCTCATTTGGCATTGCTTTAGGACATCCCATTAGTAATGACTATGTCGCTCTGTGTCCCGTGATGTACGAGAAAGAAAATAGGATTTTTATAACAGCTTACCTGTAAAATCCTTTTCTTGGAGTACATCACGGGACACAGAGCTCCCGCCCCTCTTTGGGGACACTTATTGCTTTGCTACAAAACTGAGGTGCTCCCGGATGGGAGGGGCTTATATAGGGGAGGGTACTTCCGGTTTTGGAAGTTGCCAGTGCCAGCACCTGACGGTAACTATATAACCCATTAGTAATGACTATGTCGCTCTGTGTCCCGTGATGTACTCCAAGAAAAGGATTTTACAGGTAAGCTGTTATAAAAATCCTATTTTTATATTTTTGCATAGGTACATTGGTCCAACTTAGCCATAACTGACCAATCCCTGTGGAAGCTGAAAATCAAAGAAGTAGGCACCGCTACTACAGTGATTGCTGCTAGCTTCCAGGTCCTGTGCCTGGTGAACAGAAGCTTGGTCGCTCAGCGTGGGCACCAATTAGAAAACACTTAGCATTTTCTGAATGAATGCAAAGTGTTCTTTGATTGGCGAAATGGGTAGGTGGGACAATGATACCACAATCTCAATCTCTACTAGTCAGGGAATGCTTTTCATTTAATGAGAATATGCAAACTGTTCTCTAAATGGCGCCCATACTGAATGACCTTCTCTAAGCAGCAGGGCAGCCGCTCAGCACAGGACTCGGAAGACAGTGGCGATCACTTTAGTAGTGGTACCCCTAGTACAGTCAATTCAGCTTTCACAGGGATCCCACAGGTATGGCGCATACACTATATTACCAAAAATATTGGGACACCTGCCTTTACACACACATGAACTTTAATGGCATGCCAGTCGTAGTCCGTAGGGTTCAATATTAAGTTGGCCCACCCTTTGCAGCTATAACAGCTTTAACTCTTCTGGGAAGGCTGTCCACAAGGTTTAGGAGTGTCAATGGAAATGTTTGACCAGTCTTCCAGAAGCGCATTAGTGAAGTCAGGCACTTATGTGGATGAGAACCCCCGCCAATCCCTCTGTGACTTATTGGAGTGGGTTTGGTTTGGACGCATTGCTGCGATTTTGTGGACTCTTTTAATGTGAGACACTCACGTATGTTTGTAAGTAGTTTTCTTTTATTCATTTTTAATAAATCCACCCAAGGATAATGCACGAGGCTGGTGCGCCCTTCTTTTTTCTCTTTTTTTCTCTTTGCCAAACTCGCTCATCCATGTCTTTATGGACCTTGCTTTGTGCACTGGTCCAAATCATTTGGTGGAGGGAGGATTATGGTGTGGGGTTGTTTTTCAGGGATTGGGCCTAGCCCCTTAGTTCCAGTGAAGGGAACTCTTAAGGCGTCAGCATACCAAGACATTTTGGTTCAATTTCATGCTCCCAACTTTGTGGGAACATTTTGGGGATGGCCCCTTCCTGTTCCAACATGACTGCGCACCAGTGCTCAAAGCAAAGTCCATAAAGACATGGATGAGTGAGTTTCGGCCTCAACCTGATAGAACACCTTTGGGATGAATTAGAGCGGAGACTGTTAGCCAGGCCTTCTTGTCCACATCAGTGCCTGACCTCAGAAAAGCGCTTCAGGAAAAATGGTTAAACATTTCCATAGACACACTCCTAAACCTTGTGGACAGCCTTCCCAGAAGAGTTGAAGCTGTTATAGCTGCAAAGGGTGGGCCAACTCAATATTGAACCCTACGGACTAAGACTGGGATGCCATTAAAGTTTGTGTGCATGTGAAGGCAGGCGCCCCAATACGTTTGGTAAAATAGTGTACAAACTTACATTGGTCTAAGCTGGCCCAATGTAACTATGCAAAAATCTGCATACCTATAATTCAGCTTCAAAGTCAATATTTGCCTAGAATTGTGCTCTGGCTTTCGGGACTTTGAAAAGAACTTGGTGTATGTGATGCTTGCACATTTTAGATAGAAGTAGAAGACTAGGCTGCTGTCTCACCTCGTTTCTTATTTATGTTAAATCCATTTGCTTACTTGTTATGGTGCCATAGAGATTTATGTACTGCTATGCATAACAAGTTGCCTACCAACCTCACAGGCATGTTGTCTACCTTGTAATATGTATGAGTAAATAAGCAGGTTTGCTATGTACTACCATGTGACATTTATTACTAGCTATGAATCTGGAAAATTCTACAAAAATTGGCTACAAAATTTCCTAGGCTTAAGACCCCATTCACACAGGGGAGCCTGACAAGTCGCGTCCCATTCTGTACAATGGAACCGTTCTAATAGGAGCGACTGAAGTCGCTCCGACTTCGAAAAAGGTTCCTGTACTACTTCAAGACGACTTCAGGGCGACTTCCATTGACTTCAATACAGAAGTCATTTTTGAAGTCACCTTTGAAGTCGTCTTCAGATCGCCCGGCACAGTCGCGGGACAAGTCGTGCTGACCCTGTGTGAATGGGCTCTTGACAAATTTTAAGCGTAAACAAAGTGTAAATATGCTAAAACATACTGTGAAGTCTGTGTATAAATGTTTTCACCCAAGATTCACACAACTTTCTTAGCGGATTATATTGAAATTAGTGTGAATTTTGGGTGAAAACTTTTTTATAAGTAGACCCCAAATGTTGACTTTTTCCAACGCAATCCGGAAACAGAACATATTTTTGCCAATAGATGGCGCTGAAAATATAAGAACCACACATAGAGGAAGGACAGCGATTTTCTCCCTGATTATGCGAATGTTTGTCACATCTGCACAACGAACATTTTATACACAGACCCTAAGACCCGGTTCACACAGGGGCGGCACGACTTTGGGGGCGACTCGACAAGGCGATCTCAAGACGACTTCACAGGTGACATGCAAAATGACTTCTGTATTGAAGTCAATGCAAGTCGCCCCCAAAGTAGTACAGGAACCTTTTTCTAAGTCGGAGCGACTTGAGTCGCTCCTATTAGAATGGTTCCATTGTACAGAGCGGAGCGCGACTTGTCAGGCGGCTGTGTCGCCTGACGAGTCGCCCCTGTGTGAACCGGCTCTTAGTGTCTGGACAAATATTATCAAACAACAATAATGTTTTCTGTTTTTTTTTTTTTTTCACAGCAAACCCTTTCAGGTGAGTAATAAAAGATTTATTTTGTTTTAATATGTATTTCTTGTAATTCCCATCCTGAGTTTTTTTTTTTTTTTTATATTTGTTTCATAAATATTTCAGAAATAATCAACAACCTGATTTTTCCTCCTTGTTTTAGCAGCCCTGCTGTAAGATAAAGTTGCACTGTTTCCAACACTTGCAAAGCTTGTTTAGGTCATAAGATGATTCATTGACTCAATCATGGAAAGAATGTTCCATGTTCTTGGCGCTGTGTTACAGGTCCGGCCAATCTGAAGTCTTGGTTCTTGTAGAATCAGAAGATGAAGATGAAACGGAACAAACAGGAAATTACACTGAAAATGCTGAAAATGGTCATTATACAGACACTGCTGACAGTTGCGCTAACCCTCCAGCTGCAAATGGAAATATCTGTAAACACGAAGTGTTATTTCACTATCCGCCTGCTAGTAAGTAGTATGACATGGGGTGCAAATTTTAGTTTTTATTAAGTACATAGCTGATACAGATTATACAATGATTACAGCAGTGCATAAAGATGTTTTCCAGTTTAATATGAGCTGTAGAAGGGGGCATGGCAAGCATTCCTGAGAATAAAGTGCATTGTTTTAAAACGTTAGTGTGCAACAGCTCTGGTTGTAGGGAGCTAGTATTAGGCATGTATGAGTGATCTGAATGGTGTCCTCATGAGTAGTGATGAGCCGAACACCCCCAGGTTCGGTTCGCACCAGAACCCGCGAACGGACCGAAAGTTCGTACGAACATTAGAACCCTATTAAATACAATGGATGCGAACGTTCGAATTCTAAAGTGCTAATTATAACAACTATTATGCATGTTATTGTCCTAAAAAGGGTTTGGGAACCCGGGTTCTGCACCAGGGGACATGTATCAATGCAAAAAGAAGTTTTAAAAACGGTCGTTTTTCGGGAGCAGTCATTTTAATGATGCATAAAGTGAAAAAAAAAAAGTCAAATATTCCTTTAAATATCGTACCTGGGGGGTGTCTAAAGTATGCCTATGAAGTGCCACGTGTTTCCCGTGTTTAGAACTGTCCCTGCACAAAATGACACTTCTAAAGGAAAAAAAAGCCATTTAAAACTGCTTGCGGCTTTAATGTAATGTCTGGTCCCGGTAATATGGATGAAAATCTTTATGAAAAATGGCATAGCTACCCCATGACCCCCCCCCCCCCACCCCAGCCCATTACCAGCCCCTTTGGGTCTTGTATGGATATTAAGGGGAACCCCGCACATAAAATAAAAAAGGCCCTATATACTCTGAACAGCCGTATACAGGCGGTGCATACAAGACAGGGACTGTAGGTTTGTTCTTATGTAGAATCTGTTTGTAATTTTGAACAGGTACATTGTTGAAGTGTAGCTCCAGCCCAAAAATCTATTTTTAAACTTTTTGGAAAACATAGGTAAGGGTTATCACCCCTGTAACATTTGTTTTGCTGTCTGTGCCCCTGTTCAGAACATTTCACCTCACTTTCCGTCCCAATGACAACTGTTTTTGAAATGTGGTGTTTTTCTTGAAACAAGGATTGCTGATAAAGCATCAGTACAGAGGAGACACCTTTCTCCCATATTTATTCTTACAGGAGAGAATTTTCCTTCCTAGTGGTAGATTTCCTCTCACTTCCTGTTGTCTTCTTGCGTTTGCAAGTAGGAGTCGTTTGTAAGTTGGATGTTTGAAAGTAGGGACCTGCCGTATATACTCTGCAGAAATAGGCCCCTTAGTTGTTGGTGTTGGCACAACACTGTAAGCACTCACAGTTACTCTTGGTTGGTGCTGGAACGCCCTGCTGTCAACTATTATATCAGGAATTTTAATTACATATAATTGTTGAACAGTGGTAGTAAAAATTGGGCCTTTGATGGTGGTGCTGGTGCCACAACACTGTAAGCCCTGACAGTTACTCTTGGTGGGTGCAGCAATGGGCCCTGCTGTGAATTATTAGATCAAGAATTGTAATTGCATGCCCCTGTTGAACAGGGGCTGAAAAATTGGGCCTTTCGTGGTGGTGGTGGTGGTGGTGGTGTTGCCACAACACTGTAAGCCCTCAGAGTTACTCTTGGTGGGTGCAGGAATGGGCCCTGCTTTGAATTATTAGATCAAGAATTGTAATTGCATGCCCCTGTTGAACAGGGGCTGAAAAATTGGGCCTTTCGTGGTGGTGGTGGTGGTGTTGCCACAACACTGTAAGCCCTCAGAGTTACTCTTGGTGGGTGCAGGAATGGGCCCTGCTGTGAATTATTAGATCAAGAATTGTAATTACATGCCCCTTTTGAACAGGGGCTGAAAAATTGGGCCTTTCGTGGTGGTGGTGGTGGTGGCGTTGCCACAACACTGTAAGCCCTCAGAGTTACTCTTGGTGGGTGCAGCAATGGGCCCTGCTGTGAATTATTAGATCAAGAATTGTAATTACATGCCCCTTTTGAACAGGGGCTGAAAAATTGGGCCTTTCGTGGTGGTGGTGGTGGCGTTGCCACAACACTGTAAGCCCTCAGAGTTACTCTTGGTGGGTGCAGCAATGGGCCCTGCTGTGAATTATTAGATCAAGAATTGTAATTGCATGCACCTGTTGAACAGGGGCTGAAAAATTGGGCCTTAGGCACTGGTGGCACAACACTACAACCCCTCACAGATACTGTACTTGGAGCACAGCAATGAGCCCTGTTGCAAAGTATTGCTTCAAAAATTGTAATGACACGCCCCTGTTAAACAGGGGCTGAAAAATTGGGCCTTAGGCACTGGTGCCACAACACTCCAACCCCTCACAGATACTGTACTTGGAGCACAGCAATGAGCCCTATGGCAAATTATTGCTAAAAAAATTGTAATTACACGCCCCTGTAAAACAGGGGCTGAAAAATTGGGCCTTAGCCACTGGTGGCGGCACCCATAAACAAAAATGATCTTCCAAGCTATCATCATCAATCGTATCATTGAGGACTCGGAGGAGGAGGATAGCCAGTCAACATAACAGCACAGGCACTCAGCATCAGCATCAGTCTTGAAGGGATGTGACATGTTAAAATCAATTAGTCTGTTATATCAGCATCAGGTGTGTGGTAGCTGGTGGTGATCCAAGACTGGTTCATCTTGATGAAAGTCAGTCGATCAACCGAGTCGGTGGACAGGCGCACCCTGTGATCCGTGACAAATCCTCCAGCAGCACTGAATGTGCGTTCCGAAAGAACGCTGGATGCAGGACAGGCCAGGAGCTCAATTGCATACTGTGCAAGCTCTGGCCAGTGATCCATCCTCAAGACCCAGTAAGCCAGAGTATTTTTGGTGGGGAAGGTGTCCAAGTCTGACCTTGCCCCTAGATATTCCTGCACCATGTTTATCAGACGCTGGCAATGGTTGCTGGAACCGATCATACTTTGGGGCTGCGGACTAAAGAATTGTCTGAACGCATCGGTCAGACGGCCACCTTCCCCACCGCTCCTTCTTTGACTGGCCGAAGCCTCAGCAACTCGTTGTCCAGGACCAGGAGTTTGTAACCTCCCAGTCTCTGGGAACGCGTTGCACAGACCTTTCTGCAAGGCCTCCCGGAGTTGTCTCATCCTCTGCTCCCTCTGCGACGGTAACATAAGGTCCGCAACCTTACCCTTGTACCGTGGATCAAGGAGAGTGGCCAGCCAGTAATGGTCCCTCTCCTTGATCCGAAGAATACGAGGATCCTTCCGCAGACTTTGCAGGATCAGGGAGGCCATGCAGCGTAGGTTTGCTGAGGCATTCGCTCCGGAGTCCTCTGGGTCACTAAGGACGACATGATCCGCAGCCACCTCCTCCCAGCCACGTACAAGTCCACTGGTTTCTTGGGACTGTAAATCATCCCTAAAAGACTGCTGCTGATGATGCTGAGTGCCAGCCTCCACCTCCATGCTGACACAATCCTCCTCCTCCTCCTCCTCCTCCTCCTCCTCCTCCTCCTCTTCCTGTGTGATGGGTGGGACAGAAGGAACACTGTCTGGGTAAAGGGGGCCTTGAGAGGCAAGGAAGTCCTCCTCTTCCTGCCTCTGTTCTGCCTCAAGTGCCCTGTCCATTATTCCACGCAGCGTGTGCTCCAACAGGTGGACAAGAGGTACAGTGTCACTGATGCATGCACTGTCACTGCTCACCATCCTCGTGGCCTCCTCAAATGGTGCCAGGACAGTGCATGCATCCCTGATCATGCCCCACTGGCGTGGAGAAAAAAAAACAAGCTCCCCTGACCCTGTCCTGGTGCCGTAGTCGCACAGGTACTCATTGATGGCCCTCTGCTGCGTGTGCAGCCGCTGCAGCATGGCCAACGTTGAGTTCCACCTGGTGGGCATGTCACATATAAGGCGGTTCTTGGGCAGGTTCAACTCCTTTTGCAGCTCAGCCAGGCGAGCACTGGCATTATAAGATCTGCGGAAATGCACACAGACTTTCCTGGCCTGCCTCAGGACATCCTGTAAGCCCGGGTACCTGCCCAAGAACCGCTGCACCACCAGGTTAAGGACGTGAGCCACACAGGGCACATGGGTCAGTTGTCCCTGTCGGAGGGCGGAGAGGAGGTTGGTGCCATTGTCGCAAACCACCATTCCTGGCTTAAGCTGGCGTGGCGTCAACCACCTCTCGGCCTGGCCCTGCAGAGCAGACAGGACCTCTGCCCCAGTGTGGCTTCTG
Organism: Rana muscosa; assembly: GCA_029206835.1. Taxonomy (NCBI): domain Eukaryota; kingdom Metazoa; phylum Chordata; class Amphibia; order Anura; family Ranidae; genus Rana; species Rana muscosa. The sequence goes on along the minus strand of CM055116.1, from coordinate 975,739,131 downwards.
TCCCCCAAACACACCAGCGCAAGCACGGCATGGCATCTTTTTGCCTGCGTACTTGCGTAGCCCCTTGAACGCCTACGGAGCACCGCTGGTTCCGAGGACAAACCACAGGAAGAGGCCATGGAGGAAGAAGAAGAGGAGGGGGTGGAGGAGAGAGGTGTGTCACAACCAGTAGTAGCATTTTGGAGGCGTGGCGGTGGAACAACCTCCAACACTACTGCACCTTGTCCTGCATCCTTCCCAGCTGCCAAAAGAGTGACCCAATGGGCCGTGAAAGAAAGGTAGCGTCCCTGTCCATGCCTGCTGGACCATGAGTCAGCGGTAATATGCACCTTACCGCTGACCGCCCTGTCCAGCGAGGCCAAGACATTGCCTTCCACATGCCGGTAGAGAGCCGGAATAGCCTTCCGTGAGAAAAAGTGGCGTTTGGGAACCTGCCACTGAGGAACCGCACATTGCACAAACTCACGGAAGGGGGCCGAGTCTACCAACTGAAAAGGCAGCAGTTGAAGCGCTAGCAATTTAGCCAAGCTAGCATTCAACCGCTGGGCATGTGGATGGCTGGGAGTGAACTTCTTTCGACGGTCCAGCAGCTGGGGCAGGGAAATTTGCCTGCTAGAATCGCACGTCGGTGTACTGCTAGCAGAGTGGCCGCAAGTACTTGGCTGTGACACACCTAATTCTACACCTTCATTCCTCTCAGTGCATGTTTCAGAGAGGACTGAAGTTATAGTGGGGTTGGAGATCCCAGCTGATGCGGTGCAAGGAGAGGTCCGCTTTGTTCTTTGGTGTGGGTCTTTGAGGTAGGCTTGCCAACGAGCTGCATGGCAGGTCAACATATGTCTGGTCAGGCATGTGGTACCCAAGCGGCTGATGTTTTGGCCACGCGATATACGCTTGAGACATATGTTGCAAACAGCAGCTGTGCGATCTGATGCACTAGCCTCAAAAAAGGCCCACACCAAAGAACTTTTTGAATGACGGGCAGAGGCAGCGCCCTGCACAGGCGGAGCTCTGCGGTGTGATTCCGTCGGTGTACTGCCCTTACGCTGGCCACCAAAGGGCATCCTGCCTCGTTGGAGATGTGCCTCCTCCTCATCCTCCTCCTCCTCCTCTCTCCTATTAGGCACCCACGTGGAGTCAGTGACCTCATCATCCCCTCCCTCCTCATCACTGGAGCCAATCTGGCAGTATGCTGCAGCTGCTGGAACATGACTGCCAGATTGGTGTCCTTCTTGAGCATCCCCTCTGTCTGCTCTCACGCTACTGCCTTCCTGTAGCTGGGTTTCATCATCAGACCCTTTGAAACGCTGGGCATCCTCCTGGAGCATGTACCCAACACTGTGCTCAAACAGTTCGGGGGACTCCTCAGGAGGAGGACATGGTGGGTCTAGGGAAGGAGTGACTGATGATGAGTCTGACATTGATACCAGGGAAGAGGACGCTTTGGCAGCTGCTTTTCCAGTACCCTGAGCCTGGGTGAGAGAGGATGAGGAGGAGGAGGAGGGCTTGGTCATCCACTCTACCAAGTCTTCGGCATGATGTGGCTCAACATGTCCAGCTGCCGAAAAGGACAAGCGTGTCCCATGGCCATGTGCTGATGACAATGCACCGCGTCCACGACCAGCACTGTTGCCCCCAGACACAGAGCCTGCTTGCCCTCTTTTATTGCCTCCTGACTGTCTGCCTCTCCTTGTTTGCCTTCCAGACATTCTAATAGATGGCCTGCAGGGAGATGGGAAAAAAGCAATAAGGGCTACCTTCAGGTGTCCTTCTCTGTCCCTTTACTTAAGGATTTCTAAATATGGTTGAGGATGATTGCTTTTGCACAGAATAGCACAACGACAATTTCCCTGACTGTCCAAAAAAACAAGGATTTCAAAGATGGTTGATGAGGAATGCTTTAGCACACTATAGCACAAGGAGAATTTCCCTCACTGTCCTTCCCTGTCCCTAGAAACAAGGATTATCACAGTGAAAGAAACTGACACTCTCCCTACCTATAGTTTTCTGTCCCTAGAAAAAATGTTTTTTTAAAGCACACTATAGCACAAGGAGAATTTTCCTCACTGTCCTTCCCTGTCCCTAGAAACAAGGATTATCACAGTGAAAGAAACTGACACTCTCCCTACCTATAGTTTTCTGTCCCTAGAAAAAATGTTTTTTTAAAGCACACTATAGCACAAGGAGAATTTCCCTCACTTTCCTTCCCTGTCCCTAGAAACAAGGATTATCACAGTGAAAGAAACTGACACTCTTCCTACCTATAGTTTTCTGTCCCTAGAAAAAATGTTTTTTTAAAGCACACTATAGCACAAGGAGAATTTCCCTCACTTTCCTTCTTTGTCCCTAGAAACAAGGATTATCACAGTGAAAGAAACTGACACTCTTCCTTCCTATAGTTTTCTGTCCCTAGAAAAAATGTTTTTTTAAAGCACACTATAGCACAAGGACAATTCCCTCACTGTCCTTCCCTGTCCCTAGAAACAAGGATTCGCACAGTAAAACACACGGACACTCTCCCTACCTATAGTTTTCTGTCCCTAGAAAAAATGTTTTTTTAAAGCACACTATAGCACAAGGAGAATTCCCTCACTGTCCTTCCCTGTCCCTAGAAACAAGGATTCGCACAGTAAAAGACACTGACACTCTCCCTACCTATAGTTTTCTGTCCCTAGAAAAAATGTTTTTTTAAAGCACACTATAGCACAAGGAGAATTTCCCTCACTTTCCTTCTTTGTCCCTAGAAACAAGGATTATCACAGTGAAAGAAACTGACACTCTTCCTACCTATAGTTTTCTGTCCCTAGAAAAAATGTTTTTTTAAAGCACACTATAGCACAAGGAGAATTCCCTCACTGTCCTTTCCTGTCCCTAGAAACAAGGATTCGCACAGTAAAACACACTGACACTCTCCCTACCTATAGTTTTCTGTCCCTAGAATTTTTTTTTTTTAAAGCACACTATAGCACAAGGAGAATTTCCCTCACTTTCCTTCTTTGTCCCTAGAAACAAGGATTATCACAGTGAAAGAAACTGACACTCTTCCTACCTATAGTTTTCTGTCCCTTGAAAAAATGTTTTTTTAAAGCACACTATAGCACAAGGAGAATTCCCTCACTGTCCTTCCCTGTCCCTAGAAACAAGGATTCGCACAGTAAAACACACTGACACTCTCCCTACCTATAGTTTTCTGTCCCTAGAAAAAATGTTTTTTTAAAGCACACTATAGCACAAGGAGAATTCCCTCACTGTCCTTCCCTGTCCCTAGAAACAAGGATTCGCACAGTAAAACACACTGACACTCTCCCTACCTATAGTTTTCTGTCCCTAGAAAAAATGTTTTTTTAAAGCACACTATAGCACAAGGAGAATTCCCTCACTGTCCTTCCCTGTCCCTAGAAACAAGGATTCGCACAGTAAAACACACTGACACTCTCCCTACCTATAGTTTTCTGTCCCTAGAAAAAATGTTTTTTTAAAGCACACTATAGCACAAGGAGAATTTCCCTCACTTTCCTTCTTTGTCCCTAGAAACAAGGATTATCACAGTGAAAGAAACTGACACTCTTCCTACCTATAGTTTTCTGTCCCTAGAAAAAATGTTTTTTTAAAGCACACTATAGCACAAGGAGAATTCCCTCACTGTCCTTCCCTGTCCCTAGAAACAAGGATTCGCACAGTAAAACACACTGACACTCTCCCTACCTATAGTTTTCTGTCCCTAGAAAAAATGTTTTTTTAAAGCACACTATAGCACAAGGAGAATTCCCTCACTGTCCTTCCCTGTCCCTAGAAACAAGGATTCGCACAGTAAAACACACTGACACTCTCCCTACCTATAGTTTTCTGTCCCTAGAAAAAATGTTTTTTTAAAGCACACTATAGCACAAGGAGAATTCCCTCACTCTCCTTCCCTGTCCCTAGAAACAAGGATTCGCACAGTAAAACACACTGACACTCTCCCTACCTATCCTTCTCTTTCCCTAAACTAAAGGAATCCAGGTTAAGCAAGAAAAAAATAAATGTCACTGTCCCTGCCTATGCTTCTCTTTCCCTGCTCCGGAACACACTACACTAGGCCGCCGTGCTGGCGGCCTTTTATAGTGTGGGGCGTGTACTAAACACCCTCAGCAATAATTGGCCACAGGCATCCTGCCTGTGGCCAATCATTGCTCTCCTCGCTGCCGGCGCTGTGATTGGCCAAGCATGCGGGGTCACAGTGCATGCTTGGCCAATCACAGCGCCTGGATGACACTGCGATGTCGTAGTGCATTGTGGGCCGTTCGCGTCACTCGAATTTGGCGCGAACGGCCCAAATCGTTCGATCTTCGTCGAACGATCGAACAGCCGATGTTCGAGTCGAACGTATGTTCGACTCGAACACGAAGCTCATCCCTACTCATGAGTAAGGTGAGGACCTGATCTTTTTATTAATCAGGGAATAGATATATGGATGATTGCTAATGCTCTCCATAGACGGTTCGAATCTCGTCCAGTTCAGCAGGGACCAGCTGAGATTCTATCTATGTATGGGCAGGCTGAATGTACCCGCTGGGAGCACACAATGGCTCAGTGGGAGTGTTGATGGGGGAAAATGTCTCCGTCTTTGGCCTGCTTAAAGTGCTTGTTAAACCAATATGTGATCTTTATACATCCCCTCTGTTAGATAAAAACCTGTGTCCTAGTGCCTGTGCTTTATTTAAAAAAAAAGCAAATTTCTAACTGATTTCACAGCGCCTCCTGGCACTCACGTGACTCCTGGCTCTCTCCTCTCCCCGTCTGACACCTCCAGCGGGTGGGCCCGAGAACTCCCACTGACGTCAGCTGGGGAAGTGGGGAGGAGAGGAGGAGTCACATAAATGCCGGGAGGCGTTGTGAAATCAGGTAGAAATCTTTTTTTTTTTTTTTTCTAATAAAGCACAGGCACTAGGACACAGGTTGTTATCTAACAATGGGGATGGTATAAAGCTTTTATAGTTTTGTAGCAGTGGGTAGAGGAGCAGAGTGGCACTAGTGAGAGCTGACAGGCAGGGAGGGGAGCGGGGAGGAGGACAGAGGGAGACAGAGGAGAGATGCAGATAGCAGCAGATGACAGAGGCACGTAAACTGACCATGGTGTCAGGGCTCAGCAGCCATGATACACCAGGGTCAGTTTACAGGGGGGAGGGTATAGCCAGCTATTTCAGGTGATACAGGGGGCCAAATTACACAGCACAAGCACTGTGCTGTATAACATGCTTTAAGGGAACAGGATTCATTATTTTTTTTTTTTAGGGTAACAAACACTTTATGTACATGGATGCCAAAAGAACAAGATGATCCATATGAGGAGAGTGGTTTAGGGAGGATGGGCGTTTGTGCAGTGGTGGGAAAGTGTGAGGCAGCTGAAGGTAGGGACTTGGGAAATGAATGGAAGAATAGCAAGCAGCAGGTTGGGATCAGAGGCCTTCATCCAGGGGTCCATTAGGGAAAAGTTAGAGATGTGACTGTCAAAGAAAATTAAAAAAATTTGCATATCTATATCTGTATTCATTGGTTTGAGAACTGCTTGTTTAGGTTGGCCCATGATGGGTCTGTACATCTAAATGGGTCCGTACATATAAACATTGTCCGGCAAGACTATGTGTGCATGTAAAGGTTTATGGCATTGTTGCTGATGTGGATCAGTTCTTCCATTTCCGCTACGTAGTCTGTGCCACTGTGTAGTCTATGCTATGTTGGGTGTGCTGGTAGACATTTAAAATCTCAAATCAAAATTTGCGGCATTTAGATGGAAGGGGAGGGATCTGAATACCATAGGTAGCAAGCCCTGTGTGGTGTACAAGGAGGTTGTGTCCCAAAATGTTTCCAATAAGTTAGTGTAATTGGGACCAGAATAGATGGATTCGGGGGCATGTCCACTCGATGCAGAAGTGAATTCCAGTTTCCATATGACTTCTCCAATAGACCTTGGAATGTCTGTTAGCATTTTGTACAGGGCTTCCGCAGTGCAGTACTTGTTGTTTTTTTTTTTTTTTATATACATGATAGTGTTGAATCTCAGATTTGCCGTGTTCAATGTGAATTTATTACTGGCAAAGGTATATCTGCAGAACTTCTTAAAGGATAAGTCCACCTTTTTAGAAACATATAATAAAAGCACATACTTTTGCAGAAAAGAAAATGTGCATTTATAATTTTTTCCTGCAGGTGCCTGGAAAGCACTGCACCTATGATCAATGGATCAGGGGTGCAACGTCCGTCTTCTGCAGACAAGCCCTGCAGCTTTCAGTTTCAAGGCTGCAGGGCTTGTGAATGCATTACAAGGGCCAAATCAGCAGTTCATTCAGAGCTACAAGCCACCTGTCGTGGTGGTTGACGGTACTTGCAGTTTTCTCATTCACAAGAAACTGTGAATGAATGATGCGGCCTGATGAATAGCGGAGCCCTGCACGCTGTTTTTGAATTATGACAGCGCATAAGGGGAGAAGATCCCCCGCCTACTGTCACACTGAAGGGGAGATCAAGGGAAAGGCGGCAGGAGCTGGAACATGTTACATGTTCCATCCTAAATTTTCTAAGCACTATTTATACCTAAATTTGTAAAATAACAACATTAAGGCATATGACATTACTGCAGTTAAATTGGTATATACAAGACTCCCTAGCATGCCATAACCTGGAGGTCTGAATCAGGAACTAAAGCTTTATCTAATCAACTTCCTTATTCTTTTGAAAGCTGAGCTGTCAGTTGACATTGTTTAGAGGAGGTGGTGGGGAGTACACAGACACAAACTGTGTTAAAGGTATTGTATTCTGATCAGTATCGTATTCTGCCAGTTTTTCTTCCAGTCAAGGAAAGGAATAAGATTCTATTAATTATGTTGGTGTTATTGATGTCAGGTACTCAGTGTACAACAACTGACTTCACTTGTTATCACTCTTTGAATAGAAATTCTGAATCTTCTTTAAAGGGTTAGTTCACCTTTATCACAAACTGCCTGTGCAGCTCTGACAACTTGAATAATACCCTTGCTATAAGTGTAGGCCATTTACATACCTTATCAATCCTGACTGGAATACTCCAAGGACGTTGCTATGTGAGGCCTAGTCATCACTGCTCACCTCCACCATCACAGGAGTGAGCTCTCAAATGCTGAGCTCAGAGCTACTGCATCAGCTGAGAGAGAAAGAGTATGTGGGGGGGTCTGAATCCGAGAAAGAGCTTACTCTGATGGTGGAGGTGAGCAGTGATGACTAGGCCTCACTTAGCAACATTCTGGGAGTAGTTAGCAATGTCCTGGGAGTATTCCAGTCAGGCTTGATAAGGTATGCAAATGGCCTACACCAGTGTTGGCGAACCTTTTTGAACCTGAGTGCCCAAACAGTGACACAAAACCAACTTATTTATTTCAAAGTGCTAACACAGCATTAAACCTACCAGTGGCTCTGTACAGAGGATGGGAATGAATATCCCTCTAAATGAGCGCCAAGGGACCAAAAATGTACGATTCTGCCAGATTCACTCAGAATACAGGGTTTAGGAGTGCGTTACGCTCAGAATAAACTGTGAAACATACACTGAACTACCTTACACATACACTGACCTACCTGACACATACACTGAGCCCCTCTGACACATACACTGAGCCCCTCTGACACATACACTGAGCCCCTCTGACACATACACTGAGCCCCTCGGACACATACACTGAGCCCCTCGGACACATACACTGACCTACCTGACCCATGCACTGACCTACCTGACACATACACAGATATGCCGCGTACACACGATCGGAAAATCCGACAAGAAATCCGTGGATTTTTTTCTGACGGAATTTCGGCTCAAACTAGTCTTTCATACATATGGTCACACCAAATTCCGTCTGTCAAGAACGCGGTGACGTACAACACTATGACGACCCGAGAAAAATTACGTTCAATGCTTCCGAGCATGCGTCGACTTGATTCCGAGCATGCGTGGTTTTTAGTGCGTCGGAATTGCATACAGACGATCGGAATTTCCTCCAAGAAATTTTCCCGTCGGAAAAATTGAGAACCAGCTCTCAATTTTTTCTTGGCGGAAATTCCGACAGAAAAATTACGATGGAGCCTACACACAGTCGGAATTTCTGACCAAAAGCTCACATCGGACTTTTCCTGTCGGAATTTCCGATCGTGTATACGCGGCATTACACTGACCTACCTGACCCATACACTGACCTACCTGACACATACACTGATACACTGACCTACCTGACACAAACACTGACCTACCTGACATATACTTCCTGCACTACTCACACCTCCCCCACACACAGTACAATGTAGATTGGAGGATCCATCATCTTCCATACCTCTTCATGTCCTCATCGTCCAGCTCTCCCCAGCACTGGGCAGGCAGTACTGCAGGAGTCCCCGCCACCCAGGCACTGCTTGGTATCCCCACCGCCGGGAGGTCAGCTAGCAGCCACTGCACCTCTCCCATGGTCATGATCTGCTACGAGCACCGCCTTTTCCCCTCCGCTGTTCCACAGGTCGCAGTGCCAGGGGGACAGGCTGGACCAAAGTAGGCTTCAGCCTTGTACACACGACCGGTTTTCCCCGCAGGAAAACTGCCAGGAGAGCTTTTGGCCGGGAATCCCGGCCGTGTGTATGCTCCCTAGCAGTTTTCCCGACGGGAAAACTGATGGAAAAAAATAGAGAACCTGCTCTCTATTTTCCCGTCGGGATTCCCGGCAGAGTGTTTCCTGCCGAGAAAACCGGTCGTCTGTATGCTTACCTGAAGGGGAAATAAACCACGCATGCGCGGTAGCATAGAACGTAATTTAGCCGGCTAGTCGTAATCTTTGACGTCACCGCATTCTTGCCATTCAAAAGAACGGCGGGTCTTTTGTGTGGCAAGCTTGGCAGGAATCCCGTTGGGAAAACTGACGGTTTTCAAACAGATGGGATTCCTGGCCGTGTGTACAGGGCTTTGGGGGCAGGGGGAGCTGGAATATTGGGCCACAGAGGGGAATGCTCAATTGCCTCACCGAAGGTCTTGGGGAGGCAATAAGCTGCAGCACAGACCCTCGGGACAGAGGAGGAATAACTTTACACCCCCCTAAGACTTTTTGGGGGCCCACTTGGGGCTATAGCCCCTGTCAGCCCCCCCCCCCCCTGCCGACGCTACTGGCCCTAATGCAAGGAAGAGAGCCGGCTCCTTTGCCTGTACCACCAGTGCAAGTGACTGCCTGGCGGGTGGATTCCGCCCCCATCCTGTCGGCGCTGGCTCCGTAAGCTTGCATGCCCACAGAGAGGGCTCTGCGTGCCAGCTGTGGAATGCGTGCCATAGGTTCGCCATCACTGGCCTACACCTATAGCAAGGGTATTATTCAACTTTAGTCAGAGCTGCAGTTTGTTTTAATCTACAAACATCCCTTACCTGCATGGGGAGATTTTTTGTAAAGATGAACTATGCTTTTAAAGAGAACAAATTGTGTTTTTTCATATATTTCCTGATTTTTTTAAGTATAACTGTACTTTTAGTTTGATAAGCCTTTAAATGTGTACCCCACCTTGCCTGTCCCAACTTGTTCAAGATTTTTGCTGAGCAGCCCACTGAGAGCTAAACAGCCTTTGCTTAAATGGGCTCTGCTTCTTCTATACATACAGTACACAGGAGCATAACGTTGCCTATAGATAGTAAAACTTATGCCGTTTGTCGCCGTTGTACAGGCGTGCGCAATTCTAAAGCGGATTGGATGGGACATATTTAGATGGGGGTTCCCGATTTATGTCTTGCCTAGGGCAGCACAAAACCAAAATATACCACTGTACATACACACTGCAGTGTCTGCTCGTTCTCATGGATTCCCAAGGCCATGTACACTTGGGACAAATAATAGAGAGATCCCCAGCAGCAACCTCCCAAACCCTCCTCTCACAATGGAATGCCAGCCAGTTCTTTCAGGCAGTATTTCATCACTTCCTGAGCATGCGTCGACTTGATTCTGAGCATGTGTGGGTTTTTTCTCCGATGGAGTTCCACACAGACGATCGGAATTTGCTATAGTTTTTTTTTTCCATCGGATAAATTTAAAACATGTTCTATTTTTAATCACTGATGGAAAAAAGACCGATGGGGCCCATACACGATCGGTTTGTCCGATGAGAAAAGTCAATCGGACTGTTTTCATCGGTAAAACCGATCGTGTGTACACGGCATTATAATTCCCTTTAAAGTGTGAAGTGATTATATGGTAGACATTTTTCTCACTACTCTGGCATTCCTAAAGACTTTTATCTTGCTATCGACATATGTACAGTGTTGTTGCGTGCACTTATATGGCCAATTTTCTTTTACAGATATCAATTCTGACCTAGACAATGAAGTCTCAGGAGACAACGAAAGTGAACATCCAGAGGAAGAGCTTTAGAGTTCCCTGATCCATATCTTTAGATCTTCCACTTGAATTCAGGTTGCACACAGTCTACTAAAGATCCTCCTAACAGAGGAATAGCTCCTACAGTTCTGGCCCTGCTGCAATTTACAAACACAGGGCTGTTTATGTGGACCGAGTGACAGGGTCAAGATCCATTTTAATGAAAGTCTCATACAAAGATGTATGTGTGTACAGCTGTAGCACAATATTGGACACATTTATGCAAGATTGATTTCATGACAGCCTGCTACAGTGTTGTGTTTAACAGGGGAATAGTAATCTGAAGGCATAGAAATGGGAGCACAGCTGTTGTCCCCAGGAACCTTCTTAGGGAAAATGCAATGCCCTCGCCACATAAAGATGCTCAACTCGTGATTGCAGTACTACTGATCCCAAAAACTGGAGGCCTTACATTCAGTAGGCAGAGATAAAATGCTGTGGCTCACTTCTTGCTTGCACCTGAGCCTTGAAAGGCTAGTATAAGGTATCCATACATTAGAGATTATTCTAGTTCTCTGATGGGCTAGAAGACCCTGTAAAAGTCACTGTTACCTAATATGCACAATTATTGAACAGTGCCTAGTCAGAATGTTATATGAACTTTTCCATCCTGTCTGATAGTTTACATCCATTGTCACTGATCTGATCTTGGTCTGACTCCATACATGGTCATATCTTTGTACATTTGTGTTGGAATAATTCAGATTTGCACTCTCTCAGTAATGATAGCCCCTTACAAATTAATTTGAGCTGAACCTCCGGGCCCATTTGAGTCAATGAAAAAGATTGTTTGTGAAAAGGACCTCCAGCTATTGCAAAACTACAAGTCCCATCATGCCTCTGGGTGTCATGCTTGTGGCTGTCAGAGTCTTGCAATGCCTCATGGGACTTGTAGTTCTGCAACAGCTGGAGGTCTGCTAATTGCATATCCCTGGTCTAAATGATAAGAACCGTGCTAGAAAAATGGAGATGTTTGCTTTTGCACAATGAAAATTTTACAGGCCCTTGTAGCTTAGCCTAAAAAATAGATAAACTATATTACCAAAAGTATTGGGACGCCTGCCTTTACACACACATGAGCTTTAATGGCATCCCAGTCTTAGTCCGTAGGGTTTAATATTGAGTTGCCCACCCTTTGCAGCTATAAAAGCTTCAACTCTTCTGGGAAGGATTTGCACAAGGTTTAGAAGTGTCTATGGGAATGTTTGACCATTCTTCAAGAAGCGCATATGTGAGGTCAGGCATTGATGGGGACAAGAAGGCCTGGCTCGCAGTCTCCGCTCTAATTCATCCCAGTAAAGGCCAGCCAAGTTCCTCCACCCCAAACTCGGTCATCCATATCTTCATGAACCTTGCTTTGTGCACTGGTGCGCAGTCATGTTGGAACAGGAAAGGGCCATCCCCAAACTGTTCCCACAAAGTTGGGAGCATGAAATTGTCCAAAATGTCTTGGTATGCTGATGCCTTAAGAGTTCCTTTCACTGGAACTAAGGGGCCAAGCCCAACCTCTGAAAGACAACCCCACACCATAACCCTCCCCCCTCCACCACCATTATTTGGACCAGTGCACAAAGCAAGGTCCATAAAGACTTGGATGAACGAGTTTGGAGTGGAGGAATTTGACTGACTTCAACCTGATAGAACACCTTTGGAATGAATTAGAGCGGAGACTGCAAGCCAGGCCTTCTTGTCCACATCATTGCCTAACCTCACAAATGCACTTCTGGAAGAACGATCAAACATTCCCATAGACACACTCCTAAACATTTATGGACAGCCTTCCCAGAAGAGTTGAAGCTGTTATATCTGCAAAGGGTGGGCCAACTCAATATTGAACTCTACAGACTAAGACTGGGATGCCATTAAAGTTCATGTGCGTGTAAAGGCAGGCGTCACAATACTTTTGGTAATATAGTGTATGTCGTTATTTATGAATTCATAATGAGCCATTGTGACTGTGTATGCACAAGATGTGTGTATGCGTATACGCATTTTTCCAATGTTGACAAAGCACACATATCTCTTGCTTGTTTATCTATGTCTTGTATCTCTTAATTCCTCCTAAGGAGGGTAATTTCATGTGACTTACTTCTTGAATAGACAATTTCTGATTGGAGTAGTTTTACTGTGTAGTACAACAATGTTTTAGAAGCTTTGAGCAGACATGCACTATACACACGTTGCTCTACTAAGATATTCTACTTTTATATTTCTGATGCACTTCATTTAAATTTTTGCTAAAGACTTGAACAATGTTTACTACTGTTTCTCCAATAATGCAAAGAGCAAAGGCCAGAGTACTACAAACAAAACCACCAATCAGAAATAATTATTTTCTGTACTCTGACTACTCTGCACTGATAAAAACTGTTAGTTGCTTGGTTGTTATGGATAACTACATATTATTTTGATTGTTCCCATGTTTTTAATATTTTGTGGTTGCAGATCTTGTAAATTTATACTGTACATATACTGATGAAAGACTTTACAAGTTAGGATCCCAGGGTGATGTAATTTGAAATGATCACAAAATATTACAATGCAGTTAAGGTGGTGATGGTTTTTTGTCTCCAGATAACCTGATGAGCAAGTCTTGGCAACCAACAGCAGACCCTACAGACTTCAGATTCATGCAGTTCATGTACAGTTAAAGTATGACTAAAGGCAAAACTTTTCTTTTTTTTAGTTTTGGATAGAGTGGAGATGGATTAGAACGCTTGTCAGTTTTTATTGCTGTCTGTGCCCCTTTTAGGGAGATTCACCCACTCTATTTGTCTTGTTTACCATTATCATTATTGAAAGTAAAAAGTAAAAGAAAATCCTAAATATTGGGTTGTCCACAGAAAAGTAATAGAGGGAAAATCTTCCAAGGGGGACACTAGTTCTGGGGACCCCAAGGAATTCCCTCTATTTGCATGGATTTCCTCTCCCTTCCTGTTTGGCTATAGGACAGGACGTGAAGGGAAATCTCTGCAATAGGACACGGATGGAAGAAAAAAAAATCTGACAGGGATGATAACCCCTGCTTGCTCTTTACCAAAACCACTTAACCACTTAAGCCCCGGACCATTTTGGCTGGTTAAAGAGCAGGCCCCTTTTTGCGATTCGGCACTGCGTCGCTTTAACTGACAATTGCGCGATTGTGCGACGTGGCTCCCAAACAAAATTGACGTCCTTTTTTTTCCCACAAATACAGCTTTCTTTTGGTGGTATTTGATCACTTCTGTGGTTTTTATTTTTGCGCCTCATGATGTCATTGTTAAAGTGATATATGTACATTGTAGGGATTTTAACAAACTTTGTTGCAGACTCCTAACTTTTGTTATTCTGAAGAAATAGCTGTTAGTTTTGACTTTGTCCATGTGCAAAATGAATGTTAATAGCAGTGATTTCAAAATGATTGATTCAGCTGCTGGATTTCCAGGGTTCCAATGAGGAATTTTGCAAAGTCTGCATCCTCTTAGACGCAATTTCACTTTGGGAGTATCTCACCAGAAATTACACTTTTTTTGCAGGGGATGCCCAAAATCGGACTTGTATCTAAAGCCGACCATAGACGGTTTGAATCTCGACCGGTTCAGCCAGGGGAGGCCTGGGCCAGGGGGCAGGGTGGCTATTGCCTCCCAGGCCGCCCTAACTTAAGTTCAAAATGGCCAGCAGCCGCTGCCAGCTACCAGCTACCATTTTGTTTTTTATTCTGGTCTAGGAAGTCGGGCCGGGGGCATGGCCATTGCGGCCAACCACTAGCTGTTGCGTTCCAGGAGTTGTAGTCCGCACTCAAGCTTCTGGTGGGTGGAAAACACAGCAACGCAGAGGAAACTACAACTCCCTGGGACCGGATTCTTGGAAGCAGGCAGAGGCAGGGCGTGCCAGGGAGTCGGGACACAGGGCTGCAGGGCTGGGCGCTGGCTGCAACTTGACCCCAGGATCAGGAGCGTTACCCCCCCAGGAGACCGTGGCGTGCAAGGACCTGCTGAGCTGAGATTGCTGAGGTGAGAGACCCTGACACCCCTAGCTGACCCCCCATCTCCCCCACCATACACCCCATGTAACCTGCCCCAGTGATCAGGCTGCACTGATGGGCACTGGTGAGGCTGCATTGAAAAACCAGGTGGACCATGGATGGTGAGCTGATTCGGCGGTTCAATGGGCCACTTGACTGGACTTGCCTAAGGCCGCCAGCCCTCCCCTGGGTTCAGCCATGTATGGGCAGGCTAAATGTACAGAAGTTGATTGATCGATCAACTGCTATTATTGCTAGCGGCACTGACTGTGTTGATGGGGGAATGAAGAGATTTTTATTTTCTGCAACCCGTGGCTGGCTTTAGTGCAGACTTCTGGGGAAATCAGTAATTCAATCATACAAGCAGGAAATTACATTTCTGGGGTGCATTCTGTACACCAGGTTGCATTGCATTTTACAGAAAATGACACCACTGCAGATTGAAAAAAAAATGGTAATTTTTTATACCATTAAATTACGATATGACTTGTGTTATATTTGTATATGCTATATTGATTTTTTTTTATTTGCTATTTTTTTCCCTACGAATGTGGAAGGCTCTGCTCATAGGAACCAATAGGAGTTTCCATTCCTGTGTATCACATTACAGCCCTGATTGTGCACTGGTGTGTGCTTTAAAATAAGTTCTAATAATCTTCACAGAGGGCAGGCACACCCAACAATTTAATTTGAAAATCTGGTTTAGGAGATCAGCCATTTTGTTTTTTTATTGGTTCTCTTAAATTTCAGAAAATGTTAATATTTAGAGGTGCAAACAGCTTCACGCTTTTGTATCTGTTTTCTTAAGACATTTGTTAGTTAAAATGCATGCTAATCATGTAGCATTTTGAGATTAAACAATTTTTTGATGGAATAGGGCAGACCCTATGTTGGGCCACACACAAGGATACTGTAGAGAACCCTGGTTTAGGATTTGTCTATACACAGACCATTTCTGACAGATTGCTGATATGATAACCTCTTACATTATGGCCATCTACACATGAATATTTATTTAAAGGAAATAAAAATGAAACTTAATCATACTAGATTATAGACACCTCCAAGTGAAGGTGTCTTGTAACTCCCAGTACTGGGGTGCTATGATATGCAAACCATCTTTGGTCCCCAGCTCTGGTCCACCCTCCCCTACCTAACTATTGGCCCATCACATTCATGGCCAGCCTCATTAACCAATGTTATTAGAGAATGGTGTCACTTTAAGTACTGCGTATGTAGTGATGGATGTGGTTGTACTGAACATGCAATGGTTTGGTCTGTGTTGGGTGGGACATGCAGCCTCATATATAAAAGGAGACAGAATGGAAAGTGATAGTAGTTTCTAGGCAGTTGAGTTTAGAATAATTTTTTCAAATGCATGTAACAGCTTGCGGTAACTCGTGTTTAGCCACGTTTCGTTTACAGGCATTTTTCAATTTTTGACTATTAAAAAAGAAAGCGCTTCTAAACGCAAACACGGCAAAACTGATGTTTTTAAATGTCGGTTTTACTATCTGTCAAGTTAAATCGTTCAAGAGAGGTTGTAAAACGTCCCGTATACATTAAGCCTAAGTGTGTATGTGTTACCTGTAGGAGCCAGTCAGATTCCACCTACCATTTATCATAATTATTTTATTGACAGAAAGACCTAAAGTGGACCTATCATTACAAAAATTACATTTTGTATGAATCAATTTTGGTACATGTGGGAACAGCCAAAAAAACACTGGTATAAAAAATCAGCACTTTTTTTAAGATTGTATAGCTAAAAAAGCATTAAGGCTACAGTATAATTTTTCCTTTTAAATGTGTCCAAGAAAGTTTAAGAATGCTGTTTTTAAAATTCATTGAAAATCACTGACAATAAAATGATTACTAACCAAATTACTATCATATTACCTACCAAAATGTGACCTTATTTAGGAAAATAATGTAATTTAACTCTAAAAAAACAAATCATTTGGCTCAGGAAAAAATGTACTTTTGTTCCGTCTACAAAATGTCATATATTGTGTATTTATTTTTCATTGTCTGTGAAAGTGTCATTCTTATTGCCAGTACATCTTTTCTTTTTAAAGTTCTTTTAGACTGTGTTTTTTTTTTTTCATTAACTACAACATTACAATAAATAAAATGTATTCCTTTTTAAAAGAAGTATATACATTTTTTTCAAACACTACCAATAGTACTAATATTCTCTGTCTTCATGTTAGCGTGATGGGTCTTCAAAAAGTTTCCGCACTTTTATATTGTCGTTGGAAACGGTAAGGGAGTGAGGAGTAGTAATTGGTTGTGTCTGAGAGTGTCATGTCTGGCAAGCCGGCTGACCTTGCAGTTTAGTATAATTAGTGTAATTTTGTTTTTTAAATTTTTTAATAAAAAAAGTGTGTAAACGTATTTTTGAAGAACCCTCGTATAACAATTGTTTATGCTTTTCTGTGTTTTTTTTGTATGTGTATGTGTGTGTGTGTGTGTGTGTGTGTATATATATATATGTCTGTATGTATGTATGTATGTGTGTGTGTGTGTGTGTGTGTGTATGTATGTATGTGTGTATATATATATATATATATATATATATATATATATATATATATATATAAATGTGTATGTGTATGTATATATATATATATATATATATATATATATATATATATACAGGGCTCGACAATCCCCGGGCGCCAGGTCGCAAATGCGACTAGAATTAGCGACCTGGCGCCTGGGGCAGCACAGCTGAGGTTACCTGTATCTCCGTGCAATCCCCCCCCCCCCCGCGATCGCGTGATCTCGTCGGGCCGCGCCGGCCGGTAATTTAGGCCACGGCTTTGCGGCCTTCTGCAGGCCTAGGCTTCATTCTGTAATCTGGCGCCATCTTGTGGTGGCCGTTGGTATTACAAGACAACCAGCAATGCTCGCCTGTTTCACTGCCCGCCCATCTCCTTCCCTTTACTTAGAAGTTAACCCCCAAACATTATATATATTTTTTATTCCAACACCGTAGAGAATAAAATGGCGGTCGTTGCAATAATTTCTGTCACACCGTATTTGCGCAGCGGTCTTACAAGGGAACTTTTTTGAGGAAAAAAATACACTTTTTTAAATTAAAAAATAAGACAACAGTAAAGTTAGCTAAATTTTTTTTTTTTATATTGTGAAAGATAATGTTACGCCGAGTAAATTTGATACCCAACATGTCACGCTTCAAAATTGCGTCCGCTCGTGGAATGGTGACAAACTTTTACCCTTTAAAATCTCCATAGGCGACATTTAAAAAATTCTACAGGTTGCATGTTTTGAGTTACAGAGGATGTCTAAGGCTAGAATTATTGCTCTCGCTCTACCGATCGCGGCGATACCTTACGTGTGGTTTAAACACTGCTTTCATATGCGGGCGCTACTCACGTATGCGTTCGCTTCTGCACGCATTGGTCGTTAAAAAAAAAACCTGGCTCCTAGATTCCAAGCAAATTTGTCAAGCCCTGTGTGTGTGTGTGTGTGTGTGTGTGTGTGTGTGTGTGTGTGTGTGTGTGTGTGTGTGTATATATATATATATATATATATATATATATATATATATATATATATATATATATACACTACTGTATGCTTGGGTCCACCGGTGTGAATGTGACATTTTCCAAAAATTCATTGCAGGTGAATCAACTACTGTAATACATCCATGCACCAGGAAGATGCACCTGTTTGGTAAATTTCACTGCTTTTGTAAATATATCTCTATTAACCACTTCAGCACCGGGCCTATTCTGGCACTTTTTTACAGGTTACCATTTTCGCGTTACAGAGGAGGTCTAGTGCGAGAATTGTTGCACTCATTCTAACGCACGCGGCGATACCTCACATGTGTTGTTTGAACGGCGTTTACATATGTGGGCGGGACTTACGTGTGTGTTCGCTTCTGAGCGTGAGCTACCAGGGACAGGGGCGTTTTATATTTTTATTTTATTTTTTTACACTTTTTTTTTTTACTTTTTATTTATTTTTTTATCACTTTTATTCCTATTACAAGGAATGTAAACATCCCTTGTAATAGGAATCTATTGTGACAGGTCCTCTTTATGGAGAGATGCAGGGTCAATAAGACCCCACATCTCTCCTTCAGGCTGGAAAGCATGAGATTGGTTAAAAAAAATTCACCGATCTCGTGCTGACAGCCGAGATCACGGCTTTGTTTACATACGGGAACCCCGGCGTGACGGCATAACGTCGCGCCCGGGCCTCCGACGGTCATAGAGATGACTGGTGACCACCTGGTCACCAGTCATCTCTATGCTTCCCATCCGGCGCCGGTCGATTCGTTCTCCGGGCCCCCGATGGCACGGGAGAGCCCGGAGAAGCACCGGATGGCGGCGGGAGGGGGGGGGGTTGAGGCGTCCCCTTCCGCCGCCTATAAGAACAATCAAACGGTGGAACTGCCGCTATGATCATTCTTATTGTGCACAGAATCGCTGGCTTAAAAGAATGATATCTGAATGATGCCTGCAGCTGGCATCATTCAGATATCACCGCACAAAGTCAAGGACGTCATTTGACGCTGGGCGGTAGCGAAGTGGTTAAGTACCATATTGTCTTTATAAAACGCAGGGTATTTACATCTTGTTGTCATCAAAATTTTAAATTCGCAAGGGGTTTATTCCTTAATTGGAGTAATCCAGTCATGATAGAAATATGGAGGCTGTCGTTACTGAAAATGCTGGCTTCAATGGTCCATCCATACTTCTGTGTTGCATAAACGCCCATGCTACCACAAAGCAGGACAATGTACCTGCTCTTTGCGGTGCCATTCATTATGAATTATTATTACCTCAATGGAATGCTTACGTGTGAATCCAGTCTTAATCTTTTAATCACAGATCTGGAATAATCATGCAGAGTTCCTTATCCCTGAACTTTATTCTGAGCCAGCAACTAAGAAATTATTAAGGCTTTGACAGCCAGACAAAGACCATTTTTCAAAGGAGAGGTCGGAAATGGCAGCCTACACATTTCTGCCATGACAGGTTCTCTTTGAAGTGGAAGTCATTGCAGTTTTTCCATCTGTAGCATTTCTTTTACATATGTGATATTCTTGATATATCAGACATTAAATCTCAGTTCCATTCATAGTAACAGCTCCGTGGACACCGCAATAGAATAGCAGCAATTGCTGTTTCAGGTTCTGACATAGCAAGTATACATAGGAGGTGGGAACTCTTTACCTCCCCAAGACATTATTGAAGCCATTGGGTCAGCATTACAGCCAGGAGGCATTTTCAGAAGAAAGTCAGCAATGGCAGCCTAGATTTATGCTGGCACAGATTTCTATAAGGGATAATTCACATGTCCATATAGATTATTCTTTTATATTCTTGAAGCCAAATGTGTATTTAGAACTTCTAGCACAGACACAGCCTAATACATCAATCATTTACTCCAATTTACTGCTGTTCTTATTGGGTTTAACATAACTACATGGTGCATGTATTCCAGCACCATTTCCAATGGATTTATGGAGGTATTTTTCCTTGGTAAATAAAATCCTTCATGGAATGGTCTTATGCAAAACAGATCTGAAAAAATATTAGTAGTTAGTTAGAGAAGTAAGGATTCTTTGGACAATGACATTGGAGGTGAAACCAAAGCTGCAAATATATTGCGTTCCTGGGGCTATAAGGGGTTCTCGGGGGGGTCAAAGAATTTGACAGAAGCTAGACTACTGACCTCCTTATAATAATGTGTTACCAGAATGTAACTTGGAAGAAAGAGGTGACTTTTGACATTCTCTCACCTTTCAGTGTACTTGTTCCAGTTTAGAGACTCACAAAAAACTTAGAGGAACTGCAGTCTGCTCACATAATTTGTAATAAAAACATCTTAGACATTCTGAAGCTTCCCGCCAACCACTTTGCATATTATTTTATATATATTGTACTGTGATTCTGTACTTGCCAAGTATGCTGCAGAAATCTCCCTCCACTGAGTCTGGCTGCATTCATTTTGTGGGCAGCTGAAGCTGCTGCCTGTTCACTTCCTGGATTTACACAGACACACAGAGTCACACTTTCAGCTCTGCAGCCCTGCAGCTCTCATTGGCCCTCCTATGACTATCCCCCCTCGCTTCCTGGCAAACCCTCACAAGAGCGGGAGAGAGCTGTGCACGATGTCATAAGCCTAGGCTAATGACCAGACAAAAAAACAGGAAGTGGGCTGTATAAGGTATTTACTAGCAGAAAAAAAAATGTTTTACTATCCAAAGTTAAAACAACAAGAGTAGAAGATTTAAAAGATGGAAAGTTGAAAAAAATTACCGAAGATTCGCTATAAAGTAGAACTATAGGCAAAACTTTTTTTTTTGCATTTTGGATATAGTAAGGGAGGGTCGTAACCCCTGTCAGTTTATTTTTTTACCATCTGTGTCCCATTGGGGAGATTTCCCTTCACTTCCTGTCCCATAGCCAAAAAGGAATCATCCATGCCACATCAGTAATCATCCATGCCACATCAGTGCTCATTCGTGCCATATCTATGCCACATCCATGCCACATCAGTGCTTATTCGTGCCACATCTATGCCACATCCATGCCACATAAGTGCACATCCATGCCACATCAGTGCTCATTCGTGCCACATCTATGCCACATCAGTACTCATCCGTGCCACATCCATGCCATGTCAGCCCAAGTTCACATTGCTGCGGGTTAGAAATCGTGTGAGTTCAGCTGAACTCGTACGATTTCAACCCTGCAATTCAGTCCGACTTCAGGGGCGATTTGACAGACATCTGTGCGAGTTCCTGCACAGATGTCTATTGAACTCGCCCCCGAAGTCTTACTGCGGGGGCAACTTGAAAGACATTTCTGCGGGTTCATGCACAGATGTCTATTGAACTCACCCCCGAAGTCTCCAAAAGTAGTTCAGGAACTACTTTTTAAAATCGGTGCGGAGCTGCAAAGTTGGAGTCGCACCGATTGGCTGCGATTTGACAAGTGATTTGACCTGTCCAATCGTGCCGATGGGAAAGGGGGCTAAGTGCATAACAAAATAAAGCCCAACTCCAACAAACACTTTGTAAGCTATTGTTTTTTTTGGCGATAAATTAATAAAAGTTGATCATTGTAAGCACCCCTGACAGTGTTAAATCACCAGTGTGTCGACATGAATGACTCCCGTGCATGAGTGAGAGTGACATCATCACGTACTAGCCAATCGAGATGGCTGAATGACTGGTTCCCAGAAGAAGCCGGAAAGGAGACGCTGGCACTGGCGAGGAACCTTGCAGGCTTCAGCCCATTGAAGCTAAGGTAAGCAGTAAGCACTTACTTTTGCTGCAGGACTAAAACTTCCCAACCTTAACCACTTGCCTACAGGGCACTTTCACCCCTTCCTGCCCAAGCCATTTTTCAGCTTTCAGCACTGTCACATTTTGAATGACAATTGCGCAGTCATGCAACACTATACCCAAATGTAATTTTTATCATTTTTTTCCCCACAAACAGAGCTTTCTTTTGGTGGTATTTGATCACCACTGTGGTTTTTATTTCTTGCGCTATAAACAAAAGAATAGGGACAAGTTTGAAAACAACACAATATTTTTTACATTTTGCTATAATAAATATCCATTTTTTTTTTAAACAAATTTCTTCCTCAGTTTAGGCCGATATGTATTCTACATATTTTTGGTAAAAAAAAAAAACGCAATAAGCGTATATTGATTGGTTTGCGCAAAAGTTATAGCAGCTACAAAATAGGGGATAGATTTATAGCATTTTTATAAAAAAATAATGTTTTACTAGTAATGGCGGCGATCAGCGATTTTTATCGTTACTGCGATATTGCGGCGGACACATCGGACACTTTTGACACATTTTTGGGACCATTCACATTTATACACCGATCCCTGCTATAAAAATGCATTGATTACTGTATAAATGTGACTAACAGGGAAGGGGTTAACACTAGGGGGCGATCAAGGGGTTAAATGTGTTCCCTAGGGAGTGATTCTGACTGTGGGGGGGGGGACTGACTGGGGGAGGTGACCGATGGTTGTCCCTATGTACAAGGGACACACCATCGGTCTCCTCTCCCTGACAGGCCGTGGATCTGTGTGTTTACACACACAGATCCATGGTCCTGCTCAGTTACTGGGCAATCGCGGGTGCCCGGCGGCCATCGCGGCTGCCGGGCACGCTCATCGGGTCCCCAGTGGCGCGACAGGCGCACGCCGCCCCCTAGTGGCTTGGGAAGGTGCAACGTCATATGACGTCTGCCCAGAACAACACGGTCTTCCTCCCGTCGTCATTTGACGGCGGGCGGTGGACAAGAAGTTAAAGTAATTGTAAATGATCACCTTGTAAAACAACCCATTCAGTTTAAAATAGAAATGAAAGGCAAAACATTTGTGTATAGATATAAAAATACATTATAAATCCCCTTTTCCTCTTTTTTATAAGTGATCACATTTCCACTGTTCTCAGCTGCATAAGAACTGAGAGGGAGGAGAAGCAGCAGGACACTGAGCTTCCCAGTGATAGGCCATGCAGGGGGGGGGGGAGGGGGGTGTCAGGACAAGTTGGATCACTGGAGGAAGCACACTGAATTCCCAGCATAGCTATAGAACTGACCACAGTGTGTGCTCCAGCTTAGTGTGGTCAGTTTTTATTAGGAAAGCAGAGAGACTGGCAGGAACACCAGAGATTTCACACAAAGGAAGCAATACAAAGAGAGCAGGATACCTTTTCATGCAAGTATATGGTACAGCAGGCACATATCAGGAATATGAAATTGTGGAGTTACAATTTACAAACACTTTTATTTAATACTAATTCACATTTTGATCCGCAGGCAGAATTTTGATCCGCAAGCAGAATAGACCCAGTTGTGAATGACAAATCGCACAACGCACATTTCAGATGCCAATCTGAATGCTGCAATCGCAGCAAACCACATCACATGAAACTTGTCACCCCAAAAAAGTTCAGGAGGTTCTTTTGGGCGACATACTACACGCAATGCGGTTTACCGTAATTACAGCACAATTTATCGTGCGACAATCGCGGCAGAACCGCACCGAATTTTAGGTGCCATTTAAATGAATGGCATCTGAAATGTGCAGAACACAAAAATCACTCACCCAAGCTCTACTGCTGTATCTGAAGAGTATATGAGCAGAGTGTCGGTGCCTGGCTGTAACATTCGCTGTGGATCCATAATAGACATGAGCCAGGAAATCTATAGATTCCTCATCAATAGACTTTATTGTTACACAACAGCAATGGCAGAATACAAAAAGATGCTAACGCGTTTCAGCCGAAGCCTTCCTCATAGCATACTAGGTGATAATGCCCCTTTAGTGTGAATGGGCCATTTTTGTGCAGTGGCTGTGATCTCAAGGTGCTGCATGCACAGACACAGTCGCTCGTCCTAATGTGACAGGCTAAGTGATGTATTGTATGGCGTATCCAAAGAACAGGACTTGTAACATGAGGACTGTATGTTAGAGCATGTATTTTCCTGTCTAGTGTAGGCCATATTGCCATTGCTAGGGAAAACTGTATATGTGACATTGGCTTAAAGCAACCAGCCAGCCAGGGAATGGGTGGGTGGCGTAGGGAGATGGTTACTCTGGGAGTGAAAGGGTGTCCTGCTTGTCCCATTCACTAGCAGTTGGTTTCCCAAATTTTGGGACTGGACCTGCAGCACAGAGTACCAAGGGACCTAGCTTGGGAGGGGGCCCCTGAAAGAGATTGAGAGCAAGCACGTAGTTACAGAGTGAGGTTAATTTCCTCTATCCACTGGTGACTGTGGACATTTCACTGGGAGTGAGGTGACAAGCATTGCTGGGTTTGTAGATGCTGATGCAGGCTCTTGGACTCTGGTTCACAAATGCTGTGCACCTGGGAGCTGGTGTTCTCTAACTGTTGTGCTTAGCATTAACAGTACAGTCAGTTGGCCACATGTTGCTGGATGGTCAATTGTGTTCATTGTGGCTTGCTTCTAAGTCTTGAGTTATGCCTTAATCAGGGTCGGCCCCAGACATTGTGCTGCCTGGGACCAAGAATGAAATGCTGCCCCTCCCCCCCAAAAAAAACGCTTACCCAAAGGCCCCCACATTCTTTATTTTATATCATGATAACTAAAGAGGACCTGTCATGGCTCAATACATGTATATAGGAGTGTAGCGCCCCCCCCCCCCCCGATTTAGGGGGCACTATGTTCAAATTTAGGGGCTAGTCTGAGCCAATAGTTGGGCTCATACTGTTAATTTCCTAAAACTTGCTTCTGCTCTGGTGTGATATTGCCTGGCTGCAGTGTTCCCTGTTGCCTGTGGGTGGCGCTACCATCTCCGGCTCAGGTGGAACCACAGGGGGTATCACAACACCATTGGGTGTCCTCTCTCGGCAGCTGTGCAGTGGGCATGGTCTACCCGCTGTGCTTGCTGGGAGAGGGTACTTAAGGGGCAGACACCATTAGGCGTGAGGCGTTGGAGAGGACCCCTTGGTCCGAGAAGAACAGACACGTATCCCACCTTCGGTGGCCCTCATGGCCAGGGGTACGTGTGTGTGTTAGGCCCCGGGCACCTTTAGCCCGAGGCTGCATCGTTCCAGGTGTGCCCAGCACCTTTAGCTGAGGCCTACACTAGAAGAGGAGTCCCAGGGTGACCCGCTCTGAAGGAGAGGAAACCAGGGAATCGGTGAAGGATGTCCCATAACCTGCCACAAGCCTAGTAATGTGCCCTATTGGCACCTAAGGACTTAAAATAGTACTAGGCTGGGAAGTTTAGGACTTAGAGATTATTTCCTAATCGTATCCCTAGGAAACTACAAGTAAACGCTTCGTGCTCCACACCGGCTGCTAGGACCGCTCTTGGAGGGACTATCCGGGTGAGCAAAACCCACTCAGGCCTGAGTGGCGATGATTGATGATTGAGTGCTGCATGCCTGAACCTACCTCCTAGTTCATTTCTATCTCCAACTTTCCTATCAAGTTCCTAAGCAACCAAAATAAACCGTTTATTGGGTTTCAATACTGTCTAGACAATGGCCTTCTTGAAGTAAAGAGAGAGAATAGACTTCTTCCTATACTTTAGGGTGAAGAATCCAATGGAAGGAGGTAACTCGCTGCAGGACCCAAATCAGATAACACCACTCACCCTCTGCAATAAGGAGGATATTGGGCATGTAGCATGTTGTGTCCCACCTGCTAGCAGAGGTAAGCAAGGGAGGGATATGTGTGCTACAGGAGTGTAAAGAGGACACGTCATAGCTCAATACATGTATATAGGAATATAAATAGGACCAGTGACAGAACACCGGCCCCGCTGATTGGCCAGCAAGCTCACCTGTCGACTGGCTCACCCACTCACTCAGCCGCCGACTCGTCCGCGGACTGCTCCCCCCTGGGCGGGGAGTGTTCTGCCCGCACGCTCCTGTCACCTTGGCGCTGGGCTCCCTCACAATGGCATAAGCAGCGGAGCGGGCGGCAATTTGCAGCCCCCCTGAAAGTGCCGCTTGGGACTGATGGCACCACCGGGTCCCATGGTAGGGCCTGCCCTGGCCTCAATGCTGATTTTCACACGGAAGCAAGCACCTCCCTAGAACCTAGGCATTAGCGAGTGTTGTTCTAGTGTCTTCCACTAAGGTGCCTAAGCCCTGCCCACATGCTGGCTTTTAATAACAATAAAAGGACACTTACCTGTCCAGCAATCCAAAGCTGTCTTCACCCAGGCCGGTTCTCGGCTGGTCTTCAGATCCCTGGTGCTGCCATGCTAACTGTGGGATGTTGGCTGCGACCCCTTGCAGTTTCACAACCAGCTTCCCACTGCGTATGAATGGTCCCGCAGCCTTCTGGGACTTGTGATGTGTCCCAAGAGTATACAGGTAGAGAGGAGCAGGGCCAACTTCTACTCAGAGGCAGAAGTGGGGGCAGGTACCTATCAAAACCAGGTACTCACCGCCCCCATTACCCCCCTCAAAAAAATCCTAAAGTTGAGGTAAGTGTGGGGGGGGGGGGTGTTGTGGAAGAGAAAGCAGAAAACAGAACTTAAAATTTGTCTTTTTTGCTGCAATGTTACATTTTTGCTTTTGAGTTTAGATATACCTTAAAATGGATGTAAACCCAAATTTTTATTTTTTATTTTTTTGCTGTCACAATGTAGAGTATACGATTTCCTATCATTTGTTCCAGGTTTTGCCACAAAGAGTAAAGCTGGCCATACACCATTAGATTATCTGCAGATTTTCTATGGTTAGATGGAAAAAGTGCAACAGATTTCTCCATGTATATTAACTGTGTGGATGGAGGAATCTCCCACTTTTTCCATCTAACCATAGAAAATCTGCAGATAATCTAATGGTGTATGGCCAGCTTTAATCCAGCTCTGAGCAATCCTCTTTTATTGTTCAGTGAGATAAAACAGACAGAGAAAAACCTTTGTCCGTTCCGCCCCCTTGCTTTGAGTGACAGGTTATTTACATATCTCGTGCACTAGCTTTAGACAGGCATTATTTTTTAATTCCCACCCCCACTCCTTTTCTGAATTCATGTGGTTACTTTTCTGGATTTTTACTGGATGTTAGTGATCATAGCAGAAGGAATACACAGGAGAAAATGCAAGTTGACAAGGGGAGTGTAGAGGTGGGCGGGGAGTCTACTGACATCACGACTCCACCCACCGAGCTCCAGACAACAGATCCACCCACAGAATCTGCAGTTTTTCAGGTCTCATAACAGACAGAGGGGAGACATTTGACAGATAAGGATACATGCAGGATGCATCTGTATCCTTATAGATCAGCACTATGGAAGTAGTTTAGAAAGGATGAGAGTGGGTTTACATCCACTTTAAGGTGGTATTAAAACTCAAAACCAGGCTGCATTCGTTTTCTCTCTACTGGTTATCTGACCAGTAACACACCTCCTGTATTAGAGTCCCCACTCTGGATGAAGGAGCACAGGGGACACCTTTGGACAGCAGCATTGTCAGTGTGTGTGTGTGTGTGTGGGGGGGGGGGGGGGCTAGCACAATTAAATACACTAACAAATTGAAGCCAAATTCCAGCTAATACTATATACACTGTAATCAGTTACAGCAGACAGTTTTTTTTTCCTTTTGGTATAAAGGTTTTACATGAATAAGTAAAAGCTGATCATTGTGAGCACCCCTGTCAATGTTAAATGGTTTGTCTAACCTCTGTAACTGCTATTTCTGCAGGACAACTTGTTCTTTTGAAAAAGAACAGACTGATTAGCCAGACCACCAGATGAAAATAGAAGAAAGAAAGCCTAAAAAAGAAAACTAATGTAGCCATCACATCTAAGAAATGATCAGTTGCAATCGGCCATGAAGCCGAATGCTGTCACGGCTGGGTGCCCACAGTAGGAATGGAGGCGCCGGCGGAGAAGGGGGGAGAGAAGCGAAGCTCCGTTTGACTGCGCCGCTGGACAGTGGAGCAGGTAAGTGTCTGTTTATTAAAAGCCAGCAGCTACACTTTTTGTAGCTGCTGACTTTTAATAAATATAAAAAAAGGCTGGAACTCCCCTTTAATGACCACCCACTGCACATATACTGCGACGGGTCAGTCGCTCTGCGCCAGATCACGTACCTAGTACATGATCCGACACTTCCGGGTCTGGGGCCTCGTTCGTGCTCCACTAGCGACCTACTCCCGCTGTGATTCTATGATTCTATGACCTCGATGTCTACCGGCACTAGCTGATTACACAGGGCACAAGGCAGATTGCCATTCTGTCCGAAGGTAAGGCATAGATCCTCAGACATCCCAACCTACAAAAACTAATTTCAGGAAGGTGGCAAACTAATTTCAGGGAGGTGACGCTTCGCGCCGGCACCGACCCCCCCCCCCCCAATTAAATGCAGCCTGATCAGTGCCAATTAAATGCAGTTATACCAGTGCCAATTAAGTGCAGCCTGATCAGTGCCAATTAAATGCAGCTATAACAGTGCCAATTAAATGCAGCTATACCAGTGCCCATTAAATGCAGCCTTACTGGTGCCAATTAAATGCAGCCTGATCAGTGCCAATTAAATGCAGCCTTACCAGTGCCAATTAAATGCAGCCTGATCGGCGCCAAATTAAATGCAGCCTGATCGGTGCCAATTAAATGCAGCCTAATCGGTGCCAATTGGGCTACTTTCAAACTGAGGCTCTTTGCAGGCGCTATAGAGCTAAAAATAGCACCTGCAAAGCGCCCTGAAAGAGCCGCTCCTCTCACTCCAGTGTGAAAGCCCGAGGGGGCTTCACTCAGCCGCAATGTCGGGGGTGAGCGGGACTAAGCTCTCTCAACACCAGCCAATGATTGAGCTGCTTCAGAGAGGGGGCAGAGCCAGAGAAATGTAGCGGCCCACCCAGACCCCATGCCATTGGCTGTTTTTTTTACCTGCACGGTCCCGCCCACCCCGACATCACCTCCGACTTATGACAGCTGATCTCTCTCCCTGCATGCAGTGACATTAGCTGACAGTTTCATACATTGAACAGCTCTGGCAAAAATCACAATCTGCTGAACTCCCCCTCTCCCCTATCAGTGCCAACCAGTGCTGCCTATCAGTGCCAACCAATTCTGCCTATCAGTGCCAGTGCTGCTTATCAGTGCCAACCAATGCTGCCTATCAGTGCCAACCAGTGCTGCCTATCAGTGCCAACCAATGCTGCCTATCAGTGGCAGTGCTGCTTATCAGTGCCAACCAATGCTGCCTATCAGTGCCCACCAGTGCCAACCAGTGCTGCCTTTCAGTGCCAACCAATGCTGCATTGCTGCCTATTAGTGCCAACAAGTGCTGCCTATCAGTGCCAACCAATGCTGCCTATCAGTGCCAATCAGTGCTGCCAATCATTGCCAACCAAAGCTGTCAATCAGTGCCAACCAATGCTGCCTATCAGTGCCAATCAGTGCTGCCTAGTAGTGCCAACCAATGCTGCCAGTGCCAACCAATCCTGCCTATCAGTGCCAATCAATGCTACCTATCAGTGCCAATCAATGCTGCCAATCAATGCCCATCAGTGCTGCCTATCAGTGCCCATCAGTGCCCATCAATGCTGCCTATCAGTGCTGCCAATTAGAGCCCATCAGTGCTGCATATCAGTGACCATCAGTGCTGCCTATCAGTGCTGACAATCAGTGCCCATCAGTGCTGCTTATCAGTGCCAGTGTCCATCAGTGCTGCCAATTAGTGCCCATCAGTGCTGCCTATCAGTGCCAATTAATGCCCATCAGTGCTGCCTATAAGTGCCCATAAGTACTGCCAATCAGAGCCCATCAGTGCTGCATATCAGTGCCCATCAGTGCTGCTTACCCGTGCTGACAATCAGTGCCACCTATCAGTGTCAATCAGTGCTGCCAGTCAGTGCTGCCTATCAGTGCTTCCTATCAGTGCTACCAATTAGTGCCCATCAACGCTGCCAATCAGTGCTGCCTATCAGTGCCCATCATTGCTGCCTTAGCAGGGATGGTGGAAACCCCTCTACAGATAATTGAAATACAAATTACCTTCTAGTGCAACAACTTTTAAGTTGGGAAGATTCACATCATTAAATCACTTTGGAATTTTTATTTTTTAGATTGTTACACTTAATTGTATATTGCATAGAGAAGCCCTTGAGGAAAGTGTGTGTGGGACTTTGAAGGTGCTCATTGAGAATATGACCAAATCAATAGAATAAATGCCAAAAATATTTTGGGTAAAAGTATCTATATTTAATACATGATATACATGGTATAAAAACAATAAGGAAAGGAAATACAACGCAGTGTATTCGTTCCTTTTACGTCACATATATTATCCGTCCTACATGTTTCGCATAAATTATGCTTCTTCAGGGACGCACATGGGCTTTGATTTATCTAAAATAGACATAAACATTTAGAAAAGGCAAAAAGAAGAATGTCAAAGATATATTTGTTACATGATTAGGTTTGTCACCAAAGCAAGTTAATGATCATGAGATATGCTGAAAAGCTTAAAAAACATGCGTTTAATACCTCCAAGTTTCTATGGATCCTCAAAACAGAGGAGTGTCACCTGTCGTGGAACAGGGGATACCCAAATGTGAAGCAGGCAAGGCTCTTTCAGCCCATGCACCGCACCCCCGCGCATGCGCAAGCAAAGGCACACATGGTCCCGGATGGGAGAAAGGGCAGATGATGGAAGGAAACAACCTAAATATACAAGACAAGGGAGGGTTGATCATTAATAAATATCTAACATACCATGGTCGGTATTCGACCATGTATAAGGCATGCAGAATATATAAATAAGTAAGTATGTATGCTTACCGTTTAAGAAAAGATAGATCGTATAGCCTGGGAGCTTATAAAGACGTAGGGCAGCAGGTATTTGAGACCTGATGATTATGCAGAGTACTGATTGAATCTGTAAGGACAATTGTGTATATATGTATCCACATGTTTTCTAGGTCTACACTAGTATACATAGAGAGTATATAGTGTATATTAATGAACATATATAATAAAACAAGAACGGTACCTGTAATTAACTGCACCTAGGTATCATGTGTAGTAACCATAGTGTGTTCAAAGGAAAGGACACACATTAACACCATCAAGCAAAATCTGGCCTTATCAGCTCTAAATGAAAAGAAGTATGTATGGTATTAGAATCAAAGGAAGAGGAACTGGCCTTCCATAATTATAGGACCAACTACACAGCAGCCATAATGGCTGCGTCTGGCCTTTTATATCCCATGAAATGATGTTGTGACGACGCCGCATGATGACGTATGGACGTCAGCGGCATGACTGCGGGCACGCGGAGATGACGTTTCGGTGGATGATACCACCGAATGTGCAGCCATCAACGCGCATGTGCTAGATCCCAACACACAGGGCAGATGACATCCGTGCCTCGTTGCCAAGCAAACTTAATTGTATATGTTTTAGTTATGATTATAATGTCAGTTATTGCACTTGAAGTAAATTTTCCACCACCCTCGCTCATCCATGTCTTTATGGACCTTGCTTTGTGCACTGGTGCGCAGTCATGTTGGAACTAAGGGGCCAAGCCCAACCCCTGAAAAACAACCTCACAGCATAATCCCCCCTCCACCAAATCATTTGGACCAGTGCACAAAGTAAGGTCCATAAAGACATGGGTGAGCAAGTTTGGGGTGGAGAAACTTGACTGACCTGCACAGAGTCCTGACCTCAACCCGATAGAACACCTTTGGGATGAATTAGAGCAGAGACTGCGAGCCAGGCCTTCCCGTCCAACATCAGTGCCTGACCTCACAAATGTGCTTTTGGAAGAATGGTCAAACATCCCCATAGACACACTCCTAAACTTTGTGAACAGCCTTCCAGAAGAGTTGAAGCTGCTATAGCTGCAAAGGGTGGGTCAACTCAATAGTGAACCCTACGGATCAAGACTGGGATGCCATTAAAGTTCATGTGTGTGTAAAGGCAGGTGTCCCAATACTTTTGACTATATATATATATATATATATATATATATATATATATATATATATATATATATATATACACACACACACACACACACACGTATGAGTGCTTGAGATTTCGGGTGCACACCCTAATGCAATAGGTTGCGCACGCCTATGTGTCTGTGAGTGACAAGCCCAGCCGGGAGATCGCCCGGCGCTCGTGAGTGTCCGTGAACCCGCAGCCAAATGTGGAAGACTCCCGCAACTCGTGGGTGACTTAGGATGTCTGGATCCTGTGTTTCTGCTAAGCAGAAACACAGATCTTTGCCTTACCCTACTGAAAGCACCTCCCCCACAGTGAGTAGGCACAACCTAGGCATACATTTAACCCTTTGATCACCCCTGATGTTAACCCCTTCCCTGGTAGTGTCAATAATACAGTGACAGTGTATATTTTTAGCACTGATCACTGTATTAGTGTCATTGGTCCCAAAAAAAGTGTCAGTTAGGTGTCTGATTTGTCCGAATATCTGAATATCGCAGTCCCGCTATAAGTCGCTGATCGCTGCCACTACTAGTAAAATAAATAAATAAAAATAAATAAATAAATATATCCCATGGTTTGTAGACGCTATAACTTTTGCACAAACCAATCAATATACGCTTACTGAGATTATTTTTTACCAAAAATATGTAGCATATATATATATTCATCACCCACAGCTATTACCTTTTGTATCACTTGACCCTCCCTCCTAGATTGCAAAGTCTAACAAGCAGGGTCCTCCGATTCCTCCCGTATTGAATTGTATTGTAACTGTATTGTCTGCCCTCATGTTGTAAAGCTCTGTGCAACGTTTGGCGCCATATAAATCCTGTATAATAATAATAATAATAATGGCCTAAATTGATGAAGAAATTAGATTTTTTTTTTTTTAAATTATTGGATGTGTTTCATAGCAGAAAGTAAAAAAAAAAATTCAAAATTGTTTTTTTTTCTTTTTGTTTATAACGCAAAAAATAAAAACCGCAGAGGTGATCAAATACAGGCGGTCCCCAACTTACAAACGACTCCTACTTACAAACGAAGGGAGACAACAGGAAGTGAGAGGAAATCTACCCCTAGGAAGGGAAATTCTCTCCTGTAAGAGTTAATATGGGAAAAAGGTGTCTCCTCTGATACTTTATCACCATTTTTTGTTTCCATAATAACCCAAAATTTTCTAAATCCATCTGTCATTGGGCCAGAAAGTGAGGTGAGATCTTCTGAACAGGGACACAGCCAGCAAAACAAATGTTACCCTTTCCCTATGTTTTCCAAAAAGCTTAAAAATCGATTTTTTGGGCTGGAGCTACATTTAAAAAATGTACCTGTTCCTAATTACAAACAGATTCTACATAAGAACAAACCTACAGTCCCTGTCTTGTTTGCACCGCCTGTATACTGCTGTTCAGAGTATATAGGGCCTTTTTTGAATTTGGGTGCGGGGTTCCCCTTAATATCCATACAGGACTTAAAGAGGCTGGTAGTGGGGTGGGGGAGAGGGGGTAACCCACATAACTTTTTTCTTCTTTCTAGCCCACCTGCAACACAAAGCTATAATGAGCTAGTATGACTAGCATACTAGCTCATTATGTACCACTTACCTTAGATCGGGGCCCCCGAAGCCGTCCGTGTCCCTCTCTCCAGCCGCAGCCATCGCTGCGGCGATAGTCGGAATGTTACTTCCGGGTATCGCCGCTCCAGCCAATCACAGCACCGCTCCGGCGCTGTGATTGGCTGGAGCGGCGAAGACGTCACTCTGCGCATGCGCTGGGGAGCCGTCAAATTCGGCTACGCCCAAGCATTGGTGGGACTTAGCCGAATTTGTGAATAAGATTAACCCCATGAACGCACCGTTGTCTACGGCGCGCATGCACCGTAGACACGGAGCAATGTCATTTTTAGCAAATATCTCCTAAACCGTGTAGGTTTAGGAGATATTTCTTGCACCTACAGGTAAGCCTTAATCTAGGCTTACCTGTAGGTGTAAGTTGCAAAAGTGGGTTTACAACCACTTTAAGAACAAACCTACTGTACAGTCCCTGTCTTGTTTGTAACCCGGGGGCCGCCTGTACCACCAAAAGAAAGCTCTGTTTGTGGGGAAAAAAGGACATCAATTTTATTTGCACGACCGCGCAATTGTCAGTTAAAGTAACACAGTGAGGCATCGCAAAAAATGGCCTGGTCATGTAGGGGCTTAAATCTTCCGGGGCTGAAGTGGTTAAGAAAAAAGAAAAAAAAAAACTGCACAAAATAAAACCGAAACCAGTCATTCCTGACAATGACAAGTCAGCAGCCTCAGAGCCGAATTGTTGTTTGTAAAACTGCCACTAGATGGTGCCAATGCGACAAAGCGATCTCTATGGTAATAGTTGTGCTGATCATATGACCGGAAGCGTCTGGAAGAAGCTCTTTCTGTGGTTTCCCTGAATTCTTCCCATGGGAAGATAGGGGTCCCCCATGCAGCCAGGCGGTTCCTATACTCTGCTAAGGGGGTTCCTCCATCATTAAGGAGAAGAGGCCCGGCTGTTGGTTCATGCAGAGTGACACCTGCACCCTGGGAGTCCTGACACCCACCTCTTCACACCCACCCACTGCAAAATGAGTCACCCAGGTCAGTCCACACAGCTAACTAGCCCGAGCAGGTTCCCCTGTATGTGCAGCCTTGTCCCAGTCTACCTGTCAGGCATGGAAGACATAAAGAGAGCCTGTATACAGTAACCCCTGACAGCCCAGCTTCCCCTGTACACACATCATCATCATCAGTGAGAATACTAAAGCTCCTCTGCTGTCTTCTCCTCCCTGCTGAGCCCCTTGGCTGGAAGCTCCTTCTTCTAGGTAAGTACACAGCAGTCTTCTCTCACCTCTGTCCTATATCTCCCTATCATTAGTATCACATGATCACTGATCTGTCTTGTCTTTTGCAGATGGATATTAACACAGTGCTGCATTCAGATAACAAGGAAGGTAATTCTTGTCACTTCAGATGCCTCCCTGTCAAATATCTTTTTTTCAAACACAGAAATTAGAAAAAAAAATTATAATTTTGTTAAAGTTTCACATTAATCACATTGACACTAGAGCAGTTATTTGCACATATGTTAAAAATCTGTAATTATATAGCCAAAAATGCAGAAAACGCCTGAGATGTATAGATTTTCTAAAAGCAGAGGACCTGTAGAATAAAAAGTTGTCAATTTTTTATTTATTTTTTAATGTCGCACAATATTTGCGCAACTGTTTATTAAATGCTTATTTTCAGGAAAAATTGTAACACAAATTAATTTTAGTCCACACACAATATAATGCCCAATTTTTTTTGGTAGAGTATAACAGGTGATGTTGCATTGATTAACTACTTCAGCCCCGGAAAGGATTTGCCCCCTTAAAGCGGAGTTCCGCCCAATTTTTTTTTTTTTTTTTTAAAGTCAGCAGGTACAAATGCTGCAGCTGATGACTTTTCAAATTTGGACACTTACCTGTCAAGGGAGGCCGTGATGTCGGCACCCGAAGCCGATTGGGCTCTCGGGTGCTGCCGCCGCCATCTTTGGTAAGGGAATCGGGAAGTGAAGCATTGCAGCTTCACTTCCTGGTTCCCTACTGCGCATACACAATCTGAATGGTCCTTGCTGTTTTCTGGGACCAATGTGTCTCCCAGAAGACAGCGGGGGGGGATGGAGGAGGCGCCGGACGTGGCGTAGATAGCCAGGGATACTGCAGCTATCTATGCCCAGAAGTGGGAGCAAAATACCTGTATTAGACAGGTATCTGCCAGCCCCCCCCCCCCCCCCTCCTGGAAGGTGCCAAATGTGACACCGGAGGGGGGGAGGATTCGGAAAAGCGGAAGTTTCGTTTTTGGGTGGAGCTCCGCTTTAATGACCAGGCAATTTCTTGCGATACGGCAGTGCGTCGCTTTAACTGACAATTGCAACGTTGTACACAAACAAAATGTATGTCCTTTTTTTTCCCCCACAAATAGAGCTTTCTTTTGGTGGTTTTCTCTGCGGTTTTTATTTTTGGTGCTATAAACAAACAAAGAGCGACAATTTTTTTCCTTTCTGCTATAATACATATCCCCAAAAAAAAACAAAAAACATTTATTAATCAGTATAGGCCGATATAATTTCTTCTACATATTTTTGATAAAAAAATCGCAATATATTCATTGGTTTGCGCAAAAGTTATGGGGTCTACAAACTATGGGATAGATTTAGGGACTTTTATTTATTTTTTATTGTTTTTACTAGTAATGGTGGCGATCTGCGATTTTTAGTGGGACTGTGACTTTGCGGCGGACAAATCTGGCCCCAAATGACACTTTTTGGGGACCAGTGACATTATTACATTGATCAGTGCTATAAAAATGCACTGATCAATGTAAAAATGACACTGGCAGTGAAGGGGTTAACACTAGGGGCAATCAAGGGGTTAAGTGTGTTCCCTAGATATGTTCTAACTGTAGGGGGGATGGGCTCACTGTTCCTGATCACTGGGAACAGAAGATCTTTGACATGTCCCCTGTCGGAACGGGAATCCGCTTGTTTACACTGGCAGACCCCTGTTCTGCCTCTGTGCTAGGCTATCGCGGGTCGCCGGCGGACATCGAGTCCGCTCGACCTGCGGGGCACACTCCCGCAGCGTGAAGCGAGAGCGCGCCACCATACAGGTACAGCGTTTCAAGCAGGAGTGCCGACCTGCTGAGGTATAACGACGGCAGCTGGTTGGCAAGTGGTTAACCACTTCAGCCCCAGAAGGATTTACCCACTTCCTAACCAGGCCATTTTTTGCGATACGCACTGCGTCGCTTTAACTGACAATTGCGCGGTTGTGCTATGCTATACCCAAACAAAATTTACTTAATTTTCTTCCCACAAATAGAGCTTTCTTTTGGTGGTATTTGATCACCTTTGTGGTTTAAATTTTTTGTGCTATAAACAAAAAAAAGTGTAAATTTTACTTTCTGTTATAATACATATCCCAAAAAAATATATTCATCAGCTTAGGCCAAAATGTATTCTTCTACAATAGGCGTATATTGATTGGTTTGCGCAAAAGTTATCGCATCCACAAACTACGGGATAGATTTATGGACATTTTACTGGTAATGGCGGCGATCTGCGATTTTTAGCGGGATTGCGGCAGACAAATCTGACCCCAAATGACACTTTTTGGGGACCAGTGACATTTTTACATTGATCAGTGCTATAAAAATGCACTGATCAATGTATAAATGACACTGGCAGGGAAGCGGTTAACACTAGGGGGCGATCAAGAGGTTAGTTGTGTTCCCTGGGTGTGTTCTAACTGTAGGGGGGATGGTCTGCCAGGCACATGACAGAGATCACTGTTCCCGATCACTGGGTCTCTGAGGTGCCTCCTGTCAGAACAGGGATTTGACTTGTTTACAAAGGCAGATCCCCGTTCTGCCTCTGTGTACAAAGATTGCGGGCGGACATCGAGTGCGCTGGACCCACGGGCACGTGCCTGCAGTCTCACATGTACGGACTGCCTTATATGATTTACTGTAGTATCATGAAAATTATCTTGTGTAACCCTGATTTTCTGGGGAAAAAAAATGCTTGTAAGTGCAAAAAGAAGATAATGATTTCTACATCCTGGACCTGAAAAAGTATGTATTGGGTAAAGTCTGATCTGCATATTTGTTTCAGATTATATAGGATTCAGCATGATAGCCAGGTGACTAGCATTTGCACGAGGAGGATGGCAATGGTAGCCTCTATATTTCTTTCAGACAGGTTCCTATTTTATGATTGGTACATTAGGGCAGTATTGAGTAATAGTGTAAATGAAACACTCCAAAACTGAAGAATGTCCTTCTATGTCTAGCTATGAGGTTATGAATGAATTGCAAAGTTTGTTTTTCATTTGGCATGGTTTGTGTTACCAAGCATAGGTGAAAGTTTTCGATTTTTTTTTTTTTTTTTTTCTTGTTTTAATATTTCTCTTGTTCAGACCACTAAGTTACAAACCATTTGCTGCCTGCAAGATCCTGTGCAAATACAATACACCTGTGTGAATGAATCTTTAATGGAAATTAATTTATTCCTAGTTTTAGGATATTTCTGCAAAAAGAATGTATAACTGCAGTTGCAACAACTAACAGCAAGCTAGTTACATACCGTATTTCTAAACAGACTTCCGATGATTTTCCCTCTCAAAGGAGAACATTTTTATAATTTTAAGTAAAGTATGTACATTCAAGCAAATTAAAACTTTGGTTGAGTGCTTCTAGGTAATACTGTGTTTCCCCGAAAATTAGCCCGGGTCTTATATTTTTTTTTCGGGGTAGGGCTTGTCATTTGCGGTCTCCTCTCCCCATCCTTCTCCCTGCCTGTCAGAAATTCCCAGTGGCCAGGGGAACGGAGTTAAAAGTGCCTGTAAACTCATAAAATGCACAGCATTACAGCCCTATTCAATGTAAAGTGTGCACGTACCTTCCTACAGCGCTTTCCTCTGCATTTCCGTGACCCGCCTGATCGGTCTTCAATGCTCCGAGCACTACAGAGGGAGGGGGACCCCGAGATCCCCCGCTGGCAAAAGGAGATCAGCGGGAGATCAGCTGAGCACCACTCGGCACTTCCATGACCCGCCTGATCGTTCTTTTTCTGCTCCGAGCACTGCAGAGGGAGGGGGCCAGGGGTCCTCCCTCTGCAGAACCCTTCCCAGCTAGGGCTTATTTTCGGGGTAGGGCTTTTATTGCAGCCCTCCTTGAAAATCACAGTAGGGCTTATTTTCGGGGAAACACGGTAGTTATTTTTATCGACTGAAACAATAGGGTGGCAGACAGTTGCTGTTTTTTCTCACCCCCTGTGGAATGCTTGTTTAAAATTCCAGGACAACTATGAGATGGCTGTCTGTGAAAAGTTAGTGATCCTTTCCCATTGGAAACATGAACACAGATGTTTCTATTAAATGACATCGTTCATTGCAGTCAATGAAAAGATTGCAACCACCTACCTAGCTCAACATAAGCTATTCCTATCACAGGTACTTCTAGGTACAGTTTGTGGAGAATGATGTACTCTTGTGTTCCAAGTGGGTACCTAGGCAGTACTGAAGTGGTCTCCAATCAATTAGTCCCAGATAAGGTGCCCTAGCAAAGCTACTTTAGTGTGTTTTTTTTGTGGTAATTGATGCAGAAAATATATCCAGCTGGACCTTCTGCAGTAGACTCCTATCTTCCCATCATGAGGTCTTTCAGCCTTCTCCCTGGCTTTAAGCCACATATCCTGTTTCAGCAGGCTAATGGTTGGAACTGATTTGTGGAAGTAATTAAAGGCAAATCTCCCCATTCTTATTTATGTGTATTGGGTGGTGACGTGTTTTGATGGGCTTAAATGTTCTACTACACTCGGTAAGGACATGACTTCACACGCTACTTTACATTCAAGAGACTCTTTTTGTTACTAGTGATTGTTGAAAGATTATCTCATGAGATTAATCCTGCTGGGTTATATTTAAAGTGAGAAAACTTGCCCAACAGCCTGCTGAAAAAGCGACTAATATATGGGATTTATCTGTGGGGAGGATATTATTCGCTAAAGCCCTCATAGGTGAGACTGATCTCGTGTGTGCAGGGTCACATAGAAATCAATGTTAGAAAATGTAGTCTAAATTCTGCACCTTTAAAAGGATAGTTGATCTTTACAAAAAGCCTGCCTATGCAAGTAAGGGATGTTTGTAGATTAAAACGAACTGTGCACCTCTGACTAAAGATGAATAATACCCTTGCTATAGGTGAAGGCCATTTACATACCTTTTACGAAGCCTGGCTTTTTTTTCTGAATTTGAGAGCTCACTCCTGTGATAGTGGAGGTGAGCAGTGATGACTAGGCCTCACTTAGCAACGTTCTGGGAGTACTTAGCAATGTCCTGAGAGTATTCCAGTCAGGCTTTATAAGGTATGTAAATGGCTTAAGCCTATAGCAAGGGCTTTATTCAACTTTTAGTCAGAGCTGCACAGTTTGTTTGTATCTACAGATGCCACTTATCTGCATAGGCAATTATGTGGTAAAGGTGAACTATCCCTTTAAAGAAGAACTAGTGTTACTTTTTTTTTTTTTTTTTTTTTTTTTTTTACACTGCGCTTCCTCTCATTGGGCAAAGAATGTGTAGTAGTTTGTCCAACATTTACTGTAACATACTGAAGCAGAGCATGATCCCCTCTCCCTTAGAATACTGCCCTGTGGCCCAGTCTCCGAACATAACAAACCCAAACACATAACAAACCCAAGACGTGTGCCTCGGTAAAGGTGATGCGCTGGCCAAGCATGTCTCCAGACCTAAACCCTATTGAGCATCTGTGAGGCATCCTCAAACGGAAGGTGGAGGAGCGCAAGGTCTCGAACATCCACCATCTCCATGATGTCGTCATGAAGGAGTGAAAGAGGACTCCAGTGGCAACCTGTGAAGCTATTATGAACTCCATGCCCAAGAGGGTTAAGGCAGTGCTGGAAAATAATGAATAATAAAAGTAATGGTGACTGCGCTGTGATTAAACTAACGTTGAAAGGATGGGAGGGGCTATAGGCCAATCTAGTGGGATGGAGCCAGAAGTGGATGATTATAGTAAAATCAAAACAAATAATATAAATGTGAGAAGGTACAGAAATATATATAATCTCAAACAAAAAAAACTGTGCCAATAAACAAATAATGTGATAGTGTCCAGGGGCTGATGTACGAAAAACAGTGCACGCTCGGCACAGGCACCAGCCACTAGAACCCAAAAATAATGCCCATTAAATGAAAATTTAAATAATAGATGTCCAGGTGAGTGTCCAAATAATACAAATAGGACCCAAAAAACTTTGAGATAACTTGGAGATAAAGAATGATGAATAAATATATATCACATGGGTGTAGACGTGAACATTAAAAGAAACAAAAAATTTAATGAATAGATGACATAAACAAGTATCACACTGTGTTATGAGATGATAATCTCATGTGAATACCAATATCCTTAATAGACACGACAATGTGTAGGGACTGAAAAAATATATGAATAAAAGTCCAAAAATGAAAAAATATATATGATATACAAAAAATAGTAAATAAAGTAGTCCAGTGTACAGTGGGTTCCGTCACCATCAATTGTTATGGTGCTTGACAAAACGCTTCAGTGCAGATCCACCACAGTGCTCACAAGCAGCTTACCTCCCAGCTGGGAAAAGACGGCATAAAGTGTACTCCTATTGTGAACAGCAGTAAGCAATCCTTTCAGAGAAGTCCTGTTCTCACTCACATAGGGTACATGCAAATACACAAGCGGGGAAAAATGTATAGCGTAACTCTGTGGGCACACCAGGTGAAGTGACTGGAATATATGTTGTCACACTCGCTTGTCATAAGCGAGCATGGGTATCAATCCACGAGCACCGCACTCGTATGTCCAAACTGCAGTCTTCAGTGGTGAGATCTCTCCGGTTTAGAGTGACCACAGGGTGCCGGTATAATCTATATAAGAAATGCACATAGTGTGAATCTATAAAACACTAGGCGTCTTTATTGAAAGCAAATACTAAAAACTCACATTACAGGGGAAAAATAGGGGCTTCGGTATACTACGAGCACCGAGCTCGTCTCCTCACGTCCAGCTGATGGTGTATCTGTGCTCAAATCCTAACGCGTCACGTCACGTGACTTCATCAGTGGAAAATAATGGCTACACAAAATATTGACACTTTTGGCCCAATTTGGATATTTTCGCTTAAGCCTCGTACACACGGCCGGGAATCCTGTCAGGAAAAAAACGTCTGTTTTCCTGACGGGATTCCTGGCAAGCTTTCCTTGCCAAGCCGTGCATACAGACGGCCATTCAAAAGAACCACCTTCTTTTGAATGGCAAGAACGCGGTGACGCCATCGACTACGACGAGCCTGCGCTCGTCACATTCGATGCCGTCGCCGCCATCTTGCTACACCCTACACTACCCTTGTATGCTACCGCGCATGCGTCAAAGTCTT
Organism: Rana muscosa; assembly: GCA_029206835.1. Classification (NCBI taxonomy): domain Eukaryota; kingdom Metazoa; phylum Chordata; class Amphibia; order Anura; family Ranidae; genus Rana; species Rana muscosa. Next base: position 975,697,270 of record CM055116.1, on the reverse strand, counting down.
TTCGAGCATGCGCGGGTTTACCTGGGGACAGGTAAGCATACACACTCACGGTTTTCTCAGCAGGAAACATTCTCCTGAGAATCCCGACGAGAAAATAGAGAGCAGGTTCTCTATTTTTCTCGTCGTGATTCCCGGCAGTTTTCTCGCCGAGAAAGCATACATACGCACGGTTTTCACGGCAAAAAGCTCTCCCAGCAGCTTTCTTGCCGAGAAAACCGTGCGTGTGTACGAGGCTTTAGGGTGAAAAGCTGTACACACTACTTTACATTGTAGCAAAGTGTCATTTCTTCAGTGTTGTCACATGAAAAGATATAATAAAATGTTTACAAAAATGCGAGGGGTGTACTCACTTGTGAGATGCTGTATATTTATCTATTCTCAGGGCACTACGGTCTGATCACATGACCTCCCCCAGTGGCCGACTTCAGAGGAGGAGAGTAATGACAATGGCTACAATGCATGGGAGGTGATGTCACCCATAGGCTTACTATGGGCCATCCATTGTCGGCTGTCCCTCCTATCCCCTGAAGCTGTCATATTAGCTCATCACGTGACCGGACTGGAGCGACCTGAGAATGGGTAACTATAAGCATGTTCTCTTACAGGGTAGTTGGTGTACGATTTAGAAGTCAAGTGAGAGCAGTTTCAAGCTTCGTTAGCCTGGACTGCTACTTTAATTATCATCTCTCTAGCACACTAATGATTTCTATGCTTTGCCATGGGGCCTCTGCATTACCAGTTCAAGGCCTTGCCCTTCAGCTTCTTGTCTGCACCTCGGGTATTCACCAATCTGCTGGTCCCTGTACTTACTCTGCTGTGTTCTCGTGGAATCCCCATTGTGGGATACTTGCAATACCTCTTGTTGAGGGAGCAGTCAGCTTGGGCTCTTTTGGACAACTTGAAATTGACCATACAGACTTTATAGTGATTTGGATAGATCCTGAAAGCGGTTGTAAAAGCTGAAGGTTTTTTACCTTTTAAGCCCTATGAATGCATGGGACTTACCTGATCCCCATCTTGATCCCGCGATGTGCACGAGAGCAGCAGCTCTCCCGGGTTTCTCTCTCTCTCTCTCATCCTTCCACAGGAGAAACTTAAAACCCTCCAGTCTTTGATTTTAAATATCCAGTTCATGAACTGTCACACTCCATTCTTTTTTGCATGAAAGTCCTAGGCTTGGTGGCTGCCTTTTTTTCGAGGCAGTCCCATTTAAATAGTTTTACTCGAGCACACAAGAACAATTGCAAAGGCTTCAAGCCTTGTTGGTTACATGACTTGGCATATCAAAATGCCTGCATATTTTGGGCTTTACTGCTGTATATTAGGGATGAAAAAATGTGTGTAATTACTGCGCTAATGTGAAGAATTGAAAGTGAATGTGTTATTCACACCTAGGCTGCGACAAATAAAATATGTGAAACCATACAAAAAGCAATATAAGAATAAAAAAATTATTGCGCCCAATCTTAATGAAATAGAACTCAACTAATAAATTCTAGTACAAAATTAATTAAAACCTTTAACATACATATTTATGTAAACCATGGCCTGAAAATAGATATATATCCACGGTGATGTATTGTGCAAAGCAGTACTGCAAATAAATGATAAAGATCTAATTTAGCAACCACTGTGTTATTCCTACTAGATTGTACTGCAACTGAATTGTTCTGATGAAAAATATTAACAATCACTATATTATTCCTACTAAATTATAACCATTACATACATAAAAACATGTACTGATGTGATGAGAAAGTCCTATGAAAAAATTCCCCACACAATATTACAAAAAGGAATAAAAAAATTGTCCAATAGTTATATTGATTCTCCAAGGAAAAAATAAAAAAATGAAAAACCCTCAGTGATAATACAATGAAAAAAGTGCCCACAGGAAATCCACAGACGCCAGAAGAGGAGCCGCATCCACCACGGTGAATATAATTAAAGATGGGTACTTTGCCAAAGATGTTGGACCTCCACTGTGGCAAGGTCTATTGGGCCTGCAGGTATCACCCTCTGCGGGGTATAGATGTTAATCCCAGGAATCCAGAAGATATCCCCGATCCGAAATCCCGGTGCTGGCTCCTAACACGTACTGTGCTGTCTCATCCACTCCAGCCACTGAGATCTGTAGCTCCAAGCAGCGTGGTGCAAACTTCCGAGTAGGATACCAGTGTATGGAAGAAAGGAAGAAAAAGGGGGGGGGACTCCACTAGTGTATTACCTCAAGTTGAAGTTTATTCCATGTTGAAGAGGCATACAAAATAGTACATAAAAAATATAAGTTTAAAATTGCCGGCATAAAATATGCGTTCGCCCGTGCTAGCGGGGTCACGTAATAGTGACGTTTAGTGCGTAGCACCGCCCTGACTAGTTTCGTTTAATCAAACGTTCTCATTAGTGCGTAGCACCGCCCTGACTAGTTTCGTTTAATCAAACGTTCTCAAAGGGCCCTTTGAGAATGCTTGATTAAACGAAACTAGTCAGGGCGGTGCTACGCACTAAACGTCACTACTACGTGACCCTGCTAGCACGGGCGAACGCATATTTTATGCCGGCAATTTTAAACTTATATTTTTTATGTACTATTTTGTATGCCTCTTCAACATGGAATAAACTTCAACTTGAGGTAATACACTAGTGGAGTCCCCCCCCCCTTTTTCTTCCTTTCTTCCATACACTGGTATCCTACTCGGAAGTTTGCACCACGCTGCTTGGAGCTACAGATCTCAGTGGCTGGAGTGGATGAGACAGCACAGTACGTGTTAGGAGCCAGCACCGGGATTTTGGATCGGGGATATCTTCTGGATTCCTGGGATTAACATCTATACCCCGCAGAGGGTGATATCTGCAGGCCCAATAGACCTTGCCACAGTGGAGGTCCAACATCTTTGGTAAAGTACCCATCTTTAATTATATTCACCGTGGTGGATGCGGCTCCTCTTCTGGCGTCTGTGGATTTCCTGTGGTCACTTTTTTCATTGTATTATCACTGAGGGTTTTTCATTTTTTTATTTTTTCCTTGGAGAATCAATATAACTATTGTACAATTTTTTTATTCCTTTTTGTAATATTGTGTGGGGAATTTTTTCATAGGACTTTCTCATCACATCAGTACATGTTTTTATGTATGTAATGGTTATAATTTAGTAGGAATAATATAGTGATTGTTAATATTTTTCATCAGAACAATTCAGTTGCAGTACAATCTAGTAGGAATAACACAGTGGTTGCTAAATTAGATCTTTATCATTTATTTGCAGTACTGCTTTGCACAATACATCACCGTGGATATATATCTATTTTCAGGCCATGGTTTACATAAATATGTATGTTAAAGGTTTTAATTTAATTTTGTACTAGAATTTATTAGTTGAGTTCTATTTCATTAAGATTGGGCGCGATAATTTTTTTATTCGTATATTAGGGATGAGCCGAACACCCCCCCCCCCCCCCCCCCGGTTCGCACCAGAACCTGCGAACAGACCGAAAGTTTGCGCAAACTTTAGAAACCCTATTAAATACAATGGACGCGAACGTTCGAATTCAAAAGTGCTAAATATAACGGCTAATATGCAACTTATTGTCCTAAAAAGGGTTTGGTGACCCGGGTCCTGCCCCAGGGGACATGTTTTAATGCAAAAATAAGTTTTAAAAACTGCAGTTTTTTCGGGAGCAGTGATTTTAATGATGCATAAAGTGGGAAAAAACGTGAAATATTCCTTTAAATATCATACCTAGGGGGTGTCTATAGTATGCCTGTGAAGTGGCACGTGTTTCCCGTGTTTAGACCTGTCCCTGCACAAAATGACATTTCTAAAGGAAAAAAAAGTCATTTAAAACTGCTTGCGGCTTTAATGTAATGTCTGGCCCCGGCAATATGGATGAAAATCATTGCGAAAAATGGCTTTGGGTCTTGTATGGATATTAAGGGGAACCCTGCACCCAAATTTAAAAAAGGCCCTATATACTCTGAACAGCAGTATACAGGCGGTGCAAACAAGACAGGGACTGTAGGTTTGTTCTTAAGTAGAATCTGTTTATAATTTGGAACAGGTACATTTTTTAAATGTAGCTCCAGTCAAAAACATAGGGAAGGGTTATCACCCCTGTAACATTTGTTTTGCTGTCTGTGCACCTGTTCAGAACATTTCAAATCACTTTCCGTCCCAATGACAAATGTTTTTTGAAAATTTTGGGTTTTTATTGAAACAAGGATTGGTGCTAAGCATCAGTGGAGAGGAGACACATTTTTCCCATATTAACTCTTACAGGAGAGAATTTCCCTTCCTAGGGGTAGATTTCCTCTCACTTCCTGTTGTCTCCTTCCGTTTGCAAGTAGGAGTCATTTGTAAGTTGGATGTTTGAAAGTAGAGGCCTGCCATATATACTCTGCAGAAATTTGGCCCTTAGGTGTTGGTGTTGCCACAACACTGTAAGCCCTCAGTTACTCTTGGTGGGCGCAGGAATGGACCCAACTGTTAAATATTAGATCAAGAATTGTAATTACATGCCCCTGTTGAACAGGGACAGAAAAATTAGGCCTTTGGTGGTGGTCTTGCCACAACACTGTAAGCCCTCACAGTTACTCTTGGTGGGCGCAGGAATGGGCCCAGCTGTTAAATATTAGATCAAGATTTGTAACTACATGACATTGTTGAACAGTGGTAGGAAAAATTGGGCCTTTGGTGGTGGTGCTGGTGCCACAACACTGTAAGCCCTCACAGTTACTCTTAGTGGCCGCAGGAATGGGCCCTGCTGCAAAGTATTGCATCAAAAATTGTAATTACAAGCCCCTGTTAAACAGGGGCTGAAAAATTGGGCCTTAGCCACTGGTGGTGGCGCCCAGGACCAAAAATTTTCTTACAAGCTATCAGCATGATCATTGAGGAGGAAGAGGATAGTCACTCAGCATCAGCATAGGCAGTCTTTAAGGGATCTGACATTTCAAAAAAAATTCTTCGGTTACATCAGCATCAGGTGCTTGATATCTGGTGGTGATCCAAGACTGATTCATTTTTATGAAGTTCAGTTGATCGACCGAGTCGCTGGACAGGCGCACCCTGTGATCAGTTACAAAGCCTCCAGCAGCACTGAATGTGCGTTCCGAAAGAACGCTGGATGTAGGACAGGCCAATACCTCAATTGCATACTGTGCAAGCTCTGGCCAGTGATCCATCCTCAAGACCCAGTAACCCAGAGGATTTTCGGTGGGAAAGGTGTCCAAGTCTGATCTTGCCCCTAGGTATTCCTGCACCATGTATATCAGACGCTGGCGATGGTTGTTGGAACCGATCATACCTTGGGGCTGCTAACTAAAAAATTGTCTGAACGCATCGGTCAGACGGCCACCTTCTCCACCGCTCCTTCTTTGACTGACCGGAGCCTCAGCAACACGTTGTCCAGGACCAGGAATTTGTAACCTCCCAGTCTCTGGGAACGCGTTGAACAGACCTTTCTGCAAGGTCTCCCGAAGATGCTTCATCCTCTGCGACGGCAAGATAAGGTCCGCAACCTTACCCTTGTAACGTGGATCAAGGAAGGTTGCCAGCCAGTAATGATCCCTCTCCTTGATCGCACGAATACGAGGATCCTCGCGCAGGCTTTGCAGGATCAGGGAGGCCATACAGCGTAGGTTTGTTGAGGCATTCGGTGCAGAGTCCTCTGGGTCACTGAGGACGACATGATCCGCAGCCACCTCCTCCCAGCCACCACCAAGTCCATGGGTGCCTTGGGACTGTAATTGATCCCTTGAAGACTGATGCTGAGTGCTAGGCTCCACCTCCATGCTGACACAATAATCCTCGTCCTCTTCCGGTGTGATAGCCGGGCCAGCAGGAACACTGTCTGGATAAAGGGGGCCTTGAGAGGTATGGAAGTCCTCCTCTTCCTGCCTCTGTTCTGCCTCAAGTGCCCTGTCCATTATTCCACGCAGCGTGTGCTCCAACAGGTGGACAAGAGGGACAGTGTCACTGATGCATGCACTGTCACTGCTCACCATCCTCGTGGCCTCCTCAAATGGTGCCAGGACAGTGCATGCATCTCTGATCATGGCCCACTGGCGTGGGGAAAAAAATCCAAGCTCCCCTGACCCTGTCCTGGTGCCATATTGCAACAGATACTCATTGATGGCCCTCTGCTGTGTGTGCAGCCGCTGCAGCATGGCCAACGTAGAGTTCCACTTGGTGGGCATGTCACAGATTAGGCGGTTCTTGGGCAGGTTGTAATCCTTTTGCAGGTCAGCCAGCCGAGCACTGGCATTATATGACTGGCGGAAATGCCCACAGAGTTTCCTGGCCTGCTTCAGGACCTCCTGTAAGCCCGGGTACCTGCCCAAGAACCGCTGTACCACCAAGTTAAGGACGTGAGCCAAACAGGGCACATGGGTCAGTTGTCCCTGTCGGAGGGCAGAGAGGAGGTTGGTGCCATTGTCGGAAACCACCTTTCCTGGCTTAAGCTGGCGTGGCGTCAACCACCTCTGAGCCTGCCCATGCAGATTTGACAGAATCTCTGCCCCAGTGTGGCTCCTGTCCCCCAAGCACACCAGCTCAAGCACCGCATGGCATCTTTTTGCCTGTGTACTTGCGTAGCCCCTTGAACGCCTACGGAGCACCGCTGGTTCCGAGGACAAAGCACAGGTAGAGGCCATGGAGGAAGAAAAGGAGGAGGGGGTGGAGGAGAGAGGTGTGTCAGAGTAGCCAGTAGTAACATTTTGGAGGCGTGGTGGCGAAACAACCTCCAACACTACTGCACCTTGTCCTGCATCCTTCCCAGCTGCCAGCAGAGTCACCCAATGTGCCGTGAAAGATAGGTAATGTCCCTGTCCATGCCTGCTGGATCATGAGTGAGCGGTAATATGCACCTGACCACCCTGTCCAGCGAGGCCAAGACATTGCCTTCCACATGCCGGTAGAGAGCCGGAATCGCCTTCCGTGAGAAAAAGTGGCGTTTGGGAACCTGCAACTGAGGAACCGCACATTCAACAAACTCACGGAAGGGGGCCGAGTCTACCAACTGAAAAGGCAGCAGTTGAAGTGCTAGCAATTTAGCCAAGCTAGCATTCAACCACTGGGTATGTGGCTGGCTGGGAGCGAACTTCTTTCGGCAGTGCAGCAGCTGGGGCAGGGAAATTTGCCTGGTATAATCGGACGTCGGTGTACCGAAATGAGATTGCCCGCAAGTACTTGGCTGTGACTGTGACACACCTAATTCTACACATTCATTCATCTCAGTGCAGGTTTCAGAGAGGACTGAAGGTATAGTGGGGTTGGAGATCCCAGCTGATGAGCAAGAAGAGGTCCGCTTTGTTCTTTGGTGTGGGTTTTTTAGGTACGCCTGCCAACGGACTGCATGGCAGGTCGACATATGTCTGGTCAAGCACGTGGTGCCCAAGCGGCTGTTTTGGCCACGTGAGATACGCTTCAGACATATGTTGCAAATGGCAACGGTGCGATCTGCTGCACACGTCTTAAAAAAGGCCCACACCAAAGAACTTTTGGAATAACGTGCAGAGACGGCAGCGCCCTGCACATGCGGAGCTCTGCGGTGTGATACAGTCGGTGTGCTGCCCTTAAGCTGGCCCCTGGAGGGCATCCTGCCTCGTTGGAGATGCTCGCTCCTTACTTCCTTCCTTCCTTCCTTCCTTCCTCACCCATGTGAAGCCGGTGACCTCGTCATCCCCTCCATCCTCATCACTGGAGCAAATCTGGCAGTATGCTGCAGCTGGGGGAACATTACTGCCAGATAGCTGTCCTTGTTGGGCACCCCCTCTCTCTGGGCTCACGTTACTACCTTCCTCTAGCTGGGTTCCATCATCAGAGCCTTCAAAACGCTGGGCATCCTCCTGGAGCATGTACCCAACACTGTGGTCAAACAGTTCGGGGGACTCCTCAGGAGGACATGGTGGGGCTAAGGAAGGAGTGACTGATGCCATTGAGCCGAGGGAAGAGGCCGCTTTGGCAGCTGCTTTGCCAGACAAACTACCCTGAGCCTGGGTGAGAGAGGATGAGGAGGACGGCTTGGTCATCCACTCTACCAAATCATGGGCATGTTGCGGCTCAATATGGCCAGCTGCCGAAAAGGACAAGCGTGTCCCACGGCCACGTGCTGATGAGGTAGCACCGTGTCCAAGACCAGCACTGTTGCCTCTAGACACAGAGCCTGCTTGCCCTCCTTTATTGCCTTGTGACTGTCTGTCTCTCTTTGTTTGCCTTCCAGACATACTGATGGCCTGCAGTGAGATGTAGCTGCACAAAGGTGGTGTGTGTGTGTGTGTGTGTGTTTATTTATATATATATATATATATATATAATGCAGCTATCAGACTCCACTGCCTGCTGTGGTATTAGTATGAGAAAAGAAGCAAAGGTCTTCAGTTAGTTTTAGGTGAACACTGTGCAGAGGACACAGTACACTAACTGAAAATACTAGCAGCTCTCTGCCTGTGGTTTTATTACGAGAACAGCACAAATTTTATTCAGGTTCCTTTTAAGTGAACGCTCTGCAAAGGACAGAAGTACTGCAGTACACTACATGAAATTAATGCAGCACTCTGCCTGTGGTTTTATTATGAGAACACTACTAACTGTATTCAGGTAAGCTTTAGGTGATCGCTATGCAAAGCACAAAGTACACTAAGTGAAACTCTGCTGCAGCTAGCACAATCACCTGCCTGTATCACAATCACTGTAACAGCAGCTAACCGACTCGCCTGCCTGCTCTATCTAACTCGATATAAATGACTCTCTCGCGCTCTCTCTCTCGCGCTCTCTCTCTCGCGCTCTCTCTCTCGCGCTCTCTCTCTCGCGCTCTCTCTCTCGCGCTCTCTCTCTCGCGCTCTCTCTCTCGCGCTCTCTCTCTCGCGCTCTCTCTCTCGCGCTCTCTCTCGCGCGCTCTCTCTCTCGCGCTCTCTCTCTCTACACAAGGCCGACTTCCAGGCGGCCTTATATAGTGTGGGGCGTGTACCTACTCCTCTGAGCCATGATTGGCCAAAGCCACCCTGGCCATGGGGTCAGGGGGTCCTGCATTACCCTCCCCCCCCCCCCCCATTTTTTATTCTCAAAGTAAAACTATAAGAACCTAAAAATATAGCCGTGACTCGTTAAAATTATGTGTTTAGGGTAATGCATTGATCAGCCATACCCTTATGACTACCCACCCCTTTGATGCTCACATTCCTATTGTAGGTACTTTTGGATGTGGACATGGGTCAGCATGGGCATTCTGACCAATCTGCAGCTACACATCCCCATACACAACAAACTGACTGTGATGCACTGTGTGTTCTGACACTTTCCTAGCAGAACCAGCATTACTTCAGCCCCGGAAGATTTGGCTGCCAAATGACCAGATGACTTTTTGCGATTCGGCACTGCGTCGCTTTAACTGACAATTGCGCGGTCGTGCGACGTGGCTCCCAAAAAAAATGGACGTTTTTATTTTTTGCGCTGTAAACAAAAATAGAGTGAAAATTTTGGGGAAAAAAAAGCAATATTTTTTTACTTTTTGCTATAATAAATATCCCCCAAAAATATATACAAAAAATACCTTTTTCCTCAGTTTAGGCCGATACGTATTTTTCTACATATTTTTGGTATATAGCGTTTATTGATTGGTTTGCGCAAAAATTATCGCGTCTGCAAAATAGGGAACAGTTTTATGGCATTTTTCTAAAAAAATTTTTTACTAGTAATGGCGGCGATCAGCGTTTTTTTTTTTTAATCGTGACTGCGACATTATGACAGACACATTGGACACTTTTGATGCTATTTTGGGACCATTGTCATTTATACAGCGATCTGTGCTATAAAAATGCACTGATTACTGTGTGTAAATGACACTGGCAGGGAAGGGATTAACCACTAGGGGGCGAGGAAGGGGTTAAGTGTGTCCAAGGGAGTGATTCTAACTGTGTGGGGGCTGGGCTACCTGTGACACAACACTGATCACTGCTCCTGAGGACAGGGATCAGACGATTTGTGTCCTGTCACTAGGCAGAACAGGGAGATGCCTTGTTTCCACAGGCATTCCCCCGTTCTGCCGCTCCGTGACGCGGTCGCGGGACACCGGCGGACATTGAGTCCGCAGGTCCCGCGGGCACGTACATGTACGCCCATTTGCCTGCCTGTGCCGTTTGGCCGACGCAAATGTTCGTGCGGCGGTTGGCAAGTGCTTAACTTTTTCAGCCATTTGAGCTACAGTAACTCGTAACTCTTCTATTGGATCATACTACATGGACCAGCCTGTGCTCCCCATGTGCATCAATGAGCCTTTTCTGCCCTTGACCCTGTTGCCATTTAACAACTTTTCCTTTCTTGGACCACTTTTGGTAGGTCATGACCACTGCAGTCCAGGAACATCCCACAACAGCTGCAGTTTTGGAGTTGCTCTAACCCAGTCATTTAGCCATTACATTTTTGTCCCTTGTCAAAGTCACTCAAATCCTTACGCTTGAACATTTTTTTCTGCTTTTAGCACATTAACTTTAGAGACAAAATGTTCACTTGCTGCCTAATGTATCTCACCAACTGTCAGTGATTATAATGTTATGGCTGATTGGTGTAGAGTGGTCACAGAGTAATTTACTCAGAATAAAGTGGTATTAAACCCAAAAATCTAAAATGTAATATATTGCTGCTTATCTATTATTAGACATGGTGGCTGCATTTGTTTTCTTTTTTCCCGCCCCCCCCTCTGTTTTCCCCTGGTGATCTGGCCAGTAACACACCTCCTGTATTATAGTGCCCCTGCACTGGATGAATGAGCACGGGGGCACGGCAGACAGCAGCATTGTCTGTCTGGGGATGTTAAATGTACTAGCAGAATTAAATACACTAAGAAATTGAAGCCAAACTCCGGTTCACACTTTTATAATCCATTACAGCAGTTTTTTTTTTTTACTTTGGGATAAAGGTTTTACTTGAATACATTAAATCTTATCATTGTAAGCACCCCTGTCAGTGTTAAATGGCTTGTCTCATCCCTGCAAAATGATACATTTGCCAAAGAGTTTGTTCTTTTGAAAAACTGACTTAATGTCTGGCTCACAAGATGAAAATAGAAGAAAAAGCCTAGAAAAGAGAACTAAGGCAGCCATCACATCCAAGATTTGGTAAGCTGCAATATAATGTTTGCCTTTGGGGTTAATAGTGCTTTAAAGTCTTACTAAACCCAGGACTCTGCATTCACTATATCTGATCTCCCACAGTACACAGAACATGGAAATGCAATTATTTTAGTAAATATAAACTGCTGAATACCTTTTTCTCATCAGCAATATATAGCAGTCTTGTGACTTTTATCAGTGTCTGGCCAAGCACTGGTTAAAGCTTGTAGGTGGGTGCTATTCTCCTCTGACTGTCCAATAAGACTGGATGACTCCTGACCCTCCGTGTTGATTGGCCCTGTGCAGATTACATGCACCCTCCCAAAAAAAAACAAAAATCCTCTCTCGCAATACATACCAAACGGAGGATGTGCAATCAGCAGATGAATTGGGGACTGTGGAAGAAGGGGAGGATCAGATAAGACCAGATCAAACAGCCTTTTTACAAAATGCAGAGGATTAACCCCTTTAGGTTCACAGTGAGTATAACAACCATGCTTTACAGCGTATTCAGGCTGATTTTACTGTTGTGGGTTTAGTAACACTTTAACCACTTAAAGTGGTTGTAAACCCACTTATGCAACTTGCACCTACAGGTAAGCCTAGATTAAGGCTTACCTGTAGGTGCAAGAAATATCTCCTAAACCTACACGGTTTAGGAGATATTTGTAAAAAATAAATGCCCCGATGTCTACGGTGCATGCGTGCCGTAGACAACGGTGCATTCAGTCAGAATCCCCATTCACAAATCCGGCTTTGCCGGCTCCCGTACGCATGCGCGGAGTGACGTCTTTGCGGCTCCGGCCAATCACCGCGCCGGAGCGGCGATACCCAGAAGTAACCTACCGGGTATCTGTGGAGCAATGGCTGGAGGGGGAGACGAGGACGGCTTCGGGAGCCCCGATCTAAGGTAAGTGATGCATAATGAGCTAGTATGCTAGTCAGACTAGCTCATTTTGGCTTTGTCTTGCAGGTGTTTTTAATAAAAAAAAAAAAAGGGTTTACAACCACTTTAAGGACCAAGCCTGTTTTTCAGACTCTGTGTTTACAAGTTTAAAACAGTTTTTTTTGCTAGAAAATTACTTGTAACCCCCAAACATGATACATTTTATTGCAATACTTTTTGTCACACCGTATTTGTGCAGTAGTCTTACAAGCGCACTTTTTTTGGAAAAAATTCACTTTTTTGAATGAAAAAATAAGACGACAGTAAAGTTAGCCCAATTTTTTTTTTATATTGTGAAAGATAATGTTACGCCGAGTAAACTGATACCCAACATGTCATGCTTCAAAATTGCGCCCGCTCGTGGAATGGCGTCAAACTTTTACCCTTAAAAATCTCCATAGGCGACGTTTAAAAAATTCTATAGGTTGCATCTTTTGAGTTACAGAGGAGGTCTAGGGCTAGAATTATTGCTCTTGCTCCAACGATTGCGGCGATACCTCACTTGTGTGGTTTGAACACTGTTTTCATATGCGGGCGCTACTCACGTATGCGTTCGCTTCTACGTGCGAGCTCGTCGGGACGGGGCGCTTTAAAAAATAATTTTTTTTTGTTTTCTTATTTATTTTACTTGATTTTATTTTATTTTTACACTGTTTTTTAAAAAAAAAAAAAAAGGGTCACTTTTATTCCTATTACAAGGAATGTAAACATCCCTTGTAATAGAAAAAAGCATGACCGGTCCTCTTAAATATGAGATCTGGGGTCAAAAAGACCTCAGATCTCATATTTAGACTAAAATGCAATAAAAAATAAATTGTCATTTGAAAAAATGACAACAAAAAAATGTGCCTTTTATGACGTATGGGCGGAAGTGACGTTTTGACGTTGCTTCCGCCCTGCTATGGTATGGAGACGGGTGGGAGCCATCTTCCCCTCACTCGTATCTATACCACAGAGGGAGAAGGACCCAATCGCCTCCGCCGCTATCTATGGATCTGGTAAGTGGTGGAGGGCGCGGGAGGGGGGGGCCCTCTCCCGCCGCCGAAAACGGTGATCTTGCGGTGAATCCGCCGCAGAGACCACCATTATCGTTTACAGAACCGCTCACAGAAAAGATGGATATCTCGGTTGTGGCAGCAGCTGCTGCCGTTACCGAGATATCCATCTTTAAAGTGCCAACGTATATGTACCTGAGCGGGTCCTTAAGTGGTTAAAGTGGCTGTAAAGGCACAAGGGTTTTTTTACCTTCATGCATTCTATGCATGAAGGTAAAAATCTTCTGTGTGAAGCAGCCCCAGCTCCCTTCTAACACTTACCTGAGCCCCCTTTTGATCCAGCGGCTCAAAAGGGCGGCTCTCCGTAGACTTGCACTCCTGATTGGCTTTTGGCAGCCTCCCACTGCTGTTAGTCACAGCCAGTGAGCCAATCGGGAGACTTAGGGGGTGGGGCCAAGCTGCGGCTCCATGTGTGAATGAGGACACAGAGCTGTGGTTGGGAAGCTCATCTGCTTGGGAGCCCCCAGAGCAAACTGCTTGCTGTGGGGGCATCGGGAGGGGCCAGGAGTGCCGCCGTGGTACCCGAGAAGATGAGAATCCAGGCTGCTCTGTGCAAAAGCATTGTACAAAGCAGGTAAGTATAACATGTTTGTTATTTTAGAAAATTAAAAACAAGACTTTAATATCGCTTAAAGTGGATGTAAACCCGAAATTGTTTTTTATTTATTTTTTTGCTGTAGAGTACAGGGGGTCCCCGAGTTACGAACACCCGAGTTACGAACGACTCCTACTTACGAACGGCCTCAAATGCCGGCCACTTGTGTTCTACGATACCTTTCGAGCAGCTCCGACACATTCCACACTGCCGTATTATGCCCCAGATAACATAACAAGCGCCCGGAACATCCCACATCCATGCACAGGCGGCAGTTACACTTACGAACACTTACAAATGCAGTGTTCCAACCGGAAGTTACACTTACAAATGCAGTGTTGCGACTTACGAACAACTTCGACTTATGAACAAACCTACAGTCCCTATTGTGTTCGTAACTCGGGGACCCCCTGTATAAGATTTCCTATCATTTGTGCCAGGTCTTGCCACAAAGAGTTAATCCAGCTCTGAGCAATCCTCTTTTATTGTTCAGTGAGATAAAACGGACAAACGGTTACCTTTGTCCGTTCCGCCCCCTTGCTTTAAGTGACAGGTTATTTACATATCTCGTGCACTAGCTTTAGACAGGCATTATTTTTTAATTCCCACACCCACTCCTTTTCTGAAGTCATGTGGTTACTTTTCTGGATTTTGACTGGATGTTAGTGATCATAGCAGAAGGAATACACAGGAGAAAATGCATGTTGACAAGGGGAGTGTAGAGGTGGGCGGGGAGTGTAGAGGTGGGCGGGGAGTCTACTGACATCACAACTCCACCCACCGAGCTCCAGACAACAGATCCACCCACAGAATCTGCAGTTTTTCCGTTCTTATAACAGACAGAGGGGAGACATTTGACAGATAAGGATACATGCAGGAGGCATCTGTATCCTTATAGATCAGCACTATGGCAGTAGTTTAGAAAGGATGAGAGTGGGTTTACATCCACTTCTCCACCAAGGACGTCATATGACGTCCTTGACTTTGAGGGGCGATATCTGAATGATGGGTGCAGCTACAGGCATCATTCAGATATCATTCTGTCATGCTGGCGATTCTGCACACCATAAGAAAGATCATAGCGGCAGTTCCGCTGCTTGATTGTTCTTATAGGCGGCAGGACGGGACATCCTCCCGCCGCCATCCGGTGCTTCTCCGGGCTCTCCCGTGCCATCGGGGGGCCTGGAGAACGAATCGGCCGGCGTCGCATGAAGATCATAGAGATTTCCGGTGATCAGATGGTCACCAGTCATCTCTATGACCGTCGGAGTCCCGGGCGCGATGTTGTGACGTCACGCCCGGTACCCGGAAGTAAACAAAGCCGCAATTGCGGCTGTCAGCATGAGATCGGTGAATTTTTTTTCACCAATCTCATGCTTTTCAGCCTGGAGGAGAGATGTGGGGTCTTATTGACCCCGCATCTCTCCATAAAGAGGACCTGTCACAATGATTCCTATTACAAGGGATGTTTACATTCCTTGTAATAGGAATAAAAGTGATCAAAAAAAAAAAATGTAAAAAAAGTGTCAAAATAAAAAAAAATTCAGTAAAATGAAAAAAGTAAAAAGAACCCTGTCCCCCGGTAGCTCGCGCTCAGAAGCGAACACGCATGTAAGTCCCGCCCACATATGTAAACGCCATTCAAACCCCACATGTGAGGTATCGCCGCGTGCGGTAGAGTGCAAGCAACAATTCTAGCACTAGACCTCCTCTGTAACTCGAAAATAGTAACCTGTAAAAAATCTTAAAACGTCGCCTATGGAGATTTTTAAGTACCGGAGGAGTTTGGCGCCATTCCATGAGTGTGCGCAATTTTAAAGCGTGACAAGTTAGGTATCTATTTACTCGGCGTAACAGCATCTTTCACATTATACAAAAAAATTGGGCTAACTTTACTGTTTTTTGTTATTTTTTAATTTGTGAAAACGTTTTTTTTTCCCAAAAAAGAGCGTTTGAAAAATGATTGTGCAAATACCATGCAAGATAAAAAGTTGCAATGACCACCATTTTATTCCCTAGGGTGTCTGCTAAAAAAAATTATATATAATGTTTGGGGGTTCTGATTAATTTTCTAGCAAAAAAAGATGATATTTACATGAAGGAGAGAAGTGCCAGAATAGGCCCGGTGGAGAAGTGGTTAAAGTTGTTACTTGAGAGAATATAGGCTATAAGTCAGGTTACAGAAAAGTTAGACGTGAAAAGATCTTCCTTTGTTTTGTGATTGTGTGGACAATCGGTGTGTGTGTGGACAATCGGGGTGTGTGTGTGTGTGTGTGGACAATCGGGGTGTGTGTGTGTGTGGACAATCGGTGTGTGTGTGTGGACAATCGGGGTGTGTGTGTGTGTGTGTGTGTGTGTGTGGACAATCGGGGTGTGTGTGTGTGGACAATCGAGGTGTGTGTGTGGGTGGACAATCGAGGTGTGTGTGTGTGTGTCCACACACACACCCCGATTGTCCACACACACACACACCCCGATTGTCCACACACACACACACACACCCCGATTGTCCAATCGGGGTGTGTGTGTGGACAATCGGGGTGTGTGTGTGTGGACAATCGGGGTGTGTGTGTGTGTGTGGAGACAATCGGGGTGTGTGTGTGTGTGTGGACAATCGGGGGGTGTGTGTGGGTGTGTGTGGACAATCGGTGTGTGTGGACAATCGGTGTGTGTGTGTGTGTGGACAATCGGTGTGTGTGTGTGTGTGTGTGGACAATCGGGGTGTGTGTGTGGACAATCGGGGTGTGTGTGTGGACAATCGGGGTGTGTGTGTGGACAATCGGGGTGTGTGTGGACAATCGGTGTGTGTGTGTGGACAATCGGTGTGTGTGTGTGTGTGGACAATCGGTGTGTGTGTGTGTGGACAATCGGGGTGTGTGTGTGTGTGTGTGTGGACAATCGGGGTGTGTGTGTGTGTGTGTGTGTGTGTGTGTGTGGACAATCGGTGTGTGTGTGTGGACAATCGGGGTGTGTGTGTGTGTGGACAATCGGGGTGTGTGTGTGTGTGGACAATCGGGGTGTGTGTGTGTGTGTGTGGACAATCGGGGTGTGTGTGTGGACAATGAGTAGGGCTTGATTATAATAACGGTGAATGAGGAAAGCAGGATTTGGATCTATGTATGGAATGTAACAGGAATCCACTTGTTGATGAGCAGGACTGATGGTGTGACCTTTGTGCAAGGTGAAGGCTTTGATTGCATGGTTAGCTGACTTGGTGAACAGTGTGTGTGTGTTTTACTGGGTGAGAGGAATTTGTCCCTGGTTTTCTCTTTCAGTGAGCTGGCACTATGTATCTATGTATCTGTCCTTTCAGTTCCTGTTAGAGTGGGTGTGAGGAATCTGACTTTGTACAACACTGTAGGTGCAATAACTGCTGTTATATATAAGAGATAGAATGTGCTTGCTCAAGCCTGCACCCGTGACGTTTCTTCTGATTCTCTAACTGCTGAGGAATGTCAGGTTTGGCTCATGTACATACTGTAGTTGTTTGTTAGGAGCACTAACCCCCATATGTGTGAGGCATGCAGCATTGCTAAATAATTTTAAATTAAACTAGTGAACATTGAAAATGTATTACATTTCATAAGAGATGACAGAATGTAGAAATGTTTTTAATTGCAAATGTTTCCACCCTTGTCAAGCATATTTCAGCAATATCCTAATGTGGTAATTTAAACTTCTACAGTTCTTTGTATGGTTTCTGCAGAAATCCAAAAGTCCAGCAGGTGCCACAGTCATATGGTCATATGGTCATGTGGTCATGTGTCTGTGCTAAACCAGTCCCTATGCAAGCAAGATTACTTTTCTATTTCCAAATGGATGCCTAACCCAAGAAGCTGTATCTTAAGTCGGCCATAGATGGTGCGATTTTTCTTTCTGGCAACCACGGATTGCAGGAAAGAAAATAGCTTGAATCCCTGGTGAGGGGGGGTTGGGGGTAGGGGGCTGTTCTTGTCGGGAGAATATACAGTGATTGTTGCCAGCGGCTATAGCTGCTGGCAATAATTGCATGAAAAAAAAATCTGACAGGCTGGTTGTACCTAAGTTGATCAATCATCTTGGGTACAATCAGCCTGCCCATACAAATTCAATTTTAGAGGTTTTTTTTAAAGTTTGTTTAGTCATCGAATGCAAAAATAATTTTTGTAGGAATATTCAAATATGCGAACATTTGTTAAAAAAATCTACTTGTGTATAGCCAGCCTATATATTAAACTGTATGTCAAATCTGTTTTAAGAGAGGTGAAAAATGAAATGTGCATACTAATACTCATTCTAATGGAGGATAGCGCAGCATGATCAATAAAAATATCGCAATCTTAATTCAACCCCCCCCTCCCGATCTTAATCCAGCATTTCCATTCATGTAACAAGTGCAGATCAGTTCTCCTGCTCACATCTGTCAAAAAAAAAAAAAAACAGCTGAAAGAGATAGAAAAAGAAACCTTGTATCAGTCTGTTCTTTTAGGCTCTGTTCACATCTGGGCTTTGCTATTTTACAGGCGTTTTTCGGTGTTTTTTTCCAGGCGTTTTTGTACAGGCATTTACAAGGTTAAAAGGTCACCAATGTAAAAGCAGTAAAACGCCTGTAATCTGCCAAAAAATAAGCTCCTGCACTTTTTTGAGCGGTGGGCGTTTTGCTTCAGGCAACAGAATGCTCAGATGAACAGGGGCCATTTAAATGAATAGGATTTGTCTTGTTGGGTGTTTCTAGAGCTGAGGCTTACAGCAGAAAAATACTTTAGGTGTGAACAAAGCCGAAGAGATCAAAGAGATGAACTTTGGTCTGTAAATGAGATCCGTTTAACCACTTAAAGACTAAGCCTTTTTCTGACACTTGCTGCTTACAAGTTAAAATCAGTTTTTTTGCTAGAAAATTACTTAGAACCCCCAAACATTTTATATATAAGTTTTAGCAGAGACCCTAAAGCAGTGATGGCGAACCTTGGCACCCCAGATGTTTTGGAACTACCTTTCTCATGATGCTATGATGCTCCACAACACTGCAGAGTGCATGAGCATCATGGAAAATGTAGTTCCAAAACATCTGGGGTGCCAGGGTTCGCCATCACTGCCCTAGAGAATAAAATGGCGGGCGTTGCAATATTTTAAGTCGCACTATATTTGCTCAGCGGCTTTTCAAACGCAATTTTTTGAGAAAAAAATACGTCAATGAATTTAAAAAAAATATAGAACAAAAGTTAGCCCAATTTTTTTGTATAATGTGAAAGATGATATTACGCTGAGAATCGTGATCTTTATTCTAAGCAAAAAAGATTGCGATTCTCATTTTATCCAGAATCATGCAGCTCTACTGGAGGATATAGAAGTGTGTAAGCTTGTATGGACGGGGCTTTCTGCATTACTGGAGCCTATTCATTAAAGCTGAATAAAAGTGGCCTTGTTGCTCATAGTGACTAATTGGAATTCCTTTTTTATTGAGATAAAAAATGAAACCTGCTTATTTTTTGCTGGCCACAACTTTACTTTTTGTTCTCATATTCTTTTCTCCAGTTTAATAACTCAGTCCGGATGTATTGCATTATTGCTGTCTTTGTTTTACTGTACACCTGTATGCACTTATCACTGGAAACCTCTTGTTAATTTTTATTATATTTGTTAAGCCAGCCACACATGGATCCAAATGTGGCCAGTTTAGCAGGCACCGAGTGAATTTCCATCCATGTATGGGCAGGGAGGTTGTACAGAAGTCGATCTAGCAATCAACTTTTGCACAACTGCCCTATTGTATTTTCCCCGCTCGTTCAGCACTGACAGCTTTATTATTATATTCTGATGGCAGGGAAGTCTCCCCACTGTCAGAATACAATAGCTCAGCATGGAGGATTCCCCATGCACATTAAGTGTGTGAAAGGGGAAATCAAGTAATTTAATTTTTGTCGTTCAGTGACTCCTCTATGGGCTGCCTTCTTACTCACCCTTGACTGTATCACTTTGTACATCACCATGAGAGGTGATGGTGAAATATATATCATTAATCATATTAATAGGATTTCATCATTTATGTATTGTATAGCTGCAGAATAAATATTTGTAGATTACATGTTCACCTCTACTAACTCCATTCACACAGGGGCGACTTGTCAGGCGACTCAGCCGCCTGACAAGTCGCGTCTCATTCTGTACAATGGAACCGTTCTAATCGGAGTGACTGAAGTCGCTCCGACTTAGAAAAAGGTTCCTGTACTACTTGAAGATGACTTAAGGGCGACTTCTATTGACTTCAATACAGAAGTAATTTTTGAAGTCACCTTTGAAGTCGTCTTCAGATCGCCCAGCACAGTCGCGGGACAGGTCGTGCCGCCCCTGTGTGAATGGGCTCAATTTACAGACAGTCTAATGGTTCAATAAAAATCATGAAAAGCCTATGGGTTCAAAACCTGCCTAAGATTTTAATGTTAGGCCATTCATGCTATGAATTGTGGAAAATTAACAGCTATCAGGAAAAACTAAAAGAATAAATATAATATATATCATACATTATATAGGGATATATATCACAGACAGGGACATCTCCAAAAAAAGCTAAATTTCAGTCTGTAAAATTGTTTGTTTTCTTCTCTTAAACGCTTACATTAAAAAAAAACATTTAAATATCTAGTTTTTAGGTACATTTGTAGTAATTGAAGGTGATTATAAAGTGTCAACATGTTACATATTGCTGCAGAGTATGTAATGGCTTTGCACACATACAGCATAACCAAGAAAGCACCAAGGGCTGTCTTTTGTGAAGGGGATTGTCATTACAGGAAGGCATTTTTCTGTACACGGCGGCACTAAGGCCACATTAACACTAGCAAATTGGCCTAACATCACTTACATGGGAGAACACCCAGTAAGGTTCCTGCTGACCGCTATGCAGCAATCACCTGCAAGTGACCGGCATAGACTGTCTGTGTCCAGGGCCGATCAGTCGCAGGTGATTGCTGCATAGCGATTACACGCAAGCGGGAGCAATTACCTGTGGGAGTCAGCACTCCCATTTTCTTTCATTGGGGCTGCCTCCCACAGGATATCACCAGGACCCATGCTGGGCCAATCCGTAAAGGTGAATGTGGCTTAAAAATCCAACACTTTACTACCAAGGGCGCTGTCAACAAGATTTAGTGACAAGACACTTGTGAAACCTGTTAGGATCATAGGTTTCAATTTATCAGATTGTAGCCCAATTCTTTTTTAATTGTTTCTTTATATGCAGCATTTATCAATTTTTGTCTTCCCAGATGCCCCTGTCCTATTGGCAGAGCTACGTCCTGGTAGAGAGCAGCTGTATGATTGGAAGTCCAGTTGTGAGACGTGGAGTGTTGCCTTCTCTCCTGATGGCTTCTGGTTTGCATGGTCTCAAGGACATGGCATCATTAAACTCATCCCCTGGCCACTGGAAGAGGAACCGATGTAAGAGAGTTTGCTTTTGTTTTTTTTAATGCTAGTATCAAAATGAAAGTACACAAGCATATATGTACACTAGCATATATACACACACACACACACACACAGACTTTTCAAAAACTTTTTTCTTGTCCATTAAGGGACCTAGAAATTCCTAAATAGGTTATACTGCTGCGTACAGGAGATTGGTACACCCGTAAAAAAAAAAAAAAAAAAAGTTAAGCAAGCCCCCATATAACCCAATCTTAAACCATCATTCAAAAGTCCTGGGAAGATGGTGTTGCTCGGCTCTTTTCTTTCTCGTACATCACGGGACACAGAGCGACATAGTCATTACTAATGGGTTATATAGATACCGTCAGGTGCTGGCACTGGCAACTTCCAAAACCGGAAGTACCCTCCCCTATATAAGCCCCTCCCATCCGGGAGCACCTCAGTTTTTTGCCAGTGTCTAAGGTGTTGGCCAAGAAGAAACATGTGTTTTTCACTGAGCTTGCGTACAGGTTCTTTTGGGCCTCAGTAAGCTATTCCGGATCCGACCAAAAAAGCTTCATAGCTAAACGGTCGGTACCCGGGCCTTGCAGAGAAGAGCAAGGTTTTGCCTGTAATGCTTCTCTTAGGAGAGCTGGACCCTGGGATCCAGAGCTCTGGTCATACCCACGACCAAGATGTTTTCTGTGCAGGGTGCTATACAGGTCCAGGGGAGTGGAATCCTTGGGAACCCGGTCCCTGAAGGTTTGATTACAATGCCTGCCGTGATAGGTGAAGTTTGGGCTTTTGTGGACCAAACAAAGTCCTGCGGCGGGGAACAGGTAAGTGGGGGCCCCCAGGAACTTGGTTCTATTGGGGGACCCCCAAGCCTAATTTGTCTTTCTGTCTGTTACCTAATGGTATTCCCGCAAAATTCTGTGCATGTCTGTAACTACTAAAAAAATGTAATAATTTTTAATGGTGGTCAAGAAAAAAAAAATTTTTTTTTATATATATATATATATTTAATATATTAGACTGCGGTACCTGTGTTTGTCCACTAGAGGCCGCTGTGGAACGTTTCTTGTCATGTGGACTAGTTTCTTCTCATCAGAGCGAGTCCAGGCAGATGGTGAGTTCTCTTATGGGAAACTGCTTCCTCTGCCATGTTGCAATGCTCGTCCATCCCCCGGCCTGCTGCAAAGGGGCCCTGGCTCTTGTCCCTGGTTTCCATTTTCGAAATTAGCGCCGAAGGCGCACGTGGCCGCGCGCGTGCGCGCGTGCACGCGCCTCTATATATAGAGGTGAGCCGGGAAAGGGGGCGGAGCCTGGGGGATGACGCTCTGTGTGCGCCGCAGCGCTTCTGCGCATGTGCGGGCGTCCCAGCATGTTAAAAACCACAATTTTGTGTGGTGAGCTGGCTATGAAGTACAGAGACAGAGCTGGCAACATTTAAAGAAGGCATACAGCAAGCGGTTGATACAGGCATCCCCTAGAAAGGCACATTAGTAGACACCAACTGTTTCTTATAGCAGCATTTATGCTAGACTATTGTCAGTAACTGGTGTATTTCGGCTGGAATACCTCAGCTTTGTGGCTTAGGAATATGCCGTCTAAAAACTCCGGGACTAGAAATTCCAGGAGGAATAGGGGGTCTCCATCGGGCTCTGAGGATCTTGGGCATGCTTTGGCTGCACCAGTCTCCCCTGAAGAATCAGAGGTTAGTGACCGTAGAGCACCCTCAGGAGTACCTGGTACTGTGGCTGTCCTCAGTTCACCTGCTCCTGTGTATGTAACAGAGGAGGTTTTTTCCTCAGCTCTGGGAGGGCTGGAAGAGAGATTGTCAGCATTGATCGCGGCTTCCCTGTCACAGGAGAAAAGCGCCCGATCTCCGTCTCCTCCCTCAGAGTGCCTGTTAACAGAGCAACAGTCCCATACAGGGATCGACCTACCTGA
This sequence comes from Rana muscosa, assembly GCA_029206835.1. Lineage (NCBI taxonomy): Eukaryota > Metazoa > Chordata > Amphibia > Anura > Ranidae > Rana > Rana muscosa. The sequence goes on along the minus strand of CM055116.1, from coordinate 975,674,231 downwards.
AGGGGATCAGGATGAGGTCGATTCGGTTGTAGAGGAATCAACAGTGGAAGAGCCGTTCTCAGCATCACATGCTGAAAGGTTATGGGTTCAGTCCCTGACTAATATGGTCCGATCAGCATTTAAAATGCCACTTGCGGAGCCATCATCCACTTCTGTCTCCTCGTTGGGGTCGCTAAAAGCTCCCCAGACTGTTTGTTCCTTTCCGATCCATCCTTTACTGGAAGGGCTCATTTACCAGGATTGGGAGCATCCTGACAAAATATTTACTCCCCCCAAGAGATTTCCGGTGGTCTATCCCATGGAGGATAAGTTCATCAGAAAATGGAGGGTCCCTACAGTGGACGCAGCCATCTCTTGTGTGAATAAATCACTGACATGTCCGGTGGATAATGTCCAAATGTTCAAGGACCCAATAGATAAAAAATTGGAGTCCTTATTAAAATCTGCTTTTTCTACAGCAGGATTGGTGACACAACCAGCAGTGGCAGCTATTGGGGTCTGCCAAGCAGTGAAGGATCAGTTGAAACAGGTCTTAAGGGACTTGCCAGATCAGCAGGCTCTTGCCCTAGCTGATCTACCTAGAGCCTTATGCTTTGCGGTGGACGCTATAAAGGATTCAATCCATCAGGCCTCCCGCCTTACGCTGTCTGTAGTACATATGCGCAGGCTTCTATGGCTCAAAAACTGGTCTGCTGAAGCTCCCTGTAAAAAATTGCTGGTCAGCTTCCCATTTCATGGTGAACGCTTATTCGGGGAAGACCTGGACAAATATATCCAGAGAATTTCCAGCGGTAAAAGTACACTTTTGCCGGTTAAAAATAGAGTTAGAGGTCCCTCTTTTAAGAGGCCTGCTTCTCCAGTCCCTAGGACATCGGCTGTGAAACAGTTCCGGCGGCCTCCTCGGTCAAATCCCGGAGGTAAAAATCAGGGACAATTGCAGGGTAACAAGAAGCCCTGGAGCAGGAGAGGTACAAAACCTCCCCCAAAATCAAATGCATGAAGGGTTGCCCCCACCCAATCGGGTGGGGGGAAGACTTCAGTTGTTCACAGAGACCTGGCGGGACACGATCCGAGACAGATGGGTGCTCTCCGCAGTAAATCTGGGATACAAATTGGAGTTAAAAAACTCCCCTCCTTCCCGCTTTATAAGGTCAAACGTGCCAAGGGATCCCCAGAAGAGAGGATCCCTCCTGTTGGCACTAGAACAATTATTGCTCCAAGCAGTAATTATAGAGGTTCCCCTGGAAGAATGGGGGTTCGGGTTTTACTGAAACCTCTTTACAGTCCCGAAGCCAAACGGGGACGTGAGGCCCATATTAAATCTAAAAGGGCTAAACAAATTCCTACATATCAGGACTTTCCGGATGGAGTCGATCCGATCGGTAGCCACTGCCCTACAAGAGGAGGAATGGTTAGCCTCGATCGACATCAAAGATGCTTATTTGCACATTCCCATCTTTCCAGCCCACCAAAAATTTCTACGCTTTGCGGTAGAAGGGCACCATTTTCAGTTCAGAGCCTTACCCTTCGGTCTGGCCACAGCACCAAGAGTGTTCACAAAAATTCTGGCCCCATTATTGGAAAATCTAAGAACACGAGGTGTAACGATAATGGCATATCTAGACGACTTGTTGCTGATAGACCACTCAGTGGAAAAACTAGAAGTGGTTGTTCACGAGACAATCAAGTATCTGGAATATCACGGTTGGATTATCAACCGAGACAAGTCAGCCCTAAAACCAGTCAAAAGTCTGGAATACTTGGGGCTAAGGCTGGATTCAGACCAGAGAAAAATTTTCTTGCCTCAAGAAAAGGGGTCGTCTTTGAGAGATTTGATCCACTTAGTGGGTTCAAAAAGACAGCCATCCATACGCCTGTGCATGAGGCTGCTGGGAAAAATGGTGGCATCATTCGAAGCAGTACCCTACGGTCAATTCCATTCAAGGAAATTGCAAAGGGCCATACTGTCAGCCTGGAACAAAAAAGTTCAGGCTCTGGACTTACCAATGTCCTTGTCCCCTTCTGTTCGCAAGAGCCTCCGCTGGTGGTTGGTTCCCCAGAATCTGGAAAGAGGGAAATCCTTCAGTCCGATTTCCTGGAAGGTGGTCACTACAGATGCCAGCCTTATAGGCTGGGGAGCAGTACTGGAGCAATGGTCTCTCCAGGGCAGATGGTCGGATGCGGAAAAGGCCCTGCCCATCAATCTCTTAGAGATACGAGCAGCCCGGTATGCCCTAGTAGCATGGACATCCAAACTCCAAGGGTCCCCTGTTAGAATTCAATCAGACAATGCCACAGCAGTGGCATATATCAATCGTCAGGGGGGCACCAGGAGTCGTGCAGCCCAAAGGGAAGTAAATTACATCCTGAGATGGGCAGAAAGATATGTCCCAGCCATATCTGCGGTATTCATTCCAGGAGTGGAGAATTGGAAGGCGGACTTTCTAAGTCGCCAACAATTATGCCCAGGGGAATGGTCCCTTCATCCCGAGGTTTTCCGGACAATATGTCAGCGGTGGGGAACACCGGATGTAGATCTGCTAGCATCCAGATTCAACGCAAAAGTGGACAGGTTTGTCTCTTGGACAAGGGATCCCCTAGCTTGTGGCTCGGATGCCCTAGTGTTCCCTTGGGATCAGTTCAAGCTGATATATGCATTCCCACCGCCACAATTGTTACCTCGATTACTCCGCAGAATCAGGGTAGAAAAGAAACCAGTGATTCTGGTGGCTCCAGCGTGGCCCCGAAGAGCATGGTACGCGGAGATTGTAAAAATGTCTGTTGGGAGTCCTTGGACCCTCCCACATCGTCCGGACCTGCTTTCGCAAGGACCGATATACCACCCTTCCTTACCAGCCCTAGGTTTGACGGCCTGGCTATTGAAGCCCACATTCTAAAAAAGAGAGGGCTCTCTAATGCTGTGGTATCTACCATGATCAATGCCAGGAAGCCGGTATCCAGGCAGATCTACTATAGAATCTGGAAGGCGTACATCGCCTGGTGTGAGGCCAAGAAATGGCATCCACGTAAATACGTAATAGGTAGGATTCTGGACTTCCTACAATGGGCTGTAGATAGGAAGCTTGCCTTGAGTACTATCAAGGGTCAGATTTCGGCCTTGTCAATATTTTTTCAAAGGCCCTTGGCTTCGCATTCACTAGTCAAAGCCTTTATACAAGGAGTGATGCGTATTAGTCCTCCGGTTAATATTCCCATATGTCCATGGGATCTAAACTTGGTTCTGTCGGTTTTACAGAAACAACCATTTGAACCATTACAGCATATTTCCTTGGTGCTTCTCACCAGGAAATTGATTTTTCTAGTAGCCATTTGTTCGGCTAAAAGAGTGTCGGAATTAGCAGCTATGTCCTGTAAAGAGCCATATCTGGTTATCCATAAGGACAGAGTAGTATTACGTCCTCAGCCAGCCTTTCTTCCTAAGGTGGTATCGAGGTTTCATTTGAACCAAGATGTGGTTCTTCCTTCTTTTTTCCCCAAACCTACTTCGGTAGAGGAAAAGTTATTGCATTCTTTGGATGTAGTAAGAGCAGTTAAAGCTTATCTAAAAGCCACTGCTCAGATTCGCAGAACGGATACTTTGTTTGTTCTGCCGGAAGGCCCCAGAAAGGGTCAGGCAGCATCAAAATCTACTTTAGCCAGGTGGATTCGACAGGTCATAATACAAGCCTATGGCTTGAGAAGGAGACCGCCTCCGTTCAAAGTTAGAGCGCACTCCACGAGAGCAGTTGGAACTTCATGGGCAGTGCATCACCAGGCCTCCCTGGCTCAAATCTGTAAGGCCGCAACATGGTCTTCAGTTCACACGTTTACTAGGTTCTACCAGGTGGACGTTAGAAGTCAGGAGGATGTCGCCTTTGGGCGCAGTGTGTTGCAGGCCGCAAAAGATCCTCATGTCTGATAGCGCTCAGCTTATATATGGTGTATCCCCCCCCTCATTTGGCATTGCTTTAGGACATCCCATTAGTAATGACTATGTCGCTCTGTGTCCCGTGATGTATGAGAAAGAAAATAGGATTTTTATAACAGCTTACCTGTAAAATCCTTTTCTTGGAGTACATCACGGGACACAGAGCTCCCGCCCCTCTTTGGGGACACTTATTGCTTTGCTACAAAACTGAGGTGCTCCCGGATGGGAGGGGCTTATATAGGGGAGGGTACTTCCGGTTTTGGAAGTTGCCAGTGCCAGCACCTGACGGTATCTATATAACCCATTAGTAATGACTATGTCGCTCTGTGTCCCGTGATGTACTCCAAGAAAAGGATTTTACAGGTAAGCTGTTATAAAAATCCTATTTCTCCAGCCATTCAGCTTAGAGGGAGCCCTGTTCCACTACTACAGTGCATCCGGAAACCATTCACAGCGCTCACTTTTTCCACAATTTGTTATGCTACAGCCTTATTCCAAAATAGATTAAATTCATTATTTTCTTCAAAACTCTACAAACAATACCCCAAAATGACAACGTGAAAGAAGCTTGTTTGAAATCTTTGCAAATTTATTAAAAATAAAAAAATCACATGCACATAAGTATTCACAGCCTACTTTGTTGAAGCACCTTTGGCACCACTTACAGCCTCAAGTCTTTTGGAGTATGATGCTACAAGCTTGGCACACCTATTTTTGGGCAGTTTCTCCCATACTTCTTTGCAGGATCTCTCAAGCTCCATCAGGTTGGATGGGGAGCGTCGTGCACAGCCATTTTCAGATCTCTCCGGAGATGTTCAATCGGGTTCAAGTCTGGGCTCTGGCTGGGCCACTCAAAGACATTCACAGAGTTGTCCCGTAGCCACTCCTTTGTAATCTTGGCTGTGTGCTTAGGGTCGTTGTCCTGTTGGAAGATGAACCTTCACCCCAGTCTGAGGTCCAGAGCGCTCTGGAGCAGGTTTTCATCAAGGATGTCTCTGAACATTACTGCATTCATCTTTCCCTCAATCCTGACCAGTCTCCCTGTTCCTGCCTCTGAAAAACATCCCCACAGCATGATGCTGCCACCATAATGCTGCTCTGTAGTGATGATATTGGTCAGGTGATGGTTTCCTCCAGACATGATGCTTGCAATTTAGGCCAAAGAGTTCAGTCTTTGTTTTATCACACCAGAGAATTTTGTTTCTCATGGTCTGAGAGTCCTACAGGTGCCTTTTGGTAATCTCCAGCTAGGCTGTCATGTGCCTTTTACTGAGGAGTGGCTTCCACCATACAGGCCTGATTGGTGGAGTGCTGCAGAAGATGGTTGTTCTTCTTCTTCTTGAAGGTTCTCCCCTCTCCACAGAGAAACGCTGGAGCTCTGTCAGAGTGACCATCAGGTTCTTGGTCACCTCCCTGACAAAGGCCCTTCTTCCCCCGATTGCTTAGTTTGGTCGGGCGGCCCTCTCTAGGAAGCATGCTGCCCGACCGGCCCGTCCTGATGGTTCCAAATGTCTTGGGCCACTGTGCGCATTGGGACCTTCAATGCTGCAGAAATGTTTCTGTCCCCTTTCCCAGATCTTTGCCTCGATGCAATCCTGTCTCGGAGGTCTACAGACAATTCCTTGGACTTCATGGCTTGGTTTGTGCTCTGACATGCACTGTTAACTGTGGGACCTTACATAGACAGGTGTGTGCCTTTCCAATTTATGTCCAATCAACTGAATTTACCACAGGTGGTCTCTAATCAGGTTGTAGAAACATCTCAAGGATGATCAGTGGAAACCGGATGCACATGAGCTCAATTTTGAGTGTCATGGCAAAGTCTGTGAATACTTATTTACATAGGATTTATTTTTTATTTTTAATAAATTTGCAAAGATTTTAAACAAACTTTTTTCACATTGTCATTATGGGGTATTTGTAGAATTTTGAGGAAAATGATGAATTTAATCCATTTTGGAATAAGGCTGTAACATAACAAAATGTGGAAAAAGTGAAGCGCTGTGAATACTTTCCTGATGCACTGTATGCCTGCTTCTAAAGCACTGCATGGATCATCCAGTCTCGTTCCACTGCTTATCTACAGTGACTTTGTCATCTCCCGCCACCTGTGACTGTCATTGGCACCAGCTGTACAAGTTTGCGAGTATGCAAGGCTTTGAAGGCGGGGTTACACATTGGCTGGCTTAATTTTGTTTGCCAGTGTCCCAGCCTCCTGTAGGAGGCAGTATAATTTGACTGTTTGAGAATTTCCGTGTCTTTTTAATGGATTGCTAGTAAAGGTTTTATGTTTAGTACAAAAATCTTGTTTTCACCTTCTGGTCAAAATGCTTGTATAGCAGCAGTGCCATTTTCATTTCAGTTACTGAGAAACCTTTTATTTTGCCAGACGAGCACCATCCTACAGGACGAAAAGTCAATGCTACAAAAGTGCAGAGGTTAAAGGAAAATGTAATCTGAAAGAGAAAATTTTGGACTGTGGTCAGATTGTCTGGAGCTTAGCATTTGGCTCCTCCTCTTCACCAGCAGGATGGAAGTTGTGGCCACGTTCCAGGCAACAAGCATCTGGATCTCTTGGGTCTTGGCAACTTCTAGCAACAGGACTTAGTGATGGTCACGTCAAAATATGGGAAGTGCATACAGGTAAATTGCATGCACTAAATGGCTTTTTTTCTGCATACTCTGCTACTTATCAGTGATTTGTTTTTCTATATTGTAGCATTATTTACGATTGTGTTGCAGTGTTCATAAACAGTATTTGTCAGGATTTGTGCTTTGCCTTTCCTGTCAGAAGGAAAGGAACTAATTACCTCTTATTTCCACAGGTCGTATGCTCTTCAATTTATCTGGGCACCAAGATGTGGTAAGAGACTTGAGCTTCGCTACAAATGGCAGCCTGACCCTTGTCACTGCATCCCGAGATAAGACTCTGCGTATCTGGGACTTAAAAAAAGATGGTATGATTTTTAAATTTACAAGGACTTTTTATCTGCTAGAATAAACAGAATAAAAGATGATGCACATGGGGCAGTATTCTTTCTAGCCTTAAAAACTAGATGTTTTCTAAATAAACGATTTAATCCGGTAGATCCCGTGTAGAATTTTTAAACTGGTTAGTGTTTCTTGGTTCTTCTCGTGCTTTATACATTCTTTCAAAAATTATTTCTTCTTTGCCAATGGATCAGTAATTACCACAGATGCTCCCGTTGAAAAAAAATGAACGTTGTTGTAAACCCTTAGTGTGTGTGTGTGTGTGTGTGTGTGTGTGTGTATTCTCTTTACCTCTGGCCAATCAGAGGAAGCTTTGTATTACTTTATAGAAATACAAAGCTCCCTGTGAAAGGCTGCGTGTTGCTCAGCCCGACTCGATTTTGTTCTGGGAGTGGGACATGAAGGTCTTGTCTCACTGCCGGAATACAGTGCTGTCTAATGTATCTAGCTGCGGCTACATACAGTTTATGAAGCTCTGTAAGCTACTGCATCACTGAATAAAGTAAATAGTTTGGACCATATTGGTCCAGATGAACTATTTAACCACTTCAATACCCAAGCCATAGTCAAATGACGCCCACAGATGGGATCTCCCATCCTGGGTGGACGTCATATGACGGCCTGGGCTTTGTGGGGAGATATCTGAATGATGCCTGCAGCTAGAGGCATCATTCAGATATCCTTCTCTTCTGCCGGCGATTCTGCACACAATAAGAATGATTATAGCGGCAGTTCCGCCGCTTGATCGCTCTTATAGGCGGTGGGAGGGGACATCCCCCCCCCCTCCCACCGCCATCTGGTGCTTCTCCGGGCTCTCCTGTGCCAAGAGGGACCCAGAGAAAGAATCGTCCGGTGTCTTGTCACATGACGAGCATAGAGATGACTGGTGACCAGATGGTCACCAGTCATCTCTATGACCGTCGGAGGCCCGGGCGCAACGTTATGACGTCACGCCCGGGTTCCCAGAAGTAAACAAAGCCGCGATTGCGGCTAGTAAGCATGAGATCGGTGAATTTTTTTTCACGATCTCATGCTTTCCAGCCTGGAGGAGAAATGTGTGGGGTCTTATTGACCCCGCATCTCTCAATAAAGAGGACTTGTCACACACCATTCCTATTACAAGGGATGTTTACATTCCTTGTAATAGGAATAAAAGTGATCAAAAAAAAAGATGTAAAAAAAGTGTAAACATAAAATAAATTAAGTATAAAAATAAAAAAATTAAAACGCCCCTGTCCCCGATAGCTCGCGCTCAGAAGCGAATGCACACGTAAGTCCCGTCCACATTTGTAAACGCCATTCAAACCACATATGCAAGATATCGCCACGTGCGTTAGAGCGAGAGCAACAATTCTAGCACTAGACCTTCTCTGTAACTCTAAACTGGTAACCTGTAAAAAAATTCAAAGCGTCGCCTATGGAGATTTTTAAGTACCGAAGTTTGGCGCCATTCCATGAGTGTGCGCAATTTTAATGTTAGGTATCTATTTACTTGGCGTAACATCTTTCATATTTTACAAAAAAATTGGGCTAACTTTACTGTTTTGTTTATTTTTTAATTAATGAAACCATTTTTTTTTCCCAAAAAAAGGCGTTTGAAAAATTATTGTGCAAATACCGTGCAAGATAAAAAGTTGCAATGACCGTCATTTTATTCCCTAGGGTGTCTGCCAAAGAAACATATATAATGTTTGGGTGTTCTGAGTCATTTTCCAGCAAAAGAATGATGATTTGTACATGTAGGAGAGAAGTGCCAGAATAGTATAAAAAGCCCTGTATTGAAGTGGTTAAACTTCACTAAAAGCTGGGTGTACCTGTGGTAACGTTTGAAGTACCAAAGTCACTGATGTAACAGATAACTGACCTCATGTATCAGTTATGTCCAGTATAATATATCCTCATGCTAGTATAATTACCTGAAGTGTATTTTTATTTGTATAGTTGCTTAATCATGCATTTTCCCTGATAAAGGCATTCACATGGGAGAGTGTGCAAAAAGATTGCTGTCATTCTGTCTGGTTATATACAAAGATCACAAGTTCAGGTTGAAGTCATACAGTCATTGTTTGTTTGCAGTCAGGGGTGTGTGAATTTCTGAAACAGCATCCGTAGCTATGCTTTCAGGAAAGTACACACCCAGTTGTCATGTAGAACTGGAAATGCAACTAGTTAAAACAGCACATAAACTATAGTTTGCATTGAATTTTAATAATGAATGGGCATTTACTCAACTATGTCATCAACTGCTAAAGTTAATTAGGCACATTCACAAAGTATACTGTAAACGACGCTGTTTTTGTCACTACAGCGATTTTATATAGGAGTCTCAGAAAATTACTGTCACACTTAAGCCGGCCATAGCCCTTAATTTGCAGGAAAGAAAATCGCTAGATTCCCCCAACACAGTCAGTGTAGATGCAACAATTCACTAACTCATGCAACATAGTAATACTAAGACTGGAGTTCTACTTTTACAGGTCTCAAAAGCTGCTGTACGTTCTACTCCAGTATGTGGACTGAGAGCTTGCAAAAGTTGCAGCGTTATTTTTTTTTTTTTTGGTCTGTAAAAACACACATCTATGACTAGGCCCTAATGGAAGCAACCATTCGCTGACTCATGCAGCCTAGTAATAGCAGAGAAGCCAAACTCTGTCACTTTCATTGGGTGTCTGGCCAGAACCTGGCACAGGATTTCTATATGTAGAGCTAAGACATTTTGGTAAGGACTGATTGTCTGTCTGTTTCTGTATTTTTAGGTAAATTGATCCAGGTGCTATCTGGACACATCCAGTGGGTCTACTGCTGTTCCATCTCGCCAGACTGCAGTATGCTGTGTTCTGCTGCTGGGGAGAGCTCGGTGAGATACCCCATACTTTTTCCCATTTGTCAACGCAATCAGTACACACGGCTAACCCTATTAGCCTATTAAGTCAAATATTTCTGAACTGTTACAATTTAACAACAAATAATTGCAGAGTGACATGTAGTGTTTTGTTGAGGTTTAAAAGGATTATGAAAGGGCTTAGAAGACCCATGGCATCTGCTAGGAAGGATCTGTTTGTTATAAGATGACTTTATACCCTGGCATGCACCGACTTTCAGTTGGTTACAAAATCACCTTTAGGCCTCATGCACACAGGGCGTTTTTGCCATCTCTCCTAGATGCCTTTCCTCCTGGCAGCAGTGCTTGTAGACTTATGTAACATGTTTAATGCTTGTAAAAGTGTGTGACATGTTTAGACTTGTCAGTCGCTTGGGCGCTAATTTATTTAATTGGTCAGAATAATTTATTCTGGCCATTGAAATTATTATTATTATACAGGACTAGTGCCAACAGTTTGCGCAGCACTTTACAACATGGGGGCAGACAGTAAAGTTCAATACAGGAGGGATCAGAGGGCCCGGCTCAATAGAGCTTAAAGCGGAGCTCCTCCCTAAAGTGGAACTTCCGCTCATCGGATTCTCCCCCCCCCCTTCCGGTGCCACAATTGGCACCTTTCAGGGGGGAGGGGGGTGCAGATACCTGTCTAAGACAGGTATTTCCACCCACTTCCGGGCATAGACTCTGCGGGGACCTGCGGGCAGTACGCCACTTCCTGATGTTGTGTTCTGGGAAACACACGGCTCCCAGAACACAGCGGGGAACAGTGAGGACGGCGCATCGCGACTTGCGCATGCACAGTAGGGAACCGGGCAGTGAAGCCGCAACGCTTCACTTCCTGATTCCCTCACGATGATGGCGGTGGGGGCAGCCGAGAGACGAGCGATTGCTCGTCTTCTGCTGCCGACGTCGCTGGACTCCAGGACAGGTAAGTGTCCATTTATTAAAGACAGCAAAAACACCACTGCTAATGGTAAAAAGAAAAAATGGCGCAAAAAGAGTTCTGGCAGAGCATAAATTCCAAATGTCAATACATGATGCAAGCACCAGCGGCAGCTACCATAAGCAGAAGCAGGCTCTGTAAGATATGATAAGGAAAGGAAGGTGCGCCAAACTAAGTGCAGTATAAAAGTTTTAATGGCAAATTAGTAAAAAACAGCCAAATGGCTACTCACAAGATGTTGAAAAATATAAGGCATGTATAAGATTATTGGTGGTCCGGTGTCATCTGTGGCGGTCCTCTGGGGAGATGTAGGTCCCAGATGAGAAGGTAGCTGAAGGCAGGTCTGCGGTGTCAGCAGAGAACGTCTGGGCATCAAGGCGCTGAAGGCCGTGCGTGATGTTACCTTTCTGTGATGCAGGAAGGACCAGGAAGATGCGCTTCAGCGTGGAGCGCAGCGTGCCGTCGGACCGGAAGTGACGTGATGCAAGGAACGGACCAATGGGATGATGCGTTTCACAGCATCCGCTGTTTCATCAGATCCAACTGGGTTCCGATGGATCTGATGAAACAGCGGATGCTGTGAAACGCGTCATCCCATTGGTCTGTTCCTTGCATTACGTCACTTCCGGTCCGACAGCACGCTGCGCTCCACGCTGAAGCGCATCTTCCTGGTCCTTCCTGCATCACAGAAAGGTAACATCATGCACGGCCTTCAGCGCCTTGATGCCCAGACGTTCTCTGCTGACACCGCAGACCTGCCTTCAGCTACCTTCTCATCTGGGACCTACATCTCCCCCGAGGACTGCCACAGATGACACCGGACCACCAATAATCTTATACATGCCTTATATTTTTCAACATCTTGTGAGTAGCCATTTGGCTGTTTTTTACTAATTTGCCATTAAAACTTTTATACTGCACTTAGTTTGGCGCACCTTCCTTTCCTTACCACTGCTAAATTACACACTGGCAGTGTTTTGTTTTTTTTTGTATTGCTTTAAAGTGTATTTTGGTCTCATCTGCCCAGAGCATCTTCATTCACATGTTTGCTGTGTCCCCCCACATGGCTTCTTGCAAACTGGAAACCGGACGACTTATGGCTTTCTTTCAGTAACAGCTTTCTTCTTGCTACTCTTCAATAAAGGCCAGATTTGTGGAGTGTACGACTAACTAATAGTTGTCCTGTGGACAGATTCTCCAACCTGAGCTGCGAATCTCTGCAGCTCCTCCAGAGTTACCATGGGCCTCTTGGCTGCCGCTGTAATGCTCTCCTTGCCCGGCCTGTCAGTTTAGGTGGATGGCCATGTCTTGGTAGGTTTGCGGTTGTGCCATACTCTCCATTTTGGGATGATGGATTGAACAGTGCTCTGTGAGATGTTCAAAGCTTGGGATATTTTTTATAACCTAACCATGCTTTAAAACTTCTCCACTACTTTATCCCTGACCTGTCTGCTGTTTTCCTTGGCCTTCATGATGTTTGTTCACTAAGGTTCTCTAACAAACCTCTGAGGGCTTTACAGAACAGCTGTATTTATACTGAGATTAAACCACACACAGGTGGACTCTATTTACTAATTGGGTGACTTCTGAAGGCCGTTGGTTCCACTAGATTTTAGTTAGGAGTATCATTGTAGAGGGGACTGAAATAGAAATGCACGTCACACTTTTCACATACTGTATATATTTGAGTATAAGCCGAGGCACCTAATTTTACCGCAAAAAACTGGGAAGACTTATTGACTCGAGTATAAGCCTAGGGTGAGAATGCAGCAGCTACTGTAAGTGGAAAAGACTTTAGCATTTTTAACCTTGCCGCTGGGTGAGGCTTGACACTGCTGTCACTGCTTCACATGGGCAGCCCAGCTGACGGATGCAAATAAGAACATATTGATTTCATTTTATTTATATACCAGGCTATGTACCAACTTCCCTAAATACAAGTGTGTTTGAAGAGGACACAGGAACAGCAGAAATGTGCAAAATAAAACTGCCTGTGGAATGAATTTGGGAATATTTCAGAAGGGAATGTAAAGTCAATTATAATTGCTCATTTCTTCCTCTGTACTATGTGCAGCAATTGCGAGTGTTTAGCAAGTGAAAATGTCAGCCGACCTGCATTAGCCCGTGACATGCAGTCAGGGCGTCCAGTGTAAAAAAGCCGCGCCTCCTCCTCGTCCTGTTCCGTGATAGGCGTAACACTCAGTTTCCCAGTAGAGACTGTTCCGCCTATCACGGACATCCTCTCGTCCTCGTCCGCAGTCTGACTGCATGTCACGCCAGTCCGCAGTCTGACTGCATGTCACGGGCTAATGCAGGTATGCAGACTCGAGTATAACCCGAGGGGGGCATTTTCAGCACAAAAAAATGTGCTGAAAGACTCGGCTTATACTCGAGTATATACGATATTTATTTGTAAAAAAAATTGAATAACATTTATAATTTTCCACTTCACAATTATGTGTTGGTCTATAAGATAAAATTCCAATAAAATACATTTATGTTTTTGGTTGTTACATGACAAAATGTGGAAAATGTCAAGGGGTGTGAATACTTTTTTAAAGGCACTGTAGGCAGAAAAGCAGTCCCCAGGGTTTGTGATGCTTAAGGATTGCTTTTCTGCCTAAGGGCTCTTTCACACGGGGCGGATCCGTGAAGATCCGCCCCGTGAAGCTCCGCTTGCTCAGCGAGGATCGCTCCGTTGATCCCCGCTGAGCCGACGGATGACTGGGCGGTCCCCGCACACTGTGCAGGGATCGCCCTGTCAGAGCGCCGCTCTCCCCTATGGGGAATCGGATGACGACGGACCGTAGAGTCCGTTGTCATCCGATCCGCTCCGCAGACGGAAGGAAAAATAGGATTTTCCTCCGTCACACTTTTTCGGAGCGGAGCGGAGCGGATGTCAGCGGACATGTCTCCGCTGACATCCGTGCTTCCATAGGGGTGCATGGAGGATCCGTTTCAGGTCCGCCTAAAAAACTGACAGGCGGACCTGGACGGACCTCCGTGTGAAAGAGCCCTAAGGTGTACGTTTATCAAACAGAGATAATTTATTTCATTTCAGTTCTCAGCAGTACTCAGAGTACAATCTTCTCCTCTGGCACAAAGCAGAGAACATTTGTTCTCAGAAGGAGAAGAGATGAGAAGTTTTTCCCTCTGAGAACACCTGAGATCGGTGTAGGAGGAGGAGGGCTGCCTGTGATCTCCTGAGACACCTGTGTGATTACAGATCAGCTAAGTTTTTTAAAAGTGAAACTCAAGTTAAAAAGACCGTGTAATTACATGAAAATAATGAGCACTGACGCTTTTTTAACCAGTTGTCAACCGGCCGCCGTCAAATGACGGTGGCAGGAAGACACTGTTATTCAGGGCGGACGTCATATGACGTTGCGCCTTTAAAATCCACTAGGGGGCGCATGCGCCCGCCGCGTCACTGGGGACCCGATGCGCATGTCCGCCGGGCACCCGCGATTGCCCAGTAACCGAGCAGGACCGTGGATCTGTGTGTGTAAAGATCCACATCCTGTCAGGGAGAGGAGACCGATGGTGTGTCCCTTGTACATAGGGACAACCATCGGTCACCTCCCCCAGTCAGTCCCCTCCCCCCACAGTAAGAATCAGTAATAGGGGAACACATTTAACCCCTTCCTTGCCCCCTAGTGTTAACCCCTTCCCTGCCAGTCATGTTTATACAGTAATCAATGCAATTTTATAGCACAGATCGCTGTATAAATGTGAATGGTCCCAAAAATGTGTCAAAAGTGTCCGATGTGTCCGCCACAATATCGCAGTCACGATAAAAATCGCTAATCGCCGCCATTACTAGTAACAAAAAAAAAAAAATGCTATAAATCTATCTCCTATTTTGTAGACGCTATAACTTTTACGCAAACCAATCAATATACGCAATATTTTTGGTAAAAATTTTTTTTAGAAGAATACGTATCGGCCTAAACTGAGGAAAAAAAAATGGATATTTATTATAGCAACAAGTAAAAAATATTGTGTTTGTTTTTTTTTTTTTTTTACAAACTTGTCGCTCTTCTTTTGTTTATAGCGCAAAAAATAAAAACCGCAGAGGTGATCAAGCACCACTAAAAGAAAGCTCTATTTATGGGAAAAAAAGGACGCAAATTTTGTTTGGGTACAGCGTAGCAGGACCGCGCAATTGTCATTCAAAGTGTGACAGCGCTGAAAGCTGAAAAATGGCTTGGGCAGGAAGGGGGTTTAAGTGCCCAGTAGGGAAGTGGTTAAACACACATTTTTTTAAAATATATTAATAGAATTTCTTAAATATAATTGTTCAAGAAAAGGTGACGACTTTCTTTTTTTTTTATATTGGCTGTTTTTGCATCCTTAGGCTTTGTTTACACATTCGGGTCACTCTTTATAGAGCAACAGACAGCGTCAAGGAGGTGTTATATTGTCACCTTACTGTCTGTTTTAACTCCCTAAATACCAGACAACTTTGCACATTCTGCACGGTTTTGGGGCAGTTCTCGTTTGCGCGAGAAAATTTTTCCATTCTGCTCCTTCAAGTTTTCTCATCGCTGTGATGGTATATGAATATCAATTTGACCACCCTAATGATTAGAAAATGAAACAAACGTTCTTAAAGCAAAACATTTCCAACAAAATTCTACTAGTGTATGGCCAGCTAGGAGTGGATTTACCTCTTTAGGGAGAGATTTTCTCAAATTTGTGTCTAGAGTAGGGATGAGCTCAGGCGTGTTCGCATTGAACACATGTAGAGCCCGCCAAGGAAGTCGGCTCCGTCGGAACCGCGCTGCGCTAATCACAGGCAGTGAGACATTTCCCGATCTCTGCAGCCGAGCATCCTGCCTGTGATTAGCGTTCCTACGGTGCCAACTTCCTTGGCGGGCTCTGCATGTGTTCAATGCGAACACGCCTGAGCTCATCCCTAGTCTAGAGGATAGAAAGTGAAGGGAAATCTCTCGATTGGCACACAGAAGTCAAATAAAACCCCACCCTGACTGGTTTTAACCTGTCCTTAATTTTTTTTTTTTTTTTTATAAAATTGCGTACATTTTAGTTCAAAAAGTTTATATTTTCTCAGTAATATTACTTTGGTCCCCAGATCTCATCTGTACAGTAGAACAAAAATTATGCTTTAAATACATTTTATTTGCAAAACAGGAAATTGAGGTTAGTTCCTAGCAGTGCTAACTGGCATGAATCTGTGGATTGTAATATTGGCTGAGTATAATTGCAAATTTTTTTTTTTTTAGCAGGTAAGTTTCACAGTTTCATAATTCGGTTAATGAATTTGACTGTTTAAATCCATTTCTACTGTTATTGTAGTTCTCTACTCGAAGTGGCTGACGCTTGGGAATGGAGGCTTGCACTTGTTTGTGAACTTGTTTTTTCCCTATCTTGTGGTAGGTGCTGCTTTGGAGCATGCGATCGTACACTCTCATTCGGAAGCTGGAGGGCCATCAGAACAGTGTGGTATCATGTGACTTCTCTCCAGATTCTGCTCTCTTAATCACAGCCTCTTATGACACTACCATGATTTTGTGGGATCCTTATACAGGCGAAAAGCTAAGACAATTCCTGTAAGTAGTTGCTAGTTTTAGGCGTTGCTTTAGTTTTATAACTCTTGACAAAGTAATCTGGTTGGTTAAAAGATGATGGATGCATACAAAGAAGGAAAAAAGTTAGAAATCATAATTTCAGTTGTAATCAGGGCCAAAACTAGTGGGGTTCCTGCCTCCGGGTGACGCATCTAGGGGGGTGCTGTCAGTGGTGCCGCCCCCACCCGCACTGGGAACCGCTGTTCTAAGGGTGTCACTGCCACCCAATCCAGTGTAATGGACAGGCAGGTCTCCCCTCTAGTCCTGCCCAGTGCCCAAACAGCCTATGTCTTTTCTTCGTGAGGCATCCCAGAGAAGGGGAGGCTTCAAAGAAGGCCCTGGGCTGGGGGTGCAAAGGAGGCCCCTGACTGGGGGGTGCAGAGGAGGTCCTGGGCTGGGGGGGGTGCACAGGGAGGTGCTGGAGTGGGGGGTGTGGAGGAGGCCCTGGACAAGGAGGGGAGTACCCTGGAGGCCCTGGACTGGGGGGTGCAGAGGAGGCCCTGGGCAAGGAGGGGAGTACACTGGAGGCCCTGGACTGGGGGGGGGGGTGTAGAGGTGGCCTGGACTTGAAAAGTGGGGTTGGTAAAGGACCTAGATTCGGAGAGCAGGGTGCAGATGAGGCTTTTAAGTTGGGGTGGGCTGTAAAGGAGGGCTTGGACTAAGAGTGGAGTGCCATTGACTAGGAAATTGTGGTTGGTGTGGCAAAGGCCCGTGGATGGGGGGGGTGGGTGTGTACAAGGGAGAGACTGGCCTATATGGGGGGGTCTGCCTGGAGGTCCCAGATTAGGAGAAGGGGGTATCTGGAGGCCCTACACTAGGGCAGCAGGGGTCTGGAGGCCCTGGACTATGAGAGGGCAATCATGGAGGCCTTCTGGACTAGGAAAGAGGATGCCCGAAGGACTTCCAGCTTCAGGGAGAAAAAGCCTGGATTTAAAGCCTGAAATGAGGAAGAGCCTGCCTGGGCCCTGGAGGGTGAATTCACAACCTAAATAGGGACATTTATCAATTGTTGCGAGTAATGCCAAACAGGAGCAGAGAGACAGGTTGTGTGATAGATTTATTAAAGGAGTCAAAGCCTGTTTGGTTGAACTTATCCTGTTGATCACAGCAGTGCAGATTGTTTTGCTCTCCTGTGACCCATTTTCAAGGCTTAAGCCCGCTCTTGGCTGATGTCACAGTCAGTCCAGGCTGGGGAAAGCTCGCAACCATATGGTTGGGATCTACTCACATGCCTGGACGGACACCCAGCTCGGCCTCTCAGTGACTTGCTGAGAGCCTGAGCCGGCCACTCCCCCCCCCCCCCCACAGCCCAGTGTTTTGGTGAGCACCCGGGGACTCCGATCTAAGCCTAAGGCCTGATTCACACCTATGCATTTTTTGTGCTTTTTTGCAGATTTGCGCTACAGAACGTGTTCCATAGGAAACCATGTTAAATAGACTGTAGTGAAAATCTGCAAAATGCAAAAAGCAATAAAAATGCATAGGTGTGAATCCAGCCTTAGAGGTGGCTGGGGTCAGATGCAGCACCCACCTATGTAAGTATGATTCATAAAATTCCCATACGTCTCTTAATTACCCGACATCTCCTCTTTCCTGCTATCTGGCCCACATGACAATTAGGCCTCATTTGCATGGAGCATGTGCGTCCATGCCCAGTATGATCCCTGTGCAGGCAGTCCAGTCAGTCAATTTGGACGCAGCAGCTGCGTGGACATAGTCGAATGTCAAAATTTTACATGCAGAGCGGGAAGGGATGCATATATCCAAACGCACAGTGTCAGAATTCAGATCTGTGCACCCACTTCTATAGGTGAAGCTCTCTGGTGGATGCAGATGCAGCAAAAAGTGGTTCAGCATACAGGACCTGTCTTAGCACCTATCTGAATGAGCCCTTAGGGGAATTTATCAAAACTAGAGTAGACAGAATTTGGAACAGCTATGCATGGCAACCAATCGGCTCATAGCTTTCATTTTTAAAGCTGAACAAGCTGAAGATAGAAGCGGATTGGTTGTCATGCACAGCTGTTCCAAATTCTGACGGCACCAGTTTTGATCAATTCCCCTTACTGTGTTTTACATTTCTTACTCCTGACTACTGCATTCTAAGTACAGCAGATTCTTTGTTAAAGTGGTTGTAAAGGCACAACATTCTATGCATGAAGGTAAAAAACCTTCTGTGTGCAGCATCCCTACCTAATTCTTAACTGAACCCCCTCTCAATCCAGCGATGTCTGTCTACGAGAGCCTTGGCTGTCCAGGGACTCACACTCCTGATTGGCTTTTGGCAGCAGCAGGAGCCACTGGCTCACACTGCTCTCAATCACAGCCAGCGAGCCAATCAGAAGACAGAAGGAGTGGAGTCGAGCCATGGCTCTGTGAGTGAATGGACACACAGAGCCGTGGCTCTGGTGCGCGGCGCGCCTGCTTTGGTGCCCCCATAGCAAGCTGCTTGCTGTGGGGGCACCCAGAAAGAGGGTAGGGCCAAGGGTGCCGGCGAGGGACCCAAGAAGAGGAGGATCTGGACTGCCATGTGCGAAACCACTACACAGAGCAGGGAAGTATAAAACGTTTATTGAGCAAGACTTCAATATCACTTTAAGGGTAGGTGTGTGTAGTAAAGGATATGCAATAGAACAGTTTTATTTTAATAAAATGAGTATACTGAGGTTTGTACTGTCTGCTACGTACTCGCTTGTGGCACAGACATTAAAGCATATGGCTCTTTAAGCCACTGTTATTGAAATCTGACCACACCCACAGTTTTGGCGTGGTGCCGCTATATTGCCACATACCATTTTTTCTTGGGGGTGGGGGGAGTGCAAGAAAATGTCCAGCCCCAGATTCCAGTTGTGCTAGCTATGCCACTGGTTGTAATAATATATATTTATCACACCATCTATATTTGTAATGCTCATGGAAATTGGAGTAAAATGTCTTTTGTTGACCGCTGTACTTTACTCTTAGCCATGTTTCGTTGTCTCGTGATCTGGACTATAGCTCTCCAGAACCACAGCTCAGCGCTCTAAGATCCGTCTGCTTTTCACCAGAAGGACTGTACCTTGCAAGCTTGGCAGATGACAGGTGAGAAGAGTTTTTTGTGCATTCATATAGTAGGATGAAGGATTAAAGACATTCAAAAAACACTTGCTGTCTCAATAGTAGATCAAGCTGTGACTTGTACTGTTACAAGAGAACTTTTCTTATAACTGATGTTTATTGTGTTCTCAGATGTTATGTGGCTTATCATGTATAAAGATTATAGTTAAAGTTGCAAAAAGCTAACCAGGAAACAACGGGACTTTTGAGGTGCAATCCACACAGAGACGTCCAATATACAAGGTGTGTGTAAAAAGTTTGGTGAATGGTATCAGAAAACAAAACAGAAGATACAAATAAATTATTGGCCTTCAAAACAATCACCATCCTTCACAACACACTTTTGGCAATGTTCATAAAGCTTCTGGCAACTGTCAGCAAAGGCCTCTTTAGCAATTGATCGCAGAACCGCTGTCACACATTCTTGGATTGCAGCCACGTCTACATAAAGTCCGCCTTTCATAACGCTCTTCGGGGAAACAGAAAGAAGTCCGCAGGCGCCAGATCAGGGGAGTATGGTGGATGATTGAGTACAGGTACACGGCCCTGAGCCAAGAATTGGCGCACACGGATTGCACAGTGCACAGGCACGTTATCGTGCAGCAGCAACCACTGCCCAGTACTGTGCAACTCTGGCCAAACACAGCAGATGCGCCGTAGCAACCGTTTCAAAACTTCCTAGTAGAATGTGGCCTTCAGAATAGGTTAACATTGGCCTGATTTGGCATGCGATTTGACGTGTCAAATCGCATGCCAAATCGGCGGCTATTGCCGGCAATAGCACCATCCGAATTGGTGCAGTGACCCCGTCCCATAGGACGTCACAGTCCCATCATTCCATGGGACTGTGACGTCCTATAAGGCAGGGTCACCGGGTGACATCACCCGGTGACCCCGCCCCATGCCTATATAAGTCGTTGCGCACCGCGCACACGGCATTACAGCGGGAGAGATCGTCGTGTCAACATCGGGACAAGAGAAGAGGGAAGGAGACGACACAGAAGACCAGGCCGCTAGTAAAAGAGCTGGAAGAAGATCGCGGAGGAGCCCGGCAGAAGACAGAAAGCACCGGAGAGCACGGAGAAGGCACCAGAGAGCGGGAGAAGAGGCCGGAGAGTCGGGAGAGACCCCCAAAGTCCGAAGAAGACCCCCGGAGCTGCCTAATAAATTACTTTAAAAACCTGTCTAGTGTGTTTTTTTTTGTTACACTTTTTATTCCAGGTGAATGGGTAGGGGTACGATGTACCCCATACTCTTTCACATATGGTGGGGTGCCGGGATCTGGAGGCCCCCTTATTAAAGGGGGATCCCAGATTCCGATCAGCCCCCCCGCCCGCAGACCCCGAAAACCAACGGCCAGGGTTGTCGGGAAGGGGCCCTTGTCCTCATCAACATGGGGGCAAGGTACTTTGGGTAGGGGGGGTGCAGGGCCCCCCTGCCCAAAAGCACCCACCCCCCCATGTTGAGGGCATGCGGCCTGGTACGGCTCAGGAGGGGGGGCGCTCGCTCGTCCCCACCCCCTTTCCTGACCGGCCGGGCTGGTGCTCGGATAAGGGTCTGGAATGGATTTTGGGGGGACACCACGCCGTTTTTTCGGTGTGGGGGTTCCCCTTAAAATCCATACCAGACCTATGGGCCCGGTATGCTCATGAAGGGGGAACCCATGCCGTTTTTTTCAAAAAAATTGGCGTGGAGTTCCCCTTCATGCACAAGTCGCATGCCAAAGTCGGATCTGTTAAAACGGAATCCGACTTCAGAAAAAAAGTAGTGCAGGAACTACTTTGAAGTCAGCACGTCTTAAAGTCGTACCAATATGAATGGTAGTCATTCAAAATCATGGAGAATAACTTGTCATACGATTTTTGCCATCCAAAATCGTGGTACAAGTCATATAAGTGTGAAAGGGGCCTTAATGTCAGTTTAACCACTTAGACCAGGCCTTTTCTGACACTTTTTGCTTACAGGTTAACCACTTGCCGATTGGGCACTTAACCACTTGACAACTGGGCACATAACCCCCTTCCTGCCCAGGCGAAATTTCAGGTTTCAGCGCCGTCACGCTTTGAATGACAATTGCGCAGTCGTGCGACGTGGCTCCCAAACAAAATTGACGTCCTTTTTTTCCCACAAACAGAGCTTTCTTTTGGTGGTCTTTGATCATTTCTGCGTTTTTTATTTTTTGCGCTATATACAAAAATAGAGTGACAATTTTGAAAAAAACACTATTTTTTAATTTTTGCTATAATTAATATCCCATTTTTTTTTTTTAAAAACTATTTTTTTCCTCAGTTTAGGCCGATACGTATTCTACATATTTTAGGTAAAAAAAAAAATCGCAAAAAGCGTATAGTGATTGGTTTGCGCAAAAGTTATAGCGCCTACAAAATAGGGAATAGAATTATGATTTTTTTTTTTTAATTATTTTTTTTATTTATTTTTTTACTAGTAATGGCGTCGATCTGCGATTTTTTTTTTTTTTTTTTTTTTGTGACATTACGGCGGACACATCGGACACTTTTGACACATTTTTGGGACCATTCAAATTTATACAGCGAACAGTGCTAAAAATATGCACTGATTACTGTATAAATGTGACTGGCAGGGAAGGGGTTAACCACTAGGGGGCGATCAAGGGGTTAATATGTTCCCTGCTAGATGTTCTTACTGTGGGGGGGAGGGGACTGACTGGGGGAGGTGACTGATGGTTGTCCCTATGTACAAGGGACACACCATCCGTCTCCTCTCCCCGACAGGACGTGGATCTCTGCGTTTACACACAGAGATCCACGTCCCTGGCTCTGTGACAGCCGATCGCTCGTACCTGGCGGACATCGCGGCCGCCAGGCACGCGCATCGGCACTCGCCTGACACGGCGGGCACAGTTTTTCCCCGACGCGCGCCCGCGGTGGCGCGCATCGCGGAACTAAATAAGAGGACGTCCATAGACGTCCTATCAGCAATTTACGACCGCTTTGCGGACGTCTTTTGCTTATAGCCCGGGCGCGAAGTGGTTACCCTCTTCCTAACTAGATTTTCAGCTTTCAGTGCTCTCACAATTTGAATGACAATTACTCAGTCATACAACACTGTACCCATACAATTTTTTTGGTCTTTTTTCCACACAAATATATCTTTCTTTTGGTGGTATTTAATCACCACTGAGTTTTTTTTTTTTTTTTACGCTATAAATAAAAAAAAGGCTGAAAACTTTGTAAAAAAAATTCATTTTGTTCGTTTCGGTTATAAAATTTAGCAAGTTAGTAATCTTTCGTCATAAATTTTGTCCAAAATTTATACTGCTGCATATCTTTGGTAAAAAATAACCCACATAAGTGCATATTATTTGGTCTTTGTGAAAGTTATATGCCGCGTACAGACGATCGGACATTCCGACAACAAAACCGTGGATTTTTTTACGACTGATGTTGGCTCAAACTTGTCTTGCATACACACGGTCACACAAATGTTGTCGGAAATTCCTATCGCCAAGAACGTGCCCATGTACAACACGTACGACGGCACTATAAAAGGGAAGTTCAATACCAAAGTGCGCCACCCTTTGGGCTCCATCTGCTAATCTCGTGTTAGCAGAAGTTTGGTGAGAGACGATTCGCGCTTTTCAGCCTTGTGCTTTTCAGTTAAAAAATAAAAAGATTATTCAGGAGATCACAAGAAATAATAAATCAGTTTGTCAGAACTCTGTGTGAATATCAGCAGCAAAACAACTTCATTATTCTAGCATTATAAAAAAGAAGAGAATGCGCTGCGTTAAAAGATTAAAAAATTTGCAGCGTGACGAATGTGCCATCTCCATTATGAACGCTAGTTTTACCAGACCGAGCACTCCCGTCTCGTACTTTAGTTCTGAGCATGCGTGGAATTTTGTGCGTCGGAATTGTCCCCACAAGCTCGGATTTTTTGGTCGGAAAATTTGAGAACCAGCTCTCAAATTTTTGTCAGAAATTCAGACAGCAAATGTCCGATGGAGCCTACACACAGTCGGAATTTCCGACAACAAGCTCCCATTAAACATTTGTTGTCTGAAATTCTGAGCGTTTGTACACGGAAATAGAGTCCACAAGCTATGGTGCCAATCATTGAAAATTGATCACACCTGATGTACTGACGGCCTATCATTTCTTGAGGCCCTGAAATGTCAGGAAATTACAAATACCCCCCAAATTACCTATTTTTGGAAAGTAGACATTCCAATGTATTTTGTAAGAGGCATGGTGAGTTTTTTTGAAGTTGTAATTTTTTTCCCACAATTCTTTGCAAAATTAAGATTTTTTTTCCCCACAAAATTGTCATAATAACAAGTTATTTCTCACACACAGCATATGCTTACTTGAAATTACACCCCAAAATACATTCTGCTACTCCTCCTATGTATGGCGATTATCACATGTGTGAGACTTTTAAACAGCCTGGCCACATACAGAGAGAGGCCCAACATGCAGGGAGCACCATCAGGCGTTCTAGGAGCATAAATTACATATCTAATTTCTTGACTACCTCTTACACTTTTTAAGGCCCTGGAGCACCAGGACAGTGGAAACGCCCCAAAAAATTAGCCCATTTTGGAAAGCAAACACCCAAACTTTTGAACATGTAATTGTTTTCCACAAGTTTTTGGAAAATATGGAAAGAAAATGAAATGGCTTTTTTATTTATTTATTTTTACACAGTTGTCAATTTATAAGATAATTTTTTTATTACATATCAATGATGACACCTTAGCTAAATACATTCTGCTACTCGTATGTAATATTGGCAATACCACATGTGTGAGAGTTTTTCACAGCTTGGCCACATACAGAGGCCCAACATGCAGGTAGCACCAGCAGGTGTTCTAGGGAAATACATTTCAAATCTAATTTGATTACCTGTTACACTTTTGTGAGGTACTTATGTGGCATGAATGAGTACTGATGTGGCACGGATGAGTCATGGATGGGGAAGAAAGAGACATGGATGGATGGATGAGACATGTATGCTGTGAGCACTTCACATCCAGCCCACAGCACTGCTGCACCCCTTCCCTCCTCTCCTTGCACGCTGTGGCAATCGGTGCGCGGAGAGGGGGAGGAGCTGAACCGGACAAGTTTGTTGACATCTGATCGCTCCGTCATTGGACGGAGCGATCACGTGATAAAGGGCCTCTGTCATTGGCCCTTTACCCTGATCCGTGACGCGCCGGGTCTGGAAGACCCAACGGTCACGGACATTACCAGGTGCACACCCTCCCAGAGTTATCCGACCAGCCGTTTTTTGACTATGGCCCGGTCGGCAAGTGGTTTAAAATCCAGTATTTTTTTTCTTGAAAATTAATTAGAACTCCCAAAGGCTACATAGATTTTTTTAGCAGAGACCCTAGAAAATAAAATGGCGGTGGTTGCAATATTTTATGTCACAATGTATTTGCGCAGCAGTCTCTTAAACGCAGTTTTTTGGGGAAAAAATACACTTCAATTAAATTTTTACAAAACGAAACCGTAAAGTTAGCACAATTTTTTGTATAATGTGAAAGATGATGTTACGCCGAGAATCGTGATCTTTTTTTCTAAGCAAAAAAATTGTGATTCTCATTTTATTCAGAATTGTGCAGCTCTACTTCAGTAACTGTCTGCCTGTATAGGAGCTGTTCTGAGTGTCTGCAGGATCTCATCGGTGGCCAGCAGGCATTTCCTGGTTAGGTTTTTGCTAGTTTCTCTATGTTGAATAAGGATTTCTTTCTCGTACATCACGGGACACAGAGCGACATAGTCATTACTATGTGGGTTATATAGATACCTTCAGGTGCTGGCACTGGCAACTTCCAAAACCGGAAGTACCCTCCCCTATATAAGCCCCTCCCATCCGGGAGTACCTCAGTTTTTTGCCAGTGTCTAAGGTGTTGGCCAAGAAGTAACATGTGTTTTTCACTGAGCTTGCGTACAGGTTCTTTTGGGCCTCAGTAAGCTATTCCGGATCCGACCAAAAAAGCTTCATAGCTAAACAGTCGGTACCCAGGCCTTGCAAAGAGAAGAGCAAGGTTTTGCCTGTAATGCCTCTCTTAGGAGGGCTGGACCCTGGGATCCAGAGCTCTGGTCATACCCACGACCAAGATGTTTTCTGTGCAGGGTGCTATACAGGTCCAGGGGAGTGGAATCCTTGGGAACCCGGTCCCTGAAGGTTTAATTACAATGCCTGCCGTGATAGGTGAAGTTTGGGCTTCTGTGGACCAAACAGAGTCCTGCGGCGAGGAAAAGGTAAGTGGGGGCCCTCAGGAACTTGGTTCTATTGGGGGACCCCCAAGCCTATTTTGTCTTTCTGCCTGTTACCTAAGGTATTCCCGCTAATATTCTGTGCAGGCCTGTTACTACTGAGAAAATGTAAAAATTTTAATAGTAGGCAAGAAAAAAAAAAAAAATGTAAGACCGCGGTACCTGTGTTAAACACTAGAGGTCGCTATGGTTCTTTTTCTTGTAATGTGGATTTTTTTCTTCCAAAATCAAATCCAGGCAGTTGGTAAGTTCTCTGCTGGGAAGCTGTCTCCTCTGCCCTATTGCTGCGCTCATCCATCCCCGGGCCCTGCGGCAGGGACCCTGGCTCCCATCTAGCTCCTTATTTTTTTCAAAAAAGAGCGCCGAAGGCGCACGTGCCCGCGCCTCTATATATAGAGGCGATCTGGAAAAAGGGGCGGAGCGGGTGGATGACGCTCGGTGTGCGCCGCGGCGCTACTGCGCATGTGCGGGCGTCCAGCGTGTTTAAAAGCACAATCACAGCTGGCTATTGAAGTGCACAGACAGAGCTAGCAACAGTAAAATGGCACACAGAGGCGGTTGATGCAGGCATCCCCTAGAAAGGCACTTTAGTAGACACCAACTGTTATATAGCAGCAATTGTGCTAGACTATTCTCAGTAATAGTGGTGTATTACGGCTGGAATACCTCAGCTTTGGGCTTAGGAATATGCCGTCCAGAAGCTCCGGAACTGAATCTTCCAGGAAGCGAAGGGGGTCTCATCGGGCTCTGAGGATCTTGGGCATGCTTCTGCTGCACCAGTCTCCCCTGAAAATTCAGAGGTAAGTGACCGTAGAGACCCCGCAGGGGTACTTGGTACTGTGGCTGTCCTCAGTTCACCTGCTCCTGTGTATGTAACAGAGGAGGTTTTTTCCTCAGCTCTGGGAGGACTGGAAGAGAGATTGACAACATTGATCGCTGCCTCCCTGTCACAGGGAAAGCACGCCCGATCTCCGTCTCCTCCTTCAGAGTGCCTGTTAGCAGAGCAACAGTCCCATACAGGGATCGACCTGCCTGAAGGGGATCAGGATGAGGTTGATTCTGTTATAGAGGAATCAACAGTGGAGGAACCTTTCTCAGCATCTCAAGCTGAAAGATTATGGGTTCAGTCTCTGACTAACATGGTCCGATCAGCATTTAAAATGCACCTTGCGGAACCATCAACCACTACTGTATCCTCGTTGGGGTCGCTAGAAGCCCCCAGACTGTCTGTTCTTTTCCACTTCACCCTTTGCTGGAAGGGCTCATTTACCAGGATTGGGAACATCCTGAGAAAATATTTACTCCCCCCAAGAGATTTCCGGTGGTCTATCCCATGGAGGATAAGTTCATCAAAAAATGGAAGGTCCCTACAGTGGACGCAGCCATCTCTTGTGTGTATAAATCACTGACATGTCCAGTGGATAATGTCCAAATGTTCAAGAACCCAATAGATAAAAAATTGGAGTCCTTATGAAAATCTGCTTTTTTCTACAGCAAGCTTGGTGACACAACCAGCAGTGGGGTCTGCCAAGCAGTGAAGGATCAGTTGAAACAGGTCTTAAGGGACTTGCCAGATCAGCAGGCCCTTGCCCTAGCTGATCTGCCTAGAGCCTTATGCTTTGCGGTTGACGCCATAAAGGATTCAATCCATCAGGCCTCCCGCCTTACGCTGTCTGTAGTACATATGCGTAGGCTTCTATGGCTCAAAAACTGGTCTGCTGAAGCTCCCTGTAAAAAATGGCTGGTTAGCGTCCCATTTCATGGTGAACGCTTATTCAGGGAAGACCTGGACAAATATATCCAGAAAATTTCCAGCTGTAAAAATACACTCTTGCCGGTTAAAAACAGAGTTAGAGGTCCCTCTTTTAAGAGGCCTGCTTCTCCAGTCCCTGGGGCATCGGCTGTGAAACCGTTCCGACGGCCTCCTCGGTCAAATCCCGGGGGTAAAAATCAGGGACAATCGCAGGGTAATGAGAAACCCTGGGTCAGGAGAGGTACAAAACCTCCCCCAAAGTTAAATTCATTGAAGGGTTGCCCCCACTCAGTCGGGTGGGGGGAAGACTCCAGTTGTTCGCAGAGACCTGGCGGGACACGATCAGAACAGATAGGTGCTCTTCGCAGTATGTTTGGGATACAGATTGGAGTTAAAAGACTCTCCTCCTTCCCATTTTTTGAGGTCAAACGTGCCAAGGGATCCCCGTAAGAGAGTCCCTCCTGTTGGCACTAGAACAACTATTGCTCCAAGGAGTAATTATGGAGGTTCCCCTGGAAGAATGGGGGTTCGGGTTTTACTCAAACCTCTTTACAGTCCCGAAGCAAACGGGGACGTGAGGCCCATATTAATTCTAAAAGGGCTAAACAAATTCCTGTATATCAGGACTTTCCGGATGGAGTCGATCCGATCGGTGGCCACTGCCCTACAAGGGGAGGAATGGTTAGCCGCGATCGACATCAAAGATGCTTATTTGCACATTCCCATCTTTCCAGTCCACCAAAAATGTCTACGCTTTGCAGTAGAAGGGCGCCATTTTCAGTTCAGAGCCTTACCGTCGGTCTGGCCACAGCACCACGAGTGTTTACAAAAATTCTGGCCCTTTATTGGCCAATCTAAGAACACAAGGTGTAATGATAATGGCATATCTAGATGTCTTGTTGCTGATAGACCACTCAGTGAAAAAACTAGAAGTGGTCGTTCACAAGACAATCAAGTATCTGGAATCTCACGGTAGGATTATCAACCGAGACAAGTCAGCCCTAAAACCAGTCAAAAGTCTGGAATACTTGGGGCTAAGGCTGGATTCAGGCCAGAGAAAAATGTTCTTGCCTCGAGAAAAGGTGTTGTCTTTGAGAGATTTGATCCACCTAGTGGGTGCAAAAAGACAGCCGTCCATACGCCTGTGCATGAGGCTGCTGGGAAAAATGGTGGCATCATTCGAAGCAGTACCCTACAGTCAATTCCATTCAAGGAATTTGCAAAGGGCTATACTGTCAGCCTGGAACAAAAAAGTTCAGGCCCTAGACTTACCAATGTCCTTGTCCCCTTCCGTTCGCAAGAGCCTCCGTTGGTGGTTGGTTCTCCAGAATCTGGAAAAAGGGAAATCCTTCAGTCCGATTTCTTGGAAGGTGGTCACTACAGATGCCAGCCTTATAGGCTGGGGAGCAGTACTGGAGCAATGGTCTCTCCAGGGCAGATGGTCGGATGCAGAAAAGGCCCTGCCCATCAATCTCTTAGAGATACGAGCAGCCCGGTATGCCCTAGTAGCATGGACATCCAAACTCCAAGGGTCCCCTGTCAGAATTCTATCAGACAATGCCACAGCAGTGGCATATATCAATCATCAGGGTGGCACCAGGAGTCGTGCAGCCCAGAGGGAAGTAAATTACATCCTGAAATGGGCAGGAAGATATGTCCCAGCCATATCCGCGGTATTCATTCCAGGAGTGGAGAATTGGAAGGCGGACTTTCTAAGTCGCCAGCAATTATGCCCAGGGGAATGGTCCCTTCACCCCGAGGTTTTTGTTCAATATATTTTTATTGAGAAAGATATATAAGCATCTCAATCAAATGAAGTACATTGGAACAGAGAAGGGTACACTGGACGAACGTGTGAAAATAATCACTCATGAGTATAGTAGAGACATTAAGAGTGACCCAGCATACCAAATTAAAATAACAATATAAAAAGCATAAAAAGAGAAACAAAAGGGGGGAGGAAGAGAGAAGTGCAAGAGAGGAAGGTGGGATGGGGGGGAGGGAGAAGAAGGAAGGGGGTTGGCACACATGGAAGCAAAAAATTTATATTTGGCATGTGCTAACATTGAATTTAATCCTTATTTAGAAATAAAATCCACAGTATTTACATAAATAAGAGTGAGACATCAAGGACCTGGGTTGTTCAGGGGGAAGAAGAAATTATGTCCTTATAACATTGGGTAGATAGGAAGGAGGACCACGGGGCCCAGGTTAGAGTAAATTGTTTGGTTTCACCCCGAGGTTTTCCGGACAATATGTCAGCGGTGGGGAACACCGGATGTAGATCTGCTAGCATCCAGATTCAACGCAAAGGTGGACAGGTTTGTCTCTCGGACAAGGAATCCCCTAGCTTGCGGCTCGGATGCTCTAGTGTTCCCTTGGGATCAGTTCAAGCTGATATATGCATTCCCACCGCTACAATGTTACCTCGATTACTCCGCAGAATCAGGGTAGAAAAGAAACCAGTGATTCTGGTGGCTCCAGCGTGGCCCAGAAGAGCATGGTACGCGGAGATTGTAAAAATGTCTGTGGGGAGTCCTTGGACTCTCCCACATCGTCCGGACCTGCTTTCGCAAGGACCGATATACCACCCTTCCTTACCAGCCCTAGGTTTGACGGCCTGGCTATTGAAGCCCACATTCTAAAAAAGAGAGGGCTCTCTAATCCTGTGGTATCTACCATGATCAATGCCAGGAAGCCGGTATCCAGGCAGATCTACTATAGAATCTGGAAGGCGTACATCGCGTGGTGTGAGGCCAAGAAATGGCATCCACGTAAGTACGTAATAGGTAGGATTCTGGGCTTCCTACAGTGGGCTGTAGATAGGAAGCTTGCCTTGAGTACTATCAAGGGTCAGATTTCGGCCTTGTCAATATTTGTTCAAAGGCCCTTGGCTTCGCATTCACTAGTCAAAGCTTTTATACAAGGAGTGATGCGTATTAGCCCCCCGGTTAATATTCCCATATGTCCATGGGACTTAAACCTGGTTCTGTCGGTTCTACAGAAACAACCATTGAACCATTACAGCATATTTCCTTGGTTCTTCTCACCAGGAAATTGATTTTTCTAGTAGCCATTTGTTCGGCTAAAAGAGTGTCGGAATTAGCAGCTATGTCCTGTAAAGAGCCATATCTGGTTGTCCATAAGGACAGAGTAGTGTTACGTCCTCATCCAGCCTTTCTTCCTAAGGTGGTATCGAGGTTTCATTTGAACCAAGATGTGGTTCTTCCTTCTTTTTTCCACCAAACCAAGCTCGGTAGAGGAAAAGTGATTACATTCTTTGGATGTAGTAAGAGCAGTTAAAGCTTATCTAAAGCCACTGCTCAGATTTGCAGAACGGATACTTTGTTTATTCTGCCGGAAGGCCCCAGAAAGGGTCAGGCAGCGTCAAAATCTACTTTAGCCAAGTGGATTCGACAGGTCATTGTGCAAGCCTATGGCTTGAGAAGGAGACCGCCTCCGTTAAAAGTTAGGGCGCACTCCACGAGAGCAGTTGGAACTTAATGGGCAGTGCATCACCAGGCCTCCCTGGCTCAAATCTGTAAGGCCGCAACATGGTCTTCAGTACACACGTTTACTAGGTTCTACCAGGTGGACGTTAGAAGTCAGGAGGATGTCGCCTTTGGGCGCAGTGTGTTGCAGGCCGCAAAAGATCCTCATGTCTGATAGCGCTCAGCTTATGTATGGTGTATCCCCCCCCCCCTCATTGGGCATTGCTTTGGGACGTCCCACATAGTAATGACTATGTCGCTCTGTGTCCCGTGATGTA
The DNA here is from genome assembly GCA_029206835.1 of Rana muscosa. NCBI lineage: Eukaryota > Metazoa > Chordata > Amphibia > Anura > Ranidae > Rana > Rana muscosa. Next base: position 975,643,013 of record CM055116.1, on the reverse strand, counting down.
CGAGAAAGAAAATAGGATTTTTATAACAGCTTACCTGTAAAATCCTTTTCTTGGAGTACATTACGGGACACAGAGCTCCCACCCCTTATTTGGGGACACTTATTGCTTTGCTACAAAACTGAGGTACTCCCGGATGGGAGGGGCTTATATAGGGGAGGGTGCTTCCGGTTTTGGAAGTTGCCAGTGCCAGCACCTGAAGGTATCTATATAACCCACATAGTAATGACTATGTCGCTCTGTGTCCTGTGATGTACTCCAAGAAAAGGATTTTACAGGTAAGCTGTTAGGGAAAATGTACAGAAAATAGGATTTTTATAACAGCTTACCTGTAAAATCCTTTTCTTGAAGTACATCACGGGACACAGAGCTCCCACCCCTCTTTTGGGGACACTTATTGCTTTGCTACAAAACTGAGGTACTCCCGGATGGGAGGGGCTTATATAGGGGAGGGTACTTCCGGTTTTGGAAGTTGCCAGTGCCAGCACCTGTAGGTATCTATATAACCCACATAGTAATGACTATGTCGCTCTGTGTCCCGTGATGTACTCCAAGAAAAGGATTTTACAGGTAAGCTGTTATAAAAATCCTATTTTCTGTACATTTTCCCTATCAAGGGTGCTATGTAGAAATCATGACTTCCTATATGGCCCTGTTGACATTAGCTGTGTGTCCCTTGCAGGGCTGTCTTTTACTGGCACGGGGATGCACAGTGTTGTGTGCATCTCCGTGCCGGCAGTCCTATAGATGTGTCTCAGTGTTACATCTGTGCGGGTGCATGGCCTTGAATGCACCCAGGTTGAGTTTGGGAGCGAGAAACCCGCACAGATGTAACATTGGGACACAGCAGTTGTGTCCGTGCAGCCATGGGTCCCAATACATATCTATAGGACTGCCGACATAGGGATGTATGCAACACCTGTACATCCCCGTGCCGATAACACACGTCCCTTTGCAGGGCACACAAGTGATCGCCTCATTTGAATAAGTAATAAGTAAAATAGATGGTATAATTGAGTAAAACAAACTGTCATTTAATAGCTAAACCTATAAATAAATTTGTGAAATTTAAGTGATGATCTTTTTTTTTTTAATTCCAGTGCTTGTTCATATAATTGTGTAATGTAACATTAGAAAAAAAAAGTAAACCTTTGTGGCCCTCAGTGTTCAGAATGTCACACCTCCTTTTTGGCATTTTAGTGAAGTACATTTTCCAATTTTTTTTTCTTTTTTTTCCCATTTTGAATACCTCATTTGTTTTGGAGGTCCTTACATTTTGTTTTTTTTAAAACACAAATGCAGATTTCTGAGAATATGGTCCCTGGAACATGATGAGCCCTTGTCCGCTGCTCCAGTAACAAATGGACTGTGTTGTACATTCTTTCCACATGGAGGAATTCTCGCTACAGGGTAAGTGAAATGCAAAAGTGCATATGTAGTAATCATATGATTTACCATGCACCCCAGTCATCTTATTATTATTATGGATACCTAATTGCTTACCAGGCAGCTCAGTGTACTACCACTTCTACATCAGATCTTATTTTTAATTCTAAATTAATTTCTAAAGGAGGGATTGTGGGGCCACCATTTAGTAATGATATTGCCACATGTATTATATATAATGTCATTCCATAAATATGAGGGCAGTCTGGCTGTTCTGACCAACTATCTCTAATACTTTATAAACCCCTTACCTGAAAGAAGTATACAGTTCAAATAAGTCCGAGAAAGTCGGAACTACTGACCTGCATACTTGCACTTTTTCAGATCAATAACTCAAGGTGTTACAGGAGGAGAGTCCCTGTGACTGTCGGCTGGCATTTTCGGAAAGGAAAGGTCATGTGGCAGACCTCCATGTGCCTCTAATAAATGTTTTCTTTTAACGACCAATAAAAAGAAGCTTAATCATTGTTTATTTCCAATTATGACAGAATTGGTTGTTCATCAAAAGGTGCTTTATAGAAAATGGAGATATAATGGTGTTATAATTTTAAGGACAAATCATAGATACAGCCCTAACAGTCATTTGGGAAAATAATCTAAGTGGACAGTGTAGTACCAACCTTTGTTTTGATAGTACAGTCTTTAGAGTGGGCATGTGCCCAGTCCTGCTAGTATTATTTCTGATGTGAAGTAAACAGTAGCTAGAATATGAAAAATAAGGACTTTTGTTGCTTTTAGGTGCATTCTGCTTTGCATTTCCACTTCTGGGAGAGGGAAGTAGTTCTGACCTGAACAAAAGCCTGTTGAAACTTTAACTGTGTATGTAAACCCAAATAATGAACATTTTCTTACTTGCTCCCTTTTTTAAGTGCAAAAAATACATATTTTGCCAGAAATCTTGCGAGTTGAACCATTCTGTGCTTTCTGTCTGCACCAGGAGGGGTTATGGAGATAAGGAGGTGTGGTGGTCTTTGTAATGCATCGGACAGGGGAATTTACTAAGACTGGAGCTGACAGAATCTGAAGCAGCTGTGCTTTGCAGCCAATCCGCTTCTAGCTTTCCCTTTCAAAGCTTACATGAACAAGCTGAAGTTGGAAACTGATTGGTAACTGCAAAGTTGCTCCAGATTCTGGCTGCTCCAGTTTTAGTAAATTCCCCCCACTGTGTTATGTCAAAGAAAAAAGGTAGGGTCACACTATATTTCTGGTACAACTACAGTTGTGTGTTTTGTTTTTTATGAACTCGCAGTTTATCTAAAGGGATAAAACAGACAAACGTGCATGTATTCCAGAGTGGCACCAAATGTTTTTATTTATCATGTATGCTAGGACACAGGGAATCTTCATATCCATTATGATAGGGTTATGCTGCCGTCTTCAGGTGACTGGACATTGGAACAAAAAGACAGGAAATCCCCCTCCTCGGCATAACCTCTTCCATCTAGTCAAAGCTTCATTACTCTTTCATTCATGGACGGACACAGCTTCAATCTTGACAAGTGGGTATTAGCCTTCATTTAGGAGTGACTAGGCAGGGGGCGGTCATACTGGCTATATCTCCTCAGCCTGCACTAAGCAGATCATTTTTTTTCTGTCTAGTATAGGAGGAGGACATGGCTCCCTTCGGGCCCACTGGTCCGGGGGTTTTTTTCTAAGTTTTTTTTGTTCCTGCGATCTTAGATCAATTGCCGACTGGGTGACAGGCTCAATCCCAGATCCTTGTAGTCTCCCCAGTTTCGGCCATCGAGCGTGTGCCGACCCTAGCTACGTGCTGGGTTTTCCATGACATGCCCGTCGCTCCACGGGTGGCCGGTGAGCTTTATGCTCCAGGGCATGCATATGATCGGTCTTAATGGCTCAATCACAGCATGCCGGCCCGACAGTCACCTCCGTAACTGTGCGGTAGATGGTCTGTCCGTAATGTCTTCCAGCATAATCCACGCAGGAAGGGTAAGTAGCTTCCCCTGCTTCGGCAGGAGGACTTGGCTGGACATTCCTGGAGAGATCAACTAAGTGGTTTTGCCCTTTCTTTCCTCTCTTCCTGCCTTCCCTCCTCCCTGGGCTCTGCAAGCTAAGGCTGGGTGCTGGGGGTCACCTGGGGGGCTACATCTGGAGTGGGAACTGCGCTGTAGGCTATCATTGGAAATGTCAATGTTTGCTGCTTACCTGTGTGTTTCTACCTCCATGCTGTCGGCGGCCATTTTCTTGTGGTCCACGCCTGTGTTGGCCTCTGTCTACCGCTCGGTGGCCATTTTCTTGTGGTCCACACCTGTATGGATCTACCGCCTCTCGGCGGCCATTTTCTTGTGATCGGCACTAACTTTGGCCTCTGTCGACTGCCATTTTCTTGTGGTTCGTGCCGTTCTTCAGTACGGCCGCTCGGTGGCCATTTTGTGGAAGTCTTTGGCCTCTAGGGTGCATTCACAGGCGCACGATAGACAGACACATGCTGACGGAGGATCAGACTGACACAGGCAGCTATGGGAGACCATCAGTGGACGCTATGTCGGCGATCCTGGAGACCTTTTGTTGCCAAGGTGGAAGCGGCGCGTGGGAACACGAGGGGGAGGAAGCGCCCCCTCCCCCTGCCATCTTCTGGGGATAATTCTGATGCAGAGCCAGGCCCAGCTGTGGCTCATGGCCCTGATTCTGATGCATCAGCGGCTGCGGACCGTGACCGGTCGTACAGTGAGGATGACTGCAGGTCCGGGTCAGCACGTGAAAAGGCTTGGTATCTATCGCCGCAGTGCGGGTTACGCTGAAGTTGGGGAATTCTGCAACAGTGATGGCGGTTCCCTTTGGGTTTCCGTAAGCCGACTCGCACAGCCAAGGTGTTTCCTTGTATGTCTTATCTTGATAAACCTTTATACAAGGAGGGGGAATAAAACACTGAAGGTTTTTTTTGGCCCCAAAAAATTTGGCGGTCCGGTAAAACTTTTAGGAGAGCTTCCTGAAAAAATAGACCTATCCCCCGATAGTGGACCCCCCTGTGTCCAGACTTAACCAATTAACCATGCGTCCAGTGGAAGGGGCTCCTCTCTTCAAGGACCCTGTGGACAAGAAGGCTGAGGCAATCGCTGGCTACTTATAGTTGGCTCAGCGGTGCATCCAGTAATGGCTGGGGCTTTGGTGTCTCAGACACCTACTGAGTGGGCAAAGATGCTACTCCAGGGATTAAAGACACGGGAAGCTCCTCCGGACGAGGTAGCTTTGGCCGACCAGTTGGTACCGGGCCTTAAGTTTGTCTGCAAGTCAGACATGGATACTATCCCCTTGCTGTCCAGTGCCTTGGTTTATGCGGTGGTGTTCTGCCACCTGGTTTGGCTAAGTGCTGGTCTATGGACCAAAAAACTTCCAAGAAGGCCTTATGGGACCTGCCCTTTTAAGGGTGACAGTCTTTTTGGAGCCACTCTGGATGACATCATTAAGGATGCCACAGGAGGTAAGAGCTTGCTGCTCCCGCAATCCAAAAAGGTGTAAGGAGCCACGCCATAGGCTAGGGCTCTCCTTCACCGCGCACGAGCAGTTCTTTTGTCCGCCTAGTGCGGCAAGTAAACGACCCCAGGCCGATAAAGCGCCTGCTGAGGGACAGAAGCTTCCCTGGTTTCGCAAGCCCAACCTTGCTTGCCTACCGAACAGATTTTTGTCCCTCTAAACTGCCAGCTTCAGCCGACTCGTCGGGAAGTCCTATATGGGGCGGTTCAAGACCTGCTGATATGCAGGGTGGCCTTCCTATCTCGGTACTGGAACGGGTTCAGGCGTTCTACTCTAATCTGTTCGTGGTGCTGAAGAAGCTCTGTTGTCGCGGCCCTCCATCTGGGGGATTTCCGGCATCCTTGGTCATGAAGGACGCATGCTTGCATGTCCCCATATGCACCAGGCATCAGATGTCTGCGTTTGGCGGCCGGGGAAGACCACTACCAATGGTGGCGCTCCCCTATGGCCTGGCATCGGCACCAAGGGTGTTCACCAAGGTGCTTGCCCCGATTCTGTCTCTACTAAGACGGCGTGGCATCGCTATCATGGGCAACTTGGACAATCTTCTTCTGAGGGCCACTTCAAACTCAAAATTAGAGGTGAGCGTGTTTATAACCTGTCAGACCCTCTGATCCTTGGTTGGGTGCTGAACACTCAGAAATCAGTATCGGTACCGTCTCAACTCCTAGTGTATCTAGGGTTGATTCTGGCGAAAGTTTTTTTTTTTTCTCCCTGTGAGAAAGTTGCAGACCCTTCAGGCTGCGGTGCGGCAGTTGACATCCCAAAGATGGTTGTCACGCCACTTTTTCAGGCGAGTCCTGGGCCTCATGGTAGTCTCCTTCGAGACGGTACCATATGCACTATTTCACATGCAAGTGTTACAGAAGGTAATTCTGTCCAGAGGGTCAAGTGCCCTTCATCCCTGGATTGTCAAAATCCGGGTGAGCCACCTAGTCAGGATCTCCCTAGTTGGTGGCCGACATCACCGGCACTTCTGTCCGGGAAGTCGTTCCTTCCATTTTACTGGATGGTTGTCGCGGCGGACGCCTGTCTTCCCTGTTGGACAGGAGTCTGGGGAGCTCAGTCAACCTGGGTCGCTGGACTCCGGAGGAATCAAACTTGCCGATCTTTGTCCTGGAACTCCGGCCGATCTGGCTTTGCCTCTCCATGGTCTCAGAGGCTACAGAGGCGTCCAGTCAGAATCCAGTCGGACAAACGCCACACTGGTGGCGTATTACAATCATCAAGGGGGAACAAGCAGCTCTGCTGCAGCATCGGAGGTCCCTGTCGGCCGTATACATTCCGGGTGTGAGAAACTGGCAGGCGGACTACCTGAGTCGCCAGATGCTGGACCAAGGAGAATGGTCTCTACACCCGGAGGCATTTCAGCTCCTTTACCAGAGGGGAGGCACGCCAGTCGTATATCTCCTGGCTTCTCGACTCAATCAGAAGGTATTGAGGTTGTGGCCAGGTCTAGAGACCCATGGGCAAACATGACAGCTGCGTTGATGGCACCGTGGAGCCAGTACCGGCTAATCTATGCTTTTCCTCCTCTGAGCTCCTTCCTCATCTGCTCCGCAGACTGGAGACAGAGAGGGTTCCAATGGTCCCAATTGCTCTGGACTGGCCTCGGCGTCCTTGGTATGCCGATCTAGTGCGTCTGGTAACAGACGCCTTTATGGCATCTACCGCCAAAGAAGGACCTGCTGTCGCAAGGTCCCATACGCAATCCTGTTTTTTACAGTCCCTGGCTTAACGGCATGGCTTGAGAGCCAGGTGCTAAGAGACCGGGGCCTGTCAAACTCTGTGATCTCTACCATGAGGAGTGCTCGGAAATCATCCCCTAGGAAGATTTACCATCGCACCTGGAAGACCTACATATCCATTTGTGAGGAAATGAGGTGGCATCCGCATACTTATTGGTTCCAGAGTCCTGCTGTTCTTCAGCAGGGAGCGGGCCAAAAATGTTGCTTGAAGTACAATTAGGGGTCAGGTATCTGCCCTGGCTGTCCTTTTTCAACGACCCCTGGTGACTCACTCTCTAGTGAGAATGTTTGTACAGAGGCCCCTCCGGTCCACCCTCCACTACCTCTGTGGGGCTTGTGTAGCAGACGCCCTTTTGGTGTCTACCGCTACGAGAGGACCTGCTGTCGCAGGGTCCCATATGCCATCCTGCTTACAGTCCATGGCTTTAACGGCATGGCCTCTAGGTGCCTCAGAAACCACCATTTGAGAACATCGGGGAGTTCCCCTTGTTGACACTTTTTCGGAAAGTGATCCTTTTGGTGGCTGTTATGCCAGTTAAGACGGGTTTCTGAGCGGGCAGTCTTGTCATGCAAGCCTCACTATCTGATCTTCCACAAGGATAGGTGGTGCTGCGTCCACAACCTTCTTTTCTTCCTAAGGTCGTGTTTCGACCTTCCATCTCAAGGAAGATATTGTACTGCCATCCCTGTGTCCTCATCCGTCGAATCCTAAGGAGACGACGTTGCATACCTGGGACGTTGTTAGCTCTTAGAGTATGCTTGTCTAGTACTGCTCCGTTCCAGAGTCCACTGTTTGTTTCAGTGGCTGGTCCCAAGTAGGGCCCAGCGGTCTCGTCGGCCACCATCTCTAGGTGGATCCGACAGATCGTGATCAGGCTTACGCCATGAAGGGTCAGGCGCCTTCCTTTCCCGGTGCATTCAACCAGGGCAAGAGGTGCCTCTTGGTGTTACATCAGTTAAGACGGGTTTCTGAGCGGGCAGCCTTGTCATCCAAGGCTCCCTATCTGATCTTCCACAAGGATAGGTGGTGCTGCGTCTGCAGCCTTCTTCTTTTCTTCCTAAGGTCGTTTCGACCTTTCATCTCAAGGAAGACATTGTTCTGCCATTCTTGTGTCCTTATCCGTCGAATCCTAGGAGACGACTGTAACGGGTGGGCCCGTGGAACCCAGAAGTTCTTAGTAAGAAAGGTATGAGCCAGAAAATAATGGACATTGAGAATATGTCTTGGATTGCTTTAAAATGGGTCTGTAATATTAATCCACAATATTCCCCAGGATATCTGTAAAGAACTATTTACTGTGTGTTTGATTCTGAATTCAACATGTTAGTTGAAAGATGTTAATGTCATCACCTCCAACCACCTGGATGCCTGTTGTAATGTTAATGAATCCAGACTAGCTTCTAAAGACCTTTTCATTGTTGTTTGTGGTGATGTGGATTGGAGCTTTGTAGACAGTCTGGCTGCCTATTATGGGATGTTTAAGTGTCTTGCTGTGAGGAAAGGGGGGGGGTGGGGAATCACTCCAGCAACCCCTCCTGCTAAGACTGTTTTTACTGAAGGAGAAGTTTGAACACACCTGACCTGTATCACCATTGTCATTGGACCGTTTAACCCGCCCTGTTTCCCAATGATGGGAGGGAAGTGTTTTGAAGAGAAGTGTGTCACCATGTGCTTGCAATAAAGATTCATTCCCTGTTTGAACCTCATACAGAGCGTTTGTCTCGGATCTGGGGGAGAATTATTCCTATGGGTCTCGGTCGCCTGACTGTGGAGTGTCGGTAGCTGATGTGTGTTCGGAAAGGGAATATCCTAAACGGCGTTAACCCCTTTCATACTTGGGGTGCCGTTACGACGTTGTATTTTTTGGACGCTGTCCGAGCTCTGAGAGCATCAAGCATCTGTTTCACCACGTGTGTAAGGCGGCGACTTGGTCGTCCGTTCATACTTTCACTAGACTTTACAAGTTGATGTGTGTGCATCTTCGGATGCTTCTTTCAGCCACAAGGTATTACAGGCGGCTGTTTAGAGTTGCAACTCCTCCGTTGAGGAGCTCTGTTTTGTTTTGGGGTGAAGTTGTTTTAATGCTGTTCCCATCCCTCGTTTTTGGGACGTCCCACTTGTCAAGATTGAAGCTGTGTCCGTCCATGAACGAAAGAGTAAATAGGATTTTTGTACTCACCGTAAAATCCTTTTCTCTGAGTTCATGGACGGACACAGTACCCACCCCTCGTTTTTAAGTTTTTGTACTGCTTTTTGACGAACTGATCTGCTTAGTGAAGGCTGAGGGGATATAGCCAGTAGGACCGCCCCCTGGGTGGGGCTGTTCAGCTCTGAAGTTAAGACTTTTTCTGCCTAGTCACTCCTAAATGAAGGCCAATACCCACTTGTCAAGATTGAAGCTGTGTCCGTCCATGAACTCAGAGAAGAGGATTTTACGGTGAGTACAAAAATCCTATTTTTTTTATTAATTTTTTGTGTCTTAGGTGAAAATAGCTAGCTTCTCAATAATTATACCTGAGATTGGGAGACTGGCTTGCTCTTCCAGATCCATTTCCTACAGCTTTCCTAAGGCCATAGACCTGGTCCCTGGACCCTGCACTGAACAAGTGGGGATGGTCTGTAAGGTTGCTGGATGTTACTAGACCCTGCTGTTCTGGACCCTATGCAATGATATTTTGCCTGGTGATCTGATAGGGTGCTGTGCAGGTCTAGGGCAGTGATCCCCAGCTGTAAAGTTGGGTCCGTAAAGTCCCTTGTAGCAAAGGCCACTGTAATGGGTATAAAGTGGACCAGGGGGTCCTGGAGCTGGACTGATAAGTGTCCTGGGGAAATCCCTGCTGGTAATCCCCCTTAATGCTTTGGCGACCCCCCCCCCACTGCATTCCCTGCCCTCTTGCATTCACCCGCAGTCAGTTTAGGCAGAGTGTGCATGCACAGTATGTCAAGTGACGTCACAAGTGGAGCGTACTGGCAGTGCCATGTGTGAGCCCACAGTCTTAGTTGGGACTAGGGGTTGCAGGGTTGCTACTGTGGGACTAAAAGTCACTGCAAACAAGCGACTCCTCTGGTTGGACCAAAGCAGTGGCAAAACTCTGCACCGCAACATCATCAATCCTCCCCTGTGCATTCTTACTAAAAAGGGGTTTCTTCTGCTAAAAAGGTTTGCGTACTTACCCTGGCAAGGGGTTTGTTTAGCCAAAAATGTTCGCTCAGCAATACTCCATGGAAAGTGAGCTCACTAAGAAAGTGAGTTTTCTTTACCCAGGAACTCTGACGATATTGGGAAATTCTAATGTGGATGTTCTGGTGTTCAGGTCTCAATACGAAGTTGGATGGGTTCAACTCCAGGACAAGGGTTCCTTGAAAGTTTTGCGGTGAATGCTCTGGTGACACCATGAAACCAGTTCTCCTTTAATTTATGCCACCCCCCCCCCCCCCCTCCACATAGGCAGAGGAATGAGAAAAAATTGCAGAGCTGTGCTGTGAATAGACAACCTGTCTGCTAATCTATTGATGGCACCCTCCCTGACAGAAATTTTCAGCTGTTTTTATCTCCTGCGTCAGAGAACTTGTCAGAAGTTATCATGCTGATAACAGAGGAACAGAGCAGCAGAAAGACACAGGACTTAGGGCTTTGGAGAGAGATAAGTAAACAATCCAGATATTTGTGCCCAGGTCAGATTTCATGAATGGGGTTTACATCCACTTTAAGGAAGATGTACCACAGAACGTGTGATCTGGAACTGAGCATCATCAGTGGACAGATTTAGGTCTTGGCAGTCCCTTTTCGGCGATTTCTTCACATTCCTTGAGCGTCGCACTCATTGTTCCACTGGTTAGGATTCCGCTAACTCCATGGGACCTCAACTTAGTACAATTCTGTATTGCAGAAAGCTCACTTTGAACCCATCTGGGATATTATTTTAATCTTTCTAACTCGGATGATTCTTTTTCTTGTCGCTATTACTTGGGCTCAGAGAGTTTTGTAATTGGCTGCCCTTACCTGTAAGGAGCCGTTCCTTGCACTCCACCATTACAAGGTGGTTCTACGGTCTCAGCCATCATTTTTCTTAAAGAGGAGGTTCAGCCCCCCCCCACGAAAAATTAAGTCAGCAGTTACAAATACTGCCGCTGCTGACTTTTAATATATGGACACTTGCCTGTCCAAGGAGCTCGCAATGTCGGCACCCCAGCCGATCTTTGGATCGGCTGTCGGGTGCAGCCGCCGCCATTCCTGGTAAGGGAACCCGGCAATGAAGCCTTTTTGGCTTCACAAACGGTTCCCTACTGCGCATGCCTGAAGCGTGCTGTGCTTTCTAATTAGCCCAGCGGCGGAGGAAGGAGGAGGGGGCTGAACTTCCAAAAGGTGGCGCTGTCCCTGGCCTGGAAGTGGGGAACGGTACCTGTCAAAAACGGGTACCTGTTCCCCCCCCCCCAAAAGGTGCCAAATGTGGCATCGGAGGGGGGAGGAGACTGATAAGCGGAAGTTCCACTTTTGAGTGGAACTCTGCTTTTAAGTTGGCTTCTTTTTTCTATCTCAACCAAGATATAGTGGTACCGAACTTCTGTCCTAAACCTCAGACGTCAGGGGACAAGACTTTTTACACCTTGTGTGGTGGTTCATGCTATTGGGTGTTACCTGAATTTGACTTCTGCAAATCATCAGTCAGATTCCCCCCTACTGCTTCCTGAAGGCCCAAGGAAGTGTCACGCAGTTTGCAAAGCTACCATTTCTTGTTGTATTTGTCAGCTAATGTCTCAACTTCTGGTCTCAAGGGAAAAGTTCCACCATTTTCGGTGACGGCTCATTTTGCCAGGAGTGTGCTTTCTGGGACACTTTATTTGGTCGACAAGTTTTGCATGCTTCTGCGTGAGGTTCTAACCTATTTTGGTATAGTTGTTTGGGGCCTGTTGCCCTCCCCTCATATTAATTGCTTTGGGACATCCCTATTGTAATGGATATGAAGATCCCTTGTGTACTGGGATTTCTTGTTTAGCTGTAAAATCCTTTTTCTTGGAGTACATCACAGGCTCCTCTTCCTTTGGGGCCCATGGCTTGCTACAAAAACAAACCTTGCCTAGATGGAAGGTGTTATGCCTAGGATGGATTTCTTTTTTTTTTGCCAGTGTCCAATTACCTGAAGGTGGCAGCATGATTCTATAATGATGGATATGAAGATCCCCTGTGTCCTGTGATGTATTCCAAGAAAAGGATTTTATGGGTAAACCAAACCACACGTCTTCTCCATAACCCCATCCTAAGACTGAACAGTGAAAGGAACAGAAGCAGACTGAGCTCATCTTCCCATCACTCTGCTCTCTCCTCCTATCAGCATGTTACTTGCCCTGCAGCACAAGTGATTGGCTCCCTTGGCTGCATCTTTCTCCCCCAGTCTGAGCTCTGATGTATAGTATTTGAAGGGGGTGATGTACATACAGTACACTGATTGCATTTTAAGAAAGAACGATACATTAATAAATCCAGAGCTGCATTTATTGGTATCTTTTTTTGCCTGGAGTATAGCATTAAATCGCGAACATACATATTTTTAAAGGGCCATTACACAAGTGAAATTTATAAGCGAATGACATGAAGTATTACCTTGAATTGATTTACAATTGGATAGAAGTATACTCTGAGTCATCTTCTGTATTTCAGAAATCGAGATGGACAGGTGCAGTTCTGGACGTCCCCTCAAGTCCTGTCTTCACTTAGGCACATGTGTCGCAAAGCACTGCGTTGTTTCCTAACCACCTATCAGGTCCTCGCGCTGCCGATTCCTGGAAAAATGAAGGATTTTCTTACATACAGGACTAATTATTAGTCTTCTTACAGTAAAAAAGAATATTGAGGAAATGGACTGCTAGAATCTGAAACTTGCACAGGAGCTGCAGCTTGTAGGAAATAAACTTGGTCACTTGTGTGAAGACTGAGGCAAAGAATTCACAATGGGATGGTTCCTGAGCTGATGACCAGGTTTGATTTTGCAGCGCTCCTGTTTAAGGATGATGTTTTTATCTTGTAGGGCGCAGGACAGAAAAAAAGCATCCCACTATCTTCTCTTCATTCGATATATTCAAACAGCCTTTAAAATATGTCTTCGCTAAGGGAAAGTAGACCAAATCCAGAGCAGAATGTCTGCTTGTGAGCTCGTTTTCCAATCTATGTTTAGCCAGACATAAATTTTCTTGGTAGGCAAACAAAAAAAAAACACGCAATGACTAAAGTTGAAATCAAAATTTTGTGGTGGTAATTGTAAAATCCCAACTAATGTAACTACCGTATTTATCGGCGTATAACACGCACTTTTTTCCCCTTAAAATCAGGGGAAAATCGTGGGTGCGTGTTATACGCCGATACTCACCTATCCCCGGCGATCTCCGCTGACTGTGAGCAGAGCGGAGCGATCGCCGCCGAGATACACATAGCCGAGTGTATTCGGCTATACTCGGCTCCGCTCACAGTCACGCCCAGTCCCGTCATTGGACCTGTGATATGTCCATCATAGGGCGGGACTCGGCGTGACTGTGAGCGAAGCCGAGAAAAGCCGAGTATAGCCGAATACACTCGGCTATGTGTATCTCGGCGGCGATCGCTCCGCCCATCCCTGCGTTCTCAGCGGCATTCGCCGCGCTCCGCCCTGTATCAGCGGCGATCTCGGCGGCGCCAAATTTTAATTCAGGGCTGCACTGGACGCTGGGCAAGGCTGCACTGGACGCTGGGCAAGGCTGCACTGGACGCTGGGCAAGGCTGCACTGGACGCTGGGCAAGGCTGCACTGGACGCTGGGCAAGGCTGCACTGGACCCTGGGCAAGGCTGCAAATGACACTGGTAAGGCTGTATTTAAATGTAAATTTTTTTTTTCTTAAACTTCCCTCCTAAAAGTTTTTTTCCCTAAAATTCCCTGCTAAACTTGGGGTGCGTGTTATACGCCGGCGCGTGTTATACGCCGATAAATACGGTAATTGCTATAGTACTGTGGAGGGGTAAAGTTTAGTTCAAACAGGACATGCCCTTCCCATTTTTAAAGCAGAAATATTTTTTTGTAAATGCTCTGAAATTGCAGACTAAAATATGATACATGCATACTTATGAAATATGGTTAATGCAAAAGTTAACACATATTTACATGTATGCCATCTTGCCTTTTTGTCATCGGCATTAGTGAGAGGTGATGAAGGCAGTGCCACTCTCAGAGGGAAGTGATGTTGTAATCTTTCCTCTCAGGAAATTCTCTGTAGAAACAATTTATTTTTATTGTTTCCCAGGAACTGGACCTGTAATAGGGGCTGTTCTATCCTCACCCTAATCTCCCTCTCTTCTGCCCCCTTTTTCTTTTTAAGTTAGATTTTTTTTACTAAATACAGATGTCAGTCATTTTGTTCTGTGAAGTTGTTTACTCTGCCCCTTAGGCTCATGCACATATGATTTTTTTTTATGTAGGATCTTTCTGGCATGCACCCCATATATGTCTATATGAGCTAGAATGCACCCCGCTGTTCAGGGCCTCTGCCCACTGATGCCTTCGGTCATTGTGCAAATGTGCCACATGTGTCATTCATGCAGCAGCTGCTATTGATGTTCACATCAGTAGTGTATAGTCTGTGAGCACTGCCTGCTGATTCTACACAATGCCTTCAGTCATTCTGCGCATGCTCCGCTGGCTACACTTTGTTGATATTGACGTGTCACCCCTGAGCAACATCGGCCAATAGGGTCCCTGTATTTGTGTAAACTTTAGCACAAACATTTACACGTGTCTAGCGTTAAATGTAGTTTTTTAAATGCAGGACCGTGGATGCAGATTTAAAAAAATAAAATAAAATAAAAAATGTGTTCAGCTGAATGCAGCTCCAGATTGTGTGCATTGGCCCATAGCATATTGTACAGCTGCAGCAAGATTCATAAAAAAAATATTCACATTGTGGATCTGAACACAGTGTAATTGCATCCATGTGCATGAGCCCTTTCAGAGGCCATAAAGATTTCAGGTCCCAGCAGCTAAAAAAAACTTTGTGAAAAAGCCACAAGACACAGTTTTGCAAGTGTGTATGCATGATTTTTAAAAAATGACACAAAAGAACCCTCTACTGAGAGAAATGTAGAAGCTGCCATTGCTGGCCTCCTAAAATTTCTAGTTGCTTGTCTGTTCAATGTCTTCAGTCACTGACTCACAAAACGCATGCAGATCTGGAAAGTCCCATAACTCCGGATCTGCGTGCTTCCTTTCAAGTGTAGGATCACCTTTTTGTGAAAAAATGAAAAAGCTCCCGAACACCGTATATCCTCCCCATCTCTCTGATCCCCGCTTCACATACATCTGTGGGTGGCGCGCTGTTGGTGCCCAAGCAGCCGGTGTAGCGATCTGGGGGATTTGAAATCCACGCTTCCCCATTCTTCCTCTTGTTTCTGCAGCGCTTCTGGGACAGATTAGAGAGATTCTGATTGGTCAATGCCAACACCTAGCATTGCTGTGACCTGTCTTTGAAGCCCTGCAGAAAGGAGGAGGAGAAGAGCAAGGATTTCAAAACTTTGGACCACTGCACTGGCTGCGTGGACACTGGCAGCTCCTCACCCACAGAGGTAAATACAGCAGGGACCAGGAGGGTGGGGGTGTACAGTGTTCTTAAAAAGGTAAACTAACTCTTTAGGTCTCTGGCTTGATAGCATGATAACCAGGCAAACTAGCATTTTCAGGAGGAGAGATCAGTAGATGTTTTAAAGTAACTGAACTAAAAAAATAATTTAAGTTAATTGGGGTAGACTTCTGTTGGCCACATCAAGCACAGTCAGATAGAAGAGCCATAATGGAATGGCTCTGCTGAGATTATTATTATACCTGTTTGGTTTGGTTTATTCTTTCATTTCAGAATTTCAGAATGGAGAGGACCAAGGAGGTAATGGGATAAGGATGCCACTTTATATTGAAAAAAGAAAAGAAAAATGTTAAATCCCTTTAACGATAAGTGTAGTTGCATCCAAACATACAGGGTCACAATTTTTCAAGAGGATAAAATAAATATGTAAACCCTGTACTTAAGTAGAAAGCTCTGTCTTCCATGTGTCCATGAGAGGCTTTTACCACTCGGCCATCCTGGAAAAACTGGTCTTTTCACTCCTATATCAGTGCTGGCTCTGGATGTATGGAAGTGGCAGTGCATGTAAACACAGGCTGGCAGCACAATAGGTGATTGGGTATTAAGTCGCTTTTCAATATTTGCAGCCCTGCTCGTTTGGATGAACCAGCACTTCTCCTTTTAAACTTGCTTGAATCTATTACCAAAATGATTTTCTCTGATGACATTCCTTTTATAAATACTTTGTTTATTCAATTTAGTAGTGCCTAGTGTAAGAATGAAATGATATCCTTGCAGTAATTGGGATTTTTTTTGTGTTCTATGTGCACAGAATATTTTCCTCTGTATTTGTGTTAACACATGTATGTGCCTTGGTAGAATGTTGTAACCACCAGGCTGAGAAACCCAATGCTAACTACATTGAAAGTGTGATTATAAAATTCTATTTAAAGTATGGTATTTACTCTTCATTAAACATACTTTTGGAATTTAAACCATAAACTATTGGCTAACAATTTTTATCACCCTTCCAATGTGACATTTTACCTCATATTGTGCACTATAAACGAGCATGGGTGCATTGCAAATGGTACATTGTATTTTTGCAGAAAACATTTTCTACACTAAAAATCTCCTGGTGTTGCAATACACAAACGGGGATCTTGTTATGCTTTGTATGATCAGAATGTGGAGATGTAATGAAATAAAATGCCTTATAATTGGTGTCTTTTTTTTTTTGTACATTCAGTGCATAATAGAGGGGGGGCATGCATTATATTACAGAGGACCTTTGCAGTTCTTAGCTTTGGATGGGATTGACAAGAATTTAACCAAATGGATGGTTTGGTTTCGGAAAACTGGATGAGCAGACTCGCCCTCTGCGCTGTAGACATATTGTACCTATACACTGAGCAGTCATAGCATTATGACCACTGATAGGCATTGATTATCTTGTTACAATGGCACCTGAAAGTGTGTAGGATATATTAGGCAGCAAGTAAACATGTTGTCCCTGATGTGTTAAAAGCAGACCAAAAAATGGGCAAGCATTAGGATTTGAGTGACTTTGACAAGGGCCAAATTGTACTGGCTAGATGACTGGGTCAGAGCATCTCCAAAACTGCAGCTCATGTGGGATGTTCCTGGTCTTTATTGGTCAGGACCTACCAAAAGTGGTCCAAGGAAGGAAAACTGGCAACAGGGACATGGGTAAGGCTCATGGGGAGTGAAGGCTGGACTGTGTAGTCCGATCCAGTAGATGAGCTCCTGTAACTAATATTGCTTAAGTTAATGCTGGTTCTAATAGAAAGGCGTCAGAACATTGCAGGTTTTTTGCATATGGACCTGCATAGCCGCAGACCGGTTGGGGTGCCAATGCTGACCTGTGTTCACTGCCAAAAGTGCCTACAATGGGGAACATGAACATTCATTTAAGAATGGTTTGAGGAACTTAGAGGAGCTCCAGTCATTTTTGTGTTGATCAAGTCAGCAGCTACAAAAACTGTAGATGTTGACTGTTAATAAACACACCCACCTGTCCCAGCGCTCACCCGAGCTGTCCCTTCTTTTCTCCCTGGCATCGCAACTGTGGACACCACAGCTTGTGGCTTCACTGTCGGGTGCCCACTGCACATGTGCAAGTCGCGTTGCGCCTCCTGAATGGCCCGGCAGTCTTCTGGGACCTGTGACGTGTCCCAGAAGGCTGCAGGATGGGCCTCCAAATCTCAATCCAATTGAGCAGCTGTGGAATGTGCTGGAAAAACAAGTCCAATCAATGGAGCCCCCCCCCCCCCCCCTCACAGGACATAAAGGATCTGCTACTGCTGACTTGTTGCCAGATACCACAGCATACCTTCACAGGTCTAGTGGGGTCCATGCCTTGATGGGTGCTCATAATGTTACAGCTGGATTGGTGTTTGTGTACATAAACTTTGTGAAATATTATTCCATCATTTCAAAGTAAGGTCAAGGAAAAAAACAAAAATGAATGCTGGACTAAGCAAAATCCTTGAAAGTGTTTGGATTTCCAAATATAACCTTTTCATTTTGTATTTATTTCTGAAGCTAAAAAGGCAGCTAATACAGAAATTGCTACAAGAACGGAAAGATTTTATTTAAGGACCTCAAAACTTCTGTTAAGCAGGGCAGCTGCACTAAACATCCAAAGTCAGTTTGTTTTCTATGTACGCCCCAAACCTATGCCAAAAGATCAACTCAGTCATGATGTTTTGTGTAGAGAAGGCATCTTTTTAGATGCCTGAACATCTGGTAAGCTTTGCGAAGACCCACAAATATGAAAATAGCAACCACTATGATTGCTTGCTCGCTCTGTACACCTCTTCAGCACTACTATTGACCCATCGCTGTTATATAAGCCTCATTGACCAATAAAATTGAGTTTTTATAGTCAACATGAAATGTTTTTCTTGGAGTCTATTGAGGGACACAGAAAGTCTTCAACTTCAAGGTTATTCTGCTTCTAAAGGATACACGCTAATGGTGACTGGTGGTGGAATGACAGGAAGAAGCTTATTCTGAGAATGTACAACCCCAATTCCAAAAAAATTGGGGTGCTGTGTAAAATCTACATAAAAACCAAATGCTATGATTTGCAAATCTCATAAACCCATATTTTATTCACAATAGAAAATAGAAAGCATCCAATGATTAAATTGAGAAAAAGTACAATTTTAGGAAAAAAAAATAAAGTCATTTTGAAATTGATGGCAGCAACAAGTCTCAAAAAAAGTTGTGACAGTGCATCAAAAAATAGGATTTTTTACTCACCGTAAAATCCTTTTCTCTGAGTCCATGGACCGACACAGCTTCTCTATTGACAAAGTGGGTATTATCCGTTAATTAGGAGTGACTAGGCAGAAAAACTTGTAAAAAGTGTTGCATCACACCTTCTACAGTACCGCCCAGGGGGCGGACCCTCTGGGTATACCCTCTCAGTCTGCACATCGCAGATCAGTTCGTCAAAAAGCAGTACAAACTTAAAAGGAGGGGTGGGTGCTGTGTCGGTCCATGGACTCAGAGAAAAGGATTTTACGGTGAGTAAAAAATCCTATTTACTCTTTCGTCCATGGACCGACACAGCTTCTCTATTGACAAAGTGGGACGTCCCAAAGCAGTGTCAGAGAAAAAAACGAGGGGTGGTAACAGCATAAAAACAAATTTCACCCCAAAACACAAAACAGCACTCCTCCAACGGAGGAGTTGCAACTCTAAACAGCCGCCTGCAAAACCTTGCGGCCGAAAGAGGCATCCGAAGATGCACCTACATCAACTTTGTAGAATTTTGTGAAAGTGTGAGCGGACGACCAAGTCGCCGCTTTACATAGTTGGGAAACAGACGCTTGATGTCGGAAAGCCCAAGAGGCACCTATTGCCCTGGTCGAATGCGCCGTGACAGGAAAGGGGGGCGCCTGACCCTTTAAGGCGTAAGCCTGGATTACTATCTGTCGGATCCACCTAGAGATGGTGGCCGATGAGACTGCTTTGCCCTTCTTGGGACCAGCCACCGAAACAAACAGTGAGTCTGACTTCCGGAACAGGGAAGTAGCAGATATGTATACTCTCAAAGCTCGGACAACGTCCAAGGAATGCAACGCCGACTCCTTAGGATTCGACGGCTGAGTACACAAGGATGGAAGTACAATGTCTTCGTTGAGATGAAAAGCCGAAACGACTTTCGGAAGAAAGGAAGGCTGCGGCCGCAGCACCACCTTATCCTTGTGGAAAATCAAATAGGGAGCCTTGCAGGACAGGGCTGCCAGCTCAGAGACTCGTCTAACTGACGTAACAGCCACCAAAAAGACCACCTTCTGAGAAAGTGTCAACAGGGGAATATCTCTAATATTCTCAAACGGTGCCTTCTGAAGCACCGAGAGGACCAGGTTCAAGTCCCACGGAGGTAACGGGGGGCGGACCGGAGGGGCCACATGTCGAACCCCCTGCACAAATGTACTCACGAGAGAGTGAGTCGCCAGGGGTCGCTGAAAAAAGACAGCCAGGGCAGATATCTGTCCCTTAATCGTACTTAGGGCAAGCCTTTGGTCTACCCCATGCTGTAAAAACAGCAGGATTCTGGAAACCAAATAGGTACGCGGATGCCATTTCATTTCCTCACACATGGAGATGTAGGCCCTCCAAGTGCGGTGATAGACCTTCCTAGAGGACGGTTTCCGAGCACTTCTCATAGTAGAAATTACTGAGTCTGACAGGCCCCGGTCTCTCAGTACCTGGTTCTCAACAGCCATGCCGTTAAAGCCAATGACTGTAAAGCAGGATGGAATATGGGACCTTGCGACAGCAGGTCCTTCCGTAGTGGTAGGCGCCAGGGGACGTCTGCTACCAGACGTACTAGATCGGCGTACCAAGGACGCTGAGGCCAATCTGGAGCGATTAGGATCATTGGAATTCCCTCTGCCTCCACTCTGCGGAGCAGAAGAGGAAGAAGCCTTAAGGGAGGGAAGGCATAGATTAGCCGATACTGGCCCCACGATGCTACCAACGCGTCCGTTGCGTCTGCCCATGGGTCTCTTGACCGGGCCACAAACCTCAATACCTTCCGATTGAGTCGGGAAGCCAGAAGATCTACGTCTGGTGTGCCCCATCTTTGGCAGAGGAGTTGGAACACCTCCGGGTGTAAGGACCATTCTCCCTGGTCCAGCATCTGGCGGCTCAGGTAGTCCGCCTGCCAGTTTTCCACACCCGGAATGTACACGGCCGACAGTGCCGGTACGCTCCTCTCTGCCCACTTCAGGATGCGAGCGATCTCCGATGCTGCAGCTGAGCTTCTTGTTCCTCCTTGATGATTGACATATGCCACTGCTGTGGCGTTGTCTGACTGGATCCTGACTGGACGCCCTTGCAGTCTCTGAGACCATTTGAAGAGGCACAGCTTGATCGCCCGGATCTCCAGGACATTGATCGGCAGGAGGGCTTCCTCTGGGGTCCAGCGACCTTGCGCCGACTGGACACCCCAGACTCCCCCCCAACCTGTAAGGCTGGCGTCCGTCGTGATCACTATCCAGTAAACCGGAAGAAATGACTTCCCGGCCATTAGAGCCGGTGCTGTCAGCCACCATACCAGGGATCTCCTGACTAGGTGGCTCACTCGGATTTGATAATCCAGAGATGAAGGGCATCTGTTCCATCTGGACAGAACTTCCCTCTGTAACACTCGAGTGTGGTATTGAGCATATGGGACCGCCTCGAAGGAGGCTACCATGAGGCCCAACACTCGCATGCAAAAACGGAGTGACGACCAATTCCTGGAAGTCAGCTGCCGTACTGCAGCCCGGAGGGTCTGCAACTTCTCCACAGGGAGGAATACCTTTGCCTCTGAGGAATCCAGAATCAACCCCAGGTACACTAGGCGTTGAGTGGGCACCAATACTGACATTTGCGTGTTTAGTATCCAACCACAGTCTCGAAGAGTCTGACAGGTAATGGACACGCTTACCTCTAATTCTGAGCTTGAAGGGCCCTTCAGCAGAAGGTCGTCCAAGTAACCTGTGATAGCGATACCCCGCTGTCTTAGAAGTGCCAGAATCGGAGCGAGCACCTTGGTGAACGTCCTGGGTGCTGAGGCAAGGCCAAACGGGAGGGCCACAAACTGGTAGTGGTTCTTCCCGATAGCAAATCGCAGAAACCTCTGGTGTCTGGAGTATATGGGGACATGCAGGTATGCGTCCTTGATGTCCAAGGAGGCCAGAAAGTCCCCCGGATGGAGAGCCGTGACTACAGATCGAACCGACTCCATCCGAAAACTTTGTACCTTCACAAAGCAATTGAGGGCTCTGAGATCCAAGCTTGGACGAACCCCCTCCTTCTTCGGCACAATGAACAGATTTGAGTAAAAACCCCGTTCCAGTTCTGGAACTGGAATAACTACCCCGCGTTCCAGTAGACCCTGGACCGCCCCATACAGGGCCTCCCGACGGGTCGGTAGTAGCTGGAGATTGGAGGTGTTGAATCTGTCCGGTGGACAAGAGAGAAACTATCTTGTAGCCTGAGGAGATTACTTCGCAAACACACCTGTCGGAGATTAGTGCTGTCCACTGAGTCGCGAATTTGCGAAGACGTCTCCCCACCCGAGAGCTGGGTGGGGGTGGACCTTCATGCGGACGCAAATTTGTCCGCAGGCTTATTGGGTATGCGGGACCAGGGACGCTTTTGTCCTTGGGCAGGCGCTTTATTGGCCTGGGGTCTTTTCCCTGTCGCCCTAGGGGGACGAAAAAACCACTTGTGTGCAGTAAAGGAGGGCCCTTGCCCTTGGCGTGGCCCCTTACCCTTGCTAATTTGGGGAAGCAAAGTGCTTTTACTTCCTGTGGCATCCTTGATGATGTCATCCAGAGAAGCCCCAAAAAGTCTGTCGCCCTTAAAAGGCAGATCCAACAGGGCTTTCTTGGAAGTCTGGTCCGCAGACCAGCCTTTTAGCCAGATCAGGTGGCGTATTGCTACTGCATAAACCGAAGTTTTAGACAGCAGGGGAATAGTATTCATGTCTGACTCGCAGACAAACCTAAGGCCCTGGACCAACAGGTCGGCCAATGTTATCTCATCAGGAGGAGCATCTCGCTCCTTAACCCCTGGAGTAGCAATCTTGCCCATTCAGTAAGTGTGTGAGACACTAGGGCCCCCGCCAATGGCGGGCGTACTGCCGAGCCTACCACTGAGTATAGGTAGCAAGCGAGTGCTTCAGCCTTCTTATCCACAGGGTCCTAGAAAACAGGAGCCCCTTCTACAGGAATTGTGGTGGCTCTATTAAGTCTGGACACCGGAGGGTCCACTATAGGGGGGAGAGGTCCATTTCTTCAGAAAACTCTCCTCAAAAGGGGTACCGTACCGCAAACCTCTTTGGGGCTGTAAAGACCCTCAGTGGGTTCTCCCATTCCTTGTATAAGAGTTTATCAAAAGACACACAAGGGAACACCTTAGCAGTGCGGGCAGGTCTATGAAACCCAAGTGGACCGGAGTCTCTGCTGCTTCTGCAGTATTTTCCAATTTTAGCATATCCCGCACTGCAGTAATAAGGTCAGATACCAAAGCCGTCTCGCGTACTGACCTGGACTTTGAGTCATTCTCACTGTCCGGTCACGGTCTGCAGTCTCTGGTGCGTCAGAATCTGGGCCCCGAGCCATAGCTGGACCTGGTTCTGCACCAGAATTATCCCCAGAAGCTTGCAGGGGATGGGGCGTTTACTACCCCCTGTATTCCCGTGTGCTGCTTCCACCCTGGCAGCAAACGCCTCTAGGATTGCCGACATAGCGTCCATAGACACCTCAGGGACACCAGCTGCTAAATCTGGTGTTTCAGGGGAGAAGACATCTGGCTCAGATGCCATGCTGACCACACGCTGACACTCACAGGGCTCCAGGCAAGATATCAATAGGCCACCCTCCTGCGCTGCAGAGATGCTGGGTCACCCAGAGGACTCACCACCCTGGATAGGTACTGCTATGCTGCGCCTATGATGCTGTCCCCTTGCTGCTGTGTCAGTCTGCTTCTTTTATCAGCACTTCCTGTGTGAATTTTCGCGCCAGTGTAATGCACCCTAGAGGCCGGAGGCTCTCGCAAAATGGTTGCCAAAACCGTCTGTATGGAAGATAATGTGGGCTCTAAGAAAATGGCCGCCGACAGAAGATAGAGGTCAGGCAGCCATAGCCCACAAAAAAGATGGCCGCCGAACGGCAATATCTGCATACAGGGTGGACAAACATGGCCGCCGATCACCTGATAGGGGCCAGTGGGTGTGGCCGAACTACAGGAAGATGGCCGCCAGGCAGTTACAAGAGGCCAAACTTGGCATGGACCACCTCAAAATGGCCGCCGACAGCATGGAGACACAGAAACACAGGTAAGCAAAAATGACATTTCTTTTAAATGTTAGTTACAGCCAGCCCCGCTCCAGTGGGACCCCCTAGGTGACCCCCAGCACCCAGCAACCTTTAGCTAGAAGCCCAGGGAGGAGGGAAAGGCAGGGAGAGAGGGAAGAAAGGGGCCACAACCACTTACTTGATCTCTCCAGGAATGTCCAGCTAAATCACCCAGCCGAGGCAGGGGAGTTTTACTTACCTATCCTGCATGTATTCTGCTGGAAGACATTCCAAACAGATCATCGTCCGCGCACGGAAGGTGACTGTTGGCCAGGCATGCTGTGATTGGACCCAGAAGGGACGATCATATGTATGCCCTGGAGCATGACGCTCACCGGACAGGCTGCTGCGACTCGGCCGTAAGGTCAGCCGAAGCTGAGCGGTCCGATGCAAGCCTTGGAGCGTAAGCTCACCGGCCAGGCTGCTGCGACTCGGCCGTAAGGTCAGCCGAAGCTGAGCGGTCCGATGCAGGCCCTGGAGCGTAGGCTCACCGGCCACCCGTGGAGCGACGGGCATGTCGTGGAAAACCCAGCGCGTAGCTAGGGTCGGCACACGCTCGATGGCCGAAACTGGGGAGACTACAAGGATCGAGGATCCAGCCTGTCACCCAGTCGGCAGTTGATCGAAGATCGCAGGAAACAACAAATGTAGCAAAAAAATAAAAATATATATATCTTTTTTCCCCGGACCAATGAGCCCGAAGGGAGCCATGTCCTACTCCTTGCTAGACAGAAAAAAACTGATCTGCGATGTGCAGACTGAGAGGGTATACCCAGAGGGTCCGCCCCCTGGGCGGTACTGTAGAAGGTGTGATGCAACACTTTTTACAAGTTTTTCTGCCTAGTCACTCCTAATTAACGGATAATACCCACTTTGTCAATAGAGAAGCTGTGTCGGTCCATGGACGAAAGAGTAAAGCTGGCAAAGTAAGTGGTACTAACAAGGACAAGCTGGAAGAACATTTTGCAACTAACTGGGTTAATTGGGAACAGGTCAGTAACATGGATTGTGAGAATCTTGCGAGCTACCTAGTGCAAAATAAAAAAAAAAAAAAAAAAAAAAGATGATCAATTCCCCAGACTGTCTGAAGTGTATCCTAGGGAGTGATTCTAACTGTTAGGGGGCGTGGCTATGAGTGACACATCACTGATCGCTGTTCCTGATGAGAGGGAGCAGACAATCAGTGACATGTCACTAGGAAGAACGGGGAGATGTGTTTACACTGACATCTCCCCGTTCTTCAGCTCTGTGACCCGATCGCGGGACACCAGCGGACATCTAGTCTGCGGTCACGGAGCTCGCGACAGGGTCGTGAGCGCGACCACACGGCGGCAAATTAAAAGGGGACGTATATATATGCTCATTTGCCCAGCCGTGCTATTCTGTTGACGTATAAGTTTGTGCGGTGACGGGTATCACAGCTGTTTGAGCACTTCAATTACGTTGCATACTGCATTTGAAGGTACCTTTTGTGGACTCTATGACATCAAGGACTTTTTATTTTATCACATTTTTTTATTGTGTGTAATTTTCTTTTAAGTATATTTCATAGATTACTATATGGCTAAATTGTTTACCCCATTTCTGGGTGGAATTGTTTTTTGGATAATTTCATTGTTCATTATATTTGTATCATAGCACTTTATTTTGATACTTCGTTTGCACTGAATACTGTATATGCACGGATTCACTTTAGTATTCATCTAGCGCTGCACTTTATTCTCTACATACTACATTGTGCCCAATATCAGGGTTATAGTGTTTAGCTGCTGATTTTAATTTCATTATCACTACGTATCACCATTTATAATACTGGTTATCGACATCACTATTTTTGAACTACTGAGCGCAGATATTTATTTTTTTTATCCAGGTCAGTAACATGATTGGGTATAAAAAAAATAAATAAAAACAGCTTAGAGAGTTAGTGTCTCAGAAATAAAGCTAGTCAGAGGTTCACCAATTTGTGAAAAGCCACATATAAAAACTGCAATTTTATGTTGAGGAACATTATTCTGAAATTGTTTGACAAAGACTTTAACCACTTGAGCTCTGGAAGGTTTACACTCTTTCATAACCAGGCTATTTTTGCGATACTGCACTGTGTTACTTTATCTAACAATTGCATGGCGTGCAACGCTGTACCCAAATAAAATGTATGTCCTTTTTTTCCCCCACAAATAGAGCTTTCTTTTTGGTATTTGATCCCCTTTGTGTTTTTTATTTTTTGCGCTATAAACAGAAAAAAATCATTTTGAAAAAAAATAAATATATATATATTTTAAACTTTCTGCTATAAAAAAACCCAATAAAAAAAATAAATCTAATTTCCTTATCAATTTAGGCCAATATGAATTTTGTTACATGGTTTTGGTAAAAAATAAAAAAAATCCCAATAAGTGTATATTGATTGGTTTATGCAAAAGTTATAGCGTCTACAAACGATGATATATATTTTTGGAGTTTTTATTCATTTACTAGCAATATTGCGGCGGAAAAAAATCAGACACCTGACACTTTTTGGGGACCAGTGACACTAATATAGTGATCATGTGTTCCTAGGGAGTGCTTGTTAAGGCTGGCCATACATACTCTACTTTCTTGTACAATTTTCTTTTAGATTTACCATAAACCATATATGAGGTCAAAACTAAACACTTTCAATTGTATTCAATCTGGCAGGCCCTTGAACTACATGGTTGAAGGTAAATCTACAGAATATTGTATAATGTATGGCCAGCCTAACTGTGTGGGGGGTGCTTGTACTCTGGCAAGGCAGAAATCTGTGTTTTTGCTTAGCAGAAACACAAGATTCACTGCCTTCCCTTGTCACAGAACGGTGATTTGCCTTGTTTACATCGAACACCAGTGTGAAAGGGGCCTTAAAATGGTCTGTTGCAAAGTGGAAAACTGTTCTGTAGTCAGACAAACCAAAATTGTACATTCTTTTTGACAACCATGGGCTTCGTGTAAGAAATAGCTGAAAATTTTTGTCCACATATTCATCCTATGACTAAGCACTAGTTCCCAGAGCGAAACATGTCAGTTGTACCCCCTTTTTGTCTGCTGTGACTTGTAGTGCTTTGCAATTTTTAAATAAAGGCTACCTTAACGTTTTTTTTTTTGGAGTGCGGCTGTCCACATATTCATCCTATTTCTTGCTACATGCATTGCCTGCACCCTTTGTATCCGAGAAGACATTGATTGCCGGATTTCACCCACCTGGAGCGGTAACTCTTTCTCATGGGCTTCGTGTCCTCTAGACCAAAGAGGAGAGGGACCTTCTGGCTTATGATCAGCGTCCGTTTAAAAGTCTTCATCTCTCATGGTATGGGGGTGCATTACAGTGTATGGAATGGACAGCTTGCACATCTAGAAAGACACCATCAATGCTGATAGATATATTCAGGTTTTAGAGGAGCATATTATCCCATTCAGATGATGTATTTTTCAGGGAAGACCCTGCATATTTCAGCAGAGCAATGCTAAACCGCATACTGCATCTATGGCAACAGCACGGCTTCATAGTAGAAGAGTCTGGGTGCCTAACTGGCTTATCTGTAAGTTCAGACCTTTGAGAATATTTGGCACATTTTGACACAAAAAATATGACAAAGAAGACCCAGGACTGTTGATCAGTTAGAATCCTATTTCAGGCAAGGATGGGACAACAAAAAACTCATGCAACTGGTCTCCTCAGTTCCCAGGCAATTTACGTTGTTAAAAGAGAAGATGCTACACCATGATAGACATGGCCCTGTACCAACTTTTACAAAATGTGTTGCTGCCATCAATTTCTAAATTGCCTTTTTTTCCCTTACAATTGTACATTTTCTCAGGTTTAAACATTTGATGTTTTCTCCTTTCTATTGTGAATAAAATATGGGTTCATGAGATTTGCAAATCATTACATTGTTTTAATGTAGATTTTACACAACATCCCAACTTTTTTTGTTGCAGTTGGCTGTTCACATATGGGTAGATCCAAACGTGCATACAATCTAATACACTCCAAAGGTTCTGGAGAAGCTAAGTAATTCCCACACACTTCTGAAATTACTCAAGTTATTCTTTGAGCTAGAATCTTGGTGTAATCACTTTTTCCACTGCCCACACATGGCATTTAGGGTAGCTTGCCACCACCTTCAGCTTTTCAGATGACTAACTTTCTAGGCAAGCATACAAACAGATTCCGGTCTGGCAGATATGGTAACTTCCACAGACTGACACTAGTCTGCATACAGGCGAATGCTGCAATTAAAGAGGTTTTGAAAGTGCAATCAAAAAAATGCAACCGCGCATACAGACATTGCTAACACAATGCAACAATCTCTCTAAGAGTACTCTTATTTTAGTACAAAAAGACACTTAATAATTTTATCATTTAATTTCCTTAGATATGCAGTGCATAAAATATGTACTGTACAAAGGTAAAACAATTACAAAACTACAATAAATACAAAGGACATACATACGGCATAACATAATAAGGGAGATACAAAAAAAAAAAAACACTGGGACAGTATGGTTTATCCTGTTGGTGGGAAGCCCATTGGGAAAGTTCTGTAACCGCCATGTTCCGAACACACTCTTAGAAAAATCACCCTGTTCATTTCTTTATTGTACATCACAGGACACAGAGCATCTTCCTATCCATTATGATTAGGTTCAGCTGCCACTTTCTGGTGATTGGACACTGGCAAAACATAAACCCCTCTCTTCAGGGAAGGCTTCAGCTTTTTTGCTAGTGTCTTTTGCTGCGTACACACGACCGTTTTTAATGTCATTGAAAAAAACAACATTTTTCTCGACGTGATTCTTCTCAAGCCTGCCTTGCCTACACACAATCATGAAAAAAAAATGCTAGAGCAAAGCGCGGTGACGTACGAAATGTACGACGGCACTATAAAGGGGAAGTTCCATTCGGATGGCGCCACCCTTTGAGCTGCTTTTGCTGATTCTTGTGGTAGTAAAGTTTGTTGAGAGACGATTCGTGCTTTTCAGCCTCGTGCTCTTCAGTCCGTTACAGCGTGACAAATGTGCTATCTCCATTACAAACGCTAGTTTTACCAGATCGCGCGCTCCCGTCTCATCACTTGCTTCTGAGCATGTGCATTTTTTTCATGTCGTTAAAGCCTACACACAGCCATTTTTCATGACGAGAAAAACGACGATGTGAAAAACGACGAGAAAAATTAGAGCATGTTCCAAATTTTTCATGGCCAATTTTCACGTCATGAAAAATGCTCTGAAGCCCACACACAATCGTTTTTAGTGACAATTTTAAAAAATGGCATTTTTCTCGTCATGAAAAACGGTCGTGTGTACGCGGCATTAGGCTGTTAAAGGCAGAATCTTGAGAGACAGGGGTTCTCTGATTTGGTCATTCCTACCCTACTGAAGGCTCAGAAGGGGGGACTTTAAAGATTTACCAGAAATGATTTTGCTTTGGGTGAGGCTAGGGGATTTCATTCTTGCAAGTATATGTTTCACATCCTCTCTTACCTGCAGTTGATCAAGGGTTGGCTCTGAGTATAATCAAGGATCAGATTTTGGCCTTGGCAGTCCTTTAGGACAAATTGCTTCACATTCCTTTGTGTGCCTTTTGTACAAGGCATCACGCATATTGTTCCACCAGTCAAGGACTTTGTTGATGCCACGGGTCCTTTATTTGGTGCTTTCTGCACTGCAGTAATCTCAGTTGCAACCCACCCAGGATTTTCCTTTAATAATTTTCACACAGAAGGTTGTCTTTTTGGTTGCCATTACCTTGGTACACAGAGTTTCGGAATTGGCTACTCTTTCCCGTAACTTCACCATGACAAGGTGGTTCTACAGCCTTAGTCTTCATTTTTACCTAGTGGTTTCTTTGTTGCATCTCAACCCTAACATGGTGTTGCCGTTTTTTGTCCTAAGCCTCAGATGCCAAGAGATATGTCTTTTCAAGCTTTACCTGAAGTCAACTGCTGCTTTTCGGCAGTCAGATTCCCTCTTTGTGCCTCCTGAATCTCCAAGGAAGGGTCACACAGCTTGTAAATATTACATTTCTCACTGGATTTGTCAGCCTATTTCTCAACGTTACATTCCAAAAAGCAGCGTTCCACCACTCATTGACTGTTTATTTTACCAGGAGTGTAAGGCCCCTTTCACACTGGGGCGGGCAGGTGCGGTGGCGGTATAGCAGCGCGATTTTCAGCGCTGCTATACCGTCGTTCTTACCGCGGTATGCGGTCGCTAAGGGGGTTCATTTAACCCCCGCTAGCGGCCGAAAAAGGGTTAATACCGCCCGCAAACCGCGGCTATTGCTGCGGTTTGCGGGCGGTATTACCACGCTGTCCCATTGATTTCAATGGGAGACCGCGGTAAAGGAGCTGTGAACACACCGCTCCTTTACCGCTGTAAAGAAGCGGCTAGCAGGACTTTTGGAGCGGTCCTGCTAGCGCACCGCTTCAGTGTGAAAGCCTTCGGGCTTTCACATTGAAGGCACAGGGCAGGATTTTTTTCATGCGGTATAACAGCGCTATTATTAGCGCTAAACTGCATGAAAAACGCCCCAGTGTGAAAGGGGCCTTAGTGCTTCCTGGCTTTTTAATCATTAGCTTTGGTAGCTCAGGTTTGTAAAGCTGCTTCCAGGTCTTCAGTTCATACTTTTAGTTAGGTTTATGGCATGAATGTTTACAGCCGCTGAGGATGCTACCTTTAGTGTGCATGTTTTGCCGTCTCTTTTTTTTTTATCCTACATATAAAACATTACTGCACACAATTGATCAATGTGAGAACATAGAGATCACAATAAATGCATATAAATAAATAAAATAATATAACTAAATATAGTGCTCTCGTCACCGATGGTTTGCACATTGCCAATGTGATTCCTCCACCACGAGATCTAGTTGTGCCCTCACCTTTCCCAATGGAGCTCACAGAGCATAAGAGGTCAAAGACGGCTTAAACTCATAACTCAATGAAACTCCTGTCTTGGCTCTCGCATATTCACAGTCAAGTCCCACCCAGCATGGTGATGTCAAGGTAACATTGTTAAATTGGAACTTTTAATATGAACATTCATATTCTCAAGCACTGACATTAATGGTTTATTTTTTAGGAAGGTTCACTTTTCCACATGACTGAGTTTTGTGTGGGTGGATTTGCATCTATATACTGTATTGTGCAAATGTTTTAGGCAGGTGTGAAAAATGCTTTCAGATATAGAAGTGTTTAAGGTCTGGTTCACATCACAAAAATACACTCCAGATCCGTTCCTGCATGCGCGTTTTTCGCGCATTCCGGTGCGTTTACAAATGCATTGCAGGTATTTTTTTCCCCCACTGTACTCGTGTCCAGTGCATTTTTGATGCATTTTACTGTTTCAGAGCAGGAAAAATGCAATATGAATAAAGAAAATTATTTGAAAGGTATAAAATTAAAAATGTAATCAAAAAATTATAAGCTTCTGGCAACACAACAGGACAGTTGGTGACAGAAACAAATATAACATAAGTTGCTGCGCTAAACAACCAAAATAATGCAAATAGTGAAAAGTGTTATATAAACACATATACACACACCCCTCACATTTTTTTGTAAATATTTTATTTTAACTTTTCATGTGACAAAACTGAAGAAATGCCACTTTTCTACAATGTAAAGTAAGGAGTGTACAGCTTGTACAACAGTGTAAATTTGCTGTACCCTCAAAATAACGCAATACAGCCATTAAAGTGGTTGTAAACCCACTTATGCAACTTGCACCTACAGGTAAGCCTAGTTTAAGGCTTACCTGTAGGTGTTTGCAATATCTCCTAAACCTACACGGTTTAGGAGATATTTGCCAAAAGGTATACACCGTTGTCTACGGCGCATGCGCGCCATAGACAACGGTGCATTCACAGTCAGAATCCCCATTCACAAATCCGGATTTGACGGCTCCCGCGTGGAGCGACGTCTTTGCCGCTCCTGCCAATCACAGCGCCGGAGCGGCGCTGTGATTGGTGGGAGCGGCGATACCCAGAAGTAACCTTCCGGGTATCTGTGGAGAGATGGCTGCGGCTGGAGGGGGAGACGAGGACGGCTTCGATCTAAGTTAAGTAATGCATAATGAGCTAGTATGCTAGTCATACTAGCTCATTATGGCTTTGTCTTGCAGGTGTTTTTAAAAAAAAATTAAAAATTCAGGGTTTACAACCACTTTAATGTCTAAACCGCTGGCAACAAAAGTGAGTACACCCCTAAGTGAAAATGTTCAAATAGGGCCCAATGTCCTGTGACTCGTTAGTGTTACAAGGTCTCAGGTGTGAATGGGGAGCAGGTGTGTTAAATTTGGTGTTTACCGCTCTCACACTGGAAGTTCAACATGGCACCTCATGGCAAAGAACTCTGAGGATCTGGAAAAAAAAAATTGTTGCTCTATATAAAGATGGCCTAGGTCAGTGATGGCAAACCTGGGCACTCCAGATGTTTTGGAACTACATTTCCCATGATGCTCAACTGCAGAGTACATGAGCATGGGAAATGTAGTTCCAAAACATCTGGGGTGCCAAGATTTGCCATCACTGGCCTAGGCTATAAGAAGATTGCTAAGCCCCTGAAACTGAGCTGCAACATGGTGGCCAAGACCATACAGTGGTTTAACAGGACAGGCCTTGCCATGGTCGACCAAAGAAGTTTATCGCACGTGCTCAGCGTCATATCCAGAGGTTGTCATTGGGAAATGAACATGTGAGTGCTGCCAGCATTGCTGCAGAGGTTGAATGGATGGGGGGTCAGCCTGTTCTTCACCCAGGTTTAAGCCTTCTACATAGCTATTTTAGTTAATGACTGTTTCAACCTACATATGAAATTCATGATCATTAGCACCTGCTTGGTATAATTGGTTAATCATACACCTGACTCTAATCCTACAAGATCCTTGACTTTGCACAAGTGTACAAAGTGTGCAAGTGTAAAGCCCTGTACACACGGTCGGACTTCCATCTGACTTTTCCGTGGATTTTTGTCCGAACGGAGTTGGCCGGGCACACCCATAGCATACACACCACAGGACTTTTCTGCAAACTTTCTTAAAACTTCTTACAACATCACTTGTTTTTTCTGCTCTTTTCTGATCTTTACTGCCACCCTTTGGTCAACTTCTGCTATTGTTGGCTGATTTTAACATTGGTTGTTTTGTCCATCGGACTAAAGTCCTATGGTTTTCTGTACACACGGTAGGACTTTGCTCCATAGGACTTTTGTTGGGCAAAAGTTTGTCCGTTCGCAGACCCAACTTTTGTCCGATGAAAACAAAACCAAACTCAAAAAAGTTTGTCCGATGAAGCGTACACACGGTCGGATTGTTGGTCCAACTTGCTTAAAACTAAGTTTGTTGGGCAAAAGTCCGACCGTGTGTACGGGCCTTTAGAATGTATGCTGGTTTGAAGCCAAAGGGTAATCACACAAAATATTGATTTTAGATTTTTCTTCTGTTCACTTACTTTGTATTTTGAAAATTAATGCATTTGAAAGCACTCTCTCTTTACAGCATTTCTATGTGTTTGAGAGCCAAGAGCACAATAGTAACTTTATAAAAAAAAATGTTATACATTTAATTATTGTGATATCACAATCATTATTTGTGTGCTACAGTTGTCAACCCTCATCTGCACAAAAGCCTATAGAACCCGTCAGGGGGTCATGAACATCTGGTTGTCAGTTCCTTCAAATCACAGGCCTGAAGTGTCCTTACAAACTTGAAATTGCAAAAAAAATTCTAACCTTTTCATAGCTGAATTAAAAAATTGTAATACCACTGAATATCTGTACCCCTTTTTACAACCTAGGCCCCTTTCACTGGAGTATTATCCATTCAGTCACGTTTTTTCAAAGAAAAAAAAAACAAACTGATTCAATTTACACCAGTCTGCACATCCATTTTAAGTTCAGCGCGGTTTATATCAATTCAGTTTACATGAGCCTACATCTGTTTTCTCTTAGTTGATGTAGAGACCAATCAGAGGTGACAAAAGTATAAACGAAAAAAGGTTTCTTGCCTAAAAAACAGAATGGCCTTAAACAGATGGCATCCGTTCCGATTCGTCTAAACGAGAAAGGATGCAGCCTTGTTCAGCTTAATATAATAAAAAAAAAAACACAAGTGTGTACAGACACAGATGTAGGCTGATGTAAACGGATGATCATCCATTTACATCCGCTCACCCATTGACATACATTGTGGTTCAATCTGGATCCGTCTGAAAAACTAACAAACGGATCTACACTGAATGGCCATTTGAAAGGGGCCTACATGACACTGCCACCTACATGAGGATTCAAAATTGGCATTTAAGTGCTCCTGGCCTCACATGTCCACGGAGAAGCTCTCCTTGGCATGAAGGCTTGCTCCTACCAATTTCTAGGGTGAGGGACCAACTTCGCTGGTTTGCAGACCCACTGGCCTCCCTGCTTTCCGACAAGTGGGCCCACTAACTGATTTTGTCAGGTTAAAAAACTATTTCTTTCCTATCCTCCAGACAAGTTTTCCTTCCAATCTTCATCTGTCTCACCTGCAGGCTCTTCACAGGAGGTGGAGGATTTCCTCCTCCAGGGCGTGATAGTCCCGATGCCGGAGTTCAGAACTGATTTACGGTTTCGAAGAAAGTGTCCGATTCTGGACCTCAAAGCCCTTTGTTTGTGATAGTTCAGAGGTTCAAAATGGAATAAATCTGTTCCATGGTGGCCTCCCTTTATCAGGCGGATTTCTTGGTTTCCATGGACATCAAGGACGTGTAACCTACACTTTCCCATCTGCGCCAAGCACTAGTGTTTCTTGTGCTTTGTGGTCAGGTATGCGTATCAAGTTTGTGGTGCTCCCTGGGTGTTAACCAAGGTGCTAGCTCCAGTCCTGGCATTGCCAAGACAGCAGGGGATTGCAGTGATAGGCTATCCGGATGACCTCCTCCTGTGAGCAGAGTCTCATTCTGTGCTTATAGGACAACATGGCAAATCACCATGCCCACTCTACAGACCAGGTGTCTGGAATATCTGGGGCTGATTCTCGACTTGGCACAGGCCAAGTTATTCCTCCCACCGGACAAGACTCTGAAAATCCAGACTGCAGTCCAGCTACTGCTGTCCTGCAGGTGGTGGTCTCTGCGTTTTTGCATGCAGGTTTTTGGGCCTCATTTTGTCAACCTTCTAGACGGACCTGTTTGTGCAGTTCCATACAAGGCTCCTGCAGAGGGAAATGCTATCCAGGTGGGACAAGTCTCCTATATCCTTTCTCCTTCTCTACTGAACGGTGGGCAGAACAGATGCCAAACTGTCTCGCTGGGGTTGTTACAGGTTTAATATCAGTCCAAGGCCCCTGGACATCAGCCGAGTCTCAGCTACCTATGAATGTCCTGGAGCTTAGGGCAATCAGGTTTTATCTAACTCATTGAATGGAGCAGCTTTGAGGGTGCCCAATTAGATCCAGTCAGACAGCGCAACAAGGGTGGCCTATGTCAGTCATCAGAACAGGACAAGGAGTTTGGCAGCAGTGCTGAAGGTCCTACACATTTTTTGGTGAGCAGAACATCTGCTGGCTCTCTTTGCAGTTTATATTCTCAATGTAGAAAATGGGCGGGCAGGCAGACTACTTTAGTCAGGTGCAGGATCAATGAGAGTGGTCATTGCAGCCGGATGTATTTGATCATGTATTTCATCAAATCTGCCTGGGGTGGGGCAAGTCAGATGTGGATTTTCTGGCCTCCTGTCTCAACAGGAAGGTGGTGAGGGATTCCCTGGCAGATGCGACAGAGGCTCTGGTGGCACCATTACCAACTTCTCCATTTACTGTGTCTGGAAAACTTTTATGGCTACAATCAACATTGTATTTGACAGAGTTGAAAAGACTGACCCTGTTACCAGAGGGATCAAGATCACTGTGAACTATCTAGGCATACAATTTGATGTGAAGTGCTGGTCCCAGCACATCTTCATTCTGGTGGGAATCATCATTGTCACACCTTTCCCCTTCATCTGCTGCGCAGGATAGAGGCTAAAAAGGATTACGGTCATTCCAGCGGCTCCGAATTGGTCTTGGCAACCCTAGTACATCAACGCAGTGCAATTGGTTTTGGATGTCCCCTGGAGGCTCTCTTTGCAAGATGATCTTCTGTTTCAAGGACCGATCTTTCACCCCGCTTTGCTGTTGCTGGCCTTGACGGCTTGGCTATTGAACAGTTGACACAGGCTTTATCAGCCAACATCCAAAAGACTGTCCTGACCCTACAGGTTTGGGTGGATTCTAGATATGGCTCTTTACAAGGTTTCTCTTAGCCTCCAGGGGTACAAAGAGCTGGTTAAATTTACTGTAGGGCTCCAAAAGCCAGGCTACACTAATATGCTACTGGCATTTGTTGTCAAAAGCACTGCCCACATCCTAAACCTTAAATTATATATATATATATATTTAATTGTATTTATTTTGACACATTTTTGTCCATTTTTACTATTTAAAAAAAATAGGATTTTTTACTCACCGTAAAATCCTTTTCTTAATCCATGGACCGACACAGCCTCTCTATTGACAAAGTGGGTATTATCCGTTAATTAGGAGTGACTAGGCAGAAGACTTGTAAAAAGTGTTGCATCACACCTTCCACAGTACCGCCCAGGGGGCAGACCCTCTGGGTATATCCCCTCAGTCTGCATCTCGCAGATCAGTTCATCAAAAAGCAGTACAAACTTAAAAGGGTGCTGTGTCGGTCCATGGACTCAGAGAAAAGGATTTTACGGTGAGTAAAAAATCCTATTTACTCTTTCGTCCATGGACCGACACAGCCTCTCTATTGACAAAGTGGGACGTCCCAAAGCAGTGTCAGAGAAAAAACGAAGGGTGGTAACAGCATAAAAATAAACTTAACCCCAAACACAAAACAGCACTCCTCCAACGGAGGAGTTGCAACTCTAAACAGCCGCCTGCAATACTTTGCGGCCGAAAGAGGCATCCGAAGATGCACCTACATCAACTTTGTAGAATTTGGTGAAAGTGTGAGCGGACGACCAAGTCGCCGCTTTACATAATTGAGAAACAGCCGCTTGATGTCGGAAAGCCCAAGAGGCACCTATTGTCCTGGTCGAATGCGCCATGACCGGAAAGGGGGGCGCTTGACCCCTTAAGGCGTAAGCCTGGATTACTATATGTCAGATCCACCTAGAGATGGTGGCCAACGAGACTGCTTGGCCCTTCTTGGGACCAGCCACCGAAACAAACAGTGAGTCTGACTTCCGGAACAGGGAAGTAGCAGATAGGTCAACTCTCAAAGCTCGGACAACGTCCAAGGAATGCAACGCCGACTCCTTAGGATTCGACGGATGAGGACACAAGGATGGAAGTACAATGTCTTCGTTGAGATGAAAAGCCGAAACGACCTTCGGAAGAAAGGAAGGCTGCGGCCGCAGCACCACCTTATCCTTGTGGAAAATCAAATAGGGAGCCTTGCAGGACAAGGCTGCCAGCTCAGAGACTCGTCTGACGTAACAGCCACCAAGAAGACCACTTTCTGAGAAAGTGTCAACAGGGGAATATCTCTAATATTCTCAAACGGTGCCTTCTGAAGCACCGAGAGGACCAGGTTCAAGTCCCACGGAGGTAGCGGAGATGTAGGCCTTCCAAGTGCGGTGATAAACCTTCCTAGAGGACGGTTTCCAAGCACTTCTCATAGTAGAGATTACTGAATCTGATAGGCCCCTGTCTTTCAGTACCTGGCTCTCAATAGCCACGCCGTTAAAGCCAGTGACCGTAAAGCAGGATGGAGTATGGGACCTTGCGATAGCAGGTCCTTCCGTAGTGGTAGGCGCCAGGGGACGTCTGCTACCAGACGTACTAGATCGGCGTACCGAGGACGCTGAGGCCAATCTGGAGCGATTAGGATCATTGGAATTCCCTCTGCCTCCACTCTGCGGAGCAGAAGAGGAAGCCTTAAGGGAGGTAAGGCATAGATTAGCCGATACTGACCCCACGATGCCACCAACGCGTCCGTTGCGTCTGCCTACGGGTCTCTTGACCGGGCCACAAACCTCAATACCTTCCGATTGAGTCGGGAAGCCAGAAGATCTACGTCTGGTGTGCCCCATCTTTGGCAGAGGAGTTGGAACACCTCCGGGTGTAAGGACCATTCTCCCTGGTCCAGCATCTGGCGGCTCAGGTAGTCCGCCTGCCAGTTTTCCACACCCGGAATGTACACGGCCGACAGTGCCGGTACGCTCCTCTCTGCCCACTTCAGGATGCGAGCGACCTCCGATGCTGCAGCTGAGCTTCTTGTTCCTCCTTGATGATTGACGTATGCCACTGCTGTGGCGTTGTCTGACTGGATCCTGACTGGACGCCCTTGCAGCCTCTGAGACCATTTGAAGAGGCACAGCCTGATTACCCGGATTTCCAGGACATTGATCGGCAGGAGGGCTTCCTCTGGGGTCTAGCGACCTTGCGCCGACTGAACACCCCAGACTCCCCCCCAACCTGTAAGGCTGGCGTCCGTCGTGATCACTATCCAGTAAACCGGAAGAAATTACTTCCCGGCCATTAGAGCCGGTGCTGTCAGCCACCATACCAGGGATCTCCTGACTAGGTGGCTCACTCGGATTTGATAATCCAGAGATGATGGGCATCTGTTCCATCTGGACAGAACTTCCTTCTGTAACACTCGAGTGTGGTATTGAGCATATGGGACCGCCTCGAAGGAGGCTACCATGAGGCCTAACACTTGCATGCAAAAACTGAGTGACGACCAATTCCTGGAAGTCAGCTGCCGTACTGCAGCCCGGAGGGTCTGCAACTTCTCCACAGGGAGGAATACCTTTGCCTCTGAGGAATCCAGAATCAACCCCAGGTACACTAGGCGTTGAGTGGGCACCAATACTGACTTTTGCGTGTTTAGTATACAACCACAGTCTCGAAGAGTCTGACAGGTAATGGACACGCTTACCTCTAATTCTGAGCTTGAAGGGGCCTTCAGTAGAAGGTCGCTCAAGTAGCCCATGATAGCGATACCCCACTGTCTTAGAAGTGCCAGAATCGGAGCGAGCACCTTGGTGAACGTCCTGGGTGCTGAGTCAAGGCCAAACGGGAGGGCCACAAACTGGTAGTGGTTCTTCCGGATAGCAAATCGCAGAAACCTCTGGTGTCTTGAGTATATGGAGACATGCAGGTATGCGTCCTTGATGTCCAAGGAGGCCAGAAAGTCCCCCGGATGGAGAGCCGTGACTACAGATCGAACCGACTCCATCCGAAATCTTTGTATCTTCACAAAGCAATTGAGGGCTCTGAGATCCAAGATTGGACGAACCCCCTCCTTCTTCGGCACAATGAACAGATTTGAATAAAAACCCTGACCCCGTTCCTGTTCTGGAACTGGAATAACTACCCTGCGTTCCAGTAGACCCTGGACCGCCCCATACAGGGCCCCCTAACGGGTCGGTAGTAGCTGGAGATTGGGGAAGAATCTGTCCGGTGGACAAGATAGAAATTCTATCTTGTAGCCTGAGGAGATTACTTTGCAAACCCACCTGTCGGAGACTAGAGCTGTCCACTGAGTCGCGAATTTGCGAAGACGTCCCCCCACCCAAGAGCTGGGTGGGGGCAGACCTTCATGCGGACGCAGATTTGTCCGCAGGCTTGTTGGGTCTGCGGGACCAAGGACGCTTTTGTCCTTGGGCAGGCGCCTTGTCGGCCTGGGGTCTCTTCCCTGTCGCCCTAAGGGAACGAAAAAAACGCTTGCGTGCAGTAAAGGAGGGCCCTTGCCAGTTTGGGGAAGCAAAGTGCTTTTACCTCCTGTGGCATCCTTGATGATGTCATCCAGAGAAGCCCCAAAAAGTCTGTCGCCCTTAAAAGGCAGATCCAACAGGGCTTTCTTGGAAGTCTGGTCTGCAGACCAGCCCTTTAGCCAGATCAGGTGGCGTATTGCTACTGCATAAACCGAAGCTTTTGACAGCAGGGGAATAGTATCCATGTCTGACTCGCAGACAAACTTAAGGCCCTGGATCAACTGGTTGGCCAAAGTTATCTCATTAGGAGGAGCATCTCGCTCCCTTAACCCCTGGAGTAGCAATTTTGCCCATTCAGTAAGTGTCTGAGACACTAGGGCCCCCGCCAATGCCGAGTGTACTGCCGAGCTTACCACTGAGTATAGGTAGCGAGCGAGTGCTTCAGCCTTCTTATCCACAGGGTCCTTGAAAACAGGAGCCCCTTCTACTGGAATTGTGGTGGCTCTATTAAGTCTGGACACCGCAGGGTCCACAATAGGGGGAGAGGTCCATCTCTTCAGAAAACTCTCCTCAAAGGGGTACCGTACCGCAAACCTCTTTAGGGCTGTAAAGACCCTCAGTGGGTTCTCCCATTCCTTGTATAAGAGTTTATCAAAATAAGACACACAAGGGAACACCTTAGCAGTGCGGGCAGGTTTACGAAACCCAAAGGGGACCGGAGTCTCTGCTGCTTCTGCAGTATTTTCCAACTTTAGCGTATCCCGCACTGCAGTAATAAGGTCAGATACCAAAGCCGCCTCGCGTACTGACCTGGACTTGGAGTCATCCTCACTGTCCGATCGGTCACGGTCTGCAGTCTCTGATGCGTCAGAATCTGGGCCATGAGCCGTAGCTGGACCTGGTTCTGTCTCCGAAATATCCCCAGAAGATTGCAGGGGACGGGGATGTTTACTACCCCCTGTATTCCCGTGTGCTGCTTCCAACCTGGCAGCAAATGCCTCTAGGATTGCCGACATAGCGTCCATAGACACCTCAGGGGCACCAGCTGCTAAATCTGGTGTTTCAGGGGAGAAGACATCTGGCTCAGATGCCATGCTGACCACACGCTAACACCCACACGGCTCCAGGCAAGATATCAATAGGCCACCCTCCTGCGCTGCAGAGATGCTGGGTCACCCAGAGGACTCACCACCCTTGGATCGGTATCGCTATGCTGCCGTGTGCTGTGCCTGTGATGCTGTCCCACTGCTGCTGTGTCAGTCTGCTTCTTTTATCAGCGCTTCCTGTGTGAATTTTTCGCGCCAGTGTAATGCACCCTAGAGGCCGGAGACTCTCGCGAAATGGCCGCCAAACCGGCTGTATGGAAGATAATGTGGGCTCTAAGAAAATGGCCGCCGAGCCGACGATAGAGGCCAAAGCAGCCGTAGACCACAAAAAGATGGCCGCCGAACGGCAATATATACATACAGCGTGGATCATAACAAACATGGCCACCGATCAGTCGATAGAGGCCAGTGGCTGTGGAACTACAATAAAAATGGTGTCGAAACCACAGGAAGATGGCCGCCGGGCAGTCATTAGAGGCCGAACCCGGCATGGACCACTGCAAAATGGCCGCCGACAGCATGGAGGAGGAAGCACACACAGGTAAGCAGAAATGACATTTCTTTTAAATGTTAGTTACAGCCAGCCCCGCTCCAATGGAACCCCTTAGGTGACCCCCAGCACCCAGCAACCTTTAGCTAGAAGCCCAGGGAGGAGGAAAGAAAGGGGCAACAACCACTTACTTGATCTCTCCAGGAATGTCCAGCCAAATCACCCAGCCGAGGCAGGGGAGTTTACTTACCTATCCTGCATGTATCATGCTGGAAGACATTCCAAACAGATCATCGTCCGCGCACGGAAGGTGACTGTTGGCCAGGTAAGCTGTGATTGGACCGAAGGGGACGATCATATGTATTGCCCTGAAGCGTGACGCTCACCGGACAGGCTGCTGCGACTCGGCCGTAAGGTCAGCCGAAGCTGAGCGGTCCAATGCAAGCCTTGGAGCGTAAGCTCACCGGCCAGGCTGCTGCGACTCGGCCGCAAGGTCAGCCGAAGCTGAGCGGTCCGATGCAGGCCCTGGAGCGTAGGCTCACCGGCCACCGGTAGCTAGGGTCGGCACACGCTCGATGGCCGAAACTGGGGAGACTACAAGGATCGAGGATCCAGCCTGTCACCCAGTCGGCAGTTGATCGAAGATCGCAGGAAACAAAAAAAATGTAGCAAAAAAAATATCTTTTTCCCCCGGACCAATGGGCCCGAAGGGAGCCATGTCCTACTCCTTGCTAGACAGAAAAAAACTGATCTGCGAGATGCAGACTGAGGGGATATACCCAGAGGGTCCGCCCCCTGGGCGGTACTGTGGAAGGTGTGATGCAACACTTTTTACAAGTTTTCTGCCTAGTCACTCCTAATTAACGGATAATACCCACTTTGTCAACAGAGAGGCTGTGTCGGTCCATGGACGAAAGAGTAAATAGGATTTTTTTTTTGTACTCACCGTAAAATCCTTTTCTCTGTCGTCCATGGACGGACACAGCTCCTTAAATCTTGACAAAGTGGGTTATGCTCCTGTTCATAGGAGAGGACTAGGCAGAACATGTTAGTCATCTTAAAACATGTAACTTTAACAGCGTTGAACAGCCCTGCCCAGGGGTCGGTCCCTCTGTACATAACCCTCCTACCTGCAGTCAGCAGCCTCAGTTCGTAGAAAAGCAGGACAAACTAAAGAAGGAGGGGTGGGTGCTGTGTCTGTCCATTGTGACAGCAGGAAGGTAAAGT
The DNA here is from genome assembly GCA_029206835.1 of Rana muscosa. NCBI lineage: Eukaryota > Metazoa > Chordata > Amphibia > Anura > Ranidae > Rana > Rana muscosa. The sequence goes on along the minus strand of CM055116.1, from coordinate 975,600,813 downwards.
CACCTGGTTGCATCCAGGGGGGTAGATATATTTCGCCCAGATTCAGGCTTTACGCCGACTTATACAACTAGGTGGAGAGTTGTATAAGCCCAGCTGAGGCTAGTGGGCTCATGGATGACTCATACCTCTAGGGAGAGTGCTGGGCGTCGTGCAGGCAGGGAGTTGAGGAGACCAGCTGAAGCTTGTCAGCTCGTTTAAGGCCTCTATAAGAACTCCCAGATTCATTAGGTGTTTGCTCATGCCTGGAACCAGACCTGTGTGGACTGTCTAGGGAGAGTGAACCCCTGTGCGGTGAGACAAAGCCTGTGTGGCTATTTGCTTGGACATTTAAAACCAGGGACTTAGGGACTAGGACAGCACTAGGCTGATCCCAGTTGTTAGTTAGGAAACCTATATGTTTAGTCAGAGGTCAAGTTGACCAGGATTTATTTTGTTTATGTTTCTTTTGCTTTGCTGTGTTTTGTCACTGTAAATAGAAAATAAACCGCACCTTTTTGATTTTGAAAACCACAACCTCCGTTTGCTGGGCCTGTTTTTGTGTGGGGAGCCCATCCCGGGGGTCACACACACCCGCTGCCGAGCAAACCCCCTCACAGTTGGTGGAGAACCAGTGGCAGTTTTTTTTAAAGCCAGCATGGAGGAGATACTGAAGCAGCTGGCTCTAGCAAATGCCAATCAACAGCAGACAAATGCAGGTTTACAAAAGAGCCTTGCAGCTCATCAACAGAGCTTCGCAGCCCAGCAGCAAGCTCATCAACAGAGCCTTGCAGCCCAGCAGCAGACAAACGCAACTTTGCAACAGAGTCTGGAGGCTCAGCAACAAGCCCAGCAGCAATCTGAGGCCCGCTTCATAGACCTGTTGCAGAAGCAAGAGCAGAGACTACAACAACAGATGGAAGCAGTAATGCAGCAACGTCCGCAGACCAGTGAGGAAAGCCGTCCCACTAATACCGCGTCCTTTGGGGTGAGTCGTTTATTGACAAAAATGACTGGAGAGGATGATCCAGAGGTATTTTTGACCACATTTGAAAGGACCGCTGAAAGAGAAAAGTGGCCTGAGGAGCAGTGGGCTGGACTGGTGGCTCCTCTGTTAACTGGTGAATCGCAGAAAGCTTACTATGACCTAGAGCCTAACCAAGCAAAAGACTATGTGATGCTAAAAGCTGAAATATTGGCAAGGCTGGGTGTCACCCAGGCTGTCCGGGCTCAGCGTGTGCATAACTGGACTTTCCAGCTTGGAAAACCCCCCAGGTCTCAAATGTATGATCTCATTCACCTGAGCAGAAAGTGGCTACAGCCAGAGACTTTGTCCGCACCAAAGATTGTGGAACGTGTTGTAATGGATCGATTTTTGAGAGCTCTTCCTACTGCCATCCAAAAGTGGGTAAGCCATGGAGACCCAGAGACGGCCGATGGTCTTGTGGATCGTGTGGAGAAATACTTGGCTACAGAGAACCTGACGGCCTCTTCCAGAGACACTCGGACTTTCCACCCTAAGACCAGACCATCCCCAGGGGCGGATAAGAGGATTCCAAGGGGTGAGGGTGGAGAGAGTGAGAGGGTGGGAGCTCTACCCCAAGTTTGGCGAGAACAGCCTGGGAAATCAGCGGCTCAAGAGGCGGCAAGAAGGATCGTTTGCTACCGCTGCCGGCAAGCGGGACATATTGCAGCCAATTGCCCGGTTGTGGAGGAACCCATGCAGTGTGACTTTCTGACGGGCAGACGTCAGTCGCTGTGTGCGACAGTCGCATGCACTGCCATTCGAGGAACTGAGAAACATTTATGCAAAATGTGTGTTAATGGTAGAAATGTTGTGGTATTGCTGGATTCAGGTAGCCTTGTGACCCTGATAAAGGCTGAGTTAGTTAAAACAGAGGTCTCTGGGAATAGCAAGGTAGCTGTTATTTGTGTGCATGGGGACACCCGAGAGTATCCAGTGACTACAGTGTGTTTCGAGACCCCCAAAGGTACCCTCTCTCATCCAGTGGGCTTAGTATCTGACGCCATTGTGGGAAGGGATTTTCCGAAGTTCTGGGAACTGTGGGATGATCCTGAGCCCCCCACTGGTGCCCCTATGTACCAGGAATGTGATAGCCAGAACTCCCCTGAGAGTGGTGAGGACTCTCCGGAATTTCCCTCATCAGTATTGGCAGGGGAGACTCAAGAAACTGGAGAGGAGCCCACCTCCTCAGACGAAAACCTACCGTCTGTGGAGTTTTCTGATCTTGAGGTTCACAGGGAAAACTTTGCCACAGAACAGTTGAGAGACCCCGCCCTAATAAAGGCACGGGAAAACGTAGTGAAAATAGATGGCGAGTTAGTGAACCCAGATAATACCTGCACTTACCCATACTTCAGCGTAGAGAAGGACCTACTGTATCGGGTGGCAAAAAGGGCAGAAGAAACCGTTGAGCAGCTTGTGGTGCCCAAACCTTACAGGAAGTTGGTGTTGGAGTTGGCCCATGGGCACATTCTTGGAGGTCATCTGGGGACAGAGAAAACCCGAGAGAGGGTATTACAGAGATTCTATTGGCCGGGGGTGATGAAGGACATAGAAAATTATTGTTCCTCCTGCCCTGTGTGTCAGAGGTTGGCCCCGATGCCACATTTCCGTAGCCCGCTGGTCCCTCTACCCATCATTGAGGTCCCGTTTGAGAGGATCGCCATGGATTTGGTAGGTCCTATAATCAAGTCCGCTAGGGGGCACCAGTACATATTAGTTATAATGGACTATGCCACCCGTTATCCAGAAGCGATCCCTCTCAGAAATACCTCGGCCAAAACCATAGCCAAAGAGCTATCTTTTGTGTTTAGCCGGGTGGGTATTTGTAAAGAACTGCTTACGGACCAAGGTACACCCTTTATGTCCCGGGTTATGAAGGAGCTGTGTAAATTGTTCAAAGTGACGCAATTACGTACATCTGTGTATCACCCCCAAACCGATGGGCTGGTTGAAAGATTCAACAAAACCCTAAAACAAATGTTGAAGAAAGTGGTGGATAGAGATGGAAAGGATTGGGACTGTCTACTTCCTTATCTGATGTTTGCTATTAGGGTGGTGCCCCAATCCTCTACGGGATTCTCCCCCTTTGAGTTACTGTATGGGAGACACCCAAGAGGGCTGTTGGATATTGCCAAGGAAACTTGGGAAAGTGAGAGTTCTCCCCACAGGAGTGTGATTGAGCATGTCGCCCTGATGCAAGACCGAATTGCACAGGTAATGCCCATCGTGAAGGAACATTTGGCCCAAGCGCAGTTAGCACAGCAGAGAGTGTACAACCGTGGAGCCAAGACCCGTACCTTTTCCCCGGGGGATAGGATACTGGTACTTGTCCCTACGGTTGAAAGTAAATTCCTTGCCAAATGGCAAGGCCCCTATGAGATAATGGAAAAAGTGAGCGAAGTGAATTACAAGGTCAGACAACCAGGAAGGCGAAAGCCCGAACAGATCTATCACGTTAATCTGTTGAAAGCCTGGAGGGATAGAGAGTCCCTAGTCGCAGACACTTGGTCACCAGCTCAAACTGGTTGCGTGACTCCTGAGGTTGGAATAGCAGCCACCTTGTCACAACCCCAACAACAGGAGGTTAAGGAGTTTGTGCTTCGCAACAAGGAGGTATTCTCTGAGCTGCCGGGACAAACATCTGGGGTAGAGCATGACATCATTACCCCACCCGGTGAAAGGGTGAAGTTAAAACCCTATCGGATCCCAGAGGCCCGACGGGAGGCAATACGGGAGGAAGTACAGAAAATGCTGAACTTAGGGGTGATAGAGGAGTCCCAAAGTGATTGGTCTAGTCCCATTGTGTTGGTGCCTAAACCAGATGGGAGCTGGCGATTTTGTAACGATTTTCGTCAGTTGAACAAAGTTACAAAATTTGACACCTACCCCATGCCACGTATTGATGAGTTGATCGACCGGCTGGGAACAGCCCGATACATGACGACTCTTGACCTCACAAAAGGGTATTGGCAAATCCCCCTGGCCAAGTCGGCCAAAGAGAAAACCGCATTTGTAACCCCAGACGGGGCGTTCCAATATAAAAGAATGCCGTTCGGGTTACAGAATGCGCCGGCCACATTCCAGCGGAAAATGGACCAGATGCTGAGGCCCCATCGGAAGTATGCTGCGGCTTACCTGGATGACGTAATTGTCCATAGCACAGATTGGGCCTCACATCTGCCAAAAGTGCAAGCAGTCCTGGACTCTGTTCGGGAAGCGGGGTTTACGGCTAACCCCAAGAAGTGTACCATTGGGCAGGAGGAGGCCAAATATCTTGGGTACACCATTGGGAGGGGAGTAATAAAACCCCAACTCAACAAAATCGAGGCCATCCAGAGTTGGCCACGTCCCAACAGCAAGAAGCAGGTACGAGCCTTTCTGGGAATCGCTGGGTATTATCGGCGATTCATTCCCCACTTTGCTTCTAAGGCTGTGCCCCTAACCAACCTGACGAAGGGGAAAGGGTCGGTCATGATTAAATGGACCCCCGAGGCTGAGGCAGCATTCCAATTCTTGAAACAAGCCTTATGTAGCCAGCCAGTGTTGTACTCACCCGACTTCTCTAAAGACTTTGTCGTACAAAGTGATGCGTCAGATGTGGGGTTAGGAGCAGTATTGTCCCAGGTCTGGAACGGGGAAGAGCACCCAGTCATTTACCTCAGCAGGAAGTTGAAGTCCCATGAGGTAAATTACGCCACCGTTGAAAAGGAGTGTTTAGCGGTGAAGTGGGCTCTAGATTCCCTTCGGTACTACCTGCTAGGTAGGCACTTTGACATGGTTACGGATCACGCTCCGTTAAAGTGGATGGCTCAAAACAAGGAAACAAATAGAAGAGTGAATAGGTGGTTCCTGGCCCTCCAGGAATTCAACTTCACAGTAAAGCATCGCCCTGGCGTTCAAATGGGGAATGTGGATGCTTTGTCTCGAGTACATGAATGCCTGATTGCTGGTGTTCCAACCCCGAGGTTAAAACAAGAGGGGGGGTATGTGACAGCAGGAAGGTAAAGTCACCTGGTTGCATCCAGGGGGGTAGATATATTTCGCCCAGATTCAGGCTTTACGCCGACTTATACAACTAGGTGGAGAGTTGTATAAGCCCAGCTGAGGCTAGTGGGCTCATGGATGACTCATACCTCTAGGGAGAGTGCTGGGCGTCGTGCAGGCAGGGAGTTGAGGAGACCAGCTGAAGCTTGTCAGCTCGTTTAAGGCCTCTATAAGAACTCCCAGATTCATTAGGTGTTTGCTCATGCCTGGAACCAGACCTGTGTGGACTGTCTAGGGAGAGTGAACCCCTGTGCGGTGAGACAAAGCCTGTGTGGCTATTTGCTTGGACATTTAAAACCAGGGACTTAGGGACTAGGACAGCACTAGGCTGATCCCAGTTGTTAGTTAGGAAACCTGTATGTTTAGTCAGAGGTCAAGTTGACCAGGATTTATTTTGTTTATGTTTCTTTTGCTTTGCTGTGTTTTGTCACTGTAAATAGAAAACAAACCGCACCTTTTTGATTTTGAAAACCACAACCTCCGTTTGCTGGGCCTGTTTTTGTGTGGGGAGCCCATCCCGGGGGTCACACACACCCGCTGCCGAGCAAACCCCCTCACACCATGGACGACAAAGAAAAGGATTTTACGGTGAGTACAAAAAAATCCTATTTTCTCTTTTCGTCCATGGATGGACACAGCGCTCCTTAAATCTTGACAAAGTCAGACGCCCCCAAGCAGTGTCAGAAAAAACAAGGGGTGGGAACAGCAATCAAAATAAGACTTAACTTCATCCCAAACAGAGCCCCTCACGGAGGAGTTGCAACCCCAAACAGCCGCCTGCAAAACCTTGCGGCCAAGGAAGCATCCGAAGATGCACTCACATCAACCTTGTAAAACGTTGAGAAAGTGTGAACAGACGACCAGGTCGCCGTCTTACACACCTTGAAAACAGATGCTAGATGTCGTAAAGCCCAGGAAGCACCAATTGCCCTGGTTGAATGCGCCGTGACAGGAAAGGGAGGCGCCCGTCCCTTAAGGGCATAGGCCCAGATTACGGTCTGCCTGATCCACCTAGAAAGGTGGCCGATGAGACCGCCAGGCTCTTCTGTGGACCAGATACCGACACGAACAGTGAGTCAGAACTCCGAAACGGAGCAGTAGTAGACAGGTACACCCGTAGGGCACGTACCATGTCCAAGGTATGTAGCGCAGCCACCTGGGATGCGACGGCCGAGGACACAAGGATGGAAGCACAATGTCCTCGTTTAGGTGAAAAGCCGAAACTACCTTAGGAAGGAATGAAGGTTGCGGGCATAGCACCGCTTTATCCTTATGGAGGACCAAGTAAGGTGACTTGAAAGACAAGGCCGCCAATTCAGAAACCCTTCTGACCAATGCAATGGCAACCAGAAAGGCAGCTTTCTGAGAAAGAGTGGAAACTCCCTGATGTTCTCAAAGGGAGGTTCCTGAAGTACCGAGAGCACGAGAGTCAAGTCCACGGAGCAAGCGGAGGTCCAATCAGGGAAACCACGCGTCGGACCCCCTGCACACACGTACTAACCAGTGAGTGAGCCACCAGGGGCCGTTGGAAGAAGACAGCCAAGGCTGAAATCTGCCCCTTAACAGTGCTCAAGGGAAGGTTCAGATCCACTCCGCACTGTAAGAACAGCAGGATCCGAGAAACCGAATATGTCCGTGGGCGCCAGGCCATCTCATCACACAGAGATGTAGGCCTTCCAAATGCAAATGGGAGATCGTCCGGAAAGAAGATTTCCGGGCCCTCAACATGGAGATCACTAAATCTACCAGACCACGGTCCCTTAGTACCTGGCTTTCAATAGTCAAGCCGTTAAAGCCAGCGACTGTAAAACAGGATGAAGCATGGGACCTCGAGACAGAAGGTCCTCCCGCATCGGCAGCCGCCAGGGAGCGTCGGCTACCAGTCTCACGAGGTCGGCGTACCAGGGACGCCAGGACCAATCTGGGGCGATTAGAATCACCAGAATCCCCTCGGCCTCCACTCTGCGGAGCAGACGAGGAAGCAATTTCATTAGGGGAAAGGCATAAAATTCCCCATGGAGCCACCAACGCGTCTGCCCAGGGATCCCTGGACGTGGCCACAAACCTTGACACCTGCGATTGAGTCGAGAGGCCAGGAGATCCACAACTAGTGTACCCCAATTCTGACAAAGGAATTGAAAACACCTCCGGGTGTAATGACCATTCCCCTTGGTCCAGCATCTGGCGACTCAGATAGTCCGCCTGCCAGGATTCCACGCCCAGATGCAAACAGCCGATAGAGCCGGCACGCTCCTTTCGGCCGAACTTAGGATGTGCGCGACTTCCGACGCTGCGGCCGAGCTTCCCTAATGGTTGACAGAAAGCACCGCCGTGGCGTTATCCAACTGGAACCTGAAGTCTCTGCGACCACTTGGAGAGGCACAGTCTGATCTCTCGAAGTTCGAGGACATCGATCAGCAGGCGAGATTCTTCCGGAGTCCAGCAACCCTGGGCTGACTGTACCCCTCAGACTCCCCTCCAAACCGTGAGGCTGGCATCCGCCGTGATCACAGTCCCATGGAAAGGAAGGAACGACCTCCCGGGCTGAAGAGCCGGGAATTCCAGCCACCCTCTCAGGGAAGCCTTGACCAGGTGACTTACCTGAATCTAGAGACAATGGAGATCTGTTCCAAGTGGACAGGATCTCCTCCTGCAATACTCTTATTGCCAGGTGAGGGAGTTAACCACTACACCACTGTGCTGCCCTACAAGGTATTGAGGGCCCTGAGGTCCAAAATTGGACGGACACCGTCCTTCCTTGGGACAACCAACAGATTAGAATAGAATCCCTGAAACCCTTCCACCAGGGGCACAGGTAAAATTATTCTGCACCAGAGCAAGTCTTGTACTGCTCCCATCAAAGCAGACTGACGAGCCGGAAGGAGAGGAAGATTCGAGGGAAAGATCTGTTTGGTGGACAAGAAGAAACTCTATCTTGTACCCCTAAGTTTCCACCTCGCAGACACACTGATCAGAGCAGGGAGGTCCACCGAGCTGCAAACTCGCTTAACCATCCCCCCACCCTTGAGTCGGGCGGGGACAAAAGATCATGCGTAGCATGGTATGTTAGCCGGCTTATTCGCGTACACACCCCGGGACGCTTCTGTCCCCCAGCTAGAGCCTTGTCAGTCTGGGAGGATCTCGGCTGACTCTGACTGATGAAAATACCGCTTCTGCGCAGAATAGGAGGGCCCTGGCCAATGGCACGGCTCCTTCCCCTCAGAGAACTGTGAGAGAAGTGTGCTCTTACCTCCAGTGACATCTTAATAATGTCGTCCAGCGAGGTACCAAAAACCCTCAGAAAGGCAATCTGCCAGAGCTTACTTGGATGCTTGGTCAGCGGACCAGCATTCCAGCGAATCAGGCGGCGCAGTACCACCGCAGAGACAGGTTCTGAACATAATTTATATACACACACTGAGTATGTATTAGTGTATAGGTTTTTATTGTGGTGCCGAAGGCGCGCATGTCTTTGGAGTGTGGAAGGAAACCGGAGCACGCGGAGGAAACCCACACAGACACAGGGAAAACATGCAAAACCCAGGCAAACGGGGACGGGGTCCGGGTCGAACCAGTGACCCTCTGCTGCCAGGTGAGGGAGATAACCACTACACCACTGTGCTGCCCTCCATTCAGTGAATGTCGCAGCCAATATAGGTCGCAACACTGACCCCAGCAAGGTGAACCTGGAGCCGGACACCGCCTCGGACCTCCTATCAGAAGGGTCCTGGAGGATAACGGTCCGCCATGCACTGGGGGACCACAAAGGACCTCTGCGGCCGTTCCCATTCCTTATTTACGAACTTATCAAAAAAAGTAACACAAGGAAAACTGTCACAAAGCGGTCAGATTTGTGTGACCTAAAGGAGACAGACTCCTCTGCGGAAGTCCCAGCTGCATCTACCAGCTGGAGAGTGTCCCGCACAGCATCAGAAGTGCACTCATAAGTGCCATGACTAACATTCCCCAGTAGATGGCGGGGGGAGGGGGCACTTCTTTACCCGCCCTTACGCCCGCACGCCGTTTCTACCCAGGCAACAAAAGATTCCAGGGCTGTCTACAACGTATCCATGGAAACCGCAGGTGCACCATTAGCTGCCTCTGGCAATGTATGGGGAAGAAAGGTCACATACTCCATAAACACCCACTGACAGCCCTCAGGGACCAAGTGAAAACACTAAAGAGTCCACCCTCTATGCTGCACCAACCGGGGGGGGGTAACCCAGGGGACTCACCACCGAGTCCGCTCAGCACCGCTGCCCGCCTTGTATACACAGCGCGTGTGTGATGAAAAAACTGAGGAGAATGAACTGCGCAGTTCAGAAAGCCAGTGCTAGAGGCCAAACCCACCCCAAAATGGCCGCCAGACGCCTCAGATAAAAAGGGCGCGGACCACAAGAAAATGGCTGCCCGCAATACCGACCTGCGCCACAGTGCGGCCACGACAAAATAGCCGCCGATGGAAATAGTAATATAGAAAAAAACACACTAAAAATGGCGACAGCGCCTCAAAAAATGGTGCCCGAGCCCTGGGATGTGGACGAGAAGGCCTGCAGAGGCTTACCAGGAGACAGACCCCCCCTCACAGAAAGCGGACCCCGGCGCCCCACAGGGACTCGGAGCCCCCCCACAGCTACACCCCGGTCGCAGCGGGCCCTAGGGCAGGAGGGGAAAGGGCGACAGAGAGCAGGGAAAGGGAGGACAGGAGAACCCCTTATTCCCGGGAATGCCCAGCTGTTCCATCCTGTCGAGACAGGAGGAACCGTACTTACCCGTTCCTTGCAAGGACATGCTGGCGCGTCCCTGACAGACCCACAACCGATGGTACGGAGTAGCTGTCGGCCCGGTCCACTGTCCGCTAGAAATTAAAGTGTTAAAACTTGAATCCAGCCTAAAATCTGGCTTGGATGCAATTTTGGTGCAGGCAGCATTCATGAGTATAGATCAAAATTTCTGACTGAATTTAATAGTTTAACCACTTAAGCCCCGGACCATTTCGGGCCATTAGGACCAGGCCTGTTTTTGGGATTCGGCACTGCGCTGCTTTAACTGTAAATTGTGCGGACATGCAATGTTGTACCCAAATTAAATTTGCGTCCTTTTCTTCCCACAAATAGAGCTTTCTTTTAATGGTATTTGATTGCCTCTGCGATTTTTATTTTTTGCGATATAAACAGAAAAAGACCGAAAATTTTGAAAAAAAATGATATTTTCTACTTTTTGTTATAAGAAAAATCGAATAAACTCAATTTTAGTCATACATTTAGGCCAAAATGTATTCAGCCACATGTCTTTAGTAAAAAAAATGTCAATAAGCGTATATTTATTGGTTTGCGCAAAAGTTATAGCGTTTACAAACTAGGGTACATTTTCTGAAATTTACACAGCTTTAAATTTATGACTGCCCATCTCATTTCTTGAGGTGCTAAAATGGCAGGGCAGTACAAAACCCCCCCAAATGACCCCATTTTGGAAAGTAGACACCCCAAGGAAATTGCTGAGAGGCATGTTGAGCCCATTGAATATTTTTTTTTTTGTCCCAAGTGATTGAATAATGACAAAAAAAAAAAAAAAATTACAAAAAGTTGTCACTAAATGATATATTGCTCACACATGCCATGGTTATATGTGGAATTGCACCCCAAAATACATTCTGCTGCTTCTCCTGAGTACGGGGATACCACATGTGTGGGACTTTTTAGGAGCCTAGCCACGTACGGGACCCCGGAAACCAAGCACCGCCTTCAGGATTTCTAAGGGCGCAAATTTTTGATTTCACTCCTCACTACCTATCACAGTTTCGAAGGCCATAAAATGCCAAAATAGCACAAAACCCCCCCAAATGACCCCATTTTGGAAAGTAGACACCCCAAGCTATTTGCTGAGAGGCATGTTGAGTCCATGGAATATTTTATATTTTGCCACAGGTTGCGGGAATATGACAAACTTTTTTTTTTTTTGCACAAAGTTGTCACTAAATGATATATTGCTCACACATGCCATGGGCATATGTGAAATTACACCCCAAAATACATTCTGCTGCTTCTCCTGAGTACGGGGATACCACATGTGTGGGACTTTTTGGGAGCCTAGCCACGTACGGGACCCCAAAAACCAAGCACCGCCTTCAAGGTTTCTAAGGGCATACATTTTTGATTTCGCTCCTCACTACCTATCACAGTTTTGAAGGCCATAAAATGCCAAGATGGCACAAAACCCCCCCAAATGACCCCATTTTGGAAAGTAGACACCCCAAGCTATTTGCTGAGAGGCATGTTGAGCCCATTGAATATTTTTTTTTTGTCCCAAATGATTGAATAACGACAAAAAGAAAAAAAAAAAATGTACAAAAAGTTGTCACTAAATGATATATTGCTCACACATGCCATGGTTATATGTGAAATTACACCCCAAAATACATTCTGCTGCTTCTCCTGAGTACGGGGATACCACATGTGTGGGACTTTTTGGGAGCCTAGCCGCGTACGGGACCCCAAAAACCAAGCACCGCCTTCAAGGTTTCTAAGGGCATAAATTTTTGATTTCACTCCTCACTACCTATCACAGTTTTGAAGGCCATAAAATGTCAAAATAGCCCAAAACCCCCACAAATGACCCCATTTTGGAAAGTAGACACCCCAAGCTATTTGCTGAGAGGCATGGTGAGTATTTTACAGCTCTCATTTGTTTTTGAAAATTAAGAAAGACATTTTTTTTTCTTTTTTTACATTTTCAAAACTTTGTGACAAAAAGCGAGATCTGCAAAATACTCAACATACCTCTCAGCAAATAGCTTGGGGTGTCTACTTTCCAAAATGGGGTCATTTGGGGGGGTTTTGTGCCATCTGGGCATTCCATGGCCTCCGAAACTGTGATAGGCAGTGAGGAGTGAAATCAAAAATTTACACCCATAGAAATCCTGAAGGCGGTGCTTGGTTTTTGGGGTCCCGTACGCGACTAGGCTCCCAAAAAGTCCCACACATGTGGTATCCCCGTACTCAGGAGAAGCAACAGAATGTATTTTGGGGTGTAATTCCACATATGCCCATGGCATGTTTGAGCAATATATAATTTAGTGACAACTTTTTGTACATTTTTTTTTTTTTTGGTCATTATTCAATCACTTGGGACAAAAAAAAAATATTCAATGGGCTCAACATGCCTCTCAGCAAATAGCTTGAGGTGTCTACTTTACAAAATGGGGTCATTTGGGGGGGTTTTGAACTGTCCTGGCATTTTATGCACAACATTAGGAAGCTTATGTCACACATCATCCACTCTTCTAACCACTTGAAGACAAAGCCCTTTCTGACACTTTTTGTTTACATGAAAAAAAAATTTTTTTTGCAAGAAAATTATGTTGAACCCCCAAACATTATATATTTTTTTAAAGCAAAGGCCCTACAGATTAAAATAGTGGGTGTTGCATTTTTTTTTTCCACACAGTATTTGCGCAGCGATTTTTCAAACGCATTTTTTGGGGGAAAAACACACTTTTTTTATTTTTAATGCACTAAAAAACACTATATTGCCCAAATGTTTGATGAAATAAAAAAGATGATCATAGGCCGAGTACATGGATACCAAACACGACATGCTTTAAAATTGCGCACAAACGCGCAGCGGCGACAAACTACATTCATTTTTAAAAGCATTTAAAAGCCTTTACAGGTTACCACGTTAGATTTACAGAGGAGGTCTACTGCTAAAATGACTGCCCTCGATCTGACCTTCGCGGTGATACCTCACATGCATGATGCAATTGCTGTTTACATATGACGCTAGACCGACGCTTGCGTTCGCCTTTGCGCAAGAGCAGGGGGGGACAGCGGTGCTTTTTTTTTTTTTTTTATTATTTATTTGGCTTTTTTATTTTATTTTTAAACTGTGCCTTCCATATTTTATTTTTTTACCATTTTTATCGTTATCTCAGGGAATGTAAATATCCCCTATGATAGCAATAAGTAGTGACAGGTACTCTTTTTTTGAAAAAAATTGGGGGGTTAGACCCTAGATCTTTCCTCTGCCCTCAAAGCATCTGACCACACCAAGATCGGTGTGATAAAATGCTTTCCCAATGGCGCTTTTTATATCCGGGGGGGGGGGACATTCCCTCCCACTGCTTGTAAAAGCAGTCTAGAGGCTAAGTATCTGCTAGAATTGCTTTTACATGAAAGCCGGCTGCTGGCTGAAAAGAATGATACCAAGATGATACCTAAACCCGCAGGCATCATTCTGGTATAAACATTCAAAGTCCAGCAACATACCAGTACGTTGCTGGTCCTTGTTGGACATGTATTGTAATCTTTTTTTTCATACAGCCTATTGGCTGAACGAAAAAAAGAGATTGATTGGTGGGTATGCCCACCATTAGAATACCTCCCTTCATCCACCCACTTCTAATGATGGGCATATATGCCGAAGCATGGGGGCATCCTCCCGCAAAAAAGTTATGCCGCGTACACACGGTCAAGCCTTCGTCGGAATTTCGACCGTATGTACGCGGCATAAAAGGTTATGCCGCGTACACACGGTCGGACTTTTCCACGGGCAAGCCTCCGTTGGAATTTCGACCGTATATACGCGGCATTAGGAGCAAAATCGCTCCTCCGCCCCTGCTGCCCCCATGCTTCGGCATATATGCTCTTTTTTTTAACTGTGGTGGTGAAATCACCTCCTACAGCGTTGGAGTCACGGCTGTCAAGATAAATAGATCCGCGCTGCAACTGAATGGCGTACCTGCTAAGCAAATGGTGGTTAACATTAAAACAAAGTAACATTACAGTACAACAGTAAGACCTTACCATGCCATACCTGCAAAGCAAATACCAAAACAAAACCTAGTAAAAAATAAAAAAATGTTTTAACGCAACCTGTGCCTAAAATATATATATGCCGAAGCATGGGGGCATCCTCCCGCAAAAAAGTTATGCCGCGTACACACGGTCGGAATTTTCCACGGGCAGGCCTCCGTCGGAATTTCGACCGTATGTACGCGGCATTAGGAGCAAAATCGCTCAACAATAGAGAGAAAATAGAGAGAGAGAGAACAATAAAACGACAACTATTTTTGGTTTTTTTATTTTATATTTTTTTTGTGTTTTGTTTTTTACGTTTTTTTTTTTCTTTTTTACACTTTTTTTTGTAACTTTACAACTGTAATGGTTCGGGTCTCTCAAAATGTAATGGCATCTTGGGAGACCCTGTGTAAGTGTGTCCTTGTCTGTGAAATGCTGTACCCTACGCTAAAACTTCACTTTTGAGTGGTAGCGTTCAAAACATTCACCTTGGACTGGTTGATATTGATGGTTGCTATGGACTGGTTGCTATGGACAGTTGCTATGGACGGTTGCTATGGATTGGTTATGGACGGTTGCTATGGATTGGTTGCCATGGACAGTTGCTATGGACTGGATGCTATGGATAGTTGCTATGGATAGTTGCTATGGATGGTTGCTATGGACAGTTGCTATGGACGGTTGCTATGGACTGGTTGCAATGGATGGTTGCTATGGACAGTTGCTATAGACTGGTTGCTATGGACTGGTTGCTATGGACGTTTGCTATGGACTGGTTGATATGGATCAGGCCTGTCTCTGCGAACGCTGCAGTTATGTGTGTTGTGTTTGGTAAGTGACAGTGATCGATCGATACTGCACTTGGGTGGGCTGGGCTGGGCGGAGGGGCTAAACGCAGGCGCTAGCAGGTATCTGGGCTGATCCCGCTAACACTGCGTTTTTGGGAACCCTAAACCGCTGGGGATGCTAGTATAGATCTGATCAGATACTATACCACTAAGGGGGGTGTATGCTTTGCGCGTGGGTGTTAGCGTTACTGGCACTAACCTAACACTGCCTGGGGCGACGCAGACCCTCTCTGGCCCTAAAACCTAATTGATCTCACCCGCCGGGCGATCAGGGGGGTTAAACCTTTATTGGGTTATATACGGCGGGTGCCCTGATGCTATAAAAAGCAAACTAATCAACCAGCGTCACCCGTAACCTTTATATGGTGATCACTGGTGAAAGGGTTAACTAGGGGCAATCAGGGGGTTAAAACCTTTATTAGGTTAAATATGGGGGTACCTGACACTATATAAAAACCTGACGGGTAACCTAAATAACTAAATAACTTACTGGCTAACCAGTGACACCAGTGACGCTTATACGGCGATCACTGGTGAAAGGGTTAACTCTAGGGGCAATCAGGGGTTAAAATAATATATGGGGGTACCTGACACTAATAAAAACCTGCGGCGAACCTAAAAAAAAATAACTGCCTATCTAAAACACCAGCGACACGAATACAGCGATCGGAAAAACAATCGCTTAGTGACGCTGAAGTTAGGGGGTGAAAGGGTTACCTGGGGGGTGATCAAGGGATTAAACCTTTATTAGGGGGGGTTAGGGGGCTACCCTGGACCTAAAGGGGCCTAATCCTAACTGCCCTGCAACTTTTTACAATCACAGATGACACTAAATGCAGTGATCAGTAAAATAAATGATCACTGCAATCAGTGACACTGTGATTGGGGGCTTTGGGGTGACCTGGGGGGTGATCTGGGGGTGACTGGGGGGTGATTTGTGTGCCTATGTGTACCTACGTGTCAGTGGACTGTTGGTGCACTAACCTGCTTCTTCTGTCCTCGGCGCCGGGAACGAAAAGACCGCAGCGAGGGAGATGACATCACTTCCTCCAGCCTGTATTTACATTTCAGGCAGAAGGAAGCAATTTCATTCGCCGGGAGCGATCGCGAGGGGGGGGGGGGCGGAATCGAGCGGCCGCCCCCTCATCCCTGATCGCTCCCGAACACTTAACGGCCGCTCACTGCAGTGAAGGGGGGTCCGGATGGACCCCCCAACTGCACAAAGGCGATCACGTAGATCTACGTGATTCTGCCTGTCTGTGCCATTCTGCTGACGTAAATCGGCGGTGGGCGGTCGTTAAGTGGTTAAACACAGAGTATAAAGCGGTGGTAAATCAGCTTTCCTCTGTTTCCAAACTGCCAGGGCTGTTATCCTCTTGAATCTGATTAGAAGACTTTGAAAGCTGTACGTGAAGACCACTGTTTTTATTGAGATGTGTTGCTGAGAAATAAAGTGTGATACGTTACTGCAAGCAAGCAGGATGCAATTTGGGATCAGCCGAACACCCCCCGGTTCGGTTCGCACCAGAACCTGCGAATGGACCGAAAGTTTGCGCAAACTTTATAAACCTATTAACCACTTGACCACTGGGCACTTAAACCCCCTTAATAACCAGACCAATTTTCAGCTTTCGGTGCTCTCACATTTTGAATGACAATTACTCAGTCATACAACACTGTACCCATATGAAATTTTTGTCCTTTTTTTCACACAAATAGAGCTTTCTTTTGGTGGTATTTAATCACTGTTGGGTTTTTTATTTTTTGCGCTATAAGAGAAAAAAGACTGAAAATTTTGTAAAAAAATGATTTTTTTTTCGTTTCTGTTATAAAATTTTGCAAATTACTATTTTTTCTTCATAAATTTTGGCCAAAATTTATACTGCTACATATCTTTGGTAAAAATAAGTACAAATTGGTGTATATTATTTGGTCTTTGTGAAAGTTATAGAGTCCACAAGCTATGGTGCCAATATCTGAAAATTGATCACACCTGAAGTACTGACGGCCTATCTCAATTCTTGAGACCCTAACATGCCAGAAAAGTACAAATACCCCCCAAATGACCCCTTTTTGGAAAGAAGACATTCCAAGGTATTCAGAAAGAGGCATTGTGAGTTTTTTGAACTTGTCATTTTTTCCCACAATTCTTTGCAAAATCAAGATTTTTTTTTTCTCTTTTTTTTTTCCCACAAAATTGTCATATTAGCAGGTTATTTCT
Source organism: Rana muscosa (assembly GCA_029206835.1). Lineage (NCBI taxonomy): Eukaryota > Metazoa > Chordata > Amphibia > Anura > Ranidae > Rana > Rana muscosa. The sequence continues at coordinate 975,583,899 of CM055116.1, read as the reverse complement.
CACACACAGCATATGCATTCCACAAATTACACCCCAAAACACATTCTGCTATTACTCCCGAGTATGGCGATACCACATGTGTGAGACTTTTACACAGCGTGGCCACATAGAGAGGCCCAACATGCAGGGAGCACCTTCAGGCGTTCTGGAGCACCCAGGCTAATTCTGACATTTCTCTCCTACATGTAAAAATCATCATTTGTTTGCTAGAAAATTACATAGAACCCCAAAACATTATATATGTTTTTTTTAGCAAAGACCTTAGAGAATATAATGGTGGTTGTTGCAACTTTTTATCTCGCACGATATTTGCGCAGCAATTTTTTTAACACGTTTTTTACGGAAAAAAAATGTTTTGTGCTTAAAAAAAAAAAAAACAGTAAAGTTAGCCCAATGTTTTTGCATATGTGAAAAAATCCCCATAGGCGACGCTTTAAATATTTTTACTGGTTACATGTTTTGAGTTACAGAGGAGGTCTAGGGCCAAAATGATTGCTCTCGCTCTAACGTTCGCAGAGATACCTCACATGTGTGGTTTGAAAACCGTTTTCATATGTGGGCGGGACTTACGTATGCGTTCGCTTCTGTATGCGAGCTCACGGGGACAGGGGCGCTTTAAAAAAAAAAAAAAAATTATTCTTCATTTTACTTTATTTATTTTAGTTTGACATGTTTTTCCGCCCTAAACATTTTTTTGATCACTTTTATACCTATTACAAGGAACGTAAACATCCCTTGTAATAGGAATATGGCATGACAGGTCCTCTTTACAGTGAGATATGGGGGGGGGGGGGGTGTGTCAATAAGACCCCACATCTCACCTCTAGGCTGGGAAGCCTGAAAAAAAAACAAAAAAAAAACAACAATCCTGGCTTTGATCGTAGCGGTGAGTCGGTAGAAGCACCGGAGAGCGGCGGGGGGGGGACATCCCCTCTCGCCTCCCGTAAGAATGATCAAGCGGCGGAACAGCCGCTATGATTGTTCTTATGGTGTAGGGAATCGCCGGCTGAAAAAGCTAATATCTGAATGATGCCTGTAGCTGCTCCCATCATTCAGATATCCCCGCACAAAGTCAAGGACGTCATATGACGGCCAGAGGGCGGGAAGTGGTTATTGCAGAGTATTGCCGGGCATTGCGGAGTATTGCCGGGCATTGCTGGGCATTGCGGAGTATTGCAGGGCATTGCGGTATTGTGGAGGGTATTGCAGAGTATTGTGGAGGGTATTGCAGAGTATTGTGGAGGGTATTGCAGAGTATTGTGCAGGGTATTGCAGAGTATTTTGCAGAATATTGCGCAGGGTATTGCAGAGTATTGCGCAGGGTATTGCAGAGTATTGCACCAGAGTATTGCACCAGAGTATTGCAGAGTATTGCACCAGGGTATTGCAGAGTATTTTGCAGGGTATTGCGCAGGGTATTGCAGAGTATTTTGCAGGGTATTGCAGAGTATTGCGCAGAGTATTGCGCAGAGTATTGCGCAGGGTATTGCAGAGTATTGCGCAGGGTATTGCAGAGTATTTTGCAGGGTATTGCAGAGTATTTTGCAGGGTATTGCAGAGTATTTTGCAGGGTATTGCAGAGTATTGCACCAGGGTATTGCAGAGTATTGCACCAGGGTATTGCAGGGTATTTTGCAGAGTATTGGCAGGGTATTTTGCAGAGTGTATTGCAGAGTATTGGCAGGGTATAGCACAGGGATGGCTGAGCAGGGATGGATGGATGGCTGGATCTGTGACTGCAATTGTCACAGATCCAGCCCACAGTGCTGCTGCTGCCATCCGCTCCCTCCCCCTCCCCTCTCACACTGTACTGATCGGTACAGAGAGGGGAGGGAGGAACCGGCGTCATCAAATGACGCCGGTCTGTTTACAAGTGATTGCTCCGTCATTTGACGGAGCGATCACGTGGTAAACGGCCGCTATCAGCGGCTTTTTACCGCGATTCGTGATCCGCCGGGTCCTCTGGACCCGGCGGTCACGGAGTTTCCCGTGTGCGCGCCCCAGGGGGCGCGCGGGAGCGCGATTCTGGGAGGACGTTATATAACGTCCTCCCAGAGTTAAGCAACCACCTTGTCGACGTTATTTGTCGGCAGGTGGTTGTTAAGTGGTTAAATACAATGGACTCGAACGTTCTAAATCAAAAGTGCTAATTATAACGGCTAATTTGCAAGTTATTGTCCTAAAAAGGGTTTGGGGACCCGGGTCCTGCCCCTGGGGACATGTATCAATGCAAAAAAAGTTTTAAAAACAGCCGTTTTTTCGGGAGCAGTGATTTTAATGATGCTTAAAGTGAAAAAAATAAAAGTGAAATATTCCATTAATTATCATACATATATCGTAAATATCGTGTCTAAAGTATGCCTGTGAAGTGGCACGTGTTTCCCGTGTTTAGAACTGTCCCTGCACAAAATGACATTTCTCTAAGAAAAAAAGTCATTTAAAACTGCTTGGGGCTTTAATGTAATGTCTGGTCCCGGCAAAATGGATGAAAATCATTTAGAAAAGTGGCATGGGTACACCCCCACCCCCTCCCCCCCAGCTCACTACCAGCCCCTTTGGGTCTTGTATGGATATTAAGGGGAACCCCGCACCCAAATAAAAAAAAAAGGCCCTATATACTCTGAACAGCAGTATACAGGCGGTGCAAACAAGACAGGGACTGTAAGTTTGTTCTTAAGTACAATCTGTAATTTGGAACAGGTACATTTTTTAAATGTAGCTCCAGCCAAAAAATCTATTTTTAAGCTTTTTGGAAAACATAGGGAAGGGTTATCACCCCTGTAACATTTGTTTTGCTGTCTGTGCACCTGTTCAGAACATTTCACCTCACTTTCCGTCCCAATGACAAATGTTTTTTGAATTTTTTTTTTATTGAAACAAGGATTGGTGATAAAGCATCAGTGGAGAGGAGACACCTTTTTCCCAAATTAACTCTTACAGGAGAGAATTTCCCTTCCTAGGGGTAGATTTCCTCTCACTTCCTGTTGTCTCCTTCCGTTTGCAAGTAGGAGTCGTTTGTAAGTTGGATGTTTGAAAGTAGGGGCCTGCCGTATATACTCTGCAGAAATTTGGCCCTTAGGTGCTGTTGTTGCCACAACACTGTAAGCCCTCACAGTTACTCTTGGTGGGCGCTGGAACGCCCTGCTGTGAACTATTATATCAAGAATTGTAATTACATGCCATTGTTTAACAGTGGTAGGAAAAATTGGGCCTTTGGTGGTGGTGGTGGTGCCACAACACTAAGTCCTCACAGTTACTCTTGGTGGGCGCAGGAATGGGCCCTGCTGTGAACTATTAAATCAAGAATTGTAATTACATGCCCCTGTTGAACAGGGGCAGAACAATTGGGCCTTTGGTGGTGGTGTTGCCACAACACTAAGTCCTCACAGTTACTCTTGGTGGGAGCAGGAATAGGCCCTGCTGTGAATTATTAGATAAAGAATTGTAATTACATGTCCTTGTTGAACAGGGGCAGAAAAATTGGGCCTTAGACACTGCAACCCCTCACAAATAATGTACTTGGAGCGCAGCAATGAGCCCTGCTGCAAAGTATTGCATCAAAAATTGTATTTACACGCCCATTAAACAGGGGCTGAAAAATTGGGCCTTAGCCACTGGTGGCGGTGCCCAGAACCAAAAATGTTCTTTTAAGCTATCAGCATGATCATTGAGGAGGAAGAGGATAGTCACTCAGCATAACAGGATAGTCACTCAGAATCAGCATAGGCAGTCTTGAAGGGATCTGACATTTAAAAAAAAAAATATTCGGTTACATCAGCATCAGGTGCTTGGTAGCTGGTGGTGATCCAAGACTGATTTATTTTTATGAAGGTCAGTTGATTGACCGAGTCGGTGGACAGGCGCACCCTGTGATCGGTTACAAAGCCTCCAGCAGCACTGAATGTGCTTTCCGAAAGAACGCTGGATGCAGGACAGGCCAGTACCTCAATTGCATACTGTGCAAGCTCTGGCCAGTGATCCATCCTGAAGACCCAGTAACCCAGAGGATTTTCGTGGGAATGGTGTCCAAGTCTGATCTTGCCCCTAGGTATTCCTGCACCATGTAAACCAGACGCTGGCGATGGTTGCTGGAACCGATCATACCTTGGGGCTGCGTACTAAAAAATTATCTGAACGCATCGGTCAGACGGCCACCTTCTCCACCGCTCCTTCTTTGACTGACCGAAGCCTCAGCAACACGTTGTCCAGGACCAGGAATTTGTAACCTCCCAGTCTCGGGGAACGCGTTGCACAGACCTTTCTGCAAGGCCTCCCGAAGATGCTTCATCCTCTGCTCCCTCTGCGACAGCAAGATAAGGTCCGCAACCTTACCCTTGTAACGTGGATCTATGAGGGTTGCCAGCCAGTAATGATCCCTCTCCTTGATCGCAAGAATACAAGGATCCTTCCGCAGGCTTTGCAGGATCAGGGAGGCCATGCAGCGTAGGTTTGCTGAGGCATTCGGTGCGGAGTCCTCTGGGTCACTGAGGACGACATGATCCACAGCCACCTCCCACGTACAAGTCCCATGGGTGTCTTGGGACTGTAATTGATCCCTTGAAGACTGCTGCTGATGCTGAGTGCTAGTCTCCACCTCCATGCTGACACAATCCTCCTCCTCCTGTGTGATAGCCGGGCCAGCAGGAACACTGTCTGGATAAAGGGAGCCTTGAGAGGTAAGGAAGTCCTCCTCTCCCTGCCTCTGTTCTGCCTCAAGTGCCCTGTCCATTATTCCACGCAGCGTGTGCTCCAACAGGTGGACAAGAGGGACAGTGTCACTGATGCATGCACTGTCACTGCTCACCATCCTTGTGGCCTCCTCAAATGGTGCCAGGACAGTGCATGCATCCCTGATCATGGCCCACTGGCGTGGGGAAAAAATCCAAGCTCCCCTGACACTGTCCTGGTGCCATATACTCATTGATGGCCCTCTGCTGCATGTGCAGCCGCTGCAGCATGGCCAACGTAGAGTTCCACCTGGTGGGCATGTCACAGATTAGGCGGTTCTTGGGCAGGTTGTAATCCTTTTGCAGCTCAGCCAGCCAAGCATTGGCATTATATGACCGGCGGAAATGCCCACAGAGTTTCCTGGCCTGCTTCAGGATCTCCTGTAAGCCCGGGTACCTGCCCAAGAACCGCTGCACCACCAAGTTAAGGACGTGAGCCAAACAGGGCACATTGGTCAGTTGTCCCTGTCGGAGGGCGGAGAGGAGGTTGGTGCCATTGTCGGAAATCACCTTTCCTGGCTTAAGCTGGCGTGGCATCAACCACCTCTGAGCCTGCCCCTGCAGAGCTGACAGAATCTTTGCCCCAGTGTGGCTCCTGTCCCCCAAGCACACCAGCTGAAGCACCGCATGGCATCTTTTTGCATGCATACTTGCGTAGCCCCTTGAATGCCTACGGAGCACCGCTGGTTCCGAGGACAAAGCACAGGTAGAGGCCATGGAGGAAGAAGAGGAGGGGGTGGAGGAGAGAGGTGTCAGAATCACCAGTAGTAACATTTTGTAGGCGTGGTGGCGGAACAACTTCCAACACTACTGAACCTTGTCCTGCATCCTTCCCAGCTGCCAGCAGAGTGACTCAATGCGCCGTGAAAGATAGGCAACGTTCCTTTCCATGCCTGCTGGACCATGAGTCAGCGGTAATATGCACCTTACCGCTGACCGTCCTATCCAGCGAGGCCAAGACATTGCCTTCCACATGCCGGAATCGCCTTCTGTGAGAAAGTGGCGTTTGGGAACCTGCCACTGAGGAACCGCACATTCCACAAACTCACGGAATAGGGCAGAGTCTACCAACTGAAAAGGCAGCAGTTGAAGTGCTAGCAATTTAGCCAAGCTAGTATTCAACTGCTGGGCATGTGGATGGCTGGGAGCGAACTTCTTTCGGCGGTGCAGCAGCTGGGGCAGGGAAGTTTTCCTGGTAGAATCGGACGTCGGTGTACCGATAGCAGATTGCCCACAAGTACTTGGCTGTGACACACCTAATTCTACACCTTCATTCCTCTCAGTGCAGGTTTCATAGAGGACAGAAGGTTTAGTGGGGTTGGAGATCCCAGATGAGGAGCAAGGAGAGGTCCGCTTTGTTCTTTGGTGTGGGTCTTTTAGGTAAGCTTGCCAACGAACTGCATGGCAGGTCAACATATGTCTGGTCAAGCACGTGGTGCCCAAGCGGCTGATGTTTTGGCCACGCGAGATACGCTTCAGACATAATGTTGCAAATGGCAACGGTGCGATCTGCTGCACACGTCTGAAAAAAGGCCCACACCAAAGAACTTTTGGAATAACGCGCAGAGACAGCAGCGCCCTGCACATGCGGAGCTCTGCGGTGTGATGCAGTCGGTGTGCTGCCCTTAAGCTGGCCCCTGGAGGGCAACCTGCCTCGTTGGAGATGAGCCTCCTTCTCCTCCTCCTCCTCTCAGGCCCCCACGTGGAGTCAGTGACCTCATCATCCCCTCCCTCCTCATCACTGGAGCAAATCTGGCAGTATGCTGCAGCTGGGGGAACATTAGGGGTGTGGAATTTAATCGCTGCATCGCGATTCGGGCGTCCCCGATGCAGGGAACGCTATTAATCGATTACGGCGATGTCTAAGCCCCGCCCCCTCCTCCCGGGAGAGCTGTTGCCTTATTTTTTTTTTTCCAATGACGCGCTCATGTGACTGCCCGGCCCGCCTCTCTGCTTTCACATCTCACGTCTCTCCTGGCGTCAGAGACGTGAAAGCAGAGAGGAGAGAGGGCAGTCACATGAGCGCAGCATGTATTGTACACACAGTCACACTGTTCCCTCTGTCTCTCGGCTATCGGAACTCCGCCCCCCCCCCTCAGCCTGTACATTGCCGCTCTCTCCTAGTACTCACAAATGCAAATTCTTCTAATACTGCCCCGCCTCTCCAGCGCCACTCACGCCTACTCTTTTTCCACGAATGCTAATGAGCAGAGGGCTGGACGGTATTAGGAGCATTTGAATTCGTGAGGAAGAGTAGGAGGAAGCAGCAATGTACAGGGCTGAGGGGGCGGAGTTCCGATAGTAGCCCAGAGAGACAGGGGTGAACAGAATTCGGCGGGGGGGACCATTCTGAATCTCAGGCGCAACAGGTATTATTTTTTTATACTTACCTGCTGATCTCCTGTACTATGTCCGCAGTCTGACCATCTCATGTACTATGTCCGCAGTCTGACCATCTCATGTACTATGTCCGCAGTCTGACCATCTCATGTACTATGTCCGCAGTCTGACCATCTCATGTACTATGTCCGCAGTCTGACCATCTCATGTACTATGTCCGCAGTCTGACCATCTCATGTACTATGTCCGCAGTCTGACCATCTCATGTACTATGTCCGCAGTCTGACCATCTCATGTACTATGTCCGCAGTCTGACCATCTCATGTACTATGTCCGCAGTCTGACCATATCATGTAGCATGTCCGCAGTCTGACCATCTCATGTAGCATGTCCGCAGTCTGACCATCTCATGTAGCATGTCCGCAGTCTCTGATCATCTCCTGTACTAGGTCTGCACTCTCTGACCATCTCCTGTACTATGTACAAGTTGTTGTCTGCTTTGTTTAGACTTTGCTACATGCAGGGAGTGTTGTCTTTTTTTTAAAAGAACAGATATAATAAAAAAATGGAGTTCTCCTGACTGCTTACATTTTTTTGGTGAAAACCATGCGCACTTGCGCTGTAATCGTGATGCATCGCGGAATCGAATCGAATCGTTGACCTGATAATCGTAATCGAATCGTGAGGCCAGTGAAGATGCGCACCTCTAGGGAACATGACTGCCAGATAGCTGTCCTTGTTGGGCACCCCCTCTCTCTGGGCTCACGTTACTACCCCCTCTCTCTGGGCTCACATTACTGCCTTCCTCTAGTTGGGTTCCATCATCTGAGCCTTCAAAACGCTGGGCATCCTCCTGGAGCATGTACCAAACACTGTGGCAGACAAAGTACCCTGAGCCTGGGTGAGAGAGGATGAGGACGACGGCTTGGTCATCCACTCTACCAAATCTCGGGCATGTTGCGGCTCAACATGGCCAGCTGCCGAAAAGGACAAGCGTGTCCCACGGCCACGTGCTGGTGAGGATGCACCATGTCCACGACCAGCACTGTTGCCTCTAGACACAAAGCCTGCTTGCCCTCTTTAATTGCCTTGTGACTGTCTGCCTCTCCTTGTTTGCCTTCCAGACATACTAATGGCCTGCAGTGAGATGTAGCTGCACAAAAGGTGGGATGTAATATATATATATATATCTGTACTGATAATGCAGCTATCAGAATCAACTGCCTGCTGTGGTATTAGTATGGGAAAAGCAGCAATTGTCTTCAGTTATTTTTTGGTGAAAACTGTGCAGAAGACACAGTACACTAACTGAAAATACTTGCAGCTCTCTCCCTGTGGTTTTATTATGAGAACACCACTATTAGTCACTAACTGTATTCAGGTAAGCTTTAGGTGAACCCTACACAAAGCACACAGTACACTAAGTGAAACATTGACTGCAGCTAGCACAATTGACTGCAGCTAGCACAATCACCTGCCTGCCTGTCACAGTATAGAGAATAACAGGAATGGATCTAGCTAAACTGAATACAGTGTATAAATATATATACAACACCTAGGATGCATATATATCCTCCACACACCGTAACTGCAGCTAACTGACTTGCCTGCCTGCTCTATCCAATTTAATATAAAATGACATTGCGGCCTTATATAGTGTGGGGACGTGTACCAAACGCCCTGAGCCATAATTGGCCAAAGCCACCCTGGCTTTGGCCAATTACGGCTCTGTTCAGACGGCGCTGTGATTGGCCAAGCATGCGGGTCATAGTGCATGCTTGGCCAATCATCAGCCAGCAATGCACTGCGATGCCGCAGTGAATTATGGGCCGTGACGCGCCACTCGAATTTTGTGCGAACGGCCCATAATGTTCGCAATTCGGCGAACAGACGATGTTCGAGTCGAACACGAAGCTTATCCCTAGATGCAATTAACATACAATAAACACTGCACTGAAATGTAATAATACTCAAGAAGATTGGAAAAAAATAATAATTTATTTGTATTCCATTCAGCAGTAACAATGTAAACCTTGTACATTTTATAGAATATACAAGTCCACGTTCTAGGCCTGATGTAAATCAAATTTACTTAGGTCACTGCATATTGAAAAAGCGTTACAATGTTAAGTAACTTTCTATTCTTTGCAAAGAACATAACATTCACACTTCTGTGTGAAAATAAAAGTTTTGCCATCTCCAAAACTTAGTCTCTGATGTTCTTTAAATACACAGTTTTGCTCCATTGTGTATACACAATTGCGAAAAAAATACTTCTTGCTCTGCCCTTGAGTAACCTTTACCACATCATCACATTGCTACTTCCCACTCTGAGCTTCAGCTACAATCAAGTCTCGAGTGACTTGGAATGCAGCTATTAAGGAGCTGAGCTGTATCTTCTCACTGGTCCCAGAAGCCAGTCTGTATCTATCAAAAAATAATAAAGGTTATTTTAGCATTGTTTCTATACCACACACAAATTGAATCAACAGCAAATAAAGCTAAATAAGAACTCAAATTTTTCTAATAGGATCACCTGGAAAACAGATTTATGCCATTAAGATTAACCCGGACTTCTTTCTTAAATCTGTTATTTTGCCCATACCTGAAAGTACTGCTTAGATATAACAGATCATGGGCACAACAAAGATAACCAAATCATTCTGCATCAAGAGTGATGTCTCTCAAGTCTCAACACAGTAGGGCTAGTAATAATTCATCAACAACTAGACATGTGCATTCGTTTTCGTCCGAATGCATTTTCGTCCGAATTTCAGCTATTTTCGTTATCGTTTTAACAAACGAAAACGAAAGCACAGAATCCGAAAACCGAAAGATCCGACATAAACAAATGCTTTATTTTCGTTTTCGTTGCTACAACAGTTCGATATAGATAGGAGATTCGACGTGACGCTGACAATAACAATCTGTGTCTATCGAACCTGTGGTCGAATGTGCCTAACCTTAACTCTATTAGTCCAAGATTATTCTACATAGGAGAGAAAAGATTCGACATTATAGAGAGAAAAGATTCGACATAGGAGAGAAAAGATTCGACATAGGAGAGAAAACATTCGACATAGGAGAGAAAAGATTCGACATAGGAGAGAAAAGATTCGACATAGGAGAGAAAAGATTCAACATAGGAGAGAAAAGATTCAACATAGGAGAGAAAAGATTTGTTATTATAGAGAGAAAAGATTCGACATAGAGAGAAAAGATCACTGCTGGAATTGGGTGGGGGAAGTAAAATAAAAATAAAGTTGATGATGAATGTTATTGGCTGATTGTAACCAAAGAGGAGGAGCAGTAAAATAGCTAGAATGACGAAGATTCGACAAAGCATCGAAAGTTAGAAGATTCGACGGTGCAGCAAAACTGTACGACGCTGCAATCGTACATTTCCGGTCAAATGCATCCGCCCATAGGCTATAGAAGAATTCTAATGTTGGTTGACTAGTAATAGTAATGAATAAATATAATTATTACTAGTCATACAACATTAGAATTCTTCTATAGCTTGTGGGCGGAACATTCGACCGGAAATGTATGATTGCAGCGTCGTACAGTTTCACTGCTCCGTCGAATCTTCTTTGAACATTCGACAGACACCATAAGCCTTCAATGACAGATTCGACCTTAATTAATTCAGATTTTCGGACGAATGCAATTTCTAACGAAAAACGAAATAAATAAAAACGAATTTCGGGAGTAACTAAATAAATTTATTTTTCGGACAAAAACGAAATTCCGAAACGAAATATTTCAGTGTGTACATGTCTATCAACAACCTATTGAGTCCTACCATTTGAGAGAGAGAGATGCTCTGAAGACTATAGATTAAATCACCAGCTTTAAATCTAAAAAGAACTATTCCAATTCAGGAACAAAATCATTAAAGAGTATGTAGACAGACAATACATTTCTCTTATTTTCTCCCTTTTGGACCGTTAAATATACCATTGAAAGATTTATTTATATATATATATATATATATATATATATATATATATATATATATATATATATACATACATACATACACACATACACACACACACACACACACACACACACAGCTCAAAAAAATTAAAGGAACACTTTTGAATCAGAACTCCTGGGATATTGATCTGGTCAGTTAAATATGCAGAGGGGGAGGGGTGTATACAGAGGGGGTTGTTAATCAGTTTCAGCTGCTTTGCTGTTAATTGAAATTAACAACAGGTGCACTAGATGGGCAACAATGAGACGACCTCCAAAACAGGAATGTTTTTTCAGGTGGAGGTGTCGGATATTTTTTTTCCCTACTCATCTTTTCTGACTGTTTTTCACTAGTTTTGCATTTGGCTAGGGTCAGTTTCACTACTGGCAGCACGAGGCGATACTTGGACCCTATAAAGGTTGCACAGACAGTCCAACTCCTCCAGGATGGCACATCAATACGTGTCATTGCCAGAAGGTTTGCCGTGTCTTCCAGCACAGTCTCAAGAGCATGGAGGAGATTCCAGGAGACAGGCAGTTACTCTAGGAGAGCTGGACAGAGCCGTAGAAGGTCCTTAACCCATCAGCAGGACCGGTATCTGCTCCTTTGTGCAAAGAGGAACAGGATGAGCACTGCCCAGAGCCCTACAAAATGATCTCCAGCAGGCCACTGGTGTGAATGTCTCTGACCAAACAATCAGAAAGAGACTTCATGGGGGTGGCCTGAGGGCCTGACGTCCTCTAGTGTGCTCTGTGCTCACTGCCGGACACTGTGGAGCTCGATTGGCATTTTCCATTGAACACCAGAATTGGCAGGTCCGCCACTGGTGCCCCATTCTTTTCACAGGTGAGAGCAGGTTCACCCTGAGCATATGTGACAGACGTGAAAGGGTCTGGAGAAGACGCAGAGAACTTTATGCTGCCTGTAACATCGTTCAGCATGACCGGTTTGGTGGTGGGTCAGTGATGGTCTGGGGAGGCATATCCATGGAGGGACGCTCAGACCTCTACAGGCTACACAATGGCACCCTGACTGCCATTGGGTATCGGGATGAAATCCTTGGACCCATTGTCAGACCCTACGCTGGTGCAGTGGATCCTGGGTTCCTCCTGGTGCACGACAATGCCCGGCCTTCATGTGGCGAGAGCATGCAGCCAGTTCCTGGAGGATGAAGAAATTGATACCATTGAATGGCCCCCACGCTCACCTGACCTAAATCCAAATGAACACCTTTGGGACATTATGTTTCGGTCCATCCGGTGCCGCTAGGTTGCACCTCAGTCTGTTCAGGAGCTCAGTGATGTTCTGGTCCAGATCTGGGAGGAAATACCCCAGAACAACAAAAAATCTCCTGCGCTCTAGTTTTTCGCTATACACGGGTGGTGTAATCCAGTCTTTGGTTTAAGGCAACGTCTAGAGCAGGGGTTTTCAAACTACAGCCATCCAGTTGTTCAGGAACTACAATTCCCATCATGCCTAGTCATGTCTGTGAATGTCAGTGTGTTACAATGCCTCATGGGATGTGTAGTTCTACAACAGCTGGAGGGCCGTAGTTTGAGGATCACTGGTCTAGAGTCTTGCAGCCCTCCTCAGAACAATGGGTGTTCAAATAACTAAAAAGAAAAAAAAAGAAAAAAAGGAGGACGCACCAACCTAGTGCATTACCGAAAAAAGGTCCAAGGCCAGGTGACCATCAATCAACTATGTCCCGCCCATCAGTGCAGGCTTGCTCCGCCCACAGGGACGGAACTCACATGTTCTCACCCCAATGGAGGGTAATAGATTGCTGGCAGGCTACCCTCCATTGGGGTGAGAACGTGAGTGTTCCGTCCCTGTGGGCGGAGCAAGCCTGCACTGATGGGCGGGACATAGTTGATTGATGGTCACCTGGCCTTGGACCTATGGATACACATGTGCATATATATGAGGGTTCACAGGGGAGAGAGGTACCACAAACCATCTAGGCTCTGAAGAAAGGAGTGCGCCCCAGAAACGCGACAGCCATTTGGGGTACCGTCCGATCCTCTCGTCATCAAGCCCTGCTTACAGGTGCCAAGAGATGCAGCTTGATTGTCAAAAAAAGCCTTTTGCCTAAACTTGTTTGAGTAGGACTATTGCTTTTATTCTACTTTTAATAAACCTTTTTTCCGGTAATGCACTAGGAAATACCCCAGGACACCATCCGTCATCTCATTGGGAGCATGCCCTGATGTCAGGCATGCATACAAGCAGTTGGGGGCCATACAAACTACTGAGGACCATTTTGAGTTGTTGCAATGAAATTTCAGCAAAATGAACTAGCTTGCTGCATAATTTATTCACTTTGATTTTCGGGGCGTCTTTGAATTCAGCCCTCTGTAGGTGGATAATTTTCATTTCCATCAAACGATGTGCCATCCTTTCATTCCTAACACATTACCCAGTCCATATCAGTATAGATATCCAGCATGAGATTTCGCCCCGTTGAGATCTGATGTGTTTTCAAAGTGTTCCTTTAATTTTTTTTGAGCAGTGTGTGTGTGTGTATATATATATATATATATATATATATATATATATATATTTGACAAGTTCTGGACTCTGGGTGAGCTTATTTATTCCCAGTTGGATCCTGTCCTGTAACGTTAATGATTCACTGCGTTATTTCCAGAGATGTTTTCATGTGTTTGAGGCTCTTTAGCTGCTATAACAGCAGCCAGTAGGTCCAGGGAGCGTGCAATTTTACGATTGGAGATGGTTCATTTGTCTGGACTCAATCGTTTTACATCTTGATCACTGGGATGGTGGCCTCCACTACAGACAGTTATTTGATCTGCTGAATATATTATATTTTATGGACTAGTCTCTATTATCAAACAATCCTCTATGTTATGACTGCTATCTATCATTATTTTGAACAGTTTGATACTTTAATTTTGGGCGCTACACCACTTCTATGATAAATCTTAGCTGATAACACTCCAGAAAGTACAGCAAGTTATCAGTTAGCATTGTTCACAGCTATTTTAGTAGACAACGGGACACCTCCCCCTATCATGGAAAACCGAGTGAAGTGTTATGTATTGCTAACACTTCCTGTCTTATGGTGACAGCTGCTCAGTATAGTCGTCACCTTAGGATAAGAATTTATTTAGGCAATGCCGAGATTGCCACCACATCTAAGGACCAGTAAGCTGCAATACTACCAATTCTGTTCTTGGGTTTAAATACACATTAAAATATACATAACTCACTCTATATCTGCCATCTTCGTCAACAAATGCATGCGAATAGATGGTGGAAAATCCACTGTATGGATGAAAGAAAAAAATAAATGTTAAAATATGCTTTGATCAGAAACATGCAAAAAGGATATTCAGCACATCCAAATTGTTTGGATCCAGCTACTTTCTACAAAATAAAGTGCATCTCTAGCCAAAGTTAGCCTTTGTTCATTTTTTTTTTTTTTCTTACTGCCATCGGTCTCACCATAGTACATTTTCTCTCAACCACTGTGCTAGTGACCATTATATCCAGGCCAAAATGTGAGGAGAAATCAAAATTGTTAAAGTTGTTACCTGAACTGGAATAGTAAGTAACTCTCCCAGTGATACTAGACAGACGTGTTTTCCCCTTACTTGGGAGAAATGTAATGGTCGTTCACAGCAGCATGGTCTGCTGCGGTGCGTTAACGCACACTAGTTTGCAAATCATTTAAATAGACTACCAACGTAAAACTGATCAAAAACAGTGTGTGCATTCTCAGCAACGCTTATTAGTGCATTGCTGAAAGTTGCACCGCTGTGGTATTCAGAATGAATGGCACCGCATTGCACCAACAAGGTTTACTGCATTGTGATATTGTGGATGGCCCCCTTACTTTTAATTTATATCCATACTTCAGGAACAGAAGTACGACCTAACTTACCCAATACAGACAGCAATAAATACTTGAGGTTTTAATCCTTTGATTTATCTAAAAACATGAAGTGCTAGTTAAAAGAATAAGTTCACTTTTTAGAAAAAAAATAATAAATGCAATTTTTTTTGCAGATAAACAAAAATGTGCATTTTTTTTTTGGAGCCTCTTAAGCGTTGCACCAGCAGATCACTGGCGCCATGCAGGTCTCCTTCTGATCTGTCAGAGTATCTGTGTGATTGTATCTGCTTTCCCGTACGGGATGTACAATCTGACAAGAATCAATGAACTACCACGGCTTTCCACAGCTTGATATCAACTGGCTTTCTACCTCTTTGGGAATTTTAGTGGGAAGCGCTTATTGCCATAGTTCCCACTTGCCGAAGAATTTCACTCTTCTTGAATTCTCCCCAACATATGTGAAAAACCCAACAAGTACAATAGGGCCATTTGTTTGGTATGAATTGGCACAATCCATCCCTAAACACAAAGCAGAGTGGGGAGCAGTGCAATGATTCCATTTGCAAAGTAAAACTGAATCATTCACTTTTAGCTGGTATACTACTGGCTGATGTTTAATACAGAAAACAGCACTGTGTTCTGCCCTATGATTTACTACTGCATTTCACATTCAACCTGCAGGAACCCCAATGATACTCTTATTTACTGCACAGTATCAAATAGTTAAAGTATAGTATAGTTATCGCCTGTGCAAGCAAGTAAACATCATAACACATCCCTGTACAGCATATCAACTCTTGCGTTATTTAAGCCAACACCTGTAGCTGCCACCCACCAGTTCAGCAAAATTTGGTTATCAGCCATAACCCCGGATTTTTTTTAGCAGCTGGCTTTCTCATGAAAGTGTTCTGAGCGGCTCATGAGGCGCTGGAACGCTTTCAGAAGTGTCCTAAAACTGCATTACTATTGGGAGGGTGTTTTTGATATTGTATTCGCAATGTATCACACAAATTCACTTTGAACCAAAGATAGCCTTGCTAGGGATTATATCGGAAGGCACCATCCCAGCTGAAATGCATGTGATGTGGCTGAGAACCATGTATATGGCTAGTAAAATTATACTACAAAAATGGATATCAAAATATCCACCAACGATAGATCAATGGATAAGGGCAAATAATGTTAATTTAAGGCGAGAGGAACTGACATACAAACATAGGAGGAGCTCTAAAAAAAAAATCTTAAAATTTGTCATTGCTGGCTAGTCTCCAACATGTCTGAACAATCAGTTAAGTGAAATGATACTGAAGAAAGCTAATAATGATACAAGAGGGGGCTAAGCATAAGTATATATATTACATTGAGTATTAGGCCCCTTTCACACGGGACGGATCAGTAATGATCCGCCCCGTGAACCTCCGCTTGCTCAGCGGGGATCGCTTCGTTGATCCCCGCTGAGCCAAGGGATGACAGGGCGGTCCCCGCACACTATGCAGGGACCGCCCTGTCAGATCTCCGGTCTCCCCTATAGGGGGGGGGGGGGGGATCGGATGAACACGGACCGTCTGTCCGTGTTCATCCGATCCGCTCTGCAGACGGATAGAAAAAATAGGATTTTTTGTACTCACCGTAAAATCCTTTTCTCCGACATCCATGGACTGACACGGTGTCACTTTACACGTGGGTTATGTCCCTGCTTGCAGGAGAAGACCTAGGCAGAATGTCAGATGTTATACATACATTCTAAAAGCCAGAGCTGAACAGCCCCACCCAGGGGGCAGTCCCTCCGGACATAACCCTCCCACTGCAGTCAGCAGACCTCAGTTCGTAACAAAGCAGTACAAACTTAAAAAGGAAGGGTGGGTGCCGTGTCAGTCCATGGATGTCAGAGAAAAGGATTTTACGGTGAGTACAAAAAATCCTATTTTCTCTTACCATTCATGGACTGACACGGCGTCTCTTTACACTTTACACGTGGGATGTCCCAAAGCAGTGTCAAGAGGGATGGGAGCAGTATAAATGGAAAAACCAAAAAAACTTCACTCCAAAGAAGGCAGAGCTCCTCAACGGAGAAGTTGCAACTTTAAACAGCGGCCTGCAGCACCCTGCGGCCGAAGGAAGCATCCGAAGATGCAGCCACATCAACCTTATAAAACTTAGAAAAGGTATGAACGGACGACCAGGTCCCAATCTTGCACACTTGATGTCAGAAAGTCCAGGAAGCACCAATTGCCCTGGTGGAATGCGCCGTAACCGGCAAGAGAGGCGCCCGCCCCTTGAGAGCATAGGCTTGAATGACGGTTTGTCTGAGCCACCTAGAAATGGTGGCAGACGAAGCCGCTTGGCCCTGTTTTGGACCAGAGAGAGTCACAAACAGTGAGTCAGACTTCTGAATAGAACCAGTAGCAGACAGGTACATCCGCAAGGCTCGTACCACATCCAATGCGTGAAGCGCAAACTCTCTGAGATGCGATGGGTGAGGACACAAGGACGGGAGGACAATGTCCTCATTTAGGTGAAAGGCCGAGACCACCCTTGGCCAAAAGAAGGAATCGGACGCAACACCGCCTTATCCTTAAGGATGACTAAATATGGCGACTTGCAGGACAAGACTGCCAACTCAGACACTCGTTCAACAGAAGTGAATGCCACTACCAAGGCCACCTTCTGAGACAAAGTCAAGAGGGGAATATCCCTGATAATCCCAAAAGGAGGTTCCTGGAGGACCGAGAGCACCAAATTCAGATCCCACGGTGGGAGAGGAGGCTAGACAGGAGGGAGCACATGGCGAACCCCAACACAAGGTGCTAACCAAGAAATGACTCGCTAGAGGTCGCTGAAAGAAGACGGCCAAGGCCGAAATCTGATCCTTAATGGTACTCAAAGCCAGCTTTTGGGTCACTCCACGCTGCGGAAGACGCAGGATTCTAGGGACGGAATACGTCCGAGGACGCCAGTCCAGCTCTTCGCACATTGCGATGTAACCTTACCATGTATGGTGAAAGATCCTTCTGGAGGAAGACTTCCGTGCCCTAAACATGGTCAAAATGACCAAGTCCAAGAGACCTCGGTCCTTCAACACCAGGCTTTTAACAGCCATGCCCTTAAAGCCGGAGACTGTAAAGCCAGATGAAATATATGACCTTGAGACAGAAGGTCCTCCCCTATTGGCAACCACCAGGGAACGTCCGCGACGAGACGTACCCGCACAGTGTACCAGTGACGCCGAGACCAATCCGGAGCAATTAGGATCACCGGAGTTCCCTCGGTCGCCACCCTGCGCGGCAGACGAGGGAGCAGCTGCAGCGGAGGATAAACGTATATCAGGTGATAAGGACCCCATGGGGCCGCCAACGTATCCGAGGCATCTGCCAAAGGATCCCTAGATCTGGCCACAAACCTCGACACCTTGCAATTGAGTCGAGAGGCCATCAGTCCACATCCGGCGTGCCCCACCGTCGGCAAAAGAGCTGAAATATGCAAGGACCACTGTCCGTGGTCCAGCGTCTGGCGACTCAGATAGTTCGCCTGCCCATTGTCTATGCCCGGAATGTAAACGGCCTACAGAGCCGGCACGTTTTTGTGGTTAACATACGCCACCGCCGTGGCGGTGTCTGACTGGATCCTGATGGAGCGGCCCCGTAAGCTCTCCGATCCCGAGGAGAGGCACCGTCCGATTGCCCGTAGTTTCCAGAACAGTGATTGGTAAACGGGCTTCGTCCGGAGTCCAAAGTCCTTGGGCCGACAGGACTCCCCAGACTCCACCCCAGCCCACCAGGCTGGCGTCCGTCGTGAGTATCGCCCATCGGACGGTTGAGGAACGACTTTTCGGACCGAAGAGCCGAGGATCTCAACCACCATGTCAGGGACGCCCTGACCAAGTGACTCACCTGGACCTGAAGATCCAAGGACAACGGGGATCTGTCCCAGGTGGGCAAGATCTCCTTCTGCAATGCCCTGGTGTGATTGGGCATACGGAACGGCTGCAAAGGAGGCCACCACGAGTCCCGGGACTCCTATGAAAAAACGGATTGACGACCATTTTTGGGACGACAGCACCCGCACTGCAGACTGAGAGTCAGCAACTTCTCCAGAGGTAGGATACCTTTGCCTCCAAGGAGTCCAGAATCAGACCTAGATACTCCAGACACTGAGTCGGGACCAGGACTGACACCTGAATGTTCAGGAACCACCCAAAGTCCCCGAGGGTCCGATTGACTATAGTCACTTCTAAGTCTGAGACACTTACTGCTCTTAGCAGAAGATCGTCCAGATAGCCCACGACAGCAATGCCTCGCTGTATCAGAAGGGCTAGAACCGGAGCAAGCACCTTGGTGAACACCCTTGGTGCCGAGGCTAGGCCGAAGGGAAGAGCCACAAATCGATAGTGGACTTCGCTGATCGAAAAGCGCAGAAACTTCTGGTGACTTGCGCAGATCGGAACATGCAAGTAGGCGTACTTGAGTCCAAGGACGCCAGAAAAAAACTCCCCTCGACAGAGTGCATTGATCACCTGCGAATGGATTCCATGCGGAACTTTTGCACCTTCACCAAGGCCTTCAGGGCCTTGAGGTCCAAGATAGACCGAACCCCGTCTCATCTTTGGGATGACAAACAGATTTGAGTAGAATCCCAGAAAACTCTCCTGTGACGGAACTGGCACAATCACTCCGGACCTGATCAAATCCCGTACAGCCCCCAAGAGGGCTGCCCGACGGGTAGGAAGGAGAGGAAGATTCGAGGGAAGGAATCTGTCTGGGGGCCAGGATGGGAATACCATCCCGTTCATGAGGTGACCACCTCGCACACCCACCGGTCGGAAATTCGGGAAGTCCACCGATCCGTGACCTGTGAAGTCGTCCCCCCACCCCAGAGTCGTGCGGAGGCAAGACTTCACGCGGAGGCAGGCTTGTGAGCCGCTTGTTTGGCTTACGCACCCAGAGGCACTTGTGCCCACCAGCCACACTGCCGTCAGTCTGAGAGGGCCTACCCGTGGACTCCGACTGACGAAAAAGACCCCTTTTTTGCTGGAAAGGAAGGACCCTGTTTGCGGCGGGCCTCCATACCCTGCTAGTCTAAGGAAGAAGAGTGCTTTTACCTCCCGTGACATCCTTGACGATGTCATCCAGGGCAGCACCGAAAGGTTTACCACCTTGAATGGTAGATCCGTCAGGAGTTTCTTAGAGGCTAGGTCAGCAGACCAGCATTTCAACCAGATAAGACGACGCAATACCACCGCCGAGACAGAGGCCCTGGATATTAAAGGGGCCGCGTCCAACGTGGCGTCGCACACATAAACCAGGCCCTGCACCAGTTGGTGGGCCAGAGCAACTGTGTCTGGAGGAAGATTATGCTCCTGTACAGCTTTTGTCCAACCTGCAAGTGTCTGAGACACTAGGGTCGCCGCTACCACAGGCCGTAGGGCGGGTCCCAACAAGGCAAAACATGGCTCTGCTCACCACTACTGACCTCCTGTCAGTGGGGTCCTCAAACGTAGGAGTCCCCTCCATCGGGAGAGTGACGGCCTTGTTTAAACCGGGCGACTGGAGGGTCGACCACTGGGGGAGAAGCCCACTTATTAAGTAGGGCATTCCAAAAGGGGCATCTGATAGACAACGCCGCGGGACCATAAAAATCTTCTGCGGCTTTTCCCAGACCTTATCAATGAGCTAGTCAAAGAAAGTTACATATGGAAAAACCTCTTTAGAAGGCCTGGCCTTAAAAGAACCAAAAGGAGACTGAATCCGCCTGAGGTCCTGCATCCGCAGTATTTAGCTTGAGAGTGTCCCTCACCGCAGCCATGAGTACACTAACAAGCGCCCTGTAATTTACTGACTCAGAACTGGAGTCTTCCGCAGAAGGAATGTCCTGTTCAATACCATAAAATATATTCAGAACTAGGGTCCTGAGCGGTAGTGGCTAGGCCCATATATGAATCAGCGCACACCCCTTGTGTACATAAAAGAGGGGAGAGGGCACCTTTTTTGCTCCCTTGCGCTCGCACACCACTCCCATCCTGGTCAGAAATGATTCCAGGACTGCCCACAACAGGTCCATAGGGACCGCAGGTGCTGAAGCACTGCCTGTTGCCACTGACATGTTAGGGAAGCTGGTGACACAGACTTCATATTGTCCCCCTGAGACTCCTCAGATAAAAAGTCCACCCACAGGCTGTGCTGACTGAGGAGGGGGCGCCCAGGGGACTCACCAAACCGGATCAGGGACCGCTCAGTACCGCTGTCTGTACCGCACTGTGTCAGCGCTGGTGAGCTGTGAGGAGACTGTGAGGAGATTTGCGCTGTTACAGCAGCGCTAGAGGCCAAAACTAGTGCTGAAAAGCGAGCGGGCTACATGAAAATGGCCGCCACACTTCACTGAGGCAATCCGCGGCAAGATGGCCGCCATGACGCAGATAAAGTGAAACAGCACACACACAGCTCCACTCGGCGCTCAGGCCCCAAAAACACACAAAAAGGCCCCAAAGCACATATTGCAGACCAGCATGAGCCCCCCAAGAACAGTGTGACCCCCAAGCACCCCACACAGCCAGCGCCAGTAATGGTGACAGAGAGCGACAATAAAATACAGGGGGAGACAGGGAAAATCCCCCACAGAGAAACACACAGCCTTTTGTACTCACCTGCAGGCAGGAGAGACTACTTACCCGTCCCCTGAGGGACACACTGGTGTGTTTCTGACAGGACTATCACAGTGCAGTACTGAGTAGCTGTCGGCCCGGTCCACCGCGAAAGATACAGTCAGTCAGGAGCTGTTCAGTCTTGAAAGGACCGTGGGAGCATGAAAGCAAACCCGGCCACCCCTGGAGTCATGGGGCCTGTCGTGAACTGAGTCTCACGCACAGAAGGCGAGAATCAGCACGCTCGATGGTCGGACAGGGAAGACTACGAGGATATCTTGTACCCAACCTGTTGCCCAGCCGACAGTTGATAGAAGATTCTCAAAAATAAAATAAAAAAGAATTCCAGAAAGGAACAAAAATAGGTCAGGAGACTGGCTCCTGAGAGAGCCACGTCTTCTCCTTCTGCTAGGCAGAAAAAAAATTGAGGTCTGCTGACTGCAGTGGGAGGGTTATGTCCGGAGGGACCGCCCCCTGGGTGGGGCTGTTCAGCTCTGGCTTTTAGAATGTATGTATAACATCTGACATTCTGCCTAGGTCTTCTCCTGCAAGCAGGGACATAACCCACGTGTAAAGTGTAAAGAGACACTGTGTCAGTCCATGGATGGTAAGAGAAATAGGAATTTTTTTATCCAGAAAAACGGAGCATTGCGGACACGGATGAGATCGGGTGTCAGCGGATGTTCATCCGCTGACACCCGCAATCTCATAGGGACCAATGTATGTCCCTTTTTCATCCGTACACGGATGGATGAAAAAGCGGACATACGGTCCGCTGGTGTGAAAGGGGCCTTAATGTGAAGAATGGTCTTGAGTAAAGATGGAATCGAAGTCTGGTGGGGCAAGTAGGCAAAATAGGAAATGTACTTTGTTTTTTTATGGGGAAGTGTAATTGGGGATGGGTTTGTGGGAAATGTATTATGTGCTTTTTTTTTTTTTCTTTACTTCTGTATCGTGTTTTATGGAAAAAAATAAAATAAATTATTTGATTGGGAAAAAAAAAAAAAAAGGAAACCTTTCATGTGATGCCTCCCAAAAGTATATCTCTAATTGGTTAAAAGTGGTGGTCTCTGGAGTACAGTCTACTTCAAGACCGCAATACGTTGCGGTTTTGAAGTGGTTTACCAGGGTTATACGTGAAGCCATCAGCCAAAACCGCAGATATTTTTTTTTCTAGGTGGCGGTTGGCTTTCTCATGAAAGTGATCTGAGCAGCTCATGAGGCGCTGGGACGCTTTCAGAAGTGGTGGGAGGGGACGTCCCCCCTGCTCCCTCCAGGTTTTTCTCGGGCTTACCATTTTTCCTGGCGTGCCTGAGAAGCGATCCGACGGTGCGGCCGGCTGGTCACGGAGGCGATAAAAGACCAGATCATCTTTGATCGCCTTTATGGCCTTGGACTACAGGAGCGACGTCATGTCGTCACTTCCGGTCCAGGGTGTAAGTAAACATTTTTTTATTTATTTTTTTAAGGCAAAAAGCAAAAAAAAGAAGTTGGATTTTTTGCTTTTAAAAAAGGTAAAGCAGAGATTTGGGGTATTCTTGATCCCTGATCTCTCCATAAAGAGGACCTGTCATCCTTATATCTATTACAAGGGATGTTAACATGCCTTGTGATAGGAATAAAAGTGTAAAAAAAAAAAAAGGGGGGGGGGGGGGACAGTGTAAAAAAAATAAATAATTAAATGCCCCCATGCTCGCACGCAGAACCGAATGCATATGCAAGTCGCACATGCATATGTAAACGGTGTTCGTGCCACATGTGCGATATCGCCACGAACGTTAGAGCAATAATTCTAGCACTACACCTGCTCTGTAACTCTAAACCAGAAATCTGTAAAAATATTTAAAGCGTCGCCTATGGAGATTTTTAAGTATCGTAGTTTGTCGCCATTCCATGAGCGTATGCAGTTTTAAACCACGACATGTTCGGTATCTACTCAGCTTTAACATCTTGCACATTTTACAAAAAATAAATAAAAAAATTGGGGTACATATTGTGTTTTGTTTTAATTCATTAAAGTGTATTCTTTCCCTTAAAACCACTGTGCAAATACCATGTGACATAAAAAATTGCAACAATCTGCATTTTATTCCATAGGATCTCTGCTAAAAAAAAATTATAATGTTTGGGGGTAATAACTAATTTTCTAGCAAAAAATACTGATTTAAACTTGTAAACAAAAAGTGCCAGAAAAAGCCTGGTCTTTAAGTGTTTTTTTTTATTTTTATGTAAGTTACACCCAAGCACATAAATCCCCACCAGCCCCATGTGTAAATGTATGCATCATAGGTGCTTACGCACAAAAAGGTCAATTACACATGTTGTATATTGCTGGGTAAACTCGAGTGGGAGCAATAATTTTAATACCAGACCCCCTCGTAAAGCTAAACTGATAATCTGTAGGTGGGTTTTAAAGCATCGCCTATGAAAAATACAAGGGTACTGAAGTTTGTCGCCATGTCATGGACGCATTCCAATTTAAGGTTTGACATGTTGGGTATTTACTCAGTGCAACCTCATCTATTATATTTTACCAAGAAATCTGGGTAATTTACCTTTGTGGTAAAATCATATAACAAAAAAAAATTTGAACTACCACCATTTTATTCTCTAACGTGCAAAAGGGTTAAGGGTACTCACAGCCAGATACTGATCAAGATCGGTACTGAAGAAAGACCAAAGATACGAACAACAGACTATTACCTGGGACTCGCATTTCTGTCCTCCCACCAGGCAAAGTAGGCCTTTCAAGTGTGATGGTAGATTTTATGGGAGGCAGATTTTCATGCTCTGGATAAGATGGCAATTATGGAATCAGATCAGACCAGGGTCTCAACAGCCATGCCACTAAAGCCAGCGGGTGAGAAGCAGGGTGGAATACGGGCCTTGCATCAGTATATTTGGTCTTTTTGGGAAAAGACCAAAGCTCTTTCAACAGGAGTCTAAGTATGCTTGTGTACCCTGTCCTTCTGGACCAATTCACTCAAGGAGGATTACCAGAACCCTTTTTACCTCCATCTTGTGCAGCAGTTGAGAGAGAATTTTTATTGGAGGGAAAGCACAGATCAGCTTGAATGGAGTCCAAGGAATTACCTGGGCAACTACTGTGAAGATTAGAGAATCCATTGTCCTTGCTACAATTCTGTGCAGTTTGATTGAACATGAAGGAAAGAATGTCCACATCGGTTTCCCTCACCATTAACAGAGAATCTGAAAGATCTCCAGGTGCAGAGCAAATTCTCCAAGGTCTATGGGTTGACAGCTTAGGAAATCTATCTTTCAACTGTCCAAACCAGTGATGTGGATGGCAAAGATAGATGGCAAAGTCTGTTTCTCTTAGGACAACTTGACTTCTGGTGACCCCTAATGGTTTACGTAGGCCACTGCTGTGGTATTGTCTGACTGCAACTTGAGACCTTGCAAAACGAGAGTCCAGCGTTGTAGAGATAATCTGATGGCTCTTCATTCCAGAATGTTAGAGAGTCTCAACTTTGCTGGGGACCAGGTCCCCTTAACTGGTAAGGTTGGCATGTTGTCACCAGGAATTACTTCCCAGAATGCAGGGCAGAGTGATATTCACCATGCCAGAGAAAGATTTGTCTGGCCAGAGAGGTGCATATGTTTGTTCCATGTCATGAGGATGTCCAGTTGAAGTGTCCTGGAGTAAAAAAAAAAAGGGGGGATTGCCTCAGAGCAGGCTACTATTAGGCTCATGCAGAAGCACACAGACAAGTGCCTTTTGGATTTGAGAGTCCGCGTGTGGGACCTTAAAGCAAGGTTCACACTGCTGCGATGCGGGACGATTCCTGTGTGAATTGCATGCAGTGTTTATGGGGTGCGATTTGAGCCAAGGATTTGTATGGCTCAAATCGCTCCAAGCTTATGCCGGAACTTTTTCTGTCTGCACCAGAATCGAATCGCATGGGTGTTCACACCTTTCCTCTGAAGGAACTGGTACCACAATTGATTTGCCACAGCACATGCCAATCACCGTGTCCCAGCCAGTGATTGGCTCAGAGCTTCATGGAAAACAGCACAAAGCTGTGTTCAGTAGGGAATGAAAACTAGATCCCCAGTAAAAGCAGGACAGTACACACAAAAAATACTTGTTAGGTACATATTTAACCCCTTAATTGCCCTAGATGTTAACCCCCTTCCTGCCCAGTGTCAGTACACTGACCATGCATATTATTAGCACTGATCACAGTAATAATTAGTGGCGCAACGGATCGGTGGTGATCCGTGATCTGAACGGGTCACCCTGTTCGGATCACCATGTGATTCGCGGAGCGCTCCGGAGCCTCGGCCATAGGAAAGGCCGCGGCTTCGGCCTAGCTCCGGCCATCTTGGTACACCCGGCGGCCGCCACTGTAATGACGTTTCGACTCACACTCCTGCACAGTACTGATAGTAAGAAGGGGCCAAGCGGACATCTTGTTACACCCAACGGAGTTTTAAATTTCACAGTTATTTTCAACACAAAATGGAGTTTATATGCTTAAATGCAGTATTTGTAAATCCAATGGACTGTTTACATGTTAAATTTTAAAAGCAGCAGCAAACCTGCTGACCTTACATGCTTGCTAATGTGACAGAACACCTCTGATTTTCACATTTAACATTTAGTTAACATTCCACCGAGCTGGTTAGATGTTAGAGACCTTGCGCTCTTCCACCTTTTGTTTGAGAATGCCCGACAGATTCTCAATAGAGTTTAGGTCTGGAGTTATGTTTGGCCAGTCCATCACCTTTACCCTCAGCTTCTTAAGCAAAGCAGTTGTCATCTTGGAGGTGTGTTTGGGGCGTTATGTTGGAATACTGCCAGGCGGCCCAGTCTCCGAAGGGAGGGGATCATGCTCTGCTTCAGCATGTCACAGTACATGTTGGCATTCATGGTTCCCATGAACTGTAGTTCCCCAGTGCTGGCAGCACTCATGCAGCCCTAGACCATGACACTCCCACCACCATGCTTGACTGTAGGCAAGACACTTGTCTTTGTACTCCTCACCTGGTTGCCACCACACACGCTTGACACCATCTGGACCAAATAAGTTTATCTTGTTCTCATCAGACCACAGGACATGGTTCCAGTAATCCATGTCCTTGGTCTGCTTGTCTTCAGCAAACTGGTGCAGGCTTTCTTGTGCATCATCTTTAGAAGAGGATTCCTTCTGGGACAACCAGCCATGCTGACCAATTTGATGCAGTGTGTGGAGTATGGTCTGAGCACTAACAGGCTGACCCCCTTACCCCATCAACCTCTGCAGCAATGCTGGCAGCACTCATATGTCTATTTCCCAAAGACAACCTCTGGATATGACACTGAGCACGTGCACTCAACTTCTTTGGTCGACCATGGCGAGGCCTGTTCTGAGTGGAACCTGTCCTGTTAAACTGCTGTATGGTCTTGGCCAACGTGCTGCAGCTCAGTTTCAGGGTCTTGGCAATATTCTTATAGCCTAGGCCATCTTTATGTAGAGCAACAATTCTCTTTTTCAGATCGTCAGAGTTCTTTGCCATGAGGTGCCATGTTGAACTTCCAGTGACCAGTATGAGAGAGTGAGAGCGATAAATTTAACACAACTGCTCCCCATTCACACCTGAGACCTTGTGACACTGAGGGGAAAATGGCTAATTGAGCCCAATTTGGACATTTTCACTTATGGGTGTACTTACTTTTGTTGCCAGCGGTTTAGACATTAATGGCTGTGTATTGAGGTTTTTTTTTTTTTTTTTTTTAAGGGGACAGCAAATTTACACTTATACAAGTTGTACACTCACTACTTTACATTGTAGCAAAGTGTAATTTCTTTAGTGTTCTCGCATAAAAAGATAAAATAAAACACTTACAAAAATGTAATCTCACTTTTGTGAGATACTGTATAGCTCAGGGTCTATGAATATCTTAGCCGGTCCTGTAAGATTAAAAAATAGACTTTTTATTTATTTTGCCAGCCTCTTCATGCCCACAGAGGCTTGTCCTTGGCTGGGGGGAAACAGCTTCTGCTAGGCAAAGACTAGTTCAATCAGTGGTTTGACAGTGGAGAGCAGCTGTCAAGAAGCCATAGCTTATAAAATGCAGAGGATGAAAAATCCTTTGCAGCTTCCACCACAGTATGTGTGTCCCCATCCCTTTCTGCCATTTCAGTCTGAAAAGAGCTTGGGGGGGTTTCCATCTCTGATTTAGGAACTGTATTATGAGGGAGAGGAAGTGTAGAGGTTTGACCCCTGGAAACTGAAGGTTCTTCCTAGAACAATAAGCAGTAAGATCTTGATAAAAAAAAGCCACTGGAGGTCTCAAAATTCACATAGTGCAGGTAAGATCAAAAAGAAAATAAAAAGATAAAAATTCTGTAAACTGACCACTTGACACTATTGCATATAACCAATGTATGACATGAGATGCAAAAACAGCAGCAGATCAGCAACAACTATTTTCTAACATTTAAAAATGTACACCCCAAATGTGTACATCTTATGGGCCCTTAAGATTTAAATCATTGTATTCTTGCGAGATAGCATGTGGCAAAAACCCCCCCCAAAAAAACAGAAGCATAAGATTTACCCACTAATACAAATACATCCAGTGATCAACTTAGATACAGAGTTAGAGCTCCCCCTTGTGGGTCACATATAATATCCACACCCATAAAAGGTAGCCGTCTATACAGTTGCTGTGGGAACCTTTCTGAGATGGGGAGGGGGGGATATCCAAAACACATTTAAACAGATGGCACTTGACTTAGGACCTAGTCTAGTCCCATTGCGCATTCCCCCTCTCCAGCACAGCACAACAAGGATATATGGTATGCTTATTACACCAGCTAGACCCAAGAGAAATATATAGACGTCATTCATTTGACTCCAGGGAGAACAAACAACTCACCTTCGCAAATCCAATGTTAAATTAATAGACCAACAAAACACCAAGCAGCTTCATCACACTAATACAGCATTAGATAATTATATGCAAAATAAATACACAGACCACACAGGCCTAGAAAAAAAATACAATAAAAACACACATACAGTACAGTATATATTCACACACATATGTACAGTCACATGTCCCAAGACCCAAAGAAACTCCTGTGAGACTTAAAGTAAAACTTTTTCATTGGTTTTGGATAGAGTGGAGAGGGATTTGAATTCCTTTGAGTTTTTATTGCCGTCTGTACCCACATTAGGGGGATTCACTCGCTCTATTTGTTCTATTTACCACTGGCATTGAAAGTGAAAATAAAAGAAAATCCCAGATTTTAGGTTGTCTTCAGAAAAGTAATACAGGGGAAATTGGGGACACTAGTTCTAGTGGCCTGGGGGTCCCAAAGTAATTCCCTTAAATTTATAGGGATTTCCTCCCACTTCCTGTTTTGGGGATGGGACAGGAAAAAAAGCCAAATCTCCCCAATGGGGCACAGATGGCAAAAAATAAGTCAACAAGAGGTATAACCCTTCCCTACTCTATCCCAAATAAAAAAAAGTTTTGCCTATAGTTCTATTTAAAGAGAATCTCCCACTGCTGGTCTCCTAAAAATGGAATGTTGTCTGGTTGTGTTGGTCTTCTGTACAGAAGAGTCGTGCCCCTTAAGCAAGCATGCAGCAAGTAAAGGACACAGAAAAATCCTCACTTCTAAATGTGTTGGCAATTTGACTCCCAATGAACTGAAGCTGCTGTACAAGAATGACAGCCAGACAAACTAGCATTTTCAGACCAGGCCAGGAATGGCAACCTACTACTGTAATTCTCTGATGACAGGTTGCCTTTTAAAAGCAATTGCTATTAACATGTAAAAAAAGGGGGAAGCTGTAAATGGTATCAGTGGTTTTTAAACAGACCCTGTCACTTGTTCATTAAAGGGCAAGGTGACAGGGTCTCTATAAGCTGTAGTTCAATACAGACAGTTTAAACAGACCTCACTTGTGCACTAGGTGCATCGGATTCCTGAAGTCTATACTCTATAACCCCGCTCTATGCCTGAATTTGACTGGTGTCTGTGGGGAACCTCTAACACTTTGATATAGAAAGGATTCTGTCCTGAACTAAAAAAAAAAAAAAAGGGCCATAAAAGCAGGTCCCTGACATAAGGGAGTTGGGTGTAATAGTAAACTGTATCAATTATTGAAAGAAAAACCTTAAGCATCTCAATATTTCAATTTAAGTTTTGACTTGAGCAACTTTTTACTACATATAGAGGTGTTGATGTTTAAATTAAGTGTTTTGGATAATCCCATAGCTCTAACAGACTTGATGATGAACACACCAACAAAGATCAGTCAGAAGAATAGTTGTTTTGGTGTTACCTCGATGAACATATAGGTGAACTTCTGTCAAGATGTCATGAAGAGCCAGGCCCTTTAACGTCTTTAATTCCATTATATCTGAAAATGTCACTTTTAAGGTGCATCTTTTTTTTTTTTTGAGCAATGGATCACATTTACAGACAGCAAATGAGAAAAACTCTGACCGCTTAAAAAACGGGAACCACATCATCTATCATTATAAAATTGCAGAAGCTCCCAGTGACCTCAGAGACCAAAATCAAAAAGGAATACAGAAAACCATGAAAACCAGCTACCAATAGGTAAAAATTTGCGATATATACTATGCTGTCCTGGAAGATTTCTGGAGCTTGGAGTTACCAGGTAACTAACTTCCTAATCATCTTCCAGGATAGCATATGACAAGGACAAAAACACCCATTAGGAAGGGAAGCCAGCCCATCTGCAGAACCTTTCTGCCAAAGGCATGGTCCTGGCTGGATAAAAGTTCAATCTGACTAATGACTTAAAAAGGTTTGGAAGTTTGTCCAGGAGGCTGCTTCCAAATCTGCTCAGACGAAGCACCCACTTTTTTGACTCACGAGGAGGCCAAAGCCCTGGTCCAATGTGCTGTAATGCGTTCTGAAGACTTTAGCAATTCAGCCCAATAATGATGTTGCAATGGTATTTTTGAT
Organism: Rana muscosa; assembly: GCA_029206835.1. Taxonomy (NCBI): domain Eukaryota; kingdom Metazoa; phylum Chordata; class Amphibia; order Anura; family Ranidae; genus Rana; species Rana muscosa. Next base: position 975,553,397 of record CM055116.1, on the reverse strand, counting down.
CCATCTTGCCATTGTTATGTCTTGCTATTTTTTGTTACCGTTTCCCTTCTTTAAAACAGAACAGGCTGCAGAACTTCCTTCAAGACTTCGTAATCTCTAGATCTCCAAGAATTTTCTGACAGCTCTACAGTAAAAAGCCTTGTCCTTCTCATTAGTGGGGTTAATGCAGAAACAATGGTTACTTCCCGTGTTCTGTGGAAGTAGCCACAGTTTGGTATAGAGATTGTTTTGTCTGGTAAAATAATGCACTAGGGCTCTACTACATAGAAGAACTCACAAATTTTACTAACGCTCCAAGCCAATACCACTGCTACCAGAAAGACTGTTTTAGGAGTTAAGATTTTCTCTGAGCAATTTTATATGAGGGGAGGGGTTTAAGGACATTTTGCTTTGCATTTCTATTTTAAACTGAATATGTCGTTAACACCAATATTTTCTATCTTAGCTTTACTTTCAACCTGCGTATACGGCATTGAGCCGGCACAATCACACTATCAATTCAAAAAGCTCTCTTACTGAACAAGAGCAGATATTACTGACCCCCCTCCCCCTTAAAAAGGTTGTACAATTAGTAGTACAATTAGTTACATCGCTGCTCCCCTTTCCCTCGTCTCAGGCTTGGATGAGAAAACCGGGGACTACTGGCCACTGCTGCTCCCAGTCAAAACCTATGAGCAGATATCGGGGGTGGGGCCAAGACAGGCTGTGTCTAAATAGACGCAAATAGCCCGGTTCAGGATCAAGCGCGCACAAGTGCCTCCTGGTTTCCTATTCACTATCCACATCTGAATCAGACCTCAAATAAGAACCTACTAGTCTCTAGTGGTCACTTGTGTTTATCATTCTGGTGCACTGCAAAAACTGGAATCAACGTATTTGCCATAATGCTTTGCACCAATTACCATGAAATAGTGAAGTTACATATGGCGCTTTTCCTATGATCCAAACCAGAGTCTGCCCAACTCCAGCAAATTAAACCAATGGTAATCTCTCATAGGCTTTAACAATTTGTTAATGCCTATGCCTAAGACCCCTTTCACACTGGGGCGGTTTGCAGGCGCTATTGCGCTAAAAATAACGCCTGCAAACCGACCTGAAACAGCGGCTGCTGTTTCTCCAGTGAGAAAGCCCGAGGGCTTTCACACTGGAGTGGTGCGCTAGCAGGACCTCTCCAAAAGAGCGGTGAAGGAGCGGTGTGTGTGTTTATTGCTCCTCCACTGCTCCTGCCCATTGAAAGCAATGGGACACCGTGGCTATACAGCCGGAAATGCCCATTGCCGGCAGTATGAACCCTTTTTCGGCCGCTAGCGGGGGGTAAAACCGCACCGCTAGCGGCCGAATACCGCTGCAAATCCGACGGTAAAGCGCCGCTTTACCGCCACCGCACCTCCCGCCCCAGTGTGAAAGGGGCCTAATAGTTCAGAGAAAAGAACATTATCACTAATACAATAAGTGAGCCTGTTGGCAAAATATAATGAGGCAACTACCTGGAGTTAAAGTAAGCAAGTCACACCGGCGATTAAGGACAGTGCGAATTGTAATGGCAGTTCTTGCTGCATCTCTTAGCAGCTAGATGGGACCACCGACCCAGTTCACCATAATAAGAGGTCACCAGCAGCTGCTATTCGTGGCTCTCTACACAATCAGCAATTACCTGCAGTAATCGCTGCTGGATGCACATCCAGCAGCGATCACCACAGGTAATTCCTGGCTGTACAGACAGCAGCAAATTGTAGCGGTTGCACAAACCCGCTGAGAGCCACAGCACGAAACTTTGAATTATCCTGCTACTCTGCCTGTAATCGCTGGCTGTGCAGACAGTTGCAAATAGCTTCAGCCACCTGTCATTAAAGTGAACCAGGCCAGCGTCGGCACCTACCCACTGAGACACGCAGCACAAATCGGATTCCTGCTGCTACTATTCGCACCAGCCCTAATTGCCGGTGTAAATGTAGCCTCAAGTTGCTTTAACTATCATAAAGCACACTGGGATAAATTTTTATAGAGAAAAGAAAACGGCAAAAGCTGTTTTGTAAAATAGCAACCAAACCGAATCAATTTTTTCCATAAAATCACAACACCACAACAAAACAAGAGAAGAGTAAGCACCTCTACATGTTGACTTAACAAAAATTTTATTAAAACTCACAAATGGCCATGTGCTCAATCAAAACTGGGACTTGATCGCTCATCTCTAGGGAGAAAAATGCCACAGGAGATCTGTGTATCTACCTGCCAGATGGGGAGGAAGCCAGACGAGAAACCATCCAGCATTCAAAGAGAGGGCTGGAATGCACCTGGACCACACTGTCAGCGTGATAACATCACCGGAACAACCAATTTAAATAACATTTCTGCTCAAGTCTACACTTTTCCTTCTCTTTTTTTTTTGCCCATTAGAGCCTGCTTCTTGCTCCAGGGATCAGCCTGCCCAAGTTGATGGACTTATAGGACTTTACATAACTTTTTATCGCTTAACTGACTTATTGTATTTGGTTTTCACATTATTTTTGCCTTTTATTATTACCCCTGGAGTGCTGATCCCATTGTGCCTAATCCCTTGTATTTTTCCATAAAATGAAAGGTAAAACTAAATTGGTAGCTACTGCCACCAATTCCACCATAAGGTAATATTTTTTTCACGATTTATTTTTAAATCAGCTCCCACGTCATAAACAGTGGATCCAACACTTGTACATCTATTGCCCCCAATTGTTGTATTACAAACTGTATAGAGGATACTATTATAGGCGGTGGTGAAGTCTTTGTTGAGCATCCAGTCTAGAATGTTGGCTATATCCGATCTCAAGGGATGCCCAGTGCAGGTATATACTGTGTCTTCAGTTACATTTCCATAAGCCATGTTTGTACTCTGCAGAAAAAAAAAGTCAATTAAATAAATTGCAAGTCAACAAAATGCCCTCTACCCCAATCAAAATGTTTTAAGGTCAAGAACTGCAAAAAGATTTGGTTCTAAAATTAGGATTTTTGGACCTGTAAAATCCTTTCTTGGAGTACATCACAGAACACAGAGGACTTCATATTCATGACTACTTGGGTTGTGCTGCGACCTTCAGCTAAATGGACACTGGCCAATAAAAATGCAAGAGAAACCAAACAAACATAACCCAACCCAGCTCCATTTAACCTCAGTTTTCTAGCAAACAATGGGGAACAGACAAGAGGGGAGGGAGCTCTGTGTCCTGCGATGTACGACAAAGAAGATATATTACAGGTAATCTTAAAATTCTTAAACTTACATTACAGGACACACAGACATTCATATTCATAAGTACTTAGGAAGTCCAAAATCACTGAACATAAGGGGATGACCAACACAGCAACAAGATTAAAAATGCAGAAAACCCAGAACAGAAGAAGAGGGAGAACCCCACTTTAAAGCCACCTGCAAGACATTCTGCCCAAAACTGGCATAAACAGAGGTGTAAACATCTACTTGGGAGAACTTTGTGCATATATAAAGAAAGAACCAAGCAGCAGCCTTTCAAACTTGAATAGAATCTTGATGCTGAATAGCTCAGGAAGCACTGACCGTTTTGGTGGACTAGGCCTTGACTGGCAAAGGGGGAACCTTGCCCCTGATAGAAAAGGCCTCAGAAATGAGCTGATGAATCTACATAGAAATAGTGGATTGAGAAGCAGCCTGACCTTTAAGAGGAGACTCGGGCAGAACACATAGGGAATCAGACTGTTGATACAAAGCCTTCAGACTTCATATAAACTCGATCATCATCCAAAAAGAGTGAAGAAACGTTCCTTAGGAGGCTTGGGATTAGGACAAAAACCAGAGTTAGACTTATTGAAAACTCTTTTTCTGGGAGTCCTCCAGGACAGCACAAAATGTAGAACTCCTCCTACCAGGAAAGAACTGTAGGACAGCTCTAACAGAAAAACACAGATGCATAATAAAACATTAAAGGATAGGAATCCGGCTGTCATGGAAGACTCCTAGAAAAGGCGTCATCAGTAAGTCTAAGGCCCCTTTCACACTAGCGGACCGTATGTCCGCTTTTTCATCCATCCGTTTACATAGGGACATACATTGGTCCCTATGAGATCGCGGGTGTCAGCGGATGAACATCCGCTGACACCCGATCTCATCCGGGTCCGCAATCCTCCGATTCTGCAGACGGAGGAAAATCCTATTTTTCTATCCGTCTGCAGAGCGGATCGGATGAACACGGACAGATGGTCCGTGTTTATCTGATCCCCCCATAGGGGAGAGCGGAGATCTGACAGGGCGGTCCCTGCACAGTGTGCAGGGACTGCCCTGTCATCCGCCAGCTCAGCGGGGATCAGCGGAGCGATCCCCGCTGAGCAAGCGGAGGTTCACGGGGTGGATCTTCACAGATCCGTCCCGTGTGAAAGGGGCCCAACTCTGGTTTTCGCAAGTTGACTTCCAAGACAGCCCGAGACGATAAGCAAGAATTTACCCCCTAGGGAAGGACCATTACCTGGAAGACTTTGCGTCCAAACGCCTGATCTTGACTAGACAGAAGATCCAAGTGATAAGGTTTAACAAAAGTTGAATAATTGGACCATGTAGCTGCTTTGCAAGTTTGCTCAGGCGAGGCACCAGCTCTCTTGGGTCATGTTGACAAGGGTACAAGGGTCTTGTTAAATGTGCATTAATAAATAGAGGGGAAACATTCATAAGCTTATAAGCTTTAGAAATAGCTAATCGTCTATAGCTAGCTATGGTGGACTTGGATGCACTATAACCCTTATGTGACCTGAAAAAAAAAAAAAAAGAATCCGACTCTTAAAACCCTTCAAGAAACAAGACTTCTTACATCCAAAAGACTAAACCTTTTTTCCCCCTTGCTACTGGGAGAGGAACAGAATGTAGATAAAACGACGTCTTGAGAACTGTGGCAAAAAGAGGCTACCTTAGGTAAAAAGCCTGGATCCATTTTGAGGACTAATATAGCCTCGGAAATAAACAAGAAGGGTCCCCTAATCGAAAGCACTTGCAACTCGCTTAGCCTACGGGCGAAAGTAATTGCAAAAATAAAAACTTTTTTAATGTTAGAAGTTTTACTGACAATTTCTCTGGCGTTCAAAAGGATTCAAAACAAGTGTTTTAAAGACTAAAGACAAATCCCAGAACAGGCAAGATTTAAAATAGAAGTCAACCCTAACACTAAAATCCCTGCATCTACAGACATCCACGATCTAACACTAACCTATCTAGCCCTGTAGAGAAGAAATTAGTATACATACCTTTTTTGAAGCCAATCCGGTCTTCAGCGGTAGAAGTTCTGCAGAGAAGACAGCCGACAACAATGGAAATTAATGGGGAGGGATGTCACCCATGGAGTTACTATTCAGTTTCCATTTTTGGCTGCCTCCTTTGCAACCGCCTCTACAGCGAAGCTGCAGCTGACAACTCAGTGTGGAATCGGGTCGGATCGGCTTCAAAAAAGGTATACCGATTTCTTCTTTACAGGACTAGATGTTAGTGTTTGATCGTGGATGTTTGTAGATGTGGGGATTTTAGTGTTAGGGTGGATTTCTACTTTAACCACTTCCCGCCCAAGGACGTCATATGACGTGATTGACTTTCAGTGGGGATATCTGAATGATGCCTGCAGCTACAGATATCACTATTTTCAGCCGGCGATTCTGTGCACCATAAAAATTACCATAGCGACAATTGCGCCGCTTGATCGTTCCTATAGGTGACGGGAGGGGACATCCCCCCTCTTCCGCCACCATCCGGTGCTTCTCCGGGCTCTCCCGTGCCATTGGGGACCCGGAGAAACGATCAGCCGGCGCCGGATGGGAAGCAGAGAGTTCTGGTGACCAGATAGTCACCAGGCATCTCTATGACCGTCAGAGGCCCGGGCACGGCGTTATGACGTCACGCCCGGGGAACCCGGAAGTAAACAAAGCCGCAATCGCGGCTGTCGGCATGAGATCGGTGATTTTTTTTCACAATCTCGTGCTTTCCAGCCTGGAGGAGAGATGTGGGGTCTCATTGACCCCACATCTCTCCATAAAGAGGACCTGTCACAATATATTCCTATTACAAGGGATGTTTACATTCCTTGTAATAGGAATAAAAGTAATCAAAAAAATTCAAATGTAAAAAAAGAGCAAAAATAAAAAAAAATTAAGTAAAATAAAATGTAAACTTTTTTTTAGTTTTTTTTAAAAACACCCCTGTCCCATGTAGCTCGCACTCAGAAGCGAACACACACGCAAGTCCCGCCCACATATGTAAACGCCGTTCAAACTACACGTGAGGTATCGCCACGTGCGTTAGAGCGTGAGCAACAATTCTTTCATTAGACCTCCTCTAACTCTAAACTGGTAACCTGTTAAAAAAAAATTAAGCATCGCCTATGAAGATTTTTAAGTACTGAAGTTTGGCACCATTCCATGAGTGTGCGCAATTTTAAAACGTGACATGTTAGGTATCTATTTACTCGGCATAACAATCTTTCACATTATGCAAAAAAATTGAGCTAACTTTACTGTTTTGTTATTTAATTTATGAATCCGTTTTTTTTTCCCAAACAAAGGGCGTTTGAAAAATTATTGCGCAAATACCTTGCCAGATAAAAAAGTTGCAATGACCGCCATTTTATTCCCTAGGGTATCTGCTAAAAAAACATATATAGTGTTTGGGGGTTCGGAGTAATTTTCTAGCAAAAAAATGATGATTTTTGTATGTAGGAGAGGAGTGCCAGAATAGGCCCGGTATGGAAGTGGATAAACACTACTGGCCTAGATCTGAAAGCTGCCTTAAAAAATGTTTTGCCACAAATGTGTCCTGTAAAAGAGAAACCTGGAGGAAAACACTAAGTGCAGAAGCCTGAACTTTAAGCGTGCTGACAGAAAGACCACGGTCAGCCACACCCTGGAAGACATCAAAAATTTATAGAATATCCGGGTACTCTCGCTAATGCGCCACAACTTTAGCAGAAACAGCCCTGGTCTCAAGCTTTACACGGTTCACCAGTGTCCTAATGACCTTGTCTGAAAATCCCTGAAACTTTACGAGCTGTTCTTCAGAAACCACGCTGACAGTTTCAGGGATGCCACATGCAGATATAGTACAAGTCCCTGCGAGATCAAATCTTCCCTTAATGGAAGAAAAAAAACAAAAAAACAAACAGAGGACCCAAAGTCAGTCTCTTCAGAAGAGAAAACAGTCTTCCAAATAGGAGCTACTAGAATAAGATGTTTTTTTCCCGACTGAAATTTCTGGAGAACTTCTGGAAAGAGTTTCATCGGAGGGAACGCAAATAACCAAGGGTTCGCCAGAGTGTCTATCCCCATTGTCTGATCCTGAGGGTTTAGAGAAGAATTTTTCTACCTTCTTGTCCCAGGAAGCAGAGATCTGCATCAGATCTTCCCCACACTACAGTGATAGCTGAAAAGACTTCTGGATTGAAAGACCAATCGTCCTGCCTCATCTGGTAACAGTGTTGTTCATCTTACGTTAAAAAAGTAATTAGATACAGTTACAAATTACTTCTTCCAAAAAGTAATTTAGTAACTCAGTTACTACATTGAAAAATGAGTTACTCAGCAAAGTAACTATATTGGTTATATTATATATACACACAGGGGCGGGGTGGTAGAAGGATGATATATATGTAATTTTTTCAGTGTATAAAAATAATAGGAGGGATAACAATAAATAATATTGGTTATGTGCCCAAAGTCTCACTGTGCCCAAAGCCTCACTGTGCCCAAAGCCTCACTGTGCCCGAAGCCTCACTGTGCCCAAAGCCTCACTGTCTGTGCCTGGCAGTAGTCCCTTACTTGATCGGCGGCGTCCCGACAGCCATTCCAGTATTCAAAAGCCGCGTCTCCTCCTCGTCTGCGATAGGGGGAACACTCAATTTCCCAGCATTCAGTGTTCCGCCTATCACGGACATCCGCTCATCCTCATAACACAGACGAGGATGAGCGGATGTCCGTGATAGGCGGAACACTGCCTGCTGTGAAATTGAGTGTTCCGCCTATCGCAGATGACGAGGACTCGGCAGGCGCGGCTTTTGAACACTGCAATGGCCGCCGTCTGTCTGCATGACAGGCTGATCAGGTAGGCAGACGGCGGCTTGCAGTTAGTGTTACATTAAATCTACTCGCGACGGCTGCGGTGAGTAGATGTAATTGGGGAAACGCCGCCCAAGTAATGGGAACGGCGGTGCCATGAGGGGAAGAGTAATCAGTTAGATTACCCATTACCCCAAAAAGTGGCTACGTTACCTAACGCCGTTTATTTAAATGGCGTTAGTTACAACACTGCCTGGTAATGGCTGAGGTAACCTACTAGGGAATTCTGATCACCCTTCAGATGAATGGCAGAGATTTATTTCTGCCCAGGAAAGAATGCTGTGAGCCATCGCCTAAAGAAATGGCCTTCTTGCGCCCGTACGCCACCATGGTCACATTGTCTGACCGAATTTGATGACAATCTTTTACTTCTTGAAGTTTAAGTATTTATTTCTCTTAACATCCATGGACTGACACGGTGTCACTTTACACGTGGGTTATGTCCCTGCTTGCAGGAGAAGACCTAGGCAGAATGTGAAATGTTATACATACATTCTAAAAGCCAGAGCTGAACAGCCCCACCCAGGGGGCGGTCCCTCCGGACATAACCCTCCCACTACAGTCAGCAGACTTCAGTTTTTTTCTGCCTAGCAGAAGGAGAAGACGTGGCTCTCTCAGGAGCCAGTCTCCTGACCTATTTTTATTCCTTTTCTGGAATTCTTTTTTATTTTATTTTTGAGAATTTTCTATCAACTGTCGGCTGGGCAACAGGTTGGGTACAAGATATCCTTGTAGTCTTCCCTGTCCGACCATCGAGCGTGCTGATCCTCGCCTTGTGTGCGTGAGACTCAGTTCACGACAGGCCCCATGACTCCAGGGGTGGCTGGGTTTGCTTTCATGCTCCCACGGTCCTCTCAAGACTGAACAGTTCCTGACTGACTGTATCTTTCGCGGTGGACCGGGCCGACAGCTACTCAGTACTGCACTGTGATAGTCCTGTCAGAAACACACCAGTGGATCCCTCAGGGGACGGGTAAGTAGTCTCTCCTGCCTGCAGGTGAATACAAAAGGCTGTGTGTTTCTCTGTGGGGGATTTTCCCTGTCTCCCCATGTATTTCATTGTCACTCTCTGTCACCATTGCTGGCGCTGTGCTGTGTGGGGTGCCTGGGGGTCACACTGTTCTTGGAGGGGCTAATGCTGGTCTGCAGATATGCTTGGGGCCTTTTTTTGTGCGTTTTGGGGCCTGAGCGCCGAGTGGCGCTGTGTTTTTTTTTTCACTTTTGCTGAGTCATGGCGGCCATCTTGCCGTGGAACGCCTCAGTGAAGTGCGGCGGCCATTTTCTTGTAGCCCGTGCGCTCTTCAGCACTAGTTTTGGCCTCTAGCACTGCTGTAACAGCGCACATCTCCTCACAATCTCCTCACAGCTCACCAGCGCTGACACAGCGCGGTACAGACAGCGGAACTGAGCGGTCCCTGGTCCGGTTTGGTGAGTCCCCTGGGCGCCCCCTCCTCAGTCAGCACAGCCTGTGGGTGGACTTTTTATCTGAGGAGTCTCAGAGGGGGGCAATATGGAGTCTCTGTCACCAGCTTCCCCTAAATGTCAGTGGACAACAGGCAGTGCTTCAGCACCTGTGGTCCCTAGGGACCAGTTGTGGGCAGTCCTGGAATCATTTCTGACCAGGATGGGAGCTGTGTGCAAGCGCAAGGGAGCAAAAAAGCGCCCTCTCCCCACTTTACTTCATGAGGGCAGTGCGCTGATTCAGATATGGGCCTAGCCACTACCGCTCAGGACCCTAGTTCTGAATGTATTGGATGGTTTTGAACAGGACATTCCTTATGAGGAAAACTCCAGTTCTGAGTCAGTAAATGACAGGGCGCTTGTTAGTGTACTCATGACTGCGGTGAGGGACACTCTCAAGCTAAAATGCTGCGGATGCAGAACCTCAGGCGGATACAGTCTCCTTTGGTTCTTTTAAGGCCAGGCCTTCTAAAGAGGTTTTTCCATATGTACTTTTTGACCAGCTCATTGATAAGGTCTGGGAAAAGCAGCAGAAGAATTTTTGTTTTTTTTATGGTCCCGCGGCGTTTGTCTATCAGATACCCCTTGAAGATGCCCTACTTAAAAAGTGGGCTTCTCCCCCAGGATCGACCTTCCAGTCGCCCGGTTGAACAAGGCCATCACTCTCCCGATGGAGGGGACTCCTGCATTTGAGGACCCCAATGACAGGAGGTCAGAAGTGGTGAGCAGAGCCATGTTTGCCTTGTTGGGATCCGCCCTACAGCCTGTGGTAGCGGCGACCCTTGTGTCTTAAACACTTACAGGTTGGGCAAAAATGTTGCACCTAGCTGTACAGGAGCATAATCTTCCTCCAGACACAGTTGCTTTGGCCCACCAACTGGTTCAGGGCCTGGTTTATGTGTGCGACGCCACGTTGGACGCGGCCCCGTTAATATCCAGGGCCTCTGTCTCGGCGGTGGTATTGCGTCGTCTTATCTGGTTGAAGTGCTGGTCTGCTGACCTAGCCTTAGGAAGCTCCTGACGGATCTACCATTTAAAAGGTGGTAGACCTTTCGGTGCTGCTCTGGATGACATCGTCATGGATGTCATGGGAGGTAAAAGCACTCTTCTTCCTTAGACTAGCAAGGGTGAGGAGGCCCGCCGCAAACAGGGGCCTTCCTTTCCAGCAAAACGGGTTTTTTTCGTCAGTCAGAGTCCACGGGTAGGCCCTCTCAGCAGTGCGGCTGGTGGGCACAAGTGCCCCTGGGTGCGTAAGCCGAACAAGCGGCTCCCAAGCCCGCCTCCGCGTGAAGTCTTGCCTCCGCCCGACTCTGGGGGGGGGGGGGGGGCGACTTCGCAGGTCACGAATCGGTGGTCCTCCCGAATCTCAGACTGGTGGGTGTGCGAGGTGGTCACCTCAGGATACAGGATAGTATTCCGATCCTGGCCCCCAGACAGATTCTTTCCCTCAAATCTTCCTCTCCTTCCTACCTGTCGGGCAGCCCTCTTGGGGGCTGTACAGGATTTGATCAGGTCCGGAGTGATTGTGCCGGTTCCGTCACAGGAGAGTTTTCAGGGATTCTACTCGAATCTGTTTGTCGTCCCAAAAATAGGACGTGGTTCGACCTATCCTGGACCTCAAGGCCCTGAATGCCTTTGAGAAGGTGCAGAAATTCCGCATGGAATCCATTCGCACGGTGATCGCTACACTCCACCAAAGGGATTTTCTTCTGGCGTCCTTGGACTTCAAGGACGCCTACTTGCATGTTCCGATCTGCGCAAGTCACCAGAAGTTTCTGCGCTTTGCGATCAGCGAAGTCCACCATCGATTGTGGCTCTTCCTTTCGGCCTAGCCTCGGCACCAAGGGTGTTCACCAAGATGCTTGCTCCGGTTCTAGCCTTCGGTTACAGCGAGGTATTGCTGTCGTGGGCTATCTGGACGATCTTCTGCTAAGAGCAGAAAGTGGATCAGACTTAGAGGAAAGGTGACTATCGTCAATTAGACCCTCAGGGACTCGGGTGGTTCCTGAACATTCAGGAGTCAGTCCTGGTCCCGACTCAGTGTCTGGAGTATTTAGTTCCGATTCTGGACTCCTTGGAGGCAAAGGTATCCTACCTCTGGAGAAGTTGCTGACACTTCAGTCTGCGGTGCGGGTGCTGACATCTCAAAAATGGTTGTCAATCCGTTTTTTGCATGAGAGTCCCGAGACTCGTGGTGGCCTCCTTCGCGGCCGTTCCGTATGCCCAATCACACACCAGGGCATTGCAGAAGGAGATCTTGTCCACCTGGGACAAATCCCCGTTGTCCTTGGATCTTCAGATCCAGGTGATTCACCTGGTCAGGGCGCCCCTGACATGGTGGTTGAGATCCTCGGCTCTTCGGTCCGGAAAGTCGTTCCCCTCCCATCCAATGGACGGTACTCACGACGGACATCAGCCTGACGGGCTGGGGTGGAGTCTGGGGAGTCCTGTCGGCTCAGGCCTTGGACTCCGGACGAGCCCGTTTACCAATCACTGTTCTGGAAATACGGGCCATCGGACTGTGTCTCTCCTCAGGTCGGAGAGAGTACGGGGTCGCTCCATCAGGAGCCAGTCGGACACCGCCACGGCGGTGGCGTATGTAAACCATCAAGGGGGAACTCGGAGCTCAGCTGCGGCTTCCGAGGTAGTCCGTATCCTGAAGTGGGCCGGAAGAAACGTGCCGGCTCTGTAGGCCATTTTACATTCTGGGCATAGACAATGGGCAGGCGGACTATCTGAGTCGCCAATCGCCAGACACCGGACCAAGAAGAGTGTTCCTTGCATATTTCAACTCCTTTACCGACGGTGGGGCACGCCGGATGTGGACCTGATGGCCTCTCGACTCAATCGCAAAGGTCGAGGTTGTGGCCAGATCCAGGGATCCTTGGGCGATGCCTGGGATGCGTTGGTGGCCCCATAGGGTCCTTATCGCCTGATATAAACTCCGGCGATCCTAATTGTTCCGGATTGGCCTCAGCATCACTGGTACGCTGATCTGGTACGTCTCGTCGCGGATGTTCCCTGGCGGTTGCCGATGAGGGAGGACCTTCAGTCTCAAGGTCCTATGTTTCATCCGGCTTACAGTCTCTGGCTTTAACGGCAGGGCTGTTAAAAGCCAGGTGTTGAGGGACCGAGGTCTCTCGGACTCGGTCATTTTGACCATGTTAAGGACACGGAAGTCTTCCTCCAGGCAGATCTATCACCGTGCCTGGAAAGCTTATATCGCCATGTGCGAAGCGCTGGACTGGCGTCCTCGGACGTATTCCGTCCCCAGAATCCTGCGTCCTCTGCAGTGTGGAGTGACCCAAAAGCTTGCTTTGAGTACCATCAAGGATCAGATTTCGGCCTTGGCCGTCTTCTTTCAGCGACCTCTAGCGGGTCATTTTCTTGGTTAGCACCTTGTGTTGGGGGTTCGCCATGTGCTCCCTCCTGTCAAGCCTCCTCTCCCACCGTGGGATCTGAATTTGGTGCTCTCGGTCCTCCAGGAACCTCCTTTTGGGAATATCCGGGATATTCCCCTCTTGTCTTGTCTCAGAAGGTGGCCTTTTTAGTGGCAATCACTTCTGTTTGACGAGTGTCTGAGTTGGCGGCTTTGTCCTGCAAGTCGCCATATTTAGTCATCCATAAGGATAAGGCGGTGTTGCATCTGCGACCTTCCTTTTTTGCCAAAGGTGGTGTCGACCTTTCACCTACATGAGGACATTGCCCTCCCGTCCTTGTATCCTCACCCATCGCATCCCAGAGAGTTTGCGCTGCACATACTGGAGGTGGTACGAGCTTTACGGGTGTACCTGTCTGCTACTGCTTCTATTCGGAAGTCCGACTCACTGTTTGTGACTGTCTCTGGTCCATAACAGGGCCAAGCAGTTTCGTCTGCCATAATTTTTTAGGGGAATCAGACAAACCGTCATTCAAGCCTATGCTCTCAAAGGGCGGGCGCCTCCCTTTCCGGTTACGGTGCATTCCACCAGGGCAATTGGTGCTTCCTGGGTTTCCCGACATCAAGCGTCGGTTGCACAAGTGTGCAAGGCGGCGACCTGGTCGTCTGTTCATGCCTTTTAAGTTTTATAAGGTTAATGTGGCTGCATCTTCGGATGCTTCCTTCGACCGCAGGGTGCTGCAGGCCGCTGTTTAAAGTTGCGACTCCTCCGTTGAGGAGCTCTGCCTTATTGGAGTGAAGTTTTGGTTTTTCCATTTATACTGCTCCCATCCCTCTTGACACTGCTTTGGGACATCCCACGTGTAAAGTGGGAAGAGACACCGTGTCAGTCCATGGATGGTAAGAGAAAATAGGATTTTTATAACAGCTTACCTGTAAAATCCTTTTCTTGGAGTACATCACGGGACACAGAGCGGCATAGTCATTACTATGTGGGTTATATAGTTTACCTTCAGGTGCTGGCACTGGCAACTTCCAAACCGGAAGTACCCTCCCCTATATAAGCCCCTCCCATCCGGGAGCGCCTCAGTTTTGTAGCAAAGCAATAAGTGTCCCCAAAAGAGGGGTGGGAGCTCTGTGTCCCGTGATGTACTCCAAGAAAAGGATTTTACAGGTAAGCTGTTATAAAAATCCTATTTTCTTTCTCGTACATCACGGGACACAGAGCGGCATAGTCATTACTATGTGGGATGTCCTAAAGCAATGCCCAATGAGGGGGGGGGTACACCATACATAAGCTGAGCGCTATCAGACATGAGGATCTTTTGCGGCCTGCAACACACTGGGCCCAAAGGCGACATCCTCCTGACTTCTAACGTCCACCTGGTAGAACCTAGTAAACGTGTGTACTGAAGACCATGTTGCGGCCTTACAGATTTGAGCCAGGGAGGCCTGGTGATGCACTGCCCATGAAGTTCCAACTGCTCTCGTGGAGTGCGCCCTAACTTTGAACGGAGGCGGTCTCCTTCTCAAGCCATAGGCTTGCATAATGACCTGTCGAATCCACTTGGCTAAAGTAGATTTTGACGCTGCCTGACCCTTTCTGGGGCCTTCTGGCAGAATAAACAAAGTATCCGTTCTGCGAATCTGAGCAGTGGCTTTTAGATAAGCTTTAACTGCTCTTACTACATCCAAAGAATGTAATAACTTTTCCTCTACCGAACTAGGCTTGGGGAAAAAAGAAGGAAGAACCACATCTTGGTTCAAATGAAACCTCGATACCACCTTAGGAAGAAAGGCTGGATGAGGACGTAACACTACTCTGTCCTTATGGATAACCAGATATGGCTCCCTACAGGACATAGCGGCTAATTCCAACACTCTTTTAGCCGAACAAATGGCTACTAGAAAAATCAATTTCCTGGTGAGAAGAACCAGGGAAATATGCTGTAATGGTTCAAATGGTTGTTTCTGTAGAACCGACAGAACCAGGTTTAAGTCCCATGGACATATGGGAATATTAACCGGAGGGCTAATACGCATCACTCCTTGTATAAAGGCTTTGACTAGTGAATGCGAAGCCAAGGGCCTTTGAAAAAATATTGACAAGGCCGAAATCTGACCCTTGATAGTACTCAAGGCAAGCTTCCTATCTACAGCCCACTGTAGGAAGTCCAGAATCCTACCTATTACGTACTTACGTGGATGCCATTTCTTGGCTTCACACCAGGCGATGTACGCCTTCCAGATTCTATAGTAGATCTGCCTGGATACCGGCTTCCTGGCATTGATCATGGTAGATACCACAGGATTAGAGAGCCCTCTCTTTTTTAGAATGTGGGCTTCAATAGCCAGGCCGTCAAACCTAGGGCTGGTAAGGAAGGGTGGTATATCGGTCCTTGCGAAAGCAGGTCCGGACGATGTGGGAGGGTCCAAGGACTCCCCACAGACATCTTTACAATCTCCGCGTACCATGCTCTTTGGGGCCACGCTGGAGCTACCAGAATCACTAGTTTCTTTTCTACCCTGATTCTGCAGAGTAATCGAGGTAACAATTGTGGCGGTGGGAATGCATATATCAGCTTGAACTGATCCCAAGGGAACACTAGGGCATCCGAGCCACAAGCTAGGGGATCCCTTGTCCAAGAGACAAACCTGTCCACTTTTGCGTTGAATCTGGATGCTAGCAGATCTACATCCGGTGTTCCCCACCGCTGACATATTGTCCGGAAAACCTCGGGATGAAGGGACCATTCCCCTGGGCATAATTGTTGGCGACTTAGAAAGTCTGCCTTCCAATTCTCCACTCCTGGAATGAATACCGCAGATATGGCTGGGACATATCTTTCTGCCCATTTCAGGATGCAATTTACTTCCCTCTGGGCTGCACGACTCCTGGTGCCACCCTGATGATTGATATATGCCACTGCCGTGGCATTGTCCGATTGAATTCTGACAGGGGACCCTTGGAGTTTGGATGTCCATGCTACTAGGGCATACCGGGCTGCTCGTATCTCTAAGAGATTGATGGGCAGGGCCTTTTCTGCATCCGACCATCTGCCTTGGAGAGACCATTGCTCCAGTACTGCTCCCCAGCCTATAAGGCTGGCATCTGTAGTGACCACCTTCCAAGAAATCGGACTGAAGGCTTTCCCTTTTTCCAGATTCTGGGGAACCAACCACCAACGGAGGCTCTTGCGAACGGAAGGGGACAAGGACATTGGTAAGTCTAGGGCCTGAACTCTTTTGTTCCAGGCTGACAGTATGGCCCTTTGCAAATTCCTTGAATGGAATTGACCGTAGGGTACTGCTTCGAATGATGCCACCATTTTTCCCAGCAGCCTCATGCACAGGCGTATGGATGGCTGTCTTTTTGTACCCACTAGGTGGATCAAATCTCTCAAAGACGACACCTTTTCTTGAGGCAAGAAAATTTTTCTCTGGTCTGAATCCAGCCTTAGCCCCAAGTATTCCAGACTTTTGACTGGTTTTAGGGCTGACTTGTCTCGGTTGATAATCCAACCGTGATATTCCAGATACTCGATTGTCTCGTGAACAACCACTTCTAGTTTTTCCACTGAGTGGTCTATCAGCAACAAGTCGTCTAGATATGCCATTATCGTTACACCTCGTGTTCTTAGATTGGCCAATAATGGGGCCAGAATTTTTGTGAACACTCGTGGTGCTGTGGCCAGACCGAAGGGTAAGGCTCTGAACTGAAAATGGCGCCCTTCTACCGCAAAGCGTAGAAATTTTTGGTGGACTGGAAAGATGGGAATGTGCAAATAAGCATCTTTGATGTCGATCGAGGCTAACCATTCCTCCCCTTGTAGGGCAGTGGCCACCGATCGGATCGACTCCATCCGGAAAGTCCTGATATGTAGGAATTTGTTTAGCCCTTTTAGATTTAATATGGGCCTCACGTCCCCGTTTGGCTTCGGGACTGTAAAGAGGTTTGAGTAAAACCCGAACCCCCATTCTTCCAGGGGAACCTCTATAATTACTGCTTGGAGCAATAATTGTTCTAGTGCCAACAGGAGGGATCCTCTTTTCTGGGGATCCCTTGGCACGTTTGACCTTATAAAATGGGAAGGAGGGGAGTCTTAACTCCAATTTGTATCCCAGACTTACTGCGGAGAGCACCCATCTGTGTCTGATCGTGTCCCGCCAGGTCTCTGCGAACAACTGAAGTCTTCCCCCCACCCGATTGAGTGGGGGCAACCCTTCATGCATTTGACTTTGGGGGAGGTTTTGTACCTCTCCTGATCCAGGGTTTCTTGTTACCCTGCAATTGTCCCTGATTTTTACCCCCGGGATTTGACCGAGGAGGCCATCGGAACTGTTTCACAGCCGATGTCCTAGGGACTGGAGAAGCAGGCCTCTTAAAAGAGGGACCTCTAACTCTGTTTTTAACCGGCAAAAGTGTACTTTTACCGCTGGAAATTTTCTGGATATATTTGTCCAGGTCTTCCCCGAATAAGCGTTCACCATGAAATGGGAAGCTGACCAGCAATTTTTTACAGGGAGCTTCAGCAGACCAGTTTTTGAGCCACAGAAGCCTGCGCATATGTACTACAGACAGCGTAAGGCGGGAGGCCTGATGGATTGAATCCTTTATAGCGTCAACCGCAAAGCATAAGGCTCTAGGTAGATCAGCTAGGGCAAAAGCCTGCTGATCTGGCAAGTCTCTTAAGACCTGTTTCAACTGATCCTTCACTGATTGGCAGACCCCAATAGCTGCCACTGCTGGTTGTGTCACCAAGCCTGCTGTAGCAAAAGCAGATTTTAATAAGGACTCTAATTTTTTATCTATTGGGTCCTTGAACATTTGGACATTATCCACTGGACATGTCAGTGATTTATTCACACAAGAGATGGCTGCGTCCACTGTAGGGACCCTCCATTTTTTGATGAACTTATCCTCCATGGGATAGACCACCTGAAATCTCTTGGGAGGAGTAAATATTTTATCAGGATGCTCCCAATCCTGGTAAATGAGCCCTTCCAGTAAAGGATGGATCGGAAAGGAACAAACAGTCTGGGGAGCTTTTAGCGACCCCAACGAGGAGATAGAAGTGGATGATGGCTCCGCAAGGGGCATTTTAAATGCTGATCGGACCATGTTAGTCAGGGACTGAACCCATAATCTTTCAGCATGTGATGCTGAGAATGGCTCTTCCACTGTTGATTCCTCTACAACAGAATCGACCTCATCCTGATCCCCTTCAGGTAGGTCGATCCCTGTATGGGACTGTTGCTCTGCTAACAGGTACTCTGAGGGAGGAGACGGAGATCGAGCGCTTTTTCCCTGTGACAGGGAAGCAGCGATCAATGTTGACAATCTCTCTTCCAGCCCTCCCAGAGCTGAGGAAAAAACCTCCTCTGTTACATACACAGGAGCAGGTGAACTGAGGACAGCCACAGTACCAGGTACTCCTGAGGGTGCTCTACGGTCACTAACCTCTGATTCTTCAGGGGAGATTGGTGCAGCCGAAGCATGCCCAAGATCCTCAGAGCCCGATGGAGACCCCCTATGCTTCCTGGGATTTTTAGTCCCGGAGTTTTTAGACGGCATATTCCTAAGCCCAAAGCTGAGGTATTCCAGCCGAAATACACCACTTACTGACAATAGTCTAGCACAATTGCTGCTATAAAAACAGTTGGTGTCTACTAATGTGCCTTTCTATGGGGATGCCTGCATCAACCGCTTGCTGTATGCCTTTCTTTAAATGTTGCCAGCTGTCTCTGCACTCCATAGCCAGCTCACAACACATAATTGTGCTTTTTAACATGCTGGGACGCCCGCACATGCGCAGAAGCACTGCGGCGCGCACAGAGCGTCATCCCCCAAGCTCCGCCCCCTTTCCCAGCTCACCTCTATATATAGAGGCGCGTGCACGCGCACGCGCACGTGCGCCTTCGGCGCTCTTTTTTGAAAAAGGAAACTAGGGACAAGAGACAGGGCCCTTTTGCCGCAGGCCGGGGGATGGACGAGCATTGCAACATGGCAGAGGAAGCAGTTTCCCACAAGAGAACTCACCATCTGCCTGGACTTGCTCTGATGAAAAGAAACTAGTCCACATGACAAGAAACGTTCCAAAGCGGCCTCTAGTGGATTAACACAGGTACCGCAGTCTATATATTTTTTTTTTTTCTTGACCACTATTAAAAATATTACATTTTTTAGTAGTTACAGGCATGCATAAATATTTAGCGGGAATACCGTTAGGTAACAGGCAGCAAGACATATTAGGCTTGGGGGTCCCCTCAATAGAACCAAGTTCCTGAGGGGCCCCCACTTACCTTTTCCCCGCCGCAGGACTGTTTGGTCCACAGAAGCCCAAACTTCACCTATCACGGCAGGCATTGTAATTAAACCTTCAGGGACCGGGTTCCCAAGGATTCCACTCCCCTGGACCTGTATAGCACCCTGCACAGAAAACATCTTGGTCGTGGGTATGACCAGAGCTCTGGATCCCAGGGTCCAGCTCTCCTAAGAGAAGCATTACAGGCAAAACCTTGCTCTTCTCTGCAAGGCCCGGGTACCGACCGTTTAGCTATGAAGCTTTTTTGGTCGGATCCGGAATAGCTTACTGAGGCCGAAAAGAACCTGTACGCAAGCTCAGTGAAAAACACATGTTACTTCTTGGCCAACACCTTAGACACTGGCAAAAAACTGAGGTGCTCCCGGATGGGAGGGGCTTAATATGGGGGAGGGTACTTCCGGTTTGGAAGTTGCCAGTGCCAGCACCTGAAGGTAAACTATATAACCCACATAGTAATGACTATGCCGCTCTGTGTCCCGTGATGTACGAGAAAGAAATAAACCTTTGTTTCGGAAAATACAGAACAGAGGAAGGCTTCATGGTGTAGTATTGATCGAGATGTTTTAGAAGGAGAGATTCTGGATACAAAGCCTCTTGGAGTGGTCTGCTTTGATAGCCAGGGACACATCGCCTCTCGTCAGAAGACTGCAGGTGGATTCCTCTCATGCCGGGAGGCAGATGCACAATTCATTATCATTTGTATATAAAAATTGGACGTTACACTACATTTTTTGGACTTGGAATTGTAGATTATGGGATGAAGATATTTAGATAATGTTTTTTTTAGTCACACGGATCTATTAATGCATTTGAAAGAGATTTATAGGCTATGCATATGGTTTAGTTTTGTTTATATGCCCAGAGTTTTATTTTTATTGCATTTTTTGGTGTGATAACACATGGCAACAGCTGCAGCAATCATTTATATTAATTTATTGAATTTAGTTCACAATTTGCGTGGTAGTGCAGGAGACTGATACAGTACCCAGCCAAACTGTCTGCCTGCGCTGCTGATGAGGCCGAAACCACATGCCTTTGGGTGCTCGCTGATGACTTCACCCTGGCCGGGAATGATGCCTCTGCATCTTCTGGATTAACCAACCTGGAGTGCATTCGCTCCACCCAGTCCCAGAAGCAAAGCTGCTGCCTCCTCTCCCAGCAGCGCACACAGAGCCACTGCACGCTTCACAAACCCTGGGCAGGCTGAAGGAGCAACAACTCCAGCAGTCACGGCCATGCCTGGGCACAGAAAGCAGCAGCTGTGCAGCCACCTTCAACTCCATAATGGGGGTATCGCACTGGGCCAGGAGACGGTAACAAATAAACCAGGAAGGCTGCAAGTTCCCAGGACAAACCCTGAGACCTAGAGCTCCCCAAACCAGGTTCCAAGAAAATGTTAACCCTCCCCCCCCCCGCCTGAAGAAAACCTCAATACTGAAATGAAGACCTGGAGGACCACCTTTTAAAGGCTAGAGGTTAACTGTTTGGAGGAGGTCTGCGTCTCAGGGGATGTCCTGGAAGACGACTTGAGAAAAGATGGTAACACCCTTTTTCAGGTGGAATGAAGAAACCACCCTAGGCAGGAAAAAGGACCAAGGCCTCAACATCACCGTATCCCAGTGAAGAACCAGAAAGGATTCCTTGCAGAAAGTGCAGCCACTTTCAAAACCTTGTGAGCCAAGGTAATGGCATCCAAAAAGACAAGGGAATCTCTAAGAGAGGTTCAAAGGTAGAAGAGTGCAAATAAGACAAGACCAAGAATTAAGATCCAAGGACAAAGGGAAGCCTGTATAGGCTGAACAATCTACAGTGGATATAAAAAGTCTACACACCCCTGTTAAAATGTCAGGTTTCTGTGATGTAAAAAAATTAGACAGATAAATAATTTTAGATCGTTTTCCACCTTTAACCACTTGCCGCCCACCGACGAATGGACGGTGCGGCTCTCGTTCTGGGTGGACATCATGACGGCGAACCCAAAAGGCCGCTCCTGCGTGGGATCGCCCCGTGTTGCTAGGACACGGCGCGACCCCGATCTCTGTAAAGAGCCACTGACGCGGCTCTTTAATTATGTAATCGGCTGTGTCAAATCGCAGCCGGTCACATGTAAACAAGGACAGCTATGAAAGCTGAAAAATGGCCTGGGCATGGGGGATGAAAGTGCCCTGTAGGTAAGCGGTTAATGTGATCTATAATCTGTACAACTCAGTTGAACAACAAACTGAAATCTTTTAGGTGGAGGGAAGTAAAAAAAAATACATAAGTGTACACACCCTTAAACGAATACCTTGTTGAAGCACCTTTTGATTTTATTACAGCAATCAGTCTTTATGCATATGAGTCTATCAACAAGGCGCATCTTGACTTGGCAATATTTGCCCACTCTTCTTTGCAAAAACACTCCAAATCTGTCTGATTGCGAGGGTATCTCCTGTGCACAGCCCTCTTCAAATCACTCCACAGATTTTCAAATGGATTCAGGTCTGGGCTCTGGCTGGGCCATTCCAAAACTTTAATCTTCTTCTGGTGAAGCCATTCCTTTATTGATTTGGATGTATGCTTTTGGTCGTTGTCATGCTGAAAGATGAAGTTCTTCATGTTCAGCTTTCTAGCAGAAGCCTGAAGGTTTTGTGCCAATATTGACTGGAATTTGGAACTGTTCATAATTCCCACTACCTTGACTAAGGCCCCTGTTCCAGTTGAAGGAAAAATAGGATTTTTATAACAGCTTACCTGTAAAATCCTTTTCTTGGAGTACACCACGGGACACAGAGCTAGTCATTACATAATGGGTTAAGGGTCACCAGCGGTGATTGGACACTGGCACAACCAATGGAAGACAGTTCCCCTCCATATAACCCCTCCCATCAGGGAAGTACCTCAGTTTTGTAGCAAAGCAGTAAGGTTCCCATAAGAAGGGTGGGACCTCTGTGTCCCGTGGTGTACTCCAAGAAAAGGATTTTACAGGTAAGCTGTTATAAAAATCCTATTTTCTTTATCGTACACCACGGGACACAGAGCTAGTCATTACATAATGGGACGTCCCAGAGCAATGCTCATATGAAGGGGGGGAGACACAGATCAAACCGACCGCTTGCGGACCAGAAGCCCTATACTGCTGCCTGCAGCACACTTCGCCCGAAGGCGGAATCCTCATGTCCTTTCACATCTATTTGATAGAATTTGGAAAATGTATGGACTGAGGACCAAGTTGCAGCCTTACAGATCTGAGCCATCGAAGCCTGGTGGTGCACTGCCCATGAAGCACTTATCGCCCTGGTAGAGTGCGCCTTAACAGGAAAAGGAGGAGTCCTGTTCTTTAAACCATAAGCTTGAACAATTACTTGTCTAATCCACCTGGAAATGGTGGATTTTGATACCGCTTGGCCCTTCTTGGGACCATCTGGTAAAATAAACAAAACATCCGTTTTACGTATCTGAGCGGTTGCTCGCAGATACACCCTTACCGCTCTCACTAGATCTAGAGAGTGTAATAATTTTTCCCCCACCGTCCGCGGGTTTGGAAAAAAGGAAGGCAGAACAATGTCTTGATTCAAGTGAAAAGCCGACACCACCTTAGGCAGAAAAGCCGGATGGGGTCGTAGTACGATCTTGTCCTTGTGACAAATTAGATAAGGCTCTTTACAAGAAAGAGCTGCTAGCTCTGATACTCTCCTAGCAGAAGCTATAGCAATCAGAAAGGCCAATTTCCTACTTAATATAATTAAAGGAATATGGCGAATAGGTTCAAAAGGTTGCTTTTGCAACACTGACAATACCAAATTCAAATCCCATGGACACAAGGGAGACCTGACTGGAGGATTTATCCTCAGTACCCCCTGAATGAATGTCCGAACTAGGGAGTGAGATGCCAATGGTCTCTGAAAGAAGACTGATAGAGCCGATATTTGCCCTTTGATGGTGCTAAGGGCTAAATTCATATCCACTCCTAACTGGCAAAAAGCAAGAATCCTACTTATTTCATATTTCAGAGGATTCCAACTTCTGGATTCACACCAGGAAACGTATGCTTTCCAGACTCTATGATAGATGAGTCTGGAGGCTGGCTTTCTAGCATTAATGAGCGTAGAAAGAACCAGGCCAGAGACCCCTCTCTTTTTCAAAATGTGGGTCTCAGCAGCCAGGCCGTCAAATTTAGCCTTTGTAAGGAAGGGTGGAATACTGGACCCTGTGACAACAGGTCGTGTCGAAGTGGAAGCTTCCAGGGCCTTCCTATCGCCATTTTTACGATCTCGGCATACCAAGGCCTCCTGGGCCAGTTTGGGGCCACTAGGATTACTGGTATTCCCTCCTCCTTGATCCTGCGAAGCAGTCTTTGTAGAAGAGGGATCGGAGGGAATGCATAGATCAGTGAGAACTGATTCCATGGAGTTATTAGAGCGTCTGTCCCGTAGGCTAGAGGATCTCTCGTTCTGGACACAAAGTTGTCCAATTTCTTGTTGAACCTGGAAGCTAGCAGGTCTACATCTGGGTTTCCCCATCTCAGACATATGGCCTGAAAGATCTCTGGGTGAAGAGACCACTCTCCTGGTAGCAGCTGCTGACGACTCAGGTAGTCTGCTTGCCAGTTTTCTATCCCTGGAATGAAGATTGCAGAGATGCAAGGTACATGCTCTTCTGCCCATGCCAAGATCCGGTTCACCTCTCTTTGGGCTGCCCGACTGTGGGTGCCTCCTTGGTGATTGATGTAAGCTACTGCCGTAGCATTGTCGGATTGAACCCGAACTGGGTAGCCCTGTAACCTGTATGTCCAGGTTTTGAGGGCTAGATATACCGCCCGGATCTCTAGCACATTGATGGGCAGGATCCCCTGAGTCTTGGCCCAGGTTCCCTGGGCAGAAGCCTCCTCGAATACTGCACCCCAGCCCGATAGGCTGGCATCCGTAGATACCACCTTCCAGGCCACTGGGAGGAAGGACTTTCCCTTCCATAAATTCCTGGCTTCTAGCCACCAATTGAAGCTGTGGCGTACTTGTGAGGACAGGCGCATGGGTATATCCAGAGCTTGGCTCTTCCTGTTCCAGGAGGCTAAAATATTGCCTTGAAGTAGTCTCGAATGAAACTGGGCGTAAGGGACCGCCTCGAAGGAGGCTACCATCTTTCCCAATAGTCTCATGCAAAGGCGAATAGACGGCCTCTTGTTTGCTTTGACCTTGTGGATCAGGTCTTTCAGAGACTGTATCTTTGGCTCTGGCAGGTATACCCTGTTTTGGGCTGTATCTATGATCATGCCCAGGTACACTATCCTTCTTTGGGCCTGGAGAGAGGATTTTTGTAAGTTTATAATCCATCCTAAATGCTCCAGGTGTCCTACTGTAGTGTCTACAGCGTGATCCAATCCCTCCTTTGACTGATCTATTAATAGTAGATCGTCTAGATAGGCTGTTACCGCAATGCCCCGTGTTCTTAGGTTTGCTAACAGAGGAGCTAGCACCTTTGTGAATACTCTGGGCGCGGTGGCTACACCAAATGGCAGGGCCACAAATTGAAAGTGGCGATCTTCTACCGCAAACCTTAGGAATCTTTGGTGAGCGGGGAGGATTGGTATGTGTAGATATGCGTCTTTGATATCTATGGACGCAATGAATTCTCCGCCTTTTAAAGTAGCGACCACGGATCGAATCGTTTCCATTCGAAAATGGCGAACGTTCAGAAACTGGTTTAGATTTTTTAGATCCAGGATGGGTCTGACTTCTCCGTTTGGTTTTGGAATCACAAAGAGGTTTGAGTAAAAACCTGAACCTTGCTCCTTTTGGGGTACCTCTGTAACCACACCTTGAGCTATTAAGTGATTCAAACCTTTGAAGAAGGATCCTCTTTTTTGTGGATCCTTGGAGAGTCTTGAACTTCGGAATTGAGAAGATGGGATCTCTCGAAATTCCAGTCTGTACCCTGAGGATATTGTGGATACCACCCATTTGTCCTGGGTTTCTGTCCGCCAAGTCGCTGAGAACTGACGAAGCCTTCCCCCCACTCGGCCGAGCGGGGGCGCCCCTTCAATGAGAGGTTTTGGGGGCTTGCTTATTAGCTCTTGAACCCCACGGCTTCTTGTTCTTCTGAGCCTGTTCTTTGGCTTTTTTGGGCGGCTGAAAAGGCCGTCGCCACTGGCTGGAGTCAGATTTCCCGAGAGCTGGGGAGAGAGTGTGTTTAAAACAAGGTCTCTTGTTTTTCTTTCTCTCAGGTAAAAGTGTCGTTTTACCACTTGATATCTTTTGGATATATCTTTCTAAATCTTCCCCAAAAAGGCGTTCGCCATGGAACGGGAAACTTGCCAACAACTTTTTGCATGGGGCTTCCGCTGACCAATGCTTAAGCCAAAGTACTCTGCGCATCTGTACCAGCTGGAGTGTAAGGCGTGATGCCTGTATGATAGAATCTCTCATGGCATCCACTGTGAAGCATAAGGCTTTAGGCAAATTCTCCCAATTTTTAGCCTGCTCTGAAGGCAGCTCCTTCAGCCCCTGCTTTACCTGTTGGCTGACGACCTGACACATACCGACTGCTGCTACTGCAGGTTGGATAATTGAGCCGGCCAAAAGGAAGGAGGATTTCAGTAAGGATTCCAACTTCTTCTCAGAAGGATCTTTAAACACTTGTACATTATCCACTGGACATGTCAGGTTTTTATTTACACAAGAAATAGCCGCATCTACCGTAGGCAGGCTCCATTTCTTTAAAAAATTTTCCTCCATAGGATAAAGAATGTTAAACTTTTTTGGAGGTGAAAAACGCTTATCTGGATGTTGCCAGTCTGCGTACAATAGATCCTCTAGTAACGGATGAACCGGGAAGGAGCATGCACCTTGCAGGGATCTTAATGATCCTAGGGAGGAGACAGGTGATTCTGTTATCTCCAAAGAGGGTAACCTAAATGCAGCTCGCACGGCTCCTGCATAGCATTGCACCTGTGACTTTAAAATCTGGGATACCGAAAAAGGCTCATCCGATATCCCTGATCCGTCTGACTCCTCATCCTCTGCTGATGTAGCCTCCTCCTCATCCTCCTCCTCCTCAGGTACTTCTGAAGGGAGGTCCAATACTGGAGGAGATCTGCTTCGCTTATTGTCCTTTTTAGAGGATTTAGCGATTAAAGTAGCAATTTTCTCCTCCAGATTATTTAGGGCAGCTGATCTTCACTGGGGAAGCCGCCATACCTGACAGAGGTAATGGCTCATCCTGTACAGGTGCTTTTGGCAACACAGGAGAGGAAGGTACTGAGTCAGCACAGCTAGAGCCCCCTGTCTCAGGCGGCGGTGCTCTTTTATCTCCTTTTGTCCGCATTACTTCCCCTGGAAGACTTACTGTTTAGACAAAATACAAGGTACCTAAATGCATATACTACCGTGTTCAGTTTAGCAAATACATTAAGTATGCAACTTTTAACACATAACTATGCATAACATGGATGTCTTCTAGGAAGTACCCAATCCAACCACATGGAGTCTTACGTCCCTGTATAGCTGCTGTGTTTCTCTGCCAGGAACAAGAGAACTAACGAGCTTGCTTGCTGCTGCAGTGCTTTTTACACTGACAGTCTTTTAAATTTGGCGCCGTTTCTGTGCCTGCGCGCGCCACGTGCCCGCGCACGCCTCGGCCCCCCCCCTCCGATAAAGCGCGCTCCCGCACGCGCGCGCGGCCTTTAGCGCTATGGTGGTGGCCATAGTGAGAGAGGACTCTCATCAGCCCCTGTCCCCACTTACCTGCATCTGCAGGTGTCTGTATCGGCCACCGGAAGGAGGAGCGGGGTGCTCAAGCAAGCTCAGCAGCGGAGGTGACGAGCAGTGTACTTCGCCGAAGCCGACACTGAACAGAGTGAGGTGAGTATATTCAGCTCTTTACTCCCCCCAGTGGTGGAAAAAAAGAAGACATCCACTTTCTGAAAAAGGTCCCAACCTAGTTATGGACCTTCTAATCTCACCTTATCCACGCCGCAGGTTTTTCTGCTGAAAGTTTTCAGACAGATACCAAACTTCACCCTTCACGGTGGGCTATGTGTGCCAACCTTCAGGGATATGGGTTCCTATTTAAAGGATACCTCTCCCCTGGGCCTTGTACAAGACTCTTACCAGGACTTTATAGCGAAATAGCGAAAGTGCTGGATCTTAGAGCCCAGTCCTCCGAAGAGAGACATTACAGGCGACGCCTCATGGATGAGGCCCGGATCCCATCCAGATTCAGCTCATTTGTAGGCGTCTTGGATGGATCCGAAAGCATAGCTCTTTTACCCCCAGAGGGTCTCTTTGGTAGAGCTTTCCTTTAGCACCTCCTAACGCGTCCAACACCTTTCGACACTGGCGAAAAAACTGAGGTACTTCCCTGATGGGAGGGGTTATATGGAGGGGAACTGTCTTCCATTGGTTGTGCCAGTGTCCAATCACCGCTGGTGACCCTTAACCCATTATGTAATGACTAGCTCTGTGTCCCGTGGTGTACGATAAAGAAACCGCCCCAAAGCATGATGCTGCCACCACCATGCTTCACTGTAGGTATGATGTTCTTTTGGTGATGTGCAGTTGTTTTTGCACCAAACATATCTTTTGGAATTATGGCCAAAAAGTTCAACCTTGATTTCATCAGAACATAGCACATTTTCCCACATTCTTTTGGGAGACTTTCCAAACTCTGCCAGGTATGGAGGTTTTTCTTTGTAAGAAAACGCTTCCGTCTTGCCACTCTACCCCATAGCCCAGACATGAAGAATACGGGAGATTGTTGCCCTATGTACCACACATTCAGTACTTGCCAGATATTACTGCAGCTCCTTTAATGTTGCTGTAGGCATTTTGGCAGCCTCCCCTGACCAGTTTTTGTCTCGTCTTTTCACCAATTTTGGAGGGACGTCCTGTTCTGCCATGTTTTCTCCACTTGATGACTGTCTTCACTGTGTTCCATGATATATCTAATGCCTTGGAAATTCTCTTGTACCCTTCTCCTGACTGATACCTTTTAACAATGAGATCCCACTGACGCTTTGGAAGCTCTCTGTGGACCATGGCTTTAGCTGTAGGATGCGACTAAGAAAATGACCGGAAAGACCTACTAGAACAACTGAACTTTATTTGGGGATAATTTGAGGCACTTTAATTGATGGTAGGTGTTTAGTAATCCTATTTAACATGAGTTTTAATGTGATTGCTTAATTCTGAACACGGCTACATCCCCAGTTATAAGAGGGTGTGAACACTTATGCAACCACATTATTTTTACTTTCCTCCCTAAAAGATTTCAGTTTGTTTTTTCAATTGAGTTGTACAGTTTATAGGTCACATTAAAGGTGGAAAAAGTTCTGACATGATCGATCTTTGTCTCTTTTTTTACATCACAGAAACTTGTCATTTTAACAGACTTTTTATATCCACTGTATGTTACACCCTGCACAAAAGTTTTATTCCAAGAGTGAGGCGCTATAAGTCTCTGAAATAGAACAGCCAAGGCCGAGATATGTCCCTTGATGGTACTTAAAGCCAGAGACATCTCCATACCAGATTGGAGAAAAGGCAAAATGCACTCCATGGATGAAACTTACTACCCTCTGACCAGAAAAAGTCTTTCATGTACAATGTAGGTCAAATTTCTAGCCTTGAGGATAGTCAGAGTCAAGAATACCCCTATCGTTTAGGACTTGTGCCTCAACAGCCAAGGGGTAAGGTGGGATGCAATATTGGACCCCGCAATAGCAAATCTGTCTGATCTGGAAGAGCCAATTACTTGTCTGCCATCAAGGAAAAATAACCAAGGAGTTACCAGGACATCTACTGCCAACACCTGAGGATCTCTAGTTGAATCTGGGTGCCAAGTGAGCCACATCTGGCATCCCTCGGAAAAAAATCTCTGGGAACACTTCCCAGCGACGGGCCCATTCTCCAGGATTCAGCTGCGAACGTGCACAGTGAAGTTCTGCTCAAGACAAGCTCAGGTCTTCTTCGCCAGGTCTTGTTCCTGAGCAGTGCAATTTGTCATCCCTCCTTGGTGTATGCTGCAGCGTAGCATTGTTAAACTGTACCCTGAGAGACCTCTAAAAATGTAGACAGACCAATGTAGGAGAGCCAGCCAAATCACCCAAAGTTACAGGATTTTGAATAGCATCTTTTACAAAAAACCTCCCCAGCTTGACAGGATGGCACCCATCTTCAATTTCTTCAGTTCACTGGAATGAAGGATTTCCATGCATTCAGCATCTGTGCGAAAACCCACCATTCCAGAGCAGACCTGGTCTTGCAAGTCAGATCCAAAAACTCCTGACATCTGTCCCATACCAACTGCTGAACATTTGACAACAGCTTCTGAGCCGATTGCTCCCTGAGAAGCAGGATGTCCAGGAACTGCTGAGATGTCCCCTGGGGCAGCAGCCCTTTCAGAGCTGCAAAGAAACTAGTCTTTTCAGGTACCCTTTAGGGCACAGAGGGGGGAAAGAAGTGCAACTCCAGCTTGTAGCCTCTGGACACCACACTGCAGACTGTCTTCCTGCAAAGACAGATAGGCGTCAACCTATCCCCTCCTGCACAAGTGGAGGCACCCTTTCATTGTGAAACGTACTTGCCGCTGGAGGACTTTGGGGTCCAGTTCTTCTTATGGAATTGGGAGGATTGCAGTTTACAGAAAGTACTCTTCTTGGATTCTGAAAGGTGTCACCAGTTTTTGCCCTGTCACCTTCATCTTACTCTTTAGCGGTAAGAATATGCTTTTACCCACAGTCACCTTCTGGATTAAGGCATCTAAGGATGGTCCAAACTAACGTACTCCTTCAAATAAAAGCATTTCACTTTACTTCTTGCAAAGAAATTCAGGTGACCCACACAGGAGAAACTCATTTCTACAGTAAGTAAAACACATCCCATTATTTTTTTTCTAACATATCAATAGTAAAAAGGTGGATGCATTAAATAAATTTTCCCTTTTCCCAGCTGAAAGACAAGTTTGATAGTCTTAAAAGGGTTGCAAAGGTTTGTTTTTTATTTTCTAAATAGGTTCCTTTAAGCTAGTGTATTGTTGGTTCACTTACCTTTTCCTTTGATTTACCTTCTAAATGTTTTTTTTCTTTGTCTGAATTTCTCACTTCCTGTTTCTCCCCACTAAACTTCACACCATCATCCGAGTGGTGTGGAGTCAGCCAGAACAGCTTACTGAGGAGAAACAGGAAGTGAGAAATTCAGACAAAGAAAACAAAGAAAAAAAAATTTTAGAAGGGAAATCTAAGGAAAAGGTAAGTGAACCAACAATGCACTAGCTTAAAGGAACCTATTTAGAAAATAAAAAACGAACCTTTACAACCTCTTTAACAGTAATATTAATGCAGTTTTACCAGGTGTACCTCTGTGATTGACTGAAAACCAAGTACAAAAGAGACCAGAGAAACTTAATGTTAACAAATCACCAGGTGTAGATGGCTTACAACCAAGCCGCTATTTCAAATTTTTAAAGTTATCTTGCTGACTGAAATGGTACCAACTGATTGGTGTAAATGTGGTACCAATTGGTAAAAAAAAAAAAAGCAATCAAGCTGTATATCAGGAAGCTACAAACATCAATAGTATGTAAGGTATTTGAAGGAATGGTAAGGGCCTATACAGAAGGAATTGTAGGACCCTATACAGAAATTTGTGTGTGCTAAAAGGTATCATAAGTGACAAGCAGCATGGATTTATGAAAGATCGTTCTTGTCAGACCAGCCCGTCATTGTTCTATGAGGTGGTAAGTGAGAAACTGGATAGTTGAAGTTCAGTGGCTGCAGTTTATCTAGATTTTGCATTTTGATACTGTACCTCAAAATGTTTGTCTATAAAACAAGGTCTGTTGGAGTTGATGAAATTGCATGTACCTAGATAGGAAACCAGATACATGAACAGTCCAGAGAGTAGTGATAAAGCATTCATTCTCTGAATTGGTCTAAAGTTGTGAGTAGTGTGCCCCATTGGTGGGCTAATGTTTTTTAATTTATTAAATGGCACAGGGGTTGGAATCAAGTGCTCATTTTCAGTGTTTGTCGATGATACTAAATGATACAGGGTAATAACTTTGGCACAGGATATACAACCCCAATTCCCCAAAAATTGGGACACGGTGTAAAATTCTACATTAACCACTTCCGGACCGCCGCATGCCGAAATATGTTGGCTGTTTGAAGAGGGATATATCTTTGTTATGGCAGCAGCTTCAAAACGTCACTTCCGCCCATAGCTCTTAAAAGGGACATTTTTTTTTCTAATTTTTTCAAATGACGTTTTTTTTTATTGCATTTTAGTGTAAATATGAGATCTGAAGTCTTTTTGACCCCAGATCTCATATTTAAGAGGTCCTGTCATGCTTTTTTTTTCTATTACAAGGGATAATTACATTCCTTGTAATAGGAATAAAAGTGAACATTTTTTTTTTGAAAGAACAGTGTAAAAAATAAAAATGTTTTAATCGCGCCCTGTCCCGCCGAGCTCGTGTGCAGAAGCGAACGCATACGTGAGCAGCGCCCACATATGAAACAGGTGTTGAAAACACACGTGAGGTATCGCCGCGATTGGCCCTAGACCTCCTCTGTAAAAAAATTTAAACGTCATCTATGGAGATTTTTAAGGGCAAAAGTTTGTCGCGATTCCACGAGCGGGTGCAATTTTGAAGCGCGACATGTTGGGTATCAATTTACTCGCTGTAACATTATCTTTCACAAGATAAAAAAAAAAAAATTGGGCTAACCTAACTGTTGTATTTTTTTAAAAAAAAGTGCGCTTGTAAGACCGTGCTGCGCAAATACGGTGTGACAAAGTATTCCATGACTGCCATTTTATTCTCTAGGGTGTTAGGGGGAAAAAAAGGAATAATGTTTGGGGGTTCCAAGTAATTTTCTAGCAAAAAATAAATAAAAAATAGGATTTTTAGTACGCACCCTAAAATCCTTTTCTCTGTTGTCCATGGACGGACATAGCCTTCTTAATTCTTGACATATGGGTTATGTTCCTGTTCATACGAGAGGACTAGGCAGACATGTTAGATATTTAAATACATGTTACTTTAACAAAGTGGAACAGCCCCGCCCAGGGGGCGGTCCCTCCAGACATAACCCTCCTCCCTGCAGTTAGCAGCTCAGTTCGTAACAAGCAGTACAAACCTAAAAAGGAGGGGTGGGTGCTGTGTCCGTCCATGGACGACAGAGAAAGGGATTTTACGGTGAGTACAAAAAATCCTATTTTCTCTTTTCATCCATGGACAGACACAGCCTTCATAATTCTTGACATATGGGACATCCCCAAGCAGTGTAAAAAAAAAAACGAGGGGTGGGAACAATATCAAAAAACAACTAACTTCACCCCAAGCAAGCAGAGCTCAACGAACGAGTTGCAACTTTAAACAGCCGCCTGCAAAACCTTGCAGCGGAAGGAAGCATCTGAAGATGCAATCACACCAACCTTGTAAAATTTGGAGAAAGGACAACCAGTTGCCGCCCTGCACACCTGTGAGAAAGACGCTTGATGTCAAAAAGCCCAGGAAGCACTAATTGCCCTGGTTGAAAGCACCGTGACCGGAAAGGGGGGGGGGCGCCCCTAAAGGGCATAGGCCCACACAACGGTCTTCCTGAACCACCGAGAGATGGTGGCATACGAGACCGCTAGGCCCTTTTGTGGACCAGAAACCAACACAAACGGTAAATCAGACCTCCGGAATGGAGCCGTAGCAGACAGGTACACCCGTGAGGCACGTACCACGTCTAAAGTATGGAGCGCAGCCTCTCTGGGATGCGACAGCCGAGGACACAAGAATGGATACATTCAGGTGGAAGGCCAAAACCACCTTCAGAAGAAACGAAGGCTGCGAGCGTAGTACCGCTTAATCCTTATGGAAGACCAAGTCTGGTGACATGCAAGACAAGGCCGCCATTTCAGAAACCCGTCAGACAGACGTAATGGCCACTAGAAAGGCCACCTTCTGAGATAGTGTTGAGAGGAACCTCTGCGACGTTCTCAAAGGGAGGTTCTCGAAGAACCGAGAGCACCAGGTTCAAATCCCAAGGAGGGAGAGGTGGTCTAATTGGGGAAGCACATGTCGAAACCCCCTGTACAAAAGGTACCCACCAGGGAATGGGTCGCCAAAGGCCGTTGAAAGAAAAAACAGCCATAGCCGAAATCTGACCCTTAATGGAGCTTAAGGCAAGTTTCTGATTCACTCCACGCTGTTAAAAACAGCAGGACCCTGGAAACCGAATGCGTCCGTGGACGCCACTCCATCACTGCTCACAGAGATGTAGGCCTTCCAAGTGCGATGGGAGATTTTCCACGAAGAAGATTTTAGTGCCCTCAGCATGGTCGAGATGACAGAATCCGAAAGACCTCGGTCCCTTAGTACCTGGCTTTCAATAGCAATGCCGATAAAGCCAGCGACTGTAAAGCAGGATGAAGTATGGGACCTTGAGACAGAAGGTCCTCCTGCATTGGCAGTCGCCAGTGCATCCACCACCAGGCGTACGAAGTCAGCGTACCAAGGACGCCGGGGCCAATTCAGAGCGATTGGGATCACCGGGAGCCCCTTGGTCTGCACTCTGCGGAGCAGACGAGGAAGCAACATCAGTGGGGGATAGGCATAAATTAGCCGATACTTACCCAACAGGGCCACCAACGCTTATGACGCGTCTGCCCAGGGATCTTTGGACCTGGCCACGAATCTCGACACCACGCTATTGAGTCGAGAAGCCAGGAGGTCCATGTCCGGCGTGCCCCACCTCCGGCAAAGGAGGTGAAACACCTCCGGATGCATGACCATTCCCCTTGGTCCAGCAACTGGCGACTCAAATAGTCCGCCAGCCAGGGTTCTACACCTTGAATGTAGACGGCCGACAGAGCCGGCACGCTCCTTCCCGCCCACCTCAGAATGTCCAGATGGTGGACATAAGCCACAGCCGTGGCGTTGTCCGCCTGGAGTCTGATCGGGCGCCCTTGTAGTCTCCTTGACCACGAGGAGAGGCACAGCCTGATCGCCCGAAGTTCCAGAGCATCGATCGGCATATTGTTCCAATAGGACAGAATCTCCCCCTCCAATTGTGGAATTGGGCATACGGTACTGCCTCGAAGGAGGCTACCACGAGGCCCAACTCCCCGCAGCCTGGTCATCTTCAACTTCCCTGGAGGGAGAAAACTCTCGCCTCCAAAGAGTACAGAGCAGCCCCAGGTATACTAGGCGCTGAGTCTGAACTAGCACCGACATCTGGGAGGTACAGCATCCACCCAAAGTCTTGGAGAGTCTGACTGACTATAGACACGGCCTCCTCTAATTTAAATCTGGAAACAGGTTACAGAAGAAGACCATCTAAACAACCTACAAAAGGCAATGCCGCGCTGTCGCAACAAGGCTAGAATCGGGGCGAGCACCCTGGTGAAACTCTTGGCACTGACGCTAGGTCAAAAAGGAGAGCCATAAAATAATAGTGGTCCTCCCTGACCGCTAAACGCAGGAACCAATGGCGACATGCAAGCACGCGTCCCTGATGTCCAGGGACGCCCGAAGGTCCCCGTGATGGAGCGAACCGACTCCATCCTGAATTTCCAAACCCCCAACAAACCTTGAACTGCCCCCTCAGGGCAGTTCGACGAGACGGTAGGAGAGGAA
This sequence comes from Rana muscosa, assembly GCA_029206835.1. Lineage (NCBI taxonomy): Eukaryota > Metazoa > Chordata > Amphibia > Anura > Ranidae > Rana > Rana muscosa. The sequence continues at coordinate 975,518,531 of CM055116.1, read as the reverse complement.
GATTTGAGGCAAGAAACCTTTCGGCAAACAAGAAAGAAAAAACTCGATCTTGTACCCTGAAGAGACCACTTCGCAAACCCATCGGTCGGAAAAACAGGAAGGCTACATAAAGGCATTAAGGGCCTTGAGGTCTAAGATTGGACGACTCCGTCCTCTGGGACCATAAACAGATTCGAGTAGAATCCCTGAAACCTGTGCTGCGGCGGTATGGGAATGACAACCCTCAAAAATACCGCCTTTGTACAGGGAAGGAAGGTCCCGGCTTATGGTGTGGCCCTCTACTCTTAGTGGACTGAGGTATAAGAGTTCAGTTACCTCTTGTGACATCCTTAACAACGTCGTTCAGTGAGGCACCAAAGAGTCTCCCACCTTAGAAAGGAAATCTGTCAGAGCTTCCATAAAAGCTTGGTCAGCATATCAGCCCTCTCAAATGGCGCAAGACCACCACGGACACAGAGGCCCTGGAGACTAAAGAAGTCACAGCCAGGATTGCCGCACCTACGTACACCAGACCCTGCACCTGCTGGTCGGCCAGTGTCACAACTATGAGAGCTGATGCTCCTCCACTGTTTGGAACAAATGTTTTGTCCATTCAATGAGTGTCAGAGACACCAAAGTCGCAGCCACCAACGGGCGCAGCGCTGACCCCAGCATGGCGAACATGGTCCGTGGTACCCCTGATATCAGGGGTTCAACTTCATGGGAAAAAAAATAAAAATAATATTTTTTTTTTTATTACTCTTCAAAGGGATAACGGACCGCCGTGCGCTGAGGGACCAAAAAGGACCTCTGCGGCAGTCCCCATTCCTTATCTATGATCCATCAAAGAAATCAATCATAAGGAAAAACCTTATGAAACACACATAAGAGTCCACCCTCCATGCTGCACTGGTAACCCAGGGGACTCACCACCCAGAAGGAGACCGCTCAGCACCGCTGCCCGCCTTGTATACACACAGCTTGTGTGACAAAAAAGCTGCGAGGAGAAAGAACTGCGCTGTTCAGAAGCCAGTGCTAGAGGCCAAACCCACTCCAAAATGGTCGCCAGACGCTTCAGATAAAAAAAGGGTGCGGACCACAAGAAAATGGCCGCTCGCAATACTGACCTGCACCACAGCGCGGCTGCAACAAAATTTCCGCCAATGGAAGTTTTAACAGACTAAAACACACTAAAAATGGCATCAGTGCCGCAAAAAAATGGTGCCCGAGGCCAGGGATGTCGACGAGAAGGCCTGCAGAGACTTCCAGGAGACAGACCCCCCCCTCACAGAAAGTGGACCCTGGTGCCCCACAGGGACTCGGAGCCCCCCCACAGGTACACCCCGGTTGCAGCGGGCCCTAGGGCACGAGGGGAAAGAGCGACAGAGAGCAGGGAAAGAGAGGACAGGAGAACCCCCTTAATCCCGGGAAGGCCCAGCTGTTCCAACCTCCCGAGACAGACGGAAACGTACTTACCCGTCCTTGCGAGGACAAGCTGGCGCGTCCCTGACAGACCCACAACCAATGGTACGGAGTAGCTGTCGGCCCGGTCCACTGCGAGTGAGGCAACAAGCAGCCCAGTCATATGTGGACCCTGGAGCATGTGCTCACCGGCCACCCCTGGAGCCATGGGGTATGTCATGGTCAGAACAAAGCATGAAGCAAGGGACTGGCACGCTCGATGGCCGGAACTGGGAAGACTACAAGGATCTATATATCCAGCCTGTCGCCCAGCCGGCAGTTGATAAAAGATATCACGAAAGAAAAAATAAAAGAAAAAAATCCTTCAGGACTCTGGGCCCAAAGGGAGCCACGTCTTTCTCCTCTGCTAGGCAGAAAAAAACTGGAGGCTGCTGACTGCAGGTAGGAGGGTTATGTATGGAGGGAACGCCCCGTGGGCGGAGCTGTTCAACTCTGTTAAAGTAACATGTTTTAAGATAACATGTTCTGCCTAGTCCTCTCCTATGAACAGGAACATAACCCACTTTGTCAAGATTTAAAGGAGCTGTGTCCATCCATGGACGATAAGAGAAATGTGCTTTTATGGCAGATGGGCATAATTTACTGCTAGTCCACGATAGTGTAAAGCACTGGCATAAAAAAAATGACATACCTGCAATATATTTAGTGCTCTGCGCATGTCTCCATTGGAGAGGGTCACCAGGGCCTTCATTCCATCTGGGCTAATTTGCACGCTATCAAAAAGAAGGGTTGGAAATTATTTTTCAGAAGAAGCAGCAGTTGGAGATTTGTTGGAAAACAGCGTTGAAAACTAACCTCTCTTGTTGAACTACATGCTCCAGTCTGGGAATCATCATCTCTGAGTTCAAAGGACCAAAGCGGAACCGTGTGCACCTGGACTGCAGAGCTGGAATGATCTTAGACAGGTAATTACAAATCATACAGAAACGGGTGTTTTCAGTAAACTTCTCAATCACTGCAAAGAGATAAAATAAGGGAGCACATGAAATCATAAAAACATTTGTTTAAAATATACAGAACACTTAATCAATTTTACTTAAGAAAATGTACCAACTGCAAGCCAGAAACTATAAATGGCACAGTTTTCAACAAAGGCCCACCACAGCAAGAGGCTAACCAATATACAATTTTACACAGGAAAAGCAAATATTTTCATTAAACACAAACTCTAAGACGGAAGAAAAGCCTAGTTTACTGGGAAACCTTGCACTTGGAGATCTATAAGGAAGGAAGTCTATAGGGGGCAATATTAAACTTATAGGGGTTATACAATAAAAAAAAAAAAAAAAAAATGAATATTGGACTTTTTCTATCATGTTCTTAAAATTGCACTGCACAAACTCTTAACCGCAACCAGCTCTTACTGTGCATGTACTTTACAGGTAACTTTTATACCTAATGGGAGATTTGTGGAGGTAGAGGGAGCCTGGACATTGTAAAGCAAACTTTGCATTTTATTCCAAGTTAAAGGGCAAAATTACTAAAAATGAATATGTCCTTTAAGTACCGATTACAATTATGTCCAATCAGAAGTTGTGTGTTGTCACCATTACCTTACTTCTAAAAGGAGGGCATGGTACAGAAGATGATTGTTAATCACAGCCAGGTCATTGAAACAAAGATGAAGCTTCTCAGCATCGACAACACATCTTGGTATGAAGACAATTTGAAAAGTATGCTTTTATGCTCCTAAAAGCCACGTAATTTTAATTTACAGGACGTGCAAGCCTATTCAATTTAGTTACATCAGTTTCGCTCTGTATAAATTAAAATCGTCAGAATTTGTGTCTTGTCGGAAAGGCAAAGCATGTGTAAATGTTAAATTAGAATCCCAATCATTATGTTCTCCATTATGGCACATTATGTAACAAACACTAAGCTTGTGTAGTGTGCATATGTAAAAAAAACTTGTTTTCACAAATGCTCCCCCCCCCCCCCCTTCGTTTAACATCTTCTTAGGAGAAAACTTAGTTAATGCAGAGAATTTATTATTACAGCAAATTCGCTATAGTAAAAATCATGATAGATATGCCAACTGCATAAATTCAGCATCTGTAACAAAAAGACAAGACAGATTGTTATGTCTATCTGAATTTTTCAGAAGATCTGGCAAATTTGTAGCATTTCCAGGCATATGGCAGTGCAATCATTTGCCATTTTACCTCGTCTTAGAGCGTTCTGCGCATCCTGAGTCATTGCATCTGCTTCATCCAAAATCACAAGCTTGAAACCTTTTCTGTAAAGGAGAGGCAGCTGTCACTTTAAGACAAACAAGACTGCTGCATCTGTACAATTGACACAATTTACCAAGGAGAAAAAAAAAAAAGGGAGGAATTTTGACTTGCCTGTAAATTCCATATCTTGGAACAGTAGAGGACACAGGCATTCATACACCATGGGTTATATGAAATTATCTTAAGACCTTTAGATGATTGGACACAAAGCTTTAGAGGACCTGGGAACCTCCCCTATAACCCTATCCAAGGAATGGAAGAGGTTGCTGTGTACTGCACACCAAGATATGAAATCTACAGGTCAGTCAAAATTCCTCTGTGCTTAACTGTACAGTAGAGGACATAGGCAGAGTATTTATACACCATAGAGTGTCCCAATACAATGAATAAGAAGGGTGGGCAGCAATGATGTAAACTGTGCTAACAGACTCAAACAACAAAGTTCATAAGACTTCAGGAGGACATAGGCAGAGTATTTATACACCATAGAGCAGCCCTCAAAATTGCACTCGCCTGCTCGCATTTTGCGAGTGAATTTTGAGGGCTGGCTGGGAGCCGGGGGGGTGAGCACCGCCGGCAGCCTGTGTGGAATGGGAGTCCTTCTCCCAGTGATTGTGGAGGGGAAGAGAGAAAGAGCCGCCCGGATGTTTACAGCGCAGCGCGGGGAACAGTCACAGTGATAAGTTTTCTTTTTTAATTGCCGTGTTCCCCGCTGCTCGCTGTCAGATACAGTCCCGCCTCCCGGGACTTTGATAGACAGATCACCCGTCCAATCCTGGTGACGGGTGACCTGTCAATCAAAGTTCCCGGCCCGTGGTCAGGGCGGAATATGACGTTGAGAGGCGGGAACGCGGCAATTAAAATGAAAACCGTTATCCTGTGTTCCCCGCGCTGTGTTCCCCGCCGTGTGTCTGATCACCTGGACGGCTCTCCTGGTCCTCTCCTCCCCTGCACAGGTAGGCTGAATGGTAAACGGGCTGAATGGGGGACACAGGGCTGCATTTGGGGGACACAGGGCTGCATTTTGTGGGCACTGGGCACAAGGCTGCATTTTGTGGGCACTGGGCACAAGGCTGCATTTGGTGGACACAGGCAGCCTACATTGGTGGGCACGGATACAGTTGTTAATATTTATTTTTATAACTTAATTCTGCATAAAACATTTAAGTGTCATTTCATGAGATAATTTATGAGGGCGCGTTTAGGGGCGGGGCGGGCTGGGTGGGGCAACTGGTGGCGAGTAACCCTTGAGGCCTGGCTAGTAGCTCAGGACTTGAAATTTTGAGCCCTGCCATAGAGTGTCCCAATACAATGAATAAGAAGAGTGGGCAGCAATGATGTAAACTGTGCCAACAGACTCAAACAACAAAGTTCATAAGACTTCAGAGTGCCACTGCAAGAACCTTGAGGTCAAAAGCTGCATAGAAGAATCAGCAGAAGATTAGATGTTCAGCTGGTAAAACTTTAAAAAAAGTATGAACACAAGACCAGATGGCAGCCTTACAAAACTGGGCTGCAGAGGCTTGGTGCCAAAATGCCCCGGAAACTCCCATCGATCTGGTGTAATGGGCATGTAAAAAGTGCAGGAGTCGTCTTCTCTTTGAGAATGTAATCTCTCACGATCAGATTCCTTATACGTTGTGCAAAGGTGAACTCTGAAGTAGGGTATCCCTTGCAAGATCACAAGGACAGGACAAACTGAATTCATCAATCTGATTTGACCAGTAGCTTTGGGGTATTCTCTAAAGTTCAAAGTACAGTGTAAAGTACAGTGATTACCCTTGGGATGCTTAAGAGCAGGGCATAAGGATGGTAGTGCAATGTCCTCATTGAGGTGGAATACTATACTAAGACCAGGGCCTTTAGTGTAAGGCAACCTTACGATTGTAAAGCATGAATAAAGGCTCTTTACAGCAAAGGGCCGTGAGTTCAGAAAAACGTTTGACAGATGTGATGGTGATCAAAAGGGCTACTTTGCAGGAGAGATCTTCTAGATCAGGGGTATTGAATTAAAATTCTTGGAGGTCTGATTAGTAAATTTTCTACCAGCAGAGGCCAGAATCGCATGTTTATGTCACATCACAGCCCCCCCCCCCCCCTTTATATCACAATCACGCTCTTACATCATCAGCGTCCTCAGTCGCCCTGCATACCACATCACAATCTCCCGTTCACATTACATTTTCCCATTCACAGCAGTGTCCTCTTTTGCCCCCTTCAACGGTGTGCTCTGCCTCCCCTGCACAGCCCCCCTCCCCCACAGTGGTGTCCTCTGTCCCCTCTTCGCATCATAACCCCCCCACCCACAGCTCTGCCTTCTTTCACATCACTGCCCCCCGTAGCAGCTGTTTGATCAGCTGCCTTGGAGGATGGAGGAGGGATCGGAGTAACAGACCCCCAACTCGCCATAGAGTGCCTGCCACTGCCCAAAGCCAACACAAGCAATAAAGTTAAATGAAAATGACAAAATTGCCCTGGACAGCAAATCGGTTAACAACCAAGAACATATTTAAAGAAATAAAAGGGGGAAAAAAAAAAAAAAAAAAAAACACACCTAAAACATAGTGTCATTATATACTTACTTAAATATGGTTCTAGTGCTGGAAAAACTTAATATGGGACCTCTTACAATATCTATGCCACGGTCATCTGAAGCATTCAACTTTGAAAAAAAAGAAAAAGAAAGAAGAATATAAAAAACACACATATTACACCCATCTGTAAGATAAAAAAAAAAAAAAACGTCCTGTGGATGCATTTCTCATCTAAACATACACGCACAATTACATATATTTAAATACAGAAACAAACACATACATGTATAATAGGATTGTTGTGCTCACCATAAAATCTCATCTTGGATCCATCAAGGGACATAGGACGACACATACTAATGGGTTTTGCTGCTGCCTACTGGAGAGACTGGTCACTGGCAAACAAGGTTGTCTGTAGGCCATCCCAGTATGCTTCATTTGTTAGCAAGCAGTATCAAGAGCATGGTCATGAACTTAAGGGACATAGGTCCCAACCCTCTAACAAACTCCAAGAAATGGAATGTATGGTGAATACAGAAATCCTATTTTCATTCTTGGTCTTTGAGGTACATGGACAGTCATATACTTTCATGATACCTAAAAAGCAGGGGTAAGCAACAGCGAGCAATGAATAGGCCCAACATAAACAAAAATTGGGACTGTGTGCAGCTCAAGAGTCACCAAAAGGACCAATGCCTGAAGCTTGCAATGGATGAGACCAACCTCCTCACCTGGTAAGGATACAAGACGGCACAGGAATAAACCTGAGGAGGTCAGAAAAACAGAATACTTACATTAGTGAGGGGACTATGATGGGAGGAAAACCCCATTTCCCAACATGGAAGGAGTGATAAAGCCTGAGGTGTGACTGACCCAAAGAAAGAATCGCTCTCCAAGAACTCAGACCAAAGAGGAGGAAACCAAAAAACGATGTCCCAGTAAGACCAGAGCTGCCCTGGACTAGAGAAGCTTCTCAGCTTCAACTTACCTGAAACCCATAGGGTCCAAAAGAGAAAAGGGGGGCAAATCTGAAAGTACTCCTGAAAGATGATTTATTATTTTATAGAAATAAAGAATTTGAAAAAAGAAAGTACGCCTGAGGCAGACATTTACCCAATCACCTCACTAAGGTGAGGATTACGCAGAAAGAACCCCAAGGATGACTTGGCTCAGAAGTATCTACAAGGAGAGAAATTTGCATTGTGCTGAATAGGGAAGGAGGCACACCACTTTTGTTCACTAGACCACAGCCCATTCTTTTGTTGTAATGACATATCTTCTTGAAGGTGGGGGGAGATGTGCCCATCAGGACTGGAGGATTGATTCATCAGGCCAGAAACTAATTGATCTCCAGAGGAAGACATGTTAGTCTGCTCAGAAAGGGGTTTAACAGAAAGGTCTTTGCAGCTGTAGAAGTTCTGAAAAACCTTAGACTGCAGAGAATAGGTCAATCCACCAGATGCAGCATCAATAAGAGCCAAAACGGTCTCTTGTAATTCAGATGGCAGTGGACAACGACTAGTCAAAAAATGTCAACAGGGAGAGACTGAGTGGACCCCAGATCAGTCAGAATTGTTCGTGACCTCTGGCCCGTCTGCCTCTAAAGCCACAGGTGAATCAGAAATCGACTCTACAGGGGACGGCGCAGGATCGCCTTAAAGCCCTGTTGTCAGTACCAGTGAGAAAGGGTTACTTTGGCCTCAAAGTCCTGAGTCACTGCAGTATAGACGATAAAGCAGCCCATCGAAGCTGATGACTAGGTGTCAGTACCTTTGGAAGACACAAAATAAACATCCCCAAACTCTAAAGGGAAGCGTGAGCTGGGCTCACCTGTTGCAGCGGAACCGCCACTTGCGTTTTTATATAAAAGGCGTGTTGCAACCGCATCACAATGATGCACCTAAGCTGAGGGAACAAGGCAAGGCTTCGGGTACTAACAAAAGACAGACATTTGATAAATCTGTGTGGATCAGATGGCAGGAGGTGACCAAAGCCAGTGTAGACAAGCAGCAGGAACAGATCAGAGATTGAGGGCTTTGCAAAGCAGGAGTAGCTGTGGGGAGACTATTCCTCTTCATTTCTCAGCAGTAAAAGCTAAAATTTTAAAGGCACTTCACGGTCCAAACAACGAGGTAGCTCCTGACGCTGAGCCAGACTGGCCTACTCACAGAGTGAATCTTCAGAGATAGGGCAAATTCTAAGGCAATACCAACAGTTCTAGACCTGAAAAAGCGCCTATGGCCAACTTGTTACAGAACAGGGGTCTGGAATGTGCCTAATGCAGAACCCAATGTCCAAAGGCCACTTCCCAGTCTAGCTCCACAACATCTAGTTCATCAGGGTCCATGTAAAGCACTCTAAAACTAGCTAATAAAATGTTGCTCTGGGGTGCTGTTATTGTAGAAACCAGCTCAAGCAGCAATGTAATTAAGAATATTGTATAACCACTTAAGCCCCGGACCATTTTGTAGCTAAAGGACCAGGCCACTTTTTGCGATTCGGCACTGCGTCGCTTTAACTGACAATTCTGCGGTCGTGCGACGTGGCTCCCAAACAAAATTGACGTCCTTTTTTTCCCACAAATTGAGCTTTCTTTTGGTGGTATTTGATCGCCTCTGCGGTTTTTATTTTTTGCGCTATAAAAACAAAAATAGAGCGACAATTTTGAAAAAAATTCAATATTTTTTACTTTTTGCTATAATAAATATCCCCAAAAATTATATATATATAAAAAAAAAAAATTTCCTCAGTTTAGGCCGTTACGTATTTTTCTACATATTTTTGGTAAAAAAATAAATTAAAAAAAAATAAAATAAAAAAAATCGCAATAAGCGTTTGATTTGTAGACGCTATAACTTTTGCGCAAACCAAATAGGGGATAGTTTTATGGCATTTAATGATTTATTAATTTAATTTATTAATATTTTTTTTTTTAATAGTAATGGCGGCGATCAGCGATTTTTATCGTGACTGCGACATTATGGCGGACACATCAGACACTTTTGACACTATTTTGGGACCATTGTTATTTTGCAGAGATCAGTGATATAAAAATGCACTGATTACTGTGAAAATGACACTGGCAGTGAAGGGGTTAACCTGTAGGGGGCGCTGAAGGGGTTAAGTGAAACCTAATGTGTGATTCTTACTGTGTGGGGGCGTGTGACGTCACTGATCGTCGTTCCCTATGACAGGGAACAGACGATCAGTGACAATCTCACTAGGAAGCACGGGGAGAGGTTTGTTTACACTTGCCTCTCCCCGTTCTTCAGCTCTGTGACCCGATCGCGGGACACCTGCGGCGATTGGGTCTGCGGATCCCGCGGTCACAGAGCTCAGGACCGGGTCGCGAGCATGCCGACGTATACGTACCGGCGGCGGTCCTATGTACAGGCAGCGGCGGTTAAAAGGGAAAAAAAAAAAAAAGCAGAAAAAGCTAGCAAAAAAATAGGATTTTTATAACAGCTTACCTGTAAAATCCTTTTCTTGGAGTACATCACGGGACACAGAGCGGCATAGTCATTACTATGTGGGTTATATAGTTTACCTTCAGGTGCTGGCACTGGCAACTTCCAAACCGGAAGTACCCTCCCCTATATAAGCCCCTCCCATCCGGGAGCACCTCAGTTTTGTAGCAAAGCAATAAGTGTCCCCAAAAGAGGGGTGGGAGCTCTGTGTCCCGTGATGTACTCCAAGAAAAGGATTTTACAGGTAAGCTGTTATAAAAATCCTATTTTCTTTCTCGTACATCACGGGACACAGAGCGACATAGTCATTACTATGTGGGATGTCCTAAAGCAATGCCCAATGAGGGGGGGGGGGGGTACACCATACATAAGCTGAGCGCTATCAGACATGAGGATCTTTTGCGGCCTGCAACACATTGCGCCCAAAGGCGACATCCTCCTGACTTCTAACGTCCACCTGGTAGAACCTAGTAAACGCGTGTACTGAAGACCATGTTGCGGCCTTACAGATTTGAGCCAGGGAGGCCTGGTGATGCACTGCCCATGAAGTTCCAACTGCTCTCGTGGAGTGCGCCCTAACTTTGAACGGAGGCGGTCTCCGTCTCAAGCCATAGGCTTGCATAATGACCTGTCGAATCCACTTGGCTAAAGTAGATTTTGACGCTGCCTGACCCTTTCTGGGGCCTTCCGGCAGAATAAACAAAGTATCCGTTCTGCGAATCTGAGCAGTGGCTTTTAGATAAGCTTTAACTGCTCTTACTACATCCAAAGAATGCAATAACTTTTCCTCTACCGAACTAGGCTTGGGGAAAAAAGAAGGAAGAACCACATCTTGGTTCAAATTAAACCTCGATACCACCTTAGGAAGAAAGGCTGGATGAGGACGTAACACTACTCTGTCCTTATGGATAACCAGATATGGCTCCCTACAGGACATAGCGGCTAATTCCGACACTCTTTTAGCCGAACAAATGGCTACTAGAAAAATCTATTTCCTGGTGAGAAGAACCAGGGAAATATGCTGTAATGGTTCAAATGGTTGTTTCTGTAGAACCGACAGAACCAGGTTTAAGTCCCATGGACATATGGGAATATTAACCGGAGGGCTAATACGCATCACTCCTTGTATAAAGGCTTTGACTAGTGAATGCGAAGCCAAGGGCCTCTGAAAAAATATCGACAAGGCCGAAATCTGACCCTTGATAGTACTCAAGGCAAGCTTCCTATCTACAGCCCACTGTAGGAAGTCCAGAATCCTACCTATTACGTACTTACGTGGATGCCATTTCTTGGCTTCACACCAGGCGATGTACGCCTTCCAGATTCTATAGTAGATCTGCCTGGATACCGGCTTCCTGGCATTGATCATGGTAGATACCACCACAGAATTAGAGAGACCTCTCTTTTTTAGAATGTGGGCTTCAATAGCCAGGCCGTCAAACCTAGGGCTGGTAAGGAAGGGTGGTATATCGGTCCTTGCGAAAGCAGGTCCGGACGATGTGGGAGGGTCCAAGGACTCCCCACAGACATTTTTACAATCTCCGCGTACCATGCTCTTCGGGGCCACGCTGGAGCCACCAGAATCACTGGTTTCTTTTCTACCCTGATTCTGCGGAGTAATCGAGGTAACAATTGTGGCGGTGGGAATGCATATATCAGCTTGAACTGATCCCAAGGGAACACTAGGGCATCCGAGCCGCAAGCTAGGGGATCCCTTGTCCAAGAGACAAACCTGTCCACTTTTGCGTTGAATCTGGATGCTAGCAGATCTACATCCGGTGTTCCCCACCGCTGACATATTGTCCGGAAAACCTCGGGATGAAGGGACCATTCCCCTGGGCATAATTGTTGGCGACTTAGAAAGTCCGCCTTCCAATTCTCCACTCCTGGAATGAATACCGCAGATATGGCTGGGACATATCTTTCTGCCCATTCCAGGATGCAATTTACTTCCCTCTGGGCTGCACGACTCCTGGTGCCACCCTGATGATTGATATATGCCACTGCCGTGGCATTGTCCGATTGAATTCTGACAGGGGACCCTTGGAGTTTGGATGTCCATGCTACTAGGGCATACTGGGCTGCTCGTATCTCTAAGAGATTGATGGGCAGGGCCTTTTCTGCATCCGACCATCTGCCCTGGAGAGACCATTGCGCCAGTACTGCTCCCCAGCCTATAAGGCTGGCATCTGTAGTGACCACCTTCCAAGAAATCGGACTGAAGGATTTCCCTTTTTCCAGATTCTGGGGAACCAACCACCAACGGAGGCTTTTGCGAACGGAAGGGGACAAGGACATTGGTAAGTCTAGGGCCTGAACTCTTTTGTTCCAGGCTGACAGTATGGCCCTTTGCAAATTCCTTGAATGGAATTGACCGTAGGGTACTGCTTCGAATGATGCCACCATTTTTCCCAGCAGCCTCATGCACAGGCGTATGGATGGCTGTCTTTTTGTACCCACTAGGTGGATCAAATCTCTCAAAGACGACACCTTTTCTTGAGGCAAGAAAATTTTTCTCTGGTCTGAATCCAGCCTTAGCCCCAAGTATTCCAGACTTTTGACTGGTTTTAGGGCTGACTTGTCTCGGTTGATAATCCAACCGTGAGATTCCAGATACTCGATTGTCTCGTGAACAACCACTTCTAGTTTTTCCACTGAGTGGTCTATCAGCAACAAGTCGTCTAGATATGCCATTATCGTTACACCTCGTGTTCTTAGATTGGCCAATAATGGGCCCAGAATTTTTGTGAACACTCGTGGTGCTGTGGCCAGACCGAAGGGTAAGGCTCTGAACTGAAAATGGCGCCCTTCTACCGCAAAGCGTAGAAATCTTTGGTGGACTGGAAAGATGGGAATGTGCAAATAAGCATCTTTGATGTCGATCGAGGCTAACCATTCCTCCCCTTGTAGGGCAGTGGCCACCGATCGGATCGACTCCATCCGGAAAGTCCTGATATGTAGGAATTTGTTTAGCCCTTTAAGATTTGATATGGGCCTCACGTCCCCGTTTGGCTTCGGGACTGTAAAGAGGTTTGAGTAAAACCCGAACCCCCATTCTTCCAGGGGAACCTCTATAATTACTGCTTGGAGCAATAATTGTTCTAGTGCCAACAGGAGGGATCCTCTCTTCTGGGGATCCCTTGGCACGTTTGACCTTATAAAATGGGAAGGAGGGGAGTCTTTTAACTCCAATTTGTATCCCAGACTTACTGCGGAGAGCACCCATCTGTCTCTGATCGTGTCCCGCCAGGTCTCTGCGAACAACTGAAGTCTTCCCCCCACCCGATTGAGTGGGGGCAACCCTTCATGCATTTGACTTTGGGGGAGGTTTTGTACCTCTCCTGATCCAGGGTTTCTTGTTACCCTGCAATTGTCCCTGATTTTTACCCCCGGGATTTGACCGAGGAGGCCGTCGGAACTGTTTCACAGCCGATGTCCTAGGGACTGGAGAAGCAGGCCTCTTAAAAGAGGGACCTCTAACTCTGTTTTTAACCGGCAAAAGTGTACTTTTACCGCTGGAAATTTTCTGGATATATTTGTCCAGGTCTTCCCCGAATAAGCGTTCACCATGAAATGGGAAGCTGACCAGCAATTTTTTACAGGGAGCTTCAGCAGACCAGTTTTTGAGCCACAGAAGCCTGCGCATATGTACTACACACAGCGTAAGGCGGGAGGCCTGATGGATTGAATCCTTTATAGCGTCAACCGCAAAGCATAAGGCTCTAGGTAGATCAGCTAGGGCAAGAGCCTGCTGATCTGGCAAGTCTCTTAAGACCTGTTTCAACTGATCCTTCACTGCTTGGCAGACCCCAATAGCTGCCACAGCTGGTTGTGTCACCAAGCCTGCTGTAGCAAAAGCATATTTTAATAAGGACTCTAATTTTTTATCTATTGGGTCCTTGAACATTTGGACATTATCCACTGGACATGTCAGTGATTTATTCACACAAGAGATGGCTGCGTCCACTGTAGGGACCCTCCATTTTTTGATGAACTTATCCTCCATGGGATAGACCACCTGAAATCTCTTGGGAGGAGTAAATATTTTATCAGGATGCTCCCAATCCTGGTAAATGAGCCCTTCCAGTAAAGGATGGATTGGAAAGGAACAAACAGTCTGGGGAGCTTTTAGCGACCCCAACGAGGAGACAGAAGTGGATGATGGCTCCGCAAGGGGCATTTTAAATGCTGATCGGACCATGTTAGTCAGGGACTGAACCCATAATCTTTCAGCATGAGATGCTGAGAATGGCTCTTCCACTGTTGATTCCTCTACAACAGAATCAACCTCATCCTGATCCCCTTCAGGTAGGTCGATCCCTGTATGGGACTGTTGCTCTGTTAACAGGTACTCTGAGGGAGGAGACGGAGATCGGGCGCTCTTTCCCTGTGACAGGGAAGCAGCGATCAATGTTGTCAATCTCTCTTCCAGTCCTCCCAGAGCTGAGGAAAAAACCTCCTCTGTTACATACACAGGAGCAGGTGAACTGAGGACAGCCACAGTACCAGGTACTCCTGAGGGTGCTCTACGGTCACTAACCTCTGATTCTTCAGGGGAGATTGGTGCAGCCGAAGCATGCCCAAGATCCTCAGAGCCCGATGGAGACCCCCTATGCTTCCTGGGATTTTTAGTCCCGGAGTTTTTAGACGGCATATTCCTAAGCCCAAAGCTGAGGTATTCCAGCCGAAATACACCACTTACTGACAATAGTCTAGCACAATTGCTGCTATAAAAACAGTTGGTGTCTACTAATGTGCCTTTCTATGGGGATGCCTGCATCAACCGCTTGCTGTATGCCTTTTTTAAATGTTGCCAGCTCTGTCTCTGCACTCCATAGCCAGCTCACAACACATAATTGTGCCTTTTAACATGCTGGGACGCCCGCACATGCGCAGAAGCGCTGCGGCGCGCACAGAGCGTCATCCCCCAAGCTCCGCCCCCTTTCCCAGCTCACCTCTATATATAGAGGCGCGTGCACGGGCACGGGCACGTGCGCCTTCGGCGCTCTTTTTTGAAAAGGGAAACTAGGGACAGGAGACAGGGCCCTTTGCCGCAGGATGGACGAGCATTGCAACATGGCAGAGGAAGCAGTTTCCCACAAGAGAACTCACCATCTGCCTGGACTTGCTCTGATGAAAAGAAACCAGTCCACATTACAAGAAACGTTCCACAGCGGCCTCTAGTGGATTAACACAGGTACCGCAGTCTATATATATATATATATTTTTTTTCCTTGACCACTATTAAAAATATTAAATTTTTTAGTAGTTACAGGCATGCATAAATATTTAGCGGGAATACCGTTAGGTAACAGGCAGAAAGACATATTAAGCTTGGGGGTCCCCTCAATAGAACCAAGTTCCTGAGGGGCCCCCACTTACCTTTTCCCCGCCGCAGGACTCTGTTTGGTCCACAGAAGCCCAAACTTCACCTATCACGGCAGGCATTGTAATTAAACCTTCAGGGACCGGGTTCCCAAGGATTCCACTCCCCTGGACCTGTATAGCACCCTGCACAGAAAACATCTTGGTCGTGGGTATGACCAGAGCTCTGGATCCCAGGGTCCAGCTCTCCTAAGAGAAGCATTACAGGCAAAACCTTGCTCTTCTCTGCAAGGCCCGGGTACCGACCGTTTAGCTATGAAGCTTTTTTGGTCGGATCCGGAATAGCTTACTGAGGCCCAAAAGAACCTGTACGCAAGCTCAGTGAAAAACACATGTTACTTCTTGGCCAACACCTTAGACGCTGGCAAAAAACTGAGGTGCTCCCGGATGGGAGGGGCTTATATAGGGGAGGGTACTTCCGGTTTAGAAGTTGCCAGTGCCAGCACCTGAAGGTAAACTATATAACCCACATAGTAATGACTATGCCGCTCTGTGTCCCGTGATGTACGAGAAAGAAAGAAAGGGGGGCTTTAGCAGAGCTGAAGAAAAGACATTCATCGTCCTAGGACAATGACAAACTAATGCATGCTGGTAATATAGGCTGGTCTAGAGATAGCTTTGTTTGCCAGTGTCCAATCCTTCTGTAGGACACGGTATAACCCAACAGTATATGGTTTCCTCTGTCCCTAACTTGACTAGAGATAGCTACTTTTATGCTTAAGCTATTTATTTAATTATATTAATATACATACATACATACATACCTAAAACACACACACACACAAACACGTGTGTGAATCAGTATAAAAGTAAGTCTTAACTCAATATACAGTATAATAATGTATAAAAGCCTTATCTTTATGTACGGTTGGTATTAAATTTGTACAAGCCTTGTTGTTGGTGAACATTTTGTTTGGGAGTTCAATATATTTTTGTATTAAAAAAATAAATAAAATGGATTTTTTGTTACTCACTGTAAAAATCGCTTTCTCCGAGATAATTGATGGACACAGTTCTGAATCTTGACCATAGGGTTATATCGCCAACTATAGGAGTAGGACACCAAGCAGAAAAGAAACAGCACCGCCTATGGGCAGTCCTACCTGGTATAAAACCCCCCTCTCTGCTATAGGCAATCCAGTTCTGAAAGCAGTGTCAGAGGGAAAAGCTTGAACAGAGGGGTGGGTGCTGTGTCCATCAATTAACTCAGAAAGGGATTTTACAGCGAGTAACAGGAAAAAAAAAAGAAATCCCATTTTCTCTTTTGTTGTTGTTGTGGTTGTTGACGGACACAGCTCTTCTGAATCATGACCATAGGGATGTCCCAAAACAGTGTCTCAAAGAGGGGTGTGGGCAAACTAAAAACCAACTGGATCAACCAGGCAAACATGCCACCACCCAAACAACCCTCGAATGGGCAAATAAGGAACCCTAAAGAGCAGCCAGCAAAACCTTTCCGGCCAAACAAAATATCCAAAAATGCAACACATCAACTTTGTAAAATTTGTGTGCACAGAAGACCAGGTAGCCACTAGGCCAACCTGAGATACAGATGCCAGAAAGCACAGAAGGCACTAATCGTCCTAGCAGAGTGTGCCGGAATGGGGAAGGGAGGAGGCCGCCCCTTAATAATGTATGCCTAATCAAGCACCTCTCAGATCCAATGGGAAAAGAAGGCAGAGGAGGCTGCCAGGCCTTGCCCAGGGTTGTCCATGAACATAAAAGAAAAACTGACCTCCAGCAGTAGGCCGCAGAAGAAAGGCACACACAAACAAGGTAAGGCCACCAGCTCAAAAAACCCTCTTCTTGGAGAAGGAGCAAGCAGAGGAATGCCCCAACCACTCTCCAAAAGGAAGGCTGCCGAGGAACTAAAATGTAATTCCTTAGTGATAACAGGAAGCGCACGGTGGACACCAGACAACAAGCTCCTGGAAGAAAAGAGCGAGCAGGAAGTACATGGCCAAGGGATGCTGAAAGAAAAGACAGCGGGGGCAGAAATTTTGATCAGCAATGGCACTCAAGGCAATCTTTCGGTCAATACCATGTTGAAAAAAAAAGGCCAACTCCACCAAGCCACCGATAAGGGACATAGGTAGACACCTGAAGCCTTGCACCAGTCAAATTAAGTCATCCAGGAGCAAATGGTATATCCTCCAAAAGGAAGATTCTTAAGCCTCCACAAACTCCTGTTCCTCAATGTCAGGGTGTCAAGAGCCATAAACATCAAATCCTGAAACAGAAAGGCCGGGGTGGCAAACCAGACCCTGGGACAGGCCATCATTCTGGAGAGGCAACCACCAGGGGCATTAGACCAGCTGCACCATGACGGAGTACCACAGACCAACCTAGTGATACCAAGAAGACAAAAAAATCTCTTCGGCCTACAGCCTGCGCAAAAGGAGAGAAAGCAAAGTGGAGAGGAGGAAAGGCGTAAACGAACGATACTGGTTTCACGATGCCTACTAGTGTGTCTGCCACATCTGCCAGGGGATCCCGCACTGACGCCACAACCGCAGGCAACTGCTTGATGAGGTAGGACACCAGAACATCCATGTCTGGGGTTCTCCAGTGTCATGTCCAGGTGCAGAAACCACTTCCCATAATCCAGCATTGGACAACTGAGGCAACCCGCCTGCCAAGTCTCAATGCCGGGAACATGCATGGTGGAAATCACCAGAATGTGCTGTACCACCACTGCAAGAAACAAGAAACCTCCCGTAACACTGCCACAATTCTTGTGTTGGACTGACCGTTGACATAGGCAACTGCAGAGGCAAAGTCCATTTGGATCCTGAACCCAGGAGCCTCCAGGGACATTCGTCCAGTGCCCTAGAGACAACACAATCATTCGCAACGCCAGGACATTGGGCAAGTGAACTTTAATCTAGCATCCAACGTGCCGACAATCCAGTGGAGTGGTAGAAAGGACTTTCCCAGCTTACAGGCTGGGAACCACAAAACACCATAGGAGGAAGACTCACAACTACCATTACGGAAGGCTGTGGCTGTCTGGAGAGGCCTTAGATGCGTTCCTTCTGCAGAACTCACATATGGAACTGCGCATATGGGACCGCCGCCGCAGTCCTGCACAGATACGAGGATCAGGCCAGATGCTCCAGTGTCCTGTTAGGGGCAAAACTTCATGGAGGTTCAGGACTCATTTGAAGTCCTGCAGGTAGTGCATCGCAGGGTAGCCCGTCAGAGCGACCTGGGGAACCACCTGCAGGAACAGGTTGTCCAAACCACCAGCCATGGTGATCCCCCATTGTCTCAGCAACGCTAGGACTAGAGCTAGCCCTCAGGGATTACTCGGGGAGACGACCTGCCAGAAGGGGAGCACAATTTGACAATGCGCATCCCCACCACAAAGTCCGGGAACCGCCAATGTTCCTCGTAGATGGGAACGTGCAGGCATGCATTCGCAATGTCCAAGTATGCCCGAAAATACCCTCGGGGGAGATGGCCACAGAACCAGCATGAGCAAGTCAGGTCCTACAGGACCAGGATCAGGTGAATTTCGGCCCTTTTCGGTACACAGAAAAAAATATGAGTAAAAGCCGCCAAACCAATCCGGCTCAGGTAGATGGACAATTACTCTGTGGCAAGCACCACACCCGAAGACACAAGGGAGGAAGATGAAAATTGATGCAAAGGATTTTCCTGGTAGACAAGAATAAAACCTATGTCGTCGGTGGGCACAAACAGTTCAGGGACCAACCACTCGGAAAGAAGATAGGCCCATGGCCCAAAAACCAGCAAAGACAACCTTCACCTTGACACGGGTGGCATAAACCTTCATATGCTGAGATGGGCTCATCCACGGGAATGGCGGACAGAGGATCCACGAACACCTGCCTCATCTGCGGGTTCCTCCAAGGCTCGAAGCTCTTGTCAGAGGCACGCGAGGCAACGCGATTCCTTCCCTTTCTATGTCTGTGGGAGGATGTTTCTCTTGCCACCCATGAGGTGTTTGCTGAAGCCATCCAAGGTAGAACCAAGGAAGCAACAGAGGAAGGGCAGGTCCACCAGGGCTTAATCGGAAGTCTGGTCAGCAGAGAAAATTAAGCACCACCGTTGAGAAGGAAAATTTGGAAGGAGCGGAGCAGCATCCAAGGTTGCATCACATACATACTTCAGGCCCTGGACCAAGTGCGTCGCCAGAGTCATATACACCAGACCCACCTATCCAGTGCTCAAACCTTCCTGCTGGAGCTTGGCCCACTTGATATGCATCCGAGACGCCCAAGCGATGGCCAACACAGGCCGGAATACCGACAATGCCATTGTAAACTGAACGGCAACCGATGTTGACCTGCAGGAAACAGGTCTCCTAAATCAGAGAAGCCCCCCCACCAGCAGCATGGCGGCATTATTCAACCATGAATGGAAGGATCCAGCACAGGAGGAGAGGTCCACTCCTGCAGAAAGGCCTCCCCTAGGAGTAACGTAGCACAAAGTGCAGTGGAACCACAAAGGGCTGCTTTTTCCCAGCAGTAGACAAATAAATCAAAGCCTGGGGGGGGGGATCCAAACCCGCCTGGCTGATTCATGTGCCCCAAAGTGATGTCTCTGGACCATGAATGCCTGCGGTATCACCAGGGGAACCAGTGTACCACCAGCCCATGCGTTTGCGTGGGAGCGAAGCAGGGCCACAACCACTCTTACAGGAGAATCGTCAACCGCAAATGGGGAACACAGTGATGCAAAAGTAGGACAACCCAGCATCCAACTACTCCACTGCTGAACTGCAGAGCAGGATCAACCAGTGCCAGGCATTACGCCACAGACTGCCAATGCAACAGGAAGGTTGGGGGACTGCCCTGAAAGGGCCCGGTCCCCCCTGCACTAGCTGGCGACAAAGGGAACCCCAGTACACTCAGTAAATTAAATCCGGTAAGATGTCCCCAGAAGCAGCCCATACCATGCGGAGTCACGGCATAATGGGTGGAGGTAATAAACTGCATGCAGAAATAAAATAGGATTTTTATAACAGCTTACCTGTAAAATCCTTTTCTTGGAGTACACCACGGGACACAGAGCTAGTCATTACATAATGGGTTAAGGGTCACCAGCGGTGATTGGACACTGGCACAACCAATGGAAGACAGTTCCCCTCCATATAACCCCTCCCATCAGGGAAGTACCTCAGTTTTGTAGCAAAGCAGTAAGGTTCCCATAAGAAGGGGGGGACCTCTGTGTCCCGTGGTGTACTCCAAGAAAAGGATTTTACAGGTAAGCTGTTATAAAAATCCTATTTTCTTTATCGTACACCACGGGACACAGAGCTAGTCATTACATAATGGGACGTCCCAGAGCAATGCTCATATGAAGGGGGGGGAGACACAGATCAAAACAGGCCGCTTGCGGACCAGAAGCCCTATACTGCTGCCTGCAGCACACTTCGCCCAAAGGCGGAATCCTCATGTCCTTTCACATCTATTTGATAGAATTTGGAAAATGTATGGACTGAAGACCAAGTTGCAGCTTTACAGATCTGAGCCATCGAAGCCTGGTGGTGCACTGCCCATGAAGCACTTATCGCCCTGGTAGAGTGCGCCTTAACAGGAAAAGGAGGAGTCCTGTTCTTTAAACCATAAGCTTGAACAATTACTTGTCTAATCCACCTGGAAATGGTGGATTTTGATACCGCTTGGCCCTTCTTGGGCCCATCTGGTAAAATAAACAAAACATCTGTTTTACGTATCTGAGCGGTTGCTTGCAGATACACCTTTACCGCTCTCACTGGATCTAGAGAGTGTAATAATTTTCCCCCGCCGTCCGCGGGTTTGGAAAAAAGGAAGGCAGAACAATGTCTTGATTCAAGTGAAAAGCCGACACCACCTTAGGTAGAAAAGCCGGATGGGGTCGTAGTACGATTTTGTCCTTGTGACAAATTAGATAAGGCTCTTTACAAGAAAGAGCTGCTAGCTCTGATACTCTCCTAGCAGAAGCTATAGCAATCAGAAAGGCCAACTTCCTACTTAATATAATTAAAGGAATATGGCGAATAGGTTCAAAAGGTTGCTTTTGCAACACTGACAATACCAAATTCAAATCCCATGGACACAAGGGAGTCCTAACTGGAGGATTTATCCTCAGTACCCCCTTAATGAATGTCCGAACTAGGGAGTGAGATGCCAATGGTCTCTGAAAGAAGACTGATAGAGCCGATATTTGCCCTTTGATGGTGCTAAGGGCTAAATTCATATCCACTCCTAACTGGCAAAAAGCAAGAATCCTACTTATTTCATACTTCTGAGGGTTCCAACATCTGGATTCACACCAGGAAACGTATGCTCTCCAGACTCTCTGATAGATGAGTCTGGAGGCTGGCTTTCTAGCATTAATGAGCGTAGAAAGAGCCGGACCAGAGACCCCTCTCTTTTTAAAAATGTGGGTCTCAGCAGCCAGGCCGTCAACTTTAGCCTTTGTAAGGAAGGGTGGAATACTGGACCCTGTGACAGCAGGTCGTGTCGAAGTGGAAACTTCCAGGGCCTTCCTATCGCCATTTTTACAATCTCGGCGTACCAAGGCCTCCTGGGCCAGTTTGGGGCCACTAGGATTACTGGTATTCCCTCCTCCTTGATCCTGCGAAGCAGTCTTTGTAGAAGAGGGATCGGAGGGAATGCATAGATCAGTGAGAACTGATTCCATGGAGTTATTAGAGCGTCTGTATTATTAGAGCGTCTGTCCCGTAGGCTAGAGGATCTCTCGTTCTGGACACAAAGTTGTCCAATTTCTTGTTGAACCTGGCAGCTAGCAGGTCTACATCTGGGTTTCCCCATCTCAGACATATGGCCTGAAAGATCTCGGGGTGAAGAGACCACTCTCCTGGTAGCAGCTGCTGACGACTCAGGTAGTCTGCTTGCCAATTTTCTATCCCTGGAATGAAGATTGCAGAAAGGCAAGGTACATGCTCTTCTGCCCATGCCAGGATCCGGTTCACCTCTCTTTGGGCTGCCCGACTGCGGGTGCCTCCTTGGTGATTGATGTAAGCTACTGCAGTAGCATTGTCGGATTGAACCCGAACTGGGTAGCCCTGTAACCTGTATGTCCAGGTTTTGAGGGCTAGATATACCGCCCGGATCTCTAGCACATTGATGGGCAGGATCCCCTGAGTCTTGGCCCAGGTTCCCTGGGTAGAAGCCTCCTCGAATACTGCACCCCAGCCCGATAGGCTGGCATCCCTAGATACCACCTTCCAGGCCACTGGGAGGAAGGACTTTCCCTTCCGTAAATTCCTGGCTTCTAGCCACCAATCAAAGCTGTGGCGTACTTGTGAGGACAGGCGCATGGGTATATCCAGAGCTTGGCTCTTCCTGTTCCAGGAAGCTAAAATATTGCCTTGAAGTAGTCTCGAATGAAACTGGGCGTAAGGGACCGCCTCGAAGGAGGCTACCATCTTTCCCAATAGTCTCATGCAAAGGCGAATAGACGGCCTCTTGTTTGCTTTGACCTTGTGGATCAGGTCTTTCAGAGACTGTATCTTCGGTTCTGGCAGGTATACCCCGTTTTGGGCTGTATCTATGATCATGCCCAGGTACACTATCCTTCTTTGGGCCTGGAGAGAGGATTTTTGTAAATTTATAATCCATCCTAAATGCTCCAGGTATCCTACTGTAGTGTGTACAGCGTGACCCAATCCCTCCTTTGACTGATCTATTACTAGTAGATCGTCCAGATAGGCTGTTACCGCAATGCCCCGTGTTCTTAGGTTTGCTAACAGCGGAGCTAGCACCTTTGTGAATACTATGGGCGCGGTGGCTACACCAAACGGCAGAGCCACAAATTGAAAGTGGCGATCTTCTACCGCAAACCTTAGGAATCTTTGGTGAGCGGGGAGGATGGGTATGTGTAAATGTGCGTCCTTGATATCTATGGGCGCCATGAATTTTCCGCCCTTTAAAGTGGCGGCCACGGATCGGATCGTTTCCATTCGAAAATGGCGATCGTTCAGGAACCGATTTAGGGATTTTAGATCCAGGATGGGTCTGACATCTCCATTTGGCTTTGGAATCACAAAGAGGTTTGAGTAAAAACCTGCACCTCGCTCTTTTTGGGGTACGTCTGTAACTACCCCTTGAGCCATTAAGTGATTCAAACCTTTGAAGAAGGATTCTCTTTTTTGTGGATCCTTGGAGAGTCTTGAACCTCGGAATTGAGAAGGTGGGATCTCTCGAAATTCCAGTTTGTACCCTGAGGATATTGTGGATACTACCCAATTGTCCTGGATTTCTGACCCCCAAGTCGCTCGGAACTGATAAAGCCTTCCTCCCACTCGGCCGAGCGGGGGCGCCCCTTCACTGAGAGGCTTTGGGGGCTTGCTTATTAGCTCTTGCACCCCACGGCTTCTTGTTCTTCTGAGCTTGCCCCTTGGCTTTTGTGGGCGGCTAAAACAGGCCGCCGCCACTGGTTGGAGTCAGATTTCCCGGGAGCTGGGGAGAGAGAGCGTTTAAAACAAGATCTCTTGTTTTTCTTTCTCTCAGGTAAAAGTCGTTTTACCACTTGATATCTTCTGTATATATTTTTCTAAATCTTCCCCAAATAGGCGTTCGCCATGGTACGGGAACTTGCCAACAGCTTTTTGCATGGGGTTTCCGCTGACCAATGCTTAAGCCAAAGTACTCTGCGCATCTGTACCAGCTGGAGTGTAAGGCGTGATGCCTGTATGATAGAATCTCTCATGGCATCCACTGTGAAGCATAAGGCTTTAGGCAAATTTTCCCAATTTCTAGCCTGCTCTGAAGGCAGTTCCTTCAGCCCCTGCTTTACCTGTTGGCTGATGACCTGACACATACCGACTGCTGCTACTGCAGGTTGGGTAATTGAGCCGGCCAAAAGGAAGGAGGATTTCAACTTCCTCTCAGAAGGATCTTTTAAACCCTCGTACATTATCCACCGGACATGTCAGGTTTTTATTTACACAAGAAATAGCCGCAACTACCGCAGGCAGGCTCCATTTCTTTAAAAAAATTTCCCCCATAGGATAAAGAATGTTAAACCTTTTTGGAGGTGAGAAACGCTTATCTGGATGTTGCCAGTTTGTGTATATTAGATCCTCTAGTAACTGATGAACCGGGAAGGAGCATGCACCTTGCAGGGATCTTAATGACCCTAGGGAGGAGACAGGTAATTCCGTTACCTCCGCAGAGGTTAACTTAAATGCACTGCTATAGCATTGTACCTGTGACCTTAAAATCTGGCTCCTCATCCTCTGCTGATGTAGCCTCCTCCTCCTCATCCTCCTCCCTCAGGTACTTCTGAAGGGAGGTCCAATACTGGAAGAGACCTGCTTCGCTTATTGTCCTTTTTAGAGGACTTAGCGATTAAGGTAGCAATTTTTTCCTCCAGATTATTTAGGGCAGCTGATAAAGTGTCCTCAGTGACATATACAGGCCCAGGCTTCACTGGGGAAGCCGCCATACCTGACAGAGGTAATGGCTCATCCTGTACAGGTGCATTTGGCAACACAGGAGAGGAAGGTACCGAGTCAGCACAGCTAGAGCCTCCTCTCAGGCGGTGGTGCTTTCTTATCTCTTTTTGTCCGTATTACTTCCCCTGGAAGGCTTACTGTTTAGACAAAATACAAGGTACCTAAATGCATATACTACCGTGTTCAGTTTAGCAAATACATTAAGTATGCAACTTTTAACACATAACTATGCATAACATGGATGTCTTCTAGGAAGTACCCAATCCAACCACATGGAGTCTTACGTCCCTGTATAGCTGCTGTGTTTCTCTGCCAGGAACAAGAGAACTAACGAGCTTGCTTGCTGCTGCAGTGCTTCTCACACTGACAGTCTTTTAAATTTGGCGCCGTTTCTGTGCCTGCGCGCGCCACGTGCCCGCGCACGCCTTCGCCCCCCCCCCCCTCCGATAAAGCGCGCTCCCGCGCGCGCGGCCCTTAGCGCTATGGCGGTGGCCATAGTGAGAGAGGACTCTCATCAGCCCTTGTTCCCACTTACCTGCATCTGCAGGTGTCTGGTCGGCCACCGAAAGGAGGATCGGGGTGCCCCAGCAAGCTCAGCAGCGGAGGTGACGAGCAGTGTACTTCGCCGAAGCCGACACTGAACAGAGTGAGGTGAGTATATTCAGCTCTTTACTCCCCCCAGTGGTGGAAAAAAAGAAGACATCCATTTTTTGAAAAAGGTCCCAACCTAGTTATGGACCTTCTAATCTCACCTTATCCACGCCGCAGGTTTTTCTGCTGAAAGATTTCAGACAGATACCAAACTTCACCCTTCACGGTGGGCTATGTGTGCCAACCTTCAGGGATATGGGTTCCTATTTAAAGGATACCTCTCCCCTGGGCCTTGTACAAGACTCTTACCAGGACTTTATAGCGAAATAGCGAAAGTGCTGGATCTTAGAGCCCAGTCCTCCGAAGAGAGACATTACAGGCGACGCCTCATGGATGAGGCCCGGATCCCATCCAGATTCAGCTCATTTGTAGGCGTCTTGGATGGATCCGAAAGCATAGCTCTTTTACCCCCAGAGGGTCTCTTTGGTAGAGCTTTCCTTTAGCACCTCCTAACGCGTCCAACACCTTTCGACACTGGCGAAAAAACTGAGGTACTTCCCTGATGGGAGGGGTTATATGGAGGGGAACTGTCTTCCATTGGTTGTGCCAGTGTCCAATCACCGCTGGTGACCCTTAACCCATTATGTAATGACTAGCTCTGTGTCCCGTGGTGTACGATAAAGAAAAACCTGCTTCTCCATTAAAGTGCTGCTACAGCAGCACCGTCACAGGCAGAGCCCTCGGCACCCGTGGGAACCGCCATCTCACATACCTCTGGCAGGCAGAGCTTTCATGGAGGCACTCCCCATTTACAGCTGCGGACCAATCGTGCGACTGAAGGGGGCAGGAGTGGGGAGGTAAGAGCAATGACATGACAGTGCACCCGCCTCGTACAGTGTCTGTCCAGCAGCACTGCCCAAGAGGGGGAGGGCACTGGCTCCCCAGCGCACTGGAGCGCAGATAGAGCCACTGCCCACATTTAACCTGGTGCCGTAACGAAGTCTCGGAGGCTGCAAAAGCTGCAGCCTAAAGTAGAAAGGAGCCCTGATCGCATGGTGCGCACATCCGCAGGTGGGCCAAACAGCAAGTCCCGGCAAAGCGGGGAGCCGACACTCTCCTGCACCAGCTAGCCATCAAACCCATCAATGAGAAGCGGAAGGCGATACCCACCCCACATAGCCCCCACAGCCTCTTGCCGTGAAGGCAGCCCAGGAAGAGGGAGGAAGGCTACACTGCAGTGCAAGAAACGCCCCCCCCCCCTGACCTAAATCAGAGGGTTGTCACCTAACTGGAGAACGCTCATATGCGCCCCCACAAGACAATTAACTCGCTGGTCGCCTTAATTCAGGATGGGGCATGTCGCAGCCGGCCCAGCGCTCCGCTAAAGGTTTACGTGCTCTGGCCAGACTGGGAGGACTACTGGGTCTATATTATCCAGCCTGTCGCCCAGCCCGGCTGTTGATTGCCGATCTCCGCAGGAAAAATCCCAGGAAAAAAGAAAAGAAAAAACCTGTGGAACCAGGGGAGGTCCTTACTCCTAACACTAGGCAGAAAGAGCTGGATTTCCTATAGCAGAGACATGGTTTTATACCAGCTAGTAGTGCCTGTAGGCGATGCGGTGTTCCTTTTCTGCCTAGTGCCCTACTCCTGTAAGTGGCGATACAACCCTATGGTCAAGATTCAGAAGAGCTGTGTCCTTAATATCCATTATGCCCCCACACAGATCTCAGGTGCAACGTATCTATTCTCTTATGCCCGAGCTTCAGTTGCACTGCACAGTGTTTACATTCAGTTTCCAGCCAGGTGCCTTTCTCTCCAGTGCATATGACGAACTAGAAGTTCTAGCGAGATGAATGAGAGCATTGAACATTGGAGAAATACAGACATATGATCAGAGTCCAATCTGTCTTGGACGAGACTGGGAAAAAATCGTATACTTTATTTCAACAGTCATTTGCCACAGATGCTGAATACACTACCTTATTTACACATACTGTAACCATTGTAGGAAAACTTACTAATAATTTTTTTATACAATAGGGAAACTATGAAAAAACTAAGATGTAGAAAATGTGAAACTTGCATAAAAATAGGATTTTTGTACTCACCGTAAAATCCTTTTCTCTGTATTTCATGGACGGACACAGCAGCATATTCTTGAACGTTAGGGTATTAGCCTTCTAACAGGAGAGGACTAGGCAGAAACATGTTAAAGTGTTAAAACAGCATTAAACAGTACAGTACCACCCAGGGGGTGGTCCCTCTAGGTACAACCCCTCTCCCTGCATCCGGCAGCTCAGTTAGTCAAAAAGCAGTACAAACATAAAAAGGAGGGGTGGGTGCTGTGTCCGTCCATGAACTACAGAGAGAAGGATTTTACGGTGAGTACAAAAATCCTATTTTCTCTTGTGTTTATGGACTGACACAGCAGCATATTCTTGACAGTAGGGACGTCCCCAAGCAGTGTAAAAAACAAAGGGGTGGGAACAGCAAACAAACAAACTTCACCCCAAACATAACCAGAGCTCCTCAACGGAGGAGTTGCAACCTTAAACAGCCGCCTGTAAAACCTTGCGGCTGAAGCAAGCATCTGAGGATGCACTCACATCATCCTTATAAAATTTTGTGAAGGTTGTATATTGACGACCAGGTTGCCGCCTTACACACCTGGGAGACAGACGCTTGATGTCGAAAAGCCCAAGAGGCACCAATCGCCCTGGTTGAATGCGCCGTGACAGGAAAGGGAGGCGCCCGCCCTTGTAGGGCATAAGCCTGAATCACGATCTGTCTGATCCACCTCGAGATGGTGGCCAAGGAGACCGCCAGGCCCTTCTTAGGACCAGCCACCAAAACAAACAGTGAGCCCGACCTCCGGAAAGGAGCGGTAGCAGACAGATACACCCGCAGAGCTCGGACAACGTCCAAGGAATGCAGCGCAGCCTCCTTTGGATTCGACGGTTGAGGACACAAGGACGGGAGTACAATGTCCTCATTGAGATGAAAAGCCGAAACTACCTTAGGGAGAAATGAGGGATGCGGGCTTGGCACCACCTTATCCCTGTGGAGGATCAGATAAGGGGCCTTGCAAGACAAGGCCACCAGCTCAGAAACCCATCTGACTGACGTAATAGCCACCAAAAAGGCTACTTTCTGAGAGAGCGTCAATAAGGGAATCTCTCTAATGTTTTCAAACGGCGGTTTCTGAAGTACTGAGAGGACCAGATTCAAGTCCCAGGTAGCGGTGGCCGAACCAGAAAGGCCACATGCCGAACCCCTTGTACAAATGTACTCACCAGTTGAAAGAAGACAACCAAGGCTGCAATCTGTCCCTTAAAATCGTATAAGGCAAGCTTTTGGTCCACACCACGCTGTAAAAACAGCAGGATCCTGGAAACCGAGTATGCGCACGGACGCCACTTCAGCGCCCCACACCGAGATGTAAGCCTTCCACGTACAATGATAAATCTTCCGGGAGGAAGACTTCCGTGCCCTCAGCATGGTAGAAATAACCGTCCGACATGCCTCAGTCCCTCAACACCTGGCTTTCAATAGCCATGCCGTTAAAGCCAGTGACTGTAAAGCAGGATGAAGTATGGGACCTTGCGACAGAAGGTCTTCTCGCATCGATAGTCGCCAAGGAACATCCGCCACCAGACGTACTAGGTCGGCATACCAGGGATGCCAAGGCAATCTGGAGCAATCAGGATCACCGAGATCCCCTCGGTCTCCACTCTGCGAAGTAGACGAGGGAGAAGCTTTAGTGGGGGAAAGTCATAAATCAGCCGATACCGCCCCCACAGAGCCACCAACGCGTCTGTCGCGTCTGCCCAGGGGTCCTTGGACCTGGCCACAAACCTCAACACCTTCCGATTGAGTCGAGAAGCCAGGAGATCCCCGTCTGGCGTGCCCCATCTTTTGCAAATGAGTTGAAACACATCCGGGTGTAGCGACCATTCTCCTTGGTCCAGCATCTGACGACTTAGGTAGTCTGCTTGCCAGTTTTCTACGCCCGGAATGTAAACAGCCGATAGCGCCGGCACACTCCGTTCTGCCCATCGCAGAATGTGAGTGACCTCCGAGGCTGCAGCTGAGCTCCTTGTCCCCCCTTGATGGTTGACATACGCCACAGCGTTCTCCGACTGGACGCCCCTGAAGTCTCTGAGACCACGTGAAGTGGCAATGCCTGATCGCCCAAAGTTCCAACACATTGATCGGTAGGCGGGACTCTTCCTGCGTCCAGCGACCCTGTGCCGACTGGACACCCCAAACTCCCCCCCAACCGGTCAGGCTGGCGTCCGTCGTGAGCATCGTCCAGTGAAGGGGAAGAAACTACTTTCCGGAACGAAGGGTCGGACATCTCGGCCACCATACCAGGGAAGTCCTGACTAGATAGCCCACCCGGATCTGACAATCCAAGGACAACGGAGACTTGTCCGATTTGGACAGGATCTCCTTCTGTAAAGCATGAGTGTGGAATTGAGCATACAGTACTGCCTCAAAAGGAGGCTACCATGAGGCCCAGGACTCGAATGCAAAAACGCAGCGACTACCATCTGCGGGATGCCAGCAGCTTCACCTGAAGAGTCTGTAATTTGTCCACGGGGAGAAAAACTCTCGCCTCCAAGGAGTCTAGAACTAAGCCCAGGTACGCCAGGTACTGAGTCTGACCAACACCGACTTCTGGAGGTTCAGAACCCAGCCAAGGTCTTGAAGGGCCTGAGTGGCAATCGCCGCATCCACCTCTAATTCTGAGCTTGAAGTAGCTCTCAGAAGATGGTCGCCCAGGTAACCCACTATTGCGATACCTCGCCGTCTCAGCAAGGCCAGAATCGGGGCGAGCGCCTTGGTGAAAACCCATGGTGCAGATGCCAGGCCAAAGGGAAGAGTCACAAATTGGTAGTGGTCGTCCCCGACCGCAAAACGCAGAAACCTCTGATGCCTGACAAATATGGGGACATGCAAGTATGCGTCCTTGATGTCCAGGGACGCCAGAAAATCCCCCGGATGGAGTGCCGCGACTAGAGCACACCTATTCCATCCTGAACCTGTGAACTTTCACAAAGCAGTTCAGGGCCTTGAGATCCAGGATCGGTCAGACCCCCCCCCTCATTCTTTGGGACTACAAAACAGATTTGAATAAAACCCCTGAAACCTTTCCTGCAATGGCACAGGTACGATCACCTCGCGCGCCAGCAGATCCTGCACTGCCCCAAACAGGGCCACCCGACGAGTCGGAAGAAGCTGAAGGTTCGAGGGAAAAATCTGTTTGGCGGGAAAGAGAGAAACTCCATCTTGTACCCTGAGGAAACTACTTTGCAAACCCACCGGTCGGAGAGCAGTGAAGACCACCGAGCCGCGAACGTGTGAAGACGACCCCCCCACCCAAGTGTCGGCGGGGGCAGACCTTCATGCGGTCGCAGGTTTGGTCACAGGCTTGTTGGACTTGCAAAACCAGGGATGCTTTTGTCCCCCAGAAGGTGCCTTATCGGTCTGGGAGCTCTTACCTGCAGCTCCGAATGGACGAAAAAACGCCTATGAGCGGAAAAGGAGGGCCCATGTCTACTCCGTGGCTCCTTACCCTTCCTAGATTGCGGGAGCAGAGTACTCTTACCTCCCGTGGCATCCTTGTTGTCATCCAGCGAGGCTCCGAAAAGCCTCTCACCTTTAAAATCTTTATCAAGCAAGGCCTTCTTAGAAGCCTGGTCCGCGGACCAACATTTCAGCCAAATCAGGCGGCGCAGTACCACCGCAGAGACCGAGGCCCTGGACAGCAATGGAATTGTGTCCAACGCCGACTCGCACAAACTTAAAGGCCCTGTACCAACTGGTCGGCCAGTGCCACACAGGCTGGGGAAGCCTGTTGCTCCTTTAACTCGTGGTGCAGCATTTTTGCCCACTCAGTAAGAGTCTGAGACACCAAGGCCCCGGCCACAGCCGGAAGCACTGCTGACCCCACCACCATGAACAGGAAGCGGGCCACTGCCTCAGTTCTCCTGTCCGCAGGGTCCTTGAAAGCAGGAGCCCCGTCCACCGTAAGCGTGGTCACTTTGTTCAACCTGGACATAGGGGGGTCCACTATCGGAGAAGAAGTCTATTTCTTCAGGAAATTCTCCTCAAAGGGATAACGGACCGCTATACATTTAGGGAGCGAAAACAGTGTTATTACCTGTTAACTACTTTTTCCAGGAATCTTCCAGGACGGCTTACAGAGAGATAGGCTCCTCCCACCTAGAACAGGAAACACATAATCCACATCATAAAAGCATCACTCATGCATTAGCCCCTCAGTATTAACAAATAACCGAAGGCTTCAGAATCAATAACCTTCCTCAGCGTAGCTCTATCTTTATCCATGCTTTACACTGCTACTCACCTAAAAAAAAGGGAGGGAACTGACGCCGTCCTGGAAGATTACTGGAAAAAGTAGTTAACAGGTAATAACACTGTTTTTCCAAGTCATCTTCCAGGACGGCTTACAGAGAGGACAATATAGTACTACCTGATCAGGGCGGGACCACAGCCTGCAGCACCTTCCTGCCGAAAGACTGGTCCTGGCTGGCAAGCAGGTCCAGTCTGTAATGCTTTACGAAAGTCTGGAAACTGGACCAGGTTCCGGCCTCGCAGATCTGGAGGGGAGACGCACCTGCCCTTTCAGCCCAAGAAGTAGAAACCGCTCTTGTGGAAGTGCGGGACACTGCCTCGTATGCCTCCACAATGGCCAACTTCATCCACCTGGCGATGTTACCTTTGGATGCCTCTTTCCCCTTGTTAGGACCTGCAAACAACACGAACTAGCTGGTGGACCGTCACCACTCCTTGGTGCGCTCTATGTAGGCGATCAAGCATCTCCTGCCATCTATTTTATTAAATCCCGCTTCCTTGTCGTTTTTTGGATTTCCGCAAAATGATGGTATCACAATCTCTTCTGACCTATGGAAGTTAGACGATACCTTGGGGAGAAAAGCTGGATCCAGCGAGAGGATAATCTTGTCTTGCAAAATGGTGCAGAAAGGCTCGATCACTGAAAGTGCCTGGATCTCACCAACTCTCCTAGCCGAGACTAGGGCCACCAAAACTACTGTTTTCAAGGTTAAAAATTTTATGGGCAGTTCGCCTATAGGCTCAAACGGTGTCTTACCAAGACCCTGTAACACTGTCGATAAGTCCCAGGGAGGGAACCTCCTTGATTTGGGGACTCGTTTACAGCTGATGGATACAAGAAACCTCTTGATCAGAGGCTCTTTCTGACAGTCTTTGGTTTAAAAAGCTGGACAGAGCTGCCACCTGTACCTTAAAAGTACTAACTGCAAGATTTAGATCTGCTCCGGCTTGGAGGAAATCTAGGACCGCCGGGACCATGGCTCCTGACACTGTTGTTGAGCATGCGCCAGGCCCCAAATTTTTTCCAGATCTTATTGTAGATTGCGTTAGTGGACGGCTTCCGGCTGCTAAGAATGGTATCGATTACTTTTGCCGATAACCCTCTCAGCTCTAACAGCTCCCTCTCAGAAGCCAGGCCGTCAGAGAAAGAGAGCCCACTTCTGGATGATTCACCTCTCCCTGATATAAGAGGTCCGTCCTGTAAGGCGGTCTCCAAGGTTCCGTAATGCTGAGTCTTAGTAGTCCTGAGAACCAAGACCTCTTCGGCCAAAATGGCGCGATCAGGATAACTTTTGTGTTGGACCCTCTTATCTTCCGGATAATCTTTGGAATGAGGGAAAACGGTGGAAATACATACACCAGATTTGCCTCCCAAGTTTGGGATAGGGCATCTAGGCCCAGACTGAGAAGATCTCTCTGTAGGGAGTAAAATTGTTCCACCTACCTGTTCTGCCTTGTGGCAAAAAGGTCTATTTGTGGGTTTCCCCACTTCTGCGCTATTTCTTCGAACACTGTTCGATTCAAGCACCATTCTGTCTGAGACAGAGTCTCTCTGCTTAGGGCATCTGCCAGAGAATTTAATTCCCCTTTTAAGTGAATTGAAGACAGGGATAAAAGATTTGCTTCTGCCCATTGAAGGATCTCTTCTGCTATCCTCATCAGACCCGGGACTCTCGTACCCCCTTGTTTGTTGATGTAACATACCGTGGTAATGTTGTCCGAAAGGACCTGCACATGACTTCCGCTTAGGGACGGACAAAAGGCTACTAGGGCCTTTAGCACCGCCTTCATCTCCCTCGCATTGGAGGAGAGGCTGGCTTCCTGCTGGTTCCAGAGCCCCTGGGCCATCAGTGTGCCTGAATGGGCTCCCCACCCCTGCCCGCTGGCGTCCGTGGTGACTGCCAGAGGACAGTGTTGGGACCAGAGTCGACCTGCAGAGAGGTTCGCAGGGATCAACCACCATTCTATCGAGAGTTTTACTTCCTGCGGAATTTCCGTCTGCCTCTGAAGGGAATCCGTCTTTCCATCTCAGAGAGAAAGCATGAGCGCCTGAAGTGCGCGAGTATGGAATTGTGCCCACTGGACTCCTGGGATGGCCGCTGTCATCAACCCAAGGACCCTCATTATGCCCTGAATTGAGGTCCTTGTGCATGTGCAGAGTTTGCTCACCTCTGTCATAATTGTCTCTACTTTTTCTTTTGTCAGAAAAATCTTTGACGTCTTTGAGTCTATTAGGTATCCTAGGTATACAATACTTTGAGTAGGTACCAACTGTGACTTCTCCTGATTTACCAGCCACCCTAGCTGCTGAAGGTGTTTGGTAGTTCTGCTCAGGATCCGTCTCACTTCGTCTGCTGAATCTGCAAAGATCAGTAGGTCGTCCAGATAGGGAATTATCTGAATTCCCTCCGATCTCAGTGTCCCCAAAGCTGCTGCTAGAATCTTCGTCAAAATGCGTGGAGCTGACGCTAGTCCCAAGGGCAGAGCATTGAACTGAAAATAGAGGGTTCTGAACCCCTTCCTTACTGCAAACCTGAGAAACTGCTTGGACTACTTTCGAATGGGGACATGAAGATAGGCGTCTCTTAGGTCTAATGAGACCATGAAGACCCCAGGGGTTAACAACTCTCTGGTGGTGTAGATTGATTCCATCTTGAAACGTCTGTACTTCACGTACATGTTTACTTGTTTCAGATTCAAAATCAGTCGAAATTTTCCTGATGACTTCTTCATCAGAAAAACTTGAGAATAAAAACCCTCTTTTCTTAGAGATGGGGGGATGAAGCTTATCATCTTCTCCTCCAACATACTCTGTAGGAGGGAAGACATAGCTGTGGCTTTCTCTGCGTCTTTTGGGAGACCTGTTGTGAATTTTTTTGGAGGGGGGCAGCCTAAAAGTTCTATCCTGTACCCTGACTCGATCAGATGCAGGATAAAACGGCTGTTGGAGATGGTCTGCCACTGTGAGAGGAATGACCCCAATCTCCCCCCCCCCACATGACTGACTGAGCCACTGGGAAGTGTCCTTAGGCTGGGAGGGTTTAAAGAGGAAACCACCTCTGCCCCTTCCCCTCCTGTATTGCCAACCTCCTTTCTGGTCTTGGACTGCAAAACCTGTTATGCCGTCTCCTATCCCCCCGGTGAGAGCTCGTTTCACTTGACACCTGAAAGGGACGAAAATTCCTCCTTTGAAGTTGTTTCTTGGGAAAAGGGAACCCCTTCTTTCTATCGGCCGACCTCTCTAGGACGGATTCCAGCTCCTTTCCAAAGAGCAAATCTCCATTTAAGGGGATGGAACAGAGTCTTGTCTTTGACCCAGAGTCTCCTCCCCAGGTCTTCAGCCAGATAGCCTTCCTGGCTTCATTAATCAATGCTGTGGACCTGGCCGAGAATATAACCGTCTCCGTGGATGCATCAGCTATATAGGCCACTGCCTTATTTATCGTGGGTAAAGCATCCAAAATCTCTTCCCTAGGAGTATCTGACTCCAGAAGAGTGTGGAGCTGTTTAAGCCACAAATCAAGCGTACGAGCCACGCATGTAGTGGCTAGTGCGGGTCTAAAGTTGGCGGAGCAAGCTTCCCACGCTTTCTTTAAATACCCTTCTGCCTTCCTGTCCATTGGGTCTTTTAGGGTGCCTGCATCCTCAAAGGAAAGTTCTGAACCCTTAGAAACTTTAGCTATGGAAGCGTCCAGTCTGGGGCACTTCTCCCACAGTTTTGTATCCTCTTCTTTAAAAGGGAACCTCCTTTTTAAAATTTTAGGGAGGAAGACACCCCTCTCCGTCTTCCTCCATTCCTGAAGTATTGTCTCCTTTAGGGACGCATGCACCGGAAAGGTTCTACCCTGACTAGGCTGAAGGCTTTCATGTACCGACAACTCCTGGTTTTCTGGAGACTCCATTTCCAGGGTGTCGTAGATCGCTTTCAAAAGCTCTTCTGTTTCCTCTGAAGGAAAAAAGGCATCTTTGCATCTTGCCCTTCCTCACTGTGGTCCACCTCCTCAGACTCTGAGGCTGACCCCGAGGTGTCCTCCCGTTCCTCCAGGACTCTATGCTGGTGGACTGCCCATACCTGGGCCATGACTCCTGGCCTCACGGTAGTACTGGTGCCTGAAGTACCTGGGCTAGCTTCAGCAGGCGTCTCTTGCTGAGTGGGTTTAAAAGGACTGAAACGTCTGTTTCATCCCTGATTTTAACGAGTCCATAAACCCCTTGAGGACAGGGCCTGTTTCTCCTTTGATAAGCTTGTCTATACAGTCCTGACAAGCATTCTTTTTCCACCCATACTGCATCTTCTTGGTACATATTGGGCATTTTTTTCTAGGTGTTTCTGTTTTATCTCTGGGCTTGTGGGCCTTGTCCTGTAATACAGTAAATGACAAGCGCCTGTATATTACTTAGACCCCTTTCACACTGGGGCGGGCAGGTGCGGTGGCGGTATAGCAGCGCGATTTTCAGCGCTGCTATACTGTCGTTCTTACCGCGGTATGCGGTCGCTAGGGGGGTTAATTTAACCCCCGCTAGCGGCCGAAAAAGGGTTAATACCGCCCGCAAACCGCGGCTATTGCCGCGGTTTGCGGGCGGTATTACCGCGCTGTCCCATTGATTTCAATGGGAGACCGCGGTAAAGGAGCGGTGAACACACCGCTCCTTTACCGCTGTAAAGAAGCGGCTAGCAGGACTTTTGGAGCGGTCCTGCTAGCGCACCGCTTCAGTGTGAAAGCCTTCGGGCTTTCACATTGAAGACACAGGGCAGGATTTTTTCATGCGGTATAACAGCGCTATTATTAGCGCTAAACCGCATGAAAAACGCCCCAGTGTGAAAGGGGCCTTACACTGAAGTAAATACCCAAACCAGAAACACCACGTGGACAAGTCTATTCTAGTCTAAGAATTTTGAGAAGTACCCACCACCGGAGCCTATGCTAGAATGTGTGACGTCTGTCCACCATCAGCATAAAAGTAGGATTTTTATAACAGCTTACCTGTAAAATCCTTTTCTTGGAGTACACCACGGGACACAGAGCTAGTCATTACATAATGGGTTAAGGGTCACCAGCGGTGATTGGACACTGGCACAACCAATGGAAGACAGTTCCCCTCCATATAACCCCTCCCATCAGGGAAGTACCTCAGTTTTGTAGCAAAGCATTAAGGTTCCCATAAGAAGGGTGGGACCTCTGTGTCCCGTGGTGTACTCCAAGAAAAGGATTTTACAGGTAAGCTGTTATAAAAATCCTACTTTCTTTATCGTACACCACGGGACACAGAGCTAGTCATTACATAATGGGACGTCCCAGAGCAATGCTCATATGAAGGGGGGGAGACACAGATCAAACAGGCCGCTGCGGACCAGAAGCCCTATACTGCTGCCTGCAGCACACTTCGCCCGAAGGCGGAATCCTCATGTCCTTTCACATCTATTTGATAGAATTTGGAAAATGTATGGACTGAAGACCAAGTTGCAGCCTTACAGATCTGAGCCATCGAAGCCTGGTGGTGCACTGCCCATGAAGCACTTATCGCCCTGGTAGAGTGCGCCTTAACAGGAAAAGGAGGAGTCCTGTTCTTTAAACCATAAGCTTGAACAATTACTTGTCTAATCCACCTGGAAATGGTGGATTTTGATACCGCTTGGCCCTTCTTGGGACCATCTGGTAAAATAAACAAAACATCTGTTTTACGTATCTGAGCGGTTGCTTGCAGATACACCTTTACCGCTCTCACTAGATCTAGGAGAGTGTAATAATTTTTCCACCGCCGTCCGCGGGTTTGGAAAAAAGGAAGGCAGAACAATGTCTTGATTCAAGTGAAAAGCCGACACCACCTTAGGTAGAAAAGCCGGATGGGGTCGTAGTACGATTTTGTCCTTGTGACAAATTAGATAAGGCTCTTTACAAGAAAGAGCTGCTAGCTCTGATACTCTCCTAGCAGAAGCTATAGCAATCAGAAAGGCCAACTTCCTACTCAATATAATTAAAGGAATATGGCGAATAGGTTCAAAAGGTTGCTTTTGCAACACTGACAATACCAAATTCAAATCCCATGGACACAAGGGAGTCCTAACTGGAGGATTTATCCTCAGTACCCCCTTAATGAATGTCCGAACTAGGGAGTGAGATGCCAATGGTCTCTGAAAGAAGACTGATAGAGCCGATATTTGCCCTTTGATGGTGCTAAGGGCTAATTTCATATCCACTCCTAACTGGCAAAAAGCAAGAATCCTACTTATTTCATATTTCAGAGGATTCCAACTTCTGGATTCACACCAGGAAACGTATGCTTTCCAGACTCTATGATAGATGAGTCTGGAAGCTGGCTTTCTAGCATTAATGAGCGTAGAAAGAGCCAGGCCAGAGACCCCTCTCTTTTTCAAAATGTGGGTCTCAGCAGCCAGGCCGTCAAATTTAGCCTTTGTAAGGAAGGGTGGAATACTGGACCCTGTGACAACAGGTCGTGTCGAAGTGGAAGCTTCCAGGGCCTTCCTATTGCCATTTTTACGATCTCGGCATACCAAGGCCTTCTGGGCCAGTTTGGGGCCACTAGGATTACTGGTATTCCCTCCTCCTTGATCCTGCGAAGCAGTCTTTGTAGAAGAGGGATCGGAGGGAATGCATAGATCAGTGAGAACTGATTCCATGGAGTTATTAGAGCGTCTGTCCCGTAGGCTAGAGGATCTCTCGTTCTGGACACAAAGTTGTCCAATTTCTTGTTGAACCTGGAAGCTAGCAGGTCTACATCTGGGTTTCCCCATCTCAGACATATGGCCTGAAAGATCTCTGGGTGAAGAGACCACTCTCCTGGTAGCAGCTGCTGACGACTCAGGTAGTCTGCTTGCCAGTTTTCTATCCCTGGAATGAAGATTGCAGAGATGCAAGGTACATGCTCTTCTGCCCATGCCAAGATCCGGTTCACCTCTCTTTGGGCTGCCCGACTGTGGGTGCCTCCTTGGTGATTGATGTAAGCTACTGCAGTAGCATTGTCGGATTGAACCCGAACTGGGTAGCCCTGTAACCTGTATGTCCAGGTTTTGAGGGCTAGATATACTGCACGGATCTCTAGCACATTGATGGGCAGGATCCCCTGAGTCTTGGCCCAGGTTCCCTGGGTAGAAGCCTCCTCGAATACTGCACCCCAGCCCGATAGGCTGGCATCCGTAGACACCACCTTCCAGGCTGCTGGGAGGAAGCACTTTCCCTTCCGTAAATTCTTGGCTACTAGCCACCAATTGAAGCTGTGGCGTACTTGTGAGGACAGGCTCATGGGTATATCCAGAGCTTGGCTCTTTCTGTTCCAGGAGGCTAAAATACTGCCTTGAAGTAGTCTCGAATGAAACTGGGCGTAAGGGACCGCCTCGAAGGAGGACTTTCCCAATAGTCTCATGCAAAGGCGAATAGACGGCCTCTTGTTTGCTTTGACCTTGTGGATCAGGTCTTTCAGAGACTGTATCTTTGGCTCTGGCAGGTATACCCTGTTTTGGGCTGTATCTATGATCATGCCCAGGTACACTATCCTTCTTTGGGCCTGGAGAGAGGATTTTTGTAAGTTTATAATCCATCCTAAATGCTCCAGATATCCTACTGTAGTGTCTACAGCGTGATCCAATCCCTCCCTTGACTGATCTATTAATAGTAGATCGTCTAGATAGGCTGTTACCGCAATGCCCCGTGTTCTCAGGTTTGCTAACAGAGGAGCTAGCACCTTTGTGAATACTCTGGGCGCGGTGGCTACACCAAATGGCAGGGCCACAAATTGAAAGTGGCGATCTTCTACCGCAAACCTTAGGAATCTTTGGTGAGCGGGGAGGATTGGTATGTGTAGATATGCGTCTTTGATATCTATGGACGCAATGAATTCTCCGCCTTTTAAAGTAGCGACCACGGATCGAATCGTTTCCATTCGAAAATGGCGAACGTTCAGAAACCGGTTTAGATTTTTTAGATCCAGGATGGGTCTGACTTCTCCGTTCGGTTTTGGAATCACAAAGAGGTTTGAGTAAAAACCTGAACCTCGCTCCTTTTGGGGTACCTCTGTAACCACACCTTGAGCTATTAAGTGATTCAAACCTTTGAAGAAGGATCCTCTTTTTTGTGGATCCTTGGAGAGTCTTGAACTTCGGAATTGAGAAGATGGGATCTCTCGAAATTCCAGTTTGTACCCTGAGGATATTGTGGATACCACCCATTTGTCCTGGGTTTCTGTCCGCCAAGTCGCTGAGAACTGACGAAGCCTTCCCCCCACTCGGCCGAGCGGGGGCGCCCCTTCAATGAGAGGTTTTGGGGGCTTGCTTATTAGCTCTTGAACCCCACGGCTTCTTGTTCTTCTGAGCCTGTTCTTTGGCTTTTGTGGGCGGCTGAAAAGGCCGTCGCCACTGGCTGGAGTCAGATTTCCCGGGAGCTGGGGAGAGAGTGCGTTTAAAACAAGGTCTCTTGTTTTTCTTTTTCTCAGGTAAAAGTGTCGTTTTACCACTTGATATCTTTTGGATATATCTTTCTAAATCTTCCCCAAAAAGGCGTTCGCCATGGAACGGGAAACTTGCCAACAACTTTTTGCATGGGGCTTCCGCTGACCAATGCTTAAGCCAAAGTACTCTGCGCATCTGTACCAGCTGGAGTGTAAGGCGTGATGCCTGTATGATAGAATCTCTCATGGCATCCACTGTGAAGCATAAGGCTTTAGGCAAATTCTCCCAATTTTTAGCCTGCTCTGAAGGCAGCTCCTTCAGCCCCTGCTTTACCTGTTGGCTGACGACCTGACACATACCGACTGCTGCTACTGCAGGTTGGATAACTGAGCCGGCCAAAAGGAAGGAGGATTTCAGTAGGGATTCCAACTTCTTCTCAGAAGGATCTTTAAACACTTGTACATTATCCACTGGACATGTCAGGTTTTTATTTACACAAGAAATAGCCGCATCTACCGTAGGCAGGCTCCATTTCTTTAAAAAAATTTCCTCCATAGGATAAAATAGGATTTTTATAACAGCTTACCTGTAAAATCCTTTTCTTGGAGTACACCACGGGACACAGAGCTAGTCATTACATAATGGGTTAAGGGTCACCAGCGGTGATTGGACACTGGCACAACCAATGGAAGACAGTTCCCCTCCATATAACCCCTCCCATCAGGGAAGTACCTCAGTTTTGTAGCAAAGCAGTAAGGTTCCCATAAGAAGGGTGGGACCTCTGTGTCCCGTGGTGTACTCCAAGAAAAGGATTTTACAGGTAAGCTGTTATAAAAATCCTATTTTCTTTATCGTACACCACGGGACACAGAGCTAGTCATTACATAATGGGACGTCCCAGAGCAATGCTCATATGAAGGGGGGGAGACACAGATCAAAACAGGCCGCTTGCGGACCAGAAGCCCTATACTGCTGCCTGCAGCACACTTCGCCCAAAGGCGGAATCCTCATGTCCTTTCACATCTATTTGATAGAATTTGGAAAATGTATGGACTGAGGACCAAGTTGCAGCCTTACAGATCTGCGCCATCGAAGCCTGGTGGTGCACTGCCCATGAAGCACTTATCGCCCTGGTAGAGTGCGCCTTAACAGGAAAAGGAGGAGTCCTGTTCTTTAAACCATAAGCTTGAATAATTACTTGTCTAATCCACCTGGAAATGGTGGATCTTGATACCGCTTGGCCCTTCTTGGGCCCATCTGGTAAAATAAACAAAACATCTGTTTTACGTATCTGAGCGGTTGCTTGCAGATACACCTTTACCGCTCTCCCTAGATCTAGAGAGTGTAATAATTTTCCCCCGCCGTCCGCGGGTTTGGAAAAAAGGAAGGCAGAACAATGTCTTGATTCAAGTGAAAAGCCGACACCACCTTAGGTAGAAAAGCCGGATGGGGTCGTAGTACGATTTTGTCCTTGTGACAAATTAGACAAGGCTCTTTACAAGAAAGAGCTGCTAGCTCTGATACTCTCCTAGCAGAAGCTATAGCAATCAGAAAAGCCAACTTCCTACTTAATATAATTAAAGGAATATGGCGAATAGGTTCAAAAGGTTGCTTTTGCAACACTGACAATACCAAATTCAAATCCCATGGACACAAGGGAGTCCTAACTGGAGGATTTATCCTCAGTACCCCCTTAATGAATGTCCGAACTAGGGAGTGAGATGCCAATGGTCTCTGAAAGAAGACTGATAGAGCCGATATTTGCCCTTTGATGGTGCTAAGGGCTAAATTCATATCCACTCTTAACTGGCAAAAAGCAAGAATCCTGCTTATTTCATATTTCTGAGGATTCCAACTTCTGGATTCACACCAGGAAACGTATGCTCTCCAGACTCTCTGATAGATGAGTCTGGAGGCTGGCTTTCTAGCATTAATGAGCGTAGAAAGAGCCGGACCAGAGACCCCTCTCTTTTTAAAAATGTGGGTCTCAGCAGCCAGGCCGTCAACTTTAGCCTTTGTAAGGAAGGGTGGAATACTGGACCCTGTGACAGCAGGTCGTGTCGGAGTGGAAACTTCCAGGGCCTTCCTATCGCCGTTTTTACAATCTCGGCATACCAAGGCCTCCTGGGCCAGTTTGGGGCCACTAGGATTACTGGTATTCCCTCCTCCTTGATCCTGCGAAGCAGTCTTTGTAGAAGAGGGATCGGAGGGAATGCCTAGATCAGTGAGAACTGATTCCATGGAGTTATTAGAGCGTCTGTATTATTAGAGCGTCTGTCCCGTAGGCTAGAGGATCCCTCGTTCTGGACACAAAGTTGTCCAATTTCTTGTTGAACCTGGCAGCTAGCAGG
Organism: Rana muscosa; assembly: GCA_029206835.1. Lineage (NCBI taxonomy): Eukaryota > Metazoa > Chordata > Amphibia > Anura > Ranidae > Rana > Rana muscosa. The sequence continues at coordinate 975,476,290 of CM055116.1, read as the reverse complement.
TCTACATCTGGGTTTCCCCATCTCAGACATATGGCCTGAAAGATCTCGGGGTGAAGAGACCACTCCCTGGTAGCAGCTGCTGACGACTCAGGTAGTCTACTTGCCAATTTTCCATCCCTGGAATGAAGATTGCAGAAAGGCAAGGTACATGCTCTTCTGCCCATGCCAGGATCCGGTTCACCTCTCTTTGGGCTGCCCGACTGCGGGTGCCTCCTTGGTGATTGATGTAAGCTACTGCAGTAGCATTGTCGGATTGAACCCGAACTGGGTAGCCCTGTAACCTGTATGTCCAGGTTTTGAGGGCTAGATATACCGCCCGGATCTCTAGCACATTGATGGGCAGGATCCCCTGAGTCTTGGCCCAGGTTCCCTGGGTAGAAGCCTCCTCGAATACTGCACCCCAGTCCGATAGGCTGGTATTCCCAGATACCACCTTCCAGGCCACTGGGAGGAAGGACTTTCCCTTCCGTAAATTCCTGGCTTCTAGCCACCAATCGAAGTTGTGGCGTACTTGTGAGGACAGGCGCATGGGTATATCCAGAGCTTGGCTCTTCCTGTTCCAGGAAGCTAAAATATTGCCTTGAAGTAGTCTCGAATGAAACTGGGCGTAAGGAACCGCCTCGAAGGAGGCTACCATCTTTCCCAATAGTCTCATGCAAAGGCGAATAGACGGCCTCTTGTTTGCTTTGACCTTGTGGATCAGGTCTTTCAGAGACTGTATCTTCGGTTCTGGCAGGTATACCTCGTTTTGGGCTGTATCTATGATCATGCCCAGGTACCCTATCCTTCTTTGGGCCTGGAGAGAGGATTTTTGTAAATTTATAATCCATCCTAAATGCTCCAGGTATCCTACTGTAGTGTGTACAGCGTGACCCAATCCGTCCTTTGACTGATCTATTACTAGTAGATCGTCCAGATAGGCTGTTACCGCAATGCCCCGTGTTCTTAGGTTACTAACAGAGGAGCTAGCACCTTTGTGAATACTATGGGCGCGGTGGCTACACCAAACGGCAGAGCCACAAATTGAAAGTGGCGATCTTCTACCGCAAACCTTAGGAATCTTTGGTGAGCGGGGAGGATGGGTATGTGTAAATGTGCGTCCTTGATATCTATGGACGCCATGAATTTTCCGCCCTTTAAAGTGGCGGCCACGGATCGGATCGTTTCCATTCGAAAAATGGCGATCGTTCAGGAACCGATTTAGGGATTTTAGATCCAGGATGGGTCTGACATCTCCATTTGGCTTTGGAATCACAAAGAGGTTTGAGTAAAAACCTGAACCTCGCTCTTTTTGGGGTACGTCTGTAACTACCCCTTGAGCCCTTAAGTGATTCAAACCTTTGAAGAAGGATTCTCTTTTTTGTGGATCCTTGGAGAGTCTTGAACCTCGGAATTGAGAAGATGGGATCTCTCGAAATTCCAGTTTGTACCCTGAGGATATTGTGGATACTACCCAATTGTCCTGGATTTCTGACCACCAAGTTGCTCAGAACTGACAAAGCCTTCCTCCCACTCGGCCGAGCGGGGGCGCCCCTTCACTGAGAGGCTTTGGGGGCTTGCTTATTAGCTCTTGCACCCCACGGCTTTTTGTTCTTCTGAGCTTGCCCCTTGGCTTTTGTGGGCGGCTAAAACAGGCCGCCGCCACTGGTTGGAGTCAGATTTCCCGGGAGCTGGGGAGAGAGCGTTTAAAACAAGATCTCTTGTTTTTCTTTCTCTCAGGTAAAAGTCATTTTACCACTTGATCTTCTGTATATATTTTTCTAAATCTTCCCCAAATAGGCGTTCGCCATGGAACGGGAACTTGCCAACAGCTTTTTGCATGGGGTCTCCGCTGACCAATGCTTAAGCCAAAGTACTCTGCGCATCTGTACCAGCTGGAGTGTAAGGCGTGATGCCTGTATGATAGAATCTCTCATGGCATCCACTGTGAAGCATAAGGCTTTTAGGCAAATTTTTCCCAATTTCTAGCCTGCTCTGAAGACAGTTCCTTCAGCCCCTGCTTTACCTGTTGGCTGATGACCTGACTCATACCGACTGCTGCTACTGCAGGTTGGGTAATTGAGCCGGCCAAAAGGAAGGAGGATTTCAACTTCCTCTCAGAAGGATCTTTTAAACCCTTGTACATTATCCACCGGACATGTCAGGTTTTTATTTACACAAGAAATAGCCGCAACTACCGCAGGCAGGCTCCATTTCTTAAAAAAAAAAATTTTTCCCCCATAGGATAAAGAATGTTAAACCTTTTTGGAGGTGAGAAACGCTTATCTGGATGTTGCCAGTTTGCGTATATTAGATCCTGTAGTAACGGATGAACCGGGAAGGAGCATGCACCTTGCAGGGATCTTAATGACCCTAGGGAGGAGACAGGTAATTCCGTTACCTCCGCAGAGGTTAACTTAAATGCACTGCTATAGCATTGTACCTGTGACCTTAAAATCTGGCTCCTCATCCTCTGCTGATGTAGCCTCCTCCTCCTCATCCTCCTCCCTCAGGTACTTCTGAAGGGAGGTCCAATACTGGAAGAGACCTGCTTCGCTTATTGTTCCTTTTTAGAGGACTTAGCGATTAAGGTAGCAATTTTTTCCCTCCAGATTATTTAGGGCAGCTGATAAAGTGTCCTCAGTGACATATACAGGCCCAAGCTCCACTGGGGAAGCCGCCATACCTGACAGAGGTAATGGCTCATCCTGAACAGGTGCATTTAGCAACACAGGAGAGAAAGGTACCGAGTCAGCACAGTTAGAGCCTCCTCTCAGGCGGTGGTGCTTTCTTATCTCTTTTTGTCCGTATTACTTCCCCTGGAAGGCTTACCGTTTAGACAAAATACAAGGTACCTAAATGCATATACTACCGTGTTCAGTTTAGCAAATACATTAAGTATGCAACTTTTAACACATAACTATGCATAACATGGATGTCTTCTAGGAAGTACCCAATCCAACCACATGGAGTCTTACGTCCCTGTATAGCTGCTGTGTTTCTCTGCCAGGAATAAGAGAACTAACGAGCTTGCTTGCTGCTGCAGTGCTTCTCACACTGACAGTCTTTTAAAATTGGCGCCGTTTCTGTGCCTGCGCGCGCCACGTGCCCGCGCACGCCTTCGCCCCCCCCCCCTCCGATAAAGCGCGCTCCCGCGCGCGCGCGCGCGGCCCTTAGCGCTATGGCGGTGTCCATAGTGAGAGAGGACTCTCATCAGCCCTCCCACTTACCTGCATCTGCAGGTGTCTGGTCGGCCACCGAAAGGAGGATCGGGGTGCCCCAGCAAGCTCAGCAGCGGAGGTGACGAGCAGTGTACTTCGCCGAAGCCGACACTGAACAGAGTGAGGTGAGTATATTCAGCTCTTTACTCCCCCCAGTGGTGGAAAAAAAGAAGACATCCACTTTTTGAAAAAGGTCCCAACCTAGTTATGGACCTTCTAATCTCACCTTATCCACGCCGCAGGTTTTTCTGCTGAAAAATTTCAGACAGATACCAAACTTCACCCTTCACGGTGGGCTATGTGTGCCAACCTTCAGGGATATGGGTTCCTATTTAAAGGATACCTCTCCCCTGGGCCTTGTACAAGACTCTTACCAGGACTTTATAGCGAAATAGCGAAAGTGCTGGATCTTAGAGCCCAGTCCTCCGAAGAGAGACATTACAGGCGACGCCTCATGGATGAGGCCCGGATCCCATCCAGATTCAGCTCATTTGTAGGCGTCTTGGATGGATCCGAAAGCATAGCTCTTTTACCCCCAGAGGGTCTCTTTGGTAGAGCTTTCCTTTAGCACCTCCTAACGCGTCCAACACCTTTCGACACTGGCGAAAAAACTGAGGTACTTCCCTGATGGGAGGGGTTATATGGAGGGGAACTGTCTTCCATTGGTTGTGCCAGTGTCCAATCACCGCTGGTGACCCTTAACCCATTATGTAATGACTAGCTCTGTGTCCCGTGGTGTACGATAAAGAAAGAAAGTTAAACTTTTTTGGAGGTGAAAAACGCTTATCTGGATGTTGCCAGTCTGCGTACAATAGATCCTCTAGTAACGGATGAACCGGGAAGGAGCATGCACCTTGCAGGGATCTTAATGATCCTAGGGAGGAGACAGGTGATTCTGTTACCTCCAAAGAGGGTAACCTAAATGCAGATCGCACGGCTCCTGCATAGCATTGTACCTGTGACTTTAAAATCTGGGATACCGAAAAAGGCTCATCCGATATCCCTGATCCGTCTGACTCCTCATCCTCTGCTGATGTAGCCTCCTCCTCATCCTCCTCAGGTACTTCTGAAGGGAGGTCCAATAACTGGAGGAGATCTGCTTCGCTTATTGTCCTTTTTAGAGGATTTAGCGATTAAGGTAGCAATTTTTTCCTCCAGATTATTTAGGGCAGCTGATAAAGTGTCCTCAGTGACATATGCAGGCCCAGGCTTCACTGGGGAAGCCGCCATACCTGACAGAGGTAATGGCTCATCCTGTACAGGTGCATTTGGCAACACAGGAGAGGAAGGTACCGAGTCAGCACAGCTAGAGCCTCCTGTCTCAGGCGGCGGTGCTCTTTTATCTCTTTTTGTCCGCATTACTTCCCCTGGAAGACTTACTGTTTAGACAAAATACAAGGTACCTAAATGCATATACTACCGTGTTCAGTTTAGCAAATACATTAAGTATGCAACTTTTAACACATAACTATGCATAACATGGATGTCTTCTAGGAAGTACCCAGTCCAACCACATGGAGTCTTACGTCTATCTGTCTGTGTCGGCCACCGAAAGGAGGAGCGGGGTGCCCAAGCAAGCTCAGCAGCGGAGGTGACGAGCAGTGTACTTCGCCGAAGCCGACACTGAACAGAGTGAGGTGAGTATATTCAGCTCTTTACTCCCCCCAGTGGTGGAAAAAAAGAAGACATCCACTTTTTGAAAAAGGTCCCAACCTAGTTATGGACCTTCTAATCTTACCTTATCCACGCCGCAGGTTTTTCTGCTGAAAGTTTTCAGACAGATACCAAACGTCACCCTTCACGGTGGGCTATGTGTGCCAACCTTCAGGGATATGGGTTCCTATTTAAAGGATACCTCTCCCCTGGGCCTTGTACAAGACTCTTACCAGGACTTTATAGCGAAATAGCGAAAGTGCTGGATCTTAGAGCCCAGTCCTCCGAAGAGAGACATTACAGGCGACGCCTCATGGATGAGGCCCGGATCCCATCCAGATTCGGCTTAACCTGTAGGCGTCTTGGATGGATCCGAAAGCATAGCTCTTTTACCCCCAGAGGGTCTCTTTGGTAGAGCTTTCCTTTAGCACCTCCTAACGCGTCCAACACCTTTCGACACTGGCGAAAAAACTGAGGTACTTCCCTGATGGGAGGGGTTATATGGAGGGGAACTGTCTTCCATTGGTTGTGCCAGTGTCCAATCACCGCTGGTGACCCTTAACCCATTATGTAATGACTAGCTCTGTGTCCCGTGGTGTACGATAAAGAAATAAACAAACAGGCTCTGGAATAAACAAACGCCCCCTGTACCGCCACCACAGGGGGGTAAGAAAAGGAAAAGCAGTCTGCCCCCTATTTTCTTACCTTAGGGCCCGAATCGACCGATGACGCCTCCAGACCTGCTTCTCTGGATCCTGGTAGCTCCATGTTGCACCTGGAAGCCTCGGCGCCATCTTCTAGTCTGGGTCCCTTTTAAACATAAGAGGAGTGGAGGTCCGGGGCGGCGCTGTGGATGCGACGCCGCCCTACCGCACAGCGCGCCCGTTATCCTATACTAGGCTTCTTCTGGGTGTACCAAGATGGCCTCCGCTGGACTTCCTGCCGTGTCACTTCCTGCCTTCCGCGCCGGAAGTGACACTCTTACTGTGCGCCCCAGCACTACACGTGTCTTGGGGATAGAAAACTCCCCTGGAGATCTTTATGGCCAGGAAGGATACCGGCTCTACGGTGGCCCGAGCCTCCGCCAGGAGGACACCCTGCTGTGCCGCGGATGGACCCACTGGATCACCCCCTCCACCCTCACAGGTAACCTTCACTGAGGATACACCAAAATTGGGAGGTGGGGTCCCTTACCATCACCCATGACCCCTGCATCAGATCTCCTGGGTGGCCCAAACTGACTCATACCCCAGGGGAACTACCCCTGTTGCCTGGGTATGGACGTCGGGAAGCCCCTGCCGCCTAGCACGAAGGCCACAAATAACAAACATCCACTGGATAGTTCCTGTCTGGCCTGAGGAAACAAAAATACTGGAGGGGCTAATGCATGAGTGATGCTTTTATGATGTGGATCATGTGTTTCCTGTTCTAGGTGGGAGGAGCCTATCTCTCTGTAAGCCGTCCTGGAAGATGACTTGGAAAAAGGTCCTTTGCGGACGTTCCCATTCCTTGTATAGAAGTTTTTCTAGATAGGGTACACAAGGAAACACCCTTTCAGTGCGGGTAGGCTTGCAGAATCCCGAAAGGGACCGACATCTCTGCATCTTATCTCTTCTCCTCCAACTTAAGAGTATCCCGCACTGCGGTGATAAGTGCTCCAACAAGTGCCCTATCATGCGCTGACCCAGACTTAGAGTCATCCTCACTGTCCGAACGGTCGTGGTCCGTGTCCTCTGATACATCAGAACCCGGGTCGGGAGCAGTAGCTGGGCCCCAATCCAAGTCAGAGACATCCCGGAAGATGGTGGGGGGGGGGGGGGAGGGGGCTTTTTTACCCCCTTTCGCCCGCACACCACTTCTACCCTGGCAACAAAAGCCTCCAGGACTGCGTCCACAGAAACACCAGGTGCAAGGGCACCAGTTGCTAACACGGGTATGTCTGGGGAGGAAGCATCAGTCTCCGACGCCATGCTGACCCACGCGCCTGACACCCTTAGGGACGTAAGAATAAAGGCACACAGCCCACCCTCCTAGCTGCTCCAGATGCCAAGGGGCCCCCTCAGAGGACTCACCACCCAAGCAGGCCCTGCACCGCTGCCGTTCGCACTGTCCCGTCAGAGGAGCTCTCGCTATACAGCCGCACGTGTCACTGTCTTCCTGAGGACTGGCTTAGACTGTTTGCGCCGTTCAGTTACCTAAAAGCACCGCTAGAGGCCGAAATCCCCAAGAAAATGGCCGCCCTGTAGAAGAGAGTGTGCGGATTACAAGAAAATGCCCACCGCTGTGAAGAAAACAGCATAAGGCGTGCGAACTACAGGAAAATAGCCGCCGATGGGAAACACAGCAATAAGCGGCGGACACTGCCAAAATGACACATGTACACAGTAAAAAAAAACACAGGCAGCGAATACCCCGGGGCTCCCGAAAAACACGGAGCCCCCCCCCCACATGACACCAGACAGCACCCCTAGGAGAGCGGACTCACAGTGCAGCCCCCCGCTAGAGAGTGGAGCCGCCCCCCCCCAGGCGGACCCCCAGCTAACGCGGCAGGCCTAGCTCAGAGAGCATAGGGAGGAGGGAAGGGAGGGAGATAAGAAGGGAAGGGTGGAAAAAGACCCCCAGTCAACCACCCTGGGATGCCCATCCGTTTCAACCTGCCGAGGCAGAGAAAATTGCTACTTACCAGTCATGCGCGGATTGCTGGAAGCATCCCCGACAGATCCACCACCTGAGCAGTACGGAGGTAGCTGTCAGCCCGGCACACTGTGACACGGACAGTAATTAGCCCGGTCATATGTTTTTTCCCACGGAGCGCGTAGCTAACCGGCCACCCCTGGAGCAAACGGGGCATGTCGTGGCCGACCCAGCGCGTAGCTAAAGGCCTGCACATGCTCGATGGCCGAAACTAGGGTGACTACAAGGATCTAGGACATCCAGCCTGTCGCCCAGTCGGCAGTTGATAGATCGCAGGACCAAAGCAGAAAAAAAAAATAGAAAAAATAGGAAAAAACTCCAGGACCAAAGGGCCCACAGGGAACCAGGTCCTTTCTCCTATGCTAGGCAGAAAAAAACTGAGCGGCTGGATGCAGGGAGAGGGCTTGTACCTAGAGGGACCGCCCCCTGGGCGGTACTGTACTGTTTAATGCTGTTTTAACACTTTAACATGTTTCTGCCTAGTCCTCTCCTGTTAGAAGGCCAATATCCCACTGTCAAGAATATGCTGCTGTGTCCGTCCATGAACACAAGAGAAAATAATTTTACTATAAAAGAATTCAAATCTAATAACCTCACAATATGAAGAAAAAAATATATAGATACCTCCAAAACCATAGAGTTAAACTCCTTTTCTTTGTAAAGCTGTTTTGCGCAGGCTAGAATTGTGGAAGTTTTGCCTGTTCCAGGTGGTCCATATAATAATAGATGAGGTAGTTGGTCTTCACTGATGAACTTCTGAACTATTAGGGGAAAAACAAAAAAAGCAAAAACAGGAAAATGTGACTATAGAACACCCAAAACACTTCCTTCAAGCAAGTTCTGTCTACAAGATACAAAACATTTTGTTTAAAGATTAATTCCAGATATTTTATACAGAGTTACATTAATCCAGCTTAGAACAATGTAACTATGCATTTACCATATCTTGTCAATCGCTCTAGAAGCTGAAAATCACAGAAGTAGGCACCACTATCCCAGGGATCTCTGCTTCGGGGGGTCCTGCCGAGTAGTAGGGGGCATAGAGAGATGGGAGCAGGGCCGAACCACACTGTGCATTTCAATAAGGGCATACAGCATGGCTCGGGATCTAGCCCCGCACAAGTGCCCTCATAGTAAGTGGCTTGTTATGGGAGCATATAGAAGGGAGAAGGAACCAGGGGCACCAGCAGGGGGGGGGGGGGGTTCAAATGAGATGTTCTGTGCAAAACCATTGCACAGAGCATGTAGGTATAACATCTTTATTCAAACAAAAATATCCTGGTGTGGGGCTTTAACGTCTAACTTCACATTGAAGTTTTATATACTAATTTCATGTAAAACAGACTTAGAATTAAGTTGCTGCATTTTCACCTAAAAGCACAAAAGAAAACGGTGAGAAAATATTAACAGCCTTAATCCAAAAGAAAAAAAATAAAAGAAAAAAATAATCGGATTTTTGTACTCTTTAATTCTTGACAGTTGGGTTATGTTCCTGTTCATAGGAGAGGACTAGGCAGAACATGTTATCTTAAAACATGTAACTTTAACAGAGTTGAACAGCCCCGCCCAGGGGGCAGTCCCTCCGTACATAACCCTCCTACCTGCAGTTAGCAGCCTCAGTTCGTAGTAAAGCAGTACAAACTAAAAAAGGAGGGGTGGGTGCTGTGTCCGTCCATGGACGACAGAGAAAAGGATTTTACGGTGAGTACAAAAATCCAATTTTCTCTTTTCATCCATGGACGAACATGGCTCCTTAAATCTTGACCATTGGGACGTCCCAAAGCAGTGTAAAAAAAACGAAGGGTGGACACAGCATCAAAAAAACATTTTCACCCCAAACAAGCAGAGCTCCTCGACAGAGGAGTTGCAACCTCAAAACAGCCGCCTGGAAAACTTTGTGGCCGAAGCTAGCATCCGAAGATGCACTCACATCAATCTTGTAAAATTTGGAAAAAGCGTAAAACGGACGACCAGGTCGCCGCCTTACACACTTGTGATACAGATGATTGAAGTCGGAAAGCCCAAGAGGCACCAAAAGCCCTGGTCAAACGCGCCGTAACGGGAAAGAGAGGCGCCTGCCCCAAAGGGCATAGGCCTGGATGATGGTCCGTCTGATCCACCAAGAAATGGTGGCTGAGGAGACCGCCAGGCCCCTTTTGTGGACTGGACACCGACACAAACAGTGAGTCAAACCTCCGAAACTGAGCCGTAACAGACAGGTACACCCGCAAGGCCCGTACCACGTCCAAAGCGTGGAGCGCAGACTCTCTGGGATGCGATGACCGAGGACACAAGGATGGAAGTACAATGTCCTCTTTCAGGTGAAAAGCCAAAATCACCTGTGGAAGAACCATGGTCGCATGCGTAGTACCGCTAAATCCTTATGGAGGATCAACATGGGGACTTGTAAGGCAAGGCCACCAATTCAGAAACCCTTCTGACAGAAGTAATGGCCACTAGAAAGGCCACCTTCTGAGATCACGTCAGGAAAGGAATCTCACTGGTGTTCTCAAAAGAAGGTTCCTGAAGAACCGAGCGCACCAGGTTCAAATCCCGAGGAGGGAGAAGTGGTCTAATTGGGGGACGCCCCCATCAAAACTCCTGTACAAAAAAAAGGTACCCACCAGGGAATGGGACGCCAACAGCCGTAGAAAGAAAACATCCAAAGCTGAGACTGACCCTTGGTGGTGCTTAAAACAAGTTTTTTAAAACCACTCCATGCTGTAAAAACAGCAGGACCCTGGGAACCGAACACGTCCGTGGACGGCACTTCATCTCCGCGCACCTGGAGACGTAGGCCTTCCAGGTGCGATGGTAGATCTTGCAGGAGGAAGAATTCAGTGCCCTCAGCATGGTTAAGATGACCGAATCCAAAAGACCTCGGTCCCTTAGTACCTGGCTGACGATAACCATGCCATACGGCCAGCGGCTGTAAGGCAGGATGAAGTGTGGGGCCTTGAGACAGAAGGTCCTCCCGCATTGGCATCCGCCAGCACGTCCTCCACCAGGTGTACGAAGTCGTCGTACCAAGGACGCCGGGGCCAATCCAGAGCGATTAGGATCACCGGGAATCCCCTCGATCAGCACATTGAGGAGCAGCCGAGGTAGCCACATCAGTGGAGAATAGGCATAAACTAGCCTCCACGCGTCTGCCCAGGGATCACTGGACCGGACCATGAATCTCTGCATCATGCAAACGAGTCGCGAAGTCAGGAGGTCCACATCTGACGTCCACCTCCGGCAAAGGGAGTAGAAACCTCTCCGGGTGCAAGAGCATTTCCCTTGTTCAACAACTGGCGACTCAAATAGTCCGCCAGTTAGAGTTCTACATCCTGAATGTAGACGGCCGACAGAGCCGGCACGCTTCTTCCCGTCCACCGCAGGATAACCAGAAGGTTGACATAAGCCACAGCCGTGGCATTGTCCGACTGGAACCTGATGGGGCGGCCTTGTAGTCTCCAGGACTTCCTGATCATCCGAAGTTACAGAAAATTGACCGGCAGATGTGATTCGTCCAGAGTCCAGCGACCTGGACCCCCCAACCTCCCTTTAATAGAAAAGAAAGGAAAAACTCCCCGGAAAGAAGTGCCGGAATGTCAGCTATCAAGTCAGAGAGGCCCTGACTGGGCGATTCATCTGAATCTGATAATCCAGAGACAATGGGGATGTGTTCCATAGGACCGAATCCCCCCTCTGGGTGTGAACTTGGACAAACGGTGCTGCCTCGGAGGCCATCATGAGACCCATTTCACTGCCCCCTGGAGCATCCGCAACTTTTATGAAGGAAGAAAAATTCCCGCCTCTGATGAGCACAGAACCAGCCCCAGGATGGTGACTATAGACACGTCTTCCTTTAATTCTAAACTGAAAACAGGTTATAAAAGAAGACCATGCAGAGACCAATGATGACAATTCCATGTTGACTCAGCAAGGCTAGAATCAAAGCGAGCACCCTGGTGAAAACTCCCAGTGCGGCTAGGTCAAAAAGGAGAGTCATAAATTAATAGTGGTTCTCCCTGACCGCTAATCACAGGAACCTCTGGTGCCTGTCGCATCTGGGGACATGCCAGCTCGCGTCCCTGAAGTCCAGGGACGTCCCTGGATGGAGCGAACCGACTCCATCCTGAATTTCCAAATCCCCACCCAGTCTTGAACTGCCCCATCAGGGCAGTCCGACGAGACTGTAGGACAAAGAAACCATCCGGTGAATGAGAAAGAAAACATCGATCTTTTATGAAGCGACCACTTCACAAACTCCATTGTCAGAAAAACCGGATGGCTACACAAAGGCATTCAGGGCCTTGAGGCCTAAGAGCCATGAACAGATCTGAATCTGTCCTGCAGTGGTATGGGTATGACAACCCTCAAGAAACACTGCAATATATTGGAGAAGGAAGGTCCCAGCTTACGGGGCGCCTCTACTGTTAGCCAAAGAAAGGCAAATCTGTCAGAGCTTCCCTAGAAACTCGGTCAGCGGACCAGTATATCAGTCTTTTCAGGTGGCGCAAAACCACCCCGGACACAGAAGCCCTAGAAGCTAAATCAGTCGCAGTGCACCTGCTGGTGGACTTATAGAGGAAGCTGATGCTCCTCCACTGCCTGGTACAAAAGCTTAGCCCAGTCATTGAGTGTCAGAGACACCAGAGACGCAGCCACTAACGGGTGTAACGCTGACCTCAGCATGGCAAACACAGTCCTTCTGATCACCTCTGAAAGGCAGGCGACCCCCCTGCCAGGAAAGTGGTACCCCTGATACCAGGGGTCAACTTCATAGGCAAAAACACACATCCTTATGAAAATGCTCTACAAGGAATAACGTGCGTTGAGGGACCAAAAAGGACCTCTGTGACAAACCCAGTCCCCATCTATGAAGAGTCGTCTTCAATATAGAGTGGGTGGAGTGCGACCCAAAAAAGGGACTGACACCTTCCAGCAGCTACTTCATTGATAAGTGCCGATTGTACAAACACATCGTTTATACTGTGTATTGCAGCAAAACATGCAATTGGAGCGTGGGAGGAAACCCACTCAGCCACAGAGAGCATAGTACATAGACATACGGTGTATGTATTTTAGTATGTGTGAACAAACATATTGAACATGTTTATGCTGTGCATAGCCCAGAAGGCGCACATACCATTGGAGCATGGGAGGAAACCGGAGCACCCGGAGGAAACCCACGCAGACACCGAGAGCAATAATACACACATTCAGTGTTGTGTATAAACATAATGCGTACGTTCATACTGTGTATTGCGCCGAAGGCGCGCATGACATTGAGCGTGGGAGGAAACCGGAGCACCCGGAGGAAACACACGCAGATACAGAGAGTAACCATACAGACACAATACTGTGAATGTATTTAGTGTCGCATTTAAACATATTGTTTATGTTTATAATATGCATTGCACCGAAGGCGCGCATGTCATGTCATAGGAGCGTGGGAGGAAACCGGAGTACCTGGAGGAAACCCACGCAGACACTATAAAAACATAATTGTGTATGTTTAAATTATGGCGCAGAGGGCGCTTAATCCTCTCTGAATCCAATCTGAGCATAAGTGCTGCCGAAGCAAGCACCAAACTGCACACAAAAAACAACCTCTGACCCTCAGAACAGAGGTCCTGTCAGAGTCAGAGCATCCCTCAGGAAATTGCCTTAGATACTGACTCCATGTCACACAGAAAGCTCTCAGGACTGTCAAACTAATGACCAAAGTCCCCCCCCCCCCCTCTCCATGCTACACCGACCGGGGGGTCACCCAGGGGACACACCTGCACAGAATGAGACCGCTCAGTGCCATTGCCCGCCTCTATACACGAAGACTGTGTATCACTGTAATATCCATGCTGCTCTATAAGCAGTGTGTGTGGAAACAGTGAGGGAAGTTGTGAGGAGAATCGTGCTTGCCATCCAGGAGCCAGCACTATAGGCCCACACTGCGCCAAAGATGGCCGCCGGATGCCTCAGGAAAGGGCGCGACCACAAAAAATGGCCGCCCGCAATAGCAACTGCGCCAGAGCGCGGCCACGGCAAGATGGCCGCCAATGGGAAAAAGCAATGCAATAGAAAACACCTTGAAAATGGCGCCAGTGCTGTCAAAATGGCGCCCGAGCACCGCGATGTGGACGAGAAGGCCAGGCATGGGCTTCCCTGGAGTAGAGCACCCGCCACAGAGGAACGAGCTATGACACCACACTGACCACCGCTGGGACCCGAAGCCCCCCCACAGGTATGCCCCGGTCGCAGCCAGCCTCGCTGGGGCGGAAGGGATAAAGGTGACAGAAAACCGGGAAGGGGAGGACAGGAGAACCCCCTTTCCCAGGAATGCCCAGCTGTTCACACCCGCCGAGGCAGGGGGAACTGTACTTACCCGTCCAAACGAGGATCTGCTGGTGCATTCCTGACTGGCCTACAACCGAGCGGTACGGAGTAGCTGTCGGCCCGATCCACTGTGAGTGAGACAGCAAGCAGCCCAGTCATATGTGGACCCTGGAGCAGAAGCTCACCGGCCACCCCTGGAGTATGTTGTGACAGACCCGACGCCTATTTTCAAGGGACTAACACGCTCGATGGCTGGACTGGGGGGACTACAAGGATCTATAATATCCTGCCTGTCATGCCCAGCCGGCAGTTGATAGAAGATCCTAAAAATAAAATAAGATAAAATAAAATAAAAATTTCTTCAGGACTCAGGTCCCAAAGGGAGCTATGTCCATCTCCTCTGCTAGGCAGAATAAAACTGAGGCTGCTGACTGCAGGTAGGAGGGTTATGTACGGAGGGACCGCCCCCTGGGCGGGGCTGATCAACTCTGTTAAAGTTACACGTTTAAAGATAACTAACATGTTCTGCCTAGTCCTCTCCTATGAACAGGAACATAACCCAACTGTCAAGAATTAAGGAGCTGTTCCGTCCATGGACGAAAAGAGAAAAAGTTATAAAGACTGTTCTATGCAATTAGTAAAATACCTCTAGACCCTTGATGTGCACACGGAGGCATTTTTCAGGCGCAAAAGTGCTAAAAATTGCACCTGTAAAATGCCTCCTCTGCAGCCCCAGTGTGAGAGCCTGAGTGCTTTCACACTGGGGCGCTGCGCTGGCAGGACGTTAAAAAAAGTCATGCAAGCGGTATCTTTGGGGCGGTGGAGGAGCGGTGTATACACTGCCCCTCCACCGCCCCTGCCCATTGAAATGAATGGGCAGCTCTGCTGAAGCGCCTACAAAGCGCTTCGGCAGTGGCGCTTTTAACCCTTTCTTCGGGCCGCTATCGGCCGAATAGCACAGCTAAAACTACCGGCGCTTTACTGCCAACACGGCCCGTGGCTCAGTGTGAATGGGTCCTGTATGAGGAAATTAGCCCAAATTTCTCTTTCCGCTTACTTGTGTTTAAGATATCTTGATGTGAGATCAAATCGTCAAGAGTCTGTGGCCGGTACTTTTCAACCCTGTATAGAAATATAAAGTCAAAGATGTATAAACTGTTCAAATACTCAAAACTTGTGAGGGAACTTTTTCATCAAAAACTGAACTCTCTTTCAAATAAGTCTGATACTGATATTTATGATGGTGTCCTTCCACAGCTAATTAAAATATTGTAATAGTACTTACCTATCTGATGTGGAACAGCAGCACACTAAGTTCACATACAAGCTTAATCCTCTTGTATGTACGCCACCACTGCTAGGTTGACAGCATTGCACGGTGCAAAAGAGCCTGGCTCACAGTGCTCCCTCTCTGTAGAAATGCTGACATGCAAGAAATTATGCTTATTTGGAAACTTCAAATATTTTACAGTTTTGGTGGAAGCTATAGTTCAGCACCTGATACAACATGTGTTAAAGAGGAAGAAAAGCACCCAACTATTCTTAATACATTTTCCCTTTCCCCTCCTAACTAACCTGTATGAAATATATATATATATATAGAAGTGTATAGATTGGTGCCTTCGTCCCGTCAATGTTATATAGAAGGAAAAGCGAGGCTAGTATGGACTATGTGGGCACCTTATGCGTACTGATGAACAGTGAAAAATATATATTTAAAAGGTTTTTATTACAAAATGGTATAAAGGATTTGTACAATTCATAGAGACAAAAATAATTTTGTGACGTTCAATATATCATACCATTGAAAACAATGGAGAATAATGACTGTACATACATAATATGCAATGCTCGCTCGACATGTTTCACGTTTATGATTCTATAAGAAGAATCCGCTTCTTCAGGAGCTCCATCTATACATGCATTAAATTTTCAGTAGACATATGAAAAAATTGTTGTCACGTCACGAATGGAGAGAAAACATGATAATTAAAAACGTGGATACAGAAAAATAGGATTTTTGTACTCACCGTAAAATTCTTTTCTCTGACATCCATGGACTGACACGGCGTCTTTTATTCACTTTACTCGTGGGTTATGTCCCTGCTTGCAGGAGAAGACGGAGGCAGAATGTGAGATGTTATACATACATTCTAAAAGCCAGAGTTGAACAGCCCCGCCCAGGGGGGCGGTCCCTACGGACATAACCCACCCCCTGCAGTCAGCAGACCTCAGTTTGTAACAAAGCAGTACAAACTTTAAGAGGAAGGGTGGGTGCCGTGTCAGTCCATGGATGTCAGAGAAAAGGATTTTACGGTGAGTACAAAAATCCTATTTTCTCTTATCATCTATGGACTGACACGGCATCTCTTATTCACTGTACACGTGGGATGTCCCAAAGCAGTGTCAAGAGGGATGGGAGCAGTATAAATGGAAAAAACAAAAAACTTCACACCAAACAAGGCAGAGCTCCTCAATGGAGGAGTTGCAACTCTAAACGGTGGCCTGCAACACCTTGCGGCCGAAGGAAGCATCCGAAGATGCAGCCACATTAACCTTATAAAACGTAGAAAAGGTATGAACAGACGACCAGTTCGCCGCCTTGCACACTTGTGCAACCGACGCTTGATGTCGGAAAGCCCAGGAAGCACCAATGGCCCTGGTGGAATGCGCTGTGTCCGGAAAGGGAGGTGCCCGCCCCTTGAGAGCATAGGCTTGAATGATGGTTTGTCTGATCCACCTAGAAATGGTGGCAGACGAAGCCGCTTGGCCCTGTTTCGGACCAGAGGCAGTCACAAACAGTGAGTCAGACTTCCGAATAGAAGCAGTAGCAGACAGGTACACCCGCAAGGCTCGTACCACGTCCAATGTGTGAAGCACAAACTCTCTGGGATGCGATGGGTGAGGACACAAGGACGGGAGGACAATGTCCTCATTTAGGTGAAAGGCCGAGACCACCTTTGGCAAAAAAGAAGGTCGCGGACTCAACACCGCCTTATCCTTATGGATGACCTAATATGGCGACTTGCAGGACAAAGCCGCCAACTCAGACACTCGTCTAACAGAAGTAATTGCCACTAAAAGGGCCACTTTCTGAAACAAAGTCAAGAGGGGAATATCCCTGATATTCTCAAAAGGAGGTTCCTGGAGAACCGAGAGTACCAATTCAGATCCCACGGGGGAGAGGAGGCTTGACAGGAGGGAAAACATGGCGAACTCCCTTCACAAAGGTGCTAACCAAGGAATGACCCGCTAGTGGTCGCTGAAAGAAGACGGTCAAGGCCGAAATCTGACCCTTAATGGTACTCAAAGCGAGCTTTTGGGCCACTCCATGCTGCAGGAAACGCAGGATTCTAGGGATGGAATACATCAGAGGACGTCAGTCCAGCTCTTCGCACATGGCGAGACCTTCTATCGCTCTGCCATTGAGAATATATTAACGTAATGTATTCTAGTGTGGTACCCTAGTTGTACGCAGGCAGATAAAAATGCTCTAAAGAGAGTGGTTCGAACATCGCAGAAAATTGTAGGGTGTGAACTTGTTTCTCTAGATGAAATTTATGAGACTCAATGCCTTTGCAGATCAGGAAAACTAGTGAGAGACCCGACTCATCCTGGTTGTCATTTATTTGAATTATTGCCATCTGGGAGACGTTTTAGGGTGATTAAAACAAGGACAAAAAGATTTAAAGAGAGCTTCTTTCCCAGGGCTGTTAAGGCTATCAATGCAGGAATGAAATGAAAGGAGGTCACATAGTCTTATTTTATTGTCTTGTTTAGTTTTTAATATGAGGACACTTTTTATACTTTTATAATATGGGGACACTTTTATATATAAATTCTGTGTGGTAAATGCATGGTTGATAATTAGGATGTATGAATAATGTGTGGAGTAGAAATGTAATTTCATTGTGAATTTGTTTTTTACAATGACAATAAATCAAATCAATCAATGGCGATGTAAGCTTTCCAGGCACGGTGATAGATCATTCTGGAGGAAGACTTCCGTGCCCTTAATATGGTCGAAATGACCAAGTCCGAGAGTCCTCGGTCTCTCAATACCTGGCTTTCAACAGCCATGCCATTAAAGCCAGAGACTGTAAAGCAGGATGAAAAATAGGACCTTGAGACAGAAGGTCCTCCCTAATTGGCAACCGCCAGGGAACGTCCGCGACGAGACGTACCAGATCGGCGTACCAGTGACGCAGAGGCCAATCCGGAGCAATGAGGATCACCGGAATTCCCTCGGTCGCCACCCTGCGCAGCAGGCGAGGGAGCAACTGCAGCAGAGGGATAAACGTATATCAGGTGATAATGACCCCATGGGGCCACTAACGCATCCAAGGCATCCGCCAAGGATCCCTGGATCTGGCCACAAACCTTGGCACCTTGCGATTGAGTCGAGAGGCCATCAGGTCCACATCCGGCGTGCCCCACCGTCGGCAAAGGAGTTGAAATACCTCCGGGTGCAAGGATCACTCTCCCTGGTCCAGTGTCTGGCGACTCAAACAGTCCTTCTGACAATTGTCTATGCCCGGAATGTAAACGGGCTTCTTTTAGCCCACTTCATAATACGGGCGACCTCGGAAGCCGCAGCTGAGCTCTGAGTCCCCCCTTGATGGTTGGCATACGCCACCGCCGTGACGTTGTCCGACTGGATCCTAATGGAGCGATCCTGCAATCTCTCAGACCGCAAGGAGAGGCACAGTCTGATGGCCCGTATTTCCAGAACATTGATCGGTAAACGGGCTTCGTCCGGAGTCCAAAGCCCTTGGGCCGACAGGACTCCCCAAACTCCACCCCAGCCCGTCAGGCTGGCGTCCGTCGTGAACACCGTCCATTGGATGGGGAGGAACGACTTCCCGGACCGAAGAGCCGGGGGACCCCAACCACCATGTCAGAGACGCCCTGACC
Source organism: Rana muscosa (assembly GCA_029206835.1). Classification (NCBI taxonomy): domain Eukaryota; kingdom Metazoa; phylum Chordata; class Amphibia; order Anura; family Ranidae; genus Rana; species Rana muscosa. The sequence goes on along the minus strand of CM055116.1, from coordinate 975,457,505 downwards.
AGGTGACTCACCTAGATCGGAAGATCCAAAGACAACGGGGATTTGTCCGAAGTGAACAAGATCTCCTTCTGCAATGCCCTGGTGTGTAATTGGGCATACGGAACGGCCTCAAAAGAGGCCACCATGAGTCCCAGGACTCTCATGCAAAAACGGATTGACGACCATTTTCAGGATGTCAGCACCCGCACTGCAGACTGAAGTGTCAGTAACTTCCCTGGAGGTAGGAATACCTTTGCCTCCAAGGAGTTCAGAATCGGACCTAGATACTCCAGACGCTGAGTCGGGACCAGGACCGACTCCTGAATGTTCAGGAGCCACCCGAAGTCCCTGGGGGTCCGACTGACGATAGTCACACTGTCTTCTAATTCTGAGCCACTCTCTGCTCTTAGAAGAAGATCGTCCAGATAGCCCACGACAGCGATGCCTTGCCGTCTCAGCAAAGCTAGAACCGGCGCAAGCACCCTGGTGAACACCCTCGGTGCCAAGGCTAGGCCGAAGGAAGAGCCACAAATTGAAAGTGGACTTCGCCGATCGCAAGCGCAGAAACTTCTGGTGACTTGCGCAGATCGGAACATGCCAGTAGGCGTCCTTGATGTCCAAGGCCGCCAGAAAATCCCCTTGACGGAGTGTATCGATCACCGTGCGAATGGATGCCATGCGGAACTTTTGCACCTTCACGAAGGCATTCAGGGCCTTGAGGTCCAGGATAGGCCGAACCCCGTCCTTTTTTGGGACGACAAACGGATTTGAGTAGAATCCCTGAAACCTCTCCTGTGACGGAACCGGCACAATCACTCCGGACCTGATCAAATCCTGAATAGCCCCTATAGGGCTGCCCGACGGGCAGGAAGAAGAGGAAGATTCGAGGGAAGAATCTGTCTGGGACCAGGAACGGAACTCTATCCTGTAACCTGAGGTGATCACCTCGCACACCGACCGGTAGGAGATCCGGGAGGTCCACCGCTCCGTGAACCTGCAAAGTCGTCCCCCCACCCCAGAGTCGGGTGGGGGCAAGACTTCACGCGGAGGCGGGTTTGGGAGCTGGCTTGTTTGGCTTACGCACCCAGGGGCGCATGTGTCCACCAGCCGCACTGCTGTCAGTCTGGGAGGGCCTACCCGTGGACTCTGACTGACGGAAAAAAAACCAAAAAAATAGGATTTTTTGTACTCACCGTAAAATCCTTTTCTCTGACATCCATGGACTGACACGGTGTGTCTTTACACTTTACACGTGGGTTATGTCCCTGCTTGCAGGAGAAGACCTAGGCAGAATGTGAGATGTTATACATACATTCTAAAAGCCAGAGCTGAACAGCCCCACCCAGGGGGCGGTCCCTCCGGGCATAACCCTCCCACTACAGTCAGCAGACTTCAGTTCGTAACAAAGCAGTACAAACTTAAAAAGGAAGGGTGGGTGCCGTGTCAGTCCATGGATGTCAGAGAAAAGGATTTTACGGTGAGTACAAAAAATCCTATTTTCTCTTATCATCCATGGACTGACACGGTGTGTCTTTACACTTTACACGTGGGATGTCCCAAAGCAGTGTCAAGAGGGATGGGAGCAGTATAAATGGAAAAACCAAAAACTTCCACTCCAAGAAGGCAGATCTCCTCAACGGAGGAGTCGCAACTTTAAACAGCGGCCTGCAGCACCCTGCGGCCGAAGGAAGCATCCGAAGATGCAGCCACATCAACCTTATAAAAAACTTAAAAGGTATGAACAGACGACCAGGTCGCCGCCTTGCACACTTGTGCAACCGACGCTTGATGTCGGAAAACCCAGGAAGCACCAATTGCCCTGGTGGAATGCGCCGTAACCGGAAAGGGAGGCGCCCGCCCTTTGAGAGCATAGGCTTGAATGACGGTATGTCTGATTCCCCTAAAAATGATTGGAGACGAAACCGCTTGGCCCTGTTATGGACCAGGGGCAGTCACAAACAGTGAGTCGGACTTCCGAATAGAAGCAGTAGCAGACAGGTACACCCGTAAGGCTCGTACCACATCCAATATGTGCAGCGCAAACTCTCTGGGATGCGATGGGTGAGGACACAAGGACGGGAGGACAATGTCCTCATGTAGGTGAAAGGTAGACACCACCTTTGGCAAAAAGGAAGGTCGCGGATGCAACACCGCCTTATCCTTATGGATGACTAAATATGGCGACTTGCAGGACAAAGCCGCCAACTCAGACACTCGTCAAACAGAAGTGATTGCCACTAAAAGGCCACCTTCTGAGACAAGACAAGAGAGGAATATCCCGGATATTCCCAAAAAGGAGGTTCCTGGAGGACCTAGAGCACCAAATTCAGATCCCACGGTGGGAGAGAAGGCTTGACAGGAGGGAGCACATGGCGAACCCCCAACACAAGGTGCTAACCAAGAAATGACCCGGTAGAGGTCGCTGAAAGAAGACGGCCAAGGCCGAAATCTGATCCTTGATGGTACTCAAAGCAAGCTTTTGGGTCACTCCACACTGTAGAGGACGCAGGATTCTGGGGACGGAATACGTCCGAGGACGCCAGTCCAGCGCTTCACATATGGCGATATAAGCTTTCCAGGCATGGTGATAGATCTGCCTGGAGGAAGACTTCCGTGTCCTTAACATGGTCAAAATGACAGAGTCCGAGAGACCTCGGTCCCTCAATACCTGGCTTTTAACAGCTCTGCCGTTAAAGCCAGAGACTGTAAGCCGGATGAAACATAGGACCTTGAGACTGAAGGTCCTCCCTCATCGGCAACCGCCAGGGAACGTCCGCAACGAGACGTACCAGATCAGCGTACCAGTGACGCTGAGGCCAATCCGGAACAATTAGGATCACCGGAGTTTATATCAGGCGATAAGGACCCTATGGGGCCACCAACGCATCCGAGTCATCGCCCAAGGATCCCTGGATCTGGCCACAACCTCGACCCTTGCGACTGAGTCGAGAGGCCATCAGGTCCACATCCGACGTGCCCCCCCGTCGGCAAAGGAGTTGAAATATGCAAGGACCACTCTTCCTGGTCCCGCGTCTGGCGATTGGCGACTCAGATAGTCCGCCCCTACAGAGCCGGCACGTTTCTTCCGGCCCACTTCAGGATACGGATTACCTCGGAAGCCGCAGCTGAGCTCCGAGTCCCCCCGTGATGGTTTACATACGCCACCGCCGTGGCGTTGTCCGACTGGCTCCTGATGGAGCGACCCCGTACTCTCTCCGACCTGAGGAGAGACACAGTCTGATGGCCCGCATTTCCAGAACAGTGATTGGTAAACGGGCTCGTCCGGAGTCCAAGGTCCTGAGCCGACAGGACTCCCCAGACTCCACCCCAGCCCGTCAGGCTGGCGTCCGTCGTGAGTACCGTCCATTGGATGGGAGGGGAACGACTTTCCGGACCGAAGAGCCGAGGGTCCCAACCACCCTGTCAGGGACGCCCTGACCAGGTGAATCACCTGGATCCGAAGATCCAAGGACAACGGGGATTTGTCCCAGGTGGACAAGATCTCCTTCTGCAATGCCCTGGTGTGTGATTGGGCATACAGAACGGCCGCGAAGGAGGCCACCAGGAGTCCCGGGACTCTCATGCAAACAACGGATTGACAACCATGTTCGGGATGTCAGCACCCGCACCGCAGACTGAAGTGTCAGCAACTACTCCAGAGGTAGGATACCTTGCCTCCAAGGAGTCCAGAACTAGAGACTCCAGACACTGAGTCGGGACCAGGACTGACTCCTGAATGTTCAGGAACCACCCGAGGTCCCTGAGGGTCTAATTGACGATAGTCACCTTTCCTCTAAGTCTGAGCCACTTTCTGCTCATAGCAGAAGACCGTCCAGATAGCCCACGACAGCAATACCTGTAACAGAAGGCTAGAACCGGAGCAAGCACCTTGGTGAACACCCTTGGTGCCGAGGCAAGGCCGAAAGGAAGAGCCACAATCGAGAGTGGACTTCGCTGATCGCAAGGCGCAGAAACTTCTGGTGACTTGCGCAGATCGGAACATGCAAGTAGGCGTCCTTGAAGTCCAAGGACGCCAGAAGAAAATCCCTTTGGTGGAGTGTAGCGATCACCGTGCGAATGGATCCCATGCGGAATTTCTGCACCTTCTCGAAGGCATTCAGGGCCTTGAGGTCCAGGATAGGTCGAACCACGTCCTATTTTTGGGACGACAAACAGATTCGAGCAGAATCCCTGAAAACTCTCCTGTGACGGAACCGGCACAATCACTCCGGACCTGATCAAACCTGTACAGCCCCCAAGAGGGCTGCCCGACAGGTAGGAAGGAGAGAAAGATTCAAGGGAAAGAATCTGTGTGGGGGCCAGGATCGGAATACTATCCTATAACCTGAGGTGACCACCTCGCACACCCACCAGTCGGAGATTCGGGAGGTCCACCGATCCATGAACCTGTAAAGTCGTCCCCCCCACCCCAGAGTCGGGCGGAGGCAAGACTTCACGCGGAGGCGGGCTTGGGAGCCGCTTGTTTGGCTTACGCACCCAGGGGCACTTGTGCCCACCAGCCGCACTGCCATCAGTCTGAGAGGGCCTACCTGTGGACTCTGACTGACGAAAAAACCCCTGTTTGCTGGAAAGGAAGGCCCCTGTTTGCGGCGGGCCTCCTCACCCTTGCTAGTCTAAGGAAGAAGAGTGCGTTTACCTCCCGTGACATCCATGACGATGTCATCCAGAGCAGCACCGAAAGGTCTACCGCCTTTAAAATAGTAGATCCGTCAGGAGCTTCCTAAGGCTAGGTCAGCAGACCAGCATTTCAACCAGATAAGACGACGCAATACCACCGCCGAGACAGAGGCCCTGGATATTAAAGGGGCCGCGTTCAGCGTGGCGTCGCACACAGAAACCAGGCCCTGAACCAGTTGGGTGGGCCAGAGCAACTGTGTCTGGAGGAAGAATATGCTCCTGTACAGCTAGGTGCAACATTTTTGCCCAACCTGTAAGTGTTTTTGACACAAGGGTCGCCGCTACCACAGGTCGTAGGGCGGATCCCAACAAGGCAAACATGGTTCTGCTCACCACTTCTGACCTCCTGTCAGTGGGGTCCTCAAATGCAGGAGTCCCCTCCATCGGGAGAGTGATGGCCTTGTTCAACCGGGCGACTGGAGGGTCGACCACTGGGGGAGAAGCCCACTTTTTAAGTAGGGCATCTTCAAGGGGTACCTGATAGACAAACGCCGCGGGACCATTAAAAAAAAAAATTCTTCTGCGGCTTTTCCCAGACCTTATCAATGAGCTGGTCAAAGAAAGTACAATGGAAAAAACCCCTTTAGAAGGCCTGGCCTTAAAAAAACCAAAGGAGACAGTATCCGCCTGAGGTTCTGCATCCGCAGCATTTGAGCTTGAGAGTGTCCCTCACCACAGTCATGAGCACACTAACAAGCGCCCTGTCATTTACTGACTCAGAACTGGAGTTTCCCTCATAAGGAATGTCCTGTTCAAAACCATCCATACATTCAGAACTAGGGTCCTGAGCGATAGTGGCTAGGCCCATATCTGAATCAGCGCACTGCCCTCGAGTAGATAAAGTGGGGAGAGGGCGCCTTTTTGCACCTTGCGCTTGCACACAGCTCCCATCCTGGTCAGAAATTGATTCCAGGGCTGCCCACAACAGGTCCATAGGGACCGCAGTGCTGAAGCACTGCCTGTTGCCACTGACATTTTTAGGGGAAGCTGGTGACACAGACTCCATATTGTCCCTCTCTGAGACTCTCTCAGATAAAAAGTCCACCCACAGGCTGTGCTGACTGAGGAGGGGGCGCCCAGGGGACTCACCAAACCGGACCAGGGACCGCTTAGTTCCGCTGTCTGTACCGCGCTGTGTCAGCGCTGGTAAGCTGTGAGGAGACTGAGGAGATTTGCGCTGCTATAGCAGCGCTAGAGGCCAAACTAGTGCTGAAAAGCACGCGGGCTTCAAGAAAATGGCCGCCGCACTTCACTGAGGCGATCCGCGGCAAGATGGCCGCCATGACGCAGTTAAAATGAAACAGCACACACGCACAGCGCCACTCAGGCCCCAAAAAAAAAAACACACAAAAAAGCCCCAAGGCATACATTGCAGACCAGCATGAGCCCCCCAAGAACAGTGTGACCCCCAAGCACCCCACACAGTCAGCGCCAGTAATGGTGACAGAGAGCGACAATAAAATACAGGGGGAGACAGGGAAAATCCCCCACAGAGAAACACACAGCCCTTTGTACTCACCTGCAGGCAGGAGAGACTACTTACCCGTCCCCTGAGGGACACACTGGTGTTTCTGACAGGACTATCACAGTGCAGTACTGAGTAGCTTTCGGCCCGGTCCACCGCGAAAGATAGTCAGTCAGGAGCTGTTCAGTCTTGAGAGGACCGTGGGAGCATGAAAGCAAACCCGGCCACCCCTGGAGTCATGGGGCCTGTCGTGAACTGAGTCTCACGCACACAAGGCGAGGATCAGCACGCTCGATGGTCGGACAGGGAAGACTACGAGGATATCTTGTACCCAACCTGTTGCCCAGCCGACAGTTGATAGAAGATTCTCAAAAATAAAATAAAAAAGAATTCCAAAAAGGAATAAAATAGGTCAGGAGACTGGCTCCTGAGGGAGCCACGTCTTCTCCTTCTGCTAGGCAGAAAAAAACTGAAGTCTGCTGACTGTAGTGGGAGGGTTATGCCCGGAGGGACCGCCCCCTGGGTGGGGCTGTTCAGCTCTGGCTTTTAGAATGTATGTATAACATCTCACATTCTGCCTAGGTCTTCTCCTGCAAGCAGGGACATAACCCACGTGTAAAGTGTAAAGACACACCGTGTCAGTCCATGGATGATAAGAGAAAAAACAAACGTTTTTGCTGGAAAGGAAGGACCCTGCTTACAGCGGGCCTCCTTACCCTTGCTAGACTGAGGAAGAAGAGTGCTTTTACCTCCTGTGACATCCTTGATGATGTCATCCAGCGCAGCACCGAAAAGCATACCACCTTTAAATAGTAGATCCGTCAGAAGATTCTTAGAGGCCAGCATTTCAACCAGATAAGATGACGCAATACCACCGCCGAGACAGAGGCCCTGAATATTAAGGGACCGCGTCTAACGTGGCCCGGCACCATTTGGTGGGCCAGAGCAATAGTGTCTGGAGGAAGATTATGCTCCTGTACAGTTTGGTGCAAAATTTTTGCCCATCCCGTAAGTGTCTGAGACACAAGGGTCGCCGCTACCACAGGCCGTAGGGCGGACCCAAACAAGGCAAACATGGCTCTGCTCACCACTTCTGACCTCCTGTCAGTGGGGTCCTTAAATCAGGGCTTGACAAATTTGCTTGGAATCTAGGAGCCAGCTAAAAAAGTTAGGAGCCAGGTATTTTTTTTTTAACGACCAATGCGTGCAGAAGCGAACACATACGCGAGTAGCGCCCGCATATGAAAGCAGTGTTTAAACCACACACGTGAGGTATCGCCGCGATTGGTAGAGCGAAAGCAATAATTCTAGCCCTAGACATCCTCTAACTCAAAACATGCAACCTGTAGAATTTTTTAAATGTCGCCTATGGAGATTTTAAAGGGTAAAAGTTTGTCGCCATTCCACGAGCGGACGCAATTTTGAAGCGTGACATGTTGGGTATCAAATTTACTCGGCATAACATTATCTTTCACAATATAAAAAAAAAATTTGGCTAACTTTACTGTTGTCTTATTTTTTAATTTAAAAAAAGTGTATTTTTTCCCTCAAAAAACTGCGCTTGTAAGACCGCTGCGCAAATACGGTGTGTCAGAAAGTATTGCAACGACCGCCATTTTATTCTCTAGGGTGTTAGAATAAAAAATATATATAATGTTTGGGGGTTAACTTCTCAGTAAAGGGAAGGAGATGGGCGAGCAGTGAAACAGGCAAGCATTGCTGGTTGACTTGTCATACCAACGGCCACCACAAGATGGCGCCAGATTACAGAATGAAGCCTAGGCCCGCAGAAGGCCGCGGCCTAAATTAACGGCCGGCGCGGCCCGACGAGATCACGCGATCGTGGAGGGGGGGGGGCGCACGGAGATACAGGTAACCTCAGCTGTGCTGCCCCAGGTGCCAGGTCGCTAATTCTAGTCGCATTTGCGACCTGGTGCACGGGAATTGTCGAGCCCTGCCTTAAATGCAGGAGTCCCCTCCATCGGGAGAGTGGTGGCCTTGTTCAACCGGGCGACTGGAGGGTCGACCACTGGGGGAGAAGCCCACGTTTTAAGTAGGGCATCTTCAAAGGGGTATCTGATAGACAAACGCAGCGGGACCATAAAAGTCTTCTGCGGCTTTTTCCCAGACCTTATCAATGAGCTGGTCAAAGAAAGGTACATATGGAAAAACCTTTTTAGAAGGCCCGGCCTTAAAGAACCAAAGGAGACTGTCCGCCTGAGGTTCTGCATCCGCAGCATTCAGCTTGAGAGTGTCCCTCACCGCAGCAATGAGTTCACTAACAAGCGCCCTGGCATTTACTGACTCAGAACTGGAGTCTTCCTCGCAAGGAATGTCCTGTTCAAAACCATCAAAATATTCAGAGCTAGGGTCCTGAGCGGTAGTGGCCCATATTCAGCCCATATCTGAATCAGCGCACACCCCCTTTTTTTTTGTGGAGATAAAGTGGGGAGAGGGGCTTTTTTGCTCCCTTAGGCTCGCACACTGCTTCCCTCCTGGTCAGATTAATGATTCCAGGACTGCCGACAACTGGTCCGTAGGGACCGCAGGTGCTGGAGCACTGCCTGTTGCCTCAAACATGTAAGGGGAAGCTGTGACACTGACTCCATATTGCCCCTCTCTGAGACTCCTCAGATAAAAAAAGTCCACCCACAGGCTATGCTGACTGAGGAGGGGGCGCCCAGGGGACTCACCAGACCGGACCAGGACCGCTCAGATACGCTGTCTGTACCGCGCTGTGTCAGCGCGAGTGAGCTGTGAGGAGATTCGCGCTGTTACAGCTGCGATAGAGGCCAAACTAGTGCTAAAAAGCGCGCGTGCTACAAGAAAATGGCCGCCGCACTTCACTGAGGCGATCCGCGGCAAAATAGTCGCCATGCGCAGATAAAATTAAAAACTACAAAACAGCGCACACACACAGCGCCAAACGGCGCCCAGGCCCCAAAATTACACAAAAGGCCCCCAGCAATATGCAGACCAGCATGGGCGCCCCCCCCCCCCCCCCAAGGACAGTATGACCCCCAGGCACCCCCCACAGCACAGCGCCAGCAATGGTGACAGAGAGTGACAATAAAACACGGGGAGACAGGGAAAATCCCCCACAGAGGAACACAGTATTTTGTACTCACCTGCAGGCAGGAGACTACTTACCCGTCCCCTGGGGGACCCACTGATGTGTTTCTGACAGACCTATCACAGAGTTAGTACTGCATAGCTGTCGGCCCAGTCCACCGCGAGAGAAACAGTCCGTCAGGTACTGTTCAATCTTGAGAGGACCGCGGGAGCATGAAAGCAACCCGGCCACCCCTGGAGTCATGGGGAATGTCGTGAACTGAGTCTCACACACAAGGCGAGGATCAGCACGCTCGATGGTCGGACAGGGAAGACTACGAGGATACCAGTGTACCCAACCTGTTGCCCAGCCGACAGTTGATTGAAGGTCTCAAAAATAAAATAATAAAATTCCCAAAGGAATAAAAATTAAAGTAAAATCTTCCAGGAGACTGGCTCCTGAGAGAGCCACGTCTTCTTCTGCTAGGCAGAAAAAAATGAGGTCTGCTGACTGCAGGGGGTGGGTTATGTCCGGAGGGACCACCCCCCTGGGCGGGGCTGTTCAACTCTGGCTTTTAGAATGTATGTATAACATCTCACATTCTGCCTAGGTCTTCTCCTGCAAGCAGGGACATAACCCACGTGTACAGTGAATAAGAGACGCCGTGTCAGTCCATGGATGATAAGAGAAATATTGATTTTAACTTGAGAAACAAGTGTCAGAAAAAGATTTGGACTTTAAGTGGGTAAACTTCCTGCATTTACACACAGAAGTTTGATCTAAGAAGGAAGTTAGTTACAAAGTTTCATGTTAAAAATTTGGCAGACTGCCCAGACTTTTTCTTTAGTGCCGGTTCACACTGGGGCGGCACGACTTGCCGCGCAACTCGGCAAGGCGATCTGCAGACGACTTCAGAGGCGACTTGCAAAATGACTTCTGTATTGAAGTCAATGGAAGTCACCCCCAAAGTAGTACAGGAACCTTTTTCTAAGTCGGAGCGACTTGAGTCGCTCCTATTAGAACGGTTCCATTGTACAGAATGGGATGCGACTTGTCAGGCGGCTGAGTCGCCTGAAGAGTCGCCCATGTGAACCGGCTCTTACACACACACACACAGAAGTTTATACCGTTGATCTAAACTTGGTAGACTGCCCGGATATTTTCTTTTGACAGCTGAGTGAGCAGATAAAGTCTCTCCACTTGTTATATGAAAGAATCTGCAAACTTTGCATTGGAGATTGTCAGGGGGGTTGAATCGAGATCACGATTTAACGATTGTGCAGCTCTAGTCAGCGTGCATTAAAACGCGACTAAAATGGATAAAAATTTACCTTTTTTCCATACATTGTACCGCAAGTAAGTGTGAATTGGCCCTGAGAAAGCACGGTACCTAGTGCAAAACTTGTCAGAACTTGTTCCTGTTGGCCATTTTAATAAAGGAAGATTATTATTTTGCATCTCGTGTGCAGCATTTCTGTTGCAATAGATTGCTTTGATGGAGAGCAGTCAAGCCAGGGCCTAAGGCTTTTTCACAAAAAACGGCGTGTCCCCCCAGAATCCATGTCAGACCCTTATCCAACATGCAGCCTGGCAGGAAAGGGGGGGTGTTTGTGGGGCAAGTAGCCTGAACCACACCAGGCCACATGCCCTCAACATGGGTGCCATCGGGAAGCACCTTGTTGATGGGGACAAGGGCTTCTTCCCCACAGCGTTGTGGGAGTCTGCGGGCAGGGGGCTTATAGGAATTTGGCCCCCACCCATTCACACAAAAAACAAACGGTGTAGTGTAAGAAAAATAGGAGGCAGTTTTTGACCAGTCCTTTATTAAAAATGAATACTATCCCCCGTGATAGCTCCAACGTCAATCACGATGTCGGTCGCCGCCAACCCGATAAAAAAAATAAAATAAAAAATGCGCTTCCACCTTTTGGGCAGCTCCGGTATCCGACAGTTCTTATATAACTATGGGGCGTGGCCAATGCAATGATGTCACCCGAAGAATCCATCCCTTTTTGCCATCACCGGCCCGGGCATGATGGGTCCGTGATGAAGCAAGGGGACGGGGTCTCTGAGTGATGTCACGCCACGGCCCATAGCTACTGTATATAAAAACTGTTGAGATGGCAGAAGCCTTCAGGGGTGAATGGGTAGGGGTACCACACACTCTTCCATGTAAGGGGGGGGGGGAGGGATCTGGGGGCTCCCTTTCTTAAAGACCTCTGCTCGCTCATCCCCCTCCTCTTTCCTGGCCTGCCAGGCTGCATGCTCAGAAAAAGGGTCTGGCAGGGTGGATAAAAATCAATGATTTACAAAAAAAAATCTGGATTTTTTTAGATTTTTATTACATTTTAATAAAATTCTTTTGAAGTAAATATCTACCTAAAAATAGTTTTCTCTATTTAGGATATATTATTTTGTTTATTCAGCATAAAATGGAGCTTAGTTATGTAGCATGAGGCTGTATATTCTGCAATATTTACATTTTTGGTAAACTCATTCAATGAATCCAAGCTCTGCAAGCTGAGATAACATGCACTGCATTGATGCATTCACACAACCATGAGATAAAACAAAGTTCAGCAATATTCTAGGGCTGCAACTAACAATTATTTTCATAAATCGATTAGCTGGCCGATTATTGTTTCGATTAATCGGTTAATAACCTTAAAAAAAAAAAAAAAAAAGGTAATTTTGCTGCAATTTGCTTTTTTTTTGGGCAATTTGTTGTTGGGCAGATTAAAAAAGACAAATTGCCGCAAGCATTACATGCTTTTCTGCAGCTTCTACATTGAAGTATATTGAACCAAAAAAAAAAAAACTAGAACTGTTTTGCGTTAAAGAAAAGTCCTTGCCCTTTCCAAGTACGCAGCAGCTGAAAAAATCCTGGATGTGAACGTGTCCCATAGAAACCATGTAAATGAACTGTAGTGCATTTCTGCAAAAAGCACCAAAAAACACAGAGGTGTGACCCAGGCCTAAAATGTTTACAAACATAATGGAGTTAAAAAAACTAAAATTAGTACAAAAAGCAAATAATCACTACTGTAAGGGGTTTATTTTTTACTGTGGGACAGTGAGAGCCCATTCACACAGGGGCAACACAACTTCCAGCCGCAATTTTATGAGGCAACTCAGACACGATTTTATGAGGCAACTCAGCACGACCTGGAGCTATTTACAAGGCAACTTCAAGTTGCCTGCAGGACAGGAGACATTCCAGTGGCCAATCAAACAAGAATCAGCTCTGTGGGAGGGAGGGGGGAGGGAGAGTTTTGCAGGAGAAATGTATGTTTTCTTCCTGGAGAGTTGCTCCTATTAAGACATTGAGAGGCGACTCCCATTGAAATGAATGGGTACAGGTTGCCTAGGAGTCGGATTGAAGTAGTACAGGGACCTTTTTTGAAGTCGGAGCGACTGCAGTAGTGTGCATAAGGACGGCTCCATTAACTTACATTGATTTCTTCAGCCAGCGCGACCTGAGGCGACTAGGGGCGACCTGGGGCGATTTGGAGTCGGATCCAAAGACGCCCCTGTGTGAATGGGCTCTTAAAGTAATATTTACAGTAGCGATTTGCTCTTTGTACTATAAAGGGGTAATTTTTATTTTTTTAACCCAATTATGTTACTTGCTGATTAATCGATTATGAAAATAGTAATCAATTAATTTCATAATCGATTAGTTGTCGATTAATTGTTTCGGCCCTAGAATATTGCTTTATCATTATTTTGCAAATCTATGTACACTCCAAACTGTACGATTGTTTGAAGAGAAATCTATCTGTACCAGGCACTAAGTGAGAGGCGGAAGGAAGGGCAAGCGGTAAAAATGAAAGTGAAACCTTCTAAGCAGCTTATAAACCTTGTGATCTTTCTGCACATAGCTTGAAGTGCTTTATTCCTCCCTTGAGGAGCAAAATGGCAGCAGGCCGTGAAAGAGACCCAGTTTGGGAATATTTTAATGAAGTTCCTCTACCTATGGGTAATGTGCAAAATGCAAGCAATGAAACAAAGATACATGACCTGGTGGCCCGAAAAAAACATCATCATGAGAAGACGTGCTGTGATGAAAAGACGTGTTTGAAGTTTTTTTTATGTGGACCCAGCTGATATATTCAGTTTAACCACTTAAGCCCCGGACCATTTGGTAGCTAGAGGACCAGAGGTGAATTCAGAATTTTGCACTGCGCTGCTTTAACTGTAAATTGTGCGGACATGCAATGTTGTACCCAAACGAAATTTGCGTCCTTTTCTTCCCACAAATAGAGCTTTCTTTTATTGGTATTTGATTGCCTCTGCGATTTTAATTTTTTGCGATATAAACGGAAAAAGACCGAAAATTTTGAAAAAAAATGATATTTTCTACTTTTTGTTATAAGAAAAATCGAATAAACTCAATTTTAGTCATACATTTAGGCCAAAATGTATTCAGCCACATGTCTTTAGTAAAAAAAATGTCAATAAGTGTATATTTATTGGTTTGCGCAAAAGTTATAACGTTTAAAAAATAGGGTACATTTTCTGGAATTTACACAGCTTTTAATTTATGACTGCCTATCTCATTTCTTGAGGTGCTAAAATGACAGGGCAGTACAAAACCCCCCCAAATGACCCCATTTTAGAAAGTAGACACCCCAAGGAAATTGCTGAGAGGCCTGTTGAGCCCATTGAATATTTTATTTTTTGTCCCAAGTGATTGAATAATGACAAAAAAAAAAAAAAAATTACAAAAAGTTGTCACTAAATGATATATTGCTCACACATGCCATGGTTATATGTGGAATTGCACCCCAAAATACATTCTGCTGCTTCTCCTGAGTACGGGGATACCACATGTGTGGGACTTTTTAGGAGCCTAGCCACGTACGGGACCCCGGAAACCAAGCACCGCCTTCAGGATTTCTAAGGGCGCAAATTTTTGATTTCACTCCTCACTACCTATCACAGTTTTGAAGGCCATAAAATGCCAAAATAGCACAAAACCCCCCCAAATGACCCCATTTTGGAAAGTAGACACCCCAAGCTGTTTGCTGAGAGGCATGGTGAGTATTTTACAGCTCTCATTTGTTTTTGAAAATGAAGAAAGAACATTTTTTTTTTCTTTTTTTTTCAATTTTCAAAACTTTGTGACAAAAAGCGAGATCTGCAAAATACTCACAATACCTCTCAGCAAATAGCTTGGGGTGTCTACTTTCCAAAATGGGGTCATTTGGGGGGGTTTTGTGCCATCTGGGCATTCCATGGCCTCCGAAACTGTGATAGGCAGTGAGAAGTGAAATCAAAAATTTACACCCTTAGAAAGCCTGAAGGCGGTGCTTGGTTTTTGGGGTCCCGTACGCGGCTAGGCTCCCAAAAAGTCTCACACATGTGGTATCCCCGTACTCAGGAGAAGCAACAGAATGTATTTTGGGGTGTAATTCCACATATGCCCATGGCATGTTTGAGCAATATATCATTTAGTGACAACTTTGTGCAAAAAAAAAAAAAAAAAAAATGGTATTTTTTCCGCAACTTGTGTCAACATATAAAATATTCCATGGACTCGACATGCCTCTCAGTATATAGCTTGGGGTGTCTACTTTCCAAAATGGGGTCATTTGGGGGGGTTTTGAACTGTTCTGGCATTTTATACACAACATTAGGAAGCTTACATCCACTCTTCTAACCACTTGAAGACAAAGCCCTTTTTGACACTTTTTGTTTACATGAAAACATATTTTTTTTGGCAAGAAAATTATGTTGAACCCCCAAACATTATATATATTTTTAAAGCAAAGGCCCTACAGAATAAAATGGTGGGTGTTGCATTTTTTTTTCTACACAGTATTTGCGCAGCGATTTTTCAAACGCATTTTTTGGGAAAAAATACACTTTTTTTAATTTTAATGCACTAAAACACACTATATTGCCCAAATGTTTGATGAAATAAAAAAGATGATCTTAGGCCGAGTACATAGATACCAAAGACGACATGCTTTAAAATTTCGCACAAACGCGCATTGGCGACAAACTACATACATTTTTAAAAGCCTTTAAAAGCATTTACAGGTTACCCCGTTAGATTTACAGAGGAGGTCTACTGCTAAAATTACTGCCCTCGATCTGACCTTCGCGGTGATACCTCACATGCATGGTGCAATTGCTGTTTACATATGACGCCAGACCGACGCTTGCGTTCGCCATTGGGCAAGAGCAGGGCAGGACAGGGGTGCTTTTTTTTTTTTTTTATTATTAATTTTGCTTTTTTATTTTATTTTTAAACTGTTGCTTCCATATTTATTTATTTTTATCACTTTTATTGTTATCTCAGGGAATGTAAATATCCCCTATGATAGCAATAGGTAATGACAGGTACTCTTTTTTGAAAAAACTGGGGTCTATTGGACCCTAGATCTTTCCTCTGCCCTCAAAGCATCTGACCACACCAAGATCGGTGTGATAAAATGCTTTCCCAATTTCCCAATGGCGCTTTTTATATCCGGGGGGGGGGGGGGGACATTCCCTCCCACTGCTTGTAAAAGCAGTCCAGAGGCTAATTAGCCACTAGGATTGCTTTTACATGAAAGCCGGCTGCTGGCTGAAAAGAATGATACCAAGATGATACCTAAACCCGCAGGCATCATTCTGGTATAAACATTCAAAGTCCAGCAACATACCAGTACGTTGCTGGTCCTTGTTGGACATGTATTGTAATCTTTTTTTTCATGCAGCCTGTTGGCTGAACGAAAAAAAAAGATTGATCGGTGGGTATGCCCACCATTAGAATACCGCCCTTCATCCACCCACTTCTAATGATGGGCATACATGCACCATTTATATATGCCGAAGCATGGGGGCATCTTCTCGCAAAAGTTATGCCGCGTACACATGGTCAGACTTTTCCACGGGCAAGCCTCCGTCGGAATTTCGACCGTATGTACGCGGCATTAGGAGCAAAATCGCTCCTCCGCTCCTGCTGCCCCAATGCTTCGGCATATATGCTTTTTTTTTTTTAACTGTGGTGGTGAAATTACCTCCTACAGCACTGGAGTCGCAGGGATCAGGCCTGTCTCTGCGAACGCTGCAGTTATGTGTGTTGTGTTTTGCAAGTGACAGTGATCGATCGATACTGCACTTCGGTGGCCTGGGCTGGACGGAGGGGCAAAACGCAGGTGCTAGCAGGTATCTGGGCTGATCCCGCTAACACTGCGTTTTTGGGAACCCTAAACTGCTGGGGACGCTAGTATAGATCTGATCAGATCAGATACTATACCACTAAGGGGGGTGTATGCTTCACGTGTGGGTGTTAGCGCTACTGGCACTAACCTGACGCTGCCTGGGGTGTGACGCAGACCCTCTCTGATGCTAAAACCTAACTGATATCACCCGCCGGGCGATCAGGGGGTTAAACCTTTATTGGGTTATATACGGCGGGTGCCCTGACACTATAAAAAGCAAACTAACTAACCAGCGTCACCCGTAACACTTATATGATGATCACTGGTGAAAGGGTTAACTAGGGGCAATTAGGGGGTTAAAACCTTTATTAGATAATATATGGGGGTACCTGACGCTATAAAAACCTGCGGCGAACCTAAAAAAAATTACTGGCTACCGATCAGCATCGCCGACGCTAAGACATCGATCAGAAAAATTATCGCATAGCCACGGCGGTGCTAGGGGGTGAAAGGGTTACCTGGGGGGTGATCAAGGGGGTGAAACCTTTATTAGGTAATATATGGGGGTACCCGACGCTATAAAAACCTGCGGCGAACCTAAAAAAAATTACTGGCTACCGATCAGCATCGCCGACGCTAAGACATCGATCAGAAAAATTATAACTTAGTGACAGTGGTGATAGGGGGTGAAAGGGTTACCTGGGGGGCGATCAAGGGGGTTAAACCTTCATTAGGTAATATATGGGGGTACCCGACGCTATAAAAACCTGCGGCGAACCTAAAAAAATTTACTGGCTACCGATCAGCATCGCCGACGCTAAGACATCGATCAGAAAAATGATTGCTTAGTGACAGTGGTGATAGGGGGTGAAAGGGTTATCTGGGGGGTGATCAGGGGGTTAAACCTTTATTAGGGGGGGGTTAGGGGGCTACACTGGACCTAAAACTAAATGTAGTGACACTTTTACAGTCACAAATGTCACTGATTGCAGTGATCACTAAATAAATGGTCACTGCAATCAGTGACACTGTGACTGGGGGCTGGGGGGGCGATTTATGTGCCTATGTGTCCTGGTGTCAGTGTGCTGTTTTGTGTACTAACCTGCATCTTCTCCTGTACGGCGCTCAGTATATGTGAGCGCCCCAGGAGAGATGACATCACTTCCTCCTTCCTGGCAGGCAGGGGAAGCTCTCTCATTCGCCGGGAGCGATCGAGAGGGGGTGGCCGGAATCGAACGGCCGTCCCCTCATGCCGGATCGCTCCCGAAGGTAAAACGACCACCCACTGTAAAGAAGGGGGGTCGGATCGGAGCCCCCAACTATACAATGGCAATCACGTATATGTATGTGATTCTGCCTGTCGGTGCCATTCTGCTGACGTATATTTACAGTGGGCGGTCGTTAAGTGGTTAAGTTCTTTTGTTTGTTTTTTCAAAAGTTGTTTTGTTTATGCACTTCAGTTTCTAAACATTGATGTTTAACCACTTCAATACCATGCACTTATACACTTTCCTGCCCAAGCCAATTTTGAGCTTTCAGCGCTGTCGCAATTTGAATGACAATTGTGCGGTCATACAAAACTGTACCAAAACAATTTTTTTTATCATTTTGTTCCCACAAATAGAGCTTTCTTTCGGTGGTATTTGATCGCCTCTGCGATTTTTATTTTTTGCACAACAAATAAAAAAAGAGCGAACATTTTGAAAAAAACTAAGTTTTTCTTTGTTTCTGTCAATTTTTTTTGTAAATAAGTACCTTTTCTACTTCAATGACGGGCACTGATAAGGCGGCACTGACGGGCACTGATAAGGCGGCACTGACGGGCACTGATAAGGCGGCACTGACAAGGCGGCACTGACAAGGCGGCACTGACAAGGCGGCACTGACAAGGCGGCACTGACAAGGCGGCACTGACAAGGCGGCACTGACAAGGCGGCACTGACAAGGCGGCACTGACAAGGCGGCACTGACAAGGCGGCACTGACAAGGCGGCACTGACAAGGCGGCACTGACAAGGCGGCACTGATGGGCACCAATGAGGTACCGATAGGCGGCACTGGTATGCGGCACTGATGGGCACTCACAGGCGGCACTGATGGGCACTCACAGGCTGCACTGTTGGGCATTGCACATTGTGGTGGTGCCAGTCAGTGCCCATTTGTGGGCACTGATTGGCATATGTTTTTTGAGTATTTGTACATGTGGATGGCCATGGGGTACTTACCTGGCCATCCACATGCTTGGGGCTTCCCTGGTGGTCCAGTGTGGGTATCCGAGGGGGGGCTGCGCTGATAAACAATCAGCGCGAACCCCCCCTGTCAGGAGAGCCGCCGATCGGCTCTCCTCTACTCGCGTCTGTCAGACGCGAGTGAGGAAGAGCCGATCAACGGCTCTTCCTGTTTACATTGTGATCAGCCGTGATTGGACACGGCTGATCACGTGGTAAAAAGCCTCCGCCGGAAAAAGCCTGGTAAAAAGCCTCCTCCGCTCCACCGATCGCCGCGATGCGCACGCCGCCGCCGCCCCCCCCCCCCCCCCGGTCGCGCGGCGGCTGTTATCCTGCAGGACGTCATATGACGTCCAGTGTGGATAACACAACCACTTCCCGGACGTCAATATGCTACTTCCTGTTCCTCCTCAGTAAGCTGTTCTGGCTGACTAAACACCGCTCGGATGATGGGGGCAAGCTTACTGAGGAGAAACAGGAAGTGAGAAATTCAGACAAAGAAAAAAAACATTTAGAAGGGAAATCGAAGGAAAAGGTAAGTGAACCAACAATGACCTAGCTTAAAGGAACCTATTTAGAAAATAAAAAACAAACCTTTACAACCCCTTTAAGCTAGTGCATTGTTGGTTCACTTACCTTTTCCTTCGATTTCCCTTCTAAATGTTTTTTTCTTTGTTTTCTTTGTCTGAATTTCTCACTTCCTGTTTCTCCTCAGTAAGCTTGCCCCCATCATCCGAGCGGTGGTTAGTCAGCCAGAACAACTTACTGAACCGCATACTGGGGAGGAACAGGAAGTGAGAACTTCAGACAAAGAAAAAAAACATTTAGAAGAGAAATCGAAGGAAAAGGTACGTGAACTAACAATGCACTAGCTTAAAGGAACCTATTTAGAAAATAAAAAACGAACCTTTACAACCCCTTTAAGGAAATACAAGAATATGTAATATACGGTTATTGTTTTAATTAAAGTTATTGTACAGCTTTGATTATTTTTTTAAATAACAAACATGTCATTCTTACCTCCACTGTGCATTTCGTTTTGCACAGTGTCACCCCGATCATCCTCTTCTGGGGTCCCCCAGCGGCGTTATTGGCTCCTCCCTGCATCGTTTAACCCCCTAGGGTTACCTTGCGGGTGCGCTCCCGAGTCCAGCATTTGCATCCATAGACGCAGAATGTAGGACTCTGGCCCGTCCGACGAGGGATCGAAGGGGGTCAGGTGAGTAAAACGGGGGGGGGGGGACACTATCAGAAAGTGGAAAAACACAAGGGTTTATAACCCCTTTATATAAAAGCATTTGAGTAGTTCAACTATGTGTGCTTAACCTAAAATCGGTTCTGATATCGCTGTTTTACTAACCTGACCGCTTGTTATTCTAAATAGGAAAGCTTAATTTTGTTTGCAAATTTTAAAGATTCTACTACCAGCAAGAATGAGTCCTTACATTTAAAGAGCACCTGTCATTTCAGATCCATCATGGCAACCCCTGTTAGCGGGCATCCACTCACCTGCTGCCACCACGTCCCTCAACTTGTGTCACTGCCGCATCACCAGCCATCCCATTAAAGTGAATGGGACTGTCAGTGAGACAACAGTGGGTCAGGGGAGGAGCGGCTGCGGGACAGATGACAGTTTCTCTTTAAAAATTTTGAATTCAATTGGAGTTGACTTAAATAAAGCCTTTTTAAATCAAATCCACACCGGGGTCTGGTATGGATTTGGGAGGGGACCCCACGCTGTTTTTTTTTTTCAATAAATTTTCCATTGCTAACATTGCCTCTGAGCACAAGTCGGATCAGTTAACTGCTTAGGGCAGGGCTCGACAATACCCGGGCACCAGGTCGTAAATGCGACTAGAATTAGCGACCTGGCGCTTGGGGCAGCACAGCTGAGGTTACCTGTATCTCCGTGCGACCACCTTCACTCTTGAGAAGAGGAGAATAAGGGGGGATATGATCAACATGTACAAATATATAAGGGGTCCATATAGTGAACTTGGTGTTGAGTTATTCACTTTACGGTCAACACAAAGGACAAGGGGGCACTCTTTGCGTCTAGAGGAAAAGAGATTTCACCTCCAAATACGGAAAGGTTTCTTAACAGTAAGAGCTGTGAAAATGTGGAATGGACTCCCTGCAGAGGTGGTTCTGGCCAACTCAGTAGATTGCTTTAAGAAAGACCTGGATTCTTTCTTAAATGTACATAATATAACTGGGTACTGACATTTATAGGTAAAGTTGATCCGGGGAATATCCGATTGCCTCTCGGGGGATCAGGAAGGATTTTTTTCCCCCATCTGTAGCAAATTGGATCATGCTCTGCTGGGGGTTTTCACCTTCCTCTGGATCAACTGTGGGGATAGAATTAGGTATATGGGATTGTATGTGTAGCGGGCTCACCCGCTCTCTTCTCGGCTGGTTAACTCATCTAGGGGGACCAGGGAGAGGGGCAAGGTGCTGCCACCAGCTCGCACCTCATATGTGTGTAGAGGTTTGAGCTAAGATCTTTACCTTCGGGTCTGTGTCCCTGTCCGGAGCTTCCATTTCAAATGTGATAGGTGGATAGGTGAATGTAGAACACTTTGCTCCCAGAAAAGTAAGCCCACACCAGGTGACAGTACAACATCTATATTTAATTCCGCAGAGATAAATATGCCTCTTTGCAAGCAGACAGGTTGATACAAACACGAACTTGGTGGGGAGAGGGTTCAGGCACAATCCTTTCGGTTTAGAGAAGCTGTTACGAGTTCACAACAACTTTTGGCGCACAGTCGCTGCCACCGACCGCGAGGTTGGTCCCTGCCACAGACCGGGTGAACGATGAGGGCTCTGCCACCGACCTGATGTAGCTGGGTATTTGCAAAGACCATAGAACATGGACTACCTTCTAATGGCGACCCCTGTTAGGGAGATGATCCATCTCGGACGGTCCCCAGAGGCCTGCACTGTCACCAGCCAATGCTGCGCTGGATCTTCAGGCCAGGTCACCTCCCTGGTTCTCCTCGCCCGAGACTCGGGTCCCCTCACTCGGTGGGCCCCTAGGTATCTTCTCCCATATGGGACGCAGTCAAAGGTACTGGGTCCCAGGCCTCGGCTAGTACCTCACCCCAGGCTTAAGGTGCCTGGGATGGAACTCGAACTCCCTCGCACCCAGGCCGAGGGCACCTGGGCGTGGATGAACAGAACAGCAGCCCCCAGGCTGAAGGTGCCTGGGGCTCGGACCTCGTGCGCAAGATGTCGGCCCCCTTTATACCCCTCCCCCCAGCAGGCACAGCGGGTTCCCCGCCCCGCCGTACTACTGTCGCGAGAGGACACAAAGGGCACGGCCCTACAATGATGGCTCAACCCCAGCCCAAGGCGACAGCACCACCCAGGGGCCGCAGGGAACTGAACACCATTATATCCTCCACGAACCAAAATGGCCATAGACCCCTAACAATTAGTGTATCTGGGCCATGCTACCGCCCAGATACTCCCCCTAAATGTTAACACCTGCTACATATGATATTATTTTATGGCTGAACTGGATGAACTTGTGTCTTTTTTCAACCTGACTATGTGACCAGTCGCCGCAGTTGTACTGCGGCAACGTGGCTCAATACAGCGTCACTGTGCATCCGCTCGTATACAGCGATTTGTAGGCGTGCGCACCCACTGGCCAACGGGGGAGCCAATCGGTGGGTTCCGTGGACTCGATGTCCGCTGGCCACCCACGATCGTTCCCCACAGTGACTGAACAAGGATCTGCCTGTGTAAACAAGGCAAATCTCAGTTCCGACAGGGGAGATCACACAGATCCTGTCTTTCTGCTAAGCAGGAAGACGGATCTGTGCGTTTCCCCAGTCACACAGTCCCCCATACAGTTAGTAAACACACCCAGGGAACACATTTAACCCCTTATCGCCCCTGATGTTAACCCCTTCCCTGCCAGTGTCATTAGTACAATTTCAGTGCATATGTTTAGCACTGATCACTGTAATAATGTCACTGGTTCCCAAAAAAAAAGTGTTAAAAATGTCAGTTAGCTGTCCGATCTGTCCGCTGCAATCCTGCTAAAAATCACTGATCACCGCCATTACTAGTAAAAAAAAAAAATTATAATAAAAATGCCATAAATCTATCCCTTATTTTGAAGATGCTATAACTTTTGCACAAACCAATCATACGCTTATTGCGATTTTTTTTAACAAAAATATGTAGAATACATTTTGGCCTAAACTGATAACGAAATTTTTTTTTCCATTTTTTGGGGGATATTATAGCAAAAAGTAAAAAATAGTTTTTATCTCAAAATTGTCATACTTTTTTGTTTATAGCGCAAAAAATAAAAACCGCAAGAGGTGGTCTAATACCACCAAAAGAAAGCTCTATTTGTTGGGGGGAGACGTAGATTTTGTTTGGGTACGTCGTCGCATGATCGCGGAATTGTCAGTTAAAGCGACACAGTGCCGTATTGCCAAAATAAATAACGTGGTCATTAAGGGGTAAATCCTTCCTGTCCTTAAAGTGGTTGTATACCCCCCAATGCGGAAGTTGTACCAATATGTAAGCCTATAATACTACAGGTACTGTAAATATCTCCTAAACGTGTGACGTTTAGAAGATATTTACCTTGTAGTGCGCCAATGATGTCATCGGCGCATGCGCTGTGACGAAACGGACCTCCGTGCCATTTCTTTACTAGCAACTACTGTGACTGGCAACTCACGTGCGCATGTGTATGAGTGACATCTGCAGCCCCAAAAGGATAAGGGGCGAAGATGGATGCAGCCACTAGCGGAGACAGCGCAGGCTTCGATTGCAGGTAAGTGCCACATAATGGGCTACTATGCAATGCATACTAGCCCATTATGCTTTTACTTTGCAGGGGAAAAAAGAGGAAGTAAAACCCATCAGGGTTGGCTTCCTCTTTAAGGCTCTGTTTCCACTACTGGGAGTTGTTGTGCGACTTGACACATGTGAAGTCACATGACAAGTCAAAATCCATGTATTTCAATGGTCCCCGTTCTAATTGGTGCGACTCAAGTCGCAGCGACTCCAAAAAACGTTCTTGCACTACTTTGTTCCGACTTCTGTGCAACTTGTTCTTTCATGGTTCTCCCCAGTCGCATGACAACGCACCAAAAATCGCATTGCAAAGTTGCACTGTAAATCGTGCAACTTTGGGGCCGCAATAGTGGTAACAGAGCCTTAAGCCCCGTACACACGATCCAAATATCGTACGACAGATCGTACGACTTTTTCCGCTTAATAGTCGCAAGAAAAATGAAATAGGTTATTAAAGTCACGAAAATTCTCGTTCGACAGAAGAAAAAAAATCGGAAGTGATGTCATGTGTTGTAATGTATTTGTGTTGTATTTTCGGACGACAACTGTACTGACTAAATGAAAATCATACGATCTGGTATCGTACGAGGAAAATTTTCGTGCATGTCCGATAAAATATTATCGGATGAACTGTCATGATCGGCTCTCGAAGCTCTGTACTAACGATCCGATTATCGTACGATTCTTCCTCGGACGACATTTTTCGTATGATATTCGGATCGTGTGTACGGGGCTTTAGTAGTTAAGATATCTGGCTTGAATGGAACTTCCTTTAATTTCAATGGGCTACAATCAGACCAGAGTAGTGCAGGGACCTTTTCACAAGTTGGACCAGTTAGGACGGGTTCTCAAAGGGAAACATTGACATTTACATGTCATGTGACACGTGCTCTAAAAGTTTTTATTGCAGCCTATGATAACTAACACAGACAGTCTGTATGGTTTCCACTCCAAGATTACAGCACACACACACACACCGCTTCACCATGCATTCCCCTACCATGGCAGGTTCCTGCTCTGTGCGGGCTGAGACTTGGCTTCCGGCACCATGATAACAGAACACTGTACACACACACTGCGCTCCTCCGCTATACAACACACTGTCACATCCCAGGATCCGGCGCGCTGGGTCAGAAGGCGGGGCTTCAGTTTCGCGCCCTGCCGCTTCTCGCGAGATCACCATCTCCTCAGTGATCAGTCAGCGAGGTCACTTCCGCCTTCCTCATCTGCTCTGTGACTTCCGCCTGGTACTGCGCTGAGTGCGCTCTGGTCTGGGTCATTTCCCGCTGAGGAGCTTTGTGTTTTATTTCTCAGGCAAACTGTGCTGGTTTATAACGTTTTTCCCCTAAACTAGCTAACCCGTTTTCTTTATTGTTGTGTGAAATGCCCCCAGCTCCTTATTATTCCTCGCTTCTCATAACCCACAGATGGAGGACCCTTTCTGGAATCAAATCCCTCCTCAGTCCTCTTGTTTGATGTATAGAGCTCTATATAAATCTATTCAACGTCTGCTCTACACCATTTTTTTTTATATGTTAAATGGTCAAAAAAAACAATAATCATATTGATTGGTTTGCGCAAAAGTTATAACATCTACAAAATAGGAGATAGATTTATGGCATTTTTTTTTTTTTTTTACTACTAATGGCGGTGATCTGTGACTTTTAGCGGAACTGCAACATTGCGGTGGACAGATCGGACACCTAAAGTTGGCCATACACCATTAGATTATCTGCAGATTTTCTATGGTTAGATGGAAAAAAGTGCAACAGATTTCTCCATGTATATTAACTGTGTGGATGGAGGAATCTCCCACTTTTTCCATCTAACCATAGAAAATCTGCAGATAATCTAATGGTGTATGGCCAGCTTAACTGACATTTTTTACTCTTTTTTTGGGGGGAACCAGTGACATTATTACAATCATCAGTGCTAAACATATGCTTTGACATTGTACTAATGACACTGGCAGGGAAGGGGTTAACATCAGGGGCAATCAAAGGGTTAAAGCGGAGTTTCACCCAAAAATGGAACTTCCGCTTTTCGGATTCCCCCCCCCCCCCCCCTTGTGTCACATTTGGCACCTTTCAGGGGGAAGCACATACCCGTGTGAGCCAAGTATTGTCTCCCACTTCCGGGCATAGATCGCTGCAGTATCCGCAGCGATCTACGCCATGTTCCGGTCCCTCTTCTGCCCCCCTCTGTCTTCTGGGAGACGTATAGGTCCCATAAGACAGCATGGACTAGTGGGATCGCGCAAGTGCAGTAGGGAACCAGGAAGTGAAGCCGGAAGGCTTCACTTTCTGGTTCCCGTACCGAAGATGGTGGCGCCTCCACCCGAGAGCTAAGGGACAGATCGGCTTCGTGTACCGACATCGCGGGCGCCCTGGACAGGTAAGTGTCCTAATATTAAAAGTCAGCAGCTGCAGTATTTGTAGCTGCTGACTTTTAATTTATTTTTCCGGCGGAACTCCGCTTTAACTGTTCCCTGGGTGTGTTTACTAACTGTATGAGGATAGGACTGCCTGGGATAACACAGATCTGTCTTCCCGCATAGCAGAAAGAGAAGATCTCAATGTTATCCCGTCAGGATGGAGATCTGCCTTGTTCACTTCAGCAGATCCCAGTTTTGTCTGTGCAGGGAATGATCGTGTGCAGTCGGACCTGCCGATTGGCTCCCCTGCTGGCCAATCAGCGCATGCAAGCCCACAGAAGATAGTGCACCAATCATCCTACCGGTACGGCGATTCGCACAGCCGAGCCACCTTGCCGCTGTATAACTGCGGCGGGTGGTCGGCAACCAGTTAACAATAACATTTTAAAAGCATGTGTCAAATTGTGATGGCTTGCATACTGATACCAGCAAAACATTATCCACTACAAACATGTATGGCTGTTTGTCAAGATGAGGAACTAGGGTCAACACGTTTCGCGGAAATGACTGCTTCTTCAGGACCTCTTAAATGTACATGATCACACAAGTGGATTATTTTTTTAAATTTATATACTTTTCATGCATCTTGTAACTAGACCACAATAGATTTACCTTTATTTACTTTTCACGCCTCTTGTAATTAGACCACACAGTATACAGAGATGTACTGGTGGAATATCCAGTGAAGTATAGTCTCGCCGGCCCATGGGAGAAAGATCATCCCCAGAGTAAAGCTCTTTATACAGAAAGACCCCAGAGTTTCCACGTGGTGTGGTAGTATGAGGAGCAAGCTTGTACTTGTGTGATCACTGGAGGGGTATTTAAAATCCTACTACAGTGCCTTGCAAAAGTATTCACACCTTGACATTTTTCGTGTTTTGTTGCCTCACAACCTGGAATTAACATGGATTGTTTGAGGATTTGCATCATTTAATTTACAGAACATGCCCACAACTTTGAAGATGTTATTTTTTTTAGTTGTGAAGCAAACAACAAATAGGAAAAAATAACAGAAAAAGTCAATGTGCATAACTATTCACCCCCCTAAAGTCAATACTTTGTGGGGCCACCTTTTGTGGCTTTCACAGCTTCAAGTCGCTTTGGATAAGTCTCTATGAGCTTGCCACATCTTACCACTAGGATTTTTGCCCATTCCTCCTTGCAAAACTGCTCCAGCTCCTTCAAGTGGGAAGGTTTGCGCTTGTGAACAGCAATCTTTAAGTCTGACCACAGATTTTCTATTGAATTGAGGTTTTGGCTTTGACTAGGCCATTCCAACACATTTACATGTTCCCCTTAAACCACTCAAGTGTTGCTTTAGCAGTGTGTTTGGGGTCATTGTCCTGCTGGAAGGTGACCCTACGTCCTAGCCTCAAATCACACACAGAGTGGTACAGGTTTTGCTCAAGAATATCCCTGTATTTAGCACCATCCATCTTTCCCTCAACTCTGACCAGTTTCCCAGTCCCGACTGCTGAAAAACATCCCCACAGCATGATGCTGCCACCACCATGTTTCACTGTGGGGATGGTGTTCTTTGGGTGATGTGTTGGGTTTGCGCCAGACAAAGCATTTTCTTTGATGTCCAAAAAGTTAAATTTTAGTCTCATCAGACCAGAGCACCTTCCTCCATACATTTTGGGAGTCTCCCACATGCCTTTTCACAAACTCAAAACGTGCTATTTTGTTTTTTGCTGAAAGTAATGGCTTTCTTCTAGCCTCTCTGCCATAAAGCCCAACTCTATGGAGTGCACGGCTTATTGTCATCCTATGTACAGATATTCCAGTCTCTGCTGTGGAACAATGCAGCTCCTCCAGGGTTACCTTAGATCTCTGTGCTGCCTCTCTGATTAATGCCCTCCTTGCCCGGGCCGTGAGTTTTGGTGTGTGGCCGTCTCTTGGTGGGTTTGCTGTTGTGCCATGTTCTTTCCATTTGGTTATGATAGATTTGATGGTGCTTCTAGGGATCATCAAAGATTTGGATATTTTTTTATAACCTAACCCTGACTTGTACTTCTTAACAACATTGTCCTTTACTTGTTTGTAGAGTTCCTTGGTCTTCATGGCAATGTTTGGTTAGCGGTGCCTCTTGCTTAGGTGTTGCAGCCTCTGGGGCCTTTCAAAAAGGTGTGTATATGTAATGACAGATCATGTGAGACTTAGATTGCACACAGGTGGATATCATTTCACTAATTATGTGAATTTCTGAGGGTAATTGGTTGCGCCAGAGCTTTTTATGGGCTTCATAACAAAGGGGGTGAATACATATGCACATGTCCATTATCAGTTTTTTTATTTCTGAAAAATAGTTTTATGTATATATTTTTCTAATTTTACTTCACCAACTTAGACTATTGTGTTCTGATCCATCACATATAGTTCAGATAAAAAAAAACATTGAACTAAAGGCTGTAATGTAACAAAATAGGTTAAAAGCCATAGGGGGTGAATACTTTTGCAAGGCACTGTACTTACCTTTTGTTGCAATATATTTACTATTGGGATGATAACCTCCACTGGCACATTTTTCTAGTTGATCACCTCCCCTATACATACCCAACAAACACACAAAGAAAACCTCTTGACTTTGTGGGAACCAGTGACACTAAAAATACAGTGATCAGTACTAAAAATATACAGTCACTGTCTAATGACACTGGCAGGGAAGGGGTAAACATCTATTACAATCAAAGGGTTAAATGTGTGCCTAACCAGTGTTTATGTGTGCGCTGCGAGGTGCTTTCCCTAGGAGATACGCTAAAAGCCAACAATCCCCTCTGACAGGACAGAGCTCCCTTTGAGCAAGTGGTAAAGACCAGGCCTGCTTTTGACACTTTTTGTTTACAAGTTAAAAATTATTATTTTTTGCTAGAATTTTTTTTAGAACCCCCAAATATTATATATATATATTTATTTAGCAGAGACCCTAGAGAATAAAATGGCAGTCGTTGCATTTTTTTATGTCACAAGGTATTTGCGCAACGCTTTCATTTTTTTTTTTTTTAAGGTTACCGGTTTAGATTTACAGAGGAGGTCTAGAGCTAGAACTATTTCCCTTTGCTATAAAGTTTGCAGTGATATTTCACATGTGTGGTACGAACGTTTAGCTATGCATGCGTAACCTACATATGCGTTCGCCTCTACGTGCAAGCATGGGGAGACTGGGGCGCTTTAAAAAAAAAAACATTTTAAATTATTTCATTAACATTTTTGAATTTTTACACTGTCCCTTTATCACTTTTTTTGCTATCACAATAGATGCAAACATGCCTTGTGATAACAATAAAGCAGGACAGGTCCTCTTTATGGAGACACCTGGAGTCTAAAAGACCCCATATCTCTCCTCTACCCTTAAAAAGCTTCTGATAAAAGAAAGAAAAAAACATTGTTTAGATCCATACCAAAAAAAAAAAAAAATGTTTACATCTTCCCTAAACCAGAAGTGACATCATGATGTAGCTCGCAGCCTCCTAGATCATAGAGGTGAGGAAAGACGATCTTATCTCTGCTTACCTCTATGACCAGCCGCACGAACCATAGGGTTGTTTCCCAGGCTCATCTTTGAGAACGGTAAGCTGAGAAGCACTACCGAAGCACTACCGAAGGGAGGGGGTCACCCCTCCCACAGCTTCTAAAAGCAGCTGACAGCTGCAGCCATAACTCCCAGTAAACCGCTTTAGCCCAGGTTCTCACTGGGCTGCGGGAGTGAAGCCGTGCGAGTTCAACTAAACTCGCACAATTTCACTCCCACCTGTCAGTCCCAAATTCGGCCGCGATTTTAGAGACATCTGTGCAGTTTCTGTAAATCGCGGGCCGAAATCGCAAAAAGTAGTACAGAAACGACTTTTTGAAATCGGTGCAGCGTCGCACCGATTAGGACGGTGCAATTGCCGCCGATTTGACATGTCAAATCACACCAGTGTGAACCAGGGCTTAAACCTGTAACGCAAATGTATGTTATGGGGTCTTAAAGTGGATAAAAAGATGGAAGTTGCAATTTTATGTTGTGCGATATTTGCACTGTTTATCAAATCCACATTTTCAGGCAAATATTATGCTAAAATAAATTTTATTGCGCACAAACATAATTTAATTCCACTTTTTTATACACTATACAAAATAAAAGATATAGTGTACCTCACCTCACATGTGTGGGGCAAATATCGTTTACATATGGGTTCGCTTCTGCGCATGAGCATTTTTTCTTTTCTTATTTTACTTTTTATTTAAAAAAAATATATATATCACTTATTTCTATTACAAGGAATGTAAACAGGGGTGACAGGTACTCTTTGTGGAGAGATCTGGTATCAAATAGACTCCACATTTCTCCTTTATCTTTAAAAGCAAAAGATCAAAGAAAAAAAATGTTTTTTATCTTTTGCTTATGTAGCGGCCTCACCCCTCTCCCTTGCTTTATCGGTTATATGGCTGTTGTCTAGGGGTACCTGGGAGAGAGAGATGATACACACCATGGCCCATGTCCTCCGTAACTAAAAGGTGAAGGCCAGAAGATTGGGCTTTTGTGTAGGTGTCCTAGAGTCAAGTCCAGTCCTTCGTCCCTGACTCCTTTGCTTTAGTAACCCAAGTTCCACACAGTGAATAGGTACAACTCAGTTTTATTCTTCTTGCCAAGCAATAAAACAATCTTTCTCCTTTGGAAAATGGGGACAGATCGAGGCACAATCCTTTCCCTTCTTGCTGCTGCCCACTGTGCTGTCACCAGTGGTGAATAGTCACTGCCACTGACTAGGTAATATAGAACGTGAATTACCTTCGCTCACTTTGCCCCTGTCAGAAGAAGAAATCCGTCCAAGGGAGAAATGGAGGCCTCTCCCTCACCAGCGATGCAGCGCCAGGCTCTTCGGAGAAGTTACTGCGCACCAGTCCTCACGAACTCAGACACGGGCACCCAAGGAGTTAGGGTCCCCTCAGATTCCTCCACCCTCGCGGAACTCAGTCGAAGCTACTGAGCCCCAGGCATCCGCCATAGTACCTCACCCCAGGCTAAAGGTGCCTGAGATGGACTCCATCTCTGCTCCGGCTAGGCCAAGGGCGCCTAGGCCCAGAACACCGGAACGCCAGCACCCAAGCTGAAGGTGCCTGGGTGCGGCCACGTCCTCCAACTCTCTGCCCCTAAGGTCAGGGCGTCCGCCCCTTTAATGACCTCTCCCTTTGCGTCACAGCGGGTTCCCCGCCCCGCTGTACCAGCTCCAGGGGAGGACAGAAAGACACAGTTTGTGGTATGAGTTCAGCTCCGGCCCAAGGCAACAACGCCACCTGTAGGCCCCAAGGAACCCAACACCACCAGAGTCCTCACATAAATTCAAACACCCCCTACACTCTCCCCCTGGTGATTTGACACTGGTCCCCAGTGTCTGGTACAAACTCATATCCCACAAGGGTGGTGACATAAGTTCAGCCCAGAAACCAAACTACACAATGTATCCCTGAATTGTGCCAAGACCTGAATGGGAAAGGGAAAACTTAAAACAATATAACTATAAAACTTTCCAATAAAACACTTTAAATATCTCACACATTTACATTCTTCCCTCCCTCTGGCTATCTAAGGACCACCCATTCTCAATAGTCTTGACAGACGAGTTTCCTGCAGAGGGAAAGAAAATAAACATATATCCTACCAACATGTGTGTTTGCTTGGAATGAATGAGTCTGTCCTAGAAGAAACCCATTCACTCCAATAAGTGCTGCATAATGTCAAAAAAACAAACAATTGTTGCGCAACACTGCCACCTGGTGACAGTGCCGCGGTCAAGACACTCATCACTTCCAGATGAACTTTCCTCTTGATCATTTTCTCTGTGACCCTACACTGTCTAAAACCCAAAGTCACTGATTTCCTTTGAGTGCCAGGAGAAGAAGGGAGAACAAACAAAAACATCTCCCATATCTCCAACAAGTAGAACTGCCCAAATACAAAAAAAAAACTAGGGCACAGTCCCTGTGTTCGAGGAAAGGCACTCCGGAAAGTTCATCAAGGAATAGAAAAGAAAAGCACACGGGAGTCTTTTTCCCTCTCTTCTTTTTTTTTCTCTTACAGGTAAAACCTTGGATGAGGCAATGATATAGGCTTCAGACGATCATCAAAAGCCTCCACATGGTACTCAACACTCTTTCCTTCCTTGCGGCAGATCACCACTTTGTGCGCATGAATGTGTCTTCCCAGCATCCATTTAGCTTTACAGTCCTGAAACTTCTTGGTGACCGTTGGGGAACAGGAAAGGTACCGCCGTGCTTGCTGTACTTTCAGTTTGTCCCATACAAAGGTATCATACCATCTTTGCCGAAAGACCTCCACCTCATAGAGCAGTTCCCGAGGCAGATACGGGTATTCCCACCCATATTCCTGAGCAACCTTCTGGCCAAAGAGACGCTGCAGCCTTGACAAAGGTGGCATAGTAGCTCGGTCTCCTTCTCCCGGTGGAACAATCGCTTCTGGGTGGCGAGGTGCGTTCACCACCTCGGTAGACCTGGGCCTAGGAGCCCGCAGTGATTGATGTTGCACTCCCGCAACAGGAGCAGGTGAAATGGATGTTGAATCCAAAAGGGGAACTTCAGACAGAGAACCAGCTTCTTCCCTTGGCACCGAAGCCTCTACCCGAGGTGTACTATCTCCAGTAGACATGGGCAGGTCCCTTGCGACACAGGACGAGGGTAGCTTCATCTTGTCCCATCCCTTCTGTTGGAAGATTTCGTCTATCTCCCCATCATCGCCATTGTCAGACAATGAATCCAGGTCAGAGGTGTCGTAGTACTCAGCAGGCAGATAATTCCCAGTCATGGAACTATCCCCCTTGACGGCCTCTACCGACTGTGGGCTACTGCCACTTTTAACCACGCAGACAGTCCCAACCCCTGGCTCACCTGGGCCTTTAAAAGAACAGGGATGTCCAGGACTTTTCCTACCGGAGCCATCCAGGCCAGGCAAGCAGTGGGGCGAAGCTCTTCCACGACCACACAAGGCCATCACTAGGCCGACTTTTCTCTTCGGCGGCCGGAGCAGGGAGCTGCTGGTGACTGAGGCAGCATCCTCGGATTTCTCTCTTTTCACTTCCGCTTGGGCAGTCACTTCGCCCGGATCAGTGCGCACGGGGAACGCACCAGCATCGATCTCTCCCTCCGGAGTGGCAGTCCCTGTGAGGTAGTTGAGGTGGAAAGCCCAAGGCTTTTCTGTGGATGGTTCCACCTCGAAGAGAAATTCTTTGCAGACCTCACAGCGCCCGAACGGCTTCAGCTGGACCACCAGTCCCGAACAGCTGGGACAGATCACACCGAGGGCTTCCATGTCTCTGCAGGTATAGAGAGCCAATCGCCCCCGGGGCCTTAGTCTTATCCCCGTATCCATAATCGGAGCAGCCAGAGAAGACATATCCGCAAAGGAAGGAACGGAAATCCACGGAGCACTTGAAGCCATCCTCTCTCTTTGCTGCTCCATTGCGCACTGACCCACCTGCGCCGGAATCTCCACGTGCGTACGTCCACGTGGCCAGACTCCTCCCACCTTCTGCACTTGTTCGCGGGCTTTGCACTTGTTCGCAGGCTTTTCCCTTGCCCCGCCCACGAACTACACAGTTATGGGTTGCCTCGTGGCGCGTTGGCCAATATGGCCGACCTACTCGGAACTCCTCCGGGCAGCAAAGTTCAATTTCAGACACCATACACATATCCCGGATACGATGCCCCCACGTGTAGCGGCCTCACCCCTCTCCCTTGCTTTATCGGTTATATGGCTGTTGTCTAGGGGTACCTGGGAGAGAGAGATGATACACACCACGGCCCATGTCCTCCGTAACTAAGAGGTGAAGGCCAGAAGATTGGGCTTTTGTGTAGGTATCCTAGAGTCATGTCCAGTCCTTCGTCCCTGACTCCTTTGCTTTAGTAACCCAAGTTCCACACAGTGAATAGGTACAACTCAGTTTTATTCTTCTTGCCAAGCAATAAAACAATCTTTCTCCTTTGAAAAATGGGGACAGATCGAGGCACAATCCGTTCCCTTCTTGCTGCTTCCCACTGTGCTGTCACCAGTGGTGAATAGTCACTGCCACTGACTAGGTAATATAGAACGTGAATTACCTTCGCTCACTTTGCCCCTGTCAGAGGAAGAAATCCGTCCAAGGGAGAAATGGAGGCCTCTCCGTCACCAGCGATGCCGCGCCGGGCTCTTCGGAGAAGTTACTGCGCACCAGTCCTCACAAATTCAGACACGGGCACCCAAGGAGTTAGGGTCCCCTCGGATTCCTCCACCCTCGCGGAACTCAGTCCAAGGTACTGAGCCCCAGGCATCCGCCATAGTACCTAACCCCATGCTAAAGGTGCCTGAGATGATCTCCATCTCCGCTCCGGCTAGGCCAAGGGCGCCTAGGCCCGGAACACCGGAACGCCAGCACCCAAGCTGAAAGTGCCTGGGTGCGGCCGCGTCCTCCAACTCTCTGCCCCTAAGGTCAGGGCGTCCGCCCCTTTTATGACCTCTCCCTTTGCGTCACAGCGGGTTCCCCGCCCCGCTGTACCAGCTCCAGGGGAGGACAAAAAGGCACAGTTTGCGGTGTGAGTTCAGCTCCGGCCCACGGCAACAACGCCACCTGTAGGCCCCAAGGAACCCCACACCACCAGAGTCCTCACATAAATTCAAACACCCGCTACACTTAAAAAAATATATATATTAATAATTTACAGCCTGGACCAGAAGTGATGTCATGACGTCGCTCCGATCTGCCAAGACCATAGAGACGATCAAAGAGTATCTACTTTAAAGTGGATGTAAACCCTCCATACACCCAGTGAAGTGAACAGCCTCAGATGATACACAGAGATGAACCAACTCTCTCTACATAAGTTTTACATCCATATCTGCTGTCTTCACATTTATATACTGTTTAGAAAGTTCAGATCGTGTTAAGAAATTTTCTCTTCCCGGAGTGTGATGTCTGGGCATACAGCCAAGATAGCTAAAATTGCTGATTGGAGGAAAAGTACACATCCCCTCTCCACATAGGCAGAAACTCTCAGAGGTGCTTTGTAACAGGGCCAGCTCCCTGCTAATCTATTTATAGCAACCTTTCCAGACAGAAATGGCAGGCTGCTTTTAACTGATGTGTCCGAGAATTTGTCAGGAGTTTTCAGGCTAAAAACAGGAACGGTTTAGGAGAGAGCTACAGGACTTAGCTCTTTGAAGAGAGATAACAAAATACTGCAGATATATGTGCCCAGCTCAAATTTCATGATTTGGGTTTACATACACTTTAAGGCTGTCAACGGATCAGCCTCTACAAATTTAGCAGTGCCTAAAAATGGAGAGCAACTGAGCATGTACAGAGCAGGGTGAGACAGTATTTTACTGGATTTTAAAGTGGTAGTAAACTGCTGTGTGTTTTTTTTTTCCTGGAACCTGCAAGGTAAAACCATAATGTGATAGTATGCATCGTGAAACGTACCTTATGCCCCGTACACACGATCGTTTTTAATGTCATTTTTTAAACCAACGTTTTTCTCCTCGTTTTTTTTCATGTTTCCTCTCAAGCCTGCCTTGCGTACACACCATCATTAAAAAAAACGATCAAGCAAAGCGCAGTGACGTTCAACACGTACGACGGCACTATAAAGGGGAAGTTCCGTTCGAATGACGCCATCATTTGGGACGCTTTTGCTAATTCCGTGTTACCGCGTGTTAGTAAAAGTTTGGTGAGAGACGATTCGCGCTTTTCAGTCTTCGTGCTTTGAAGATCGTTTTCGGGAGTTCAGTTTGCGCCTGTGGGTTCGTATCTGTTTAGCACTGCTTGTAGTCAGTTCGTATCTGTTTATTCAGTGCGGCCTGCTCTGCACGTTCGTGTTTTTCAGCTTGTTCTTCATAGGCCTTGCTGTTCTTCCGTGCGTTCTTCTAGTTCGTTCTGTTCAGCCGACCGTTATCTAGCCATGTTGCGACTACGTACTCGTCGTAGAGTTCGTGCTGTAGTTGGTGCAGGGGTTCATGCTGTATCCCGACTCCATGCCATGAGCAGGGTCAGGAGGAGTTCATGGACCAAGAATTGGTTGCTCCAGCGGCACCAATTCTGTCACATGCCTTTGTTGCGGGAGATCAGGGAGAATAATCCTGATGATTTCAGGAATTTCCTCAGGATGTCTGACCCCGTATTTCAGCAGCTGTTGGCTTTGGTGTCCCCCTATATTACCAGGCAGGACACCGTTATGCGGGAAGCCATCAGTGCTGAGCAGAGGCTCATCGCCACGTTGCGATACCTGGCTACTGGGAGAAGCCTGCAGGACCTTAAGTTCTCCACAGGCATATCCCCCCAGGCTCTGGGGATCATTATACCAGAGACTTGTTCTGCCATCCTTCAAGTTTTGCAGGAGGACTATATTAAGGTAAGTGTTCTTCTTCAAAAATTCACATTGTATGGTTTTTATTTTTGGATATTTTTAATTTGCTTTATTTGCAGTCCCTAATTCACATGATTCTTAGCTGCAGGGAATGTCCCCTTTCTCCCCATGTTTTATTATTTAAAGTTTGGGGTTTGAGGCCTACCTGTAAATTTGGCTTACCTAACCTCTCCAGCATGCTATCCTGGGGCCATACCTACCTTGTCTAGTCATTTCCATGTTTTTTATTATATGTTCCATCGTAGTGCTTTACCCAATACGCACCCTAAATTTTGCCTAGGAATGTTTCATTTTTGTTAACTTCAATACAGAGTGCTACAGCCTTCATGTGTGATATTCCCAACTCATCTTCAACCCCCCCCCCCCCCCCCCATGATGTTTTTTTTTTTTTTTCTTGCTTCCAGTTTCTACCAATGTTGGCCATGAATGTGTGTATGAAATCAGCTTTCAATGTTTCTGGCTCCAAGTATTAATTTGTTATTTCTTTAATTCCACAGTTCCCTTCTTCGCCACATGAATGGTAGAATGTGGCTTCCGAGTTTGCCCAGCGATGGAACTTTCCGAACTGTGGAGGAGCCATCGACGGCAAACATGTTCGGGTCGTCCCACCACCCCATTCGGGATCCTTTTATTATAATTATAAGGGGTTCCACAGCGTCGTGATGATGGCAGTGGTGTCGGCCACCTACGAGTTCCTCTATGTGGACGTTGGCAAGAATGGCAGGATGTCTGATGGAGGAGTTTTTGCCCAGACGGAGTTTGGAGAACGGCTCCTTTTGGATCTGCTGGCCTTGCCACCAGCGGAGCAGAATGTGGAGGGACTACCTTTTGTGTTTGTGGCGGATGGGGCGTTTGGCCTGGGACCCCATTTGATGAGGCCATTCCCGCAACGCACCCTCACCCCTGAGAGGAGGGTTTTCAATTATCGGCTGGCCAGAGCCAGAAGGGTGGTGGAAAATGCGTTTGGGATCATGGCCAGCCGATTTCGCCTCTTCCTTACCTCCATCCACCTTGCCCCATACTAATGGAACCATGTGGTTATGACGTGCTGTGTGCTGCATAATTTCCTAAGGGTGCATTCAACGAGTTAAATATCTTTGAGTGGGCCTGAGGCCTCTTTAATCAATGCAGAAACTTTGGTGGCCCTGGAACCTGGCCGTCCTGGCTTGGCCCCCCCAACCGCACGTGAGGTCCGTAACCAATATGTGGACTATTTTATGGGTAGGGGGGCCATTGAAATGCCAGACAATCTATAATAATTTTAGACCAAAAAAATAAAACTTTTTCTTGAGTAAAGATTGGTTTGTATTTTTTATTGTATAATGTTTGATGTTTCTGGTAGGTTTACCTAGTGCACTTGTTTTGCCATGTGGATTAAACAATCTTTTAATTAGCCTTCATTGTCAGTGTAAACACCAAACATTGATTAGTTCACTCAGCACCACATTTACATAATGAAGCCACAATGATTTGTTATGTAAAAATACCTTTATTTTTTTTGTTTAGGTGGGCAACTTCCTTAGAAATGTGGATGTTCCCTTAATTTCGGGTGTATTAAAACGCATGACCAGCCATGCATAAACAAACTATATTTGTCAAAATTTTGAAAAAGCTAAACATGTGCTAGTCATTAAAGGGTAAAATAACAAAAAAACATAGAAAACTCTGCAAGTAAAACGTTATTTGGTGTAAAAACATTAGACACGCCCAAGCACAGCCATGATATTTTGGAGCCTTTCCTCCACCCGCTTTGTATTTGCCCTGATCTCTAGCAAGTCTCCCTTAATTTTTTCGAGGTCACGACAGCAGACCATCAGGTATTGGATCAGGATCTGGGCACTGTGATGTGT
Source organism: Rana muscosa (assembly GCA_029206835.1). Lineage (NCBI taxonomy): Eukaryota > Metazoa > Chordata > Amphibia > Anura > Ranidae > Rana > Rana muscosa. The sequence goes on along the minus strand of CM055116.1, from coordinate 975,419,421 downwards.
CAACTTATTGGGGTCTTCGGCCAGAACTGCACCTAAATGTAAAAAGAAATATGTAGGATAGAATATGTAGGCCTACATCTATTTAACATGCATGTGTCTGGTTTCTCTCTGACCTGTGGTGGTGCCACTTTCCACTTCCACAACATCACATTCCTCTCCATCCTGGGGTTCTGGGGGTATTGTTGTAGGTATTGCAATTCTCGTCTCATCTGAGGTAGCTTTTCGAATCCCTAGGGAGATTGAAATAAAAGGAATAGTTTCATTAGTAGCGACTCAATTTTGCTAAAATAAGAAACATGAAAAAAAACTTTGTAATCATTCTTTTGAAGCATGCTCCATTTTAAATTTTACCCCCTGTGCCAACCGGGACAAATGATTGGATACATAGCCCAAACCAGAGCATATACATTTTGAACACAAATTTGAAACATTGTAACACCCCAAAGTATCTACACTGGATCACCTGTGTGTGACACCCTCAAGCTTTTTGGCTTTAGGCCCACACTGCGTTCAGATGTTTCATCAGCTGCTGAGCATTCACTCCCTTTAACGTTACCATGCATATCGTTTTTTCAAACGAACAAATGTCCTTTGGATTAGCACACAAAAAATAAGTGAGGCACAAATTTACTCCCCCAAATAAACCAAAATACATGGGTGTTCACACTGGATGATCCTAAAACATCGTTTGAGGAACTGTACGGAGAAAGAGGTTTAATACGTCCGTTTACTGTGCGGACGAACCTGAAAGATGGTATCTTTCAGTGTACTATATGAAAGTTAAAAATACACGACAGAATACAAGAAAATAATATGTACCATGGAAACTCAAAAAAAAATACTTACTTTTTAATATAACTTTCTTGATTCTTTTATATTGGTCGGCCTCCCGCAACTTCAGATCTGACCATCGTTTTCTGAGCTGTTCCTTCGTTCTGCACACCCCGAATTTTTTGTGAAGACTTTTGACCACTTTGCCCATAATTCTGGACTTGACCAGATTAGGCCTTTTATACGGACCATGCTTGGCATCATAATCCTCCTTCTTTAAAATGGCGACCATCTCCACCATTTCCTCGAATGACATGTTGGATGCCTTATATCTCCTGGGTCTTGATTTGGGCTCCTCTGTAATTTCATCCTCTGTAGAGGTAATCTCAGCCACCTGTGTCTCTGCCATGTTTTGTTCAGCACTACGAGCGAGAAGGGGCGGGGAAAGTACAATATCGAACGTCAGGGGCGGGGAAAGCGTGCGGAGTTTCACGCATGCGCTGTGTATATCAAGTGAAGATCCATGTCTGGGAAATACGTTCATTTGTCGGGAGAGGGAGTTAGCAACGAACGTCGTGACCAAGGTACCTAACAATTTTACTTTTTGAGGTTTATCAGACGAGGAGATTTGTGTGCTCAAAATATGTAGACAATGCACAGTTGAGGAATGTTGCCTGAAATATATATTTTTTTTGGTTTCTCGCTTTTACAGATATCATGAATACTTTTAAAAACCCAGACTTCATGGGGGAGTTCATCGACAAATGGCAAGAGCTCCCTATATTATGGCAAACAAAAAGTGGCGGTAATAAAAATAAAGACGCCAGGAAAGCAGCACTGGAGAGCCTGCTTGCATTTGTGCAAACAAAGATACCCACAACAACTCTCCAAGATGTCAAAAACAAAATTGCGACCATCAGAGGGACATACAGGACCCAGAGGACTATGGTCCTGAGGTCCCAGAGGTCAGGTGCACCAGCAGATAAGGTTTATAAACCCAGTCTGTGGTACTACAGTAAGCTTGCTTTTCTGGATGACCAGCTGGAAGTGCAGGAATCTCTCTCCACCCTTCCCCCCAGAGGTCAATCCAGCCTTCCTTGTACCCAACCCTCCAGCCTTCCCTGCAGCCAGTCCTCCAGCCTTCCTGTCAACCCTGCTCTGGCTTCCTCTGAGGATCAAGATCAGGGCCTTGAGGAGGCAGATTTGGAGATATGGAGCCAGGTAAAGTATTGATATCTATATTTATATTGTACAAAATTTTAGAATTTAAATAGATGTTAGTATTGTTAAAGGTATGTACACTTCTACCAAAAAAGTTTGTGAAGAGCAAGATACAGTAGTGGCCTAATTTTATGTGCACAAGAGAACAAAACCAGGATGTGGAATCAATGAAAATGACATAACTTTTGGCATTGATTTCAACAATGTCTAGAGGTGAACAATGTCTGTGAATGATGATGTGGCAAAATAAATAATGTCCCTTTCTTTTTTTACAGCCAGAGCAGAGCCAGGAAGAGGGTGATGTTGGGGATCAGGAGGAGGCAGGGCCCAGTGGCACCCAGGAGGAGGCAGGGCCCAGTGGCACCCAGGAGGAGGCAGGGCCCAGTGGCACCCAGGAGGAGGCTGGGCCCAGTGGCACCCAGGAGGAGGCTTGGCCCAGCACAAGAGCCCAGATGCCTCCCCTGGTAGTTAAACCACGAGGGCCAAGGAGAGGTAGGCAGGTGGAGGAGGAAACCAGGGCCTTCCTCAGAGAGGCAACAGCGGCCCTCAGAGAGGCACCCTCTGTTGATGAGGGATTTGCCGCAGTCCTCGCCCACAAACTAGGGCAAATGGAGTTGCAGCAAAAAAATTTCAGTGAGACCCTGCTATTGAAAGTCATCAATAAGGGCGTGCTGGGTGAACTCACTAGGTACACGGACATAACGGAGGTTGTCCCTACTCCTCCACCTCCTCCTCCTCCTACTACTACTCCTCCTGCCACAACCTCTCCTCCTGATCCCCAGCCTCCAAGGAAGAAACCAACCAAGGCTGCAGAGAAGGCTGGAGAGAAGGCTACATGGAAGAGGAGAAAATAATGCCTGCTGTAGTACCACAGACTGGGGACATATAGGACTTATCTGCTGTGGCTCCTGACCTCTGGGAGCTCAAGACAAGATTGGGCTCATTTTTTTGGGGGATATAATCTCTATTTTGGTTTGGACATCTTGGATGGTTGTTGTGGGGTCAAAGGGATGCACAAATGCAAGCAGGCTCTCCAGTGCTGCCTTCCACTTTAATTTGTTAATGTTCTGAAATAAAAAAAAATTTAGTGCCCTTAAAATACTTGACTATGTGATTTGTATTTCAAAAGAGAGCTTGCTAGGGAGCAGGCAGGGACATCTCAAATTATATTATTGTTATTATCAGGGGACACAAACCTCCCTGAGGCCAAATGAGACACATTTGGAAGGTTGTTGTGGTAACTTTACACAAGAATAATTGAAGCCAAAATAATAAAAAAAAGGCCACAAAAAAAAAAATAGTAAAATAAAATTTAAAGAAAAAAGGAGAATTACATTATTTTATTATTATTAGTATTATTTAGGAGGGAGGTGCGGCTTATAAATAATATTTTATAATCATTAGAGCAATTTGGAATTACTTTAGAAACAAGTTTGGCATAACTCTCAATGTCATTATCAAAAGAGGGTAATTTTAAAGCATTATCAAAAGAAGAACGGAATGCGCTGCATTAAAACGATGCTATTAATTCCACCGTGACGAATGTGCCATCTCCATTTCCAACATTAGCTTTACCAAAACGAGCGCTCCCGTCTCATAGTTGCTTCTGAGCATGCGCGTTTTTTTTCACGTCGTGAAAGCATACACACTATCGTTTTTCACGTCGTTAAAAAAAACGACGTGAAAAAAGAGAGCATGTCCGGAATTTTTAATGGCCGTTTTTCACGTCGTTAAAAATGCTCTGGAGCCTACACACGATCATTTTTAATGGCCATTTTTTAAAATGGCATTTTTAACGGCATGAAAAACGATCGTGTGTATGGGGCATAAGAACAAAGCCCTTCCAGCAGAGAGCTGTCACCGCTGACAAGGCTTCCATCTTCACTCGTCTTCTATTCAAGTTTGTGGTCTTCGGCTGTGTGACGTGGCCAGTCCGGATGTAAACTCAAAGTTTTTTTAATTTTTTTATTGCTGTCATAATGTAGAGTAAAAGATTTCCTATCATCTGTGCCCAGTCTTGCCACAAAGAGTTAATCCAGCTCTAAGCAATCCTCTTTTATTGTTCAGTGAGATAAAACGGACAAACAGAGAAAAACCTTTGTCCGTTCCACCCCCTTGCTTTAAGTGACAGGTTATTTACATATCTCGTGCACTAGCTTTAGACAGGCATTATTTTTTAATTTCCACCCCCACTCCTTTTCTGAAGTCGTGGTTACTTTTCTGGATTTTGATTGGATGTTAGTGATCATAGCAGAAGGAATATATAGGAGAAAATGCATGTTGACAAGAGGAGTGTAGCGGTAGACAACAGATCCACCCACAGAATCTGCAGTTTTTCAGTTCTTATAACAGACAGAGGGGAGACATTTGATAGATAAGGATACATGCAGGAGGCATGTATATCCTTATAGATCAGCACTATGGCTGTAGTTTAGAAAGGATGAGAGTGGGTTTACATCCACTTTAAGAGCGCATGTGCCAGTGACATAGCCGGTAGTATGTACAGTAAATATCTCCTAAACTGTGCACGTTTGGGGAATATTTACAGTACCTATAGGTAAGCCTTATTATAGGCTTACTTATAGGTACAAATTATGCATGGGAGTTTACTCCCACTTTATCCACTTGCCTGCCAGTTCTGGAAGGGTGTCATATGACGTCCTTCCATGATCACGCCCGCTGCGGCACGCTCTGTGATCACCATGTCCTCGGGACACGGCTGATCACAGATCAGGGTAAAGAGCCAATCAGCGGCTCTTTACCACGTGATCAGCTGTGTTCAACACAGCTGATCAGGATGTAAACACAAGTTGGTTATCGGCATTCTTTTCCTCACGCTATCAGTGTGAGAAGAGGAGAGCCGATAACTGGCTTGTGTAAAAGGGTCATCTACACTGATAATCAGTGGTCCTGATTATCAGTGCAGTGCCCACCAGTGCTGCCCATTAGTGCCTCCTGGGTGTCCTCTGTCAGTGCCACCTATAAAAAAAATTACCTGTTTTCAAAATTTTATAACAAACTATGATTTTTTTTTTTTTTCATCATTTTCGGTCTTCTTTCGTTTATTTAGCAAAAAAACACAATGGTCATTAAATACCACCAAAAGATAGCTCTAATTGTGTGAAAAAAAATTATAAACATTTCATATGGGTACAGTGTTGCATGATCGCGCGATTGTCATTCAAAGCGCTGAAAGCTAAAAATTGGCCTGGGCAGGAAGGGGGTAAAAGTGCCCAGTAGGCAAGTGATTAAACAGTATAGACACGTATTTTTAATGTTTTAGCTATACCTGCAAAAGGGTCTGGCCTGAAGTGATCTAGAAAGACTTAATTTTCTGACTAAAGTTACACTTTTAAGTACAGCACAGGACACAGACAACTTATTCATACACCTTGGGGCTGATTTATGAACCGTTTGCGCCATGAGTATCGGCGCGCGCAATGGCAGTTTTGGTATTTACGAAACATTGGCGCCGGTAACGCAGCGCTATTCCCCATTTACTATAGTGTTCTCGGCGCACGGGAGGAGGCGCTCAGTGCGCCACCATGGACCTGGCGCACGGCATCTTCAAATCAAAATATAAAGAAGCTGGAAGTGGCAATATAATGGTGTGATGTGCGGTGATGTGAGGAAGTATAGTGACAACTGCCCAAGTAACAAACATGCCCAAAATAGAATGAGAAAGTAACTTTTTCTGAACCAGCCTGCTGTGCCTGCAGCTACGTTTATAACTGCGAGAGGTGTATTTGTGCACTGCGCGGCAATTGCGCTCGTTCACTGCGCCGGCAAAATCTTAGTAAATGTCAAGTCACGTAAATGCATTTGCATAAGTTGAACAGGTGCTCCTCTAAACTTGCCATTATATAACAGTCTCTGCACAAAATAACATTTCTAAAGGAAAAAAAAATTCATTTAAAAGCACTCGCGGCTATAATGAATTGTCGGCTCCAGGCAATACAGAGAAAAGTCATTGAAAGTCTTTGAAAAAAAAAAAATGCGTGGGGGTCCCCCCAAATTCCATTACCAGGCCCTTCAGGTCTGGTATGGATATTAAGGGGAATTCCTCGCCAATTTTTTTTTTTTAAATGGCGTGGGGTTCACCCTAAAAATCCACACCAGACCCTTTATCCGAGCACGCAACCTGGCAGGCCGCAGGAAAAGAGGGGGGGACGAGAGCGCCCCCCTCCTGAACCGTGCCAGGCCACATGCCCTCAACATGGGGAGGATGCTCTGGGGTCTGTGACCCCTCAAAACACCATGTCCCCATGTTGATGGGGACAAGGGCCTCATCCCCACAACCCTTGCCGGTGGTTGTGGGGGTCTGCGGGCGGGGGGCTTATCAGAATCTGGAAGACCCTTTTAACAAAGGGGACCCCCAGATCCCGGCCCCCCCTGTGTGAAACGGTAATGGGGTACAAATGTACCCCTACCATTTCACAAAAAAAGTGTCAAAAATGTTAAAAATGACAATAGCCGGTTTTTGACAATTCCTTTATTAATGTCTTCTCCTTTCTTCCATGTTCTTCCTTCTTCTTCCATCTTCTTCTTCCATCCTCTTCTTTTCTCCATTCGGGTTTCTTCCTCCCTCTTGTTCTTCATCTTCCTTCTTCCTTCGGTGTTCTCGTCCGCATCTTGCTCCGGCTTCTTGTTCCCCTCTTCTTTCTCCGGACGATCCGCTTGCATTCGAGGTTCCTGCTGTGTGACGCTTCAGTTCTTCTGTCAGTTCTCCTCTGGGTCCGCGGCCACCCGGTGACCCCGCCCCCCTCTGACGCACATGGACTTCACAGGGATTTTCCCCGTGGTGTCAGAGGGGGACTCAGAGGTGAACTGTCAGAAGAACTGAAGCGTCACACAGCGGGAACCTCGAATGCAAGCGGATCGTCCGGAGAAAGAAGAGGGGAACAAGAAGCCGGAGCAAGATGTGGATGAGAACACCGAAGGAAGATGAAAAACAAGATGGAGGAAGAAACCCGAATGGAGAAAAGAAGATGATGGAAGAAGATGGAAGAAAGGAGAAGACAATAATAAAGGAATTGTCAAAAACTGGCTTTTGTCATTTTTGACACTTTTTTTTGTGAAATGGAAGGGGTACATTTGTATCCCATTACCATTTCACACAGGGGGGGCGGGATCTGGGGGTCCCCTTTGTTAAAGGGGGCTTCCAGATTTCGATAAGCCCCCCGCCCGCAGACCCCCACAACCACTAGGCAAGGGTTGTGGGGATGAGGCCCTTGTGCCCATCAACATGGGGACATGGTGCTTTGAGGGGTCACAGACCCCCAAAGCATCCTCCCCATGTTGAGGGCATGTGGACTGGTACGGTTCAGGAGGGGGGGCGCTCTCTCGTCCCCCCCTCTTTTCTTGCGGCCTGCCAGGTTGCGTGCTCGGATAAGGGTCTGGTGCGGACTCTTAGGGGGTCTCCCATGCCATTTTTCTTTTAAGTTTGGCACGGGGGTCCCCTTAAAATCCATACCAGACCTGAAGGGCCTGGTATGGATTTTGAGAGAAACCCCCACGCCATTTTTTTTTTAATTTTGGCGCGGAGTTCACCTTAATATCCATATCAGACCTGAAGGGCTTGGTAATGGAATTTGGGGGGACCCCCACGCATTTTTTTTTTTTTCAGAGACTTTCAATGACTTTTATCTGTATTGACGGGAACCAGCAATTCATTACAGCCGCGAGTACTTTTAAATGACTATTATTTTACTTTAGAAATGTCATTTTGCTCTTGGACTGTTATAAACATGGAAAACATGCGCTACTTTACAGGCATACTATAGACACCCCCCAGGTCTGATATTTAGGGGCAGTTCACACCGGATGCAGTGCAGTGCGTTTTTTTGATGCATGAAAAACGCAAAGTAAGTTGATCACATTAATGCCAATGGCATAGTTCATACCACTGCCGTCCGTTCCAGTGCGTTTCAGAAAGGAAAAAAAAAATTGGTCATGCTGCATTTTTTATGTACAGAACTGTACTGGACCGCAGTAAAACACATCAAAAACGCACCGGAACGTACCAAAAACGCACCGGAACGCACCTAAATGCACCAAAGATGCACTGCAACACACTTGTCCTTATTAGGGCCAGTTTACACCAGACACAGTTCCGTTCAGTTTCGTGCGCTTTTTTTCTGCACAAAATGCATGCACAGTATTTTCCATGTATTCCAATGGCTCTAGTTGGCTCTAGTTTACACCATGCGGTCAGTTTCCGGTCAGTTTCTGCACCGGAAACTGACCGGAAACTGACTTTATGGTGTGAACTAGAGCCAACAAGAGCCATTGGAATACATGGAAAACACTGTGCATGCATTTTTAGTGCAGAAAAAATGTGAATGAAACTGAACGGAACTGCGTCTGATGTGAACTGGCCCTTAAGGTTAAGTGAAAAGAGGGGGAAAAAAGCACAGGACTGCATCAAAAACGCATCAAAAATGCACTGGAACGCGTCAAAAACGCGCATGCAGAAAAGCACCTGGAACGCATCCGGACTGCGTTTATGTGGTGTGAACTGGCCAGGTCACACCATAGAAACGCAATCCGAAAGCGTTCCAGGTGCTTTTTTGCATGCACGTTTTTGATGCTTTGCAGTGCATTTTTGATGCGGTCCAGTGCTTTTTTTTCACCCCTCTTTTTTATTAACCATAGATAAGGACAAGTGTGTTCCAGTGCGTTTTTGGTGCATTTAGGTGTGTTCCGGTGCGTTCCAGTGTGTTTTTGATGCGTTTTGCAGCGTTCCAGTACAGTCAAGTGCAGGTAAAATGTAGCATGTTCTACTTTTTTTTGGGAACTGGTACGCACTGGAACAAACACTGCCATTTAGAACCATATAACCAACTTTCCATGCATTCTTGATGCATAAAAAACGCAATGGACTGCATGTGGTGTGAAATGGCCCTTAAAGTGGAGCTCCACCCTAAATAGCAACTTTTGCTATTTGGAACCCTCCCCCCCTCCGGTGTCACAATTGACACCTTTCAGGGGGGAGGGGGGTGAAGATACCTGTCTAAGACAGGTATTTTCACCCACATCCGGGAGTCCTGTCTCCGGGAATCTGCGGGAGTTACGTCACTTCCCGCAGACTTCCCTTGGTGTTCTGGGAGACACTCGGCTCCCAGAACACAGGAGCACCAATCAGAACGGCGCAGCGTGACTCGCGCATGCGCCGTAGGGAACCGGGCATGAAGCCGCAGGGCTTCACTTCCTGGTTCCCTCAGCGAGGATGGCGGAGGGAGCAGCAGAGCGACGAGCGGTCGCTCGTCCTCTGCTGCGGACGTCGCTGGACTCCAGGACAGGTAAGTGTCCAAATATTAAAAGCCAGCAGCTGCTGTAGCTGTAGCTGCTGGCTTTTAATTTTTTTTTTCCGGTGGAGCAACCCCTTTAAGCAATTTGGCATATTTAAAGGCACTTCTCTTTGTTTTGTTTTTGGTGTTGTCCAAATTGGTGACATTGATATATGTCCCTTAGGGTGGGACTTGGGTCCCCATTTTAAGGCTAATAACTAGAAGATAAGCCAGCCAAGTGGGGACTAGCAAAATTAACAAGTCAGTTCCCATAGACTGCAATGGTATTTGTTGTATAACTTTTGCCCATGTTAGGCTCTTTGTTTGCCCCCCGTACCGGGGGGTGTTTGTACCATCTCTAATTTTGTAGCATGCTGGATGATGTGCTTAATTTTGGACAGGGGGGGGCTTATTTTCTGTTAGCTGAATTTGTGTTGGTCTGAGCATGCTCAGAAACTTAAAAGCACTGGTAATTTTAACATCCAATCATGTAGAAGCAAAGATGGTGTTTTTTTATTTTCCTTTCATGTCCCCCTCGGATATCCAGCAAGTGCACTTGTAGTGCAAAGTGGACTTGCCTTTAGTAAATAAACCCCAAAGTCCAAAATACCTAATAATTTGGGGTGTACCCAATGAAGGAGAAAAATTATGTTTTTTTTAAAAATTTTCGAACTAAATATTAACCACCTCCCTACCGCCCACCGGTCAATTGACGTCCTTGACTTTGTGCGGTGACATCTGAATGATGCCTGCAGTTGCAGGCATCAATCAGATATCATTCTTTTGAGCCTGCGATTCTGTGCACGATAAAAATGATCATATCGGCAGTTCCACCGCTTGATCATTCTTATAGGCGGCGGGAGGGGACGTTCCCCCCTCCCGCCGCCATCCGGTGCTTCTCCGGGCTCTCCCGTGCCATCGGGGGCCCGGAGAACGAATTGGCCGGCGCCGGATGGGAAGCATAATTTATTGCGCAAATACTGTGCGAGATAAAAATTTGCAATGACCGCCATTTTATTCCCTAGGATGTCTGCTAAAAAAACATATATAATGTTTGGGGGTTCTAAGTAATTTTATAGCAAAAAAATAATAATTTTTACATGAAGGAGAGAAGTGCCAGAATAGGCCCGGTGCTGAAGTGGTTAAAATATCCAATTTTTTTTTTTTTAGTCGGTCTTTTGTATTTATAGAAAAAAAAAAAAAAACAAACGCAGAGGTGATCAAATAACACCAAAAGAAGGCTCTATTTGTGTGCAAAAAATTATTACATTTTCATTGGGTTACAGTGTTGTATGACCGCACAATTGTCATTCAAAGTGCATCAGCGCTGAAAGTTGTGTAGCGACCTCACCCTTCACTCCCTTCTGACACTTGGCTCTCGTCTAGGGGACCAGGGAGGAGAGTGTGGCGCACCACCAGCTCACACCATACTTTATGCAAAGATAGAGCTAATCAAACTATACCTTCGGGTCTGTGTTTCCATCCAGAGCCAAACCTTCTCTTGAGAATGATTCCCACCGTCCATGCAGGTGGAGGTAGGGCCAACTGGTTGAGACTTGATAACAGTTTGATACGGGGGATGAGCAGGTCGAGGCACCGTCCTGATTGTCAACTAAACCACTGTGATTTCACCAGCGGTTACTATAGCCTTGGCTAGAAAGGACTTAGAACTTGAGAGTCTCTACCAGCGACTCAAGAGAACATAGATAGGAGTACCTTCACTGCGTTGCGGCCCCTGTCAGGGGAAGATGTCCCTCCAAGGGAGTTACCAGAGGCCCATCCGTCACTGGGTTAATGCTGCTCCAGACTCTCCGAATGGGTAACCTCCCCGGCTTCCTCACCTCAGACATGGGCCCCATCCACTTTAGGGACCCTCGGACTTCTCCACCCTCGCGGGACCCAGTCGAAGTCACTGGGCCCCAGGCCTCCTGGTTTAGTACCTCACCCCAGGCTGAAGGTGCCTGGGATGGACTCCAACTCCATTCCGATCAGGCCTAGGGCACCTGAACCGGAATGCGGACCCGCCCGCACCCAGGCCTAAGGTGCCTGGGCGCGTGATGAACCAGCTCTAGAAGAGCAAGACCTCGTGACCAGGGCGTCTCCCCCTTTTATCCCCTCCAATGACGCCACGGCAGGTTCCCCGCCCTAGCCGTACCATCTTCGAGAAGGGACAAAAAGAACAGCTCTGTGGCAGCGAATCTACCTTGAGCCTGCGGGCACCTGCCACCCACAGCCCAAGGAGATTATTACACCACCCAATCCTCCACGAATACAAATGGTCATTACTCCCATACTTACACACCTGAACTTCCACCCAGGTGTACCCCACCTAAATTTAGAGACCCCGCTACATGTATAACACCAACAGGTTTGACACACAGCTGCTGCCACAGACCGTAAGAACTTGAACTATCTCCTAGAAGTGATGGCCCCTGTCAGGGAAAAGACATCCATCCGGACGGTCAACAGAGGCCCCACCGTCACCAGCGAATGCTGCACCGGGTCTTCGGATAGGGTCACCTTCCTGGCCTCCCCGTCCTAGATTCGGGCGTCCACCCCAGGGGACACCCTAGGAGCCCTCGATTCCCTTGCGGAACCCAGTTGAAGGTACTGGGCCCCAGGCCTCCAGAAAGTACCTCACCCCAGACCGAAGGTGTCTGGGGTGAGACCGCAGCTCTGTCTCCGGGCCTAGGGCACCCAGAGACCACCATCACTCACACCCTGGCTGAAGGTGCCTGGGCGTGGATCCCGAGCGGAAGACATCTGCCCCCTTTATACCCTCCCACAACAGGCACAGCAGGTTCCCCGCCCCGCTGTACTACTGCTGCAAGAGGACACAAAGGGCACAACCCTCCAATGGTGGTTCAACCCCGGCCTATGGTGACAGCGCCACCTATAGACCCCGAGGAACTGGACACCATTGATATTCTCCACTGGCATAAATTGGTCCATGAATCCTAACAATTATTTCATCTGAACCTGTTACCACTCAGATGCTTCCCCTAAATATGACCACCCGCTACACATCCCCCCAGTTATTTGACACTGGGCCCCAGTGTCTGGAACCAATTTATGCCCTCTAAATCAGAGTCAGCATAAATTTAATCCAGAGACGAACCAACCAGAAAAAGAAGAAAAATATGACAATTTAAAAAAAAAAAATGTTTGTGCCTGAACCAAAAGGGAAAGGAAAAAAAAATTCAAAAAACAACAACAAAGAACATACACAGAGATAAACCATTCAATTGCATAACAATATAAACTTTTTTTCCTAAGGAGAAAAAATATATTTTTCCCCCCTCCCACATCACTGACTAAGATCCGCCCCATTCTCAGCAGACTTGATTGACGTTCTCCTGCAGAGGGGAAAAGAACACATTATCTAACACAGTATGTGATTTGGAATGAACAGGCTCCCCCTAGAGGAATCCCCTTCCTTCCAAAAGTAGGATGTGTGGTGTGTGTGACCATCGTTGCGCAACACCCCCACCTAGTGGCAGTGTCGCGATATAGAACTCTTTTCTTGCTCAGGAATAGGGATGAGCTCGGTGTTCGAGTCGAACATAGGTTCGTCTCGAACATCGGCTGTTCGCGCGTTCGGCGAACAACGAACTATTTGGGCTGTTCACGCCAAATTCGAGTGACGCGAACGCCCCACAATACACTGCGCCATCGTAGTGTAATCCCGGCGCTGTGATTGGCCAAGCATGCACTGTGACCCTGCATGCTTGGCCAATCACAGCGCCGGCAGCGAGGAGAGCAATGATTGGCCACAGGCAGGATGCCTGTGGCCAATTATAGCTATGGGGGTTTAGTACACGCCCCACACTATAAAAGGCCGCCAGCGCGGCGGCCTTGTGTAGTGTGTTCCGGAGCAGGGAAAGTGAAGGATAGGCAGGGACAGTGTCAAATCTTGTCAAATCTATTCTTTGCTAAACCTTGTGTGTAGGGACAGAGAAGGATAGGCAGGGAGAGTGTCAGTGTCATATTCTTTGCTAAACCTTGTGTGCAGGGAGAGAGAAGGATAGGCAGGGGACAGTGTCAGTGTCATATTCTTTGCTAAACCTTGTGTGCAGGGAGAGAGAAGGATAGGCAGGGAGAGTGTCAGTGTCATATATTTTGATAAACCTTGTGTGCAGGGAGAGAGAAGGATAGGCAGGGGACAGTGTCAGTGTCATTGTTGCTAAGCCTCCTGCACATTATACACCTGAAGTTAGCCCGTATTGCTGCTTTTTCCTGGTGTGTTACACCAACAGGATTTTGCGGCACTTACAGCGGGCGGAGTGTGCCTCCTGACCATATTACACCTTAACTTAGCCTGTATTGCTGCTTTTTCCTGGTGTGTTACACCAACAGGATTTTGCGGCACTTACAGCAGGCGGAGTGTACCTCCTGACCATATTACACCTTAACTTAGCCTGTATTGCTGCTTTTTCCTGGTGTGTTACACCAACAGGATTTTGCGGCACTTACAGCGGGCAGAGTGTGCCTCCTGACCATATTACACCTTAACTTAGCCTGTATTGCTGCTTTTTCCTGGTGTGTTACACCAACAGGATTTTGCGGCACTTACAGCGGGCGGAGTGTGCCTCCTGACCATATTACACCTTAACTTAGCCTGTATTGCTGCTTTTTCCTGGTGTGTTACACCAACAGGATTTTGCGGCACTTACAGCGGGCGGAGTGTACCTCCTGACCATATTACACCTTAACTTAGCCTGTATTGCTGCTTTTTCCTGGTGTGTTACACCAACAGGATTTTGCGGCACTTACAGCGGGCGGAGTGTGCCTCCTGACCATATTACACCTTAACTTAGCCTGTATTGCTGCTTTTTCCTGGTGTGTTACACCAACAGGATTTTGCGGCACTTACAGCGGGCAGAGTGTGCCTCCTGACCATATTACACCTTAACTTAGCCTGTATTGCTGCTTTTTCCTGGTGTGTTACACCAACAGGATTTTGCGGCACTTACAGCGGGCGGAGTGTACCTCCTGACCATATTACACCTTAACTTAGCCTGTATTGCTGCTTTTTCCTGGTGTGTTACACCAACAGGATTTTGCGGCACTTACAGCGGGCGGAGTGTGCCTCCTGACCATATTACACCTTAACTTAGCCTGTATTGCTGCTTTTCCCATTTCCCTGCAGGCCATTAGAATGTCTGGAAGGCAAACAAGGAGAGGCAGACAGTCAGGAGCCAATAAAAGAGGGCAAGCAGGCTCTGTGTCTAGAGACAACAGTGCTGGTCGTGGACGCGGTGCATCGCCATCAGCACGTGGCCACGGGACACGCTTGTCCTTCTTTTTGGCAGCTGGACGTGTTGAGCCGCATCATGCCGAAGACTTGGTAGAGTGGATGACCAAGCCCTCCTCATCCTCCTCATCCTCTCTCACCCAGGCTCAGGGTACTGGCAAAGCAGCTGCCAAAGCGTCCTCTTCCCTGGTATCAATGTCATCATCAGTCACTCCTTCCCTAGACCAACCATGTCCTCCTGAGGAGTCCCCCGAACTGTTTGAGCACAGTGTTGGGTACATGCTCCAGGAGGATGCCCAGCGTTTCGAAGGGTCTGATGATGATACCCAGCTAGAGGAAGGCAGTAGCGTGAGAGCAGAGAGAGGGGATGCTCAAGAAGGACACCAATCTGGCAGTCATGTTCCAGCAGCTGCAGCATACTGCCAGATTGGCTCCAGTGATGAGGAGGGAGGGGATGATGAGGTCACTGACTCCACGTGGGTGCCTAATAGGAGAGAGGAGGAGGAGGAGGAGGAGGCACATCTCCAACGAGGCAGGATGCCCTTGGGGGGCCAGCGTAAGGGCAGCACACCGACGGAATCACACCAAAGAGCTCCGCCTGTGCAGGGCGCTGCCTCTGCCCGTTATTCAAAAAGTTCTTTGGTGTGGGCCTTTTTTGAGTCGAGTGCATCAGATCGCACAGCTGCTGTTTGCAAAATATGTCTCAAGCGTATATCACGTGGCCAAAACATCACCCGCTTGGGCACCACATGCTTGACCAGACATATGTTGACCTGCCATGCAGCTCGTTGGCAAGCCTACCTTAAAGACCCACACCAAAGAACAAAGCTGACCTCTTCTTGCACCGCATCAGCTGGGATCTCCAACCCCACTATACCTTCAGTCCTCTCTGAAACCTGCTCTGAGAGGAATGAAGGTGTAGAATTAGGTGTGTCACAGCCAAGTACTTGCGGGCACTCTGCTAGCAGTACACCGACGTCCGATTCTAGCAGGCAAATTTCCCTGCCCCAGCTGCTGGACCGTCAAAAGAAGTTCACTCCCAGCCATCCACATGCCCAGCGGTTGAATGCTAGCTTGGCTAAATTGCTAGCGCTTCAACTGCTGCCTTTTCAGTTGGTAGACTCGGCCCCCTTCCGTGAGTTTGTGCAATGTGCGGTTCCTCAGTGGCAGGTTCCCAAACGCCACTTTTTCTCATGGAAGGCGATTCCGGCTCTCTACCGGCATGTGGAAGGCAATGTCTTGGCCTCGCTGGACAGGGCGGTCAGAGGTAAGGTGCATATTACCGCTGACTCATGGTCCAGCAGGCATGGACAGGGACGTTACCTTTCTTTCACGGCCCATTGGGTCACTCTTTTGGCAGCTGGGAAGGATGCAGGACAAGGTGCAGTAGTGTTGGAGGTTGTTCCACCGCCACGCCTCCAAAATGCTACTACTGGTTGTGACACACCTCTGTCCTCCACCCCCTCCTCTTCTTCTTCCTCCGTGGCCTCTTCCTGTGCTTTGTCCTCGGAACCAGCGGTGCTCCGTAGGCGTTCAAGGGGCTACGCAAGTACGCAGGCAAAAAGGTGCCATGCCGTGCTTGCACTGGTGTGTTTGGGGGACAGGAGCCACACTGGGGCAGAGGTTCTGTCTGCTCTGCAGGGGCAGGCCAAGAGGTGGTTGACCCCACGCCAGCTTAAGCCAGGAATGGTAGTTTGCGACAATGGCACCAACCTCCTCTCCGCTCTCCGACAGGGACAACTGACCCATGTGCCCTGTGTGGCTCACGTCCTTAACCTGGTGGTGCAGCGGTTCTTGGGCAGGTACCTGGGCTTACAGGATGTCCTGAGGCAGGCCAGGAAAGTCTGTGTGCATTTCCGCAGATCTTATAATGCCAGTGCTCGCCTGGCTGAGCTGCAAAAGGAGTTGAACCTGCCCAAGAACCGCCTTATATGTGACATGCCCACCAGGTGGAACTCAACGTTGGCCATGCTGCAGCGGCTGCACATGCAGCAGAGGGCCATCAATGAGTACCTGTGCGACTACGGCACCAGGACAGGGTCAGGGGAGCTCGGGTTTTTTTCACCACGCCAGTGGGGCATGATCAGGGATGCATGCACTGTCCTGGCACCATTTGAGGAGGCCACGAGGATGGTGAGCAGTGACAGTGCATGCATCAGTGACACTGTACCTCTTGTCCACCTGTTGGAACATATGCTGCGTGGAATAATGGACAGGGCACTTGAGGCAGAACAGAGGCAGGAAGAGGAGGACTTCCTTGCCTCTCAAGGCCCCCTTTACCCAGACAGTGTTCCTTCTGTCCCACCCATCGCACAGGAAGAAGAGGAGGAGGAGGAGGAGGATTGTGTCAGCATGGAGGTGGAGCCTGGCACTCAGCATCATCAGCAGCAGTCTTTTAGGGATGATTTACAGTCCCAAGAAACCAGTGGACTTGTACATGGCTGGGAGGAGGTGGCTGCGGATCATGTCGTCCTTAGTGACCCAGAGGACTCCGGACCGAATGCCTCAGCTAACCTACGCTGCATGGCCTCCCTGATCCTGCAAAGTCTGCGGAAGGATCCTCGTATTCTTCGGATCAAGGAGAGGGACCATTACTGGCTGGCCACTCTCCTTGATCCACGGTACAAGGGTAAGGTTGCGGACTTTATCTTACCGTCGCAGAGGGAGCAGAGGATGAGACAACTCCGGGAGGCCTTGCAGAAAGGTCTGTGCAACGCGTTCCCAGAGACTGGGAGGTTACAAACTCCTGGTCCTGGACAACGAGTTGCTGAGGCTTCGGTCAGTCAAAGAAGGAGCGGTGGGGAAGGTGGCCGTCTGACCGATGCGTTCAGATAATTCTTTAGTCCGCAGCCCCAAGGTATGATCGGTTCCAGCAACCATCGCCAGCGTCTGATATACATGGTGCAGGAATACCTAGGGGCAAGGTCAGACTTGGACACCTTCCCCACCGAAAATCCTCTGGCTTACTGGGTCTTGAGGATGGATCACTGGCCAGAGCTTGCACAGTATGCAATTGAGCTACTGGCCTGTCCTGCATCCAGCGTTCTTTCAGAACGCACATTCAGTGCTGCTGGAGGATTTGTCACGGATCACAGGGTGCGCCTGTCCACCGACTCTGTTGATCGACTGACCTTCATAAAGATGAACCAGTCTTGGATCACCACCAGCTACCAAACACCTGAAGCTGATATAACAGACTAATTTATTTTCAAATGTCACATCCCTTTAAGACTGATGCTGATGCTGAGAGACTGTCCTGTTATGTTGACTGACTATCCTCCTCCTCCTCAATGATCCGATTGACGATGATAGCTTGGAAGAACATTTTTGTTTCTGGGTGCCGCCACCAGTGGCTAAGGCCCAATTTTTCAGCCCCTGTTTAACAGGGGTGTGTTATTACAATTTTTTATGCAATGCTTTGCAGCAGGGCTCATTCCTGCACTCCAACTAGAGTATCTGGGAGTGGTTGCAGTGTCGTGGCACCAGCACCGGTGGCTAAGGCCCAATTTTTCAGCCCCTGTTTAACAGGGGCGTGTAATTACAATTTTTGATGCAATACTTTGCAACAGGGCTCATTGCTGTGCTCCAAGTACAGTATCTGTGAGGGGTTTCAGTGTTGTGGCACCAGTGCCTAAGGCCCAATTTTTATGCCCCTGTTTAACAGGGGCATGTAATTACAATTTTTTATGCAATGATTTGCAGCAGGGCTCATTCCTGCACTCCAACTAGAGTATCTGGGAGAGGTTGCAGTGTCATGGCACCAGCACCAGTGGCTAAGGCCCAATTTTTCAGCCCCTGTTTAACAGGGGCGTGTAATTACAATTTTTGATGCAATACTTTGCAACAGGGCTCATTGCTGTGCTCCAAGTACAGTATCTGTGAGGGGTTGCAGTGTTGTGGCACCAGTGCCTAAGGCCTAATTTTTCTGCCCCTGTTTAACAGGGGCATGTAATTACAATTCTTGATCTAATAATTCACAGCAGGGCCCATTCCTGCGCCCACCAAGACTAACTGTGAGGCCTTACAGTGTTGTGTCAACACCACCACCACCACCAAAGGCCCAATTTTTCAGCCCCTGTTTAACAGGGGCGTGTAATTACAATTTTTGATGCAATACTTTGCAACAGGGCTCATTGCTGTGCTCCAAGTACAGTATCTGTGAGGGGTTGCAGTGTTGTGGCACCAGTGCCTAAGGCCAAATTTTTATGCCCCTGTTTAACAGGGGCATGTAATTACAATTCTTGATCTAATAATTCACAGCAGGGCCCATTCATGCGCCCACCAAGACTAACTGTGAGGCCTTACAGTGTTGTGTCAACACCACCACCACCACCAAAGGCCCAATTTTTCAGCCCCTGTTCAATAGGGGCATGCAATTACAATTCTTGATCTAATAATTCACAGCAGGGCCCATTCATGCGCCCACCAAGAGTAACTGTGAGGGCTCACAGTGTTGTGGCAACACCAACATGTAAGGGGCAAATTTCAGCTGAGTATATACGGCAGGCCCCTACTTTCAAACATCCAACTTACAAACGACTCCTCCTTGCAAACGGAAGGATACAACAGGAAGTGAGAGGAAATCTACCCCTAGGAAGGCAAATTCTCTCCTGTAAGAGTTAATATGGGAAAAAAAGTGTCTCCTCTCCACTGATGCTTTATCACCAATTCTTGTTTCAATAAAAACCCCAAATTTTCAAAAAACATTTGTCATTAGGACGGAAAGTGAGGTGAACTGTTCTGAACAGGTGCACACTGCACAGACAGCAAAACAAATGTTACAGGGGTGATAACCCTTCCCTATGTTTTCCAAAAAGCTTAAAAATAGATTTTTTGCCTGGAGCTACACTTAAACAATGTACCTGTTCAAAATTACAAACAGATTCTACATAGGAACAAACCTACAGTCCCTGTCTTGTATGCACCGCCTGTATACGGCTGTTCAGAGTATATAGGGCCTTTTTTATTTTGTGTGCGGGGTTCCCCTTAATATCCATACAAGACCCAAAGGGGCTGGTAATGGGCTGGGGTAGGGGGGGGGTGTGTGATGGGGTAGCTATGCCATTTTTCTTAAAGATTTTCATCCATATTACCGGGACCAGACATTACATTAAAGCCGCAAGCAGTTTTAAATGGCTTTTTTTCCTTTAGAAATGTAATTTTGTGCAGGGACAGTTCTAAACACGGGAAACACGTGGCACTTCACAGGCATACTTTAGACACCCGCCAGGTACGATATTTAAAGGAATATTTGACTTTTTTTTTTCACTTTATGCATCATTAAAATGACTGCTCCAGAAAAACTGCAGTTTTTAAAACTTCTTTTTGCATTGATACATGTCCCCTGGTGCAGAACCCGGGTTCCCATACCCTTTTTAGGACAATAACATGCATAATAGTCGTTATAATTAGCACTTTAGATTTCGAACGTTCGCATCCATTGTATTTAATAGGGTTCTAAAGTTCGTGCGAACTTTCGGTCCGTTCGCGGGTTCTGGTGCGAACCGAACCCGGGGGTGTTCGGCTCATCACTACTCAGGAACCTCTTCATCTGTACTTTGGCCCTGACTCAACTACACCCCAAAGTCTCAGTATCCTTGCGGTGGAGGAAGAAAAGGAGAACCAAAAAAACACAGAACTGCTCCCAATCCTTCCAAAAGTAGGCCTCCCTTTTCAGGTACAGAGTCCCCTGAGTTCCGGCAAAAGCACTCCGGAATGTTCAGCAACAAAACACAGGAGTCTATTCTCCTACAGATAGAACCTTGGGTGCGGCAGTATCAGGGGTTTCAAATATTTGTTGAAAGTCTCCATATGGTATTCAACATCATCCCCCTCCTTTCGGCAAATGACCACCCTGTCTGCGTGAATGTGCCGACCCAGCATCCATGCAGCTTTACAGTCCTTGAATCTTTTTGAGGCTGTAGGAGAACAGGAAAGGTATCTGCGGGCCTGAGGTACTTTAATGTGAATCCAGATGAAATCATCGTACCACCGCTGCCTGTAGGCCTCCACTTCATACAAAAGTTATTTTGGCAAGTACGGGTACTCCCACCCATACTCGCTGGTGACCTTCTGGCCGAAAAGTCTCTGTAGCCGGGACAAAGGTGGCATTGTAGTGCGGTCTCCCTCACCAGGCAAGACAAGAGCATCCGGATGCCGAGGGGCTTTCACCACCTCAAGGTCGGGCATAGGGGCCCGCAGCGGCACTCGCTTCTCCACAGCAGCAATCGTAGGCGACTCCGAGGGCGGAAGGGCAGGCAGGGGACCAGATCCCTCCTCAGGCACCGAGGCCTCCACCCGGGGTGTACTATCCCCAGTGAACATAGGTGGGTCCCTTCTCACATGGGACGAGGACAGGGGGATTTTGTCCCAGCCCTTCCGTTCAAAAAGCTCATCAATTTCGGCAGCGTCTCCCGCATCGGAGACCGACTCCAGGTCGGAGGTGTCACATTCCTCCGCAGGCCTGTAACTCTGTGTGGATGTGGAGTTACCCCCTCCGATGGGCTCCCCGACACCTCCAACCAAACACCAAGTCCCGCTCCCCGTCTTACCTCGGCCTATACTTGAGCAAGGATGTCCGGGACTTTTCCCTTGGGATCCATCCGGGCCAGGCAAGCACTGGGGCGTAGCTCCATCACGGCCGCAGGAAGCCTTGACAAAACCAATCTTCCTCTTTGGCGGCGGGAGTAGGGACTCCGAGGTGACGGAAGCAGCATCTTCAGATTTTTATCTCTCCAAACTTTTGCTCGCGACTTTCTCCAAAGTCTGTACAGTGTGCGTAGGGGTGGCTGTACAAGCTTTGACTTCTCCCTCCAGAGTGGTGGCGCCCGTGATACGGTTGAGGTGGAAGGCCCGAGGCCTTTCTGTGGGTTGCTCCACCTCGAAAATGAACTCTTTACAGGCCTCGCATCGCCCGAATGGCTTCAGATGAACCACCAGTCCCGAACAGCTGGGACAAATCACACCAAGAGCCTCAACGTCCTTACATACATACATGGCGAATCGCCCCCGAGGATTGAGCATGACCACCATATCTGTCAGCGAAGCAGCAAACAACGTCATCCTCGTGGTTGTAGAAGTAGGAACCGGAGCCCATGAGGTATTTGTAGTGAACATACTGACTGTTTGCTGCTCCAACGCGCACTGCACACTTCGCGCCAAAGTCCCCACGTGCAACTCCTCACATGGCCAGACTCATCTTCTGCACCGGTTTGCGGGCTTTCTCTTGGTCACGCCCGCGAACTGTGCAGTCAGGGTGTGCCTCGTGGCGCAATGGCCAATATGGCCGACCTCCTCGGAACTCCTCCGGGCAGCAAAGTTCAAACTCTGAAGGTTTCGGCTCCATTAATGTAAACGCACATCCCGGACCCGAGGCCCCCACGTGTGGCGACCTCACCCTTCACTCCCTTCTGACACTTGGCTCTCGTCTAGGGGACCAGGGAGGAGAGTGTGGCGCACCACCAGCTCACACCATACTGTTTGCAAAGATAGAGCTAATCAAACTATACCTTCGGATCTGTGTTTCCATCCAGAGCCAAACCTTCTCTTGAGAATGATTCCCACTGTCCATGCAGGTGGAGGTAGGGCCCTTAGCTCCCAGTAAGTTACTGTTCACACCACTGAAAGTCCAACACTTATTTATTCGTAGCAATAAACAGTCTCTGTGAGAGCAGACAGGTTGTAACACATACAGTTCAGACGAGGTGGGAAAGGAAGGTCCAGGCACAAACTTGAACTTGGTTTTCTCCTGTTCTGTATAACACCAACAGGTTTAACACACAGCAGCTGCCACCGACCGTAAGAACTTGAACTATCTCCTAGAAGCGATGGCCCCTGTCAGGGAAAAGACATCCATCCGGACGGTCACCAGAGGCCCCACCGTCACCAGCGAATGCTGCACCGGGTCTTCGGATAGGGTCGCCTCCCTGGCCTCCCCGTCCTAGATTCGGGCGTCCAACCCGGGGGACATCCTAGGAGCCCTCGATCCCTCGTGGAACCCAGTCGAAGGTACTGGGCCCCAGGCCTCTAGAAAGTACCTCACCCCAGACCGAAGGTGTCTGGGGTGAGACCGCAGCTCCGTCTCCGGGCCTAGGGCACCCGGAGACCACCATCACTCACACCCAGGCTGAAGGTGCCTGGGCGTGGACCCCGAGCCGAAGACATCTGCCCCCTTTATACCCTCCCACAACAGGCACAGCAGGTTCCCCACCCCGCTGGACTACTGCCGCAAGAGGACACAAAGGGCACAGCCCTCCAATGGTGGTTCAACCCCGGCCTATTGTGACAGCGCCACCTATAGACCCCGAGGAACTTAACACCATTGATATTCTCCACTGGCATAAATTGGTCCATGAATCCTAACAATTATCTCATCTGAGCCTGTTACCACTCAGATGCTTCCCCTAAATATGACCACCCACTACAGTTGAAAATTGGTCTGGGCAGGAAGGGGGTTTAAGTGCCCAGTAAACAAGTGGTTAATATAAGGCTACATGCACACGGACGCTTTTACAGCCGCTTGTTTGAGCGTATTTTGCAGTTTAAAAACGGCTCTCCATGTTAGCCTATGGCCTCATGCCCACCATGGCGTTTTTGAGCTGTAAATGGCATAGCCGTTTTTAGGCCCCATGTACACGGGACGCTGGTGCAAAGTCTTCAGACCTAAGGTTGAAACCGGCATTTAGAAACGTGCATTTTGACGCGTTTGCATGCCGCGTTTTACCGCATTTGCGTCTATAAGCGTTTAGTTAGGAAACATCATAAGAAGCCGCCCTAAGCTCAAAAAACTGTATTATTAACCATTTCAGCTATTTTGTGAGACCAGAGTGAGTAGCAGCAGCTGAGAGAGCAGCAGTGTACTTGTATTTAGCAGAGGTGGGGGACTTGAGTCACATGACTTGACTTAAGTCAGACTTGAGTCACCTGTTTGAGGACTTGCGACTTGCTTGACAGAATTCAATAAATGACTGAACTTGACTTTGACTTGTCACTAATGACTTGCGACTTGACTTTGACTTGGGCTATATGACTTGCAATGACTTGGCACCACTAACACTAACCGCAAGCCGCCGTCTGCCTACCTAATCAGCGTGTCATGCAGACAGACGGCGGCCATTGCAGTGTTCAAAAGCCACGCCTCCTCGTCTGTGATAGGCGGAACACTCAATTTCACAGCAGGCAGTGTTCAGCCTATCACGGACATCCTCTTATCCTCGTCTGTGTTATGAGGATGAGCGGATGTCCGTGATAGGCGGAATACTGAATGCTGGGAAATTGAGTGTTCCGCCTATCACAGACGAGGAGGAGGCGCAGCTTTTGAATACTGGAATGGCCGCCGGGATGCCGCCGATCAGGTACACGGCTGACGGGCACAGTGAAGCATGGGCACAGTGAGACACGGACACAGTGAGGCATTGGGCACAGTGAGGCATTGGGCACAGTGAGACACAGGCACAGTGAGGCACAGTGAGGCATGGCCACATAACCAATATTATTTATTGTTATCCCTCCTATTATTTTTATACAGTATGGGGTAGATCAGTATTTTGACTTGATTTGTGACTTGACCAATATAAATGACTTGACTTGACTTGCTTGACTTCTAGCAGGGACTCGACTTGACTTGCTTGCTTTTCATCACAGTAACTTGGGACTTGCTTGAGACTTGATGGTTAAGACTTGAGACTTGCTTGTGACTTGCACATGTGTGACTTACTCCCATGTCTGTGACACGCTAAATACTATTTAGCGTGTCACTTGCCACATCACTTGCCACAAGTTTTGGATTGTCCACTTGCCACGTCACCTGCCACAAGTTGTGGATTGTCCACTTGCCATTTCACCTGGCCATGTCACCTGGCACAAGTTGTGGATCGTCCACTTGCCTCGTCACCTGCCACAAGTTGTGGATTGTCCACAATGCAATGCAATCAATTACTTTTTATACATATATATATATATATATATATATATATATATTGTGACAGCAGGAAGGTAAAGTCACCTGGTTGCATCCAGGGGGGTAGGTATATTTCTCCCAGATTCAGGCTTTATGCCGACTTATACAACTAGGGAGAGAGTTGATGAAGCCCAGCTGAGGCTAGTGGGCTCATGGATGATTCATACCTCTAGGGAGAGTGCTGGGCGTCGTGCAGGCAGGGAGTTGAGGAGACCAGCTGAAGCTTGTCAGCTCGTTTAAGGCCTCTATAAAAACTCCCAGCTTCATTAGGTGTTTGCTCATGCCTGGAACCAGACCTGTGTGGACTGTCTAGGGAGAGTGAACCCCTGTGCGGTGAGACAAAGCCTGTGTGGCTATTTGTTTGGACATTTACTAAACCAGGGACTTAGGGACTAGGACAGCACCAGGCTGATCCCAGTTGTTAGTTAGGAAACCTGCATGTTTAGTCAGAGGTCAAGCTGACCAGGGTTTATTTTGTTTATGTTTCTTTTTGCTTTGCTGTGTTTTTTGTCACTGTAAATAGAGAAATAAACCGCACCTTTTTGATCTTGAAAACCACAACCTCCGTCTGCTGGGCCTGTTTTTGTGTGGGGAGCCCATCCAGGGGATCACACACACCCGCTGCCGAGCTAACCCCCTCACAATATATATATTCTTAATGGTTTTTCATCATTTGCCATCATTTTTGAGTTCTTCAATGTAAAAAAATAGGTCACCTTTAAAAACGCTTATAAACAGAAACGCGGCTAAACGCCGGTACTGTGTCTGAAATGTGGAAATCTTTGGCGTCAGAACGCAACTGCCTAAGGGCAAGTTCACACCTTGGAAACGCAGTCCGGATGCATTCCAGGTGCTTTTCTGCATGCGCGTTTTTGATGCAGTCCAGTGCTTTTTTTCCCCCTCTTTTTTCTTAGGCCTCATGCCCACGGATGGACGTTTTAAAAAACGGTCTGTAAGGCTCGATTCACACTAATGCGTTTTTTGGTGCATTTTGCATTTTACATAAATGCAGGGAAATTTTTAACATGGGTTCCTATGGAACATGTTCACATCAATGCATTTTTCTGCCTCTGCGTTTTTGGAAAGGGTGGGGGACTTTTTTTTCCCAGCAAAAAACAGCGTTTTGCATGTAATAGAATTTAATGGACCCGCATCCAAAACGCAAGTACCGCGATTTTGCCACGATTTGCCTTTTTTTTTTTAACCTGTTTACAGCTGGTTGTTAAAGGATATGTAAAAAAATAAACATTGCCGGCTATAAAAAAAAAAATCGAGAAATTTAAAAAATTTAAAATTTAAAAAATAAAATAAAAAATGGCGTGGGGGTCCCCCCAAAATCCATACCAGACCCTTATCCGAGCACGCAGCCCGGCAGGTCAGGAAAGGGGGGCGAGCGTGCACCCCCCCCGAACCGTACCAGGCCACATGCCCTCAACATGGGGGGGTGGGTGCTTTGGGGCGGGGGGCGCCCTGTGCCCCCTCACCCCAAAGCACCCTGCCCCCATGTTTATGGGGATAAGGGCCTCTTCCCGACAACCCTGGCCGTTGGTTGTCGGGGCCTGTGGGCGGGGGGCTTATCGGAATCCGGGAGCCCCCTTTAATAAGGGGGCCCTCAGATCCCGGCTTCCACCCTATGTGAATGAGTATGGGGTACATCGTACCCCTACCCATTCACCTGGTGGAAAAAAAATGGCAATAAAAAAACACAACACAGGTTTTAAAGTAATTTATTAGGCATCTCCGGAGAATGATGGGACTGTGACATCATACGGGGGCGGGGTCACCGGGTGGCATCACCCGGTGACCACGCCCCATGCCAATATAAATCGTTGCGCTCCGCGCACACGGCATTGTAGCAGCAGACAGCGATGAGGCAACATCGGGCGGAAATTAGAGGGAAGAAGACGGGGACCCCGCTAGCAAAAGAGTTGGAAGAAGATAGCGGGCGCCCGGCAGAAGGCAGAAAGAACCACAGATTGTGGAGAAGGCACCAGAGAGCGGTAGAAGAACCAGAGAGCATGGAGATGACACCGGAGAGCAGAAGAAGAGACCCCCGAAGTCGGAAGAAGACCCCCAAAGTTGGAAGAAGACCCCTGGAGCTGCCTAATAAATTACTTTAAAAACCTGTGTTGTGTTTTTTTATTTACATTTTTTTCCACCAGGTGAATGGGTAGGGGTACGATGTACTCCATACTCATTCACATAGGGTGGGGGGCCGGGATCTGGGGGCCCCCTTATTAAAGGGGGCTCCCGGATTCCGATAAGCCCCCCGCCCACAGGCCCCGACAACCAACGGCCAGGGTTGTCGGGAAGAGGCCCTTGTCCCCATAAACATGGGGGCAGGGTGCTTTGGGGTGGGGGAACACAGTCAGGTCTCCAATAGAAAATGTGCATTGTTTACAGGCAGCAAGGGGTACGAGAAAAAAAGGACAAACGTGTGAAAAATATTGCCCATACCACTGTTTACTTTGGCAGTTTGGGCCATATTTTGCAGAAAACAGACACACTAAAGAGCCAGATGCTTGTTCTTCTTTTCTGTACATGTTTATTATGGAAGATACAACCCAATTGATAGTCTTTTTCTGCCCCCACCCCCTATTTATATACCTTAATTGTCATATGTACAGAGCATGCAAGGATTGTTTGCTACTCTGCCAAGTGATTTTTCCCTTTATTCCTTTTAAAAACAATTAATAAAAATTATTGAAACAGAAAATATTTAAGGGTGACCATGAATTACAGATCTAAAGCATACATCTCTCTAAACGGCACTGGAGAAAACATTACACATTGTGATGATTTGGGGTATTTCAGCTCATTGGTAGCGCCAAACAGTGAGTCCACTCCACAAAGTCAGTTTTAGGGCTTTTTCTGCCCACTGTTTTTGAAAAGAAAGTAGGAATAGTTTCCCCTGCAGGGGTTCTCACCATCAATGCATCAAAACAAACAGTACTCCACCTCGTGGCTCTTCTCTGCAGCAGCTCTGCATAGCCCTCCTGGCTCCGCCTTTCACTGTCCCAGTATGTACAGTACAGAGCAACATGCTCCTAACAGCTCCCTTGCACAGACAGACCCCCTCCGGAGGATGGGGCCACTAACATCTACTCCCAGCTCTAACATAAGCCCAGTGCACACCTGGCTCTTTAGTGTGCCTGTTTTCTGCAAAATATGGCCCAAACTGCCAAAGTAAACAGTGGTATGGGCAATATTTTTCACACGTTTGTCCTTTTTTTCTCGTACCCCTTGCTGCCTGTAAACAATGCACATTTTCTATTGGAGACCTGACTTAAAACATATTTAACCACTTAAGCCCCGGACCATTTGGTAGCTAGAGGACCAGAGGTGATTTCAGAATTTTGCACTGCGCTGCTTTAACTGTAAATTGTGCGGACATGCAATGTTGTACCCAAACGAAATTTGCGTCCTTTTCTTCCCACAAATAGAGCTTTCTTTTAATGGTATTTGATTGCCTCTGCGATTTTTATTTTTTGCGATATAAACGGAAATAGACCGAAAATTTTGAAAAAAAATGATATTTTCTACTTTTTGTTATAAGAAAAATCGAATAAACTAAATTTTAGTCATACATTTAGGCCAAAATGTATTCAGCCACATGTCTTTAGTAAAAAAAAATGTCAATAAGCGTATATTTATTGGTTTGCGCAAAAGTTATAACGTCTACAAACTAGGGTACATTTTCTGTAATTTACACAGCTTTTAGTTTATGACTGCCTATCTCATTTCTTGAGGTGCTAAAATGGCAGGGCAGTACAAAACCCCCCCAAATGACCCCATTTTGGAAAGTAGACATCCCAAGGAAATATTTTTTTTTTTTGTCTCAAGTGATTGAATAATGACTAAAAAAAAAAAAAAAATTACAAAAAGTTGTCACTAAATGATATATTGCTCACACATGCCATGGTTATATGTGGAATTGCACCCCAAAATACATTTTACTGCTTCTCCTGAGTACGGAGATACCACATGTGTGGGACTTTTTGGGAGCCTAGCCGCGTACGGGCCGCCGGAAACCAAGCACCGCCTTCAGGATTTCTAAGGGCGCAAATTTTTGATTTCACTCCTCACTACCTATCACAGTTTTGAAGGCCATAAAATGCCAAAATAGCACAAAACCCCCCCCAAATGACCCCATTTTAGAAAGTAGACACCCCAAGTAAATTGCTGAGAGGCCTGTTGAGCCCATTGAATATTTTTTTTTTTTGTCCCAAGTGATTAAATAATGACAAAAAAAAAATAAAAAATTACAAAAAGTTGTCACTAAATGATATATTGCTCACACATGCCATGGTTATATGTGGAATTACACCCCAAAATACATTTTGCTGCTTCTCCTGAGTACGGGAATAGCACATGTGTGGGACTTTTTAGGAGCCTAGCCGCGTACGGGACCCCGAAAACCAAGCACCGCCTTCAGGATTTCTAGGCACAAATTTTTGATTTCACTCCTCACTACCTATCACAGTTTCGAAGGCCATAAAATGCCAAAATAGCACAAAACCCCCCCAAATGACCCCATTTTGGAAAGCAGACACCCCAAGCTATTTGCTGAGAGGCATGGTGAGTATTTTACAGCTCTCATTTGTTTTTGAAAATGAAGAAAGACATTTTTTTTTTTTTTTTTCAATTTTCAAAACTTTGTGACAAAAAGCGAGATCTGCAAAATACTCACCATACCTCTCAGCAAATAGCTTGGGGTGTCTACTTTCCAAAATGGGGTCATTTGGGGGGGTTTTGTGCCATCTGGGCATTCCATGGCCTCCGAAACTGTGATAGGCAGTGAGAAGTGAAATCAAAAATTTACACCCTTAGAAAGCCTGAAGGCGGTGCTTGGTTTTTGGGGTCCCGTACGCGGCTAGGCTCTCAAAAAGTCTCACACATGTGGTATCCCCGTACTCAGGAGAAGCAGCAGAATGTATTTTGGGGTGTAATTCCACATATGCCCATGGCATGTTTGAGCAATATATCATTTAGTGACAACTTTGTGCAAAAAAAAAATAAAAATAAATAAATTGTCTTTTTTCCGCAACTTGTGTCAACATATAAAATATTCCATGGACTCGACATGCCACTCAGTATATAGCTTGGGGTGTCTACTTTCCAAAATGGGGTCATTTGGGGGGGGGGTTTGAACTGTTCTGGCATTTTATACACAACATTAGGAAGCTTACATCCACTCTTCTAACCACTTGAAGACAAAGCCCTTTTTGACACTTTTTGTTTACATGAAAACATATTTTTTTTTTGCAAGAAAATTATGTTGAACCCCCAAACATTATATATATTTTTAAAGCAAAGGCCCTACAGATTAAAATGGTGGGTGTTGCATTTTTTTTTTCTACACAGTATTTGCGCAGCGATTTTTCAAACACATTTTTTGGGGAAAAAATACACTTTTTTAAATTTTAATGCACTAAAACACATTATATTGCCCAAATGTTTGATGAAATGAAAAAGATGATCTTAGGCCGAGTACATAGATACCAAACACGACATGCTTTAAAATTTCGCACAAACTCGCATTGGCGACAAACTATACATTTTTAAAAGCCTTTAAAAGCCTTTACAGGTTACACCGTTAGATTTACAGAGGAGGTCTACTGCTAAAATGACTGCCCTCGATCTGACCTTCGCGGTGATACCTCACATGCATGGTGCAATTGCTGTTTACATATGACGCCAGACCGACGCTTGCGTTCGCCATTGGGCAAAAGCAGGGCAGGACAGGGGTGCTTTTTTTTTATTATTAATTTTGCTTTTTTATTTTATTTTTAAATTGTTCCTTCCATATTTTTTATTTTTTTATCATTTTTATTGTTATCTCAGGGAATGTAAATATCCCCTATGATAGCAATAGGTAGTGACAGGTACTCTTTTTTGAAAAAACTGGGGTCTTCTAGACCCTAGATCTTTCCTCTGCCCTCAAAGCATCTGACCACACCAAGATCGGTGTGATAAAATGCTTTCCCAATTTCCGAATGGCGCTTTTTATATCCGGGGGGGGGACATTCCCTCCCACTGCTTGTAAAAGCAGTCCAGAGGCTAATTAGCCACTAGGATTGCTTTTACATGAAAGCCGGCCGCTGGCTGAAAAGAATGATACCAAGATGATACCTAAACCCGCAGGCATCATTCTGGTATAAACATTCAAAGTCCAGCAACATACCAGTACGTTGCTGGTCCTTGTTGGACATGTATTGTAATCTTTTTTTTTCATGCAGCCAGTTGGCTAAACGAAAAAAGAGATTGATCGGTGGGTATGCCCACCATTAGAAAACCGCCCTTCATCCAGCCACTTCTAATGATGGGCATACATGCACCATTTATATATGCCGAAGCATGGGGGCATCCTCCCGCAAAAAAGTTATGCCGCACACACATGGTCGGACTTTTCCACGGGCAAGCCTCCGTCGGAATTTCGACCGTATGTACGCGGCATTAGGAGCAAAATCGCTCCTCCGCCCCTGCTGCCCCAATGCTTCGGCATATATGCTTTTTTTTTTTAACTGTGGTGGTGAAATCACCTCCTACAGCATGGCAATGAGGAGGAGTTTGTACAAACACAGAACAGAAGGGAAGTCGTGACATTGCGAATAAATTAAAGTGGTTTCAGACCCACACTATTTTTCCTTCCTTTATTTTGTACATCTCAACTTTGTGACTGCCGCTGCTGATACCTGAGGGATGCACTGATTGCACCATAGATGCTACACCCTTTTCCCACTGGCACGAGCTCGGCGCTCGTTTGGATTGAGGTCCACGCTCACTTCATCACAAGTGAGTGTGTGAATGTATGCACCAGTGATCCATCTTGCTGCACTCACAAAGTTGCGCTATTGATGTGCTTTTTGTTTGTGTTTTTCCATATACACTCCAATGATTAACGGTGCCATAAAGACTAGCCCATAAGGACGCGATACCCTCCCTAACTACAGAGAGTTGCTGCATACCGCCCCCCCTCCAACAGGGAGGTAAGCCAGGTGTGATCACAGGGTGGATGCCACAGGACTTTCTCCAAGCATTTGGTGACGGGAACTTATTCAGATATATTATCCATTTACCATATACTTATTATTAGTTATTTTTGGAAGTATTGGGAAGTCACTACCAGGACTTTTTTTGGGACTGTTTTTTCTTTACCAGTTCAGTTCACGTATGCACTGAGTGTGTTACTCTATTTATCCTATCCACCCTATCCTTTTCAGTTATGGATAATGTTTGTGGATTACTAATATGTTTTAGTGATTGAATTTTTTAACACGTGCTGTATATTTGGATTATTTAGATATTGGTTGTATATGTCACTTATATTGCCTTATTATTCACTGTGTTATATAGTTTTTTCTTTTGTTGTTCTGATCATATTTTGATCAGTCCTTTATTAGTGCACGTACTTTTGTGTCACTGTGCACATTGCACATCGCTGTTAGTTAGCGGAATACCAGCTAATTACTTACTCACTCTGTCTCTCATTTTCCCTCATTTGCCCCTTCCCCTTCCCCTCCCCCTCCCTTTCACCTTTTTTCACCTGTGTTTGTCCTATCCCCACCGTTTTTTCATTTACACTTCCTCTCCCCTCCCCAATTTTACTTTATCTGACACACTACAGCGCAGTCACCATCACGTTTTTTATACTTTATTGTTCATTTGGACCAGACCCCTCGGTGATTGCTGCAGTATCTCATCCGTTTCCTATCCCTCCCCCTTACCTCCTACCCGTTTCACTACTCAGTTAGCGCAAGGGTTCTTTCTGTTTTATAATCATTCTGGTATAAACATTCAAAGTCCAGCAACATACCAGTACGTTGCTGGTCCTTGTTGGACATGTATTGTAATCTTTTTTTTTCATGCAGCCAGTTGGCTGAACGAAAAAAGAGATTGATCGGTGGGTATGCCCACCATTAGAATACCTCCCTTCATCCACCCACTTCTAATGATGTGCATACATGCACCATTTATATATGCCGAAGCATGGGGGCATCCTCCCGCAAAAAAGTTATGCCGCACACACATGGTCGGACTTTTCCACGGGCAAGCCTCCGTCGGAATTTCGACCGTATGTACGCTGCATTAGGAGCAAAATCGCTCCTCCGCTCCTCCGCCCCTGCTGCCCCAATGCTTCGGCATATATGCTTTTTTTTTTTAACTGTGGTGGTGAAATCACCTCCTACAGCACTGGAGTCACAGGGATCAGGCCTGTCTCTGCGAACGCTGCAGTTATGTGTGTTGTGTTTTGTAAGTGACAGTGATCGATCGATACTGCACTTGGGTGGCCTGGGCTGGACGAAGGGGCAAAACGCAGGTGCTAGCAGGTATCTGGGCTGATCCCGCTAACACTGCATTTTTGGGAACCCTAAACTGCTGGGGACGCTAGTATAGATCTGATCAGATATTGATCTGATCAGATACTATACCACTAAGGGGGGTGTATGCTTCACGCGTGGGTGTTAGCATTACTGGCACTAACCTGACGCTGCCTGGGGTGTGACGCAGACCCTCTCTGATGCTAAAACCTAATTGATATCACCCGCCGGGCGATCAGGGGGTTAAACCTTTATTGGGTTTTATACGGCGGGTGCCCTGACACTATAAAAAGCAAACTAACTAACCAGCGTCACCCGTAACACTTATATGGTGATCACTGGTGAAAGGGTTAACTAGGGGCAATTAGGGGGTTAAAACCTTTATTAGATAATATATGGGGGTACCTAACGCTATAAAAACCTGCGGCGAACCTAAAAAAAATTACTGGCTACCGATCTGCATCACCGACGCTAAGACAGCGATCAGAAAAATGATCGCTTAGCGACAGTGGTGATAGGGGGTGAAAGGGTTACCTGGGGGGCGATCAAGGGGGTTAAACCTTTATTAGATCATTTATGGGGGTACCTGACGCTATAAAAACCTGCGGCGAACCTAAAAAAAATAACTGGCTACCGATCGGCATCACCGACAATAAGACAGTGATCAGAAAAATGATCGCTTAGCGACAGTGGTGATAGGGGGTGAAAGGGTTACCTGGGGGGCGATCAAGGGGTTAAACCTTTATTAGGTAATATATTGGGGTACCTGACGCTATAAAAACCTGCGGCGAACCTAAAAAAAATAACTGGCTACCGATCGGCATCACCGACAATAAGACAGTGATCAGAAAAACTATTGCTTAGCGACAGTGGTGATAGGGGGTGAAAGGGTTACCTGGGGGGCGATCAAGGGGGTTAAACCTTTATTAGGTAATATATGGGGGTACCTGACACTATAAAAACCTGCGGCGAACCTAAAAAAAACTGGCTACCGATCGGCATCACCGACAATAAAACAGCGATCATAAAAACGATTGCTTAGTGACAGCGGTGCTAGGGGGTGAAAGGGTTACCTGGGGGGGCGATCAAGGGGGTTAAACCTTTATTAGATAATATATGGGGGTACCCGACGCTATAAAAACCTGCGGCGAACATAAAAAAAATTTCTGGCTACCGATCGGCATCACCGACGCTAAGACAGCGATCAGAAAAATGATCGCTTAGCGACAGTGGTGATAGGGGGTGAAAGGGTTACCTGGGGGGCGATCAAGGGGTTAAACCTTTATTAGGTAATATATTGGGGTACCTGACGCTATAAAAACCTGCGGCGAACCTAAAAAAAATAACTGGCTACCGATCGGCATCACCGACAATAAGACAGTGATCAGAAAAACGATTGCTTAGCGACAGTGGTGATAGGGGGTGAAAGGGTTACCTGGGGGGCGATCAAGGGGGTTAAACCTTTATTAGGTAATATATGGGGGTACCTGACGCTATAAAAACCTACGGCGAACCTAAAAAAAACTGGCTACCGATCGGCATCACCGACAATAAAACAGCGATCAGAAAAACGATTGCTTAGTGACAGCGGTGCTAGGGGGTGAAAGGGTTACCTGGGGGGGCGATCAAGGGGGTTAAACCTTTATTAGATAATATATGGGGGTACCCGACGCTATAAAAACCTGCGGCGAACCTAAAAAAAATTACTGGCTACCGATCGGCATCACCGACGCTAAGACGGCGATCAGAAAAATGATCGCTTAGCGACAGTGGTGATAGGGGGTGAAAGGGTTATTTGGGGGGCGATCAGGGGGTTAAACCTTTATTAGGGGGGGTTAGGGGGCTACACTGGACCTAAAACTAAACTTTGGTGACACTTTTACAGTCACAAATGTCACTGATTGCAGTGATCAGTAAATAAATGGTCACTGCAATCAGTGACACTGTGGCTGGGGGCTGGGGGGTGATCTGGGGGGGCCTGGGGGGGCGATTTATGTACCTATGTGTCCTGGTGTCAGTGTAGTGTTTTGTGCACTAACCTGGCATCTTCTCCTGTACGGCGCTCGGTATATGTGAGCGCCGCAGGAGAGATGACATCACTTCCTCTGCCTGTGTTTACATTACACAGGCAGGGGAAGCTCTCTCATTTGCCGGGAGCGATCGAGAGGGGGTGGCCAGAATCGAACGGCTGTCCCCTCATGCCTGATCGCTCCCGATCAGTTAACCACCGCTCACTGTAAAGAAGGGGGGTCCGATCGGACCCCCCAACTATACAAAGGCAGTCACGTAGATATACGTGATTCTGCCTGTCGGTGCCATTCTGCCGACGTATATTTACAGTGGGCGGTCGTTAAGTGGTTAATCACAGGGATGTGGTTTAAACTGGAGAAAAGGATGACCGACCCTGAAGGTCGATACCTTTTTTTGAGTAATCCAATAAAATATTTGACAGGAGTAATGGGAAAGCTAATGGACTTCAAGAAAGGAAATGTGATAATGACTGGAGACTTTAATTTCTGTATAGAGCCTGCTCTGGATAGTACGTCCTGTGTACCCGGGATGAAAATGCATTATTAAAAAGGTTTAAGCAGAAAATGCACCAGTGTCAAATGTTGGATGTGTGGAGGGTCCAGCATCCTAAGTCAAAAGATTTTACGTTCTACTCCCCAGTACACGGGACGTACTCCAGGATTGATTACATAATGGTCGACCATAGGGCGCTGGAAATGGTAACTGAAACAAATATAGGAATAGTGACGTTATCTGACCATTCCCCAGTGGCAATGAAAATGAAAGTACCAGGAACTCAAAGGCAACCCTATACATGGCGTCTAAACAAAGAATTAATACAAAACAAGAAAGAAGCAGAAATAGTCAAAAAATAAATAGAACAATACTTTTTAATAAATGACACAAAAGAAGTTTCAGACGCAACTTTATAGGAGGCCCATAAAGCCTATGTAGCGGGTATGTACTTTTTAATCTGGTGAGGACACCAGTGATGCATAGTTCCCTGCGGCCCAGCAGGTGGCGCTGTCACTTTGGGCCGGGGTTGAACCATCGCTGCAGTGCCGTACCCTTTGTGACCTCTCGCAGCGGTTCTATGGCGGGGCGGGGAACCTGCCATGCTTGCTGGGAGAGGGTATAAAGGGGCGGACATCTTCGCCACGAGGTTCGAGTCTCAGGCACCTTCAGCCTGAGGGCTGCTGTGCGGTCGGTGTCCAGGCGGCCTAGACCTGGACACTTGGAGTTCGTGTTCCACCCCAGACACCTTCAGTCTGGGGTGAGGTACTGGGCCGGAGGCCTGGGGCCCAGTACCTTCCGCTGGGTCCCGCGAGGGAGGGATTATCCTAGGGGGCCCCCGGGAGTGGGGCACCCGAATCCAGAGGCGTAAGGGACCGGAGGAGGGACTCACCCGAAGACCTGGTGCAGCAGATTGTCAGTGCCGGGTGAACCTCTGGAGACCGCCCGGAGGGATATCTTTCCCGAACAGGGGCCAAGTTCAGAGAGGAAGTTCAGTCTATGTTCAATGACCGGTGGCAGCGGTCCAACTATTCCAATCAGGTCAGTGGCAGAGACCTGCTATTAGGCCTGTGGCAGAGGCCTCAACAGTTCATCCGGTCGGTGGCAGCGACCAAAACTCACGGTCGGTGGCAGAGACCGTGCGCCAGGCCTATTCGCTAGCAAAGGAATAGGAGAGTTCAGTTGTGCCTTGGCCTACTCGTACCCACACCCCCTTGTTCGTCTGTTATTGGAAGTTCAACTGATTGTGTTCACCGTATTGTACGAGAAATAAAGGAGTGTTGGCCTTTCGATTGGTGTGGGGCTCTATTATTGGCAGACACATCTCCACAGAACAACTAAGGCCTCGTATGCAGTGGACAGACCCGGAGGTAATTGAACTAACTCTGCTCAAACCTCATACACATACGAGGGGAGAGCTTGGCGTAGTGTTCCTGCACTCTCCTCTCCCAGGTACCCCTAGACACAAGTCCCTCACACGAGGAAACACAGAGAGGGAGAGGGAGGCTCCGCTACACCTATATTAGGGGTATTCTTATCGCTATAGGAGCTGGGGAAAAAAAAAAGAGAAGAAAAAACATTAAAACCTTAATAGAAGAAATATATAGATTAGAACAAGGACATAAAAAACATACAGGTCAACATCAGTAGATTTACCAGTCACTAGCAATAAAGAGAGACGAATTAAAGGATCTTATGGAACAAGAGACGAAAAGGACATTTAATAGAATTTCAAAAGAAAGATATCAATGGGGAAATAAGGCGAGTAAATATCTAGCAAGAATGTTAAAAAAAGAAAAAAGCAATAAACTATATAGAAAAAATCCAAAATAAGAAAGGGGAAATGGTACACACGACAAAGAAGATAGCGGAAACGTTTAAGAATTATTATGAGTCACTATACTCAGTAAATCAAGGGGGACAACGGGGAAAAGAAAAAGCAGAAAAGATAAAAGAATTCTTAAAAAATGCTGGATTGCCCCAACTATAAGAAAGCGAAAGGTACATGTTAAAAAAACCTATAACTGAGAAGGAAATCAATAAAGCATTGAAAGAATCAGCCCCGGGAAAAAGTCCAGGCCCTGATGGGTTTACGACTTTTTTATTTAAAAAGGTATAAAGAGATTTTCATTCAATTGTAAGCTCTTCTGAGCAGGGCCCTCTTGATCCTCTTGTATTTTATTGTATTGTAATGGTATTGTCTCCCTTTTATATTGTAAAGCGCTGCGTAAACTGTTGGCGCTATATAAATCCTGTATAATAATAATATTAATATTAATAATTTTAGTACCAAAGTCATGTCAATACATGAATGGAATGGGAACAGACTTTGAGATGAGTAGAGAGGCCCTGTCGGCCTCAATAACAGTCATTCCGAAGGAGGGGAAATATGGTATGCTCTGTTCAAGTTATAGGCTGATATGCCTGCTTAACGCTGATACAAAATTGTATGCGAAAGTACTTGCGACTAGGATGAAAAATCTAATGACCGACCTGGTGCACCCGGACCAGGTAGGGTTTATCCCAGGGAGGGAGGGGAGAGACAACGGAGTGAGAACGTTGCTCCTCCTCCAGAAAATAAAAAAAGGTAGATCCCCAGGTCTATTCCTGTCGATTGATGCTTAAAAAGCTTTCGACAGGGTAGACTGGGGATTTATGATAAAAACATTGGAAACCATGGGAGGAGGCCCAAGAATGATCCAGTGGATTAAAGTACTGTATAAACAACCTACAGCAACTGTAAAAATTTACGGAGTGCCATCCCCAAACTTCGGAATGAGAAATGGGACGAGACAGGGTTTCCCCCATCACTTTTATTTGTGTTGTCCTTAGAACCCCTTCTTGCAACTATTCGCAATAATACAGATATATGTGTTATTAAGGTAGGAGATGAAGAACACAAACTGGCAGCATTTGCCGATGATGTGTTGTTCTATATATCAAACCCCAGGATCACAATGCCAAATTTATTAAAAACATTAAAACAGTATGGAGAACTTTCACATTTCTAAACAAATGTTACTAAATCAGAAATTCTAAATATAAATATAAGTAAACAGGAAGAACAGAGCTCGCAAAAAGAATTCCAATTTCCATGGAGGAAGAAGATATTAAAGTACCTAGGGATAAAGCTAACTACATCCTTGAGGAAAATATATAAATTAAATTATGTTCCCCTCTTAGATGAAATAAAAAATGAAATAAAAAAAATATCAATTAACCCCCTTTCCTGGTTCGGGCGCATTAACACACAAAAAAAGGTATTATTACCTAAAATAATGTTTCCTGACAGACTCAATGGCAGACTATGTGTGGGTTAACCCTGCTTCCTCTCCACAGCTATAGGACCCCTTACCCATAAATTTGAGCTCACCTCTACAGACAGTGTTCCTTTTTTGTCCTCCTCACATGGACCTGCATCATGCGATTCTGTGCGATGTCCAGGATGTGTGGAATGCTTGGTACTGTTATCTGCGGTACACCCAGGGCCCAGCTATGAGTGGGCGAGTGGTTTCAGGGCTGGAAATACCCCTATGGTGGAAGGGATGTGGCCCAGAGTACCGGATCGAGTGTCGCAGGAATCCCCGGCTGGCAAGGTCTGAAGATGGCAGTGGGACCGACCGTGACGTCATTCTGGCGGTTTATTTAAACCACTGAAGAGCCCTATACAGGTGGGATAACCTGTGGGCATATAGCGGCAGCATCCCGGAGCCTCAGGACTACCAGGACAGGGTAAGCACCTCATTTGCAATGTATGCTTAATAATGCTGTAGTGTCTCTTAAAGGTACAGTTTAAAAAAAAATAAACAATTATTTTTTGCTGTTCTTTGCATTGATTTTCTTATCCTTAGTCTGTAGTTTCGGATTTTTCTGTGTCTGTGCCTCATCATGGACTCATCTTCACCGCCGTGTGGCCAGCCCTCCCGCACAAGGTATGTGCGGAGTGGGTAGGGGGTTGGTGTCTTTAGTGTTTTTAATGCTGGTGGTTGCTAACGGTTACAACCTGCCCACCTTCCTCCCCTCCCTCTGTCTGTATTGTCTCATTACAGCCCAGCTAGAGCAGTTCATCAGTCACAAGATATGGACCTTGCCAGGCCGCATCATCATCATCACCATTCTTCCTCCAGGTCCAGACGCGGCACTACGTCTAGGACCCATCATCATAGGGGACGTTCACATTCCCCCTCTAGGCATAGGAGATGTTCCCATTCCTCCTCTAGTCACCGCCACCACCACCGCGATAGTCGCTCTGTCCACAGAGCCTGCTGGGGATGTAAGACCAGAATCCCGGCGGGCAAATCGCTATGCGACCCATGTTATGCCTGAGCGGTCGGTGCGAAAGAGACCGAAAAACAAAATCTTGAGTCTCTTGTTAAACGTGTGGTACAGCAATCTATGAAGGAAATAGATGCCCCCCACACGAGGAGCCAGTCCACCACCTTGTCTGGCTCCTTGGCTGACGAGGCCCAGGAGGATCCAGGCCAATTCCAGCCCCATGATGCCTCCCATAATTCCTCGCAAGACGAGATGGAGGGAGATGATTCTACGGTGGGATTCGACTACGCTTTAGTCTCTCCACTGATCAAGGCAGTGAAGGAAACCTTAAAGTTGGAGGATACCACTGCCCCCCCAGAAAAACAAAGGAAACTTTTTAAGCAACTGGGGAAAGAACGCTCCAATTTCCCACTGAAAGACGTGATTGAGGAAGAATGGAGCAAGGGAGATAAGAAGGTTTCTATGCTAAGCAAAACCTCTAGACTATATCCCTTTAAAGCCGAGGACGTCAAGCATTTGGAAAATGCTCCCCTCGTAGATGCAGCAGTAATGCGCCTAGCGAAGCATGTCACCCTCCCGCTAGATGATACTGTATCTTTTAAAGATGGTCTGGAACGAAAGATTGACCAAGACCTCAAAAGCATATATAGCTTGACCGGAACGGCCTGCAAACCAGCCTTAGCCCTTGCAGTTACCTCCAAAGCAATGGAGGCCTGGGTGGAAAATGTAAACTCCGTTCTGAAAGGTGTCTCGGTGGAATTAGCTCAAAGTTCAGCAGTACAAGAACTTAAACTGGCAGTCGCCTTTTTGGGAGAAGCTTCAATTGACCTTATCCGTTTACTGGCCAGAACAATGTTGTCTTTGGTCACGGCCAAACGAGCATTGTGGTTACGCCCCTGGCTTGCTGATCAAGCCTCCAAGCAGGCATGGTGCAAAATTCCCTTTGAAGGGACTTCCTTGTTTGGGAACAAACTTGATAACGCCATTTCAAAAGCTACAGGCGGGAAGTCTGGGTTCCTTCCCCAGGACAGGTGCCTGTTTAACCAAAGAAGACCTCAACGGAGACGCAGTACAGAGCGTTCAAGGGAGGCACGCTCCTATAGGCCTGGACAGGATTTTAGGAGAAGCTGGAACTGGAATAGAGGGCAAACTTCCTTTCAAAAGTCTGCCAAGAAACAGACACCCGGTGGGCGTGAGCCAACTAAATCCTTTTGAGATTGGGCCCGCCCAGGCGGGTCGGATAGGGGCTCGCCTACGTCTCTTCCGGCACGTCTGGGTGGCCTCGATCTCAGATTATTGGACCATCAAGACGGTCTCAACAGGCCACACGTGGTCCTTCACCAATATTCCTCCCTGCAGACCAATGCAGAGCTCACTACCTCGGTCAGAAGAAAAACAACAAGCTCTTCTATCTTATGTGAATGCCCTGAAAGAACAAGGAGCAGTGGTACCTATGCCAAAGAGCGAGGAATTCCAGGGGGTATACTCCCCACTCTTTCTAGTACAAAAGAAGAACGGCTCTTGGCACCCAGTTATAGACCTCACCTTTCTGAACAGGTATATAAAGCACGAGAAGTTCAAGATGGAGTCACTCTCAACTATTCAAAAAGTCGTTCAACCAGGAGACTGGTTGATCTCAATAGATCCAAAGGACGCATACTTTCATGTTCCCGTGGCAGAAGAATTCCACAAATATCTTCGGTTTCAGGTCGAACGAGAGCACTTACAGTTTATATGTCTTCCATTCAGATTAACGACTTCTCCACGAGTTTTCTCAAAGGTGCTGTTGGCAATAGTGTCCCTTATCAGAGTACAGGGTGTGCGTCTGTACCATTACCTGGACGATTTGTTAGTACTGTCTCAGGACAAGCAGCAGCTTCTGATCCACAAAGAACAGGTGATCTCTACACTAATAGAGTTCGGATGGCTCCTAAACCGGGAGAAAAGTCAGCTAGAGCCGGCCCAGTGCTTAATCTATCTAGGAGTTCAGTTCGACACCATAGAGAATACCATCTCTCTTCCGGAAGAAAAAATACTGATCATTCGGGAAAGAATCTTCTTAGCCCTAGACTCCTCACACCTAAGGGCGTCACAGAGTCTGAAGATAATCGGCACGATGGTGGCCACATCTCCTATGGTCAAATGGGCGATGTGGAGACTTCGTCCTTTTCAGTCAGGTTTCCTCCAGCAGTGGAGGTCGGACAATCTCAATCAGCTGGTCCGGATAACACAGTCAATAAGGAACAGTCTCCTCTGGTGGCTTCAACACAAGAACTTGTTAACATGCCACTCCCTTGCTCCCATCCATTGGGTGACTGTTACATCCGATGCCAGCAATGCGGGCTGGGGGGCCCATTGTGGGGCAGAACTGGCTCAAGGCAAATTGGATGCCCTTCTCCACATTCCAGGGTCAAACATTCTGGAACTATGTGCGGCATGGTGTGCCCTTCAAGCCTTTTCCCACCTCCTGAAAGGGAAGTCGGTCCTACTCAAGATGGACAACACCACTGCGGTGGCATATGTGAAGAGGCAAGGGGGCACTCGGAGCTCCACCCTTCTCCAAGAGGTCGAGCCCATCATGACCTGGGCTCAGAGGAATCTGCTCAACTTGACAGCAGTCTTCATTCCAGGGGAGAAGAACATTAAAGCGGACTTCCTGTCACGCAGCAATCTAGACAACAACGAATGGTCACTGCATCCACAAACATTCAAGTGGATCCTATCGTTGGAATTCGATCCAGAGGTGGATCTGTTTGCAGATTACAAGATCGACAGATACTACACTCGAGGTCGGTGCAGTCAAGCCTTCAGAGTAGATAAATTAACGAGTCAATGGGATTTCAACAGGGCATATGCCTTCCCTCCACCTCCGATCATGCTAAAATTCCTACAGCGGCTTCAGTTGGAGACAGTCGAAGTGGTAACAATAGCACCATACTGGCCGAGCAGGCCGTGGTTTACTCTCCTGAATCTAATGAGCTTCCGGGACCCGTTGCCTCTTCCTCTCAGGCCAGACCTTCTTTCTCAGGGGGTGACCCTGCACCCCTGTCCAGCGATACTGAGACTGATGGTCTGGTTCTTGAGAGAGAGAGGCTAGAGTCTCTTGGGTGTGCTTCAGGGGTAATCTCTACCCTTATGAGCTCCAGAAAGCCTAACACAAACAGAACTTACAATAGAATCTGGGCCAGGTTTGTCAGCTTCACGACTTCTGCAGGAAAATCATGTAGAAATCCTAGTGTTCAAGACATTTTGAGTTTTCTCCAATCAGGCTTGGATCTTCCTTTGTCGATCAGTTCCCTCAGGGTACAAGTTTCAGCCTTATCAGCTTTTTTGGGAACATCATGGGCAACTCATCCCCTGGTTCAACAGTTCTTTCGGGGGGCATCGAGAATCAGGCCTCAGAGGAAACCCAGGTTCCCCAAATGGGATCTTCCGATCGTCCTTGATGCTCTTTCAGCACTCAACAACAAGGATCTTTCCATTAAGGACATATCAGTTAAACTAGCTTTTTTGGTGGCTATTACTTCAGCCACAAGGGTTTCAGAAATAAGCTTCCTGGGTTGTCAAGAACCCTTTTTGACTTTCTTCCCGGATCGAGTGGTCCTTATTCCCATGCTTGGGTCTAAGCCAAAAGTCACATTGGTTTTCCACGAGAACCAGGAGATAGTCCTTCCTACTTTCAATTCACCGGAATCAGCAGATGCTCATCCCTTGGATGTAGGCGAGACTCTGAAAGAATATTTGTGAGTCACTTCATCTTTTAGAAGCTCAAACTACCTGTTCTTGTTACACACTGGCAGCAACAAAGGAAAGAGGGCTTCCTCCAGAACGATAGCGGCCTGGATCGTTCAATCTATCCAACAGGTCTACAGGGCGAAGGGCTTGGTTCCTCCAGAGGCGGTGACGGCTCATTCCACCAGAGGCATGGCAGCCTCATGGGCAGCGGCTCGACACGTGGCTCCTGATGTGATATGCAAGGCAACCTCGTGGTCTTCGAGATTAAAATATTTTTGTTCAGCATACCCTCCCGTGTGGATTGGTTAGTTATTTCCCACACATAGTCTGCCATGGAGTCTGTCAGGAAAACTGAAAATTTATTACCAAATACTTACCGTAATTTTCCTTTCCTGATAGACTCCATGGAAGACGGAGTTCCCACCCATGAATAAAAATATGAGAGTTGGAATTTGAGTCGGCTAGTTACGGAACACTGTCTGTAGAGGTGAGCTCAAATTTATGGGTAGGGGGTCCTATAGCTGTGGAGAGGAGGCGGGGTCTGCAATGGAGTCTATCAGGAAAGGAAAATTACGGTAAGTATTTGGTAATAAATTTTCAGTTTTAAATTTCAAATGTTGCCTATATCACTACCGCAGTCTTATTTTAAAACACTAAAAAAACATAATAATAAAATTTATCTGGCATAATAAAAAACCTAGAATCTAATTTTCTGTTATTAGTCAAGGGAAAAAAACAAGGCGGCTTAGCGGTACCTGACCTTAAAAAGTATTATAATTCAGTGGTGCTATCACGAATAGTGGAATGGGCAAAGGGAAAAAATGAAAAAAGGTGGGTTAACTTAGAGAATATAGTGTCCAGTACAAAATTAAGAAGTATAATATGGAACCCCCCACAATATAGGGCACTGGGAAAGAACACACACGAAATGACACGAAACGCACTCAAAATATGGGACACGAATCATAAACAAAGTAAAGGGAAATACAATT
This sequence comes from Rana muscosa, assembly GCA_029206835.1. NCBI lineage: Eukaryota > Metazoa > Chordata > Amphibia > Anura > Ranidae > Rana > Rana muscosa. The sequence continues at coordinate 975,375,082 of CM055116.1, read as the reverse complement.
CACCTTTAACACCTTCCTTACTGGGCACATATACCCCCTTCCTGCCCAGGCGAAATTTCAGCTTTCGGCACTGCGTCGCTTTATCTGACAATTGCGCGGTCGTGCGACGTGGCTCCCAAACAAAATTGACGTCCTTTTTTTCCCACAAATAGAGCTTTCTTTTGGTGGTATTTGATCACATCTGCGGTTTTTATTTTTTGCGCTATAAACCAAAAATAGCGACAATTTTGAAAAAAAACACAATATTTTTGGATTTTTGCTATAATAAATATCCCAATTTTTTTTTAAAAAAACTATTTTTTTCTCAGTTTAGGCCGATACGTATTCTTCTACATACTTTTGGTTAAAAAAAAATCGCAATAAGCGTATAGTGATTGGTTTGCGCAAAAGTTATAGCGTCTACAAAATAGGGGATAGAATTCTGACATTTTTTTTATTATTTTTTTTTACTAGTAATGGCGGCGATCAGCGATTTTTATCATGACTGCGATACTGCGGCGGACACATCGGACACTTTTGACACATTTTTGGGACCATTCACATTTATACAGCGATTAGTGCTATAAAAATGCACTGATTACTGTATAAATGTGACTGGCAGGGAAGGGGTTAACACTAGGGGGCGGGGAAGGGGTTAAATGTATGCCCTATGAGTGATTGCTACTGTGGGGGGAGGGGACTGACTGGGGGAGGTGACCGATCTGTGTCCCTATGTACAAGGGACACAGCATCGGTCTCCTCCCCTGACAGGACGTGGATCTGTGTGTTTACACACACAGATCCATGTCCTTGTCTGTGTACAGGCCGATCGCGGGTGCCTGGCGGACATCGCGGCCGCCAGGCACACGCATCGGCATCTCAGTGATGCGCCGCGCGCGCGTGCCGCCGGCGGCGCTCGCGCGCCCCCCAGTGGCCGAAGGAGCGGAGGCCGTATAATGACGGCCTCCCGGCATTTAAGAACCACTTTGCGGCCGTAAAGTGGTTAATTTCACTAAAATATAATGATTACTTTATACCAGGGAAAAAGACAATAGGAGGGAATTGGATAAAAAGAGATAATGCACAATTAAGAGATATATTCAAAAAGGGGAAAATAATCAAATTTCAAGAGTTAAAATATAACACAGACCTAATGGTGATAAATGAATGGCGGTACCTCCAGTTAAAGTACTTCGTAGAGAATCTACCTCACCCATTAAGAACAGGGGAGAGGGTATATTTGTATAAACTTAGAAGTTAGAATTGTCGGAAGGAGGTAAACTGTGTTGATTGCAATGTTTTATAAATTTATATTTATTTAACCACTTAAAGTGGTTGTAAACCCACTTTGACAACATGCACCTGTAGCTGCATTAAATATCTCCTTAACCTACACGATTAAGGAGATATTTGCTGAAAACACAGCACCGATGACGTCACACGCATGCGCACTAGCGGGCCGGCATCATTGCCGGTTTTCTGAATGGGATCTTGCCGACCCGAGCACGCATGCGTGTGACGTCATTGCCGCTCCGGCCAATCATATACAATTGCAACACAAGTCATATTGTAATTGAATGTTATTAAAAATTACCTTTCCATTTCAATCTGCAGCCGCTGTAATTTTCTGTAAATGCAATGCAATGCAATATGGCTACCTGGAGGTGTTCTGTACACAGAATGTGTACAGAACGCCCCCCCCAGAAACATAATTTCCTGCTTGTGTGATTGGCTCACTGATTTTCCCAGAAGTCTGCACTAAGATACAAGTCATATTTTTGGTATCCCCTGCAACAAAAAAATTATTTTTGGTAAGATACTCCCAATAGGAAATAACGTCTAAGGGGATGCAGACCCTGCAATTTTCCTCATTAGAGCTCTACAGCTGCAGCAGCTGATTGATAATTATGAAACCACTTGCATTAGTCTCACTCATAGGGGTACAGAGGAACAAACAGTGATTTCTTTAGAATAACAAAAGGTAGGAATCTGCAACAAAGTTTGTTAAAAATCCTTGTAATGTACATAGATTACCCAGGAGGGAATGTTTTTTTCTCAACGAAAGTGGAGTTACTTTTCAAGCTAAAGTTTTATTTCTTTTTTTTTGCTACAGATGCAGTTACATAATTGACCTGTAATAAAGTATGTCCCAGGACCTGCAAGCTCATTATCCCTGTATAAATATTCTCTCCAGTGAAGCCCAGTCCTCTTCAAAGTGCTGAACTTGTGGTGCTGCAAAGATTAATAGATTTGGGTATAACATTGAAGGTCCCGATCGGTTTCCTCCCCTAACAACCCTCTCCTCCTTTGAGAAAAGACCTTGCATTGTTTTCAATGAGTATTAAACATTCTCTGAATAGGTGGATTGAGGCACACTTTTGGGCTCCATTGCCAGTTTACCATCGCCCAAGGGGCCAACGGTTGTCCTGTTACAATGCCCTCAAGAATTCTGAAAATCCGACTCGGAGACTTTGTTATCCTGTCTACACAGTGAGTAAGAATTCTTTACACGATTGGTTTATCTTTGGATTACAAAATAAGAACTAGATTGCTAGTTCTTGGTTTGATGTTCTTTTGATTGTTCAGCAGGGGAATTTTCCCTGACCCCTAGTTGTTACCTCAAGTGAAGCCTGTTGCTTCTTACTGAACTGGTGCTTCACCCAACTGCAGGATCCTAGCGGAGGGCTTCCAAGCCTGTGGAGCGTCTCCTTGCAGGGATACAAGCACCAAAGTTTGTTTTCTGTTATTGTGTGTTCAAGTTCAGTTTAAGTGCACTAATGGTTCCAACATTATTTGCCCAAAGTCACACCACCATGCTAACCCTCGGTGGAGACACTCTGTCCCCCTGAGGTCACCTTACCCTCTGGGCCTACCTAGGCTTTTGTCCTATATTTGCTTGGCTGAGCAAACGATGACTGTGCTGTTTTTGACTCGTAACCAGTTTATAATTGCTGTTATATTAATTAGGAAAGATGGCTGTCCCTGTAATATCTTGGAACTTTAGGGGCATCCGAGACCCCCTTAAGCATACCATGGTATCCACTGCTCTCCGCAAGCACCTGCCTGCCATATGTGCACTGCAGGAGACTCATTTGGTACTGGAGATGCTGTCGTGCCTGCAATTTTCTTCGGATCGGCGTATCATTCTACTCATACCTCCTACTCCAGGGGGGTGAGCGTTCTGACACACCGATCTTTGGATTTTCAGCTATTTGACAAACTGATTGACCCTGAGGGGACATATGTGATTCTGCTATGTAGAATCACTCAAGTTAAATGTATTTTAGCAGCAGTATATATATATATATTGTAGCCTGGGGGACAGGTAGTCGGTACAAAAGCTCCCTGGGATGAGCAGGCACAGATACCAAGTCCATTGGATCAGTGAAAACACAGTGTTATTTATTGGTGCTATATACAAAGTCTAATGACAGGTGCTGTACAGTGTGCTGAAAACAAACAGAAGAAAAACTAACTAAACAAAAGCCTAGCCGTGTCTCGGCTCTAACTATACAGTATTTACCGGCCCTCACGACCAGGCTGGACAAGCCTAGCGCTTGTCAGCTTCCACATTCACAAAGTCTCAAGTTTTACAAACCTTCTTGCTCTCACAGACCAATGCTGTCTGTGTTTCCCAGGCAGAGCAAAGGCTGTCTGCTCAGGTGAGCTTTTAATTAACCTGTGGGAGAGAACCAACACCTGAAGTGGATCCTGGCTCAGAGATCCCTGAATGTATATGAGAGGAGCCTGGGAGATGTATAAACCCCGAATAGGACTTTCCCAGGCTATCTCTGGGATGCTCTGTCACACATCCTCCCCCCTTGTTTCAACCCCAGGGTTGAAACACCTGTAGCCCAACAGGAGTGAACACGGGAGAGGGCATCTACATTCCCCATCTCAACACCTGGCCTGTGTTTTACTGTAAAGGCGTAATCTTGTAGGGCCAAAAACCACTGGTTCACCCGCCTATTAGTCTCCTTCTTTTGGGCCATCCATTTCAGGGGAGCATGGTCAGTTATCAACTCAAACTGGCGCCCCAACAAGTAGTACCTGAGCGCGTCCACAGCCCACTTTATGGCCAGACACTCCTTTTCAATGACTGCGTACTTCTTTTCATGGTCATTGAGCTTTCTGCTTAAGTACACCACAGGGTGTTCTTCCCCATTGTGTACCTGTGAAAGTACTGCCCCGATACCCACATCAGACGCATCCGTCTGGACCAAATTTTTTTGGAGAAATCGGGGGAGTATAGGATTGGCTGTGCACAAAGAGCCTTCTTCAGTACTTGAAAAGACTCTTCTGCTACTGGAGACCATTTCACCATTACGGAGTCTTTCCCTTTTGTAAGGTCTGTCAGTGGGGCAGCTATAGTTGCGAAATTTGGGATAAATCTTCTATAGTACCCTGCAATGCCAAGAAAGGCCCTGACCTGCTTCTTGTTTGCAGGACGTGGCCACTCCTGGATGGCTTCTATTTTATTCACCTGGGGCTTTATGACACCCCGGCCAATAGTGTAGCCCAAATACCTGGCTTCCTCTAGCCCAATGGCACATTTTTTGGGATTTGCCGTAAACCCTTCTTTGAAGAGGGAATCCAGGACAGCCTGGACACGGGGCAAGTGAGACTCCCAGTCAGTGCTATGCACCACTATGTCGTCCAGATAGGCTGCAGCATACTGTCGGTGAGGTCTTAGGGTCCTGTCCATAGCCCTCTGAAATGTTGCAGGGGTATTTTGCAACCCAAAAGGCATTTTCTTATACTGAAACGACCCCTCCGGGGTCACAAACGCAGTCTTTTCTTTGGCACTACCAGTCAGGGGTATTTGCCAATATCCTTTGGTCAAGTCCAAAGTGGTCAGATAACGGGCCTTGCCAAGTCGGTCTATAAGCTCGTCTACCCTGGGCATTGGGTATGTGTCAAACTTTGTTATCGCATTAAGCTTCCTGAAGTCGTTACAAAACCTCCAAGTGCCATCTGGTTTTGGGACTAATACAATGGGGCTAGACCAGTCACTATTGGATTCCTCAATAACATCTAGCTCCAACATCCTTTTAACTTCCTCACTGATGTCCTTTCTTCTAGCTTCGGGAATTCGGTATGGTTTGAGCTTGACACGGACCCCAGGTTCAGTAACAATATCATGCTGAACTGCTGAAGTCGTGCCCGGCAACTCTGAAAATGTTTCTTTATTCCTTATCAGGAACTCTCTAGCTTCCTGTTTCTGGGAACATGACAGGGTGTCTGGAATCGTGACCTCAGGGATCAGAGGGGATTCAGTACCCTTAAGGGTTACCGGGAGAGACCTGGCAGTTAATGCCAGTCTATCCTTCCAGGGCTTTAACAGGTTTATGTGGTAAATCTGTACGGGCTTCCTTTTACCTGGTTGATACACCTTGTAATTGACCTCCCCAACTCTTTCAATTACTTCAAAGGGTCCCTGCCACTTAGCCAGGAATTTGCTCTCAACAGTGGGAACTAACACGAGGACCCGGTCACCAGGTGAGAAAACACGAAGTTGGGCCCCCCTGTTGTATATCCTCTGTTGGGCTGCTTGGGCCTGCAGTAAATGTTCTTTTACTACCGGCATGATTGCTGCAATCCTATCCTGCATTTGAGCGATATGCTCAATAACACTTTTGTGAGGTGTCTGCTCCCCCTCCCAAGTTTCCTTGGCTATGTCTAAGAGTCCCCGAGGGTGTCTCCCATAAAGCAGCTCAAATGGAGAGTACCCCGTAGAGGACTGGGGAACTTCCCTGATGGCGAACATCAAGTAAGGTATCAGGAAGTCCCAGTTTTTCCCATCCTTATCAACAACCTTTTTTAACATACTCTTTAAGGTCTTATTGAAGCGTTCCACCAAGCCATCCGTTTGAGGATGGTACACTGAGGTACGCAACTGCGTCACCTTAAATAACTTGCAGAGCTCACTAGTTATTCGTGACATGAATGGGGTACCTTGGTCTGTAAGGACTTCTTTCGGGACGCCAACCCGACTGAACACCATAAACAGCTCTTTGGCAATGTTTTTAGCAGATGCAGTGCGTAAGGGAACGGCCTCGGGGTAACGGGTAGCGTAATCCATGATCACGAGGATATGTTGATGACCGCGGGCAGATTTGCGGAGTGGACCCACCAGGTCCATGGCAATCCTTTCAAAGGGCACTTCAATAATGGGCAAGGGCACTAACGGACTTCGAAAGTGGGGTTGGGGGGCTGACATCTGACATATAGGACAGGATTGACAATAATTCTCGATATTTTTCCATATCCCAGGCCAGTAAAACCTGCGCAACACCCTTTCAGTGGTTTTCTCAACCCCTAAATGGCCTCCTAGCAAGTGCCCATGGGCAAGTTCCAACACCACCTGTCTGTATAGCTTAGGGACTACCAACTGTTCAACCACTTCATCATTAGTTTTACATACACGATACAGTAAATCCTCATTGCTGCAGAAATATGGAAAACAGGGCCCGTCCCCCGGTTCGACAGGTACCCCATCAACCACCACCACATTTTCCCAGGCCCTGGCAAGGGTAGGGTCTTTTCTCTGTTCCGTACCAAAATTTTCCTTGTGCACATTTAGATCGGTAAACTCTAACGTAGGCTCAGATTCAGCAGACGGCTGTCCAGCTCTACTGGTTGTGGGGACTTCTTCCGGCTCCCCCAGCTCTCCTGCCATAACTGAGAAAGGATCACCCGCAGAGCCCTGAGAGGAGTCCCCTGAACTCACAAGGTCAGTAATGGCCACGAGTTCTGGCTCTGCGACTGAGTTAGGTACTGCGACTGGGTCGGGACAATCCCACAGTTCCCAAAACTTAGGGAAGTCCCTACCAATGATAGCCTCATGCACCAAGTGGGGCACCAGTCCAACCGAATGGGTCACCGTACCTAAGCCAGTTTTAAACTGAACCGTGGCTATTGGATACTCGCGGGTATCCCCATGTACACAGATCACAGCAACTTTTTTTGCATGAAAATTCACAGTTTCAACCATCTCAGCTGTAACCAAAGTAACTAGACTTCCTGAGTCCAGCAAGGCCGTAATAGGCTTATTATTAATAGTCACTTGACACATGTGTTTTCCCACATTTGGCACTGCAGCGCATGAAACGGCAGCAAACATAGACTGCCTTCTAAAAGATAGATCACACTGCATTGGTTCATCTGTTAATGGACAGTTTGCTGCAACATGTCCCAGTTCTTGGCAACGAAAACACCTGATGTTTCCCCAATCTGGTTTGCTGACAGGCAGTGGCTTCCCTTGCTTGGGCCGCCAAACTTCAGTCCTGGCACCAAAATTCCTCCCCCCTATTTCCTTGCCATGCTTACCACCCACTTCCCCTGGAACAGTCTTACCGGTTGCCTGGGGAGACTGTGGTTTTGGGTGGAAAGTCCGTGCGGCTGTAGGGGTGGTGACCAGGTTCTCTGCAGCAAAGTACCTCTCAACGAGCTCCACCAGGTTGTCTGCTGACTTGGGGTCTCCTTGACTCACCCACTTCTGCAGGGGAATTGGCAGTGACCTCAGGAATTGGTCCATGACCACACGCTCCACTATTTGTGGCGCAGACAGGGACTCCGGCTGTAGCCATTTCCGCACCAGGTGGATCAGATCAAACATCTGCGATCTTGGGGGCCTCTTTTCTTGGAAGAACTAGCTGTGGACCCGCTGAGCTCGAACAGCCAAGGTAACGCCAAGTCGTGCCAGGATTTCCCGCTTGACCTTCTCATAATCTCCCGCTTCTGCTGACTCCAGATCATAGTAGGCCTTCTGCGCTTCTCCAGAAAGTAAGGGGGCGATCAGTCCTGCCCACTGGGTTTGGGGCCAACCTTCCCTCTCAGCGGTCCGTTCAAATGTTAGTAGGAAGGCCTCTGGATCATCATCTGCCGTCATCTTTGAAAGAAAGCGACCCACATGGATGGCTGAGGGCTTGTCTCCAATATCCTTCATTATCGCAGGTGACCCCTGTGCTAGCATCTCCATAACCTCAGTAAGGGTTTTCCTATCCGCTTTTGCAGCAGTGGCAAGCTGTTCAAACAGCCTCTGTGATTGCTCCTGTACAGCACCAATCTGTTGGAACAGCACCTTGGTTTGCTCCTGTGCGATAGCGTTGGCTTGCTGTTGTGCAGCGTTAGTTTGCTGTTGTGTAGCATTTGCTTGCTGCCATGCAGCGTTTGCTTGCCGCAATTCAGCGTTAGTTTGCTGTTGTGCAGCATTTGCCAACACCATTTGTTTGAGGAGGTCCTCCATGTTGTCACTTTAGGTACTGGCCTTTTAAGTAGTAACTTACTACAGCTGGTCGCAGCCTCCACCATATGTAGCCTGGGGGACAGGTAGTCGGTACAAAAGCTCCCTGGGATGAGAAGGCACAGATACCAAGTCCATTGGATCAGTGAAAACACAGTGTTATTTATTGGTGCTATATACAAAGTCAATGACAGGTGCTGTACAGTGCTGAAAACAAACAGAAGAAAAACTAACTAAACAAAAGCCTAGCCGTGTCTCGGCTCTAACTATACAGTATTTACCGGCCCTCACTACCAGGCTGGACAAGCCTAGCGCTTGTCAGCTTCCACATTCACAGAGTCACAAGTTTTACAAACCTTCTTGCTCTCACAGACCAATGCTGTCTGTGTTTCCCAGGCAGAGCAAAGGCTGTCTGCTCAGGTGAGCTTTTAATTAACCTGTGGGAGAGAACCAACACCTGAAGTGGATCCTGGCTCAGAGATCCCTGAATGTATATGAGAGGAGCCTGGGAGATGTATAAACCCCGAATAGGACTTTCCCAGGCTCTCTCTGGGATGCTCTGTCACAATATATATATACCGCCTCCTTTCAACTCTTTGGTGCTAAGAACTCTTGATGTACCAGCTGGGCAGCCCTGACATCCCCCTCATACTAGTTGGTGATTTTAATGGCAATCTAGATCCTGTACTAGACAAACCCCCCCCCCCCCCCCCAGTGCCGGGGGCTAAGCTCCCTCGCACTACATAAAACATAAGGAAATATATAGAAGAAGCAGGCTGGATAGACCCATGGCGGTGCCGCAACCCATTCCAGAAGCAATTCTCATGCTTCTCTAAGTCCCATTTGTTCCTGTCTAGAACTGATTTGTGCCTCTGTACCCTGGCTGCCTTGCTTTTCATCCAGTATGTACAATAACTAGTAAGAGGTATATCCGACCACTCTCCCCTGGTGATTTCCCTAACTGTGGAGCCTACTTCGACACTCCCGAGAGCCCCATGGAAGCTTAATGCCTTTTGGCTAAACCTTTTCCCCTCTCACAGTAGGATTACTGATGAGATTTTCACATATTGGCAGAACAATGGGGAACACCCTGATCCCCTAGTCACGTGGGATGCCTTTAAGGCATTCCTAAGAGGCTTAATCATGACTGAGGTCAGTGCCATTAAACACAATGCTCAGGTACAGAGGGAGCAGGCTGCACAGCTGGTTTGTCAATTGGAGGCAGAGTTTATTGCCAGATCGTCTGATGCTACTAGAGAAGCATGGATACCTGCTCAAGCGGCAGTGGACTGCTTGGCAACATCTTCGGCAGATAAGAAGCGCTTCTTCAGAAGGCTGGCCTTTTATGAGGAAGAGGAGAAGATGGGTAGGCTGTTAGCCAAAATTGTGCAATCGAACCAGACTTTCCCAGCTATAGGAGCTTTACGTAATCACCAGGGAAGGGTGGTGAATGACCAGACTATCATTATGCAGGAACTGGTGGAGTTCTACTCAGATTTGTATAGGCAGAATTACACTTCAGAGGAACTGCAGGATTTCCTCCATGGGATCGAGCTACCCTGTCTGTCAGCCTCCCAGCGGCAGCTAATGAATTCCCCGACAACTGAAGAAGAGTTGCAAAGTGTGATTAACTTCTTCCCTAACTCCAAGGCTCCCGGGGACGATGGGCTCCCAGTGGAAGCGTTTAAGCAGTACGGGGAGGTAATCCTACCCAACCTTCTCAAGATGTTTAATGCAGACAGGGAGAGTCAGACTCTCCCTACCTCCATGACTAAAGCTAACATTGTTCTACTACTTAAACCCGGAAAGGACCAGCTAGATCCGAGCTCGTACAGGCCCATATCCCTTTTACAGGTGGATATTAAGATTCTGGCCAAATTTCTGGCCATGAGACTTAATAAAGCCATAGCTTCAATTATCCATCCGGACCAATCTGGATATTTACCTGAGAGGTCTACTGTGATTAATTTGCTTAGGCTGTTCCTCAATATACAGTCCCAAGCAGATAATATGGGGAATAGGGCTCTCCTGTCCTTGGACGCCCATAAGTCCTTCAATTGCATAGAATGATAATACTTGTGGGCCACCATGCATAAGTTTTGGTTTGGTCCCACCTTCCTATCCTGGGTGAAATTATTATACAGCTCCCCACAGGTGGCCATTAGAGAGACAGGACATGTATCCATGCCTTTTGCTTTACATAGAGGCACACGACAGGGCTGCCCTTTATCCCCTCTTTTGTTTGCCATTGCCATTGAGCCACTGGCTGCCTTGATCCGTTCCAACCCCTTAATTTGTGGCTTCAAATATGGCAAGATACCCAAAAAACTCATGCTCTATGCTGATGACACCATGCTACTTTTGGGGGACACGTCTGACTCCCTGAGAGAAGCTATGGTGGTCATTACCAAATTTGGCCCATTTTCAGGCTTGGTAATCAACTGGACCAAATCCTCTTTCTTACTGCTAGACTCTTGGGCTAGGGGACAGAGTGGCGCACTCCAAAATATTCCTGTGACCTCCTCTTTTAAATATCTGGGGGTGCATGTTACCCCGAGATTACGTCACCCTCAACTTATCACCACTACTGGGTCGTATAAGGGATAAAACCAATATATGGTCCAAGCTTAAAATGGCACTGGTAGGAAGAGTGAACGTCATAAAAATGTTTTTTATGCCACAGCTCCTATAAATCCTGCATAATATCCCCATGGTTGTCCCGCTTAAAACTTTTCGCATCATAAATTTACTGTTCCGCTCCTTTATTTGGCTTAATAAACCTCCGAAGGGTCAAGCTCGAGCAACTGCAAAAACCAAAAGAGAGTGGGGGTTTGGCCTTGCCCAACACTTGGCTTTATTACTTGGCAGCTCAGCTGCAACACATCGCTTGGGCTTTACCCGTGGAGTCAGCTGATGAAGGGGGGAGAGTGGACCCAGCCATGGCCCTGGTGCACCACGTCACAGGGATGCACGGTGTGGCAATGGGTTTGGAGGCACTGGTCTACGCTAAATCCAACAAGCTTTTTCCCACCTACGTATTGATGCAGAAGGTGTGGAACAAAGCCAGACAGCTGCAAGACGTTACAGGATTCACGGGTCATAGTCCTATTTGGGACCATGGACATTATAAGGAGCTGCAATACTTGCAGTGTGGAAGGGATATGGGGTTACACACCTGGTGCACATCCTTTCCGTCTTTGCAGACTAAATTCAACCTTCCCCAATCAATGTATTACCCATACCTACAATTACATAATGCTGTCCGGGCACAATCAGAGAGAGGGGTGCCTGTGAGTCCTATTACCCGCCCCCATCTTTCATTATATGATAGAGGTTTCTCACTTTAAGGGATTTATTTCCTGGTGTTACTCCATGCTTACGTCCACACACTTGAAGGGCTTCCCGACCAACATGACACTCCTATGGGAGAGTGAATTGGGCACATTTGAGGACGATCAGTGGGAGGAGGCCCTACAGGCGGTTCAGCCTCGTTCTCTCAATGTGGCACAGTGTCTGTCCCAGCTGTACATAGTATTGCAGGTACATTTTACCCCGCAAGGCTGTGTAGGATGGGTTTGAGAGAAAACTCAGAGTGTACTAGGTGTTCCAGAGACCATGGTGACCTTATACATCTATTGTGGCACTGTCACAAGCTACATCTATATTTTGGGCAGGCGTTGTTACTACCATTAATAAGGTGTTTTAGGTCCACATCCCGACGGATCCTAAGCCTGTGGTGTATTTAGGTTTTAAGCTGCCCTAGGCCTGACTAAACTCATGCACCCCCTAATTTAAATATGACCCACCCCTTCCTGTCAATGCCACACCCCTTCCTGATTAAGACCCGCCCTATCAGTGCAGCTTACGAGTGCCGCCTCATCTGTGCTCAACAGTGTAGTCTAATCAGTTGCAAAACAAAGTATGTGAACCCTTTTGGAATGATATGGATTTCTGCACAAATTGGTCATAAAATGTGATCTGATCTTCATCTAATGCATCTAATCGAGGAAAAACAAATGTGATTCTTCTCAAGCCTGTCTTGCCTACACACTAAAAAAATGCTCAAGCAAAGCGCGGTGACGTACAACACGTTCGACAACACGTACGACGGCACTATAAAGGGGAAGTTCCATTCGGATAGCACCACCCTTTGGGCTGCTTTTGCTGATTTTGTGTTACCGCGTGTTAGTAAAAGTTTGGTGAGACACGATTCGCGCTTTTCAGCCTCGTGCTTTTCAGTCCGTTACAGCGTGAAGAATGTGCTATCTCCATTACGAACGCTAGTTTTACCAGAATGAGCACTCCCGTCTCATAACTTGCTTCTGAGCATGCGCATTTTTTTCACGTCGTTAAAGCGTACACATGGCCATTTTTCACGACGAGAAAAACGACAACGTGAAAAATGACGAGAAAAATAGAGCATGTTCTAAATTTTTAATGCCCATTTTTCTTGTCGAGAAAAATGCTCTGGAGCCTACACACGATCGTTTTTAATGACCAATTTAAAATGGCATTTTTCTCGTCATGAAAAACAGTCGTGTATACGCGGCATAATTCATAACAATAGACATTCACAGTCTGCTTAAACTAATAACACGCAAAGAATTAAATGTTACCATGTTTTTATTGAACACACCATGTAAATATTCACAATGCAGGTGGAAAAAGTATGTGAACCCCTAGACTAATGAGATCTCCAAGAGCTAATTGGAGTGAGGTGTCAGCCAACTGGAGTCCAATCAATGAGATGAGATTGGAGGTGTTGGTTACAGCTGCCCTGCCCTATAAAAAACACACACCAGTTCTGGGTTTGCTTTTCACAAGAAGCATTGCCTGATGTGAATGATGCCTCGCACAAAAGAGCTCTCAGAAGACCTATGATTAAGAATTGTTGACTTGCATAAAGCTGGAAAGGGTTATAAAAGTATCTCCAAAAGCCTTGCTGTTCATCAGTCCATGGTAAGACAAATTGTCTATAAATGGAGAAAGTTCAGCACTACTGCTACTCTCCCTAGGAGTGGGCCTCCTGTAAAGATGACTGCAAGAGCACAGTGCAGACTGCTCAATGAGGTGAAGAAGAATCCTAGAGTGTCAGCTAAAGACTTACAAAAGTCTCTGGCATATGCTAACATCCCTGTTAGCAAATATATTATACGTAAAACACTAAACAAGAATGGATTTCATGGGAGGATACCACAGAGGAAGCCACTGCTGTCGAAAAAAAACATTGCTGCACATTCACAGTTTGCACAAGAGCACCTGGATGTTCCACAGCAGTACTGGCAAAATATTCTGTGGACAGATAAAACCAAAGTTGAGTTGTTTGGAAGAAACACCCAACATTATGTGTGGAGAAAAAGAGGCACAGCACACCAACATCAAAACCTCATGCCAACTGTGAAGTATGGTGGTGGGGGCATCATGGTTTGGGGCTACTTTGCTGCGTCAGGGCCTGGACGGATTGCTATCATCGAAGGAAAAATGTATTCCCAAGTTTATCAAGACATTTTGCAGGAGAACTTAAGGCCATCTGTCCACCAGCTGAAGCTCAACAGAAGATGGGTGTTGCAACAGGACAACGACCCAAAGCATAGAAGTAAATCAACAACAGAATGGCTTAACAAGAAAAAAATACGCCTTTTGGAGTGGCCCAGTCAGAGTCCTGACCTCAACCCGATTGAGATGCTGTGGCATGACCTCAAGAAAGCGATTCACACCAGACATCCCAAGAATATTGCTGAACGGAAACAGTTCTGTAAAGAGGAATGGTCAAGAATTACTCCTGACCGTTGTGCATGTCTCATTTGCAATTACAGGAAACGTTTGGTTGAAGTTATTGCTGCCAAAGGAGGTTCAACCAGTTATTAAATCCAAGGGTTCACATACTTTTCCTACCTGCACTGTGAATGTTTACATGGTGTGTTCAATAAAAACATGGTAACATTTAATTCTTTGTTTGTTATTAGTTTAAGCAGACTGTGATTGTCTATTGTTGTGACTTAGATGAAGATCAGATCACATTTTATGACCGATTTGTGCAGAAATCCATATCATTCCAAAAGGGTTCACATACTTTTTTTTGCAACTGTATATGAGTTATGTTTTGATTATAGCATGGAGTACTTTGCACATACTGAAATCAATGCAAACTCATTAAACAGTCCACATTCAGTGAAAGTCCATGTACTGCAAAGTTTTCATTGATTTCAGCATGCATGGAGCACTTTGCAGTATATGAACTTTCACTGAATGTGCACTGTTCAATGAGTTTGTAGCATGCATGGAGCACTTAATTGCAATATGATTTTTAGATATTATCCACGTTGAGCGCTTTGTTTTCTGCTTGGCACACGCACAAAAGTAATAGTAATTGTTGTACCTGCTGTCCTGGCCGCCGCCTGGGGGTTCCCATCGTTCTCCTCTCTTTCTCCTCCTCCTATCATCACAGAGAGCCCAGGACCGGGCAATAGATGTAATGTAAGGGTGCCACGCAGAGGAGGGTAGGCGGAGCATTAGGCTCCGCCTCCACCCGTTCGATTATGTGCACCTGGTCTGGCCAGTCACCTGCCGTTTTATGGGAGAGTCAGTCACTCTCAACCCCCAGGCCCATACTCAGGGATAGGCACGGACCAAGGCTGGGGCAGACATTTTCATAAATTTGTGAAGGACTGGTCTGTGACTGGGGGTCAGTGCAGTGGCCGTCGCAGCGCAGGAGAAAAAGCACAGTGCCAAGGAGGAGGAGGAGGAAAGAAGGTGCTGCTGCTGGTTTGGGTACCTACCTAGGTGTTTTAGCATGTGCAATGATAATAATGATTGCTTCTGCATTCTGAAATCATCAGTACAGGACAGGGCCCTGCTAGTTGAAGTGGTAACGATAAACTCATTCAGGAAAACATGGGCTGCTGCTACACTAGTGCATATTTGCAGAAGCTGATTGAAACCAAAGTTCAGCAAACACTTTTTAGGTAGTTACAAATAATTTTTTTCATTTTGGGATAAAGGTTTTACAAACATTAAAAAAAAAAGCTGATCACTGTAAGCGCTCATTTCAGTGGTAAATTGTTTGTCTCAACCCTCTAACTACTACATCTGCAAGACAGCTTGTTTTGTTGAAAAACAACAGACAAATTACTGTCTGGATCACCAGGTGAAAATAAAAAAGAAAGAAAGAAAGCCTGAAAAAAGAAAACTAAAAGAACATAACATCTAAGAATTGGTAAGCTGCATTATAATACTGTAAATGTTTGCTTCTGGGTTTTAAATAAATACAATAAATACATTATTGAGCACATTTCAAAAGTGGAACAGAACATACAATAATACCATTGATACAGGGAAAAAAATGTTACGTACTATATTTTCTGCCTATATGCCACTGCTTTAGAAAACCAAAAGACTCAATAAATGTGTTAATCCCTTTTGGCAAGAGGGTGTCTAAACTATAGATCCAAGCTGTCTCTCTGTTAGACATATGGCATCTGCGATCAGCCCCTCTCCAATCCCTTTCCACTACAACAATCCCTAAGAAATTCAGCTATCTGGCATTAGAACCAAACAATATGTCTCTATCGCTAATTATTTATATGCTTTTTAAAAATCTATCTTCAATATTTAATGACACAAATATTAGTCTTATGTTTTACATTTTTTTTTAAATATAAACAGCAATGAGAAACACACAACTGCCCATAGCATCTCATCTATAATAATATTTTTTGGTCTGGCAACATTAAACTTCTGAAACTTGACTGGTTGCTTGTGGCAATGCTGCATGGCTGCTCTTTGTTGTATTTTTTTTTTTTTTTTTTACAGGATCTCTTTTAATTTTTACATTGTCAAATACAATTCTAGAAGATAAATTATGAAGCAAGTCTGCCTGGATAATGATAGTCAGCCACATCCAAGGCTCTGAAAATAAAATGATGGTTAGAGCGATAGCCATCAAGATAATGAAGTTCACAATGGTGGCTTGAATTCCCAAACCTGCTAAAATATAATAATAAGAGGTAAAATGTTGGTAAATTGCAGTACAATATCTGTGGAATTAGTTATTTCTTATCCCTATCTGTGTTCTTGACTAAATAATACTAAAGACTACAATCAAAAATTGAACATACAGTGGTGTGGCAAGGGTGAAACAACTGTGCTTTAAAGTGTAAATCCAGCCAAAATGTCTTTTAGATTTGAGCCAGACTGGAAATTACGTCAATATGTGGCCATGCTGACGTGGACAGGGGCAGTAACGCGTTTTCAAAGCTTCTGCTTCTTCTTCAGACCTCATAGATTAGCGTTGCCTCCTACCCTGCCCCCCTTCTTAGGAAATCAGGTATGCCAATGACCTGACAAAGAGAAAACCACCTCTTCCATTCCTAAAACATAAAACCTAGAAGATCCCCTGTCAGCAAAGTATCTCACACATTAAATAAAATACCTGTATCTTGACCATAATTTTGGAGACTGATTAGATTTATTACAAGACCTACTGTATATCTTCATACTGGAGGGAACTTGGCCACCTGCAATGGAGGTTGTGTCTAATCCTGCTAATATTGTTTGAAATTAATTTTTCAACAGTATTTTCTTTGAATTAACTCAGCTCAGTTTGTTATCAGATGTGGCTTGATGTCCTTATAAAGAAGTAAAGTGCAATAAAACCTTTTTACCACTGGTCTAGAGTAAGGATGAGCTCCAGCGTGTTCGCATAGTACACGTGCAGAGCCCGCCAGGAAGACGGCACCGCGCTGCGCTAATCACAGCCAGGGAGACATTTCCCGATCTCTGCAGCCGAGCATCGGGAAATGTCTCCCTGCCTGTCATTAGCGCAGCGTGGTGCCGATTTCCTGGCGTGCTCTGCACGTGTACTATGCGAACACGCCGGAGCTCATCCTTACTCTAGAGAGTAAAGCAAGCCCCCTATATTCTGTGTGATAAATTCCAGTCCTGGTACATGCAGTATTGCTGCCTCAGAAATACAATAAATGAATGAAAAGTAAATGCTTTCCTTCAGGTCCAGAAACTAATAAATTTTTTTGCATCAAATAAAATTTCAGAAATATTAAAACAGCCATCAGAAACAGGGAGAGGCTGGAATTTTAGTTCAGCCTGTCCCGGGTACAGTGTCAGATTGTTTAGTGTGTCATTCAGTATATGGATGTTACTGGGCAAACTTATGAAGAAGTAAAGTGCAATAAAACCTTTTTACCACTGGTCTAGAGAATAAAGCAAGCCCCCCTTATATTCTGTGTGATAAGTCAAATTCCAGTCCTGGTACATGCAGTAATACTGCCTCAGAAATACAATAAATAAATGAAAAGTGAATGTTTTCCTTCAGGTCCAGAAACTAATTAAATTCCTTGAATCAAATAAAATTTCAGAAATATTAAAACAGCATCCGAAATAGGGAGAGGCTGGAATTTTAGTTCAGCCTGTCCCAGGTACAGTGTCAGATTGCTTAGTGTGTCATTCAGTATATGGATGTTACTGGGCAAACTTGTGGTCAGTACTGTGAAATCTTTATGCCATGAACGTAAGGTAACAAATTATGAATGGTTGCTGTATTTTGCTTCTTGCGTTATTTTATTAAATACATATTGAATTTGTTATTTATTAGGCTAAATAGATAGAAAATGAAATAGTAAAATTTGGTTCTATAAATGTTGCTGTTCTGTAATGTACAAGTACACAACGTTCTACTGCACAATCACTTGCTTTCTAGCAGTTAGAACGTAGTTGTGCATTAACAGTGCATTTTTCATGTCAGCTGTGGTTAGATGGAGTGATGATGGCCATGTTGGAGCACAGTGTGACTGCATATTTGGAGAGTGCGGTGAGGGGCATCTCACTTTACCACTTTTCCCTGGGCGGCTTCCCCTCTTGCCCACCCTTTTTTCCTGGCCCTGTTCAGTAATCTGTGTATTGTTAAAGCATACAGTATCTAAACACCAAAACAAACTTGTCCTTAGATGTGGTGGCTACATTAGTTTTCATTTTTTAAAGCTAAGTAAAAATTCAGAAGCTACAGGCGAAACTTCAACTTGATCACCGTAGCTTCTGTCCAGGGGCGATCATATTTCCCTAACCAGAGGTATTTGCCTCATGTGTGATTACATCCAAACACCAATGGTGTCAGGACCTGGGCTCGAACCTGGGACCTTTTCTGTGTCTGGCGTTGACTCTTCCCACTAAGCTATCTGGAATGCTGGACAGTTCACTGCCTGATCTATTGGACCATCCTACCTGATCCATTGGACAACCCTGCCTTGTGTCTTGATTGCTGTTGAACCTTGAACTCCTTGCTCTTCCCATGAACTTTCCATATAAGCCTTGTCTCAGCACTTCCTCTTTGCCATGTTTTTGTGCTTTCTCAGCCAGTGCCTTGCTCTTGTCTGCCTTGCTGCTGTCCGTATTTTGCTACCACTCGTGATCGACCCTTGGCTTGTTCCTTGACTACTCTACTGCCTGATCCCAACCTGCAACTACTCGTTACCGACCTTTTGCCTTGTTTACTGACCACGCTAGGAAAAGGAAAGGTCCTGGACTGCCGCACTCAGTAAAAACGATTTATTTCAAAATATTCAAAGGAGTGCAATCCATGCTAGGAAAAGGAAAGGTCCTGGACTGCCGCACTCAGTAAAAACGATTTATTTCAAAATGTTCAAAGGAGTGCAATCCATTGGATTGCACTCCTTTGAATATTTTGAAATAAATCGTTTTTACTGAGTGCGGCAGTCCAGGACCTTTCCTTTTCTTACGGATCAGTGCACAGCCAGCACCTGTCAGTGTTCACAGGGCGGGAGCAATTATTGGAGTTCAGCAGCTTAGAGCGGTACGTTTCTTTGATTGTTACTGACCACGCTGCCGTTTGATCCATATCTGCTCATCCGCTACTGGACCCCGTCTTGCTCACACCCTTGTAGGGCAAACCTGAGGACCGCAACCTGGTACTAACACGCAGCTAAATCCATCTCCACCATCAGGAGCTCTGGTGAACACCAGTTAGTACTTAGACTCCGCACCTCAGGTGAGCCTGCGTCATTTGCCAGGGTGACTGCCTGTGCACCTATCCTGCTGGTCGGTGGTAGTCCTGCAACTGCTATAGCAACTGGTCTTCAAGCCTGATGCCTGATCGTGACAAATGGACAGCTGTGCTTACTGTCTGCCTGTCATTGCCTTGTGCAGGCTGAACAGCTGCAAATATCTACATCCACCTGTTAATCCAGCTGCAGGAATCTGCTGGAATCACAAAAGTGCAGTGTGAATGAGGCCTAGGGCTGATGCCAGACCAATGATTCTGCCACTAGAGATAAATTGACAACAACAGCATCACTGAAGAGGCTGCCTGAGTGTCCCTATGGAATTGCTCCCTCTGTAGCTATACGCAGTCGCTCTGACACTGTCCCGAACACTGCTAAATCTCAATGACTAGCGATAGTAGCAACATTCTGCTGCCTCAACTACAGAGGGAGCGATTCTTTAAGGACAAAAAAGAAATCCCTTAAGCTGGCCATACATGGATTGAAATGGTCCGGTTCAGCATAGACCGGCCGAGATTTGATCCACGCATTGGGCAGGCTGATTGTATCCATCGATCGACTTGGGTATAACCAGCAGTCTGTTGGATTTTTTTACATATGGTTACTGTCATCGACTGTAGCTGCTAGCAGTAAATATTGGGTTCTGGTGGCCGGGAAGTCTACCGTGGTGGAAGGAAAGAAATTTGAATTATCTATGGGCTGCCTTCAATTTGTTTTGTTTCATAGGTTCCTTCACCCATTTGTCTTTGGTAACCCAGTATGGGTTCCTCCTTTATGGATATTTGGCCTTGATATGAGGCTGTCATTAGGATTACACTTTTATTTTATACAACCTTTTTTTTAACTTTATTTCACTTTATGTATATGAGGGTCCACTCCCCCCCTTTGGGAACCCATCTTGGTTTCCTTTTTTATTAGCACATGTACATTCATTAGCACCACTTTTAATCACAGGTAAGCCCCTGTGATTAAAACCGATATCATTATTTTATATTTATGGGTATTTAAAAAAAAAAAAGTTTCTAGCCCTTTTTTCTTCTTTGCCCACTTCTTGTGCGGATTTCCTGCCTGCTGGCCCCCTTCTCTTTTGTGTGTGTGTGTGTGGGGCGGGGGTTCTCCATCCCTACTGGCTTCCTAGATATTGTTGGTGGGTGTTATCCGCACTTCCAAAGCTCTCAGGACAGACATCACACGATAGTCCTCTCATTGGATATTCAATAGATGATGGCTACTGCCACCCGTCTACTTTGTAATTGGATTGGTAAGTATTATATATAATATATGTATGTTTATTACACAATAAACTGGGATGACTAGAATGTATATGTCTTTTTGTTGTACTTAAAGCGGAGTTTCACCCAAAAGTGGAACTTGTGCTCATTTGTTTCCTCCCCCCCTTTGGTGCCACAATTGCCACCTTTCCAGGGGGGGGGGGGGACAGGATACCTGGTCCAGGCCGCGGCTTGTGACGTCACCGCGGGGCTCCCTCCTCCTCCCCCTGTCACCGGGTCAGTAGGAGAGAGGAGTGGGGCCTCGCACATGCGCAGCAGGGTTCCCGGCGTGAAGCCGAAAGGCTACACTGCTGGCTAGGGATGAGCTTTCTGTTCGGGTCGAACATGAGTTCGACTCGAATATTGGCTGTTCGATCGTTCGTCGAAATTCGAACATTATGGGGCGTTCGCACCAAATTCGAGCGGCGTGTCACGCCCCATAATGCACAGCGACATCGCAGTGCATTGCTGTCTGATGATTGGCCAAGCATGCACTATGACCTGCATGCTTTGGCCAATCACAGCACCGTCAGCAAAGAGAGCCATAATTGGCCAAAGGGAGGGTGCCTTTGGCCAATTATGACTCAGGGGGTTAAGTCCACGCCCCCCACTATATAAGGCTGCCTACACGTCGGCCCCGTGTAGTGTGTTTCTGCCGTTGACCGAGAGAGAGTGTCATTTAGATTGAGCAGGCAGACAGATTATCCAGTTAGCTGCAGTGTATTTAGTATATATATACATCCAGGCTTATATATATCTACTGTATCCAGTGTAGCTAGATCTGACTACAGGCCGTTCCTGGTGTACTGTTTCTAATATACTGTCAGGCAGGCATGTGATTCAGTGAGCTGCAGTGCATTTAATATGTATATATATATATATACAGTCTCGTGTGTGTGTATATATATATATATATATATATATATATATCCACTGTATCCAGTGTAGCTAGATCTAACTGCAGGCTGTTCCTGGTGTACTGTTTCTAATATACTTCAGGCAGGCAATTCAGTGAGCTGCTGTGCATAAAATATATATACAGTCTCCCACATATATATATCCACTGCATTTTACTCTAGCCAAGCCTATATCTGACTGTAGGCCATTCCCGTGTAAGTGTTCAAATATACTTTCAGGCAGGTGATTCAGTGATCTGCAGAGCATAAAATATATATACAGTCTCCTACATATATATATCCACTGCATTCTACTCTAGCCAAGCCTATATCTGACTGTAGGCCATTCCTGGTGTACGTGTTCAAATAGACTTTCAGGCAGGCAGGCAGGTGATTCAGTGATCTGCAGTGCATAAAATATATATACAGTCTCCTACATATATATAGCCACTGCATTCTAGTCTAGCCAAGCCTATATCTGTCTGCTGGCCATTCCTGGTGTACTTTTTCTAGTAAACTTCAGGCGGTGTTTTGCTAATCCAATTTTACAGCATGTCTGGAAGGCCACCAAGGAAAGGCAGACGCTCACAGGCCACTAAAAGAGGGCAAGCAGGCTCTGTGTCTACAGCCAAAAAAAGGGGGGGGAAAGAGAGGGCGCACCGACCTAGTGCATTACCAAAGGCTGGTTTATTAAAATTATATTTAAAAGATCATGAATACTCACAAACAAAGGCAAATAAAAGGCACATAACATTTCATCCAGGGATAGCCTCTTCCTGTTTTTCTTGTTTCTGTGTCTACAGCCAACAGTGCTGGTTGTGGACACGGTGCATCCTCAGCACGTGGCTGTGGGGCACGCTTGTCCTTTTTTTCGGCCATGTTGAGCAACAACATGCAGAAGAGTTGGTAGAGTGGATAACAAAGCCATCCTCATCCTCCTCATCCTCTGTCACCCAGGCTCAGAGTACTTTGCCTGGTAATGCAGCTGCCAAAGCGGCCTATTCCATCGGCTCAATGTCATCAGTCACTCCTTCCCTAGCCCCACCATCATGTCCTGAGGAGTCCCCCGAACTGTTCGACCACAGTGTCGGGTACATGCTGCAGGAGGATGCGCAGCGTTTTGAAGGCTCCGATGATGGTACCCAGGTTGAGGGCTGAAGGCAGTAACATGAGCCCAGAGAGAGGGGGTGCCCAAGAAGGACAAGAAACTGACATTAATGTTCCCCCAGCTGCAGCATACTGTCAAGTTTGCTCCAGTGACGAGGAGGGAGGGGATGATGAGGTCACTGACTCTATGTGGGTGCCCGATAGAAGAGAGGAGGAGGAGGAGGCACATCTCCAATGAGGCAGGATGCCCTCCAGGGGCCAGCTTAAGGGCAGCCACCCGACTGCATCACACCACAGAGCTACGCATGTGCAGGGCGCTGCTGACTCCCTGCGTATTTTTAAAGGTTCTTTGGTGTGGGCCTTTTTTCAGATGCGTGCAGCAGATCGCACCGTTGCTGTTTGAGACATATGTCTGAAGCGTATCAAGCGTGGGCAAAACAGCAGCCGCTTGGGCACCACATGCTTGACCAGACATATGTCGACCTCCCATGCAGTCCGTTGGCAACAGTACTTAAAAGACCCACACCAAAGAACAAGGCGGACCTCTCCTTGCTCCTCATCAGCTAGGATCTCCAACCCCACTATAGCTTCAGTCCTCTCATCAGAAACCTGCACTGAGAGGAATGAAGGTGTAGAATTAGGTGTCCCAAGCACTTGCGGGCAATAATAGCGGTACACCTAAATCTGATTGTAGCAGGCAAATTTCCCTACCCCAGTTGCTAAACCGTCGAAAGAAGTTCGGTCTCAGCCATCCACATGCTCAGCGTCTGAATGCTAGTTTGACTAAATTGCTAGCACTCCAACTGCTGCCTTTTCAGCTGGTAGACTCTGCCCCCTTTCGCGAATTTGCGGAATGTGCGGTACCTCAGTGGCAGGTTCCCAAACACCATTTTTTTTCTTGGAAGGCCATTCCGGCTCTCTACCGGCATGTGGAAGGCAATGTCTTGGCCTCGTTGGACAGGGCGGTCAGCAATAAGGTGCATATTACCGCTGACTCATGGTCCAGCAGGCATGGACAGGGATGTTACCTTTCTTTCACGGCGCACTGGGTAACTCTGCTGGCAGCTAAGAAGGATGCAGGACAGGGTGCAGTATTGTTGGTGCTTGTTCCGCCACCCCGCCTACAAAATGCTAGTAGTGATGATTCTGCCACACCTCTCTCCTCCACCCCCTCCTCTTCTTCTTCCTCTATGGCCTCTTCCTTTGCTGATTAGTCCTCGGAACCAACAGTGCTCTGCAGGCGTTCAAGGGGCTACGCAAGCACTCAGGCAAAATGATGCCATGCGGTGCTTGAGTTGGTCTCCTTAGGGGACAGGAGCCACACTGGGGCAGAGATTCTGTTAGCTCTGCAGGGGCAGGCTCAGAGGTGGTTGACGCCACGCCAGCTTCAGCCAGGAATGGTGGTTTGCGACAATGGCACCAACCTCCTCTCCACCCTCCGACAGGAACACTTGACCCATGTTCCCTGTTTGGCTCACGTCCTTAATTTGGGGGTGCAGTGGTTCTTGTGCAGGTACCCGTTCTTACAGGATCTCCTGAGTCAGGCCAGGAAAGTCTGTGGGCATTTCCGCCGATCATATAATGCCAGTGCTCAGCTGGCTGACCTTCAGGAATGCAACCTGCCCAAGAACTGCCTCATCGGTGACATGCCCACCAGGTGGAACTCAACGTTGGCAATGCTGCAGCGGCTGCACACGCATCAATGAGTACCTGTGGGAGTTATGACACCAGGACAGGGTCAGGGGAGCTTAGCTTTTTTTTCGCCATGCCAGTGAACTGAACAAGGAAGCATGTACTGTCCTGTCACCATTTGAGGAGGCCACGAGGATGATGAGCAGTGACAGTGCATGCATCAGTGATACTGTCCCTCTTGTTTTCCTGTTGGAGCACACGCTACATGGAATAATGGACAGGGCACTTGAGGCAGAACAGAGGGAGGAAGAGGAGGACTTCCTTACCTCTCAAGGCTCCCTTTATCCAGACAGTATTCCTGCGGGCCCGCCGATCACACAGGAAGAGGAGGATGAGGATTGTGTCAGCATGGAGGTGGAGCCTATCACTCAGCATCAGTCTTCAAGGGATTGTTTTCAGTCCCCAGAAACCCATGGGCTTGTACGTGGCTGGGAGGAGGTGGCTGCGGATCATGTCATCCTTAGTGACCCAGAGGACTCCGGATCGAATGCCTGAGCAAACCTACGCTGCATGGCCTCCCTGATCCTGCAAAGCCTGCGAAAGGACCCTCGGATTCAGTGTATCAAGGAGAGGGATCATTACTGGCTGGCAACCCTTCTTGATCCACGTTACAAGGGTAAGGTTGCGGAACTTATCCAGCCTTCGCAGAGGGAGCAGAGGATGAAACATCTTCGGGAGGCCTTGCATAAAGGTTTGTGCAATGCGTTTCTAGAGCCTGGAAGGTTACAATTTCCTGGTCCTCCTGGACAACGTGTTGCTGAGGCATTCGGTCAGTCACAGAAGGCGCGGTGGAGAAGGTGGCCATCTGACGATGCGTTCAGACTATTCTTTAGTCCGCAGCCCTAAGGTCTGATTGGTTCCAGCAAACATCGCAAGCGTCTGATTTACATGGTGCAGGAATACCTATGGGCAAGATCAGACTTGGAGACCTTTCCAACCGAAAATTCACTGGGTTACTGGGTCTTGAGGATGGATCACTGGCCAGAGCTTACACAATATGCATTTGAGCTACTGGCCTGTCCGGCATCCAGCATTCTTTCTGAATGCACATTCAGTGCTGCTGGAGGCTTTATAACCGATCACAGAGTGTGCCTGTCCACAGACTCCGTTGATCAGCTCACCTTCATAAAAATGAATCAGTCTTGGATCACCAGCTACCAAGCACCTGATGCTGATGTAACTGATTAATTTTTCTATGAAAGTGAGATCCCTTGAAGACGGCCTATGCTGATGCTGAGTGACTATCCTGTTATGCTGAGTGACTATCCTATTCCTCCTCAATGTTCATGTTGTTAGCTTCTAAGAACATTTTTGTTTCAGGGTACCACCACCACTGCCTAAGGCCCAATTTTTCTGCCCCTGTTTAACAGGGGCGTGTAATTACAATTTTTGCTGTAATATTTTGCAGCAGGGCTCATTCCTGCGCTCAACTAGAGTATCTGTGAGGGGTTGCAGTGTTGTGGCCCCACCACCACTGCCTAAGGCCCAATTTTTCTCCCCCTGTTTAACAGAGGTGTGTAATTACAATTTTTGCTGTAATATTTCACAGCAGGGCTCCTTCCTGCGCCCACCAAGAGTAACTGTGAGGGCTTGTGTTGTGGCACCAACACCACACCACCACCAAAGGCCCAATTTTTTGGCCCCTGTTCAACAGGGGCATGTAATTACAATTCTTGATATAATATTTCACAGCAGGGCCCGTTCCAGCGCCCACCAAGAGTAACTGTGAGGGCTTACAGTGTTCTGGTACCACCAACACCTAAGGCCCAATTTTCTGCAGAGTATATAGGGCAGGCCGTATAGTATATACAGGTGGTCCCCTTCTTACAAACATCCGACTTACAAACGACTCCTACTTACAAACGGAGGGAGACAACAGGAAGTGAGAGGAAATCTACCCCTAGGAAGGGAAATTCTCTCCTGTAAGAGTTAATATGGGAAAAAAGGTGTCTCCACTGATGCTTTATCACCAATCCTTTTTTCCCTAAAAACCCCAAATTTTCAAAATCCAATTATCATTGGGACAGAAAGTGAGGTGAAATCTTCTGAACAGGGGCACAGACAGCAAAACAAATGTTACAGGGGTGATAACCCTTCCCTATGTTATCCAAAAAGCTTAAAAATAGATTTTTTGGCTGGAGCTACACGTAAAAAATGTACCTGTTCCAAATTACAAACAGATTCAACTTAAGAACAAACCTACAGTCCCTATCTTGTTTGTAAACCGGGGACTGCCCGTATACTACTGTTCAGAGTATTTAGGGCCTGGGGGCCCTATGCCTTTTTTTTGTTTATTTGGCTGCGTGGTTCCCCTTAATATCCATACAAGACCCAAAGGGCCTGGTAATGGTCTGGGGTGGAGGGGAGGGGGTACCCATGCCATTTTCTCGTTAATTTTCATCTATATTGCCGGGACCCAACATTACATTAAAGCCGCAAGCAGTTTTAAATGACTTTTATTCCTTTAGAAATGTCATTTTACAGGCATACTATAGACACCCCCCAGGTAAGATATTTAAAAAAATATTTCACTTTTATTTTTTCACTTTAAGCATTATTAAAATCACTGCTCCCGAAAAAACGGCCGTTTTTAAAACTTTTTTTTGCATTGATACATGTCCCCTGGGGCAGGACACGGGTCCCCAAACACTTTTTAGGACAATAACTTGCATATTAGCCTTTAAAATGCGCACTTTTGATTTTTGACGTTCGAGTCCCATATACTTTAACGGTATTCGAATGTTCGCGCAAACTTTCGGTCCGTTCGCATGTTCTGCCGTGAACCGAACCGGGGGTGTTCGGCTCATCCCTACTGCCGGGTTCCCTTACCCGCAATGGTGGCGGAAGCACCCAACGGCTGATGGAAACATCAGCTGCGGGTGCTGACATTGCTGGACTCCAGGACATGTAAGTGTCCTATTAATAATAGCCAGCAGCTGAAGTATGTGTAGCTGCTGGCTTTTAATTTTTTTATTTTTTTTTGGGGCGGAACACACCGCTTTAACTTGTTTAACTTTTTAGCAGTTATGTATTTACATTATTTCTCCTGAAGAAGTTAACTTAGTTTCACGAAACACATTGAGTAAGTTTGCTACGAATACCTCAATGATAAAGCCCAGCCAATCTATATTATGTGACTATCTGATATGTTACTGTGAATATTCCTCTATGTATACCTGTGAATTCACATATATTTTTAACTTGTTTTTTTAATTTCACTGTAATTAAAAAATAAATACATTTTATGATTGATTTGTTTGCCGTTTCTTAGCAAAGTCCCTTGGGTATCAATTATTTGTTTCTTGTTAATGGGATATAAAAACGCCAAATTTGTGCATGAGACCAGGCGTGGTATACATTAGGCTCATATGACATCAGCCTTAGAATTGTAAAGCTGTAATATATACAGTAGATAATGTTTTTGTTCTTGCGTTTAGACACTTTAATCATAAATGGATTTCATAAAAAAAAAAGCTAAAATTTATACAGCAGTCTTTCCCAAACTGGGTTCTTTCAATGGTTTTTAGGGGTTCCTTGCAGAGAGAAGAATGGCAGATGGATCCCCTGCCTACAGAGACCACCAATTTAAGGGGTCACTACATCTTTACTGTCTGTGTGTGTTTTTATTTTTTTCTGGACAAATTTATTATTTGTTTAATTTTAGTGTTTAAATTCCTATCTGCAAGGGCTGTCAGAGTTGCCTATGTTTTGCGAATGGCATTATCAGTTTGTGGCACTCCAATTTGGTCTGGCCTCCA
The DNA here is from genome assembly GCA_029206835.1 of Rana muscosa. Taxonomy (NCBI): domain Eukaryota; kingdom Metazoa; phylum Chordata; class Amphibia; order Anura; family Ranidae; genus Rana; species Rana muscosa. The sequence continues at coordinate 975,347,101 of CM055116.1, read as the reverse complement.
CTCCCTGGGCACTTACCAAGGTTTGGCTCAGCCCTTGTCTCACTGGGACCATCAAGATGATTTTGTCATAAAGATGATTTGGTGCTGAACTCTAGGCTGACATAAAGACACAAATTAATGCAGCCTTTGTAATAAATGATTTATCATTAAATGTATTTTTTTAAATGCAAACAGTGTGAGTACCTGAATTTGACCCGGTACCAGTATTTTTCTGTCCATATACAGCAGGGCTGGAGTGTAAGAGGAAGAGCCAATCAGTTCAGAAGCATGTTGACAGAAGGAAAGAGTAGAGTGACAGGGAGATGAGACATGCTGCTTTTCCTTTCACCGTCCACTCACAGGCTTGTCATGACCACCTAAGTGCTCCTGCTCCCTATTCCAGCAGCTGGGTGTTGGCTCTTGCATTCTCCCTGTCTGTGTTTACCTGTTAGGTTATTGATATGATCATTCACCTGATATAAGCACACTGAACACTCTATACCTCGCTTGTGATAGAGACACATCTACCTGTATTGTTCTAGACCAAGCCCTTGTTAGTCTGCCTTGTTTGTCGTTGGATCCCCTGTGTTTGACCCGGATTGGACTGGATTATCCCCTGAACGCAGCCTGCCCTTCTACCTGGAACGGATTATCCCCTAACCCAGCCTGTCTCTGCCTGGACTGTCTTTGAACCACGCTGTCTGCTAACTGACAGTAACCTGTTGCTTGCTCTGTTCGCGTCTGCCCAGCTGGGCTGGCCAGACACTATAGCATTGTGTTTAAGTCATGGGGGCAACCAAGTACAGGTAGGCCTGCTTGCCTTAAAGGAAAGGGGGCTGCTATAGGTGAAGTGCAGAGTAGCTAGCTATAGTGTCTGACTAGTGATGAGCCGAACACCCCCGGGTTCGGTTCGCACCAGAACCCGCGAACGGACCGAAAGTTCGTACGAACATTAGAACCCTATTAAATACAATGGATGCGAACGTTCGAATTCTAAAGTGCTAATTATAACAACTATTATGCATGTTATTGTCCTAAAAAGGGTTTGGGAACCCGGGTTGTGCACCAGGGGACATGTATCAATGCAAAAAGAAGTTTTAAAAACGGTCGTTTTTCGGGAGCAGTCATTTTAATGATGCATAAAGTGAAAAAAAAAAAGTCAAATATTCCTTTAAATATCGTACCTGGGGGGTGTCTAAAGTATGCCTGTGAAGTGCCACGTGTTTCCCGTGTTTAGAACTGTCCCTGCACAAAATGACACTTCTAAAGGAAAAAAAAGCCATTTAAAACTGCTTGCGGCTTTAATGTAATGTCTGGTCCCGGTAATATGGATGAAAATCTTTAAGAAAAATGGCATAGCTACCCCATGACCCCCCCCCCCCCTACCCCAGCCCATTACCAGCCCCTTTGGGTCTTGTATGGATATTAAGGGGAACCCCGCACATAAAATAAAAAAGGCCCTATATACTCTGAACAGCCGTATACAGGCGGTGCATACAAGACAGGGACTGTAGGATTGTTCTTATGTAGAATCTGTTTGTAATTTTGAACAGGTACATTGTTTAAGTGTAGCTCCAGCCCAAAAATCTATTTTTAAACTTTTTTGAAAACATAGGTAAGGGTTATCACCCCTGTAACATTTGTTTTGCTGTCTGTGCCCCTGTTCAGAACATTTCACCTCACTTTCCGTCCCAATGACAACTGTTTTTGAAATGTGGTGTTTTTCTTGAAACAAGGATTGCTGATAAAGCATCAGTACAGAGGAGACACCTTTCTCCCATATTAATTCTTACAGGAGAGAATTTTCCTTCCAAGGGGTAGATTTCCTCTCACTTCCTGTTGTCTTCTTGCGTTTGCAAGTAGGAGTCGTTTGTAAGTTGGATGTTTGAAAGTAGGGACCTGCCGTATATACTCTGCAGAAATAGGCCCCTTAGTTGTTGGTGTTGGCACAACACTGTAAGCACTCACAGTTACTCTTGGTTGGTGCTGGAACGCCCTGCTGTCAACTATTATATCAGGAATTGTAATTACATATAATTGTTGAACAGTGGTAGTAAAAATTGGGCCTTTGATGGTGGTGCTGGTGCCACAACACTGTAAGCCCTGACAGTTACTCTTGGTGGGTGCAGCAATGGGCCCTGCTGTGAATTATTAGATCAAGAATTGTAATTGCATGCCCCTGTTGAACAGGGGCTGAAAAATTGGGCCTTTCGTGGTGGTGGTGGTGGTGGCGTTGCCACAACACTGTAAGCCCTCAGAGTTACTCTTGGTGGGTGCAGGAATGGGCCCTGCTGTGAATTATTAGATCAAGAATTGTAATTACATGCCCCTTTTGAACAGGGGCTGAAAAATTGGGCCTTTCGTGGTGGTGGTGGTGGTGGCGTTGCCACAACACTGTAAGCCCTCAGAGTTACTCTTGGTGGGTGCAGGAATGGGCCCTGCTGTGAATTATTAGATCAAGAATTGTAATTACATGCCCCTTTTGAACAGGGGCTGAAAAATTGGGCCTTTCGTGGTGGTGGTGGTGGTGGCGTTGCCACAACACTGTAAGCCCTCAGAGTTACTCTTGGTGGGTGCAGCAATGGGCCCTGCTGTGAATTATTAGATCAAGAATTGTAATTACATGCCCCTGTTGAACAGGGGCTGAAAAATTGGGCCTTAGGCACTGGTGGCACAACACTACAACCCCTCACAGATACTGTACTTGGAGCACAGCAATGAGCCCTGTTGCAAAGTATTGCTTCAAAAATTGTAATGACACGCCCCTGTTAAACAGGGGCTGAAAAATTGGGCCTTAGGCACTGGTGCCACAACACTCCAACCCCTCACAGATACTGTACTTGGAGCACAGCAATGAGCCCTATGGCAAATTATTGCTAAAAAAATTGTAATTACACGCCCCTGTAAAACAGGGGCTGAAAAATTGGGCCTTAGCCACTGGTGGCGGCACCCATAAACAAAAATTATCTTCCAAGCTATCATCATCAATCGTATCATTGAGGACTCGGAGGAGGAGGATAGCCAGTCAACATAACAGCACAGGCACTCAGCATCAGCATCAGTCTTGAAGGGATGTGACATGTTAAAATCAATTAGTCTGTTATATCAGCATCAGGTGTGTGGTAGATGGTGGTGATCCAAGACTGGTTCATCTTGATGAAAGTCAGTCGATCAACCGAGTCGGTGGACAGGCGCACCCTGTGATCCGTGACAAATCCTCCAGCAGCACTGAATGTGCGTTCCGAAAGAACGCTGGATGCAGGACAGGCCAGTAGCTCAATTGCATACTGTGCAAGCTCTGCCCAGTGATCCATCCTCAAGACCCAGTAAGCCAGAGGATTTTCGGTGGGGAAGGTGTCCAAGTCTGACCTTGCCCCTAGATATTCCTGCACCATGTTTATCAGACGCTGGCGATGGTTGCTGGAACCGATCATACTTTGGGGCTGCGGACTAAAGAATTGTCTGAACGCATCGGTCAGACGGCCACCTTCCCCACCGCTCCTTCTTTGACTGGCCGAAGCCTCAGCAACTCGTTGTCCAGGACCAGGAGTTTGTAACCTCCCAGTCTCTGGGAACGCGTTGCACAGACCTTTCTGCAAGGCCTCCCGGAGTTGTCTCATCCTCTGCTCCCTCTGCGACGGTAACATAAGGTCCGCAACCTTACCCTTGTACCGTGGATCAAGGAGAGTGGCCAGCCAGTAATGGTCCCTCTCCTTGATCCGAAGAATACGAGGATCCTTCCGCAGACTTTGCAGGATCAGGGAGGCCATGCAGCGTAGGTTTGCTGAGGCATTCGCTCCGGAGTCCTCTGGGTCACTAAGGACGACATGATCCGCAGCCACCTCCTCCCAGCCACGTACAAGTCCACTGGTTTCTTGGGACTGTAAATCATCCCTAAAAGACTGCTGCTGATGATGCTGAGTGCCAGCCTCCACCTCCATGCTGACACAATCCTCCTCCTCCTCCTCCTCCTCCTCCTCCTCTTCCTGTGCGATGGGTGGGACAGAAGGAACACTGTCTGGGTAAAGGGGGCCTTGAGAGGCAAGGAAGTCCTCCTCTTCCTGCCTCTGTTCTGCCTCAAGTGCCCTGTCCATTATTCCACGCAGCGTGTGCTCCAACAGGTGGACAAGAGGTACAGTGTCACTGATGCATGCACTGTCACTGCTCACCATCCTCGTGGCCTCCTCAAATGGTGCCAGGACAGTGCATGCATCCCTGATCATGCCCCACTGGCGTGGAGAAAAAAAACCAAGCTCCCCTGATACTGTCCTGGTGCCGTAGTCGCACAGGTACTCATTGATGGCCCTCTGCTGCGTGTGCAGCCGCTGCAGCATGGCCAACGTTGAGTTCCACCTGGTGGGCATGTCACATATAAGGCGGTTCTTGGGCAGGTTCAACTCCTTTTGCAGCTCAGCCAGGCGAGCACTGGCATTATAAGATCTGCGGAAATGCACACAGACTTTCCTGGCCTGCCTCAGGACATCCTGTAAGCCCGGGTACCTGCCCAAGAACCGCTGCACCACCAGGTTAAGGACGTGAGCCACACAGGGCACATGGGTCAGTTGTCCCTGTCGGAGGGCGGAGAGGAGGTTGGTGCCATTGTCGCAAACCACCATTCCTGGCTTAAGCTGGCGTGGCGTCAACCACCTCTCGGCCTGGCCCTGCAGAGCAGACAGGACCTCTGCCCCAGTGTGGCTTCTGTCCCCCAAACACACCAGCGCAAGCACGGCATGGCATCTTTTTGCCTGCGTACTTACGTAGCCCCTTGAACGGCTACGGAGCACCGCTGGTTCAGAGGACAAACCACAGGAAGAGGCCATGGAGGAAGAAGAAGAGGAGGGGGTGGAGGAGAGAGGTGTGTCACAACCAGTAGTAGCATTTTGGAGGCGTGGCGGTGGAACAACCTCCAACACTACTGCACCTTGTCCTGCATCCTTCCCAGCTGCCAAAAGAGTGACCCAATGGGCCGTGAAAGAAAGGTAACGTCCCTGTCCATGCCTGCTGGACCATGAGTCAGCGGTAATATGCACCTTACCGCTGACCGCCCTGTCCAGCGAGGCCAAGACATTGCCTTCCACATGCCGGTAGAGAGCCGGAATAGCCTTCCGTGAGAAAAAGTGGCGTTTGGGAACCTGCCACTGAGGAACCGCACATTGCACAAACTCACGGAAGGGGGCCGAGTCTACCAACTGAAAAGGCAGCAGTTGAAGCGCTAGCAATTTAGCCAAGCTAGCATTCAACCGCTGGGCATGTGGATGGCTGGGAGTGAACTTCTTTCGACGGTCCAGCAGCTGGGGCAGGGAAATTTGCCTGCTAGAATCGGACGTCGGTGTACTGCTAGCAGAGTGGGCGCAAGTACTTGGCTGTGACACACCTAATTCTACACCTTCATTCCTCTCAGTGCATGTTTCAGAGAGGACTGAAGTTATAGTGGGGTTGGAGATCCCAGCTGATGCGGTGCAAGGAGAGGTCCGCTTTGTTCTTTGGTGTGGGTCTTTGAGGTAGGCTTGCCAACGAGCTGCATGGCAGGTCAACATATGTCTGGTCAGGCATGTGGTACCCAAGCGGCTGATGTTTTGGCCACGCGATATACGCTTGAGACATATGTTGCAAACAGCAGCTGTGCGATCTGATGCACTAGCCTCAAAAAAGGCCCACACCAAAGAACTTTTTGAATGACGGGCAGAGGCAGCGCCCTGCACAGGCGGAGCTCTGCGGTGTGATTCCGTCGGTGTACTGCCCTTACGCTGGCCACCAAAGGGCATCCTGCCTCATTGGAGATGTGCCTCCTCCTCCTCCTCTCTCCTATTAGGCACCCACGTGGAGTCAGTGACCTCATCATCCCCTCCCTCCTCATCACTGGAGCCAATCTGGCAGTATGCTGCAGCTGCTGGAACATGACTGCCAGATTGGTGTCCTTCTTGAGCATCCCCTCTGTCTGCTCTCACGCTACTGCCTTCCTGTAGCTGGGTTTCATCATCAGACCCTTCGAAACGCTGGGCATCCTCCTGGAGCATGTACCCAACACTGTGCTCAAACAGTTCGGGGGACTCCTCAGGAGGAGGACATGGTGGGTCTAGGGAAGGAGTGACTGATGATGAGTCTGACATTGATACCAGGGAAGAGGACGCTTTGGCAGCTGCTTTGCCAGTACCCTGAGCCTGGGTGAGAGAGGATGAGGAGGAGGAGGAGGGCTTGGTCATCCACTCTACCAAGTCTTCGGCATGATGTGGCTCAACATGTCCAGCTGCCGAAAAGAAGGACAAGCGTGTCCCATGGCCATGTGCTGATGACAATGCACCGCGTCCACGACCAGCACTGTTGTCCCCAGACACAGAGCCTGCTTGCCCTCTTTTATTGCCTCCTGACTGTCTGCCTCTCCTTGTTTGCCTTCCAGACATTCTAATAGATGGCCTGCAGGGAGATGGGAAAAAAGCAATAAGGGCTACCTTCAGGTGTCCTTCTCTGTCCCTTTACTTAAGGATTTCTAAATATGGTTGAGGATGATTGCTTTTGCACAGAATAGCACAACGACAATTTCCCTGACTGTCCAAAAAACAAGGATTTCAAAGATGGTTGATGAGGAATGCTTTAGCACACTATAGCACAAGGAGAATTTCTTTCACTGTCCTTCCATGTCCCTAGAAACAAGGATTATCACAGTGAAAGAAACTGACACTCTTCCTACCTATAGTTTTCTGTCCCTAGAAAAAATGTTTTTTTAAAGCACACTATAGCACAAGGAGAATTTCCCTCACTGTCCTTCCCTGTCCCTAGAAACAAGGATTATCACAGTGAAAGAAACTGACACTCTTCCTACCTATAGTTTTCTGTCCCTAGAAAAAATGTTTTTTTAAAGCACACTATAGCACAAGGAGAATTTCCCTCACTGTCCTTCCCTGTCCCTAGAAACAAGGATTATCACAGTGAAAGAAACTGACACTCTTCCTACCTATAGTTTTCTGTCCCTAGAAAAAATGTTTTTTTAAAGCACACTATAGCACAAGGAGAATTTCCCTCACTGTCCTTCCCTGTCCCTAGAAACAAGGATTCGCACAGTAAAACACACTGACACTCTCCCTACCTATAGTTTTCTGTCCCTAGAAAAAATGTTTTTTTAAAGCACACTATAGCACAAGGAGAATTTCCCTCACTGTCCTTCCCTGTCCCTAGAAACAAGGATTCGCACAGTAAAACACACTGACACTCTCCCTACCTATAGTTTTCTGTCCCTAGAAAAAATGTTTTTTTAAAGCACACTATAGCACAAGGAGAATTTCCCTCACTGTCCTTCCCTGTCCCTAGAAACAAGGATTTGCACAGTAAAACACACTGACACTCTCCCTACCTATAGTTTTCTGTCCCTAGAAAAAATGTTTTTTTAAAGCACACTATAGCACAAGGAGAATTTCCCTCACTGTCCTTCCCTGTCCCTAGAAACAAGGATTCGCACAGTAAAACACACTGACACTCTCCCTACATATAGTTTTCTGTCCCTAGAAAAAATTTTTTTTTAAAGCACACTATAGCACAAGGAGAATTTCCCTCACTGTCCTTCCCTGTCCCTAGAAACAAGGATTATCACAGTGAAAGAAACTGACACTCTTCCTACCTATAGTTTTCTGTCCCTAGAAAAAATGTTTTTTTAAAGCACACTATAGCACAAGGAGAATTTCCCTCACTGTCCTTCCCTGTCCCTAGAAACAAGGATTCGCACAGTAAAACATACTGACACTCTCCCTACCTATAGTTTTCTGTCCCTAGAAAAAATGTTTTTTTAAAGCACACTATAGCACAAGGAGAATTTCCCTCACTGTCCTTCCCTGTCCCTAGAAACAAGGATTCGCACAGTAAAACACACTGACACTCTCCCTACCTATAGTTTTCTGTCCCTAGAAAAAATGTTTTTTTAAAGCACACTATAGCACAAGGAGAATTTCCCTCACTGTCCTTCCCTGTCCCTAGAAACAAGGATTCGCACAGTAAAACACACTGACACTCTCCCTACCTATAGTTTTCTGTCCCTAGAAAAAATGTTTTTTTAAAGCACACTATAGCACAAGGAGAATTTCCCTCACTGTCCTTCCCTGTCCCTAGAAACAAGGATTCGCACAGTAAAACACACTGACACTCTCCCTACCTATAGTTTTCTGTCCCTAGAAAAAATGTTTTTTTAAAGCAGACTATAGCACAAGGAGAATTTCCCTCACTGTCCTTCCCTGTCCCTAGAAACAAGGATTCGCACAGTAAAACACACTGACACTCTCCCTACCTATAGTTTTCTGTCCCTAGAAAAAATGTTTTTTTAAAGCACACTATAGCACAAGGAGAATTTCCCTCACTGTCCTTCCCTGTCCCTAGAAACAAGGATTCGCACAGTAAAACACACTGACACTCTCCCTACCTATAGTTTTCTGTCCCTAGAAAAAATGTTTTTTTAAAGCACACTATAGCACAAGGAGAATTTCCCTCACTGTCCTTCCCTGTCCCTAGAAACAAGGATTCGCACAGTAAAACACACTGACACTCTCCCTACCTATAGTTTTCTGTCCCTAGAAAAAATGTTTTTTTAAAGCACACTATAGCACAAGGAGAATTTCCCTCACTGTCCTTCCCTGTCCCTAGAAACAAGGATTCGTACAGTAAAACACACTGACACTCTCCCTACCTATAGTTTTCTGTCCCTAGAAAAAATGTTTTTTTAAAGCACACTATAGCACAAGGAGAATTTCCCTCACTGTCCTTCCCTGTCCCTAGAAACAAGGATTCGCACAGTAAAACACACTGACACTCTCCCTACCTATAGTTTTCTGTCCCTAGAAAAAATGTTTTTTTAAAGCACACTATAGCACAAGGAGAATTTCCCTCACTGTCCTTCCCTGTCCCTAGAAACAAGGATTCGCACAGTAAAACACACTGACACTCTCCCTACCTATCCTTCTCTTTCCCTAAACTAAAGGAATCCAGGTTAAGCAAGAAAAAATAAATGTCACTGTCCCTGCCTATGCTTCTCTTTCCCTGCTCCGGAACACACTACACTAGGCCGCCGTGCTGGCGGCCTTTTATAGTGTGGGGCGTGTACTAAACACCCTCAGCAATAATTGGCCACAGGCATCCTGCCTGTGGCCAATCATTGCTCTCCTCGCTGCCGGCGCTGTGATTGGCCAAGTATGCGGGGTCACAGTGCATGCTTGGCCAATCACAGCGCCTGGATGACACTGCGATGGCGTAGTGCATTGTGGGCCGTTCGCGTCACTCGAATTAGGCGCGAACGGCCCAAATCGTTCGATCTTCGTCGAACGATCGAACAGCCGATGTTCGAGTCGAACGTATGTTCGACTCGAACACCGAGCTCATCCCTATGTCTGACCACCTGCCTTGGGGTAGACGTGACATTTGTGACATGGCTGAGGTGGGTCCAGGATGACCTGGCCTCAGAGGAAGTGGGTTGAATAATTCTAGCTATGAGACTGAGTACTGCAGTAAAAAGCTCTGGACTACAGCTGAATATTACAGCAAATGCTGGTTTTGTTCATTTATTTTTTATTGGGCTAGTTATATTCATCTTCTTGTTTTTGGCTGGAGCTCTGCATTAAAGTTTCAGTAAACCCACATCATAAAAAAACTATCAATAAATGGACATGCGGTTCATACTCTGTCACTATGAGATTTGTTTTCTGTATTCTGAAAAATACCTGATTGAACCTGCTGTTCTCTAACTCCACCTTCTGTTCATGTCCTCAATTCCAGGAATATTTTATACATATGCTCAAGTGCGCTCTGTCAGCTCGATAAAGAGAATGGGCAATTAAACAGCTCTCTGTAGCAGGGAGTCCATGTATGAAAGTTCAAATGCAGCACAAGGTGTGTTGGTGGTCACAGATAGGCTGACTGTGGATGGCTGCCGGCTCATAACAAGCTAGAAGGGGCTCTGTACACAGTAAAACACAAAAGAGAGCAGCGCCATCTAAGTGCAGCAATGTTAAAACATTTTTAATATAGGACAGACAATTTTGAACTCACAAGATCGTAGAGATCACAGCGCATGTAGGAAAGTATAAGAGGTTCATCCACTCCTGGGGGAAGGCGGTAGGCTCGCAGGTGGAGAGGCAGCTGATGTTCCCGGCTGTGCTGGTGGCTCCCAGCGCTTCCTGGTTCTCAGAATCTGCTCAGGGGCGGGTGGACACGTCACTTCCGGATGGAGAGGGCGTGGGGATGAGCGCACGTTCGGAGTATGCATGCTCCTTCATCAGGCAATCAGATTGCCTGATGAAGGAGCGCGCATGCTCTGAACATGCACTCCTCCCCACTCCCTCTCCATCCGGAAGTGACGTGTCCACCCGCCCCTGAGCAGATTCTGAGAACCAGGAAGCGCTGGGAGCCATCAGCACAGCCGGGAACATCAGCTGCCTCTCCACCTGCGAGCCTACCGCCTTCCCCCAGGAGTGTATGAACCTCTTATACTTTCCTACATGCGCTGTGATCATTATGATCTTGTGAGTTCCAAATTGTCTGTCCTATAATAAAAATGTTTTAACATTGCTGCACTTAGATGGCGCTGCTCTCTTTTGTGTTTTTTATGTCCTCAATTCAGCTAGGGATTTTGCAGCTGTGGTGGCAACTCTGCACATGCTCAGTTTTCAGTGGGTTTCTATGCAGAGCATTTCCTCCCTATCACATCTGAGCAGCCCATGTGACTATAGAGTCACACATGTGGGTGTATACACAGTGGTAAATGAAATCCCACTCCCTCTCTTCTCCTTCATGCCCACCGACCAGCTAAACACAATGGGGACATGTAGATTAATGGAGGCTTCACCCTCCTCTTATTCCAAGACACAGGCTGGAGGGGTGTGACACAGCCTGTGACTGGCAGAAATCCACCCACACCACGTTATTACCACAAAATAATAAAGATTTGATTTTTAAATATATATTTGTATGCCAATTTAAAACCGTTTATTGATATTAATCATTTATTTACTCTGTATTCCAGAGGCTGCTTTTTTTTTATTCTGAACATTTGATCAGCAACAGAGGACTAAAAGCTCCTCCTGCTTATGTTTCCCTGCAGACCGGCTGGGAGAGAGCTGGGACATGTGACAGCTATATATTGATTAGAAAAAAGGTACTTAGATTTTTTTATTTTTTTATTATTAAAATATGTACAGTGCCATCATCCACATACAGAATAAAAGGGACACTGTAAATGAAACAGTATGTGTTTTGTATCACTTTAAGTACACTTTATTCTTTATTTTAAACTCTCTACAACCTACTGATCACACAGCTATACCTGGAGCTATAGTGGCGGTTCCCTGAGCTGAGGACTTTTTCAAGAGTTTATCCATGGTAAAAATTCTGGGAATGGCTGGTATATTAGTATCAGCTACAAACAACCCCAGCACTCAACTGCTGATTTGCAAAAGGAAAAAAAAAGATTTATTCCATTTGATGATTTTGCAGAAATCATAAAAATGGAAGCTTAGCAGGCATCTGTAACACACAGCAGGGAGCTTGCGTGCTCAAGCCAATACCCCTGTGCTGTCAGATATTTGAAACCAGTTGTCTTTACAGAGTAATTAATTAATAATTAATAGATAGCACACATGACAATGTATTCCTTTGTACATTTAAATAGGGATGGAGAGTATCTAATGCAATCAGTGATGCTAATGGAATTACAAGCACTAGGTACAAATTGATAGAGTTCCAGCCATCACAGTATTGGTGGCTGTACATGCTATAAAAAAACGATTGATTTATTTTATGATCAATTCCTCCTGATAATCAATCTATAGTTTATAGCCCATTTAATCAATGTGCCACACACACACAAAGAATTGGATTTCAATGGATAGTTGGGAGATATGAACATACAGTAAGTAAGTCATTAACCATATCTCTGTTTCCACTATGTATTCTCATAATCTGATTGGTCAAAATACAATGAATTCATGGCCAAAGCATCTTATATTGGTAACACATACTTAGATTTTTCTTTTTTTTATCTGAATGATGTACCATTCAATTAAAATGATCATATCAACAAGCAATGGAATAGCCATAACTTCAGATGAATTTAGACTCAATTTAGATTGGATTTAATCAACCAGGGCAGAAAATGGATCAGCGGCACTGTGATACTTTATGCATGATTACAATTGTATTTCTAGCAGATTATGAGAATACATGGTGGAAATAGAATTGGAATCGATAATTTACAATTGTAAATTACGATCGCATCTTAACTAACGATCAAAGTCCACATGTATGGCATATTGATTGAATGGGCTATAGACTATACATCTGAGCAGCTCATGCGACTACAGAGTCACACGTATGGGTGTGTGGTAAATGAAAGCCCACTCCCCTCCTCCTCCATGCCCACTAACCCGATAAACACATTGAGGGTGGGATAGTCCATTAAGATTAACCACTTAACGACCGCCGCACGCAGATGTACGTCGACAACATGGCACCTGCAGGCAAATGGGCGTACCTGTACATCTCTTTAAATTTGCCGCCCAGCGGGCACGCGCCCGCCGCGTGCTTCGTGAGTGTGCTCGCGGCTCCCGGGAACTCGATGTTCCCGGGCGGCCCACGATTGCGGTCGGCAAAGGCAGAACAGGGGGATGCCTTTGTAAACAAGGCATTCCCCTATCCTAAAACAAAAAAAAATTGGCGCTTGGGATAAAAATGTGATAACAATTAAGCTGCAGCAGCTGCACCAAAAGTGCTAAACTTTAAACGTTAAAAACATATACAGTCAGGTCCATAAATATTGGGACATCGACACAATTCTAATCTTTTTGGCTCTATACACCACCACAATGAATTGGAAATGAAACGAACAAGATGTGCTTTAACTGCAGACTTTCAGCTTTAATTTGAGGGTATTTACGTCCAATCAGGTGAACAGTGTAGGAATTACAACAGTTTGTATATGTGCCTCCCACTTTTTAAGGGACCAAAAGTAATGGGACAATTGGCTGCTCAGCTGTTCCATGGCCAGGTGTGTGTTATTCCCTCATTATCCCATTTACAAGGAGCAGATAAAAGGTCCAGAGTTCATTTCAAGTGTGCTATTTGCATTTGGAATCTGTTGCTGTCAACTCTCAATATGAGATCCAAAGAGCTGTCACTATTAGTGAAGCAAGCCATCATTAGGCTGAAAAAACAAAACAAACCCATCAGAGAGATAGCAAAAACATTAGGTGTGGCCAAATCAACTGTTTGGAACATCCTTAAACAGAAAGAACGCACCGGTGAGCTCAGCAACACCAAAAGACCCGGAAGACCACGGAAAACAACTGTGGTGGATGACCGAAGAATTCTTTCCCTGGTGAAGAAAACACCCTTCACAACAGTTGGCCAGACGAACACTCTCCAGGAGGTAGGTGTATGTGTGTCAAAGTCAACAATTAAGAGAAGACTTCACCAGAGTGAATACAGAGGGTTCACCACAAGATGTAAACCATTGGTGAGCCTCAAAAACAGGAAGGCCAGATTAGAGTTTGCCAAACAACATCTAAAAAAGCCTTCACAGTTCTGGAACAACATCCTATGGACAGATGAGACCAAGATCAACTTGTACCAGAGTGATGGGAAGAGAAGAGTATGGAGAAGGAAAGGAACTGCTCATGATCCAAAGCATACCACCTCATCAGTGAAGCATGGTGGTGCTAGTGTCATGGCATGGGCATGTATGGCTGCCAATGGAACTGGTTCTCTTGTATTTATTAATGATGTGACTGCTGACAAAAGCAGCAGGATGAATTCTGAAGTGTTTCGGGCAATATTATCTGCTCATATTCAGCCAAATGCTTCAGAACTCATTGGACGGCGATTTACAGTGCAGATGGACAATGACCCGAAGCATACTGCGAAAGCAACCAAAGAGTTTTTTAAGGGAAAGAAGTGGAATGTTATGCAATGGCCAAGTCAATCACCTGACCTGAATCCGATTGAGCATGCATTTCACTTGCTGAAGACAAAACTGAAGGGAAAATGCCCCAAGAACCAGCAGGAACTGAAGACAGTTGCAGTAGAGGCCTGGCAGAGCATCACCAGGGATGAAACCCAGCATCTGGTGATGTCTATGCGTTCCAGACTTCAGGCTGTAATTGACTGCAAAGGATTTGCAACCAAGTATTAAAAAGTGAAAGTTTGATTTATGATTGTTAATCTGTCCCGTTACTGTTGGTCCCTTAAAAAGTGGGAGGCACATATACAAACTGTTGTAATTCCTACACCATTCACCTGATTTGGATGTAAATACCCTCAAATTAAAGCTGAAAGTCTGCAGTTAAAGCACATCTTGTTTGTTTCATTTCAAATCCATTGTGGTGGTGTATAGAGCCAAAAAGATTAGAATTGTGTCGATGTCCCAATATTTATGGACCGGACTGTATTTATAAATATATATTCCCCTATCCTGCCTAGTGACATGTCACTGATGACTGTTCCCCGTGTTCCCCGTGATCGGGAATGGTCATCAGTGATGTGTCACTCGTAGCCACGCCCCCTAACAGTAAGAATCACTCCCTAGTACTTAACCCCTTCATCGCCACCTACTGGTTAACCCCTTCACTACCAGTGTAATTTTTACAGTAATCAGTGCATTTTTATAGCACTGATCGCTGTAAAAATAACAATGGTCCCAAAAATGTGTCAAAAGTGTCCGATCTGTTCGCTATAAAATCGCAGTCACCATAAAAATCACAGATCGCCGACATTACTAGTAAAAAAAATAAAATATTAATAAAAATGCAATAAAACTACCCCCTATTTTGTAGATGCTACAACTTTTGCGCAAACCAATCAACAAACGCTTTTTGCGATTCTTTTTTTACCAAAAATATGTAGAAGAAGACGTATTGGTGTAAACTGAGGGAAAAAAAATTTTTTTATATATTTTTTGGGGATATTTATTATAGCAAAAAGTAAAAAATATTGAATTTTTTTCAAAATTGTCGCTCTATTTTTGTTTATAGCGCAAAAAATTAAAACCGCAGAGGTGATCAAATACCACCAAAAGAAAGCTCTATTTGTGGGGAAAAAAAGGACGTCAATTTTGTTTGGGTGCTACATAGCACGACCACGCAATTGTCAGTTAAAGCGACGCAGTGCCGAATCACAAAAAGTGGCCTGGTCTTTGGCCAGCGAAATGGTTTGGGGCTGAAGCGGTTAATGGAGGCTTCACTTCCTTTTAATTCTAAGACATAGGCTGGAAGGGTCGTGACACAGCCTGTGATTGGCAGAAATCCGCCCACACCATGTTGCTGCCAAAAAATAATAAAGATTTGATTTCAAATATATGTTTGTATGGTAATTAAAAACAATTTAATGATATTAATAATTTATTTTTATTCTGTATTCCAAATGCTGATTTTTTTATTTTATTTTTGACCAACAGCAGAGGACTAGATGCTCCTCCTGATTATGTTTCCTAGCAGCAGGCTGAGAAAGAGCTGCAGTGTTATCATCCACCTACAGGAAATAGAAGGCACAATGTAAATAAACAGTGTGTGATTAGTATCACTTAAAGAAAAAAGCCTTCTGTAAACAGGGTCCCCCAGCCCCCCTTATACTTACCGGAGCCTGAATTCCATCCAGAGCTGTGCCAGAGAGTGGAGGCTCTCTCCTCCAAAGACAGAGAGGCAGCAGTGGGTGCCATTGGGTCACATCCAGAGATGAGGGAGCGGGAGATGGGGCTGAGCCGTGCTGTTTGTGTCTATGGACGAGGGCAGCGTGGCTTGGGACTGAGCCCACACAAGTGCCCCCATAGAAAGCAGCTTCCTATGGTGGGTACTGGCCAAAGGGAAGGCGCTAGAAGAGGCAGCAGGGGAACAGGGGGATTGGGGCTGCTCTATGCAAAACCATTGAACAGAACAGGTAAGTATGACATGATTGTTATTTTAAAAATCCAAATATTTTGAATCACTTTAAAGAGTATGTAAAACCAACATTTCATATTTCTGATATGTGCCTGCTGTACCATGTACAGTATTTGTAGGAAAAAGTATCCTGTTCTCTTTGTATTGCTTCCTTTGTGTGTAATCCCTGGTTTTCCTGCCAGTCCCTCTGCTTTCCTATTATAAACTGATCACACTAAGCAGGAGAACACAGAGTGGTCAGTTCTCTAGTTATGCTGGGAACTCAGTGTACTCTCCTCCAATGATCAGACTTGTCCTGACACACCCTGCACAGCCTTTCACTGAGAAGATAAGTGTTCTGCTGTCCCCCCCCCCCCCCCCCCCAGCTCAGCTGCTGCTGAGAACAAAGGGTATGTAATCACTTATAAAAAATGTAAAAGGGTATTTATATAATTTCTTATAACACAAATGTTTTGCCTTTCATTTCTATTTTAAACTGAATGGGTTGTTTAACAAGGTAATTGTTTACAATCACTTTAACCGCTTGCCGACCGCCTCCTGTACATTTACGTTGGCAGAATGGCACGGACAGGCATATTAATGTACCTGTATGTTCCCTTTAAATGCCTGTCTGTGTGGTCGTGCGCGCGCCGCCGGCGGCGCGCTCGCGACCCTGCCGCCATCCCTGTGAGTTGGACCGTGGGTCCCGCGGACTCGATCGCCGCGGGTTTCCCCGTGATCGTCTCACGGAGGTATAGAGCGGGGTGATGCTTGTGTAAACAAGCATCTCCCGACTCTGCCTAGTGACAATGACACGGATCTCGGCTCCGTGTACTCGGAGCGGAGATCGGTGTCATGTGACACAGAGCCCATCCCCCCTACAGTAAGAAACACTATGCAGGGAATACCTAACCCCTACAGCGCCACCTAGTGGTTAAACCCTTCACTGCCAGTGTCATTTTCACAGTAACCAGTGCATTTTTATAGCACTGATCGCTGTGAAAATGACAATGGTCCCAAAAATGTGCCAAAAGTGTCAGATGTATCCGCCATAATGTCGCAGTCACGAAAAAAATTGCTGATCGCCGCCATTATTAGTAAAAAAAAAATTGATAAAAATGCCATAAAACTATCCCCTTTACCAAAAATATGTAGAAGAATACGTATCGGCCGAAACTGAGGGAAAAATTTTTTTTTATATATTTTTGGGGGATATTTATTATAGCAAAAAGTAAAAAATATAGAATTTTTTTTCAAAATTGTCGCTCTATTTTTGTTTATAGCCCAAAAAATAAAAACCGCAGAGGAGATCAAATACCACCAAAAGAAAGGTCTATTTGTGGGAAGAAAAGGACGTCAATTTTGTTTGGGAGCCACGTCCCACCACTGCACAATTGTCAGTTAAAGCGACGCAGTGTCGAATCGCAAAAAGGGGCCTGGTCTTTAACCAGCCAAAATGGTCCGGGGCTGAAGTGGTTAAATATGTAAAAGATACATTGTCATGTGTGCTATCTGTTACAGTACCTAATAAGTAAAGTGGTTCTAACAAGGCTTAAAGGAGTTTCAGTGTTTTTTGTGTTTATTAAAGGTCAGCAACTATAAAAAGTTTGGCCACCCGAACCCTCACTTCTCTCCCTCGCCTCTACCTGGTGCCAGCATCACAAGTGTGGGCACCCAGCTGTGACAGCTTGCGCCACCTTAAAGTGATACTAAAGGATCACATTAAAAATGTTTTAAATAACAAACATGCCATACTTACTTCCACTGTGCAGTTTGTTTTGCACAGTGTGGCCCCGATCGTCCTCTTCTGGGGTTCCTCTGCGGCTCCTCCCCGCATTAGTTAACCCCCTAGGACAGGGGTCTCCAAACTGCGGCCCGAGGGCTGGATGCGGCCCTTTGCTAGCCTTTATCCGACCCTGGGGCACTATTCTTCCATATGATATGAGGTACTATTTCTCCCACTGACACCAACAATGGGGCATTATTTTTTCCACTGACAGCAAAAATGGGGCACTTCTTCTTTCACTGATACCAGTGATAGAGCACTACTCCTCCTCCTATTGATCACTAATATTGAGAACATGTTTACCTTTACTGATGTTGGGTCGAGGACATTTTCTGCCCCCAGTGGCCACAATCCGGCCCCCTTAAAGTCTGAAGGACAGAAAACTGGCCCTTTGTTTGAAAAGTTTGGAGACCCCTGCCCTAGGAGAAGTGCAAATGGGTTACCTTGTGGGCAATCTCCCGAGTCCATCATTCAGCATCCATAGCATAGAATGCAGGACTCAGCCCCGCCCCCCGGCAGCCATGTCATTGGATTTGATTGACAGCAGCGGGAGCCACTGGCTGCGCTGCTATCAATCTATCCAATGAAGAGCCGAGAACCCCGGGCAGAGAGACTGCGCGTTCTCGGCGTGGGACATTCCAGGGCTCAGGTGAGTAAAACGGGGGGGGGGGGGGGCTGTGGGGCCACTGACTGACAGAAGTTTTTTCACCTTAATGGATAGGATGCATGAAGTCTCATTTTTTTTTTTTATATAATAACAAACATGTTATACAGGCATACCCCGCTTTACGGACACTCACTTTACGTACACTCGCGAGTACGGACATACCCGCGAGTGTACATAAAGTGCCTCACAAGACAAACATTCCTGCACCATCAGCCGCAGTAGAAGGAACTTAAGCTCTGAGCATGTAGCCTACCCTATTCCAGTGTGCTCTTCCTGTTTCCTGGCCGCCGCCCCACCTCCTGTGCACAGCGCGATGTCTGGGGGATGGATTGGAGTGGGCCCCCCCTTGCATCAGATGAGCCTAATTACATGTGAGTGTTTCCCTGACACCCCCACTACAGCCCCTGACGCCCCATAACAGCCCCTGGCACCCCCACTACAGCCCCTGACTCCCTCACTACAGCCTAGAAGTGAAAAAATGTATTGCTTCACTTTAAGTACATTTTCGTTTTACATACATGCTCTGGTCCCGTTGTGTACTTAAAAGTGGGGTATGCCTGTACTTACCCGCTCTGTTGCAGTGGATTGGCACAGAGCAGCCTGGATCCTCCTCTTCTTTGCTCCTGGCCCCTCCCTCCTGTTGAGTGCCCCCACAGCAAGCAGCTTGCTATGGGGGCACCCAAGCCTAACTGCAGTTCCGTGTGTCCATTTAGACACAGAGCTGCGATTCATCCCGCCCCCTCTCCTGATTGGCTAACTGCCTTTGATTGATGCTGCTGTGACCAGGAGGGAGTGTCCTGGACAGCCGAGATACTTGTGGACATCGCTGGAAGAAGATCAAGCTCAGATAAGTCTTAGGGGGGCATTATCTATGCAAAGAATGCATCAAAATAAAAAAAAAACGTCTGACTTTATAACCACTTTAAAGCGGAACTTCCACAACAAGAAATATACAATAAGAGTGTAGCACTGGATAATGGTTAATATAAACCTATTTAACTCAATAGTGATAGTGAAAGTGAATCAAAAATAGAACAAATAATAAATGTCACAAAAGTACTAAATAGTCCATAAATCATAACACATTCCTTGCAAACGTGAAGTGAAAGTTCAAGAATGAAAATCCAGTAAGATTTGCAGTGTATGGGCAAGGATGTAGTCATCCAGAGTAGAAATGAAGGCTTACCAAAAAGCCTGCGACCGCGCTTGTTCAGGGGGATCAAACAAGGCTCAGTAGAGTGAAGGTCCTCACTGAAGCGTTGGGAACTCCTTCCGCGACCCATCAACCAGCGAATGATGAATCCGCGATCACAGGTGCACAACCAGGAGGCAATCCAACCACTTCAGTAGATATCTCATTCCTGTGTGGTGTGACATGGAGAACATCCTATGCTGTCCCTATGATGGCCATGTGTTCAGGATGGAGACTGAGAAGCTGTTCAACATGCTGGAAACAAATCTAAAATGTTTGAAAACAGGAAACACATTCCAGGGACAGGAAGTGGCATGGGACACTGTCTGTGACTGGCCGGAGCGGCGATGACATCACTCCCGCGCATGCTCGCGGAATGACACGATCCCTGCGCATGCGCACATTTCTGGCACTTTCCGGCAGGCTCCCATTCAAGAGCCGGTACGCTCAGTGCGCCTGCGCCGTTGTCTACGGCGCGCATGCACCGTAGACATCGGTGCCCGCTTTTCTGCAAATATCTCCTTATCTATTCCCCGGACACCTCCTTAGATATTGCAAGCACCTACAGGTAAGCCTTAATGTCGGCTTACCTCTAGGTGCAAGTATGCTATGAGGGTATACAACCGCTTTAAATTCAAAATACTAACAATAACTTACAAAGCCTTCCACAACTCTGCCCCCAGCTACATCACTAACCTAGTTTCAAAATACCAACCAAATGGTTCTCTTTGTTCCTCTGAAGGCCTGTTGCTCTCTAGATCCCTTGTCACCTCCAGGACTTTTCCTGAGCCTCTCCCATCCTTTGGAATTACCTACCCCAATCTGTCTGGCTATCTCCTACTCTGTTCACTTTTAGGCGATCCCTGAAAACGTTTCTCTTCAGAAAAGCCTATCCTGCCTCCACTTTACAACTGTACTTTTATTTTCTCCATCAGCTCATCCCCCACAGTTATTACCTTTTTGTATCACTTGACCCTCCCTCTTAGATTGTAAGCTCTAACGAGCAGGGCCTTCTGATTCCTCCTGTATTGAATTGTATTGTAACTGTACTGTTTGCCCTAACATTGTGAAGCACTGTGCAACTGTTGGCACTATATAAATCCTATATAATAATAATCCTTCTAATAATAATATTTAGAATCACCTTAAAGCGGAGTTCCAGGCAAAAATTTAACTCTGTTTTAAAAGCATACCCCACCCCCCGCTTGTTCTTGGATATATATATATATATATTTTTCATACCTTTTTGGTATGTTTTCTTCTGGACTTCCGTCCCATGGTGCTGCGGTGAGGTACGTAACTTCTGTGTTTTTTTGTGCCCCCCCCCCCCCCCATCGCCTGCTGGGACCTGTGTGTGTCTCAGAAGACGATGGGACCATTGAGAAAACGTCACGTGACTTGCGCAGTAGGAAAAAGGTTATTGGACGGGTCGGCTTCGGGTGACGACATCACGGGCTCCCTGGACAGGTAAGTGTCCTAATATTAAAAGTCAGCAGCTGCATTTATAGCTGCTGACTTTTCTTTTTTTTTGTCACCCAGGCTGGAACTCCGCTTTAAAGCGAAGCTCCAGGCTCCTTCAGAAAAAAATCAAAAGTCAGCAGCTACAAATACTGTATAATAATATTCAGACATTTGCCTGTCCACAAAATCCAGCAATGTCGGCTGTCGGGTGTCGTCGCCACCACCTCCAATAAGGGAAACTAGAGCTGCACGATTATCGTTATCGCGATTTTTTTCCCGTTGCGATCTTGACAAAGTATTTCCTGATCTTTCTATGCAGAGAATTCTCTCTGCTCTGCTGAAGCCACAGCTGTAAAATATAGGCAGTCTGCCAAGTATCAGAACATTCTTTATCAGTGGAACTTCAAGTCTAAACATTGTAACAATTTGTCTTTTTTTTTTTACATTAAACATAGTTTTTATTGAACAATTTGTCTTTTACATCAAAGGAATAGACTTCTGTATGTAAATTAGGAAAGTTTAACCACTTAAACACCAAACCTTTTTCTGACATTTGTTGGTTTCAAGTTTGAAATCATTTTTTTTTGCTAGAAAATGACTTAGAACCCCCAAACATCATATATATATATATATATATATATATATATATATATATATATATATATATATATATTTTTGTAGCAACCCTAGACAATAAAATGGTGGTTGTTGTAATATTTTATATCACACTGTATTTGCGCAGCGGTCTTTCAAATGCAATTTTTTGGGAAAAAATTACTTTAATGAATTAAACAAAAAAAATGAACCAGTAAAGTTAAAGTTTTTTTGTATAATTGTGAAAGATTTTATGCCGCGAGAATCGTGATCTTTATTCTAAGCAAAAAAATTTGAGATTCTCATTTTGGCCAGAATCGCGCAGCTCTAATGCCGCGTGTACACACGGTCGGAATTTCCGATGGAAAAAGTCCAATGGGAGCTTTTCGTCAGATATTCCGACCCTGTGTATGCCCCATCTGACTTTTTCTGTCGGAATTTCCTATGGACTTAGATAGAGAGCAGGTTCTCTATTTTTCCGCCGGAAAAAAATTCGGAAAATCCGTTCATCTGTATGCAATTCCGACGCACTAAAAACCACGCATGCTCAGAATGAAGTCAACGCATGCTCGGAAGCATTGAACTTAATTTTCTCGGCTCGCAATAGTGTTGTACGTCACCGCGTTCTTGACGGTCGGAATTTGGTGTGACCGTGTGTATGCAAGCCAAGCTTGAGCGGAATTCCGTTGGAAAAACCATCCGATTATTTTCCAACGGAAAATCCGTTCGTGTGTATGCGGCATTAGGGAAACTGGCAGTGAAGCCTTGCAGCTTTGCAGCCGGTTCCCTACTGCGCAAAGCGTGCTGTGCTTTGTGAATGGCCTGGCGGCGAGGGAAGGAGGAGGGGGGGAGAACTTCCTATTGACTTCGCCGGAAGCGAAACCAGGTACCCCCCCCTGGAAAGGTGCCAAATGTGACAAACAAGCGGAGCTTCCCCTTTTGGCAACTAGTTCTCCTGTTTATCCTATCGGAAATAAAGTGTTTGGAAAATAAATCAATTATTTATCTAAGCGTACATGGTACCCATTAGTGCTGCCCATCGATGAAAACGATTGACCATTTCCCACTGTTGCCGACTGACTCAGTTTGATTGGGAATTTACGCCTTTTGGATTATTAGGGAAAAATGGGGATTAGCGCTCTCCAAGCCTCTGATTCTGTGAGTGCTCCCGCCCTACTGTGAACACACAGGTGCAGGCTCTGCACAATTTAGCAAGAGAAAAAAAGATTTTCTGGACTGCCGCACTCCGTAAAAGACGTTCTTTAATGAAAAATAAAATCCACAGCACAGCATACAGAACTATAGCCATAGGGCTATGAGTAAGCATCCTGTGATGTGAAACGCGTTAGCCTTGTCCCTGTTTTCATTTTAAGTTCTGTATGCTGTGCTGTGAATTTTATTTTTCATTAAAGAACGTCTTTTACGGAGTGCGGCAGTCCAGAAAATCTTTTTTTCTTTTGGATTATTCGCTCATATCGATCGGATAATAAAATTGAAGCGTGTATGGCCACCAGTGGCGGCTGGTGCTCAAAATTTTTGGGGGGGCGCAAACAAACTGAAAAAAAAAAACATCAATTGCCGCCACTGTGCCCATTAAACGCAGCCACTGTGCCCAAACGCCACTAGTTTGTCCCCAAATGCAGCCAGTTTGTCCCCATATACAGCCAGTTTGTCCCCATATGCAGCCAGTTTCCCCCAAAATACAGCCAGTTTCCCCCCAAATTACAGCCAGTTTGTCCCCCATAAT
This sequence comes from Rana muscosa, assembly GCA_029206835.1. Taxonomy (NCBI): domain Eukaryota; kingdom Metazoa; phylum Chordata; class Amphibia; order Anura; family Ranidae; genus Rana; species Rana muscosa. Next base: position 975,323,797 of record CM055116.1, on the reverse strand, counting down.
ACAGCCAGTTTGTCCCCATAATACAGACAGTTTGTCCCCAATAATACAGCCAGTTTGTCCCCCATATACAGCCAGTTTGTCCCCCATATACAGCCAGTTTGCCCCATAATACAGCCAGTTTCCCCCATATACAGCCAGTTTGCCCCCATATACAGCCAGTTTCCCCCATAATACAGCCAGTTTCCCCCATAATACAGCCAGTCTCCCCCATAATACAGCCAGTTTCCCCCATAATACAGCCAGTTTGTCCCCATAATACAGCCAGTTTCCCCATATACAGCCAGTTTCCCCCATAATACAGCCAGTTTCCCCTATAATACAGCCAGTTTCCCCCATAATACAGCCAGTCTCCCCCATATACAGCCAGTTTCCCCCATATACAGCCAGTTTGTCCCCATAATACAGCCAGTTTCCCCCATAATACAACCTGTTTCCCCATATACAGCCAGTTTCCCCCATAATACAGCCAGTTTCCCCTATAATACAGCCAGTTTCCCCCATAATACAGCCAGTCTCCCCCATATACAGCCAGTTTCCCCCATATACAGCCAGTTTCCCCCATAATACAGCCAGTTTCCCCCATATACAGCCAGTTTCCCCCATATACAGCCAGTTTGTCCCCTTAATACAGCCAGTTTCCCCCATATACAGCCAGTTTCCCCCATATACAGCCAGTTTGTCCCCATAATACAGCCAGTTTGTCCCCCAAATTCAGCCAAGGCTAGGAAGGGCTACAAGGGTCCAGTCTGTGTTCAGTAGACAGGAGCAGCCATATTATTGGAGGAGGAAAGTTGTTTTTTCTTCCCTAACTCCAGAACACATACACAGCAGCAGCAGCAGCAGCAGCCAGCTCTCACCTACACAGCAGCCCAGGGTCCTCCTGCCAGGTGCGCGTGCATGCTCCTTCCCCCAGAGCTCCGCCCCCTCCTCCCATCCGCGTCCAAGGCTCCCTTGATTGACAGGCAAGATGTCGGTGCAGAGAGAGGATGCAGCAGCAGCAGCAACACAGGCTACAGCAGCAGCAGGCACCGGCTACAGCACACTCATGCAGCGATCACCCTAAGGGCCGACACATGCAGCCTCTAGTCTGTTCTTAATAAAAGGGGGCCACCTCCAGCCAGCACCCCCTGACAAGTGATCGCCTCCGATCTGGAGGCTTTGCAGGCAGATCCCACACGCTGTGTGTACGCATACATCTCCTTGTTGGCCCCATCCTCAGCACCGCTGCTGCCTGGTGTTGTAGAATCAGGGGGGGGTGGGGGGGTGGGGGGTAGGGGGACTCTAATGGAGGCAGCCTGAAGAGTGAGCCGAGGCTGGAGCTGATACATCCTTCTTCTACCTAGGCTGCCCCCCCCCCCTCCTTCTATGCACCTGTGCTGAACACTGGGGGGAATTGTCGGGGTGGGGTGGACTAGTGGGAGAAGGTTAGAGTAGGGCTACTCATCCCTCTTTTTATATATACACATATATATATATATATTTCATTTTTTTTTTCTTTGACTCTTCTTGTTATTTGGGGGGGTGGGGGGAGGGTAGAAAAAGGGTGTCTGCAGAGCAAAGTGGAGAAATGGATGAAGAAAATGTAGCCGGCAGCGACGATCAGCCCCTGAGTTTGCAGAAAGCCCTGCAGCAGTGCGAGTTGGTCCAGAACATGATCGACATCAGCATCTCCAACCTGGAGGGGCTCAGGACCAAGTGTGCCACTTCCAACGACTTGACACAGAAGGAGATCAGGACATTGGAGGTAGGTGACCAGCACCTCATTGTGCCATCTGATCCATTGCCATCTGATTGCTTTTATTCCCATTCCGACCCCCACCACCACGATCCATGCTGCCAGTGGGTTTGTTTATATCCCCAGCTTGGTGTGCAGTGCCATAAATGAAGCAGCTGCAGTGAGATGGAGTGAGCCTGCGCATTCTGCAGGTGGTCGCAAAGGTGCTTCTATGGAACAGACTGTGCACTGTGCTTCTACACCCCCCCCCCCCCCCCCCATCCATCCTCCTTCATCTTCCCCAACCCACACCTTTCACACATTCTTGCTGAATTGTTACAGATAGATGCCAAGAGTCTTCCATTGCTGGTGTATGATGGCCCCAGCCACTAACCAGGACCACAGCAGAACCTGGCCCAGCTAGGCCCATTATTCCACATACCTGACCTCTCTTATCTAGGCATTGCATGAGGCTTACTATCATATATACCGATCATATAGATTCAGATATTAAAGAGAACCTCAATAGCATCTTCCCTGATCATTCCGTTTTCCTAATCAATGTTATATATCTGGTATCTAGGCATTGCATGAGGCTTATCATCATATATACCGATCATATAGATTCCAATATTAAAGAGAACCTCAATAGCATCTTCCCTGATCATTCCGTTTTCCTAATCAATGTTATATATCTGTTTTTAGGCATTGCAGGAGGCTTACCATCATATATACCGATCATATAGATTCAGATAATAAAGGGAACCTCAATAGTATCTTCCCTGATCATTCAGTTTTCCTAATCAATGTTATATATCTGTTATTTAGGCATTGCATGAGGCTTCCCATCATATATGCCTAGCATATAGATCCCGATATTAAAGAGAACCTCAATAGCATCTTCCCTGATCAATAAGTTTTCCTAATCAATGTTATATATCTGTTATCTAGGAATTACATGAGGCTTACTATCATATATACCTATCATATAGATTCCAATATTAAAGGGAACCTCAATAGCATCTTCCCTGATCAATAAGTTTTCCTAATCAATGTTATATATCTGTTATTTAGGCATTGCATGAGGCTTCCCATCATATATACCTATCATATAGATTCCAATATTAAAGGAAACCTCAATAGATTCTTCCCTGATCATTCAGTTTTCCTAATCAGTATTATATATCTGTTTTTAGGCATTGCATGAGGCTTACCATCATATATACCTATCATATAGATTTAGATATTAAAGGGAACCTCAATAGCATTTTTCCCGATCAATAAGTTTTCCTAATCAATGTTATATATCTATTATCTAGGCATTGCAGGAGGCTTACCATCATATTATATATATTCCATCTATTATCTAGGCATTGCAGGAGACTTTCCATCATATATACCTATCATATAGATTCAGATATTAAAGGGAACCTCAATAGCATCTTCCCTGATCAATAAGTTTTCCTAATCAATGTTATATATCTATTATCTAGGCATTGCAGGAAGCTTACCATCATATCATATAGATTCCAATATTAAAGGGAACCTCAATAGATTCTTCCCTGATCATTCAGCTTTCCTAATCAATGTTATATATCTGTTATTTAGGCATTGTCTGAGGCTTACCATCATATATACCTATCGTATAGTTTCAAATATTAGAGGGAGCCTCAATAACATTTTTTCCTAACAATTTTCCTAAGCAATGTTCCCTGTTCTAAGCACATAGACCAGTGATGGTGAACCTTGGCACCCCAGATGTTTTGGAACTACATTTCCCGTGATGCTCATGCACTCTGTAGAGTATGATGGGCATCATGGGAAATGTAGTTCCAAAACATCACTGACATAGACCATCAGAGCACGTTGTGGACAGGCGTAAATTAACATGACATAATGTTCTTGCACACGATTGATATTCTGTAGGCTGCATATACATATATAGGACTACATGGATTTGATATCATGTCAGGTGCTATCAGATTGTGTTTTGCATACATGATATTTTCACATGCTGGGTTTTCGGTACAATCTTTTTTTTATTGAGATTTTTGGAAGAAATGAAAAACGATTATAATAATCCCACGCAGGGGATGTGTACAAATAAGCATGACAGAGCACAGCTTATGCACATTACATGCTGGGTTTTCAATCCCCAGTTCTTAAATTTGGAGGCTTCAGTAGTATAAGGCAGGGGTCACCAAACGTTCTAAGCAAGGGGCCGGTTTAGTGTCCTTCAGGCTTTAGGGAGGGGGAACTGTGGCCATCGGGGGTAGAAAGTGCTCCAGCATTGGTGCCCCATCATTGGTTGTAATGGGAGGAATAGTGTCCCATCATTGGTTGTAATGGGAGGTATAGTGCCCCATTGATTGTGTCAGTAGGGGGAATGGTGCCCTTTTATTGGAATAGTGCCCAAAGGGCCACATAAAGGCAAGAAAAGGGCCACATCTGGCCCTGGGGCCACAGTTTGAGGACCACTTGCAAAAGGGATAAATAGTTTTTAGGGATAGATTCTATACCAAAGACCTAGGTGTAAATAGCATGGTCTAGTGCTGTGGTCTCCAAACTGCGGCCCTGGGGCCGGATGCGGCCCTAATGATGGGGCATTATTGCTTTCCAATGATACCAATGATGGGGTATTATTCCATGGTGGGACACTATTCTCTCACTAACACCAATGATGGGACACTATTCTCTCACTGATACCAATGATGGGCCACTATTCTCTCACTAACACCAATGATGGGACACTATTCTCTCACTAACACCAATGATGGGACACTATTCTCTCACTAACACCAATGATGGGCCACTATTCTCTCACTAACACCAATGATGGGACACTATTCTCTCACTGATACCAATGATGGGCCACTATTCTCTCACTAACACCAATGATGGGACACTATTCTCTCACTAACACCAATGATGGGACACTATTCTCTCACTAACACCAATGATGGGACACTATTCTCTCACTAACACCAATGATGGGACACTATTCCTCTCATTGACATCAATGATGTGACACTATTACTCTCACTGACATCAATGACGGGACACTATTCTTCCCACTGACATCCGTGATGAGAAACTATTCCTCCCACTGGCACCAATGATGGGACACTATTCCTCCCACTGACACCAATGATGGGACACTATTCCTCCCACTGACATCAATGATGGGACACTATTCCTCCCACTGACACCAATGATGGGACACTATTCCTCCCACTGACACCAATGATGGGACACTATTCCTCTCACTGACACCAGTGATGAGACACTATTGCTCTCACAGACATCAGTGATGGGACACTATTCTTCTCACTAACACCAATGATGAGACACTATTGCTCTCACAGACATCAATGATGGGACACTATTCTCTCACTGACACCAATGGTGGGACACTATTCTCTCACTGACACCAATGATGGGACACTATTCTCTCACTGACACCAATGGTGGGCCACTATTCTCTCACTAACACCAATGATGGGACACTATTCTCTCACTGACACCAGCGATGGGACACTATTGCTCTCACAGATATCAATGAAGGGACACTATTCTCTCACTGACACCAATGATGGGGCACTATTTCTCTCACTGACACCAATGATGGGACACTATTCCTCTCACTGACATCAGTGATGGGGCTCTATTCCTCCAACTGACACCAATGATGGGACACTATTCCTCCAACTGACACCAATGATGGGACACTATTCCTCTCACTGACATCAGTGATGGGCCACAATTCCTCCAACTGACACCAATGATGGGACACTATTTATCTAATAACAAAACTAGGGCACTGATGTCAGGACATTTTCTGCTCAAACTGGCCACAGTCATGGCGGTCTGAAAGGCAGTAAACTGGCCCTTTGTTCAGAAAGTTTGGAGACCCCTGCTATAATGTGCTGATTTTCTTAACTAATGGTTTAAGCTGGCCATACCCTATACAATTTTCTTGTTCAATTTCCTTTAGATTTACCTTCAACTATATAGTGCAAGGTCCTGCCTGATTGCATACAGCTTGAAAGTGTTTAGGTCATAATCTAAGGGCTTGTTATTGGTCATTACTAGAATATTTAGATCCCTGGAAGGTCCCAGTATATTTTATGATTTTGGTAAATCCAGAGGAAAATTGTACAAGAAAATTGTATAATGTATGGCCAGCTCAAGGCTCATACACACAATGAGAATATCGGATGAATGATCGTCTGTTTTTTTTTTTTGCCTGCTAGTCTCATATCGAAAGTGAAGAGGTCAGTAAAGTTATGAAAATTCTCGTACGGCAGAATACAACTTCAGGAGTGATGCAATGTATTGTATCGTATTGTAATGTATTCTTTCATTTCCGAGCACGCATGGTCTTCTAAATTTTCTGATGAATACTGTACTGATTAAATGAAATCCATACATTCTGGTATCCTACAAGAAAATTTTTCGTGTTTGTCCCTTCGGATAATTTGCATGAACTGTCATGATCGGCTCTCGAAAGCTGTGTACCAATGATCAAATTATCATATGATCGCTTTGAAAGCGGTATTTTTCATCTGATCGTGTGTACGAGGCGTTAGAGGCAGATTCAGAATATTTTCTCTATTTTAATGCAGTAAAAATGAAAGTATATCATTTGCTCCCCTTTGGTCTGTTAAATATATAATGGAGCTCTTGTTCACACTACACACCGCATGTGATTCGCACAGGAATCGCACCGTACCGCCCATTCGTTTTGAATGGCTCAAATCGCACCGCATCAAAAATTGGGGGCAGCTTTTTTTTTTGTTCGCACTGCAACTGGATCGGGTGGGTGTTTACAGCCATGCGATCTGGTTCAGGTAATCACACTGCATTTTCCGACCTGCTTTTGGGGTGTCGTTAACTTTTATTTGACACCCGCAGCAGATCGCATGAACACAGTGCGATTGCTATGTGGTGCTGGAAACACACAAGAATCAATGTGTTTCCCGCACCACATCAGTGCGAACCAGGGCTGAAAGTTTTTTTTTTACATCTGTTCAACAAGCGCAAAGAAAAAAGCTGTTTATCCAGCTAGAAATCTGGTCAGCTGATAACCTCCTGTACTCTCTGCCTATAGATTGTTATCGGTTAGCATTGTTCCTTGCTATCTCTGTTTACTTCAAAACACCTGCCCCTGTTATGGAGAAGAAAGTAGACCTAACACAGTATTATGGAATCCTTAAGCCCTGTACACACGATCAGATTTCCTATGGATTCTAATCCGATGGATTTTTCCATCAGAAATCCAATGAAGCTGACTTCCATCAGTCTTGCCTACACACCATCAGTCAAAAATCCGACCATCCCAAACGCGGTGACGTAAAACACTCCGACAAGCCGAGAAAAATTAAGTTCAATGCTTCTGAGCATGCGTCGACTTGATTCTGAGCATGCGTGGGTTTTTTCTCCGATGGAGTTCCACACAGACGATCGGATTTTGCTATCGTTTTTTTTCCCATCGGATAAATTTAAAACATGTTCTATTTTTGCACACCGATGGAAAAAAGACCGATGGGGCCCATACACGATTGGTTCGTCCGATGAAAACAGTCCATCGGACTGTTTTCGTCGGTAAAACCGATCGTGTGTACACGGCTTAACACTCTCTGCCCTCGGGAGACAGTGCTGATCAGTACGGTTGGCACCCTAGGACAGAAAGTAAGTTAATTGTAGGATTACCAGATTAAACTAAAAAGGGGAAAAATTTGGAAAAAATAAAGCTAATGCAGCCACCAAATCTAAGGACTGGTAAGCTGCAATACTATCAATTTTTGTTCTTGGTTTTAGATGCACATTAATAAAACCAGAGACGGCTCTCTAATTAGGCAAATTAGGCGGTCGCCTAAGGCCTCTCACTCACATAGGCCTCGCGGCCGCCTAATTTGCCTGTGATCAATACTAATGTCGGTGTCATCGGATCTCTCTATTACCCCTCTCTCTTTCTCACCTCCCCCTCTCTCCCCCCTCTTGCATTGGCTGAATATGTCTGATGGGTTAGGAGGGTGCCCTGGAAGTGGTGCTGATCATCTGTGTGCTAGATCCGTGCATTTTCTGCAGCCATTTTTCTTGCTTGAATTATTTTTCCCATTATGGGTGTGAGTGGGGCCTCATGTCTAAGTTTTGCCTAAGGCCTCACAAAGCCTAGAGCCGCCTCTGAATAAAACACATACACATGCTAAGGCATCATCTTACAAAAAGGTTTTTTCGTTTTTCTGCAACAAATGTAGCGGTATCGTAAAAATGTTATCCTGCTTCAGGAATAGGTGCCTAAATTCTAACATCATCGATCATAATACAGCTTCTACCTTTGCAGCATCTATTGATAAGTGCCCTGAGTAAAGTGAATATAATGGCAAAAGTGCTTACCTAAAGGGAAACTTCACCTGGCTATGAGAAAAATAAAAGTCAACAGCCACAGGCCTTTTATTTGCTGACTTTTTGGAAGGCACATGAAGTCCAATGCTGTCTTTCATGGACCCGGTTCTTCACAGGGATTTTGATCTTCTCTGTCACCATCTTGCATTCAGGATCTGGCTGTCACTACCTGATCACTTATAGCCGGCCTCCACTGCACATGTGTAAGATCACGGGATGCAAGGAGACTGGTTCTGTTTCCTTCTGGGATGTATGATGAGTAGCCCAGGAGGCTGTGGGCTAAAGGTATGTCATCTTTGCCTAGATGGGAAAAAATTCTGGACAGCCGCACTCCAAACAAGTTTTTGCCTTTTATTCAAAAATGGACATCAAAAAATACATTACCACAGCAGAACAGAACGGACAGAAGAACTGATGCGTTTCACATTAACAAACAGTGCTTAGTCATAGCTTTCTCATCTTTGCCTAGCCAGGGAATGAGGAAGTAGGAGTAAGTACCACCAAAAAAGGTACTCGCTTCCCAAAAAACAAACAAACAAAACTGAAATTTTGTAACAGACTGGAGGAGGAAAAGAAGGAAAGGGAAGCATCTCTGGGCTGCCCCGAAACCATAAGAGTTAGATGCTCATTTAGGTCTAGGGGTTGTCACAAAAAGCAGTTTTTATTACCCGATCCTCCACTGCCAGTTCTCTTCTGTACTCTGTTATGCTTTGGTGGTGGACTGTTCCTCAGCATCCTCATGTCCAGGGCAGCGTTATGGACCCTGCACTTAACTTGATGACATCAGAGGACCTACAACCACCTGAGCATAGGAAAGAAGAGGCTGCAGGTACTGGCCTTATTGCCTCGGGGAGCCTACTGCAGCAGAGGATCAGGTAAGTAGACCCAAACAAGCATTTAACCCTTGCAGTACAGTGGCATCCCCACTGCAAGGGAGGATTTATCCTTATCCCAGAGTTCAGCCTTACAGTGGAACTTCAGTAATTTTTTCAACTTTCCATTTATTAAATCTTCTTCCCTTGTTGTTTTAACTTTGGATAGTAAAACATTTTTTTTTTCTGCCAGTAAATACCTTATACAGCCCACTTCCTGTTTCTTTTCTGGTCATTAGCCTACGCTTATGACATCATGCACAGCCCCCTCTCTTACTCTAGTGAGAGTTTGCCAGGAAGGGAGGGGGGGTGAGTCATAAGAGGGCTAATGAGGGCTGCAGAGCTGGAGGTGTGCCTCTGTGTGTCTGTGTAAATCCAGGAAGTGAACAGGCAGCAGCTTCAGCTGCCCACAGTTAAAATGATTGCAGCCAGACTCAGTGGAGGGAGATTTCTGCAGCATATTTGGCATGTACAGAATCACAGTATATATAAAATAATATGCAAAGTGGTTGGAGGGAAGCTTCAGAATGGCAAATGATGTGAGCAGACTGCAGTTCGTCTTTAAGTTATAATTAGGGTTGCACCGATACAATTTTTTACCAGCGAGTACGAGTACCGATATCTTCGGTCAAGTACTCACGATACCAATACCTTTGAAAAATGGATGGACGCAAATCGCACTGCAAAGAATCACATGTAGTTTGAACAGGAATGTGGTGCAATTCCTATCCAAACCGCATGTGGTTTCCCCCACCGCTCCTGTGTGATCCCAGTATAGAAAGACAGGGAAGCACCATTGCAGTGCTCACAGGGCTGGAGAAGATGTAGGAAGTTCCGGGACGGAAGTGATGTCAGCTTGGGGGTGGACCACCTATGCATCTCCTCCAGCCCTGTGAGCACTGCAAGCGACTGTGGTTTTGTATTTGACATGCAAGATATATTATGTACTATTAACATGTTAGTTGTGATAACATATCATTTTTTTAATAAACTGTTTGTTTGCCCACTGCTAAATTCTTAGGGCAAACTGGTTGTACTTAAGTTGTTCCATCAATCGACTGCAGTACAACAAGCGTGTCAGATTTTTTGCATGTGATCACTGCCACCAGCTGTGAACATTGTGCTCTGCTGACCGGGAAGGTGTCCTTGCACTACCTCCAGAAAGAATGCTGTAGTGCCGTGGGAGGGATTCCCCCATCAACACTGAAGCCTCGTACACACGGTCGGTTTTCTCGGCAAGAACCGGCAAGAAAACTGCTTGCAGAGCATTCTTGCCGAGAAAACCGGCCGTGTGTACGAAGCTTTCAGGTTTCTCGTCAGGAAAACTGACCAGAATCTCGACGAGAAAAAAAGAAGACCTGCTTTCTTTTTTCTCGTCGGGATTCTCGGCAGCCTGTTTCCCGACAAGAAACCCGAGTGTGTGTACACTTATCTGTTGCCTTGGAAACCTGCGCATTTTCGAAATGACTTTGACGCATGCGCGGTAGCTTCCTAGGCATAGGTAGGGTGTAGCAAGATGGCGGCGACGGCTTTGAATGTGACAAGCGCACGCTCATCGTAGTCGATGACGTCACCACGTTCGTGCCATTCAAAAGAATGGCGGTTCTTTTGAAAGGTACGTGTGTACACTCGGCCGGGACAAGATTCTTGTCAAGAATCTCGTCAGGAAAAACGACGGGTTTTTTCCTGACGAGATTCTCGGCCGTGTGTACTAGGCTTCACTGTGATGGGGCAATTGAACATTTTTCTTTCCTTTCATCCGTGGTAAAAAGAAAGAAAGTTGCATAATCTAAGGGCTGGTGACTGGTTCCTACTAGAACATTTAGATCCCTGGAAGGTCCCGGTATATAGGCCACAAGCACATTCACTGTTCAGTGCATATAAAAAAAAAATCTTTATACCGGGTGATGCTAGAAACATTTCATTTTTTCTCTGCGGCTTTAGCAGTGAACAGTGCATCAGGGTTAGAATCTCCAGTACGGAAATTAGCGATAGTTTATTGGAGCTGTGTACCCTCCGCTCACTGTCACTTTGTAACACACTTCCTTATTCCTTTCTTCCTTATCATACCTATTTTTAGTTTCTCTACCTTTGCTGCATTACAAAAAAAAAAAAAAACATATTTCGTCCAACCTGTTCTAAAATTAAAAAACATATTTTTTATCTAGTGTTGTTAAGAAATATTTAATGGAATAAATATTTAAAAGTAATAAAATAATAATAAACAAAACCTTTCCAAGGCGCAACATGGAGGCTGCCATTTGTGTTCTCTTTACGGAAATGATGGTTTTGCTGGCTGGTATGCTAACTTTCTTACTTCAGGACTTTACTTCACTGACCCAGAACATGTTTGTAAAGTGCCTTGGAAAAATATTCATACCCTTTGAAATTTTCCACATTTTGTCATGTCACAACCAAAAATGTAAATGTATTTTTGGGATTTTATGCGATTGACCAATTCAGTGGCACATAATTGTGAAGTGGAAGGAAAATTATAAATGCTGTTTAAAATATTTTACAAATAAATATCTGAAAAGTGTGGCGTGCATTTGTCTTCAGCCCCCTTCAGGCTGGGTTCACACTTGTCCGACAAACGCTCCGACATTTGGAGCTCATGTCGCATGACGTGTGAAAATCAATGTTTCCCTATGGGAGCCGTCTTAACTGGTCCGACACAAGTCGGTCCGACTTTGAAAATGCTCCCTGTACTACTTTGGTCCGACTTTGATCCTACTTCAGCCCATTGAATATCACTGAAGTCGGATCAAAGTAGGATCCTTGTCCTAACCATCCGACATTTTACATCCGACATGGTGATTACAGCAGCAGTAAATGGAATTTATCTCACCCTGGGATTGTTTTGATTGGTCAAAGGACAAGTCAGACTAGGACAAAGTCGGATCAAAGTAGTATCCTGTTCATGAAAGTCGGATGGATGTTGGACCAATGTAGGATCAATGTAGGACTGATGTCGTAGAGCAAAGTAGGATGAAAGTTGTATGACTGTCGTGTCGTATCAGTGTGAACCCAGCCTTACTCTGATACCTCTGATAACTAAAATCTAGTGGAACCAATTGCCTTCAGAAGTCACCTAATTAGTAAATAGAGTCCACCTGTGTGTAATTTAATTTCAGTAAAAATGCAGCTGTTCTGTGAAGCCCTCAGAGATTTGTTAGATAACCTTAGTGAAGAAACAGCATCATAAGGACCAAGGAACACACCAGACAGGTCAGGAATAAAGTTGTGGAGAAGTTTAAAACAGGGTTAGGTTATAAAAAAATAATAATATCCCAAGCTTTGAACATCTTACGGAGCACTGGTCAATCCCTCATCTGAAAGTGGAAAGAGTATGGCACAACTGAAAACCTACCAAGACATGGCCATCCACCTAAACTGACAGGCCGAGCAAGGAGAGAATTAATCAGAGAAGCAGCCAAAAGGGCCCATGGTAACTCTGGAGGAACTGCAGAGACTCACAGTTCAGGTGGGAGAATCTGTCCACAGGACAACTATTAGTCGTGCACTCCACAAATCTGGCCTTCATGGAAAAGTGGCAAGAAGAAAGCCATTGTTGAAAGAAAGCCAGTCCTGTTTACATATTGCGAGAAGCTGTGTGAGGGACACAGCAAACATGTGGAAGAAGGTACTTTGGTCAGATGAGACAAAAATTTAACTTTTTGGCCTAAAAGCAAACCGCTAGGTGTGGCGGCAAACTAACACTGCACATCACCCTGAACACACCATCCCCACCATGAAACATGGTGGTGGCAGCATCATTTTGTGGGGATACTTTTCTTCAGCAGGGACAGGGAAGCTGGTCGGAGTTGATGGGAAAATGGATGGAGCCAAATACAGGGCGATCTTAGAAGAAAAACTGGGGCTGAGGTTCACCTTCCAGCAGGACAACGACCCTAAACATACAGCCAGATCTTCAATGGAATAGTTTAGATCAAAGCATATTCATGTGTTAGAATGGTCCAGTAAAAGTCCAGACCTAAATCCAATTGAGAATCTGTTGCAAGACTTGAAAATTGCTGTTCACAGACGCTCTCCATCCGATCTGACAGAGCTTGAACTTTTTTGTAAAGAAGAATGGGCAAAAATGTCACTCTCTAGATGTGCAAAGCTGGTAGAGACATCCCCAAAAAGACTTGCAGCTGTAATTGCAGCAAAAGGTGGTTCTACAAAGTATTGATTCACGGGGGGCTAAATATGAATGCATGTCACACTTTTCACATATTTATTTGTAAAATATTTTGAAAACAATTAATCATTTTCCTTCCACTTCACAAGTACCACTTTGTGTTGGTTTATCACATATAAAATATATTGACGTTTTTGGTTCGAACATGACAATATGTGGAAAATGTCAAGGGGTATGAAAACTTTTTCAAGGCACTGTACTTAAAGACTGACTTTACTTTGACTTTCTGGTTGTTTTGCTTGTTCCAGGTCAGTGACTCAAATAGTATTAATGTGAGTAGGTCAGCATAATAGCCAGGCAACTAGCACTTTCAAAACAGTAATGGCAAGTAGCTCCTATGTTTGTCTCTGGAAAAGGCCCATTGACACAAACATAAGATATTTTCTGCACGGTATGCAGGTTCTTGCTGGCAGAACTAGCAGAAGATCCTGCGCAAAGTACGCATCTAAAAAGATCACGTGTAGAAGCATTTAGATATGTACAATTCTTTTAGTGACTTTACTTGTATGCCCGTTTATACACATACACATGTAAAATCTGCAGATATAGCTCTGGAGCAACTACACTTGCAGAGTGCAACTGCAAGAGTGCAGTCTTTTTGCCCTTAGTAAATCAACTCCTCTGAGTTGTTTCTACTCCTGCTAAATTCTTCATAACATAAAATTATTTTACCAATTCAGAGAGGTTAGTGGGACCAACAGATATTGAGACTCAAGCCTCGTACACACGACCGAGTTTCTCGGCAAGAACCAGCAAGAAACTTGCTGGCAGAGATTTCTTGCCGAGAAATTTGTTCATGTGTATGGTTTCTCGCCAAGAAAAGCGACAAGAATCTCGACGAGAAAATAGAGAACCTGCTCTCTATTTTCTCGTTGAGATTCTCGTCAGCCTGTTTCTCGACGAGAAAATTGAGTGTGTGTACACTTACCTGTTCGCCGGGAAGCCCGCGCATGCTCGAAATGACTTCGACGCATGCGCGGTAGCTTCCTAGGCATAGGTAGGGTGAACCAAGATGGCGGCGACGGCATCGAATGTGACAAGCGCATGCTCGTCGTATTCGATGACGTCACCGCGTACGCTCCATTCAAAGAACCGCGGGTTCTTTGAAATGAGCGTGTGTACACTCGGCCGGGACAAGTTTCTTGTCCAAAGATCTCGTCGTAAAAAACGACATGTTTTTAACGACGAGATTCTCGGCCGTGTGTACGAGGCTTTACTATTTATGCAGATCTGGGACCTCAAGTGCAGTGATCTCACCACATAAGTCAGTAAAGGCAAAGTGTTTTTTAAATTGTTTTGGACAAGAGGAACTTCCTCTGGTGTGTACCATCAATGAGGCAAAGCAAGACAACCATCTCAGGTGACATTTAGTGGTAGGTGGTGGGGGCGGCACTGGGGCCATTGTTTCTCTGTCCTCTCTGCAACTCAATAATGTTCCCTGTATACATAGGGCATTGTTTAATAGGCTTGTGCAATTCGTTTTGTAACGAATCGAAATTCGTCCGAATTTAGCAACTTTCGGACATTCGGAAGCATTCGAATTTCCAAACAAAGCAATTACGAATAAAACCGAATCCGAAATAAATTATATCGCAAATAGCGAATGCCCGAATGTCTTCGGCATAATTCTTTATGAAAAAAGTTACGAATGTACGAATCCATTCGAAGCACAATAATGCCGCGTACACACGACCGCTTTTAATGTCATTGGAAAAAACTGCGTTTTTCTCGACGTGATTCTTCTCAAGCCTGCCTTGCCTACACACTATCGTGAAAAAAAAATGCTCGAGCAAAGCGCGGTGACGTACAACACGTATGACGGCACTATATATGTATCCAGAATCAACGAAAAACAGTGTACTCTACCGAAAGTACGAATTATAAATCAACTAAAAATAAGGCTTACATTAATACGAATCATTCCGATTCAACGAAAAATGTCGCTTGCGAAAATACGAATTAGTCCGAACACGAAAAATCCCGTCTAGCAAAATTACGAACAATTACGAATCAACAGGACCGAAAAGAAACGAACCAAAACTAAACAAATTTTTCCGTTGTGCACAAGAAACGAACCGAAACTAAACAAATTTTTCCGTTGCGCACAAGTCTATTGTTTAACCACTTCCCGCCCAGTCAATAGCAGATTGACGTCCGGGAAGTGGTTCTGTTATCCACCCTGGACGTCATATGACGTCCTGCGGGATAACAGCCGCCACGCGCCCGGGGGGGCACGCATCGCGGCGATCGGTGGAGCGGTGGGTCAGTCTGACCCACCGCTACACTGATCTCGGTAAGAAGCCTCCGTCGGAGGCTTTTTACCACGTGATCAGCCGTGTCAAATCACGGCTGATCACAATGTAAACAGGAAGAGCCGTTGATCGGCTCTTCCTCACTCGCGTCTGACAGACGCGAGTAGAGGAGAGCCGATCGGCGGCTCTCCTGACAGGGGGGGTTCGCGCTGATTGTTTATCAGCGCAGCCCCCCCTCGGATACCCACACTAGACCACCAGGGAAGCCCCCAGGACCACCAGGGAAGCCCCAATCATGTGGATGGCCCCCATGGCCATCCACATGTAGTAAAAACAAATAAATAAAATAAAAACATTAAAAAAAATATGCCAATCAGTGCCCACAAATGGGCACTGACTGGCACTTTCACAATGTGTGGTGGCTGGCATTGCTGGGCACCAGTGCCACCAATGCCACCTACTAGTGTCCATCAGTGCCACCTATCAGTGCCCATCCGTGCCCATCCATGCCAATCTGTGCCCACCTATCAGTGCCCGTCCATGCCACCTATCAGTGCCACCCATAAGTGCCCATCAGTGCCGCCCATGAGTGCCCATCAGTGCCGCCTATGAGTGCCAATCAGTGCCGCCTATGAGTGCCAATCAGTGCCGCCTATGAGTGCCAATCAATGCCACCTATGAGTGCCCATCAGTGCCGCATACCAGTGCCACATATCAGTGCCCATCAGTGCCGCCTATCAGTGCCCATCATCAGTGCCCATCAGTGCCACCTCATCAGTGCCACCTCATTGGTGCCACCTCATCGGTGCCCATCAGTGTCGCCTTATCAGTGCCCTTCAGTGCCACCTTATCAGTGCCCGTCATTGAAGTAGAAAAGGTACTTGTTTACAAAAAAAATTAACAGAAACAAAGAAAAACTTTGTTTTTTTAAAATTTTTCGCTCTTTTTTTATTTGTTGTGCAAAAAATAAAAATCGCAGAGGCGATCAAATACCACCGAAAGAAAGCTCTATTTGTGGGAACAAAATGATAAAAAATTTGTTTGGGTACAGTGTAGCATGACCGCGCAATTGTCATTCAAATTGCGACAGTGCTGAAAGCTCAAAATTGGCTTGGGCAGGAAGCTGTATAAGTGCATGGTATTGAAGTGTTTAACCACTTAACGACCGCTCACTGTATATATACGTTGGCAGAATGGCACCGACAGGCACAATCACGTAGAGTGTACGTGATTGCCTTTGTACAGTTGGGGGGTCCAATCGGACCCCCCTTCTATACAGTGAGCGGTGGCTAAGTGTCCGGGAGCGTTCCGGGATGAGGGGGCAGCCATTCGTTTCTGGCCACCCCTTCGCGATCGCTCCCGGCGAATGGAAATGCCCCCTCTGTCTGTGTCAGACAGAGGGAGCAGGAGGAAGTGATGTCATCTCTGGTGCGGCGCTCACATATACCGAGCGCCGTACAAGAGAAGATATCAGGTCAGTGCATACAACACTACACTGACACCAGGACACATAGGGACATAAATCGCCCCCCCAGGCCCCCCCAGACACCCCAGATCACCCCCCAGATCACCCCCCAGCCCCCAGTCACAGTGTCACTGATTGCAGTGACCATTTATTTAGTGATCACTGCAATCAGTGACATTTGTGACTGTAAAAGTGTCACCAAAGTTTAGTCTTAGGTCCAGTGTAGCCCCCTAACCCCCCCCCCTAATAAAGGTTTAACCCCCTGATCACCCCCCAGATAACCCTTTCACCCCCTATCACCACTGTCGCTTAGCGATAATTTTTCTGATCGCTGTCTTAGCGTCAGTGATGCCGATCGGCAGCCAGTAATTTTTTTTAGGTTCGCCGCAGGTTTTTATAGCGTCAGGTACCCCAATATATTATCTAATAAAGGTTTAATCCCCTTGATCGCCCCCCAGGTAACCCTTTCACCCCCTATCACCACTATCACTAAGCGATCGTTTTTCTAAACGCTGTCTTAGTGTCTGTGATGCAGATCGGTAGCCGGTAATTTTTTTTAGGTTCACCGCATGTTTTTATAGCGTCAGGTACCCCAATATATTATCTAATAAAGGTTTAACCCCCCTTGATCGCCCCCCAGGTAACCCTTTCACCCCCTATCACCACTGTCGCTAAGCAATTGTTTTTCTAAACGCTGTCTTAGTGTCGGTGATGCAGATCGTAGCCAGTAATTTTTTTTAGGTTCGCCGCATGTTTTTATAGCGTCAGGTACCCCAATATATTATCTAATAAAGGTTTAACCCCCTTGATCGCCCCCCAGGTAACCCTTTCACCCCCTATCACCACTGTCACTAAGCGATCGTTTTTCTAAACGCTGTCTTAGTGTCTGTGATGCAGATCGGTAGCCGGTAATTTTTTTTAGGTTCGCCGCAGGTTTTTATAGCGTCAGGTACCCCAATATATTATCCAATAAAGGTTTAACCCCCTTGATCGCCCCCCAGGTAACCCTTTCACCCCCTATCACCACTGTCGCTAAGCAATTGTTTTTCTAAACGCTGTCTTAGTGTCGGTGATGCAGATCGTAGCCAGTATTTTTTTTTAGGTTCGCCGCAGGTTTTTATAGCGTCAGGTACCCCAATATATTATCTAATAAAGGTTTAACCCCCTTGATCGCTCCCCCAGGTAACCCTTTCACCCCCATCACCACTGTCGCTAAGCAATCGTTTTTCTAAACGCTGTCTTAGTGTCGGTGATGCAGATCGGTAGCTGGTAATTTTTTTTAGGTTCGCCGCAGGTTTTTATAGCGTCAGGTACCCCCATATATTATCTAATAAAGGTTTTAACCCCCTGATTGCCCCTAGTTAACCCTTTCACCAGTGATCACCATATAAGTGTTACGGGTGACGCTGGTTAGTTAGTTTGCTTTTTATAGTGTCAGGGCACCCGCCGTGTATATAACCCAATAAAGGTTTAACCCCCTGATCGCCCGGCGGGTGATATCAATTAGGTTTTAGCGTCAGAGAGGGTCTGAGTCACACCCCAGGCAGCGTCAGGTTAGTGCCAGTAACGCTAACACCCACGCGTGAAGCATACACCCCCCTTAGTGGTATAGTATCTGAACAGATCAATATCTGATCTGATCAGATCTATACTAGCGTCCCCAGCAGTTTAGGGTTCCCAAAAACGCAGTGTTAGCGGGATCAGCCCAGATACCTGCTGGCATCTGCGTTTTGCCCCTCCGTCCAGCCCAGGCCACCCAAGTGCAGTATCGATCGATCACTGTCACTTACAAAGCACAACACACATAACTGCAGCGTTCGCAGAGACAGGCCTGATCCCTGCGACTCCAGTGCTGTAGGAGGTGATTTCACCACCACAGTTAAAAAAAAAAAGCAAATATGCCGAAGCATTGGGGCAGCAGGAGCAGAGGAGCGATTTTGCTCCTAATGCCGCGTACATACGGTCGAAATTCCGACGGAGGCTTGCCCGTGGAAAAGTCCGACCATGTGTGTGCGGCATAACTTTTTTGCGGGAGGATGCCCCCATGCTTCGGCATATATAAATGGTGCGTGTATGCCCATCATTGGAAGTGGGTGGATGAAGGGCGGTATTCTAATGGTGGGCATACCCACCGATCAATCTCTTTTTTCGTTCAGCCAACTGGCTGCATGAAATAAAAAGATTACAATACATGTCCAACAAGGACCAGCAACGTACTGGTATGTTGCTGGACTTTGAATGTTTATACCAGAATGATGCCTGCGAGTTTAGGTATCATCTTGGTATCATTCTTTTCAGAGTGCGGCCGGCTTTCATGTAAAAGCAATCCTAGCAGCTAATTAGCCTCTGGACTGCTTTTACAAGCAGTGGAAGGGAATGCCCCCCCCCCGGATATAAAAAGCGCCATTGGGAAATTGGAAAAGCATTTTATCACACCGATCTTGGTGTGGTCAGATGCTTTGAGGGCAGAGGAAAGATCTAGGGTCTAGACCCCAGTTTTTTCAAAAAAAGAGTACCTGTCACTACCTATTGCTATCATAGGGGATATTTACATTCCCTGAGATAACAATAAAAATGATAAAAAAAAAAAAAATATGGAAGGAACAATTTAAAAATAAAATAAAAAAGCAAAATTAATAAAAAAAAAAAAAAAAAAAAAAAGCACCCCTGTCCTGCCCTGCTCTTGCCCAATGGCGAACGCAAGCGTCGGTCTGGCATCATATGTAAACAGCAATTGCACCATGCATGTGAGGTATCACCGCGAAGGTCAGATCGAGTGCAGTAATTTTAGCAGTAGACCTCCTCTGTAAATCTAACGGGGTAACCTGTAAAGGCTTTTAAAGGCTTTTAAAAATGTATGTAGTTTGTCGCCAATGCGCGTTTGTGCGAAATTTTAAAGCATGTCGTGTTTGGTATCTATGTACTCGGCCTAAGATCATCTTTTTTATTTCATCAAACATTTGGGCAATATAGTGTGTTTTAGTGCATTAAAATTTAAAAAAGTGTATTTTTTAACCCAAAAAATGCGTTTGAAAAATCGCTGCGCAAATACTGTGTAGAAAAAAAAATGCAACACCCACCATTTTAATCTGTAGGGCCTTTGCTTTAAAAATATATATATAATGTTTGGGGGTTCAACATAATTTTCTTGCAAAAAAAAAAAAATGTTTTCATGTAAACAAAAAGTGTCAAAAAGGGCTTTGTCTTCAAGTGGTTAGAAGAGTGGATGTAAGCTTCCTAATGTTGTGTATAAAATGCCAGAACAGTTCAAAACCCCCCAAATGACCCCATTTTGGAAAGTAGACACCCCAAGCTATATACTGAGAGGCATGTCGAGTCCATGGAATATTTTATATGTTGACACAAGTTGTGGAAAAACGACAATTTTTTATTTTTTTTTGCACAAAGTTGTCACTAAATGATATATTGCTCAAACATGCCATGGGCATATGTGGAATTACACCCCAACATACATTCTGTTGCTTCTCCTGAGTACGGGGATACCACATGTGTGAGACTTTTTGGGAGCCTAGCCGCGTACGGGATCCCAAAAACCAAGCACCGCCTTCAGGCTTTCTAAGGGTGTAAATTTTTGATTTCACTTCTCACTGCCTATCACAGTTTCGGAGGCCATGGAATGCCCAGATAGCACAAAACCCCCCCAAATGACCCCATTTTGGAAAGTAGACACCCCAAGCTATTTGCTGAGAGGTATTGTGAGTATTTTGCAGATCTCGCTTTTTGTCACAAAGTTTTGAAAATTGAAAAAAAAATATATATATATTTTCTTTCTTCATTTTCAAAAACAAATGAGAGCTGTAAAATACTCGCCATGCCTCTCAGCAAATAGCTTGGGGTGTCTATATTCCAAAATGGGGTCATTTGGGGGGGTTTTGTGCGATTTTGGCATTTTATGGCCTTCGAAACTGTGATAGGTAGTGAGGAGTGAAATCAAAAATTTGTGCCTAGAAATCCTGAAGGCGGTGCTTGGTTTTCGGGGTCCCGTACGCGGCTAGGCTCCTAAAAAGTCCCACACATGTGGTATCCCCGTACTCAGGAGAAGCAGAAAAATGTATTTTGGGGTGTAATTCCACATATAACCATGGCATGTGTGAGCAATATATCATTTAGTGACAACTTTTTGTATTTTTTTTTTTTTTTTGTCATTATTCAATCACTTGGGACAAAAAAAATTATATTCAATGGGCTCAACAGGCCTCTCAGCAATTTCCTTGGGGTGTCTACTTTCTAAAATGGGGTCATTTTGGGGGGTTTTGTGCTATTTTGGCATTTTATGGCCTTCGAAACTGTGATAGGTAGTGAGGAGTGAAATCAAAAATTTGCGCCCTTAGAAATCCTGAAGGCGGTGCTTGGTTTCCGGGGGCCCGTACGCGGCTAGGCTCCCAAAAAGTCCCACACATGTGGTTTCCCCGTACTCAGGAGAAGCAGCAAAATGTATTTTGGGGTGAAATTCCACATATAACCATGGCATGTGTGAGCAATATATCATTTAGTGACAACTTTTTGTAATTTTTTTTTTTTTTTAGTCATTATTCAATCACTTGGGACAAAAAATAAAAAATTCAATGGGCTCAACATGCCTCTCAGCAATTTCCTTGGGGTGTCTACTTTCCAAAATGGGGTCATTTGGGGGGTTTTGTACTGCCCTGTCATTTTAGCACCTCAAGAAATGAGATAGGCAGTCATAAATTTAAAGCTGTGTAAATTTCAGAAAATGTACCCTAGTTTGTAAACTCTATAACTTTTGCGTAAACCAATAAATATACGCTTATTGACATTTTTTTTACTAAAAACATGTGGCTGAATACATTTTGGCCTAAATGTATGACTACAATTGAGTTTATTCGATTTTTCTTATAACAAAAAGTAGAAAATATCATTTTTTTTCAAAATTTTCGGTCTTTTTCCGTTTATATCGCAAAAAATAAAAATCGCAGAGGCAATCAAATACCATTAAAAGAAAGCTCTATTTGTGGGAAGAAAAGGACGCAAATTTCGTTTGGGTACAACATTGCATGTCCGCACAATTTACAGTTAAAGCAGCGCAGTGCAAAATTCTGAATTCACCTCTGGTCCTCTAGCTACCAAATGGTCCGGGGCTTAAGTGGTTAAGCTGCTTCCTGTGCTGGTGGCTGGGCCGCACAGTTATATTGGTTGTTATAGTGCAAGCACACACTTGCACCCTAACAGCTACTAATGCTATAGGGTTCTGGAGTTTAAGGTTGATGGCTCATGGTAGATGGGGAACATGAAAAACATCTGCTTGGGCAGCAATTAACCTAAGCACCGTCCTTAAGCCTCGTACACACGACCAGTTTTCTCGGCAAGAAAACTGTTGGGAGAGCTTTTTGCAGAGAAAACCATTCGTGTGTATGTTTTCTCGTCGAGAAAACTGCCGGGAATCTCGACGAGAAAAATAGAGAACCTGCTCTCTATTTTCTCGTCGGGATTCTCGTCGGCCTGTTTCCCGATGAGAAAACCGTGTGTGTGTGTGTACGATGCTACAAGCTTACCTGTCCTCCAGTAAGCCCGCGCATGCTCAATGAGATTTCGACGCATGCACGGTAGCTTACAAGGGTAGTGTAGGGCGAAGCAAGATGGCGGCGACAGCATTTAATGTGACGAGCGCATGTTTGTTGTAGTCGATGACGTCACCGCGTTCTTGCCATTCAAAAGAATGGCGGTTCTTTTGAATGGCCATCTGTATGCACGGCTTTGCAAGAAAAGCTTGCCAAGAATCTCGTCAGGAAAACCGACGTTTTTTTTCCTGACGGGATTCTCGGCCGTGTGTACAGGACTTTAGACAAGCAAATGGTTAGTTATATCTTTTTTTTACCGACCTACGTATGTCCAATTTGAGAGGTTTCCCTTCACATCCTGTCCCGTATACAGAACAGGAAGTGAGAGGAAATCTCTTCTTAAATAATTGACACAGGAGCAATTTTCATGTTTGAAAGGTTCCCCTGTTTATACCTGCTCTGGTTGCAACTCAAACTCTTTCATTTTCTGTTACTCTCAGTCCTGGTACAGTAGTCACCGTGACAAACATAGAGAGTGAATCTCCCCAACGGGACACAGAGAGAACCAAAATACTGTCAGGGTCCTAACCTCCTACCACTATATCCAAAACATCAAACAAATAGGATATGGTCAATCATCCAGCCCTCCAGCCTCTTGTAAAAATAAAAAGGGCTTTCCAGCAGCTATATTTATGTTATCTTCACTGAACTGGCCATGCAACGATGCTCCTTTGCCAGGTTGAATGACACCCATCGCAGGAGAAGTGGGATACCGAGTTTGGAGTTGGGCATTAAAAACCTTTATCTTTCTTTTGATCAGCTAAAAGGTGTGCAGGCACAACAGGAGTATACTGCTGTCTTCAGGGCCCACTAAGGCCCCTTTCACACGGGACGGATCCGCTGATCCCTGCTGAGCCGACGGATAACAGGGCGGTCCCCGCACACTGTGCAGGGACCGCCCTGTCAGATCTCCGCTCTCCCCTATGGGGGGGATCGGATGAACACGAACCGTCTGTCCGTGTTCATCCGATCCGCTCTGCAGATGGATAGAAAAATAGGATTTTCCTCTGTCTGCAGAATCGGAGGACTGCGGACACGGAGGAGATCGGGTGTCAGTGGATGTTCATCCGCCGACACCCGCGATCTCATAGGGACCAATGTATGTCCCTTTTTCATCCGTAAACGGATGTGAAAGGGGCCTTACAGGCCAGGTTTGCAAGATAACTGAAATACATCACAGGTGATATTATTTGCTGCTCAGTGATTGCAGTATTCTAGTATGCATCTCTCTAAGGTAATACCCGTACATAAAATCTGGCCTGTTAGTGGCCACTGCTGTATACAACTGGGGCAGGGGAGGCAAACTTTAATAAGGTAGTGATTAGTGTTTTGTTTACATAATTTTTAGGCTTATGCCGCGTACACACGGCCGTTTTTACCGTTGAAAAAAACGTAATTTTTCCCATTCGACGAGAAAAACGATAGTCTGTGGGCTTTCTGTCGTTTTTTTCGACGAGAAAAATGGCATTAAAAACGACGAGAAAAATTAGAACATGCTCTAATTTTTCTCGTCGTTTTTTTCGACATGTTTTCCGCGGCAGTGTTTCCCATAGGGAAACACTGCCGCGGAGCCCACACACGGTCGTTTTTTTCGACCAAAAAAAAAATGACATTTAAAACGGCTGTGTGTGAGGGGAACAAGCTGTTCCTCGTTTTTAACGTCGATTTTTTGGACAGTGTTTTCACCGTCGAAAAAATCGATCATGTGTACGCGGCATTAGAATGCATTACTGAGCAAGCACCCTATCCTGCATGCAAGCTGAAGTAATTGGCTCAGCGGTAATCATAAATACATCACAGGTGATATTATTTGCTGCTCAGTGATTGCAGTATTCTAGTATGCATCTCCCTAAGGTAATACCCGTACATAAAATCTGGCCTGTTAGTGGCCACTGCTGTATACAACTGGGGCAGGGGAGGCAAACTTTAATAAGGTAGTGATTAGTGTTTTGTTTACATAATTTTTAGGCTTATGCCGCGTACACACGGCCGTTTTTACCGTAAAAAAAAATGTAATTTTTCCCATTCGACGAGAAAAACGATAGTCTGTGGGCTTTCTGTCGTTTTTTTCGACGAGAAAAATGGCATTAAAAACGACGAGAAAAATTAGAACATGCTCTAATTTTTCTCGTCGTTTTTTTCGACATGTTTTCCGCGGCAGTGTTTCCCATAGGGAAACACTGCCGCGGAGCCCACACACGGTCGTTTTTTTTCGACCAAAAAAAAAAAAGACATTTAAAACGGCTGTGTGTGAGGGGAACAAGCTGTTCCTCGTTTTTAACGTCGATTTTTTGGACAGTGTTTTCACCGTCGAAAAAATCGATCATGTGTACGCGGCATTAGAATGCATTACTGAGCAAGCACCCTATCCTGCGTGCAAGCTGAAGTAATTGGCTCAGCGGTAATCATTCACCAAAGTGTTTTCGATGCATATTGGCCATTAGAAAGTAAGAAGAACCTGCAGCATTTCAGCCTTGCATGTGAATTGCAGGCTTGTTCACTAACATTGCTCTTCTGGGGTAGGCCTCTTCCTTGCCAAGAGGGTGTTTGAAGGCTGGATGGAATGTGGCTGGAAAACCACGCTGGCACTTGTTACAATTCTGCATCCAGCTGATTATGTACCTGGCCTAGTAACTAAGTCAGGCTTTAGAGACCCTGTCCTCAACTTAAAAAATTCAGGTGAAAACACAAGAAAAGCAAGTGTTTTAAGTGTTACTTGCTTTTCCTGCTGACATCACGCCGAAGATGGCAGCGCCCACCAGCGTTCTAGGGCCTTTTAGATGTCTAGCCAAGGGAGGCTTTTACAGGTAAACAATTTGCATAAAATACATTATAAGCACATATAATCTTATGAGAAGTTTATTTTTTTAAATAAATTGTCTGGCATCAGGGTCTCTTTAAAGTTAAACTCAAGGTTTGTTTAAAACTGCTATGAAACTTAAAGCAGCACTGCAGGTTTTCCAAATCTTCTTGCTGGTCCTGTGAGGTCATCCCCAGCTATTCTCCGGATGCTGGAGGTGAGTTCGGCTCAGTCTTGGAGTACTGTGAGTCCTTGTGATGACGTGCTCCCATAGGGGACATGTATATGACAAGCTGGGCTCACAGGAATGATATTGCGTTGTTCTGCTTTGAAAACGACTGATGGCGATGGACCAAGGAGGAAGTTTGAGACAACGCAAAAGCACGGGGAGGGTAAGTACAACTTGAGACTATTTTTTTGGCATGCAGGGGAAGAACCTATAAGGGAAAAAATAAGCTGAAGTTCTTTAATTGCAGAGTCATACCTACTATTGCCCTGTAGATATTGATATAGGCATAACAGTACATTTGCTGAAAGGAGGATTTTTCACCAACTCTTTAAGTAGAACTATGGGCACAACTTTTTTTTTTCATTTTGGACAGAGTAAGGAAGGGTTATAACCCCTGTCAATTTTTTTTTTTACCATCTATGTCCCATTAAAGAGATTTCTCTTCACTTCCTGTCCCATAGCTAAACAGGAAGTGAGAGGAAATCTGTGCAAATTAATGGAATTCCTTGGGGACCACCAGGTAACCAGAACTAGTATCCCCATTGGAAGATTTCCCCTCTTTTACTTTTCTGGTGTCAACCCAAAATGTGGGATTTTCTTTTACTTTCACTTTCAGTGATAATGGTAAATAGAACAAATAGAGAGAGTGAACCTCCCTAACGCGGGCACAGACAGCAAAAACCTGACAGGAGTTCTAATCCCTCTCCACTCTATCCCCCCAATTTTTTTTTGCCTATGTTATACTTTAATGCAGATACTTGTGGCAATATCTGTAGTGTGGGCTCAAGCTGTCTGCGGGTTTCTGGTAAAAGCTGTAAACAATTTAGGAAAGAAGAGGATGTAAAATCTTAAAAATCCTATGATAAATTGGGTATACTTGGCATGAGTGCATGGAAAAAAAAAAGAGTACATTCTAGCAAGCCATGGCTGGGTACAGATGGAAATGGGAAGGTATTGGATACAAAATTACTAGTTTAGCAGTGATGTGTATTATTGTTTGTTTGTTTTTGTTACAAAACTGGTGTTTGCCTAAACCACAAATATTGCAACATTTTATTAGCCTGTCTAAATATTGTGGCTACTTTAAAATGAGTAATAATACCTTTGAGGAGCATTGTTCGTACACACCAGAACGTGGTGTAAAAAACCCGATTTCAATCTGCTACGGGTGTCAATATATTCCTAATTGCCTAATGGTGCATTTGCCTGCACCAGATTGCATGGTACTGCAGTACCATGTGATTTGGTGCGGTGCGTTTTTGAAATGTAGTGCATGCTCTACTTTTTGTGCGATCGTGTGCGATTCCAACTTAATGAATGGGCTGAAAATCTCACCACACTGACTTTCCCAGGAACATGGACCACGTACCAGTGCGATTCAGATGTGGACCAGCCTTGAAATCTGGAGACTGCATCAGGGCTCGTTCACACCAGCTCATGGTGCCGGAAACCTGTGTTCTGTGCAGTACTTTTTGTGCGATCCAGTGCAATTTCAGCCCATTCAAATGAATGAACTCTTGAGCGATTCAGGTGTGAACTGGCCATTATGCAAATATCAAATTCAGCTGCTGGAGCTTTTTCTATACCACCTCCCGCACCTCACCATTGGACAGCAAGGCCACTCATCATAGTCATGGACTTATAGTGGGACAGTTTTTAGGAGAGAGAGAAAGGTAGGTGTACTTCCATGACCAAGTGGAGAAGTATGACTGAAAAGGTTTGGCTATACTTCTTTTTTAAAGTGGTTGTAAACCCCAGTCATGAAATCTGACCAAAGCACATCTATCTGTAGTGTTTACTTATCTCTCTCCAAAGCTCTGAGTTTTGTTTCTCTCTGGTGCTTCCCTCCACCGTTATCAGCACGAGTCACTTCTGGCAAGTTGTACCGACACATGAGATAAAATTTGTGATGGGGGGGGGGGGGGGAGATAAGCGCACAGCTTGTCTATTCAGAATACAGCTCTGCCTATGTAAAAGGGGGGGGGGGTCCCTTTGCTCCAATCAGCTCTCACACAGTGTATAAGAGCTGTAACTGCAGCTCTCCTCCCCCTCCTTTGTACTCCTCACAGATGCAGAAGGATTTTATTACAAATCTGCACTTTTGAAAGGTGTAGGCAAGAGAAGACTGCAGATAAACAAGTAAAACTTATGTAGGAGGATTTGTTTCATATCTGTGTATCATCTGAGACTATTCACTTCACTGGGTATATGTGAGGGTTTACAACTAGTTTAAAAACTACTGAAGGACCGGAAGGAAGGATTTACCCCCTTAATGACCAGGCCATGTTTTGCGATTCGGCACTGCGTTACTTTAACTGACAATTGCGCGGGAGTGCGACGCTGTACCCAAACAAAATTGACGTCCTTTTTTTTACTA
Source organism: Rana muscosa (assembly GCA_029206835.1). Lineage (NCBI taxonomy): Eukaryota > Metazoa > Chordata > Amphibia > Anura > Ranidae > Rana > Rana muscosa. Next base: position 975,295,876 of record CM055116.1, on the reverse strand, counting down.
TAAATAGAGCTTTCTTTTGGTGGTATTTGAGCACCTCTGCCGTTTTTATTTTTTGAGCCATGAACAAAAAAAGACTGACAATTTTGAAAAAAAAAAAAAACGTTTTACTTTTTGCTATAATTAATATCCCAAAAAATGTCTTCGTTAGTTTAGGCCAATATGTCATTTTCTACATATTTTTGGTAAAAAAAAAAATCGCAATAAGCGTATATTGATTGGTTTGTGCAAAAGGTTTAGCGTCTACAAAATAGTGGAAAGATTTATGGTATTTTTATTATTATTATAATTTTTTTCCTTGTCAAAAATGTTTTATTAAATACAATAAGTTAAATACAATAAATTAAGTACTGTACATTATACAATTCAGAATTATTAATATTCATATGTGGTTACGAATATAGTGTTGATTAGGATATAAGGAAGTGTGAAAAGTTAAAGCAATTAATTAACAAATATGTGTTCAACCTAAGTAGATGTAGTTATCCAGACAGTGAATGATTCTAATAGCTATGAGTAACTGAATAAAGATTTCCTGAGCAAACTTGGGTTAATGGATTGCCTTTCAAAACTGATACTATATTCGTAACCTATGGAACTTCAAAATCATAAGGTATAAGGAGAGACAGAGTAGAAAAGAAAAGTGAAGTGTAAAGAGTAAAGAAGTAGTAGTGGGGAGGGGTCCACCGGGTCGATCCAGTAGTCACAGTCAGACCTGCATGATCAGTATACTGTAACTTCAAATCATCTACCATGGCATTAAAACAGAGTCATTAAATGCTGTCGGTAAGAAATGTTCTATCGGAGGTTGCCATAATTTACGGAAATTTAGGAATTTGGTTTTGTTTAATAGCTGCCATTTTGGCGTGTATCATAATATTGCTCATTCTTTTTTTTTGTCTCGGCCAACGCCAAAGAGGGAGTTTTCCAAGCTCTCGCCACAGTTTGTTTTGCTGCTGTGAGCAAAAATATAAAAAGTTTAAATTGGGCATGAGTCAGACTATCTGGTTTGAGATTAAGTAATGTCGTAGTAGGATTGGGTTGGAGGGTTACGTTAAACATTTTGGAGGCATATGTATAAATTTCTTTCCAAAATGTTTGTACTGTCGGACAGGACCACCAAATGTGTTTGTATGTACCTTCTTCTGTGCAGCCGCGGAAACAATGACCAGGATAGTCAGGGGTAAATTTAGCAATTTTGGCTGGTACTAAGTACCATCTACAGTAGTTAGTACTTTATAGTTGGTTTCCACAGCTATTACATTAGGGGAGGAAGCTTTAATCGTGGACCAAATTTTTAACCATTCTGCCTCATTTAGGACATATTCCAAGTCCTCCTCCCATTTCCGCACGTAGGTAGGTTTATCCGTTTCAGCATTTATTAGTAATTGAGAATAAAGGGAGGAGATTAGTCCCCTAGCGTGTGGGTCGTTTTTGCAACCGGATTCAAAACTAGTGAATTGGTTCAGAGGCTTGTCTGAAGTGGTATTAGGTGTAAAGAAATTTTTAATTTGTAAGTATCGGAACATTTCAGATTGTGGGATACCATATGTTTCGCAGAGAGACGGGAAGGGGATAAAGGTTGATGAGTTAACATATTTGTGAAATTTCAGTAAATCCAAGGAAGACCATGCTTTAAAAGATAAAGGATATATCCAAGCCGGGTAAAAGATTGGGGTTTTGAGGAAGGAGAGGAGAGGGTTGTGTGGAGATTGCAAATTGTGTTTAAATTTATCTATCCCAGATGGATAGGTAATGTTTAGTTATAGGATTACTTAGGCCAAGGCGGTTTTTGGAAGGAAGCCATAATATATTGGAAATCGATAAAGGGTCACATTCGCAAGCCTCTATCGATACCCATAAAGGTATTTCCTGAGTGCCATGATATTTGGCTAAACTAGCTAGCTATGTGAGCTCCTTTATAGTAAGTGGCAAAATTAGGTACTCCTAGACCTCCTAAGTTTTTAGGTAAGTATAGTGTTTTGAGAGGTATATGCGGTTTTGAAGATCCCCATATAAATTTAGATATTCTTTTCTGGATAATAGGTAAGTAGTGGGCGGGGACTGTTATCGGTAATACTCTAAATAGGTATAGCAGTTTGGGTAGTATTGTCATTTTAACAACATTTATTTTCTCCATCCAAGAAATAGGGAGGTGGGACCAGTTATCCTTTAGCTTTGTGATGTGTTTTAGAATGTTAGGGCAGTTAGCTGAGTATAGGTCTGATAAGGAGGCTGTAAGGCAAATCCCTAAAAACGGGATTGACGCTACGGCCCATGTGAAGGGTAGTGCTATTTTAGCTGATGTTAATTCTATTGTTGAAAGCGATATGTTTAATGCAATACATTTCTTGGGGTTTATCTCTAATCCTGATATGGTAGCAAATTTGTTAAGAATGGGTATTAGATTTGGGCCTGAGACTTGGGGGGATGATAGGAATAATAAGATATCGTCTGCGAATAAGCTAAGTTTATGTTGGATTCCATCTAGTTCTATTCCAGTGATAGTTGGATCTAATCTAAGGTATTGGGCTAAGGGTTCTATTAAAAGGGCAAATAATAGTAAGGGGGAAAGTGGGCAGCCCTGACGTGTGCCTCCCTCTATATTAAAATATTCCGATTTATAGCCTGCATATTTTAAATAAGCTTGGGGTTTGTTATAGAGAGCTGATATCCAACTAGTGTATTATTATTTTTTTACTAGTAGTGGCGGTGATCTGCGGTTTTTGGGAGGAAGGGAGCCGCTCAGGTGTGGAAGTCCCTGGAATTACCTCCTCCCAGCAACCAAGGGTGCAGGCAAATGCAAGTGCAATTGAAGAAAGAAAGGAAGATCTTCTGGACGCAGCACTCCGGTTAAAAAGCCTTTATTCCAAAAAAAAGGTTCAGGAAACCAAAAACACTCTGCACAACACAACAAACTGATCTAGTTAGGCTGACACGTTTCACACTATTTAAAGTGCTTATTCATAGATCTGCGGTTTTTAGCAGGACTGCGACATTGCGGCGGACAGATTGGACACTTTTGACACTTTTTTGGGACCAGTGACATTCATACAGCGATCAGTGCTATAAAAAATACACTGATTACTGTATAAATGACACTGGCAGGGAAGGGGTTAACACTAGGTGGTCGATCAAGGGGTTAAATGTGTTCCCTGGGAGGTGTTTATAACTGTGGGGGGGGGGGGGCGGGACTGACAGGGAGTACAGAGAAATCGCTGTTCCTAATCACTATGAACAGACGATCACTCTGTACTTCCCTGTCAGAACGGGGATCTGTTTGTTTACATTGACAGATCCCCATTCTGGCTCTCTGAGGAGCGATCGCGGGTGGCCCCCCGCCGTGCAGCGCCTGCTATAGCTGTTAAAGGGGCCGACGTACAGCTACGGCGGTTCGCAGGAACGAGCCGACTTGCTGCCGTCCAATGACGGTGGCTGGTCAGCAAGTGGTTAAAGGGGTTGTAAAGGTTTGTTTTTTATTTTCTAAATATGTTCCTTTAAGCTAGTGCATTGCTGGTTCACTTATCTTTTCCTTTGATTTCTCTTCTAATTGTTTTTTTACTTTGTCTGAATTTCTCACTTCCTGTAAGCTTGCCCCCATCATTCGAGCCGTTCTGGCTGGGGGTTAGTCAGCGTGCTCGCCCCCTCCCTTGGGACAACATCCCTGCAGGGAGACGCTTTGAACATTCACAGCATCTCCCCGCAGGGATGTAGTCCCAAGGGAGGGGGCGAGCACGCTGACTAACCCCCAGCCAGAACGGCTCGGATGATGGGGGCAAAATTACTGAGGAGGAACAGGAAGTGAGAAATTCACACAAAGAAAAAAAAACATTTAGAAGGGAAATCAAAGGAAATGGTAAGTGAACCAACAATGCACTAGCTTAACTACTTCCTTACTGGGCACATATACCCCCTTCCTGCCCAGGTGAAATTTCAGCTTTCAGCACTGTCACGCTTTGAATGAAAATTGCGCGGTCGTGCGACGTGGCTCTCAAACAAAATTGACGTCCTTTTTTTCGCACAAATAGAGCTTTCTTTTGGTGGTATTTGATCACCTCGGCGGTTTTTAGTTTTTGCGCTATAAACAAAGATAGAGCGACAATTTTGAAAAAAAAGCAATATTTTTTTGATTTTTGCTATAATACATATCCCAATTTTTTTGGAATAAATTATTTTTTTCCTCAGTTTAGGCCGATACGTATTCTTCTACATATTTTTGGTAAAAAAAAAATCGCAAGCGGCGTTTATTGATTGGTTTGCGCAAAAGTTATAGCGTTTACAAAATAGGGGGTAGTTTTATGGCATTTTTATATATTTATTTTTTTTACTAGTAATGGCGGCGATCATTGATTTTTTACGTGACTGCGACATTATGGCGGACACATCGGACACTTTTGACACTATTTTGGGACCATTCACATTTATACAGCGATTCGTGCTATAAAAATGCACTGATTACTGTATAAATGTGACTGGCAGGGAAGGGGTTAACACTAGGGGGCCAGGAAGGGGTTAAATGTGTGCCCTATTAGTGATTACTACTGTGGGGGGAGGGGACTGACTGGGGGAGGAGACCGATCTGTGTCCCTATGTACAAGGGACACAGCATCGGTCCCCTCTCCCTGACAGGACATGGATCTGGGTGTTTACACACACAGATCCATGTCCTTGTCTGTGTAACCGCCGATCGCGGGTGCCTGGCGGACATCGCGGCCGCCAGGCACGCGCATCGGCATTGCAGTGACCCCCCAGTGGCCAAATTAGCGGAGGCCGTATAATAACGGCCTCCCGGCATGTAACAACCACCTCGCGGCCGTATATAGTCGTACGGCGGGCGCGAGGTGGTTAAAGGAACCTATTTAGAAAACAAAAAACAAACCTTTACAACCCCTTTAAGATTTATTTTTCTGCTCCAAAGTGTGCCGCACAACATAAAAAGATCATGCAGGCTGTGTGCCTGGTGACAAAAATCACTAGAAAATGTTTTCTAATCTCTCCCTATATCTTCCTGGTTAAAACCCTGAAATGAAAATATTTATTAAAGTTTGGGTTGTTGCTGCATAAATGGCTACAAAGTGCACCGTCTTTAGCTTTTGTTTTTTACTTAAAATGTATCTAAACGCTAAACAAGAAAACTAAGCTGGTTCACACTATACGACATGACTTTCATCCTACTTTGCTCTGCGACATCTGTCCGACATTGGTCCGACATCGGTCCGACATTGGTCCGACATCTGTCCTACATTGGTCCGACATTGGTCCGACATCCATCCGACTTTCATGAACAGGATACTACTTTGATCCTACTTCAATGATAGTCAATGGGCTGAAGTGGGATCAAAGTCAGACAGAAGTAGTACAGGGAGCATTTTTAATGTCGGACCGACTTGTGTCGGACCAGTTAAGACGGCTCTCATAGGGATTCATTGATTTTCACACGTCATGCGACATGAGCTCCTAATGTCGGAGCGTTTGTCGGACAAGTGTGAACCATCTAAGGTAAATTGCAATATATTATATTTGTGTTTTTAAGTTTAGATACGCTGTAACATATTACCAATGGCTAAGCATCCTTATCTATTCCATCCTTTTTTCAATGAAACATTTACATAAAAGCATTTGCTACAAAATGAAAGCTCTGAAACTTTAAAATAAAATACATTGTCTACTCTAGAGAGTAAAAAAAGCAAAATAGAGTGCAAAAACTAGCATATTTCCAAAACAGAAAAAAGCCCTGGACAGTCAAATATACTGTTTAAACTTTAAACAATGATATATGAAGCTCCTATGGAGCAACTTTAGTCCTTTCCCCAACTATTTATTATCAGGACAGTCATGAACACTTTCTACTTCCACTTGATGGTACAGGTAGCTTCTAGTTGGTCATTTTTTTAAGGCTCCATTCACACCTTATGCCGCGTACACACGATCATTATTCACGGCGGTTAAAAAACCGCCGTGAATAATGACAGGAAAAACGAGGGAACCGCTTGGTTCCCTACACACGGTCGTTTTTCCCGTCATTTTTTCTCTTGAGGAGAAAAACGACCGTCTGTGGGCTCCGCGGCAGTGTCTCCCTATGGGAAAACTGGCGCGGAAAAAAATGCTGGAAAAAACGAGAAAATTTAGAACATGTTCTTATTTTTCTCGTCGTTTTTTTATGCCGTTTTTCTCAACGAGAAAAACGACATAAAGCCCACAGACGATCGTTTTTCTCTGCGAAAAAAAAAATGCCGTTTTTCTCGTTGAGAAAAGCGGTCGTGTGTACGCGGCATTAGCCTTTTGTAGCTCAAAGCTCCAAAATGCTGGAGGAGAAAAAAATCTATTATTCTCCATGGAGTTGGTTCACATCCCCACTCCAAGTTTCCTGAAGCCAAATACCTGAAGCCCAAAAAAGTTCTGGAGTTTTTTTGTAGGTCAAATTGGGCAGATTTGCGCATTTTTGCCACGTTTTTATTCCCATAGAAATAAAAGGAAATCCGTGATTTACGTGTTTCTGTGCGCTTTTATGTGTTTTATCGCGTGTTTTTGCGTGATTTTCTGTTCAAATGCAAAAATGTAAAGAACAAAAAATTTGTAATAGTATATGAATAAATAAATGTAAAATAAAGACAAAAATAGCTAAAAATCATCATAAATAAATGAAATAAATTCATAATATGTAATAAATTAAATAATAATTAACCCCAAACCTTTAAAAAATATAATACATTATTGCTGTTATTAAGTTATAATAATAATAATAATAATAAAATAATAGTAAACACCCAAACCCGAACAAAATAATTAATTAATATTAATATTAATATAAATAATATTATTATTAATAATAATAATAATAATAATAATAACAATTCATATTATTATTATTATTTATTTTGTGTTAGGGTTAGGGTGTTTATTTATTATTATTTTATTACTATTTTTTAGGGCTGTTACTGATTAAAATTTTTGTGTTCGATTAATCGATTTTTTTTTAAATCGATTAATCGACTAATTTCGATTAATTATAACGCACATAGATCCAACTACTTTTAGCTGATCTCCTTGCAGGCCGATTCCCAGTGCAGCTACCAACCACTGGAAAAATGGATAGCAGGATACAAAAAACACACAAGGCAGCGCTCGATGGGAATAGCATTAAAACTTTTATAGTCTTCAAGTAGGTAACAAAATAAATATTGCACTGGAGATAAAAATCGATGTAGCTACATAAACTGTAAAAATGGTGTGAGTAATACCAAACGGTAGCAAAAGCAGTCATAAAAACATGTAGCCAAGTATGGTACTGGTATAAAAATGTGTACAACGATACCACTGCTGAATCCAGATGAGGAGGGGTTAACATCAGTCCGTCAGCATGTAGATGTCCCGTGAAGGGAACTATCACAACTCCCAGTGGATGGCTGTAGAATCCCAGGTTGATAGAGGGAAGTGATAGAGGGAAGTGTAACAGCCCTTGCGTGTGGCAGATAGTAAGGTCCCGCCGGCATGCAGATATGAAGGCACAGCAAAGGAGCCCTTCAGATGGACATGGCAAGCCCAAAGAATTTTGATTGATCAAAAGAATTTTGATTGATCAAAACAATTAATCGATTAATCGAGGAATTAATAGTTAATTTCCACAGCCCTACTATTTTTTAAAGGGTTAAGGGTCAAGGTTAGGGGTTATCTATTTAATTATTTTTTTATTTAGTATTACATAATATTCACTTATTATACACACACACATATATATATATATATATATATATATATATATATATATATATATATATATTTATCTATTTAATACATTTATTTATTTCTGTATTTATTTTACATTCATTTATTATTATTATTATTATTAGTAGTAGTAGTAGTAGTAGTAGTGGTAGTAATATTATTATTAATACCCTAAATCTAAGATTTATTTTTATTTTTATAAATAATAAAGAAATAATAAGACAATACAATATTAATCCCTAACCCAAACCCTCATACCTAATCCTAGCCTCAACCCCTAATCCTAACCCTAACCTTAACTCTAACCCCCTACCCTAACAAAAATATAATAAATAATAAGTGAATAATAATAATAAGAAAAATAAATAAAAGCTGATGGAAAAGCTAAAAAAAATATAAAAACTAGCAACAGATGATAGTTTTCTCAATTGGCTAATAAAAAAAACACCAAAGCTCAAAAACGCTGTATAAAAACATGGATAAATGCACTAAAATCATGCATAAAAACGCTCATTGACGCTACGCTCAGGTGTGCTCACCATCCTCGTGGCCTCCTCAAATGGTGCCAGGACAGTGCATGCGTCCCTGATCATGGCCCACTGGCGTGAGGAAAAAAATCCAAGCTCCCCTGACCCTGTTCTGGTGTCATATTGCAACAGATACTCATTGATGGCCCTCTGCTGCATGTGCAGCCGCTGCAGCATGGCCAACGTAGAGTTCCACTTGGTGGACATGTCACAGATTAGGCGGATCTTGGGCAGGTTGTAATCCTTTTACAGCTCAGCCAGCCGAGCACTGGCATTATATGACCAGCGGAAATGTCCACAGAGTTTCCTGGCCTGCTTCAGGACCTCCTGTAAGCCCAGGTACCTGCCCAAGAACCGCTGCACCACCAAGTTAACCACTTGACCACTGGGCACTTAAACCCCCTTAATAACCAGACCAATTTTCAGCTTTCGGTGCTCTCACATTTTGAATGACAATTACTCAGTCATACAACACTGTACCCATATGAATTTTTTGTCCTTTTTTTCACACAAATAGAACTTTCTTTTGGTGGTATTTAATCACCGTTGGGTTTTTTATTTTTTGCGCTATAAGAGAAAAAAGACTGTAAATTCTGTAAAAAAATGTGTTTTTTTTTTCGTTTCCGTTATAAAATTTTGCAAATTACTATTTATTCTTCATAAATTTTGGCCAAAATTTATACTGCTACATATCTTTGGTAAAAATAAGTACAAATTGGTGGATATTATTTGGTCTTTGTGAAAGTTATAGAGTCCACAAGCTATGGTGCCAATATCTGAAAATTGATCACACCTGAAGTACTGACGGCCTATCTCATTTCTTGAGACCCTAACATGCCAGAAAAGTACAAATACCCCCCAAATGACCCCTTTTTGGAAAGAAGACATTCCAAGGTATTCAGAAAGAGGCATTGTGAGTTTTTTGAAGTTGTAATTTTTTTCCCACAATTCTTTGCAAAATCAAGATTTTTTTTTTCTCTTTTTTTTTTTTCACAAAATTGTCATATTAGTAGGTTATTTCTCCCACACAGCATATGCATACCACAAATTACACCCCAAAACACATTCTGCTATTACTCCCGAGTATGGCGATACCACATGTGTGAGACTTTTACACAGCGTGGCCACATACAGAGGCCCAACATGCAGGGAGCACCTTCAGGCGTTCTGGAGCACCCAGGCCAATTCTGACATTTCTCTCCTACATGTAAAAATCATCATTTGTTTGCTAGAAAATTACATAGAACCCCAAAACATTATATATGTTTTTTTAGCAAAGACCTTAGAGAATATAATGGTGGTTGTTGCAACTTTTTATCTCGCACGATATTTGCGCAGCAATTTTTTTAACGCGTTTTTTACGGAAAAAAATGTTTTGTGCTTAAAAAAAAAAAAAAAACAGTAAAGTTAGCCCAATGTTTTTACATAATGTGAAAGATGAAGTTACGCCGAGTAAATAGATACCTAACATGTCACCCTTAAAAATTGCACACACTCGTGGAATGGCGCCAAACTTCGCTACTTAAAAATCCCCATAGGCGACGCTTTAAATATTTTTACTGGTTACATGTTTTGAGATACAGAGGCGGTGTAGGGCCAAAATTATTGCTCTTGCTCTAACGTTCGCAGAGATACCTCACATGTGTGGTTTGAAAACCGTTTTCATATGTGGGCGGGACTTACGTATGCGTTCGCTTCTGTATGAGAGCTCACGGGGACAGGGGCGCTTTAAAAAAAAAAAAAAAAAAATATTGTTCATTTTACTTTATTTCTTTTAGTTTGACATGTTTTTCCGCCCCAAATTTTTTTTTGATCACTTTCATACCTATCACAAGGAACGTAAAAATCCCTTGTAATAGGAATATGGCATGACAGGTCCTCTTTACAGTGAGATATGGGGTCAATAAGACCCCACATCTCACCTCTAGGCTGGGAAGCCTAAAAAAAAACCCCAAAAAAAACAAACAATCCTGGCTTTGATCGTAGCGGTGAGTCGGTAGAAGCACCGGAGGGCGGCGGGGGGGGACGGGACATCCCCTCTCGCCTCCCATAAGAATGATCAAGCGGCGGAACAGCCGCTATGATTGTTGTTATGGTGTAGGGAATCGCCGGCTTAAAAAGCTAATATCTGAATGATGCCTTTAGCTGCTCCCATCATTCAGATATCCCCGCACAAAGTCAAGGACGTCATATGACGGCCGGCGGGCGGGAAGTGGTTATTGCAGAGTATTGCCGGGCATTGCGGAGTATTGCCGGGCATTGCGGAGTATTGCTGGGTATTGCGGAGTATTGCAGGGCATTGTGGAGTATTGCGGAGTATGGCAGGGTATTGCGGAGTATGGCAGGGTATTGCACAGGGGGTATTGCACAGGGTATTGCAGAGTATTGCGCAGGGTATTGCAGAGTATTGCGCAGGGTGTATTGCGCAGGGTATTGTGCAGGGTATTGCAGAGTATTGCGCAGGGTATTGCGCAGAGTATTGCGCAGGGTATTGCAGAGTATTGCGCAGGGTATTGCAGAGTATTGCAGAGTATTGCGCAGGGTATTACAGAGTATTGTGCAGGGTATTGCAGAGTATTGCGCAGGGTGTTGTGCAGGGTATTGTGCAGGGTATTGTGCAGAGTATTGCGCAGGGTATTGCGCAGGGTATTGCGCAGAGTATTGCGCAGAGTATTGCGCAGGGTATTGCAGAGTATTGCGCAGGGTATTGCAGAGTATTGTGCAGGGTATTGCAGAGTATTGCGCAGGGTATTGCAGAGTATTTTGCAGGGTATTGCGCAGGGTATTGCAGAGTATTGCGCAGGGTATTGCAGAGTATTGCGCAGGGTATTGCAGAGTATTTTGCAGGGTATTGCGCAGGGTATTGCAGAGTATTGCGCAGGGTATTGCAGAGTATTGCGCAGGGTATTGCAGAGTATTTTGCAGGGTATTGCGCAGGGTATTGCAGAGTATTGCGCAGGGTATTGCAGAGTATTGTGCAGGGTATTGCAGGGTATTGCGCAGGGTATTGCAGAGTATTGTGCATGGTATTGCGCAGGGTATTGCAGAGTATTGCGCAGGGTATTGCAGAGTATTGTGCAGGGTATTGCAGAGTATTGCGCAGGGTATTGCAGAGTATTTTGCAGAGTATTGCGCAGGATATTGCAGAGTATTGCGCAGGGTATTGCAGAGTATTGCACCAGGGTATTGCAGAGTATTGCAGAGTATTTTGCAGAGTATTGGCAGGGTATTGCACAGGGATGGCTGAGCAGGGATGGATGGATGGCTGGATCTGTGACTGCAATTGTCACAGATCCAGCCAACAGTGCTGCTGACATGATCCGCTCCCTCCCCCTCTCCTCTCACACTGTACCGATTGGTACAGAGAGGGGAGAGAGGAATCTGTTTACAAGTGATTGCTCCGTCATTTGACGGAGCGATCACGTGGTAAACGGCCGCTATCAGCAGCGATTTACCGCGATTCGTGATGCGCCGGGTCCCCTGCAGTGTCTCGTCTGCAATAAAATACACTTAACCACTTACGGACTGCCCGCCGTCGTTATACGTCGGCTGTTTGAAGAGGGATATCGTTGTTATGGCAGCAGCTAGCTACCATAACCCTGGTTTCCTCTTCTTCAGTGGCGGTCCGCTTTCAGATAAAAGTGATCTTTGTGGCGGATTCGCCACAAGATCACTTTTATTAATGGCGGGAGAGGGCCTCCCGCTACTCTCCGGTGCCCTCTGTCGCTTACTGGAGCCGCTGGCAGCGGCAGAGGCGATTGCGTCCTCTCCCTGGCTAAGTATGGAGATGAGTGAGGGGAAGATGGCCCACATATCTCCATATCATTGCAGGGTGGAAGTGACGTCAAAACGTCACTTCCGCCCATAGCTCTTAAAGGGACATTTTTTTTTTTTTTGATTTTCAAATCACATTTAGTTTTTTCTTTTTTTTTTATTGCATTTTAGTGTAAATATGAGATATGAGACCCCAGATCTCATTATTAAGGGGTCCTTTCATGCTTTTTTTCTATTACAATGGATGTTTACTTTCCTTGTAATAGAAATAAAAGTGACACAATTTTTTTTTTTTTTTTTAAAGAACAGTGTAAAAATGAAAAATAAAAGGTAAAATAAATAAGAAAAAATAAATATATTTTTTAAATGCGTCCTGCCGAGTTTGCGTGCAGAAGCAAACGCATACGTGAGCAGCGCCCGCATATGAAAGCGGTGTTCAAACCACACATGTGAGATATCACCGCAATTGTTAGAGCAAGAGCAATAATTCTAGCCCAAGACCTCCTCTGTAACTCAAAACATGCAACCTGGGCGCAACTTTGAAGCGTGACACGTTGGGTACTCGCCGTAACATCATCTTTCACAATATAAAAAAAATTGGGCTAACTTTACTGTTGTTTTATTTTTTAATTCAAAAAAGTTAATTTTTTTCCCCAAAAAGTGCGCTTGTAAGACCTCTGCGCAAATACGGTGTGGCAAAAAGTATTGCAACGACCGCTATCTTATTTTGTATGGTGTAAAAAAAGAAAAAAAAAAAAAATATATATATATATATATATAATGTTTGTGGGGTTCTAAGAAATTTTACTAGCAAAAACTAACTTGTAAACAACCAGTTTGAAAAATAGTGGTTAAAGTAAAATTCTTTGCATTAAGATAAAAGCTTTCTGTGTGCAGCAGCCCCCCTAATACCTACCTGAGGTCCCTCTCTGTCCAGCAATGTCCACGAGTGTCTCAGCCGTCCGAGATTCTCCCTCCTGATTGGCTGAGACACAGCAGCGGCGCCATTGGCTGCCGCTGCTGTCAATCAAAGTCAGCTAGCCAATCAGGGGAGAGAGTGGACGGGGATGGGTCAGGGCTCTGTGTCTTAATGGACACAGGGAGCTGTGACTCGGCTCGGGTGCTCCCATAGCAAACTGCTTTCTGTTGGGGCACTGAACAGGAGGGAGGGGCCAGGATCACAGACGAGGGACCCGAGAAGAGGAGGATCCGTGTGCAAATCCACTACACAGAGCAGGTAAGTATGACATGTTTATTATTTTTATAGGAAAAAAAAAACGAGACTTTAGAATCACTTTAAAGTGATTGTAAACGATCACATTGTAAAGCAACCCATTCAGTTTAAAATAGAAATGAAAGTCAAAACATTTTTGTATAGATTTAAAAAAAAATTGTAAATACCTTTTTTCCTTTTTTATAAGTGATCACATTCCCTCTGTTCTCAGCTGCATAAGAGCTGGGGGCAGGAGAAGCAGCAACACACTGAGCTTCCCAGTGAATGGCTGTGCAGCGGGGGCATGTCAGGACAAGTCTAATCATTGGAGAACATACTGAGTTCCCAGCATAGCTAGAGAACTGACCACGCTGTGCTCTCCTGCTTAGTATGGTCAGTTTTTAATGGGAAAGCAAGGGGACTAGCAGTAACACCAAGGATTTCACATAAAGGAAGCAATACAAAGAGAACAGGATGCTTTCTCATACAAGTACATGGTACAGCAGCCACACATCAGGAATATGAAGTGTTGGGGTAACAAACGCTTTCACCTGCCTGCTCACAGCATCCCCCGGCACATAAACTGACCTGCGCACGTGCAACCCGCTCCCTGTGTGCTGGAATGATGGCCTCCTGCGCATGCACAGCAGTGACGTTGTACTACGCTGGCCAATGAAAAGGCTGAAAACTGGCACACAAAAGAAGATGCCTGCGTCAGCAAGGGACAAGACCATTGAAGGAAAGGTGAGTATAGGATCACTTTAGTTCTGCTATAGGCTTTTAAAATGAAAGATACAAACTGATTTGTTGTCATGCACAGCTGCTCCTGATTCTGTCTTTGTAATTTCCCTACTCTATGTCCTTATGTCAACTGTTGACAAACAATTAGAATCATTGAACCTATTGCAGTTAGTTTTACGTTTTTTTTTGGCAAAAGTACTGTGTATGCAGCCCTATTAATGTAATAAATCAGCAATGCACCTGTAATTATTACTCTTGTGGATGAACTACCTTATGAGATCTCTACGTAATTTATAAATTCCAGGGGGAGTGCATGCTTCCCTGCTGTGATAGTGAGCGAGCAATTAGTCTGTCTTACGTCATGTCTGGGATAGCTTTGTATATACAGTAATTAACTCTTGCTTTGAGATTTGTGACTTCTCCCTTTGTCTTCTTCTCATCTTTTTACACCTTTGGCAGATGGGGGTTTGATCAGTAATGGGAGTTTTATTTTTATAGAAGATGGGGACTGCAGAAATCACATAAAATGCTGTATGTCACAGGTGTGAACCAATATACAGTATATGGGTATATCTGTTTAGTTGTATCTGACTCTCATTCACAGGGCCGGTGCTACCACTAGGCAAACTAGGCAGCCGCCTAGGGTGTCCTGCTGCCTAGGGCACCCGGCCACTGGTGTTCCTACTCTCTTCTCTCTGCAGCAAGCAACTAAGTCTCAGCATCAGCAGGCTGTGTCTGTGTCCCAACTCCCGAATGAATGGAACCAAGCAAACATTCATGATGGTGGGCACTGGTGAGACTGCACTTGATGGGCGCAGGTGAGGCTGCATTTGATGGGTCCTGGTGAGGCTGCATTGATGGGCACTGGTGAGGCTGCATTTGATGGGCACTGGTGAGGCTGCATCTGATGGGTGCTGGTAGGCTGCATTGATGGGCACTGGTGAGGCTGCATTTTATGGGCGCTGGTGAGGCTGCATTTGATCGGAGCTGGTGAGGCTGTATTTGATGGGGGCTGGTAGGCTGCATTGATGAGCACTGGTGAGGCTGCATTTGATGGATGCTGGTGAGGCTGCATTTGATGGGCGCTGGTAGGCTGCATTGATGGGCACTGGTGAGGCTGCATTTGATGGGCATTGGTAGGCTGCATTGATGGGCGCTGGTAAGGCTGCATTGATGGGCGCTGGTGAGGCTGCATTGGATGGGCGCTGGTGGGGCTGTATTTGATGGGCGCTGGTAGGCTGCATTGATGAGCGCTGGTGAGGCTGCATTTTATGGGGGCTGGTAGGATGCATTGATGGGCACTGGTGAGGCTGCGTTGATGGGTGCTGGTGAGGCTAAATTGATGGGCGCTGGTGAGGCTGCATTTGATGGCCACTGGTGAGGCTGCATTGATGAGCACTGGTGAGGCTGCATTTGATGGACGCTGGTGAGGCTGCATTTGATGGGCGCTGGTAGGCTGCATTGATGGGCACTGGTGAGGCTGCATTTGATGGGCACTGGTAGGCTGCATTGATGGGTGCTGGTGAGGCTGCATTGATGGGCACTGGTGAGGCTGCATTTGATGGGCGCTGGTGGGGCTGTATTTGATGGGCGCTGGTAGGCTGCATTGATGAGCACTGGTGAGGCTACATTTGATGGGGGCTGGTAGGATGCATTGATGGGCGCTGGTGAGGCTGCGTTGATGGGTGCTGGTGAGGCTGCATTGATGGGCGCTGGTAAGGCTGCATTTAATGGGCGCTGGTGAGGCTGCATTGATGGGTGCTGGTAGGCTGCATTTGATGGGTGCTGGTGAGGCTGCATTGATGGGCGCTTCTTTAAAAATGTAAAAATGTGGGGTTTACATGGGCAGGGAAAAGGGGGTGGAGTCAGGAGTGGAGCCAGGGGGGGGGGGGGGCAGCAAAATTAGGTTTCACCTGGGGTGTCAAAAATTCTTGCACCAGCCCTGCTCATTCATTCCGTGGACTAGTTTGTGGGTCGGAGCATCATGTCCAGAATACTTGATAGCCTTTACTATAGAATTTTCTTTGCAAAGTTTTATGACATACATTGCCAAATTATTCTTTAACCCACTCAAATTGCTTGGTTTAGGATTGGCATGCAGAATGTTATAAGACACATGCATAGCCAATCTGAACATGCATACTAGGGCTAATTTAGAACGAGAGCCAATTAACCTACCAGCATGTTTTTGGAGTGTGGGAAGAAACCCAAAGATTAACCCAATGCAAACACAGTGAGAACAGGCAAACTCCATGCAGATAGTGTCCTGGCTGAGATCTGAACCAAGGACTCTCTTGCTGCAAGGCAGAAGTGCCTATTATGCCACACAGTTAGGCCCCATGCACACGAGACGCTGGTGCAAACTCTGCTGAATGCACATTTTTAAAGGCTGAAACCGGCGTTTAGAAACACCCGTTTTGCGGCGATTTTAGCGGCGTTTTACCGCGTTTGCGTCTATAAGCGTTTAGTTAAGAAACATCATAAGACCCTCCGTAAGCTCAAAAAACAGTATTATTTAACCATTTCAGCCATTTTGTGAGACCAGAGTGAGTAGCAGCAGCTGAGAGAGCAGCAGTGTACTTGTATTTAGCGTATCACTTGCCACATTACCTGCCACAAGCTGTGGATTGTCCACCTGGCCACGTCACCTGCCACAAGTTGTGGATTGTCCACCTGGCCACATCACCTGCTACAAGTTGGGAATTGTCCACATGCCACGTCACCTGCCACAAGTTGTGGATTGTCCACATGCCACGTCACCTGCCACAAGTTGTGGATTGTCCACGTGCCACGTCACCTGCCACAAGTTGTGGATTGTCCACTTGCCACGTCACCTGGCCACGTCACCTGCCACAAGTTGTGGATTGTCCACTGGCCACGTCACCTGGCCACGTCACCTGCCATAAGTTGTGGATTGTCCACTGGCCACGTCACCTGCCAAGTCACCTGGCCACAAGTTGTGGATTGTCCACTTGCCACATCACCTGGCCATGTCACCTGCCACAAGTTGTGGATTGTTCACTGGCCACGTCACCTGGCCAGGTCACCTGCCACATCACCTGGCCACGTCACCTGCCACAAGTTGTGGATTGTCCACTCGCCACGTCACCTGGCCACGTCACCTGCCACGTCACCTGCCACAAGTTGTGGATTGTCCACTTGCCACGTCACCTGGCCACGTCACCAGGTACGTCACCTGGCCACGTCACCTGCCACAAGTTGTGGATTGTCCACTGGCCACTCACATGGCCAAATCACCTGGCCACGTCAGCTGCCACAAGTTGTGGATTGTCCACTGGCCACGTCACCTGGCCACGTCACCTGCCACAAGTTGTGGATTGTCACCTGGCCATGTAACCTGCACGGGATTATTACAGCTATATCTTTTTTCTTATGTTTCAATAAAAAATTGCGTACCAAAAAAAGTGTTACCTGGATTTTGGCTTTAATTTTGTTATTCAAGTCTATCATTAGTGCATCTATAGCCTCGTACACACGGTCGGACTTCAAACAAACTTTTCCGTTGATTTTTGTCCGAAGGGAGTTGGCCGGGCACACCCATAGCATACACACGGCAGGACTTTTCTGCAAACTTTCCCCAAACTTTCCCAACATCACGTGGTTTTTCTGCTCTTTTCTGCTCTTTACTGCCACCCTTTGGTCAACTTCTGCTATTGTTGGTTGATTTTAACATTGGTTCTGGGCATGCGTATTTGTACCTCGGACAAAAGTCCGATGGATTTCTGTACACACGATAGGACTTTGCACCATTGGACTTTTGTTGCCAAAAAGTTTGTCCGTTTGCAGAGCGAACTTTTGTCCGATGAAAACTGAAAAAGTTTGTCAGATGGAGCGTACACACAGTCGGATTTTTTGAAAAACCTGCTCATTTTGAAGTTTGTTGGCAAAAAGTCAGACCGTGTGTACGGGGCTTAATACTAAACTGCCTTTTCTCCAGACTGATAATGCTGCTGTCCAAAGATGTCACTGTTTCTCCACCATCCAGAGTGGAGACACCCCAGGACAAGAAGTATATTACTGGACTAATCACCAGGTAAAAATAATTAGGGAAAAAAAAGAAAAAAGAAAAAAATAATGCAGCCACCACATCAGAGAAGTGGTAACATTTCAAATTTTTTGGGTTTAAAGCTAATCTTCAGAAAACTAAAAAGTGAACTGCTTGTTTATACCCAGGGAACTTACCTGATCCAGCAGGCTCCTCAGCACTGCTAGATTAGTCCCTGCAGCCTTTTCTCCCAGCAGTCTAAGGTTCTGTGATGTCATCAAGAATAACCATAGCCCTGCATTGGACAGAGGATGCCTGGGGACAATCTACTACCGGGGGGGGGGGGGGGGGGGGGGGGAGGTTCAGGTAAGTAAAAGAGATTTTCACATCCCTAGACTAAACAAGCATTCCTCCTGCAAAGGAGGACTTTTAGAGTGGTTGTAAACCCTTTACAACCACTTTTTACTACAGGTAAGCCCATAGTAAGGCCTATAATAAGGCTTACCTGTGGCTACCGTGGATATCTCCTAAACCTGTACGGTTTAGGAGATATCCCTTGTATCAGCATGTGCCGACGTCATCGGCACATCCGTTCGTGCCGTTACCGGCTGTCCCTGCGCGCATGCGCGGGAGTGAAGTCATGGCGGTTTTCGGCCAATCACAGTGCCGGAGCCCACGATACCCGGAAATAACTCCGGTAGTCATGTTGCCGGGCAGAGCAGTTTGCCTGGACGGCTGCAGGGGCTTCGATATAAGGTGAGTATTTCATAATGAGCTAGTATGCTATGCATACTAGCTCATGATGCCTTTGTCTTGCAGGTTTTTTATTTTTATTTTTTAAACGGGTTTACAACCACTTTAAGTTTTCTGGAGCTTTAATACCTCTGTATCTTAACCTTACAGTAGAAGACGAGGCAAAGAGTTAAATATACAGATTTAATCCATACAGTGTATGTTTGCTGTTTTAGCTATAAAGTATGGTAAATCTGTCACATTGTTTTAATTTCGCTATGTAGTCATTTTCTTCTTAAAACTCTTTTGTAACATACACAATTAACATTTTCTCTTCACACAGTTACATTTTTATTTTTATTGTGGTTCTGGAAAATATAATGTTAAAGTAGCGATAGACCCTAAGTGGTTTCCTGCTAGAAAAGGTGGGTGTTGTGTACAGTATTTTTTTAATGCACAGTCTGTGTAGCTAGTATAAGATATATGAACATCAAAAACATGTTAGAATATTATGTAATTTGTACGTGTGGTGTGTGGAGGTAATGGTCGGTGTCAAGTTGTCGGTTAGATTACAACACACAATGTCAGATCTGTTATGTTATTGGTGACAGTCTTGTCAGTAGTGATTGGCTGGGAAACCCTAACAAATATTTCATTCCAGGATATCTGCTGCAGTCTTTTAACCACTTAAGCCCCGGACCAATACGCAGCATAAAGACTAGGCCCCTTTTTGCGATTCGGCACTGCGTCGCTTTAACTGACAATTGCGCGGTCATACGACGTGGCTCCCAAACAAAATTGATGTCCTTTTTTCTCACAAATAGAGCTTTCTTTTGGTGGTATTTGATCACCTCTGCGGTTTTTATTTTTTGCGCTATAAACAAAAATAGAGCGACAATTTTGAAAAAAAATTAATATTTTTTACTTTTTTCTATAATAAACATCCCCAAAAAACATATAAAAAAAATTATTTTTTCCTCAGTTTAGGCTGATACGTATTCTTCTACATATGTTTGGTAAAAAAAAAAATCACAATAAGCGTATATTGATTGATTAGCGCAAAAGTTATAGCGTCTACAAAATAGGGGGTCGTTTTAGGGCATTTTTATTATAAATTTTTTTTTTACTAGTTATGGCGGTGATCTGTATCGTTACTGTGACATTATGGCGGACACATCGGACACTTTTGACGCTATTTTGGGACCATTCACATTTATACAGCGATCAGTGCTATAAAAATGCACTGATTACTGTGTAAATGTGACTGGCAGGGAAGGGGTTAACCAGTAGGGGGCGGGCAAGGGGTTAAGTGTGTCCTAGGGAGTGATTCTAACTGTTAGGGGGCGTGGCTTACTGTGACACGTCACTGATCGCTGCTCCCGGTGAGAGGGAGCAGACAATCAGTGTTGTGTCACTAGGCAGAACAGGGAGATGCTTGTTTACAAATGCATCCCCCTATTCTGCCGTTCCGTGACCCGACCCCGGGACACCGGCGGACATCGAGTTACAAATTATGTGAGCAGACTGCAGTTCCTCTTTAAAGTGTTACTCCACTTTCATTGAAAAAAAAAAATGCAAATGAAAAAAATATATATAGCATATATATAATTGCTACACAAGTCAAATTGTAATTGAATGTTATTAAAAATTACCTTTATTTTTCAATCTGCAGCTCTGTCATTTTCTGTAAAATGCAATATGTCAATCTGTAGGTGTTCTGTACACAGATAGTGTACAGAAGGCCTCCAGAAATGTAATTTCCTGCTTGCGTGATTGGTTCACTGATTTTCCCAGAATTCTGCACTAAGATACAGGCCAGATTTTTGGCATCCCCTGCAACAAAAATGTTTTTTTTTTAGTGAGATACTCCCAAAGAGAAATCACATCTAAAGGGATGCAGACCCTGTCACTTTCCTCACTAGAGACCTGCAGGTGCAGCAGCTGATTGATAATTATAAAACCACCCCGATACAGATTTACTCTACACACAGACAAACAAACAGCTATTTCTTCAGAATAACAAAAGGTTGGAATCTGCAACAAATTTGTTATAATCCCTGCAATGTACAGAGATCACCCAGAGGGAAATGTTTTTTTCTCAACAAAAGTGAAGTTACTCTTTAAAGTAAAGTTCAGGGATATACCTAACTAATCTAAAAAAAAATCCTCCCTTCCCCCTTCTAACACCAGTGTGGAGTAACCTGTGTAAAGCCTCGTACACACGATCAGACTTCAAACAAACTTTTCCGTGGATTTTTGTCCGAAGGGAGTTGGCCGGGAACACCCATAGCATACACACGGCAGGACTTTTCTGCAAACTTTCCCAAAACTTTCCCAACATCACATGGTTTTTCTGCTCTTTACCGCCACCCTTTGGTCAACTTCTGCTATTGTTGGTTGATTTTAACATTGGTTCTGGGCATGCGTGTTTGTACTTCGGACAAAAGTCCGATGGATTTCTGTACACACGATAGGACTTTGCACCGTAGGACTTTTGTTGCCGAAAAGTTTGTCCGTTTGCAGAGCGAACTTTTGTCCGATGAAAACCGAAAAAGTTTGTCCGATGGAGCGTACACACGGTCTGATTTTTTGGAAAACTTGCTCATTTTGAAGTTTGTTGGCCAAAAGTCAGACCGTGTGTACGGGCCTTAAGGGTGATGTCACTCACTGCTCCCAGGCATTATCAGGTGTTGTTCTCCCCTCTTCCCTGCAGCCGGCACTGGCTGACACAGGGGAGATCATATGACTGTACTGGAGCAGCCTGATAATAGGTAAGTATACAGAACTTTCCTACACTGGTCTGAATAGGTGCTAGGAGAGGGGCAATCGTTAGTTGCAGCCCTAGTTAGGTTTATCCTGGAATTCTACCTTAAGCCTACTGGCTTCTTATACAACGATCAGCCATAACATTATAACCAATAATAATAAATAAATGAATAATATTGATTATCTTGTTTGGCATCTGAATGTGGGTGAGATATACAGTATTAGGCAACAAGTGGGCATGTAGTCCCTGAAGTTGATTGAGTGTTAAAAGCAGAAAAAATGGGCAAGCTTTAGGATTTAGGCCCCTTTCACACTGAGGCACTTTGCAGGCGCTATTGCACTAAAAATAGCGCCTGCAATGCACCCTGAAAAAGCCGCTCCTTTGTATCCAGTGTGAAAGCCCTCGGGCTTTCACACTGGAGCGGTGCACTGGCAGGAGGGTAAAAAAACTCCTGCAAGCCGCATCTTTGAGGTGCGATAGGAGCGGTAAAAATACCGCTCCTACAGCACCCCTGCCCGTTGAAATCAAAGAGCAAAGAGGCACGCTGACCCATGTCCACAGCCAAAAGTACCTACAATGGGCATGTGAGCATCAGAACTGGAGCACGGATCAACGGAACAAGGTGTCCTTGCCTAATGAAGAATGGTTTGTAGTACATAACAACGAGGTTGAGGTGCTTACTGACCTCCAAATTCTCCAGATCTCAATCTAATCGAGCATCTGTGGGACTTGCTGGAAAAACAAGTCTGATCCATGGAGGCCCCACCTCACCACTTAAGCCGCGTACACACGTTCGGTTTTACCGATGAAAACAGTCCGATGGATTTTTTTCATCGGACGAACCGATCGTGTATGGGACCCATCGGTCTTTTTTCCATCGGTGTCAAAAAATAGAACATGTTTTACATTTTTCCGATGGATAAAAAACCGATAGCAAATTCCGATCGTCTATGGGCAAGTCCATCGGTTAAAAAACCCACGCATGCTCAGAATCAAGTCGACGCATGCTCAGAAGCAAAGAACTTAATTTTTCTCGGCTCATTGGAGTGTTTTACGTCACGGCGTCTGGAACGGTCGGTTTTTGGACTGATGGTGTGTAGGCAAGACTGATGGAAGTCAGCTTCATCGGTTCTCCGATGGAAAAATCCATCGGTTTAAAAACCATAGGAAATCCGATCGTGTGTACAGGGCTTAACAGGACTTAAACGATCTGCTACTGATGGCTTGGCACCAGACACCGCAGCATACCTTCAGAGGTCTGATGAAGTCAATGCCTCAAAGGGTTATGGTGGGTGGTCAAAATGTTATGGCTGATCAGTGAATTACCACAAAACTGTTTGGCTTTGGGGGTGTTCAAGGGTGCAATTGTGAATTGAATTTTAGCTGAGATTCATAATGTGTTAATTAAAGACCTGAGCTTCAATGAAGGATTTTTGTAAACTGGTATTTTTTTTTTTTTTTTTTTTAACTTGCACGATCCCCCTTGAAAAGTACCCCAGGGATCCTAATGTTGCAATAAATGTAGAAGTATGTGATGAATAATTTAATGATGGTGTTTAGCCATCAGGAAATTGCCACAATTAAAGATGTGCTTTTACTTATGATAAAACATACACTCTTTAGTGTATACCCTGCCAACAGAAAGAGGTGGGTGAGTTTAGAACACCTACAGTATGTACTGCATAACCAGAGGAAAACAAGACTTTCAATTTATTGGTTCATGAGCCAAAAAGCTAAAAAAAAAGTGATTTTTTAAGATGCTTATGAGGACTGATAATAAATGCAACTACTGCAATCATCATCTCTTCCAATTAATTATACATTGTATTGAAATGATACATTGCATTCTTCATTAAAAATTTGGTTTAAATATCAGAATCTATGTTTCATATAAATTGCCATTCTTAAGCTGGCTACACATTATACAATTTTTTTTTGTTCAATTTCCTTTAGGCTTAATGTACACGGGACATTTTAAAATCTCTCTCTCCTGAACGATTTAACTTGGCAGATAGTAACCGACGGTTAAAAACATAAATTTTGCCTCGTTTAAATGCCGCGTTTAGCCGTGTTTGTGTTTAGAGGCGTTTTTTTTTTTTAAATAGTCAAAAATGTATCTCCATTAAAAACACCTGTAAACAAAAACACGGCTAAGTGCAAGTTACCACGTTTACACGCGTTTACAAGCTGTTACAGGCATTTCAAATGCCTCTGAACATCCATCCTGAACGCATTTTTTTGCTTTCCGAAAAATGCTTCTAAACTCAACTGCCTAGAAACTACTATAAACGCGCCTGTGTAGATGTAATGATAAGATAACATAGAGGACAGTTCTGGGGCAGCTGAAAAAAAAACACCAGAGTCCTAAATGTGTGTTTACCAGCAGCTGTATACATGAAGCCTAGGGATGAGCTTCGTGTTCGAGTCGAACATACGTTCGACTCGAACATTGGCTGTTCGATCGTTCGACGAAGATCGAACGATTTGGGCCGTTCGCGCCAAATTCGAGTGACGCGAACGGCCCACAATGCACTACGCCATCGCAGTGTCATCCAGGCGCTGTGATTGGCCAAGCATGCACTGTGACCCCGCATGCTTGGCCAATCACAGCGCCGGCAGCGAGGAGAGCAATGATTGGCCACAGGCAGGATGCCTGTGGCCAATTATTGCTGAGGGTGTTTAGTACACGCCCCACACTATAAAAGGCCGCCAGCACGGCGGCCTAGTGTAGTGTGTTCCGGAGCAGGGATAGAGTAGCATAGGCAGGGACAGTGACTGTTATTTCTTTCTTGCTTAACCTGGATTCCTTTAGTTTAGGGAAAGAGAAGGATAGGTAGGGAGAGTGTCAGTGTGTTTTGTGCTTCTGCTATAGTGTGCTTAAAAAAAACATTTATTCTAGGGACAGAAAACTCTAGGTAGGGACAGTGTCAGTTTCTTTCACTCTGCAAGTCCTTGTTTCCAGGGACCTGTAAGGACAGTGAGTTAATTGTCCTTGTGCTATATTGTGCTTAAAAAAAACATTTATTCTAGGGACAGAAAACTCTAGGTAGGGACAGTGTCAGTTTCTTTCACTCTGCAAGTCCTTGTTTCCAGGGACCTGTAAGGACAGTGAGTTAATTGTCCTTGTGCTATATTGTGATTAAAAAAAACATTTATTCTAGGGACAGAAAACTCTAGGTAGGGACAGTGTCAGTTTCTTTCACTCTGCAAGTCCTTGTTTCCAGGGACCTGTAAGGACAGTGAGTTAATTTTCCTTGTGCTATATTGTGATTAAAAAAAACATTTTTTCTAGGGACAGAAAACTGTAGGTAGGGAGAGTGTTTTTTTTCTTTCACTCTGCAAGTCCTTGTTTCCAGGGACCTGTAAGGACAGTGAGTTAATTGTCCTTGTGCTATATTGTGCTTAAAAAAAACATTTATTCTAGGGACAGAAAACTCTAGGTAGGGACAGTGTCAGTTTCTTTCACTCTGCAAGTCCTTGTTTCCAGGGACCTGTAAGGACAGTGAGTTAATTGTCCTTGTGCTATATTGTGCTTAAAAAAAAACATTTATTCTAGGGACAGAAAACTCTAGGTAGGGACAGTGTCAGTTTCTTTCACTCTGCAAGTCCTTGTTTCCAGGGACCTGTAAGGACAGTGAGTTAATTGTCCTTGTGCTATATTGTGATTAAAAAAAACATTTATTCTAGGGACAGAAAACTCTAGGTAGGGACAGTGTCAGTTTCTTTCACTCTGCAAGTCCTTGTTTCCAGGGACCTGTAAGGACAGTGAGTTAATTTTCCTTGTGCTATATTGTGATTAAAAAAAACATTTTTTCTAGGGACAGAAAACTGTAGGTAGGGAGAGTGTTTTTTTTCTTTCACTCTGCAAGTCCTTGTTTCCAGGGACCTGTAAGGACAGTGAGTTAATTGTCCTTGTGCTATATTGTGCTTAAAAAAAACATTTATTCTAGGGACAGAAAACTCTAGGTAGGGACAGTGTCAGTTTCTTTCACTCTGCAAGTCCTTGTTTCCAGGGACCTGTAAGGACAGTGAGTTAATTTTCCTTGTGCTATATTGTGATTAAAAAAAACATTTATTCTAGGGACAGAAAACTCTAGGTAGGGACAGTGTCAGTTTCTTTCACTCTGCAAGTCCTTGTTTCCAGGGACCTGTAAGGACAGTGAGTTAATTTTCCTTGTGCTATATTGTGATTAAAAAAAACATTTATTCTAGGGACAGAAAACTCTAGGTAGGGACAGTGTCAGTTTCTTTCACTCTGCAAGTCCTTGTTTCCAGGGACCTGTAAGGACAGTGAGTTAATTTTCCTTGTGCTATATTGTGATTAAAAAAAACATTTATTCTAGGGACAGAAAACTCTAGGTAGGGACAGTGTCAGTTTCTTTCACTCTGCAAGTCCTTGTTTCCAGGGACCTGTAAGGACAGTGAGTTAATTTTCCTTGTGCTATATTGTGATTAAAAAAAACATTTTTTCTAGGGACAGAAAACTGTAGGTAGGGAGAGTGTTTTTTTTCTTTCACTCTGCAAGTCCTTGTTTCCAGGGACCTGTAAGGACAGTGAGTTAATTTTCCTTGTGCTATATTGTGATTAAAAAAAACATTTTTTCTAGGGACAGAAAACTCTAGGTAGGGAGAGTGTTTTTTTTCTTTCACTCTGCAAGTCCTTGTTTCCAGGGACCTGTAAGGACAGTGAGTTAATTGTCCTTGTGCTATATTGTGCTTAAAAAAAACATTTTTTCTAGGGACAGAAAACTCTAGGTAGGGAGAGTGTTTTTTTTTTTTCACTCTGCAAGTCCTTGTTTCCAGGGACCTGTAAGGACAGTGAGTTAATTGTCCTTGTGCTATATTGTGCTTAAAAAAAACATTTATTCTAGGGACAGAAAACTCTAGGTAGGGACAGTGTCAGTTTCTTTCACTCTGCAAGTCCTTGTTTCCAGGGACCTGTAAGGACAGTGAGTTAATTTTCCTTGTGCTATATTGTGATTAAAAAAAACATTTATTCTAGGGACAGAAAACTCTAGGTAGGGACAGTGTCAGTTTCTTTCACTCTGCAAGTCCTTGTTTCCAGGGACCTGTAAGGACAGTGAGTTAATTTTCCTTGTGCTATATTGTGATTAAAAAAAACATTTTTTCTAGGGACAGAAAACTGTAGGTAGGGAGAGTGTTTTTTTTCTTTCACTCTGCAAGTCCTTGTTTCCAGGGACCTGTAAGGACAGTGAGTTAATTGTCCTTGTGCTATATTGTGCTTAAAAAAAACATTTTTTCTAGGGACAGAAAACTGTAGGTAGGGAGAGTGTTTTTTTTTTTTCACTCTGCAAGTCCTTGTTTCCAGGGACCTGTAAGGACAGTGAGTTAATTGTCCTTGTGCTATATTGTGCTTAAAAAAAACATTTATTCTAGGGACAGAAAACTCTAGGTAGGGACAGTGTCAGTTTCTTTCACTCTGCAAGTCCTTGTTTCCAGGGACCTGGAGAGACATTGAGTGAATTGTCCTTGTGCTATATTGTGATTAAAAAAAACATTTATTCTAGGGACAGAAAACTCTAGGTAGGGACAGTGTCAGTTTCTTTCACTGTGAAAGTCCTTGTTTCAAGGGACAGAGAAGGACACCTGAAGGTAGCCCTTATTGCTTTTTTCCCATCTCCCTGCAGGCCATCTATTAGAATGTCTGGAAGGCAAACAAGGAGAGGCAGACAGTCAGGAGGCAATAAAAGAGGGCAAGCAGGCTCTGTGTCTGGGGGCAACAGTGCTGGTCGTGGACGCGGTGCATTGTCATCAGCACATGGCCATGGGACACGCTTGTCCTTCTTTTCGGCAGCTGGACATGTTGAGCCACATCATGCCGAAGACTTGGTAGAGTGGATGACCAAGCCCTCCTCCTCCTCCTCATCCTCTCTCACCCAGGCTCAGGGTACTGGAAAAGCAGCTGCCAAAGCGTCGTCTTCCCTGGTATCAATGTCAGACAAATCATCAGTCACTCCTTCCCTAGACCCACCATGTCCTCCTCCTGAGGAGTCCCCCGAACTGTTTCAGCACAGTGTTGGGTACATGCTCCAGGAGGATGCCCAGCGTTTCGAAGGGTCTGATGATGAAACCCAGCTAGAGGAAGGCAGTAGCGTGAGAGCAGACAGAGGGGATGCTCAAGAAGGACACCAATCTGGCAGTCATGTTCCAGCAGCTGCAGCATACTGCCAGATTGGCTCCAGTGATGAGGAGGGAGGGGATGATGAGGTCAATGACTCCACGTGGGTGCCTAATAGGAGAGAGGAGGAGGAGGAGGATGAGGAGGAGGCACATCTCCAACGAGGCAGGATGCCCTTTGGTGGCCAGCGTAAGGGCAGTACACCGACGGAATCACACCGCAGAGCTCCGCCTGTGCAGGGCGCTGCCTCTGCCCGTCATTCAAAAAGTTCTTTGGTGTGGGCCTTTTTTGAGGCTAGTGCATCAGATCGCACAGCTGCTGTTTGCAACATATGTCTCAAGCGTATATCGCGTGGCCAAAACATCAGCCGCTTGGGTACCACATGCCTGACCAGACATATGTTGACCTGCCATGCAGCTCGTTGGCAAGCCTACCTCAAAGACCCACACCAAAGAACAAAGCGGACCTCTCCTTGCACCGCATCAGCTGGGATCTCCAACCCCACTATAACTTCAGTCCTCTCTGAAACATGCACTGAGAGGAATGAAGGTGTAGAATTAGGTGTGTCACAGCCAAGTACTTGCGCCCACTCTGCTAGCAGTACACCGACGTCCGGTTCTAGCAGGCAAATTTCCCTGCCCCAGCTGCTGGACCGTCGAAAGAAGTTCACTCCCAGCCATCCACATGCCCAGCGGTTGAATGCTAGCTTGGCTAAATTGCTAGCGCTTCAACTGCTGCCTTTTCAGTTGGTAGACTCGGCCCCCTTCCGTGAGTTTGTGCAATGTGCGGTTCCTCAGTGGCAGGTTCCCAAACGCCACTTTTTCTCACGGAAGGCTATTCCGGCTCTCTACCGGCATGTGGAAGGCAATGTCTTGGCCTCGCTGGACAGGGCGGTCAGCGGTAAGGTGCATATTACCGCTGACTCATGGTCCAGCAGGCATGGACAGGGACGTTACCTTTCTTTCACGGCCCATTGGGTCACTCTTTTGGCAGCTGGGAAGGATTCAGGACAAGGTGCAGTAGTGTTGGAGGTTGTCCCACCGCCACGCCTCCAAAATGCTACTACTGGTTGTGACACACCTCTCTCCTCCACCCCCTCCTCTTCTTCTTCCTCCATGGCCTCTTCCTGTGGTTTGTCCTATGAACCAGCGGTGCTCCGTAGCCGTTCACGGGGCTACGCAAGTACGCAGGCAAAAAGATGCCATGCCGTGCTTGCGCTGGTGTGTTTGGGGGACAGAAGCCACACTGGGGCAGAGGTCCTGTCTGCTCTGCAGGGCCAGGCCGAGAGGTGGTTGACGCCACGCCAGCTTAAGCCAGGAATGGTGGTTTGCGACAATGGCACCAACCTCCTCTCCGCCCTCCGACAGGGACAACTGACCCATGTGCCCTGTGTGGCTCACGTCCTTAACCTGGTGGTGCAGCGCTTCTTGGGCAGGTACCCGGGCTTACAGGATGTCCTGAGGCAGGCCAGGAAAGTCTGTGTGCATTTCCGCAGATCTTATAATGCCAGTGCTCGCCTGGCTGAGCTGCAAAAGGAGTTGAACCTGCCCAAGAACCGCCTTATATGTGACATGCCCACCAGGTGGAACTCAACGTTGGCCATGCTGCAGCGGCTGCACACGCAGCAGAGGGCCATCAATGAGTACCTGTGCGACTACGGCACCAGGACAGGGTCAGGGGAGCTTGGTTTTTTTTCTCCACGCCAGTGGGGCATGATCAGGGATGCATGCACTGTCCTGGCACCATTTGAGGAGGCCACGAGGATGGTGAGCAGTGACAGTGCATGCATCAGTGACACTGTACCTCTTGTCCACCTGTTGGAGCACACGCTGCGTGGAATAATGGACAGGGCACTTGAGGCAGAACAGAGGCAGGAAGAGGAGGACTTCCTTGCCTCTCAAGGCCCCCTTTACCCAGACAGTGTTCCTTCTGTCCCACCCATCGCACAGGAAGAGGAGGAGGAGGAGGAGGAGGAGGAGGAGGAGGAGGAGGATTGTGTCAGCATGGAGGTGGAGGCTGGCACTCAGCATCATCAGCAGCAGTCTTTTAGGGATGATTTACAGTCCCAAGAAACCAGTGGACTTGTACGTGGCTGGGAGGAGGTGGCTGCGGATCATGTCGTCCTTAGTGACCCAGAGGACTCCGGAGCGAATGCCTCAGCAAACCTACGCTGCATGGCCTCCCTGATCCTGCAAAGTCTGCGGAAGGATCCTCGTATTCTTCGGATCAAGGAGAGGGACCATTACTGGCTGGCCACTCTCCTTGATCCACGGTACAAGGGTAAGGTTGCGGACCTTATGTTACCGTCGCAGAGGGAGCAGAGGATGAGACAACTCCGGGAGGCCTTGCAGAAAGGTCTGTGCAACGCGTTCCCAGAGACTGGGAGGTTGCAAACTCCTGGTCCTGGACAACGAGTTGCTGAGGCTTCGGCCAGTCAAAGAAGGAGCGGTGGGGAAGGTGGCCGTCTGACCGATGCGTTCAGACAATTCTTTAGTCCGCAGCCCCAAAGTATGATCGGTTCCAGCAACCATCGCCAGCGTCTGATAAACATGGTGCAGGAATATCTAGGGGCAAGGTCAGACTTGGACACCTTCCCCACCGAAAATCCTCTGGCTTACTGGGTCTTGAGGATGGATCACTGGCCAGAGCTTGCACAGTATGCAATTGAGCTACTGGCCTGTCCTGCATCCAGCGTTCTTTCGGAACGCACATTCAGTGCTGCTGGAGGATTTGTCACGGATCACAGGGTGCGCCTGTCCACCGACTCGGTTGATCGACTGACTTTCATCAAGATGAACCAGTCTTGGATCACCACCAGCTACCACACACCTGATGCTGATATAACAGACTAATTGATTTTAAAATGTCACATCCCTTCAAGACTGATGCTGATGCTGAGTGCCTGTGCTGTTATGTTGACTGGCTATCCTCCTCCTCCGAGTCCTCAATGATACGATTGATGATGATAGCTTGGAAGATCATTTTTGTTTATGGGTGCCGCCACCAGTGCCTAACGCCCAATTTTTCAGCCCCTGTTTAACAGGGGCGTGTAATTACAATTTTTGAAGCAATACTTTGCAACAGGGCTCATTGCTGTGCTCCAAGTACAGTATCTGTGAGGAGTTGCAGTGTTGTGCCACCAGTGCCTAAGGCCCAATTTTTCAGCCCCTGTTTAACAGGGGCGTGTCATTACAATTTTTGAAGCAATACTTTGCAACAGGGCTCATTGCTGTGCTCCAAGTACAGTATCTGTGAAGGGTTGCAGTGTTGTGCCACCAGTGCCTAAGGCCCAATTTTTCAGCCCCTGTTCAACAGGGGCATGTAATTACAATTCTTGATCTAATAATTCACAGCAGGGCCCATTGCTGCACCCACCAAGAGTAACTGTCAGGGCTTACAGTGTTGTGGCACCAGCACCACCATCAAAGGCCCAATTTTTACTACCACTGTTCAACAATTATATGTAATTAAAATTCCTGATATAATAGTTGACAGCAGGGCGTTCCAGCACCAACCAAGAGTAACTGTGAGTGCTTACAGTGTTGTGCCAACACCAACAACTAAGGGGCCTATTTCTGCAGAGTATATACGGCAGGTCCCTACTTTCAAACATCCAACTTACAAACGACTCCTACTTGCAAACGCAAGAAGACAACAGGAAGTGAGAGGAAATCTACCACTAGGAAGGAAAATTCTCTCCTGTAAGAATAAATATGGGAGAAAGGTGTCTCCTCTGTACTGATGCTTTATCAGCAATCCTTGTTTCAAGAAAAACACCACATTTCAAAAACAGTTGTCATTAGGACGGAAAGTGAGGTGAAATGTTCTGAACAGGGGCACAGACAGCAAAACAAATGTTACAGGGGTGATAACCCTTACCTATGTTTTCCAAAAAGTTTAAAAATAGATTTTTGGTCTGGAGCTACACTTCAACAATGTACCTGTTCAAAATTACAAACAGATTCTACATAAGAACAAACCTACAGTCCCTGTCTTGTATGCACCGCCTGTATACGGCTGTTCAGAGTATATAGGGCCTTTTTTATTTTATGTGCGGGGTTCCCCTTAATATCCATACAAG
The DNA here is from genome assembly GCA_029206835.1 of Rana muscosa. Classification (NCBI taxonomy): domain Eukaryota; kingdom Metazoa; phylum Chordata; class Amphibia; order Anura; family Ranidae; genus Rana; species Rana muscosa. Next base: position 975,264,175 of record CM055116.1, on the reverse strand, counting down.
ACCCAAAGGGGCTGGTAATGGGCTGGGGTAGGGGGGGGGTCATGGGGTAGCTATGCCATTTTTCTTAAAGATTTTCATCCATATTACCGGGACCAGACATTACATTAAAGCCGCAAGCAGTTTTAAATGGCTTTTTTTTCCTTTAGAAGTGTCATTTTGTGCAGGGACAGTTCTAAACACGGGAAACACGTGGCACTTCACAGGCATACTTTAGACACCCCCCAGGTACGATATTTAAAGGAATATTTGACTTTTTTTTTTTCACTTTATGCATCATTAAAATGACTGCTCCCGGAAAACGACCGTTTTTAAAACTTATTTTTGCATTGATACATGTCCCCTGGTGCAGAACCCGGGTTCCCAAACCCTTTTTAGGACAATAACATGCATAATAGTTTTTATAATTAGCACTTTAGAATTCGAACGTTCGCATCCATTGTATTTAATAGGGTTCTAATGTTCGTTCGAACTTTCGGTCCGTTCGCGGGTTCTGGTGCGAACCGAACCCGGGGGTGTTCGGCTCATCACTAATGAAGCCTAAGATTTACCTTCAACTACGTACTTTTTACCAGTACGTAGTGCAACTGCCTGCCTGGTTGCCTACAAATTGAAAGTCTTTATGTTTGACCTCATATTATATGGTTTTGGTAAATCTAAAGGAAAATTGTAGAAAAAAAATTGTATAATGTGTAGCCAGCTTTACTCTCACTACTGTGCCTACCACCACCCAAACCCCCCTGCCTTGACCACTGCCACCATTCCAGCGCTCATTTCCCCAACTTTGCCTAGAACAGGCACACTTCTGCTCATACTGTATATATATATATTCAGCAGGTAAAATAAGTAGGGCTGTGGAAATTAACTATTAATCCTCGATTAATCGATTAATTTGTTTGATCAATCAAAATTGTTTTGATCGGTACTCACCTCTCCGCCGGCTTCCGGGTCTTCAGGGAGTTCCATCGGAAATCTGGTGACGTCACGGACACCGGCGGGGCTTGCCGTGTCCATCTGAAGGACTCCTTTGCTGTGCCTTCATATCTGCATGCGGGATCTTACTATCTGCCACACGCAAGGGCTGTTACACTTCCCTCTATCAACCGGGGATTCTACAGCCATCCACTGGGAGTTGTGATGGTTCCCTTCACGGGACATTTACATGCCAACGGACTGATGTTAACCCCTCCTCATCTGGATTCAGCAGTGGTATCGTTGTACACATTTTTATACCAGTATCATACTTAACTACATGTTTTTATGACTACTTTTACTACCGTTTGGTATTACTCGCACCATTTTTACAGTTTATGAAGCTACATTGATTTTATCTCCAGTGCAATATTTATTTTGTTACCTACTTGAAGACTATAAAAGTTTTAATGCAATTCCCATTGAGCGCTGCCTTTGTGTGTTTTTTGTATCCTGCTATCCATTTTTCCAGTGGTTGGTAGCTGCACTGGGAATCGGCCTGCAAGGAGATCAGCTAAAAGTAGTTGGATCTGTATGTGCGTTATAATTAATCAAAATTAGTCGATTAATCGATTTAAATAAAAAACGATTAATCGAACACGAAAATTTGAATCAGTAACAGCCCTAAAAATAAGTATTGAACACATCACCATTTTTCTAGGTAAATATATTTCTAAAGATGCTATTGTCAAAAATAGGTAAAAATGCACAACCAAATGAAAATGCAAATAAAGTGCAAGTGAATAATTATTGACCTAAACCAGTTCAATATGACTGATGCCAAAAAACAATGTCCAAATCAAAAACAGCTGTGAACAGCTTGCTGCAATCAGAGGTACATAGAAGCAAATCTTCATCCAATGTTTTCAGCCAAGCAGACAAGAAATAATATACAGAGGGGCCGCTTACCGGATCAGTTGGATCTCTATTACGGAGATCATAAGAGCTCAGCACACCAGGGGTCAGTCAAGGAAATCCACGACAGCCGGTCACTTCTCCAAACAGATCCTCTCCTCCACCGAACGTCCGAGAACTGCAGCCGGTCTTACCATAGACAGGATTCATTCCCAGCGGAAACGTGATGGACAAAAGTGTTGTGAAAGAGGAAAATGAAAAGCTTCATGGTGAAGTATTTTAAAATTAAAGTCCCTTTATTCCAAAATGCAGGGTTACTGACATCAGATAAAACTTTTCGGCAGAACAGTTTAAAAAAACAAGCAAACATCCAGCCGCGGCTCAGGCCAGTCAGCTGGGGCGTGGTGACGTCAGGTTCTATTGCTCCACCCGACACTGCGTTTCTCCATAGGAGGCATCAACAGGGATAGGAGGCAATGGTGCTATTGACATGAAATCGACATGAAATTGTCACTACATGTCGGTAACAACTCATGCAATCCACACATGCAAAGAAACCAAAACAAATACATTCAGAAATTAAAGCGGAGGTTCTGCGGCGATTTTTTTTTTTTTTTTGGTGCATTCAATTGGGTTTCACAATACAAGGTTAAACTCACTTGTTTGGTGTCTTCAAATATCCCCTGTCCGTTTTCATGGCAAATAAGAACTTTTAAAATCGCTTCCTGACAGTTCCCATTTTGCTTGTGGGCATTGTGAAGCCCACAAGCAATCATTTCCTGGAAGCGCCTGCAGTGTTTACGGCGAGTAGCTGTATCGATAGAACACCGCCCCTATGAGAAAAGCATTGGCTGTATAGAACGAACGAGCGGTGTGTTTATCCAATGAGCGACGAGCAGCATCCCCAGCTGACAAACTGTTCAGACTCGGGAATTTCCGTCTGATTCAATTGCTCCTGCGCAGACCATCCCGGAACCTATCTGATAGCAGAACCAGCACGATAGAACAGCAGCATTCTGTATTGTCTCCTGGGAAACATGACTCTGTGCTCCCAGGAGACATCGCGGCGCCGGGGAAAGGAGTAGGAACGCCTACTCCCGCGGGAGGGAAAGCCCGGAAGTGACAGCTAAAAACTAAAATCTAAGGTATTTAAACTATAATTATTTTTTTTGATGTGGCTATTTAACTTGGTGATAGTGTTCTGCTTGTGCCGGGATGTAGTTGTTTTTCTGGGTGGAACTCCACTTTAAGTTATGTGTAATAAAATGGAATGATACAGGGAAAAAGTTTTGAACACATAAAGAAAGGGAGGTGCAAAAAGATATGGAATGCCAAAAGACCAGTTGAAATCTATTAGTAATTAGAAAGAAATCCTGCCCCTTGTCAGTGTAAATTAATATCAGCTGGTTCAGTCTCAACTGATGGCCTATAAAAAGGTGTCTCATTACCAAGGTGTCACACAAGAAACATCTCATGATGAAGAGTTTTCTCAAGATCTTCGCAACCTTATTGTTGCAAAACATACTGATGGCATTGGTTGCAGAAGGATTTCTAAACTTCTGAATGTTCCAGTGAGCACTGTTGGGACCATAATCCGGAAGTGGAAAGGACATAATTTCATCATAAACCGGCCACGGCAGAGTAGTAAAAAGAATTATCAAAAGAGTTGTCCAAGAGCCAAGGACCACTTGTGGAGAGCTTCGGAAAGACCTTGAATTAGCAGGTACAATTGTTTCAGAGAAAACAATAAGTAATGCACTCAACTGCCATGGCCTATATGCACGCTCACCATGCAAGACTCCATTGCAAAAGAAAAAGCATGTTGAAGCTCACCTAAAGTTTGTTGCACAACTTTTCAGACAAGCCTGTGAAATACTGGGAGAATATAGTCTGGTCAGACGAGACCAAAATTTAACTCTTTGAATGCCATAATACACACCATGTTTTTAGGTTAACCACTTAAGCCCCGGACCATTTTGTTGCTAAAGGACCAGGCCCCTTTTTACGATTTGGCACTGCGTTGCTTTAACTGACAGTCGTGCGACGTGGCTCCCAAACAAAATTGACGTCCTTTTTTCCCCACAAATAGAGCTTTCTTTTGGTGGTATTTGATCACCTCTGCGGTTTTTATTTTTTGCGCTATAAACAAAAATAGAGCGACAATTTTGAAAAAAATTCAATATTTTTTACTTTTTGCTATAATAAATATCCCCAAAAAATATATAATTTTTTTTCCCTCAGTGTAGGTCGATACGTATTCTTCTACATAGAAAAAATAAAGCTGCGCAACATATGAAAAAATTATTAAACCACTGTTGGTTCAATTAAGTGTACACAGAGCTCAGTCTCTATTGCCAAGAGATGGCAACCAATTAAGATTTAAAGGTCCTGACTGTTGCCAGACACTTGTAGCAAGAAGAGCAGAGTCCTGTATGTAAAATAAACAATTAGAACTGTGAGTCCTGAAAACCAAAGCAACCATGTAGTATAAGTGCGAATCTCCTTGTTCAACCAATGGTGACTTCAAACATAAACCACCCAATGAAGAGTGCTGTATACTTGATAGAGAGAGGTTCCACCACCATCAGTTCTTACTGCCGCTTACCAGAACTATGGATCCCTGCAGGGATCAATATAAGCAGATGGCTATTACCCCTGCCAGGGTCTCTAGGTGAATATATCACTATCAGCTTTTCTCCAGGATTCAACGCCAATCTTCTCCGTATGCCACGATATTATGGTGCAAAGATAAAGAAAGCCACCATAGCGTGAATCCGATAAAACAACTGTGTCTGATTCCTATAAGACAGTCAGTGGATCCGTCACATTACACAGCTCCTCAATGTGACGTATTCTTCTACATATTTTTGGTAAAAAAAATCGCAATCAGCGTTTATTGATTGGTTTGCGCAAAAGTTATAGCATTTACAAAATAGGGGATAGTTTTATGGCATTTTTATAATTTTTTTTTTTTTACTAGTAATGGCGGCGATCAGCGATTTTTTTCGTGACTGCGACATTATGGCGGACACATCGGACACTTTTGACACTATTTTGGGACCATTGTCACTTTTACAGCAACCAGTGCTATAAAAATGCACTGATTACTGTAAAAATGACATTGGCAGTGAAGGGGTTAACCAGGAGGGGGCGCTGTAGGGGTTAAGTGTGCCCTGATTTGTGTTTCTTACTGTCGGGGGGCGTGGCTTAGCGTGTGACGTCACTGATCGTCGTTCCCTATTACAGGGAACAGACGATCAGTGACAGGCACACTAGGAAGCACGGGGAGAGGTTTGTTTACACTTACCTCTCCCCGTTCTTGCTCTCTGTGACCCGATCGCGGGACACCAGCGGCGATCGGGTCCGCTGTTTCCGCGGGGACGGTCACGGAGAAGAGGACCGGGTTGCGAGCGCGCCGCCGCCGGCACGCTCGCAACCCACGGCTGGGCTCTTAAAGGGGACGTACCTGTACGCCCATGTGCCCAGCCATGCCATTTTGCCGACGTACATTAAGAGTGAAAATCATGCTAAAGCTGTGCAATAACATTGCTAAAATCCTTGTAATGTGTATAATTTTCAAGGTTCTGTTCTCTTTAAAAGAGCATCTACTGCGCAATAATTGCAATTCCTACATATTAACAGTACAAGTACTCTAGACACATATATCTAAGAAAAATGTATAGGTTGTCCTTTCTATCAAGTCACAAGAAGTAAGCAAAATGATGCAGAACGTATTTATTTATCTATTTTGTCTTTTGTGTGGATCCCATAAAAAACCTTCCACTGTTCTATTATTTCACTCGGTGCAATTTGTGAGTGAAGTACAAAGTGTTTTGTGCTTACACAATACACAGATGTGGTGCTTGGTTATCACCTAGTAGAGGGTTAGCGCACGTCTCCTGCAGTGCTCTGCTTACATAACATGCGTTTGTGAACTTTCATCAATACTGCGCTCGCAGAAAATGTTGCTGTTGATTGTTGTGCTTATTAAACGTATCCTTCCTGAACAGCTCTTATACCTGTATGTAAACTATTATACTTTATATTGATATCCACTTGTTTTTAGAATTTTAAGTGATTGCAAAGTTATTTTCTTTTTTTTAAATAAACATGTCATACTTACCTGCTCTGTGCAATGGCATACTTCCCAACTGTCTGAGATGGGAATAAGGGACACCTACTAGCAAAAGTATGTAGGAATAGGACACTCCCCTTGCCACACCCCCTTAAAGAAAAATTGTACAAAAAATGATTGGTTAAACCCACAAGTGCTTTTTTTTACCACTTTTATTCCTTTATATCGAATTTTGAAACTTTCAAATGCAGCAATTTAGAAATTGGATTAAAGGTTTAGCACTGGGAAACCCTTTTTGAAAGATAAATAGTGCATTTTATATACAACTATAGAGATCAGACCAAAATGAGGGACAAATAAGGAGGACAGAGGGACAGAGGGACTTTGTTCCGAATGAGAGACAGTCTCTCGAAATCAGTGACAGTTGGGAGAAATGCAATGGTTTTGCACAGAGCAGCCCTGATTCTCCCCTTCTGGGGTCCCCCGTCAGCACTCTAGTCTCCTCCCCTTCTTGGTGGGCCACCATAGGAAGCCAAATTTTCGAGTGCAATGCACCTGTGATACAGCGCATAGCAAAAGCACATGGCACTTTGAAAAAGAGTTGTGTGTTTTTTTTCCACGCTGGAGTGTATTGGTAGCCCATTCAAAATGACTGGGCTGTCGTAACACAACGCATGTTAACGTTAACACACAGGATAAACACACAGGATAAGTGGGAGTCGAGCCCAATGGTGGCCGTACATGCTTTGATTTTATTATCTGATCAAAGTGCAACTGAATCATAACGATTGAACCAGCAGACAATCGAATAGCCATAACTTCCCTTTTGATTGATTTAGATTTGATTTAGGGCTACGGTAATTTACAAATACTGCGGCAACATTGCATTGTAAAAAGCCTGTCACCACAAGGACACACAGAAAACAATTGTTTCCTGCATGTTCCATTCGGACTGCAAAGCAGCTCAGAGCTGCACTGCAGCATGCTGCGATAAAATGCAGACAATCTTTATCACATTTTATCGCAGCGTGCCGTACAGAAGTGCATGGCACCATACAAGAGCATGAATGAAGTATACTTTTGTACACTTCAAATAAAGTTTGTACAACTACAAAACATAAAAAGGAAGCTCTGTGTGATAGGCTGAATTCTATCGCAGACTGCTCCCTACTATAGTTGGGAATAGATGGCTGCCGAAGAGGTAAAGCGCCCTGGCAGCTGTCTGTTCCTGTGTAAATAAAACCTCACTAACCCACATCCAATTCGCACTACTGTGAGCCCAGCCTAATGACGCGTACACACGACCGGATTTCCAGACGGAAAAAGTCTGATGTGAGCTTTTGAATGGAAATTCCGACCGTGTGTATGCTCCATCTGACTTTTTTTGTCGTGTAGCGATACCCTCAGTTAAGACGGTTGCTGGTATTGATTTGGGCCCTGTAGTGCACAGCTGTCAACCCCTGGCAATCGGCTCTAACCTCCCGTGGCACAGATAGTAGTAGTGGGATAAGACCGCGTGACCGCAACTCTTGGTGACGCAGTCTTATAGCAAGCATGCACAGCAATATACTTTTAAAACTACTATTAAAGTAACTGAAGCTGACACCAATTGTACTTGACTCAGATGTTTTACTAAGGCTAATGGGCAAGTAATAAAATAACAGTATAACAAAGTATAGATCTTAGAAATAAACAGTATTTAACCACTTAAGCCCCGGACCATTTGGTAGCTAAAGGACCAAAGGTGATTTCAGAATTTTGCACTGCGCTGCTTTAACTGTAAATTGTGCGGACATGCAATGTTGTACCGAAACAAAATTTGCGTCCTTTTCTTCCCACAAATAGAGCTTTCTTTTAATGGTATTTGATTGCCTCTGCAATTATTTTTTTTTGCGATATAAACGGAAAAAGACCGAAAATTTTGAAAAGAAAATGATATTTTCTACTTTTTGTTATAAGAAAAATCGAATAAACTCAATTTTAGTCATACATTTAGGCCAAAATGTATTCAGCCACATGTCTTTAGTAAAAAAAATGTCAATAAGCGTATATTTATTGGTATGCGCAAAAGTTATAGCGTCTACAAACTAGGGTACATTTTCTGGAATTTACACAGCTTTAAATTTATGACTGCCTATCTCATTTCTTGAGGTGCTAAAATGGCAGGGCAGTACAAACCCCCCCCCAAATGACCCCATTTTGGAAAGTAGACACCCCAAGGAAATTGCTGAGAGGCATGTTGAGCCCATTGAATATTTTTTTTTGTCCCAAGTGATTAAATAATGACAAAAAAAAAAAAAATTACAAAAAGTTGTCACTAAATGATATATTGCTCACACATGCCATGGTTATATGTGGAATTGCACCCCAAAATACATTCTGCTGCTTCTCCTGAGTACGGGGATACCACATGTGTGGGACTTTTTAGGAGCCTAGCCACGTACGGGACCCCGGAAACCAAGCACCGCCTTCAGGATTTCTAAGGGCGCAAATTTTTGATTTCACTCCTCACTACCTATCACGGTTTTGAAGGCCATAAAATGCCAAAATAGCACAAAACCCCCCCAAATGACCCCATTTTGGAAAGTAGACACCCCAAGCTGTTTGCTGAGAGGCATGGTGAGTATTTTACAGCTCTCATTTGTTTTTGAAAATGAAGAAAGAAAATTTTTTTTTTTTTTTAAATTTTCAAAACTTTGTGACAAAAAGCGAGATCTGCAAAATACTCACAATACCTCTCAGCAAATAGCTTGGGGTGTCTACTTTCCAAAATGGGGTCATTTGGGGGGGGTTTTGTGCCATCTGGGCATTCCATGGCCTCCGAAACTGTGATAGGCAGTGAGAAGTGAAATCAAAAATTTACACCCTTAGAAAGCCTGAAGGCGGTGATTGGTTTTTGGGGTCCCGTACGCGGCTAGGCTCCCAAAAAGTCTCACACATGTGGTATCCCCGTACTCAGGAGAAGCAACAGAATGTATTTTGGGGTGTAATTCCACATATGCCCATGGCATGTTTGAGCAATATATCATTTAGTGACAACTTTGTGCAAAAAAAATAAAATAAAATAAAAAAAAATCTTTTTTCCGCAACTTGTGTCAACATATAAAATATTCCATGGACTCGACATGCCTCTCAGTATATAGCTTGGGGTGTCTACTTTCCAAAATGGGGTCATTTGGGGGGGTTTTGAACTGTTCTGGCATTTTATACACAACATTAGGAAGCTTACATCCACTCTTCTAACCACTTGAAGACAAAGCCCTTTTTGACACTTTTTGTTTACATGAAAACATATTTTTTTTTGCAAGAAAATTATGTTGAACCCCCAAACATTATATATATTTTTAAAGCAAAGGCCCTACAGAATAAAATGGTGGGTGTTGCATTTTTTTTTCTACACAGTATTTGCGCAGCGATTTTTCAAACGCATTTTTTGGGGAAAAAATACACTTTTTTTAATTTTAATGCACTAAAACACACTATATTGCCCAAATGTTTGATGAAATAAAAAAGATGATCTTAGGCCGAGTACATAGATACCAAACACGACATGCTTTAAAATTTCGCACAAACGCGCATTGGCGACAAACTACATACATTTTTAAAAGCCTTTAAAAGCCTTTACAGGTTACCCCGTTAGATTTACAGAGGAGGTCTACTGCTAAAATTACTGCACTCGATCTGACCTTCGCGGTGATACCTCACATGCATGGTGCAATTGCTGTTTACATATGATGCCAGACCGACGCTTGCGTTCGCCATTGGGCAAGAGCAGGGCAGGACAGGGGTGCTTTTTTTTTATTTTATTTTTTTATTAATTTTGCTTTTTTATTTTATTTTTAAATTGTTCCTTCCATATTTTTTATTTTTTTATCATTTTTATTGTTATCTCAGGGAATGTAAATATCCCCTATGATAGCAATAGGTAGTGACAGGTACTCTTTTTTTGAAAAAACTGGGGTCTAGACCCTAGATCTTTCCTCTGCCCTCAAAGCATCTGACCACACCAAGATCGGTGTGATAAAATGATTTTCCAATTTCCCAATGGCGCTTTTTATATCCGGGGGGGGGGACATTCCCTCCCACTGCTTGTAAAAGCAGTCCAGAGGCTAATTAGCCACTAGGATTGCTTTTACATGAAAGCCGGCCGCTGGCTGAAAAGAATGATACCAAGATGATACCTAAACCCACAGGCATCAATCTGGTATAACCATTCAAAGTCCAGCAACATACCAGTACGTTGCTGGTCCTTGTTGGACATGTATTGTAATCTTTTTTTTTCATGCAGCCAGTTGGCTGAACGAAAAAAGAGATTGATCGGGTGGGTATGCCCACCATTAGAATACCGCCCTTCATCCACCCACTTCTAATGATGGGCATACATGCACCATTTATATATGCCGAAGCATGGGGGCATCCTCCCGCAAAAAAGTTATGCCGCACACACATGGTCGGACTTTTCCACGGGCAAGCCTCCGTCGGAATTTCGACCGTATGTACGCGGCATTAGGAGCAAAATCACTCCTCCGCCCCTGCTGCCCCAATGCTTCGGCATATTTGCTTTTTTTTTAACTGTGGTGGTGAAATCACCTCCTACAGCACTGGAGTCGCAGGGATCAGGCCTGTCTCTGCGAACGCTGCAGTTATGTGTGTTGTGTTTTGCAAGTGACAGTGATCGATCGACACTGCACTTGGGTGGCCTGGGCTGGACGGAGGGGCAAAACGCAGGTGCTAGCAGGTATCTGGGCTGATCCCGCTAACACTGCGTTTTTGGGAACCCTAAACTGCTGGGGACGCTAGTATAGATCTGATCAGATCAGATATTGATCTGTTCAGATACTATACCACTAAGGAGGGTTATGCTTCACGCGTGGGTGTTAGCGTTACTGGCACTAACCTGACGCTGCCTGGGGTGTGACGCAGACCCTCTCTGACGCTAAAACCTAATTGATATCACCCGCCGGGCGATCAGGGGGTTAAACCTTTATTGGGTTATATACGGCGGGTGCCCTGACACTATAAAAAGCAAACTAACTAACCAGCGTCACCCGTAACACTTATATGATGATCACTGGTGAAAGGGTTAACTAGGGGCAATTAGGGGGTTAAAACCTTTATTAGATAATATATGGGGGTACCTGACGCTATAAAAACCTGCGGCGAACCTAAAAAAAATTACTGGCTACCGATCTGCATCACCGACGCTAAGACAGCGATCAGAAAAATGATCGCTTAGCGACAGTGGTGATAGGGGGTGAAAGGGTTACCTGGGGGGCGATCAAGGGGGTTAAACCTTTATTAGATAATTTATGGGGGTACCTGACGCTATAAAAACCTGCGGCGAACCTAAAAAAATAATACTGGCTACCGATCTGCATCACCGACGCTAAGAAAGTGATCAGAAAAATGATCGCTTAGCGACAGTGGTGATAGGGGGTGAAAGGGTTACCTGGGGGGCGATCAAGGGGGTTAAACCTTTATTAGATAATTTATGGGGTACCTGACGCTATAAAAACCTGCGGCGAACCTAAAAAAAAAATACTGGCTACCGATCTGCATCACCGACGCTAAGACAGCGATCAGAAAAATGATCGCTTAGCGACAGTGGTGATAGGGGGTGAAAGGGTTACCTGGGGGGCGATCAAGGGGGTTAAACCTTTATTAGATAATTTATGGGGGTACCTGACGCTATAAAAACCTGCGGCGAACCTAAAAAAATTTACTGGCTACCGATCTGCATCACCGACGCTAAGACAGCGATCAGAAAAATGGTCGCTTAGCGACGGCGGTGCTAGGGGGTGAAAGGGTTATCTGGGGGGTGTTCAAGGGGTTAAACCTTTATTAGGGGGGGTTAGGGGGCTAAACTGGACCTAAAACTAAATGTAGTGACACTTTTACAGTCACAAATGTCACTGATTGCAGTGATCAGTAAATAAATGGTCACTGCAATCAGTGACACTGTGACTGGGGGCTGGGGGGTGATCTGGGGGGGGCCTGGGGGGGGGCGATTTATGTGCCTATGTGTGCTGGTGTTAGTGTAGTGTTTGTGCACTAACCTTAATGTCTTCTCTTGTACGGCGCTCGGTATATGTGAGCGCCGCACAAGAGATGACATCACTTCCTCCTGCTTCCTCTGCCTGTGTTTACATTACACAGGCAGAGGGGGCATTCTCATTCGCCGGGAGCGATCGCGGGGGGTGGCCGGAATCGAACGGCCGTCCCCCATCTCGGAATGCTCCCAGACGAATTCCGACCGCTCACTGTACAGAAGGGGGGTCCGATTGGACCCCCCAACTGTACAAAGGCAATCACGAACACTCTACGTGATTGTGCCTGTCGGTGCCATTGTGCCGACGTATATGTACAGTGAGCGGTCGTTAAGTGGTTAACTGAACAAACAATCAGATAGCTCAAGTAATGCGATGCGGCTCTTAGACTTGTGCAAAACGGAAAAAATTTGTTTAGTTTCGGTTCGTTTCTTGTGCACAACGGAAAAATTAGTTTAGTTTCGGTTCGTTTCTTTTCGGTCCTGTTGATTCGTAATCATTCGTAATTTTGCTAGACGGGATTTTTCGTGTTCGGACTAATTCGTATTTTCGCAAGCGACATTTTTTGTTGAATTTTTAGTTGATTTATAATTCGTACTTTCGGTAGGGTACATTGTTTTTCGTTGATTCTGCACACAACTCCTACTTTCGTAACTTTTTTTGGGTTCGTTGATTCGTAATTTTCCGTGTCTCTCTCACAACGACGCTGCCTATTATGCCTAATGTGCTTCGAATGGATTTGTACTTTTCTAAATACATAGCGGTTATTTGTAACGATTCGAAATCTCGTATTTTACTTTCGTTTTTTACATGCAGCTATAGCCTCCGCCCCTGTACACCATTTTGAGAGGGTTCAGCACGGTGAGGGAGAAGCAGAGAGCAGAGCAGAGTGTTATTGTGCTTTGAATGGATTAGAAATCTCGTTTTTTACTTTCGTTTTTTACATGCGGCTATAGCCTCCGCCCCTGTACACCATTTTGAGATGGAGTTCAGCACGGTGAGGGAGAAGCAGAGAGCAGAGCAGAGTGTTATTGTGCTTCGTATGGATTCGTACATTCGTAACTTTTTTCATAACTAATTATGCCGAAGACATTCGGGCATTCGCTATTTGCGGTATAATTTATTTCGGATTCGGTTTTATTCGTAATTGCTTTGTTCGGAAATTCGAATGCTTCCGAATGTCCGAAAGTTGCTAAATTCGGACTAATTTCGATTAGTTACGAAACGAATTGCACAAGCCTAGCGGCTCTAGCGCTGCCTCTTTTCAATCACTTCCCCTCATGGGCAGACTAACTCTCAATAGTATCTACCTAACAGTCAGGCCTGACTGATCTAAAAGGAAGTTCAGGGAACACAAATATTCGCATGCAATCTTTCGGTGGGGCACTTGATGATCAAACTTATAATCCAAATGAATAGTGAAGATAAAGTATCTGTCTATGAGCAAGTGCTCTCTCACCACCCCGACAGTCCAAGTCTGTTTCCTCCGCCGATTCGTCTAGGAACAAAAATCCACCAACATCCAGGCCTTCAGTCCTTCTGGTGTACTGCAGCAATAAGGAGAAGATGTCCCTCAGGTTCAGCTAGGCTGGCGGAGGGCTCTTTGGAACAGAGCACAAGGCCCAGGCTTCAGGCCTTGTGCACACAGCAGTTCAGCACAGAGATCCTCTTGCTAGGAGAGGGGGTGTCCAAAGAGACAGAACAAACTCTGCCTCCCCTTTATATAGTCTGCCCCAGCAGTCTTTGCACGGGGCAATGCACCCTGGGTGCTGCAAGATGTACTGGGAGATGTAGTCTCTCGGTATTAAAGGGGAACACCCCGCTACAGTCGGAATTCCCACCAGCAAAGGTTTGAGAGCAGGTTCTTTATTTAAAATCCGTTCGTCTGTATGCAATTCCGACGGGGAAAAAAACACCCGTGCTCGGAAACAATTCGACGCATGCTCGGAGGCATTGAACTTCTTTTTCTCGCCTTGTCGTAGTGTTGTGCTGTTGTAGTGTTATTGTCGTAGTGTTGTACTGTTGTAGTGTTATTGTCGTAGTGTTGTACTGTTGTAGTGTTATTGTCGTAGTGTTGTACTGTTGTAGTGTTATTGTCGTAGTGTTGTACTGTTGTAGTGTTATTGTCGTAGTGTTGTACTGTTGTAGTGTTATTGTCGTAGTGTTGTACTGTTGTAGTGTTATTCTGTGTTATTCTGTGTTTTTTTTTTCTGCCCAAAAGCTCCCCTTGTGAATGCGCTGGTAATGTTTTCTTTTTGCACTGCCTGTAAACATTTCTCCTTCAATACACCTGTAAATGCTAACATAGAGGTTCATATAGACCCCTTTCACACCGAGGCATTTTAGCGCTAAAAATATCGCCTGAAAACTGCCTCTCAAACCACCCCAGTGTGAAAACCTTATTCCTTTACACTGGGGCGGTGCGCTTGCAGGACGGGAAAAAAAAAATCCTGCTAGCAGCATCTTTGGGGCGGTGTGGGAGCGGTGTATACACCAGTCCCACACCGCCCCCGCCCATTGGAATGAATGGGCACCGCATCTGAAGCATCTGAAAAGTACTAAGGAAGGGCTGCATCACGGGTGCTTTTAAACCTATTTTAACCCCTTTTGGGGGTTAAAAGTGCCCCGCTACCGCCCAAAAAGCATCGCCAAAGCTCCGCTATAACACTGATAAAGCGCCGCTAAAACGAGCGGCGCTTTACCGCTAACGTCGGCACCTCCCCAGTGTGAAAGTAGCCTTACAGGCAGAAAATAGAAATGCCATCTGCCTGTAAAATCTGCATTTTTGTAAGGCCAGTGTGCATGAGGCCTAAATCATTGAGATAAATAAAAGAAGCACTGCTGGTAGTCACCCAAGACCAATCGCTATAAGGGATCCTTTACATACATAGACAGTGGTCTAAAGTAAGTATTGTCTTTAAAATCGGTAAAGGGGTTGTAGTACAGAGCTTAGAGCAGGGGTCTCAAACTGGCGGCCCTCCAGCTGTTGCAAAACTACAAGTCCCATGAGGCATTGCAAGGCTGACAGTTACAAGCATGACTCCCCCAGGCGGAGGCATGATGGGACTTGTAGTTTCGCAACAGCTGGAGGGCCGCCAGTTTGAGAACCCTGGCTTAGAGGGTATCTTCTACTTTGCCTCTCGGGGAATCAAGAAGGAATTTTTTCCCTGCTGTTGCAAATTGCTTCATGCTTTGCTGGGGGTTTTCGCCTTCCTCTGGATCAACTGTGGGTATAGGATTGTGTATATGGGATTGTATGTTTTTTTTTTTTTTGGTTGAACTTGTATCTTTTTTTTAACATGACTAACTATGTAACTACTGTATATAATTTAGGGATAACATAATTGAATGTATTAGCATGCAACAACTTTTTTATTATTTTGTATTCTATTTGAATAGGTAATCGCATGTCAGTCACATACATAATGATGGTTTTGGTATAATTTCCTACTTGGGCCAATTAAAGCTTCCATTTTCAACTGCTAATAATTTTTTATTTTACAGCAGGAGTTACATGATAATATATATAAATAAATATCCACTTGTGATGGGGCTTCTTGTGCACAGAAGTGCATTTTGGATCGATGTGCATTACTGCTGATTTACTAAAGTAGTTGAGAATCTTCATGTAATAAATTGTGTGACTATTCACTTCAGTTATCCAATCATGTGCAGATAATATAAATAAACATGAATTTGCTTTTCACGTGATTGGACAATTGCGGTGAACATTCACACAATTTTATTGCATGAGGATTCTCAATTTTTTAGGTAAATCAGCTACACTTGTACTGTGGTGTCGAAGGAACCTAACCAAGGGACCTCAATAGGACCGCTCATCAAAAATGCAGCATGCAGGACTGCAATGCAGTGTGACAGTGGGAACTAGTCCTGCAGACAATTTCCTTTTGTCCATGCACTTCGCCTTCATTGTAATACACTGCAGAATGCATGGCAACGTGCCCAGTGTGAACAAATGCTTACACTTTAAAAATATCAACCTGCATATTAGGTGTTTTGGGGGTGAGTTTTTGATATGTAGTTTAATTTATTGATGTAGAAAGCCAAGCATTTTCAAGGAGATGATTGTGCAATCCTGCCAGCTTCTTATAACATTCAGCCCCTTGCTGCAGCTTCGCAGTCACATGGCACGGTGCCAAACAGTGTGATCAAGAACAGCCTGCTGGATTTTCCTTATGAATTAATATATATTAGAAAGCGTCATCTGTATCACTTGTGTGCCCATTTGTAGCTCCCATACTTTTACTAATATAAACAACTCACTCACTCCGATATTACTTATTATACAGTTACTGCAGTTATTTAAAATAATGGCAAAAAAGCCCCCAAAAATACCCCCAAAAACGTGACATACAGATGACTGGGGTTTTCTGTATCAATATACTGTATGTACTCCATATGATGCAGCCTGCTACACAAAATACAAGTAATTCTCCATACAGTAAAGAGGACCTGTTTGTGCAAAAATAAATTTCCCAGCCATCAGCCTCCACCTAAAACAGAAAATATTGTTCTCCCCATTCTTAACTCTTCTCAAAGTGCCTTTATGTGCTTACCCTGATAAGAGCAGGAACGTTTGTTACATTGTTCATTGTACATTTGTTCACATTGTGAATGACACCCCAATGCACCTTCAAAATGCATGCGTGTTGCAGCGCATCCTGGCACAATGAACAATGAACAGTGTCTTTGTGCTGTGCGATGATAAAATGCAGCCTGCCTTATTTTCACATGTGTTGCCATTCTCCCTACCTATCCGATACTGGGCAATATATGTACACTGCACTGAGTGGTCTCTCTGTACACATCACCAAACTCCCTTGCAGATGCAAGTGGTCCAGTCATAGAGGAAAATGGTTGAGCTGTGCCCAGGATGGTTCATGCATACCTTTATTTTTTTGTAGCTGGACTGCATGCACACATGGGGAATTAGTAGTTGTAGAAAGACTTGTCGCTTCACCATGTCTGGCTGTGGGAAGAAAGGGACAATTGGAACATAGATAACACACCAGGATAACAATCGTTATTTTCAGAAAAGTAAGATTTAAAAGTCGCAGTCACAATAAAATGTAAAAGTGTAAAATATCTTTATCATTGTATCAAAGATTTGTGACTTGATCCTATAGTATGTATCTGAGATCTGTATATTAATTTATGAATTTAATTAGAAGGGGTGGGAAAAGGTTCTATCTATGTATCTTTCTTTTTTCTTTCTCCCTTCATCCTTTCTTTCTTTCTTTTTTTCTTTCTCCCTTCATCCTTCTTTCTTTCTCCCTACTTCCTTCTTTCTTTCTTTCTTTCTTTCATCCTTCTTTCTTTCTCCCTTCATCCTTTCTTTCTTTCTTTCTACCTTCATCCATTCTTTCTTTCTTTTTTTCCCTTCATCCTTTCTTTCTTTCTCCCTTCATCCTTCTTTCTTTCTTTCTTTCTTTCTCCCTTCATCCATTCTTTCTTTCTTTCTTTCCCCTTCATCCTTTCTTTCTTTCTCCCTTCATCCTTCTTTCTTTCTTTCTTTCTTTCTCCCTTCATCCATTCTTTCTTTCTTTCTTTTTCCCTCCATCCTTTCTTTCTTTCTTTCTTTCTTTCTCCCTTCATCTTTCTTCCTTTTTATTCCCCCTCCATCCTTTTCTTTCTTTCTTTTTTTCTCTTTCTTTCTTTTTTTTCTCTTTCTTTCTTTTTTTCTCTTTCTTTCTTTCTTTCTCTTTTTTTCTCTTTCTTTTTTTTTCTTTCTTTCTTTCTTCCTTTTTTTTTCTTTCTTTCTGTCCCCCTTCATCCTTCTTTCTTTCTTTTCTCCCTTCATCCTTCTTTCTTTCTTTCTCCCTTCATCCTTTCTTTCTTTCTCCCTCCATCCTTTCTTTCTTTCTTTCTTTCTTTCTTTTTTTTCTCCCTTCGTCCTTCTTTCTTTGTTTCTTTATTTCCTTCTCCCTTCATCCTTCTTTCTTTCTTTCTTTGTTTCTTTATTTATTTATTTCTTTCTTTCTCCCTTCATCTTTCTTTCTTTCCCCCTTCATCCTTTTCTTTCTTTCTTTTTTTTTCTCTTACTTTCTTTCTTTCTCTTTCTTTCTTTCCCCCTTCATCCTTCTTTCTTTCTTCCTTCCGCCTTCTTTTTTTCTCTTTCTTTCTTTCTTTCTTCCTTTTTTTTCTTTCTTTCTTTCTTCCTTTTTTTTCTTTCTTTCTTTCCCCCTTCATCCTTCTTTCTTTCTTTCTTTCTCCCTCCATCCTTTCTTTGTTTGTTTCTTTCTCCATTCGTCCTTCTTTCTTTGTTTCTTTATTTTTTTCTCCCTTCATCCTTCTTTCTTTCTTTGTTTCTTTATTTATTTATTTCTCCCTTCATCTTTCTTTCTTTCTTTCTTTCTTTCTTTCTTTCTTTCTTTCTTTCTTTCTTTCCCCCTTCATCCTTTTCTTTCTTTCTTTTTTTCTCTTTCTTTCTTTCTTTCTTTCTTTCTTTCTTTCTTTCTTTCTTTCTTTCTTTCTCCTTCTTTCTTTCCCCCTTTCAACCTTCTTTCTTTCTTCCTTCCGCCTTCTTTATTTCTTTTTTTTTCTCCCTTCATCCTTCTTTCTTTCTTCCTTCCGCCTTCTTTATTTCTTTTTTTTCTCCCTTCATCCTTCTTTCTTTCTTTCTTTCTCCCTTCATCTTTCTTTCTTTCTTTCTTTCTCCCTTCATCTTTCTTTCTTTCTTTCTTTCTCCCTTCATCCTTCTTTCTTTCTTCCTTCCGCCTTCTTTATTTCTTTTTTTTCTCCCTTCAGCCTTCTTTCTTTCTTTCTTTTTCCCTTCATCTTTCTTTCTTTTCTTTCTTTCTTTCTTTCTCCCTTCATCCTTCTTTCTTTCTCCCTTCATCCTTCTTACTTTCTCCCTTCATCCATTCTTTCTTTCTTTCTTTCTTTCTCCCTTCATCCTTCTTTCTTTCTTTCTTTTCGCCTTCATCCTTTCTTTCTTTCTTTCTTTCTCTCTTTCTTTCTTTCTTTCTTTCTTTCTTTCTTTCTTTCTTTCTTTCTTTCTCCCTTCATCCTTCTTTCTTTCTTTCTCCCTTTCATCCATTCTTTCTTTCTTTTCCCCTCCATCCTTTCTTTCTTTCTTTCTTTCTTTCTTTCTTTCTTTCTTTCTCCCTTCATCCTTCTTTCTTTCTTTGTTTCTTTCTTTGTTTCTTTCTCCCTTCATCTTTCTTTCTCCCTTCATCCTTTTTTCTTTCTTTCTCCCTTTCATCCATTCTTTCTTTCTTTTCCCCTCCATCCTTTCTTTCTTTCTTTCTTTCTTTCTTTCTTTCTCCCTTCATCCTTCTTTCTTTCTTTGTTTCTTTCTTTGTTTCTTTCTCCCTTCATCTTTCTTTCTCCCTTCATCCTTCTTTCTTTCTTTCTCCCTTTCATCCATTCTTTCTTTTCCCCTCCATCCTTTCTTTCTTTCTTTCTTTCTTTCTCCCTTCATCCTTCTTTCTTTCTTTGTTTCTTTCTTTGTTTCTTTCTCCCTTCATCTTTCTTTCTCCCTTCATCCTTTTTTCTTTCTTTCTCCCAACATCTTTCTTTCTTTCCCCCTTCATCCTTTTCTTTCTTTCTTTTTTCTCTCTTTATTTCTCTCTTTTTCTTTCTTTGTTTCTTTCTTTCTTTCTTCCCCCTTCATCCTTCTTTCTTTCTTCCTTCTTTATTTCTTTCTTTTTTTTCTCCCTTCATCCTCCTTTCTTTCTTTTTTTTCTCCCTTCATCCTTCTTTCTTTCTCCCTTCATCTTTCTTTCTTTCTTTCTTTCTTTCTTTCTTTCTTTCTTTCTTTCTCCCTTCATCCATCTTTCTTTCTTTCTTTCTTTTTTTCTCCCTTCATCTTTCTCTTTCTTTATTTATTTCATTCTTTCTTTCTCCCTTCATCTTTCTTTCTTTTCCCCTTCATCTTTCTTTCTTTCTTTCTTTCTCCCTTCATCCTTCTTTCTTTCTTTCTTTCTCTTTCTTTCTCCCTTCATCCTTCTTTCTCTTCATTTCTCTTTCTTTCTTTCTCCCTTTATCTTTCTTTCTTTCTTTCTTTCTTTCTCCCTTCATCCATCTTTCTTTCTTTAGTTTCTCCCTTCATCTTTCTCTTTCTTTATTTATTTCATTCTTGCTTTCTCCCTTCATCTTTCTTTCTTTTTACCTTCATCTTTCTTTCTTTCTTTCTTTCTTTCTTTCTTTCTTTCCTTCTTTCTTTCCTTCTTTCTTTCTTTCTTTCTTTCTTTCTCGCTTCATCCTTCTTTCTTTTTTTTTCTCTTTCTTTCTCCCTTCATCCTTCTTTCTCTTTATTTCTCTTTCTTTCTTTCTTTTTCCCTTCATCTTTCTTTCTTTCTCCCTTCATCTTTCTTTCTTTCTTTCTTTCTTTCTTTCTTTCTCCCTTCATCCATCTTTCTTTCTTTCTTTCTTTCTTTTTTTCTCCCTTCATCTTTCTCTTTCTTTCTTTATTTCATTCTTTCTTTCTCCCTTCATCTTTCTTTCTTTTTCCCTTCATCTTTCTTTCTTTCTTTCTTTCTTTCTTTCTTTCTTTCTTTCTTTCTTTCTTTCTTTCTTTCTTTCTCCCTTCATCCTTCTTTCTCTTCATTTCTCTTTCTTTCTTTCTTTCTCCCTTTATCTTTCTTTCTTTCTTTCTTTCTTTCTTTCTTTCTCCCTTCATCCATCTTTCTTTCTTTAGTTTCTCCCTTCATCTTTCTCTTTCTTTATTTATTTCATTCTTGCTTTCTCCCTTCATCTTTCTTTCTTTTTCCCTTCATCTTTCTTTCTTTCTTTCTTTCTTTCTTTCTTTCTTTCTTTCTTTCTTTCTTTCTTTCTTTCTCGCTTCATCCTTCTTTCTTTTTTTCTCTCTTTCTTTCTCCCTTCATCCTTCTTTCTCTTTATTTCTCTTTCTTTCTTTCTTTTTCCCTTCATCTTTCTTTCTTTTTCCCTTCATCTTTCTTTCTTTCTCCCTCCATCCTTCTTTCTTTCTTTCATTCTTTCTTTATCCCTTCATCTTTCTTTCTTTCTTTCTTTCTTTCTTTCTTTCTTTCTTTCTTTCTTTCTTTCTTTCGTTCTTTCTCCCTTCATCCTTCTTTCTTTCTTTCTTTCTTTTCCCCTTCATCCTTTCGTTCGTTCTTTCTATCTTTCTTTCTTTTCCCCTTCATCCTTTCTTTCTTTCTTTCTTTCTTTTTTTCTCCCTTCATCATTCTTTCTTTCTTTCTCCCTTTATCCATTCTTTCTTTTCCCCTCCATCCTTTCTTTCTTTCTTTTGTTTGTTTCTTTCTTTCTTTCTCCCTTCATCTTTCTTTCTTTCTTTCTTTCTTTCTTTCTTTCTTTCTTTCTTTCTTTCTTTCTTTCTTCCTCCCTTCATCCTTCTTTCTTTATTTTCATCTTTCTTTCTTTCCCCCTTCATCCCTTTCTTTCTTTCTTTCTTTCTTTCTTTCTCCCTTCATCTTTCTTCCTTTTTATTCCCCCTCCATCCTTTTCTTTCTTTCTTTTTTTCTCTTTCTTTCTTTTTTTCTCTTTCTTTCTTTTTTTTCTCTTTCTTTCTTTTTTTTTCTTTCTTTCTTTCTTCCTTTTTTTTCTTTCTTTCTTTCCCCCTTCATCCTTCTTTCTTTCTTTCTTTCTCCCTCCATCCTTTCTTTCTTTCTCCATTCGTCCTTCTTTCTTTGTTTCTTTGTTTCTTTATTTTTTTCTCCCTTCATCCTTCTTTGTTTCTTTGTTTCTTTATTTATTTATTTCTCCCTTCATCTTTCTTTCTTTCTTTCTTTCTTTCTTTCTTTCTTTCTTTCTTTCTTTCTTTCTTTCCCCCTTCATCCTTTTCTTTCTTTCTTTTTTTCTCTTTCTTTCTTTCTTTCTTTCTTTCTTTCTTTCTTTCTTTCTCCTTCTTTCTTTCCCCCTTCATCCTTCTTTCTTTCTTCCTTCCGCCTTCTTTATTTCTTTTTTTTTCTCCCTTCATCCTTCTTTCTTTCTTCCTTCCGCCTTCTTTATTTCTTTTTTTTCTCCCTTCATCCTTCTTTCTTTCTTTCTTTCTCCCTTCATCTTTCTTTCTTTCTTTCTTTCTCCCTTCATCTTTCTTTCTTTCTTTCTCCCTTCATCCTTCTTTCTTTCTTTCTTTCTTTCTCCCTTCATCTTTCTTTCTTTATTTCATTCTTTCTTTTTCCCTTCATCTTTCTTTCTTTCTTTCTTTCTTTTTCCCTTCATCTTTCTTTCTTTTCTTTCTTTCTTTCTTTCTCCCTTCATCCATCTTTCTTTCTCCCTTCATCCTTCTTACTTTCTCCCTTCATCCATTCTTTCTTTCTTTCTTTCTTTCTCCCTTCATCCTTCTTTCTTTCTTTCTTTTCGCCTTCATCCTTTCTTTCTTTCTTTCTTTCTTTCTCCCTTCATCCTTCTTTCTTTCTTTCCCCCTTTCATCCATTCTTTCTTTCTTTCTTTCTTTTCCCCTCCATCCTTTCTTTCTTTCTTTCTTTCTTTCTCCCTTTATCCTTCTTTCTTTCTTTGTTTCTTTCTTTCTTTCTCCCTTCATCTTTCTTTCTCCCTTCATCCTTTTTTCTTTCTTTCTCCCTTCATCTTTCTTTCTTTCCCCCTTCATCCTTTTCTTTCTTTCTTTTTTCTCTCTTTATTTCTCTCTTTTTCTTTCTTTGTTTCTTTCTTTCTTCCCCCATCATCCTTCTTTCTTTCTTCCTTCTTTATTTATTTTTATTTTTTTCTCCCTTCATCCTTCTTTCTTTCTTTCTCCCTTCATCTTTCTTTCTTTCTTTCTTTCTTTCTCCCTTCATCCATCTTTCTTTCTTTCTTTCTTTTTTTCTCCCTTCATCTTTCTCTTTCTTTATTTATTTCATTCTTTCTTTCTCCCTTCATCCTTCTTTCTTTTTCCCTTCATCTTTCTTTCTTTCTTTCTTTCTTTCTTTCTCCCTTCATCCTTCTTTCTTTCTTTCTTTCTCTTTCTTTCTCCCTTCATCCTTCTTTCTCTTTCTTTCTCTTTCTTTCTCCCTTCATCCTTCTTTCTCTTTATTTCTTTCTTTCTTTCTTTCTTTCTTTCTTTCTTTCTTTCTCCCTTCATCCATCTTTCTTTCTTTAGTTTCTCCCTTCATCTTTCTCTTTCTTTATTTATTTCATTCTTGCTTTCTCCCTTCATCTTTCTTTCTTTTTCCCTTCATCTTTCTTTCTTTCTTTCTTTCTTTCTTTCTTGCTTCATCCTTCTTTCTTTTTTTCTCTTTCTTTCTCCCTTCATCCTTCTTTCTCTTTATTTCTCTTTCTTTCTTTCTTTTTCCCTTCATCTTTCTTTCTTTTTCCCTTCATCTTTCTTTCTTTCTCCCTCCATCCTTCTTTCTTTCTTTCATTCTTTCTTTATCCCTTCATCTTTCTTTCTTTCTTTCTTTCTTTCTTTCTCCCTTCATCCTTCTTTCTTTCTTTTCCCCTTCATCCTTTCGTTCGTTCTTTCTTTCTTTCTTTCTTTCTGTCTTTCTTTTCCCCTTCATCCTTTCTTTCTTTCTTTCTTTCTTTCTTTCTTTCTTTCTCCCTTCATCATTCTTTCTTTCTTTCTCCCTTTATCCATTCTTTCTTTTCCCCTCCATCCTTTCTTTCTTTCTTTTGTTTGTTTGTTTCTTTCTTTCTCCCTTCATCTTTCTTTCTTTCTTTCTGTCTTTCTTTCTTTCTTTCTTTCTTTCTTTCTTTCTTTCTTTCTTTCTTTCTTTCTTTCTCCCTTCATCCTTCTTTCTTCATTTTCATCTTTCTTTCTTTCCCCCTTCATCCCTTTCTTTCTTTCTTTCTTTCTTTCTTTCTTTCTTTCTTTCTTTCTTTCTTTCTACCTTGAGAAAGAATGATGTGGTCCAAGGCACCATGAGTAATTGGCCTCCATCCCAAATTTGAACAGAAAAGGAGAGAGTTTGGTCAGTGGGACTTTAAATGAGGCCAATCACTATGTAGAGTAAGCATGTGGGATGTAAAACACAGTATTGCTTATATGGGTTCCAACAAAAAAGGGGGGAGTTTGTTGGGGACTTTGAATGAGAGATGTATACCAAAAAGCAGTCTTAGCAAAAAGCATTTTAATATACCTTGTAAGATCTTTCTTTCTTTCTTTCCTTCTTTCTCTTTCTTTCTTTCTTCCTTCCTCCTTCCTTCTTTCTTTCTTTCTTTCTTTCTTCCTTCCTCCTTCTGAATTTCTTTTTTTTTCTCCCTTCATCCTTCTTTCTTTCTTCCTTCATCCTTCTTTCTTTCTTTCTTTCTTTCTTTCTTTCTTTCTTTCTTTCTTTCTTTCTTTCTTTCTTTCTTTCTTTCTTTCTCCTTTCATCTGGGAAAAGGTTCTAGACATAAATTAAGGTCCACTCCAATGGATCCATGAATGGTATGGTTGGGGTGACTCTGAAGAGTTATGACCCCTGTTGTAATAGTTAACTCCACATTTATGAAAGGGACAACAAAGACAGTGGAAACAATGAAATAAGTAGGGCTTCAGTGGTTTTTTTAAACTATTTGTTTATTGAAAATGTATATTATACAGTATGTATAAGAACAATAAGAACAAAATACAAGGCAAGATAAGCTTACAGGTTTGTGGTATGGTGAAAGAGGCATACAAGCTTGAGAAAATAATGGAAGTTACAGAATGTTACAGAGAATAGTACTTACATTTTAGGAAATACATTGTAGCTTTTTCTATATACCAATACATTTTTAACATGTTGTACAAGTCTAGGAGTGTCATGTATTGGGAAATAAGTATGTAAAGGTACTACAGTAATAAGATATAAAATACAGAATATAACATGAACATAGTTAGCATCTAAAGAAAAGGGAGGAGGGAAGGTGGGATGGTTAGGTGAGGGTTGCGGGTAAGCTATAGGGGGAAAAGGGGGGTTTACCTAGTATGCCATCTATGAAATGCTCCAGATCGATCACTGATTTTGGGCTGAAAGAGAGAGCGTGCTTGAGGTGTTTGACAGCAAAAGGTGAATTTTAGTTGGAAGACATCAGGGTCCATTGAAGGTATATTTTATTAAACCCAACCAACTTTTTGTTAAAGCGTGCAGTCAAATATACCATGTTATGAAGTAGTAATATGCACAAATCCATAATATTGCTGCACTCCTTGGTATCTTTATTGAAGCATTAAAATCACATCACTAAAGCTAAAGCCAGCGCTTAGTCAAACCTACCATGTTAGGAACCTCATGTATGCATTTATAAAGATCTATTGTGGATGGTGGTGTAGGCTGTTGCCATTTTAAAGCTATGAGACACTTGGCTGCAATCAGGACAAGATTCATTAATTTAGTGTGGAGGTTCATCATGGTCATTATTGGTAACCCCAATAAAAAGTGACCTAGATCCAAGGAGAATGAATGCTTGAGCAGTAATTCGAGGAGAGATTTGGTAGTTTCCCACTAGGCACATATAGTATTTTAGGACCTTGCTAGTAGATTTAAGTTTCCTGCAGAGTTGTTGAATCCCCAGGTATTACCGGATTAGTTGTGTGGTGGAATTCTGTGGTATCAGAGAAAAATAATTTTGTACTAATTCTCCTAGTATTGGGTGCCAATTGAGGTTTTATTGCCATTGTTCCATATGTCTTCTCATTCCTCTAGATCAGTGGTTCTCAACCTTTCTAGTGCCGTGACCCCTTGATAAAATTTCCCAAGCTGTGGGGACTCCTAACAGTAAAAAAAAAAATTGTAGCTTGGGTTGTCAGCACCCAAGGCAAGAAAAGCAATTTGCACCCCTAATCCACGGACATTTAGGGCTCCCGGAGTTCCTTCCACTCGTACAGTATTAAAACCCCTTATGGTACATTTTGATGTACCACTCTTTCTCTTTGTTCTCCTTTCTTTCCCTTTTATCTCTCTCTATCCTAATTTCTTGTTTTCCCCCCCCCCCATCCCTCTCTCTAGCTGTCTTTCTTGTTCTTTCTCTTATTCTTTATCTCTCTTTTTTCTTTGTTCCTCCCCCACTTTTCCTCTCCCTTCCTTGTATTCTCTATTTTTATTCCTTCTCTTATTTCTTGGCGGGGGGGGTGGGGCGAATGGGATGAGTGGCAGTGCTGGTGGGGAGTTGGGATGAGTGGCAGTACTGGGGGGAGTTCTGATCAGTCAACCACCGGTACACCGGTAGTGTTACTCACTGCATCTCTGGCTTCACTGTGTCTCTGACTTTGTGGCGTCTCGTAGCAGTGACACCTATGCCAAAATCAGGAGATAGGGTCTCCTCGAGACCCTCCCACTCCACATTCCTCACCAGTCAGCTGACCTCTAGTCTCTGCCCCCCAGCCATGCTTGGAACTGAATCGGCAGTTGTGGGCACCAGGGACAGCCCTGCTGGGTGGCCGCAAAAAGGCTGGGAGAGTGGTGCGGGCTTCAGGAACAGCCCAGGATTTGGTGACCCCTGGCAATTCAGCATTCGACCCCCGAGCAGGTCCGAACCCCAGGTTGAGAACCACTGCTCTAGATCTAAAATTCATTTTAGCATGTTTTCCCATTTAATCATGTATTTGTGTTTGTGGAATGGGTCACCTTGGGTAGTGTTGAGGAGTCTGTAGATGTCTGAAAGAGGGTGTTGACTGGAAGACCCACTAGGCTTATGTTTTCAAAGGAGGTTAGTCTGGGAAACTTTGATTTGTTAGTAAGAGTCTGGACATAGGCTTGAATGTCCTACTCCTGGACCTCTCTGCTGCCTTTGATACGGTTGACCATCTCCTCCTCCTCAAAAAACTCCATGCCTTTGGTTTCCTTGGCTGTACTCTTCGCTGGTTCTCTACCTACTTATCCAACTGCAACTTTAGTGTTACTTAAAATGGTAGTTCCTCCTCTCCTCTTCCTTTCTCTGTTGGGGTCCCCCAAGGTTCTGTTCTTGGACCTCTCCTATTCTCAATCTACACCTCCTCCCTGGGTCAGCTGATAGCCTCCCATGGCTTTACCATCTCTACGCCGACGACACCCAAATTTATCTCTCTACCCCTCAGCTCACTCCTTCAGTCTCCTCACATATCACTAATTTACTAACAGACATATCAATCTGGATGTCACACATCTTCCCCAAACTCAATCTATCGAAAACCAAACTTCCTCTGATCTCTCTGTCAAGATCGATGGCACAAGTATTAACCCTTCCCCACATTCCAAGGTTCTAGTTCAAGGTTCCCAGTGCTGCGTAAATTAATAGTGCTATATAAGTACCTGTAATAAATAATAAAATAAACATGTTCAAGCATTTATAGCCACATGGGTAATTCAGTCACCTTAATTTAATCTCCATGGAATGTGCCAAGCCAAATGTTAATCGTCCTGACACTTATTAGAACTGAAGAAGCTGCTTGGATAAGCAGTGCAATATCTTCAACTCTTTTAAACAAGTCCAGTTAAATGTTTACTAGCTACTAATAGCTATACCATAATCTGGATACATGAGAATGTTCATAGACACTATACACACTATGACAATTCTCAGTTGCATTTCAGTGAGCCTTATGGTGGCCACACACGCTTAAGCTTTATTATTCAATCAATGTGTGATTCAATCACAACAATCGACTCCACAAATAATCAGATAGTCATAGCTTTCCTTCTGATCGATTTAGACTCAGTTTCAATCATATTTGATCAAACTAAAACAATCTTCCAGGGTGGAAAACTATTGATCACTTTGCACCGATCAGCAGCACTGAGATAATTTCTTTAGGAATACAATCCTATGTCAATCGATCAGATTATAAAATTACATGGCGGAAACAAAGATGCAATCGATAAGATGCGATTATATCTTAACTATAGCTCAAAATCTGCTTCCTCATGTCAGGTATATCAATTGAATCCTTTGTCGACTATTAAAATAAAGGCGGAGGGATTGGTGTGTGTATAACAAACCACATGGTCTGTCTGATCAAGCAATATGAAACAAAATGGAAAACCTAGTGCACAAGGCACGGGTTGGAACCCCTATTGGATCTATTATAGACAGACCAAGTATGTATATAAAAAATAGTACATTTTATTTCAAGTACAAATAAACATAAATATGTATAAGAACAATGGTGACTTCATATAAAAATAAAGTACATGGTACCCAAACTCGCAACGGTATGTTGTGAACACACTGCCCTGGGGACAAGCGGGATAGTGGTGAATTGATGCATACTGGCGTAGACACCTTACATGTTACGGACAAATTGCAGTCCTTCTTCAGAGTTTTTTTTTTAATCAAATGGGTACGAGATTTTAAGTCAAACATGCAGTAATGCATGTGTCTGAAGACAAGGATGGGAATGATGGTGGATCCCTTACGTGGGAAGCATAAACAAGTTCAAACTCGGATTGGAATAAGGAGGATCAAGGGGATTTGGCAGCAAGTGCTTCACTACAAGGACTCATAGCTGTGGAGTAAGGAGCTCCTGCTAATGGTGGGCCATCAGAACTTGCTTGATGAACATATGCAGCTTCTACCTTGCACTTCCCTGGCACATCGACACCTTTATCGACTATAGATTGATCACACCCTGTTCCAAATTATTATGCAAATTCTATTTCAGTGTCACAAAGATTAAATATTTTGTTTTTCAGTTTAACTCATGGATGGCATTGTGTGTCAGGGCTCTTTCTATCACTGAAAACAATCTCGGACACCTGTGATAATTAAATTGCCAGGTGAGCCCAATTAAAGGAAAAACTACTAAGGCTGGGTTCACACTAGTGCGACACGACATCCGTCCTACTTTGGATCCGACTTAGCCTTGCGACATGAAGCCGACATATGTCCGACTTTCAATGAACGGGGATCCGACTTGGATCCCCGCCAATATCAGGCACTGTGTTTGGTATGAATCTTGAGGGGGAACTCCAGGCCAAATTTTAAATAAAAAAAAAACGGCGTGGGTTCCCCTCCAGAGGCATACCAGGCCCTTGGGTCTGGTCTGGATTTGAACGGGCGCCCCTATGCCGAAAAACGGCGTGGGGGTCCCCCCAAAATCCAAACCAGACCCTTATCCGAGCACACAACCTGGCAGGCCGCAGGGGAAGAGGGGGGGACGAGAGAGCGGCCCCCCTCCCTCCTGAACCGTACCAGGCCGCATGCCCTCAACATGGGGGGGTTTGGTGCTCTGGGGCAGGGGGGCGACCTGCGGCCCCCCCACCCAGAGCACCCTGCCCCCATGTTGATGAGGACAGGGCCTCTTCCCGACAACCCTGGCCGTTGGTTGTCGGGGTCTGCGGGCGGGGGGCTTATCGGAATCCGGGAGCCCCCTTCAATAAGGGGGCCCCCGGATCCCGGCCCCCCCACCCTATGTGAATGAGTATGGGGTACATCGTACCCCTACCCATTCACCTGGTGGAAAAAAATTGCAATAAAAAAACACTACACAGGTTTTTAAAGTAATTTATTACACAGCTCCGGGGGTCTTCTTCCGACTCCGGCGCTCTTCTTCCGACTTCCGGGGGTCTTTTCCGACTTCGGGGGTCTCCGGTTCTTTCTTCCGCCGGGCCTCCGCTAACTTCTTTTTAGCTCTCTTGCTAACAGAGGCCCGGTCTTCCCGTTGTCTCGTCCGGCTCTCAGTTGTCCTTCTGCCGGCCCCTCCACTAACTTCTTCGTAGCTCTTTCGCTAGTGGAGGGGCCGGGCTTCCCGTCGCTGTCGCCGTCGGCTTCTTCTTCCCTCTTCTCCTCCTCGATGTTGACGCGTCGCTTCCTCTCGCTGTAATACTGGCTCTCCGCTCCGCTCCGCATTAATATAGGCTTCTCATGACGTCACAGTCACATGTTCCCATGACGTCACAGTCACATGCTCCGGGGCCATGTGCCCCGGGAACATGTGACTGTGACGTCATGAGAAGCCTATATTAATGCGGAGCGGAGCGGAGAGCCGGTATTACAGCGAGAGGAAGCGACGCGTCAACATCGAGGAGGAGAAGAGGGAAGAAGAAGCCGACGGCGACAGTGACGGGAAGCCCGGCCCCTCCACTAGCGAAAGAGCTACAAAGAAGTTAGTGGAGGGGCCGGCAGAAGGACAACGGAGAGCCGGACGAGACAACGGGAAGACCGGGCCTCTGTTAGCAAGAGAGCTAAAAAGAAGTTAGCGGAGGCCCGGCGGAAGAAAGAACCGGAGACCCCCGAAGTCGGAAAAGACCCCCGGAAGTCGGAAGAAGAGCGCCGGAGCTGTGTAATAAATTACTTTAAAAACCTGTGTAGTGTTTTTTTATTGCAATTTTTTTCCACCAGGTGAATGGGTAGGGGTACGATGTACCCCATACTCATTCACATAGGGTGGGGGGGCCGGGGGCCCCCTTATTGAAGGGGGCTCCCGGATTCCGATAAGCCCCCCGCCCGCAGACCCCGACAACCAACGGCCAGGGTTGTCGGGAAGAGGCCCTGTCCTCATCAACATGGGGGCAGGGTGCTCTGGGGTGGGGGGGCCGCAGGTCGCCCCCCTGCCCCAGAGCACCAAACCCCCCCATGTTGAGGGCATGCGGCCTGGTACAGTTCAGGAGGGAGGGGGGCTGCTCTCTCATCCCCCCCTCTTCCCCTGCGGCCTGCCAGGTTGTGTGCTCAGATAAGGGTCTGGTTTGGATTTTGGGGGGATCCCCACGCCGTTTTTTCGGCGTAGGGGTGCCCGTTCAAATCCAGACCAGACCCAACGGCCTGGTATGCTCCTGGAGGGGGAACCCACGCCGGTTTTTTATTTAAAATTTGGCGTGGAGTTCCCCCTCAAGAGCAGTACAGCACAAGTCGCATGCCAAAGTCGGATCATGCAAGACTGCGGTCCGACTTTGATCCGACTTCAATGATAGTCAATGGGCTGAAGTCGGATCAAAGTCGGACCAAAGTAGTACAGGGAGCATTTTCAAAGTCGGACCGACATGTGTCGGACCAGTTAGAACGGCTCCCATAGGGAAACATTGATTTTCACACGTAATGCGACATGAGCTCCCAATGTCGGAGCGTTTGTCGCCCCAGTGTGAACCAGGCCTCAAGGAGGGTGTTCCACATTATTAAGCAGAGCACCATTTTCATGCAATATGGGGAAGAAAAGCGATCTCTCTGCTGCCGAAAAAAGTTAAATAGTTCAATGCCTTGGACGAGATATGAAAACATTAGCTATATCACGAAAACTTAAGTGTGATCATAGCACTATTAAGAGATTTGTGGCGGATTCAGAGCACAGACGGGTTTCGTGCAGATAAAGGCACATTAACCACTTCGCGCCCGGGCCATTGGCAAAATACGCCTGCATTGCGGCGCTCAATTGCCGGGAGGACGTCCATGGACATCCTCCTGTTTACTTCCGCGATGCGCGCCGCCACGGGCGCGCATCGGGGAAAAGCTGTGCCCGCTGTGTCACGCGGGTGCCGATGCGCGTGCCTGGCGGCGCGATGTCCACCAGGTACCCGCGATCGGTTGTCACAGAGCCAGGGACGTGGATCTCTGTGTGTAAACACAGAGATCCACGTCCTGTCAGGGAGAGGAGACTGATGCTGTGTCCCTTGTACATAGGGACACAGATCGGTCTCCTCCCCCAGTCAGTCCCCTCCCCCCACAGTAACAATCACCTAGCAGGGAACACATTTAACCCCTTCCTCGCCCCTTAGTGTTAACCCCTTCCCCGCCAGTCACATTTCTACAGTAATCAGTACATATTTATAGCACTGTTCGCTGTATAAATGTGAATGGTCCCAAAAATGTGTCAAAAGTGTCCGATGTGTCCGCCATAATGTCGCAGTCACAATAAAAATCGCAGATCGCCCGCCATTACTAGTAAAAAAAAAATAATAAAAATACATTTCATAATTCTATTCCCTATTTTGTAGGCGCTATAACTTTTGCGCAAACCAATCAATAAACGCTTATTGCGATTTTTTTTTACCTAAAATATGTAGAAGAATATGTATCGGCCTAAACTGAGAAAAAAAATACTTAAAAAAAATTGGGATATTTATTATAGCAAAAAGTAAAAAATATTGTGTTTTTTTCAAAATTGTCGCTCTATTTTTGTTTATAACGCAAAAAATAAAAACCGCAGAAATTATCAAATACCACCAAAATAAATCTATATTTGTGGGGGAAAAAAGGACGTCAATTTTGTTTGGGAGCCACGTCGCACGACCGTGCAATTGTCATTCAAAGCGTGACAGTGCTGAAACCTGAAATTTCGCATGGGCAGGAAGGGGGTTATGTGCCCAGTTGTCAAGTGGTTAAGGAAGATTTCTGCCAGATCCATGCATCGGATCAAGAGAGCAGCTGCTAAA
Source organism: Rana muscosa (assembly GCA_029206835.1). Lineage (NCBI taxonomy): Eukaryota > Metazoa > Chordata > Amphibia > Anura > Ranidae > Rana > Rana muscosa. The sequence continues at coordinate 975,232,040 of CM055116.1, read as the reverse complement.
ACACCATTACATAGCAGCAAACAGATATTTGAAGCTGCTGGTGCCTCTGCAGTCCCACGGACATCAAGGTGTAGAGTCCTCCAGAGTCTTGCAACTGTGCATAAACCTTCCATTCACCACCACTAACCAATGCTCACAAGCAGAAACGGCTGCATTGGGCAGAAAAATACATGAAGACTAATTAATTAATTAAACAGTCCTGTTCACTGATGAGTGCCGTACAACCCTGGATGGTCCAGATGGATGGAGTAGTGGATGGTTGGTGGACGGCCACCCTGTTCCAACAAGGCTGCGACGTCAGCAAGGCGGTGGTGAAGTCATGTTTTGGGCCGGAATTATGGGAAGAGAGCTGGTTGGCCCCTTTAGGGTCCCCGAAGGTGTAAAGATGAGCTCTGCAAAGTATGTGGAGTTCCTGACTGACCACTTCCTTCCCTGGTACAAAAGGAAGAACTATGCTTTCCGTAAAAAAATCATCTTCATCTTCATGCATGACAATGCACCATCTCATGCTGCAAAGAATACCTCTGCATCAATGGCTGCTATGGGGATAAAAGGAGAGAAAGTCATGGTGTGGCCTCCATCCTCCCCTGACCTCAATCCTATTGAGAACCTTTGGAGCATCCTCAAGCAAAAGATCTATGAGGGTGGGAGGCAGTTTACATCCAAACAGCAGCTCTGGGAGGCTATTCTGACATCTTCTAAACAAATTCAAGCAGAAACTGTCCAAAAACTCACAAGTTCAGTGGATGCAAGACTTATGAAGCTGCTATCAAATAAGGGGTCCTATGTTAAAATGTAATGTGACCTGTTAAAATCTTTAAAAAGTTAAAATGTTGTTCAAAGTTTGATTTGAAATAGCTTTTGATTTCAGTAAATATGCTGCAAACACAACACATGACAATTTTCAGTGCTTTACAAGCTATAAAGTGTTTTGAAACTAAGCCCAGGTTCACGCTGGGGCTGCGGGAGTGAAGCCATGCGAGTTCAGCTGAACTCGCACGATTTCACTCCTGCCTGTCAGTCCCAATTTCGGCCGCGATTACAGGGACATCTGTCAATGTAAATCGCGGCCCGAAATCGCAAAAAGCAGTACAGAAACTACTTTTTGAAATCGGTGCAGCGCCGCAGATGCGGCGTCGCACCAATTAGGACGGTGCCATTGCCCGCAATTTGCGGAAAATATCGCCGATTTGACATGCGATTTGACATGTCAAATCGAATGTCAAATCGCACCAGTGTGAACCAGGGCTTACTGTGCGTAATAATTTGGAACAGTGCATTGTAAGTTTTTTATTTTGAAAAAAAAAAACTGTTATCATTAGGAGGTTTGTTCAATAACATTTGAATTGTACTCTTATGCCGCGTACACACGACTGCTTTTCTCGACGAGAAAAACGGCATTTTTTTTTTCGCCGAGAAAAACGATCGTCTGTGGGCTTTATGTCGTTTTTCTCGTTGAGAAAAACGGCATAAAAAACGACGAGAAAAATTAGAACATGTTCTAAATTTTCTCATCGTTTTTTCCAGCATTTTTTTCCGTGGCAGTTTTCCCATAGGGAGACACTGCCGCGGAGCCCACAGACGGTCGTTTTTCTCGTCAAGAGAAAAAATGACGGGAAAAACGACCGTGTGTAGGGAACCAAGCGGTTCCCTCGTTTTTCCTGTCATTATTCACGGCGTTTTTTTAACCGCCGTGAATAATGATCGTGTGTACGCGGCATCAGAGCCGGTTCACACTGGAGCAACACGACTTCCAGCGCAACTTTACAAGGCAACTTCAAGGCAACTTCGAGGCAACTTCAAGTTTCCTCCAGGACAGGCGACTTTGCCAGTGGCCAATCAAACAATAATCAGCTCTGTGGAAGGGAGGGGTTTGCCTGAGAAAACTATTTTCTCTTCCTGTAAAGTTGCTTCAGTTAAGACAGTGATCCGATTTGGAGGCGACTTCCATTGAAATCAATGGGTACAAGTCGCCTAGAAGTCGTTTTCAAGTAGTACAGGAACCTTTTTTGAAGTCAGAGCGACTTCTGTAGTGTGCATAAAGACGGCTCCATAGACTAACATTACAGTGCGACTTGGGGCGTCTCGGGGCGACCTGAAGTCGTATCCTGAGTCGCCCTGGTGTGAACCGACTCTTAATAGTTGATAACATGAGAATTATGCTGACTGTTGTTTACATCAATAATTTAGGTAAATGAGAAAAATATCATTGACATAATAATTTGGATCAGGGTGTATTCCGATTGACAGATAAAGGTTGGAAGAAAAAAAAGATAATTTATTGAAGTGTGTATGGTCACCATTAGAAACGGCCAGCACAGTTTCTCAGTCTAATGCCGCGTACAGTCGATTGGACATTCCGACAACAAAACCGTGGATTTTTTTCCGACGGATGTTGGCTCAAACTTGTCTTGCATACACACGGTCACACAAGTCTTGTTGGAAATTGTGAACGTCAAGAACGCGGTGACGTACGACACGTACGACGAGCCGAGAAAAATGAAGTTCAATAGCCAGTGACGAGGTCGCCAGGAGTCGCTGAGCAAAGAACTGTTTTCTGGTTTACCCACAGAAATGTCCATTCAGAACTTCTACAAAATGTCATTCTGGGATCACACCACCTTACTTAAAAAAGTAAACTTGTCACTAAAAAAAATATGGGTGCAGCTATTGCTGATCTCCTTATGAAAAAGCTAATTGTTGATTTTTTTATTCTGCATTATTCTGCATTTTTTATTCTGCATATAAGAAAGTCAATGAAAAGTCAGACCTCTTTTTTGTTTTGTTGCTTACCTATTCCAGGTCAGTAACTTAAAATACTGATCTAAAAAAAAATATGGGTGCTGCTATTTCTGATCTCCTTTTGAAAAAGCTAATTGCTGATTTATTAAACTAAATACTTTCTCAATCACTGACCCAGAATTTCTGCATATAAGAAAGTCAGTGAAAAGTCAGAACTTTTTTTTGTTTTGTTGCTTACCTATTCCAGGTCAGTAACTTAAAATACTGATCTAAGATGGTCAGCTTTCATGGTCTTCCTGTCATTGTAGGTTTCCATTATAGTAATGCCGTGTACACATGGTCGGAATTTCCGACAACATATTTTTTTTAGTGACAAGTTTACTTTTTTAAGTAAGGTGGTGTGATCCCAGAATGACATTTTGTAGAAGTTCTGAAAGGACAGTTGTGTAGGTAAACCAGAAAACAGTTCTTTGCTCAGCGACTCCTGGTGACCTCTTCAGCAGAAGTTACAGGTTCAGAGCCTGTTATGAAAGTAATTGCCACCTTGACACCTGCTGTTTTCCATTGATCTTTTCTCAGCTAAACTTGATCTTAAGTAGAGCAGAGTGTGATATACAGTATGCAGGCAGTGCAAGAGTTCTGAGAACAGCTTTCAATGTTTAGGCCATGTAGGGTGTACAATCTCTGCCAATAGCATAGCTCCCAACTACCTCTTTTGAGCCCACATCCCTCTGTCCCTCGTGCAGCCTCTGCTGACCCTCCTTTTTGTCTGATGTGTACATCTCTATACAAAATGTACTATGTTACTTACAAGAAGTCTTATGCCGCGTACACACGATCGGATTTTCCGACAACAAATGTTCGATGTGAGCTTTTGGTCGGATATTCCGACCGTGTGTAGGTTCCATCGGACATTTGCTGTCGGAATTTCCGACAACAAATGATTGAGAGCTGGTTCTCAATTTTTTCCCGACAACAAAAGTTGTGGTCGGAAATTACGATCATGTGTATCCAATTCTGACGCACAAAAATCCTACGCATGCTCGCAATCAATTTGACGCATGCTCGGAATCATTGAACTTCATTTTTCTTGGCTCGTCGTAGTGTTGTACGTCACTACGTTCTTGGCGATCGGAATTTCTGACAACATTTGTGTGACCATGTGTATTCAAGACAAGTTTGAGCGAACATCCGTCGGAAAAAAAATCCACGGTTTTGTTGTCGGAATGTCCGATCGTGTGTACTGTACGCGGCATTACACTGCACTAATTTTTTTATTCAACCTCTATATTACTGCATTTGTTATTTTGGAAAGCTGATATAAAGGAAAACATAAGTAAAAATGCTCTAGCATAGTTTAACCAGTCAATATCTGCACATTAGATCTTTGTGGTGTGTGTGTGTGTAATAGGGGCTGTGACAGGGATGTGTCCTTTGCCTACATGCTGTGTGCTAAAAAGCATCCCCTTTATTATTTAAGAGAGTTGGGAGGTATGCAACTCTCCATGATTCGAAATTCTATAGAAAAACAAACTCGTTTATTTCAGTATGTATTTGTCACACTGCTGATTCTGGAAAGAAGATTATGGAAAATCTCAACAATAGGCTTTTTATCCTTAAAGAGTAACTCCACTTATGTTGAGAAAAAAACATTCCCCTCTGGGTGATCTCTGTACATTTCAGGGATTTTACCAACCTTTGTTGCAGTTTCCTACCTTTTGTTATTCTGGAGAAATAGCCGTTTGCTTGTCTGTGTCCATGTGCAGAGTAAATGTGGATGGGAGTGGGCGCTAAAGAGGAAAATTGCAGGATCTGCATCCCTTTGGATGTGATTTCCTTTTGGGAGTATCTCACCAAAAATGCAATTTTTGTTGCAAGGAATGCTCAAAATCTGATTTGTATCTTAGTGCAGACTTCTGGGAAAATCAGTAAGCCAATCACACAAGCAGAAAATTACATTTTTGGGGACGTTCGGTACACCATCTGTGTTCAGAATGCCTCCGGGTTGCCATATTGCATTTTACAGAAAATTACAGTGCTGCAGATTGAAAAAGAAAAGTCACTTTTAATAACTTTTAATTACAATATGACTTGTGTCGCAATTGTGTGTGATATATATATATATGTATATATATATATATATATATATATATATATATATACACAGGGCTCAAAATTTCAAATCCTGAGCTACTAGCCAGACCTCAAGGGTTACTCGCCACCAGTTGCCGGGCCCAACCCCTACCATGCCCCGCCCCTAAACACGCCCTTAAATTATCTCATGAAATGACACTTAAATTGTTTATGCAGAATTAAGTTATAAAAAAAATATTAACAACAACTTTATCCATGTCCAAAACTGCAGCCTGCCCGTGTCCGCCAATACAGCCATGTGTCCCCAAATGCTGCCATGTGTCCCCAAATGCAGCCATGTGTAGCCTTGTGTCCCCCAAATGCAGCCATGTGTCCCCAAATTCAGCCATGTGTCCCCAAATGCAGCCATGTGTAGCCTTGTGTCCCCAAATGCAGCCTTGTGTAGCCTTGTGTCCCCAAATGCAGCCTTGTGTCCCCAAATGCAGCCATGTGTCCCTAAATGCAGCCTTGTGTAGCCATGTGTCCCCAAATGCAGCCATGTGTAGCCACGTGTCCCCAAATGCAGCCATGTGTCCCCAAATGCAACCATGTGTAGGTCCCCAGTTGCCTACCTGTGTAGGGAAAGAGAGAGCCCCCCCCTGCCACCCGCCTTAGGCGGGTGATCTGTCTATCAAATTTCCCGGACAAGGGGGAGGGGCTATATATGAAGACGCGGGGAACACACAGCTATTGAAATGAAAGCTGTTATGTTCCCCGCGCTGATCAAGGCGGCAGCAGCAGCAGCTCCTCTCCTCTCCTCTCTCTTCCCCCACTAAATATATATACAGTGCCTTGCAAAAGTATTCACCCCCCTTAGCATTTTTCGTGTTTTGTTGCCTCACAACCTGGAATTAACATGGATTGTTTGAGGGTTTGCATCATTTAATTTGCAAAACATGCCCACAACTTTAAAGATGCTTTTTTTTTTATTGTGAAGCAAACAACAAATAACAGCAAAAGTCAATGTGCATAACTATTCACCCCCCTAAAGTCAATACATTGTAGAGCCACCTTTTGCGGCTATCACAGCTCCAAGATGTATTGGATAAGTCTCTATGAGCTTGCCACATCTTACCACTGGGATTTTTGCCCATTCCTCCTTGTAAAACTGTTCCAGCTCCTTCAAGTTGGATGGCTTGCGCTTGTGAACAGCAATCTTTAAGTCTGACCACAGATTTTCTATTGGATTGAGGTCTGGGCTTTGACTAGGCAATTCCAACACATTTACATGTTTCCCCTTAAACCACTCAAGTGTTGCTTTAGCAGTGTGTTTGGGGTCATTGTCCTGCTGGAAGGTGAACCTCCGTCCTAGCCTCAAATCACACACAGGTACAGGTTTTGCTCAAGAATATCCCTGTATTTAGCACCATCCATCTTTCCCTCAACTCTGACAAGTTTCCTAGTCCGAACTGCTGAAAAACAGGGGGGATGGTGTTCTTTGGGTGATGTGATGTGTTGGGTTTGCGCCAGACTTAGCGTTTTCTTTGATGGCCAAAAAGTTAAATTTTTGTCTCATCAGACCAAAACACCTTCCTCCATACATTTTGGGAGTTTCCCACATGCCTTTTCGCAAACTCAAAACGTGCCATTTTGTTTTTTGCTGAAAGTAATGGCTTTCTTCTGGCCACTCTGCCATAAAGCCCAACTCTATGGAGCGTACAGCTTATTGTCGTCCTATGTTCAGATACTCCAGTCTCTGCTGTGAAACTCTGCAGCTCCTCCAGGGTTACCTTAGGTCTCTGTGCTGCCTCTTTGATTAATGCCCTCCTTGCCCGGGCCGTGAGTTTTCGTGTGTGGCCGTCTCTTGGCAGATTCGCTGTTGTGCCATGTTCTTTCCATTTGGTTATGATAGATTTGATGGTGCTCCTAGGGATCATCAAAGATTTGGATATTTTTTTATAACCTAACCCTGACTTTTACTTCTTAACAACATTGTCCCTTACTTGTTTGGAAAGTTCATTGGTCTTCATGGCAGTGTTTGGTTAGTGGTGCCTCTGGGACCTTTCAAAAAGGTGTGTATACAGTAGGTGCCGCCGATTTTGTGTCAATCTCGCCTCTTCTAGCAGCGAGATTGACACCCTACGAGCCCCGTCACGAGAGCCAGCGCCGAGCTGTCTCGTCATCGGGAAAGGAAAAATTTTGTTTTTCCTTTCGCAATGAGCGACACGCATTGCTGACATTGAGGCCGGTGGACGGAGATCCGACGTGGATTCCTGCCAATACCAGGCACCGTGTTTGGTATGAATCCTGAGCGGGAACTCCACGCCAAATTTTTAATAAAAAACCGGCATGGGTTCCCCCTCCAGGAGCATACTAGGCCCTTCGGTCTGAAAAAACGGGGTGGGGTCCCCCTCAAAATTCAAACCAGACCCTTATCCGAGCACGCAACCTGGCAGGCCGCAGGAAAAGAGGGGGGACGAGAGAGCACCCCCCTCTTGAACCGTACCAGGCCACATGCCCTCAACATGGGGGTTTGGTGCTTTGGGGCAGGGGGCGACCTGCGGCCCCCCCACCCCAAAGCACCCTGTCCCTATGTTGATGGGGACAAGGGCCTCTTCCCGACAACCCTGGCAGTTGGTTGTCGGGGTCTGCGGGCGGGGGCTTATCGGAATCCGGGAGCCCCCTTTAATAAGGGGGCTCCCAGATCCCGGCCCCCCACCCTATGTGAATGAGTATGGGGTACATCGTACCCCTACCCATTCACCTGGTGGAAAAAAAATGTCAATAAAAAACACACAGGTTTTTAAAGTAATTTATTACACAGCTCCGGGGGTCTTCTTCCGACTTCGGGGGTCTTCTTCTGCTCTCCGGTGCCTTTTTCCTTCTGCCGGGATTTTCCGCTATCTTCTTCCAGCTCTTTTGCTAGCGGAGAGGCCCGGTCTTCCCCGTCGTCTCGTCCGGCTCTCCGTTGTCCTTCTGCCGGCCCCTCCGCTATCTTCTTCCAGCTCTTTTGCTAGCGGAGAGGCCCGGTCTTCCCTGTCGTCTCGTCCCGCTCTCCGCTGTCCTTCTGCCGGCCCCTCCACTATCTTCTTCCAGCTCTTTTGCTAGTGGAAGGGCCCGGTCTTCCCGTCGCCGTCTTCTTCCCTCTTCTCCTCCTCGATGTTCACTCGTCGCTTCCTCCCGCTGTAATGCTGGGTGTTCGGTCCGCAACGATTTATATAGGCTTCTCATGACGTCACAGTTACATGCTCCGGGTGGCCCCGGAGCATGTGACTGTGACGTCATGGGAGCATGTGACTGTGACGTCATGAGAAGCCTATATAAATCGTTGCGGACCGAACACCCAGCATTACAGCGGGAGGAAGCGACGAGTGAACATTGAGGAGGAGAAGAGGGAAAAAGATGCCGACGGCGATAGGAAGACCGGGCCCCTCCACTAGCAAAAGAGCTGGAAGTAGAAAAAAAAACGATAGGAAATTCTGATCGTCTGTGTGGAACTCCAACGGAGAAAAAACCCACGCATGCTCAGAATCATGTCGACACATGCTCAGAAGCATTGAACTTCATTTTTCTCTGCTCGTCGGAGTGTTTTACATCACGGCGTTTTGGACGGTCGGAATTTTGTCTGATGGTGTGTAGGCAAGACTGATGAAAGTCAGCTTTATCGGAATTCCGACAGGAAAATTCCATCGGAAATCCAATCGTGTGTACAGGGCATTAGATTGTACACAGGTGGACATCATTTCACTAATTATGTGACTTCTGAAGGTAATTGGTTGCATCAGAGCTTTTTATGGGCTTCATAACAAAGGGGGTGAATACATATGCACATGCGCCAATTATCATTTTTTTTATTTCTGAAAAATCGTTTTATGTATTAATTTTTCTAATTTTACTTCACCAACTTAGACTATTGTGTTCTGATCTATCACATATAATTCAGATTAAAAAACATTGAACTAAGGCCCCTTTCACACTGGGGCGGTTTGCAGGCGCTATTGTGCGAAAAATAGCGCCTGCAAACCGAGCCTAAACAGCGGCTGCTGTCTCTCCGATGTGAAAGCCCCGAGGGCTTTCACACTGGAGCGGTGCGCTAACAGGACGTGAAAAAAAGTCCTGCTAGCCGCATCTTTGGAGCGGTGAGAGGAGCGGTGTAGGAGCGGTAAACACACCGCTCCTCTCACCGCTCCAAAGATGCGGCTAGCAGGACTTTTTTCACGTCCTGTTAGCGCACCGCTCCAGTGTTTTTCACGTCCTGTTAGCGCACTGCTCCTACAACGCTCCTTCCCATTGAAATGAATGGAACACCGCGGTAATACCGCCCGCTAAAACCGCGGCTGTAGCCGCGGTTTGCGGGTGGTATTAATCTTTTTTCGGCCGCTAGCGGGGGTTAAAACCGCACCGCTAGCGGCCGAATACCTCAGCAATCCCGACGGTATAGCGCCGCTAAAAATAGCGGCGCTATACCGCCACCCCACCCACCGCCCCAGTGTGAAACCAGCCTTAAGGCTGTAATGTAACAAAATAGGTAAAAAGCCAAGGGGGTGAATACTTTTGCAAGGCACTGTAGATTACATGTTGTGCTTAAACTGTAGCCATGGCCCAAATTTTATCGGGGCAAACATGGAATGTGATGACAGTGATAGGAAATCCAACATTTTACAGTTGCTACTGTTGTTGGAGGTCAGAGGAAATCTTCCAGTGGGGACACCTATCCTAGCATTAGCTGTCCAAGTGTGGATTTCCCCTGACTTTGGAAAGAGAGGACATAAAGCGAAGGTAAATCTCTCCTATAAGACAAAGACTGAAACTAAAACAAACTGATAGGGTTTTTAACTATTCCCTAGTCTATCTAAAACTAAAAAAGAAAAGAAAATTGGCTATTGATACTTTATCTTACAAAACAATTTGCAAAGTGTAATAGCCCCATGTAACCTGTCACTACCTCTTAAAACATTTGAAGTATAGTATGCTCTTTTACTGGGCCTTCCATTTTTGAATTGAGCACTTTTAGGTTTGTAGAGACTTACACACTCTGTATGCATTCGGAGAGCCATACCTGCACTCACCCACATGTCATATTAGGACACAGCGGCTGTGTCCATGGAGCTGTGTGTCCCAATAGAAATGAATGGGACGCCGTCACTGGGATGCACACACCACCTGTGTATCAAGTCCAGTTAAATGTGCAGGATTCTGACAGCTTGTCAAGCCCAAAGGTAAGTATAGCAGGACCCGGGCAGTGGGGAAGGTGGCCGGTGTTAGTTTACCTTTAATTTTTTTCTTTTAAAGGAAAACTAACCCTTTAACCTCCCTGGCGGTATTCCCGAGTCGGGGTGAATTTTTCATACCAAAAGCGGTAACCCCGAGCCAGACTCGGGGCTGCATCGCAGGATACATGGAAAGTTACTTACCTTGTCCACTGGATCCTGCGATGTCTCCCAGCTGTGTCTGCGAGCCGCCGTGTCTCACTCAATTCACACAGTGCCGAGCTCCGTTCCCTGCGAGCGTTGCGACGCACAGGGGAGGAGATCGGCGCCAAATTCAAAAAAGTAAAAACACACAATACATACAGTACACTGTAATCTTACAAAATAATTGTACCGCTTTCAGCACCTAAAATCAGAAATAATCATACGGCCAGGGAGGTTAAGGGTCTATTCGTACAGGACGCTTTACTGCTAGACTGTGCAGGTCCACGTTTTCTCAACACAGGGCCCGCAGCAATGCGTCCCATGTGAATGGACCCTTAAAGGGTTAGTTCACCTTTAAAGAAAAAAAAATAAGTTAAAATAACACCGGACACTCTCCCCACTGCCCGGGTCCTGCTATACTTACCTTTGGGGTGAACAAGCTTTTAGAACTTCAGAGCTGCCCAAGAGGTCTGTAGATTTGAAATCCCCACTCTTCTCTCTCTTCTCCCTTGGAGCTTCCATGATGGACCAGATGGATTTTGATTGGTCAGTGCCGTCACATTGTAGAGTGTAGAAGTGCAGATGTCCCCTCTGTTCCTGTTCTGTTGAAAACCAAAAAAAAACAAGACGACCATATAATAACAATTTATCTCCAACTTTCTCTACTGGCATTTTACCTGGCATTCTAATTGAATTGTTTCTTTTTCAAGGTTATATATTTTGGCTACATTGGGATATCTTGGAGGCTAGAACAGCAGTGGATGCCTGTTTTTTGTCTCACTTTTCTGACTGAGCCACGCAATAGGGATTATTTTCCCCATGAGTGGTGGGCATCGTTCACTTCAGCATAATCCCCCTGAATGGACAGAGGCCTTGGCTGGTATTAAAGCCACAAGCTAGAGAGACCTTCCATAACAGGAGGTCAATAGGAGCTGTAAAGCGGCCAATTTATGAGGTGGAGGTTTCATTACTGGTGATCACACACCACACCGGTGATCACTTTGTGATTGATTGGACTTCGCTTTATCACCCTTTGGACTCTTTTTTGTTGTTGTTTTTTTTTTTTCTTTCAATATCATAGCGCAACTTTATTTGGATTTAGGGATTATTCATTGAGATGAGTCACAAGTATGTAATTTAAAACTTGACCGTGTGAAAATGAGCAAAGAGCTACCGAAACAAAACAAAGAAACTAATTATATATATACTGTGTGTGTGTGTGTGTGTGTGTGTGTGTATATATATATATATGCAGTAGCTCACAAAAGTGAGTCCAACCCTCACATTTTTGTAAATATTTTATTAGATATCTTTTCATGTGACAACACTGAAGAAATTACACTTTACTACAATGTAAAGTAGTGAGTGTACAGCTTGTATAACAGTGTAAATTTGTTGTCCCCTCAAAATAACTCAACACACAGCCATTAATGTCTAAACCGCTGGCAACAAAAGTGAGTACACCCCCAAGTGATAATGTCCAAATTGGGCCCAAAGTGTCAATATTTTGTGTGGCCACCATTATTTTCCAGCACTGCCTTTTAACCCTCTTGGGCATGGAGTTCACCAGAGCTTCACAGGTTGCCACTGGAGTCCTCTTCCACTCCTCCATGATGACATCACGGAGCTGGTTGATGTTAGAGACCTTGCGCTCCTCCACCTTCCGTTTGAGGATGCCCCACAGATGCTCAATAGGGTTTAGGTCTGGAGACATGCTTGGCCAGTCCATCACATTTACCTTCAGCTTCTTTAGCAAGGCAGTGGTCGTCTTGGAGGTGTGTTTGGGGTCGTTATCATGTTGGAATACTGCCCTGCGGCCCAGTCTTTGAAGGGAGGGGATCATGCTCTGCTTCAGTATGTCACAGTACATGTTGGCATTCATGGTTCCCTCAATGAACTGTAGCTCCCCAGTGCTGGCAGCACACATGCAGCCCCAGACCATGACACTCCCACCACCATGCTTGACTGTAGGCAAGGTTCACTTGTCTTTGTTCTCCTCCCCTGGTTGCCACCACACACGCTTGACACCATCTGAACCAAATAAGTTTATCTTGGTCTCATCAGACCACAGGACATGGTTCCAGTAATCCATGTCCTTAGTCTTCTTGTCTTCAGCAAACTGTTTGCGGGCTTTCTTGTGCATCATCTTTAGAACAGGCTTCCTTCTGGGACGACAGCCATGCAGACCAATTTGATGCAGTGTGCGGTGTATGGTCTGAGTACTGACAGGCTGACCCCCCACCCCTTCAACCTCTGCAGCAATGCTGGCAGCACTCATAGGTCTATTTCCCAAAGAAAACCTCTGGATATGACGCTGAGCACGTGCACTCAACTTCTTTGGTCGACCATGGCGAGACCTGTTCTGAGTGGAACCTGTCCTGTTAAACCGCTGTATGGTCTTGGCCACCGTGCTGCAGCTCAGTTTCAGGGTCTTGGCAATCTTCTTATAGCCTAGGCCATCTTTATGTAGAGCAACAATTCTTTTTTTCAGATCCTCAGAGAGTTCTTTGCCATGAGGTGCCACGTTGAACTTCCAGTGACCAGTATGAGAGTGAGAGCGATAACACCAAATTTAACACACCTGCTCCCCATTCACACCAGAGACCTTGTATAGATTAATGCTTAATGGCATGCCTATGCATCGGAAAATGCAGTGCGTTTTCACGTGCACTGCTGCAGCACCATGCAGCTCCATGTGGTGCAATTTAAAAGTAAGAGACTTCTTTCCCTGTGTTTCTTCAGGTAGGGCAGCCCATGGAAATGAATGGGCTGCTTACATGCAGAAGCAGGAGTGGTCGGTCCATTAGGGCCTAAGTTGCATGCGGGGATGCATGCAGGGCGCTGAATGTTTGTATGATTTTTTTTTCAAGCACATGATTAGAGCCTGAGGCTCTAATTGGCTTGAAAAAAAGTTGGGCTCGGGGTGCAGAAACCACCCACTTGTGACAATAGCGAATCAATATTCGCTATTGTCTTCCGGCTTCCCTACCCAACCAATCAGGACAGGAGGTGGATTGGGTTGGCCGGGGGGAGTAGCCGAGAAAGCCGTGAGGGGGACCGTGCCATAGAGGGGTGAGTGCGGGGGGACCGTGCCATGGAGGGGTGAGTGCGGACCTGGGAGGGGGTGGGGGGCTTTGTTTCCCACCCCACCCAAAAAGTTTAGCACCAGCCAGCACTATGCAGAAGGCAAGTGGCACAAGAGTGAACCTAGACTTAAGCCCCATACACACTATCAGATTTTCTGCTGGTTTTTGTCATCAGATTTACCAAAACCATGTAGTAGAAGGGCCTGCCTGATTGCATACAAATTGAAACTCTTTTGCCCCATACACACAATCGTTTTTCATGCCGTTAAAAATTCCATTTTTAAAAATGGGCATTAAAACCGATCGTGTGTATGCTCCAGAGCATTTTTAACGACGTGAAAAACGGGCATTAAAAATTTTGAACATGCTCTATTTTTTCACGTCGTTTTTCATGTCGTTTTTTTTAACGACGTGAAAAACAATGGTGTGTATGCTTTGACGAGGTGAAAAAAAACGCGCATGCTCAGAATCAAGTATGAGACGGGAGCGCACGTTCTGGTAAAACTAGCGTTCGTAATGGAGATAGCACATTCGTCATGCTGTAACGGACTGAAAAGCACAAGGCTGAAAAGTGCGAATCGTCGCTCAACAAACTTTACTAACATGAAGGGTGGCGCCATCCGAACGGAACTTCCCCTTTATAGTGCCGTCGTACGTCACTGCGCTTTGCTTGAACGTTTTTTTAAATGATTGTGTGTACGCAAGACAGGCTTGAGAGGAAACACGAAAGAAAAACGACGAGAAAAACGTTGGTTTAAAAAATGGCATGAAAAACGATCGTGTGTACGCCGCATTAAGGTTTGAACTCATATTATATGGTTTTGGTAAATCTGATGAAAAAAATCAGCAGAAAATCTGATAATGTGTATGGGGCATTAGACTGGCCATACACCTATAGATTATCTGCAGATTTTCTATGGTTAGATGGAAAAAGTGGAACAGATTCCTCCATCTACACTGAACTGTGTGGATGGAGGAATCTCCAACTGGGCCAAGCTTCAGTATCTTGCTTGTCTGCCCCGCTGGCTCTCAACCTAAACAATGCCTGCACCCAATCAGAATGTTCAGGTATTGTGAGAGACAGCGGGGCCGACTAGCAAGATATGGAAGCTTGGCCCAGTGGGAGATTCCTCCATCCACACAGTTCAGTGTAGATGGAGGAATCTGTTCCACTTTTTCCATCTGACCATAGAAAATCTGCAGATAATCTATAGGTGTATGGCCAGTCTTAGTTTGCATTATTTTAAATATTAGAAGGTTTTCTTGATAAAAAGTAAGAATGAATTAGCCCTGGTTCACACCAGTGCGTCTTTAAAATTGCGCTACTTCAGCATTTCATTGCGGCTTGCCACTTCATTTAACAGAAGTCAATACAAGTCGCAATGGAATCGCAGAAAAGTAGTGCAGGAACCCTTTTTTGAAGTTACTGCGACTTGTCAAGGTTGCATGAAAATAGGGTGTGACTTGTCATGCGATCCTGAACTATCAAATTGCATCACAAATCGCATTGGTGTGGACAAGGGCTTTACACTTGCCTGCTTGTACTTGTTGTTCATCAGTAGCTACGGTAGTACAGCCTGCTTTTCCATCATTTTTTTTTGGTGGTCTCCTAATTTAGGGGCATTAAAAACATAGACGTGAAAATACTTCCGTAACACTGCTAACGTTCAATGACCTTTGGCCAGATGATCAATCTTGGCGTTTCTCCAGTTGTAGAAATGAAAGCGTCACCACTGGACTCAATGCTTCATCTGCCAGACACAAAGGTCATACACAAGTGTTTACATTGCAGTCAGCTGCATGTGGTACAAATGAGTGGGATAACAAGTAGAAAGCAGCAGGGACCCCCACCCCAGGGAGCACCCACTGACGTATGCTTTACACACAGAACGTCATAGCTCTCTTTCCTATGGGAGTAATGATCAACTACACCAACAATACACACTGCAAGAAATAACACACACATTACACATGTTCACATTGCATCATCATTCCTAAGTAAACAATTATAATATTGGGAGTGTTTCTCAAATGTGGCAGTTATTAAAATGGCTCAGGTAGGGTGTTTTACTCAAAGATGTTTTAATCTAAAAAAGAACAAAAAAAAATCAATAAAAAATGACATCATAGGCCAGTGATGGAGAACCTTGGCACCCCGGATGTTTTGGAACTACATTTCCCATGATAATCATGTACTCTGCAGCGTAGTTGAGCATCATGGGAAATGTAGTTACAAAACATCTGAGGTGCCAAGGTTCGCCATCACTGTCATAGGCATTTATAATAATCTAAATTTCCACATTTAAACTGATATATCATATGATACAATCTTGCCTATCAAGGTACATGTTCAGTTTTTAGTAAGGGCTCATGTAGATTCATTCTGCCCAGCACATGCATTCAAATGTACTGTATAATGCCGCATGTGGAAGACAAAGGTGTCTCTTCATCTGCTGTACCTGTAGTTCAAAAGCAACTCAATAGGATATGCTTCACCCAAAGAAATGCATTGCAATGCAAAGCGTGTAAAACTCGGGCTCTAAACTGTAATGTGCGCTTCTCTATTAAAGCGGAGTTCCACCCGATTTTTTTACTTTTTATTATTCCACTCCTCACCCCCTTACATGCCACATTTGGCATGTAATTTTTTTGGGGGGGGGAGTGGGGGCTTCAGTAGGAGTGGGACTTCCTGTCCCACTTCCTCCTTCCGCCCTGGAGCCGCCTAGGCGATACGTCATATTGCCTTGTGGCGGCTCCTCCCTGTAGGCGATCACCTGGGACGTGACAGGTCCCAGGCGATCGCCTGTCCACTCACAGAGTGCTGCGCCGTGAGTGCCCGGCCGTGAAGCCGAAAGCTCTCACGGCCGGGTGCCCACACTGTGAATGGACGCGCCGGCGGAGGAGGGGGGAGAGGAGCGGAGCTCCAGGCGGCGCGTCGCTGGACAGTGGAACAGGTAAGTGTATGTTTATTAAAAGCCAGCAGCTACACTTTTTGTAGCTGCTGACTTTTAATAAACATAAAAAAAGGGTGGAACTCCGCTTTAAAGTGCTTCTAAGCCTCAAGGTTTTTTTTTTTTTACCTTAAAGCGGAGCTCCACCCTAAAGTGGAACTTCCACTCATCGGAACCCTCCCCCCCTCCGGTGTCACATTTGGCACCTTTAAAGGGGGAGGGGGGTGCAGATACCTGTCTAAGACAGGTATTTGCACCCACTTCCGGGAGTCCTCTGTGCGGGTATTCTGCAGGTAGTACGTCACTCCCCACAGAATACCAGTTGTGTTCTGGGAGACACTCGGCTTCCAGAACACAACAGGGACCAGTGAGAACGGCGCAGCGCGACTCGCGCATGCGCCGTAGGGAACCGGGCAGTGAAGCCGCAAGCCTTCACTTCCTGGTTCCCTCACCGAGGATGGCGGTGGGGGCAGCATAGTGACAAGCGATTGCTCGTCTTCTGCTGCCGACGTCACTGGACTCCAGGACAGGTAAGTGTCCTAATATTAAAAGTCAGCAGCTGCAGTATTTGTAGCTGCTGGCTTTTAATTTTAATTTTTTTCAGGGGAGCTCCGCTTTAATGCATTCTATGCAATAAGGTAAAAAACCTTCTGTGTCACAGACCCCCCCCCCCCCTTATACTTACCTGAACCCCATCACGATCCAGCGCTGTGCATTACAGCTGCAGCTCTCCTTGCTTTGTCCCTCCTCTCTGGGCAGATCGATAGCAGCGGGAGTCATTGACTCCCACTCCTGTCAATCAACTCCAGTAATGAGGGAGTGAGGGAATGGGGATGAGTCCCGCTGTCTGTGTCAATGGACGCAGAAGCAGGTCTCGGGAGCGAGCCCGCACGAGTGCACCCATGGGAATCGGCTTCCCGTTGGGGGCATCAGCAAGAAAGGAGGAGCCAGCAGCGCCGACGGGGGACCCGAGCAGAAGAGGATTGGGGCAGCTCTGTGCAATTCTTTTGCACAGAGCATCTAAGTATAGACATAGACATTTAAAGTGTATCTATAGCCAAAGCTTTTTTTTAAAAGAGAAGTATGGGATTTTTTTTTTTTAGAATCATACTTACCTAGGTGGATGCTGCATCTGTCCCCCACAGGCTCTAAGGCTGGGTTCACGCCGCATGCGGCTCACAGCAGGGGTTCGGTGCGTCCCCGTTCATCGTTTCAGGTCCGATTTCAGCCCGGGCTGAATTTGAACCTGAAACGGACCAAAAGACGCACAGGACTCCTGTGCAAATTCGCACCGGAGTCGCAGCCGAGATATGTAAACCGACTCCATAGAGAGCCGGTCAAAATCTCCTGCTATTGTGAATTGGATCCGGTGAACCTGCATCCAATTCGCAATAGTGTGAACCCAGCCTAAGGCTGAGAACCGAGTGATCAAACACTGCCGATCGCTCAGTGCTCCCTGAGCAGAGAGCTGGTGAATGTCAGTCACCTATGTCTGCTCTGCCCCCCCCCCCCGTGCTCACTGGAGCGCCGGGCTGTGGAGGGAGTGGGAGCGGGCGGCTCAGGCTCTCAGGGGCTCGCTGAGAGGCTGAGCCGGGTGTGCCGGTCTAGGCACGTGGGTGGACCCCGACCATATGATTGTGATCTTTCCTGAGCCTGCACCAGGCTGCAGCCCGCTGTCTGCTGAAAACGGCTTTACATGAGTGCAGAACGAACTGCACTCTTGTGATACACAGGAGAAGCCAAACAAGCTTTAACTGTGCTTCTCCTTTAAGTTTTGGACAGAATGAAGAAAGGCTAGAACCCTTGTAAGGTTGTATAGTTGAGCCCTGATTTTACCACCCCACAACCACTCCCCTTCAAACTGCAAAAGCAACAAACAGGGGTGTATACATGTGCATACCTCCCAACTTTTTGAGGGACACCTATCAGCAAAAGTATGCAGGCATAGGACACACCCCCTTGCCACGCCCCCTTAAAGGAGAATTGTACAAAAAAACAAGATTGGTTAAACCCACAAGTGCTTTTTTACCACTACTATTCCTTTAAATTGGCTTTTGGAATTTACAAATGCAGACATTTAGAATTCAGATCAAAGGTTTAGCGCTGGAAGATTTTGATAGATAAAAAGTGCATTTTATATACAACTATATAGATCAGACCAAATCGAGGGACAACTGAGGAGGAAAGAGGAACAGAGGGACATTGCTCCAAATCAGGGACAGTCCCTCGAAATCAGGGACAGTTGGGAGCTATGCATGTGATGCACCCTTTTGAGGCTGGGGAGGTATGAGAAATGGCTCTCTGCAAACAGGATATTGCTTTAAACCTGTAGGTAAATAAGAGAACCAGAACCTTTGCTAAGTGGAACAGTGAGATTGTTAATTGTTAGTTGGCAATGCCTCCACCCAGGACATGGCCTCTGTGAACAGCAGGGGTTTCCTTCTTAAATGAATCAGTAATCTAAACAAAAGAATTAGAAGCAGAAAAACGACTGCAAGCAGCATATAACATTAACCATGCAATCCAGTGCAGGAAAACGCACTGTGTTTGGGAACTGCATTCGAGGTGTTGTTAAGTTAAAACTGACACCTGCTGCAGATCAGGTGCAGCGCGTTTCAAATGCGGTGCTGGAAACACACACGCAGTGCGGGCGTCCTGCTCCGTGCATGTATTAATGGGATATTTTTTTTTTTTGATGGTGCTAGTTTTTTCATAGCTCCAAATCTGTTGTAGGGTACAAAATGAGAAAATGAGAAGTGGAGATGATCAATGATCACATCCATTTGTTCAGATTCTCATGGCACATGATTGTTTTGTGTTTTTTTTGTTTTTTGTTGGCTGCACAAGATTGCAGGTCTAAATTAACACTGCATATACTATATGCTTTTATTGTGTTATTACTGATTTTTCTCAAACACAATAAAAATTCTTGTTAGCTGCCAGATTATTACTTTCAGGTCATAGTTACAACTCTTTCCTGTATTTATACTCCATAAAGTAATTGAACCATAGGGAATAGATATATGGTGTGACAGTTGGTACCACAGTGCCATCCTGTGGACAAAGTAGAAAGGACATTTTTTTTTTGTCTTTGCTTTTTTTTTTTGCAGGCACTAGAAAAACATATATTTCCCTTAAAGGGGTTGTAAAGGTTCGTTTTTTATTTTCTAAATAGGTTCCTTTAAGCTAGTGCATTGTTGGTTCACTTACCTTTTCCTTAGGTTTCCCTTCTAAATGTTTTTTTTCTTTGTCTGAATTTCTCACTTCCTGTTTCTCCTCACTGAACTTCACACCATCATCCGAGTGGTGGTTAGTCATCCAGAACAGCTTACTGAACAGCATACTGAGGAGGAACAGGAAGTGAGAAATTCAGACAAAGAAAAAAAATATTTAGAAGGGAAATCTAAGGAAAAGGTAAGTGAACCAACAATGCACTAGCTTAAAGGAACCTATTTAGAAAATAAAAAACTAACCTTTACAACCCCTTTAAGCCGCGTACACACGATCGGTTTTACCAATGAAAACAGTCCGATGGATTTTTTTCATCGGACAAACCGATCGTGTATGGGACCCATCGGTCTTTTTTCCATCGTGTCAAAAAATAGAACATGTTTTAAATTTTTCCGATGGATAAAAAACCGATAGCAAATTCCAATCGTCTATGGGCAAGTCCATCGGTTAAAAAACCCACGCATGCTCAGAATCAAGTTGACGCATGCTCAGAAGCATTGAACTTAATTTTTCTCGGCTCATCTGAGTGTTTTACGTCACCGCGTTTGGAACGGTCAGTTTTTTGACTGATGGTGTGTAGGCAAGACTGATGGAAGTCAGCTTCATCAGTTTTCCAATGGAAAAATCCATCGGTTTAAAAACCATAGGAAATCCGATCGTGTGTACAGGGCTTCAGAGGCCCTTTTACATGGGTTTTACAGTCAGGTCCATCTGTCCGTTTTTTAAGTTGTTGATGATCAGAAGCTCCATGCAGCCCTATGAACAGACTGAGGTAAATAGACTTTCTCTGTTTTACACCCACCTACCTCCAACTGAGTTTGTCCGGATCTGGAAAAAAAAAAAAAACAGAAAAGGACTGCATCCCTTTTTTATGGACCTAAACTTGATGGATTGGAGATAGCCTGATGTAAACAGTCCGTTTGCGTCTGACAGCCCATAGAGCTATCGCAGGTCTGCTGTGTAATGGCGGACACAAAGTGAATAGGCATGGATGTAAAAAAACTGACATCTGCCCTGTTCACCTCTGATTCAGCATACAACTCTGAAGCCTCGTACACATGGCCGGTTTTCTCGTCAAGAAACGACACGAAAACTGCCGGGAGAGCTTTCTTGCCGAGAAAACCGTCCGTGTGTAGAGGCTTTCAGGTTTCTCGTCAAGAAAACTGCCCAGAATCTCGACGAGAAAAATAGAGAACCTGCTCTCTATTTTCTTGTCGGGATTCTCATCGGCCTGTTTCCCGACGAGAAACCCGAGAGTGTGTACACTTACCTGTCGCCGTGGAAACCCGCGCATGCTCGAAATGACTTTGACGCATGTGCGGTAGCTTCCTAGGTAGAGTGTAGCAAGATGGCGGCGACAGCATTGAATATGATGAGCGCATACTCGTCATAGTCGATGACGTCACCGCGTTCGTTCCAATCAAAAGAACGGCGGTTCTTTTGAATCGTAAGTGTGTACACTCGGCCGGGACAAGATTCTTGTCAAGAATCTCGTCAGGAAAAACAATGGGTTTTTTCCTGACGAGATTCTCGGCCGTGTGTACGAGGCTTAATTGTTTTCACATATATGTTTTCAAAGTTATAAAAAAAATGTATTGCCCACATATGTTCTAGGCAGAGCTGTTTTGTTGCATGGCCACTATGCAGGTAATATGTAAGCATTGCTAATTTTGCTTATTATTATTTGTATTATAGTGCAAAATTTATATAGCGCCAACTTTTTTTGGTTAATTTCAGGGAAAAGTTACAACTTATGTAAGGCTTTTATTAGTGTCTATGTTTCCCTGGGGGGAGATTTCCAATCACTTTACTGCCCCAATGACTACACAAGAAGTGCAGGGAACTTTCTCAAATAGAAATACAAACCTCAACAAAAACGTAATAGATGTTCTAATCCACATGTTTCAAACACAAGGCCCAGGGGACAAAACCGGCCCGCCAGGCCATTTCAAGTGGCCCTCACACCTCTCCTGCAGCTGCGGCACCTCCTTGTCTCTGCCCCCACCTTGTCCCAGCAGTCGACAGCAGAGAGGAGGACAGAACTCTTTCTACAGATCCTGCTTCTTTCTGTGCAGCCACAGCACCCCCTCGTCTCCTCCCCCCAGCACTTTCACAGTTGAGTAGACTCTGGCAGCTGACTCTAGCCCTACTCTGGTCCTCCTCCAGACCCTACACTTTCTGATTCTCAGCTCCGCCCCTTGCTTCTTCCTGATAGCAGCACAAGGCAAGGGGGTGCACTCTGATGTAAGGGAGGGTGGGGGATTTTTGACTTCTGATGGCATCTACAATAAGGCTGGGGGGGGGGGGGGTTGTTGCTCTGGACATCTGGTATTACAGAAGCAACCAGCCTTTTGAGGGCAACCATAATGCTGATGGTGATGTGAAATTGAGTTTGAACTATCAGGTGCTAAAGGGGTGTGACCACATGTTAACACTTCAAATTCTGTATTAATCCCTCTTACAGCCAGTCCTACACCGCGTTGCCACTGCAAATGCTACTGTGGACACCATGCCAACGTGGGGCATAAAGACACAAGGTGGGGAAGAGCTACTAGGGTCAGGTCTGGTCACTGACCTGCATTACAACAGAGACAATATACACCTGTGCTCAAATCCCAAGTGCTTGTACATGCATTTAAACTATCATGTATTGCAATATGTGTGAACTAAAAATCCCAGTTTTTCATTGCATAGTTTGCTGATAAGGGTGTAGCAGTGTGCAGAGGGGTCATCTAGAATTTGTAGTGTTAATATGTGGTCACACCCCTTTAGTACCTGATAGTTTACATACATGTACAAGCTATTGGGAATTGAGCACAGGTGTATATTGTCTCTGTTGTAACGCAGGTGAGTGACCAGACCTGAACCTAGTAGCTCTCCCCCACCTTGTGTCTTTATGCCTCATGTTGGCATGGTGTCCACCAAAGCATTTGCAGTGGCAGAGCAGTGTAGGACTGGCCAGAAGAGGGATTACTTTGAAGCAGTTGGCCTGCTTAAAGTGGCTGTATGCCCAAAAAAACAAACAAACAAACAAAAAAAAACCTGGGCAAAGGCATAATGAGCTAGTATGCGCCGCATACTAGCTCATTATGAAATACTTACCTTAGAACGAAGCTCCCACAGGGACGCTCAGTCACCCCTGACGGAGCCAACATGTTCCCTCTACGTTTCTTCTGGGTTCGCGGCTCTGGCGCTGTCAGTGGGAGCCCTCCGTTCCAGCAAGTGCCGGCACGATTCGTCGGACCTTCGCTGCGCAGGCGCCGCTGATGTCAGCAGCTGCATTCAAGGTGAATATCTCCTAAACCTTACAGGTTTAGGAGATATTAATTTTACCTACAGGTAAGCCTTATTATAGGCTTACCTGTAGGTAAAAATGACCAAGCGGACAATACAATCGCTTTAAACATTGGATAGTTGCCTGGAGAGGGTGTATAGCAGTGTGCAGAGGGTTCATTGGTAGTGTTAATATGTAACAAGAGATGAAAAACATAAATATATAACAGTGTATATATAATATAATCCACAGTAGCACTCTTAAATGTGCTCAAAAAATACAAAAAACTTCCTTAATAATGAAAAAAATATATATAAATATACTGTGAAAAAAAAATGTTTCATATATATATATATATTGTGACAGCAGGAAGGTAAAGTCACCTGGTTGCATCCAGGGGGGTAGATATATTTCGCCCAGATTCAGGCTTTACGCCGATTTATACAGCTAGGTGGAGAGTTGTATAAGCCCAGCTGAGACTAGTGGGCTCATTGATGACTCATACCTCTAGGGAGAGGGCTGGGCGTCGTGCAGGCAGGGAGTTGATGAGGCCAGCTGAAGCCTGTCAGTTCGTTTAAGGCCTCTATAAAAACTCCCAGATTCATTAGATGTTAGCTCATGCCTGGAAGCAGACCTGTGTGGACTGTCTAGGGAGAGTGAACCCCTGTGCGGTGAGAGAAAGCCTGTGTGGCTATATTTTGCTTGGACATTTAAAACCAGGGACTAGGACAGCACTAGGCTGATCCCAGTTGTTAGTTAGGAAACCTGTATGTTTAGTCAGAGGTCAAGTTGACCAGGATTTATTTTGTTTGTTTCTTTTGCTTTGCTGTGTTTTTGTCACTGTAAATAGAAAATAAACGGCACCTTTTTGATTTTTGAAAACCACAACCTCCGTCTGCTGGGCCTGTTTTTGTGTGGGGAGCCCATCCCGGGGGTCACACACACCCGCTGCCGAGCTAACCCCCTCACAGTTGGTGGAGAACCAGTGGCAGTTTTTTTTTAAGCCAGCATGGAGGAGATACTGAAACAGCTGGCTCTAGCAAATGCCAATCAACAGCAGACAAATGCAGGTTTGCAAAAGAGCCTTGCAGCTCAACAACAGAACTTCGCAGCCCAGCAGCAAGCTCATCAACAGAGCCTTGCAGCCCAGCAGCAAGCTCACCAACAGAGTCTGGAAGCTCAGCAACAAGCCCAGCAACGATCTGAGGCCCGCTTCATAGACCTATTACAGAAGCAAGAGCAGAGACTACAACAAATGGAAGCAGTAATGCAGCAACGTCCGCAGACCAGTGAGGAAAGCCGTCCCACTAATACCGCGTCCTTTGGGGTGAGTCGTTTATTGACAAAAATGACTGGAGAGGATGATCCAGAGGTATTTTTGACCACGTTTGAAAGGACTGCTGAAAGAGAAAAGTGGCCTGAGGAGCAGTGGGCTGGACTGGTGGCTCCTCTGTTAACGGGTGAATCGCAGAAAGCTTACTATGACCTAGAGCCTGACCAAGCAAAAGACTATGTGATGCTAAAAGCTGAAATATTGGCAAGGCTGGGTGTCACCCTGGCTGTCCGGGCTCAGCGTGTGCATAACTGGACTTTCCAGCTTGGAAAACCCCCCAGGTCTCAAATGTATGATCTCATTCACCTGAGCAGAAAGTGGCTACAGCCAGAGACTTTGTCCGCACCAAAGATTGTGGAACGTGTTGTAATGGATCGGTTTTTGAGAGCTCTTCCTACTGCCATCCAAAAGTGGGTAAGCCATGGAGACCCAGAGACGGCCGATGGTCTTGTGGATCGTGTGGAGAAATACTTGGCTACAGAGAACCTGACGGCCTCTTCCAGAGACACTCGGACTTTCCACCCTAAGACCAGACCATCCCCAGGGGCGGATAAGATGATTCCAAGGGGTAAGGGTGGAGAGAGTGAGAGGGTGGGAGCTCTACCCCAAGTTTGGCGAGAACAGCCTGGGAAATCAGCGGCTCAAGAGGCGGCAAGAAGGATCATTTGCTACCGCTGCCGGCAAGCGGGACATATTGCAGCAAATTGCCCGGTTTTGGAGGAACCCATGCAGTGTGACTTTCTGACGGGCAGACGTCAGTCGCTGTGTGCGACAGTCGCATGCACTGCCATTCGGGGAACTGAGAAACATTTATGCAAAATGTGTATTAATGGTAGAAATGTTGTGGTATTGCTGGATTCAGGTAGCCTTGTGACCCTGATAAAGGCTGAATTAGTTAAAACAGAGGTCTCTGGGAATAGCAAGGTAGCTGTTATTTGTGTGCATGGGGACACCCGAGAGTATCCAGTGACTACAGTGTGTTTCGAGACCCCCAAAGGTACCCTTTCTCATCCAGTGGGCTTAGTGTCTCAGTTACCGCATGACGCCATTGTGGGAAGGGATTTTCCGAAGTTCTGGGAACTGTGGGATGATCCTGAGCCCCCCACTGGTGCCCCTATGTACCAGGAATATGATAGCCAGAACTCCTCTGAGAGTGGTGAGGACTCTCCCGAATTTCCCTTGTCAGTATTGGCAGGGGAGACTCAAGAAACTGGAGAGGAGCCCACCTCCTCAGACGAAAACCTACCGTCTGTGGAGTTTTCTGATCTTGAGGTTCACAGGGAAAACTTTGCCACAGAACAGTTGAAAGACCCCGCCCTAATAAAGGCACGGGAAAACGTAGTGAAAATAGATGGCGAGTTAGTGAACCCAGATAATACCTGCACTTACCCATACTTCAGCGTAGAGAAGGACCTACTGTATCGGGTGGCAAAAAGGGCAGAAGAAACCGTTGAGCAGCTTGTGGTGCCCAAACCTTACAGGAAGTTGGTGTTGGAGTTGGCCCATGGGCACATTCTTGGAGGTCATCTGGGGACAGAGAAAACCCGAGAGAGGGTATTACAGAGATTCTATTGGCCTGGGGTGATGAAGGACATAGAAAATTATTGTTCCTCCTGCCCTGTGTGTCAGAGGTCGGCCCCGATGCCACACTTCCGTAGCCCGCTGGTCCCTCTACCCATCATTGAGGTCCCGTTTGAGAGAATCGCAATGGATTTGGTAGGTCCTATAATCAAGTCCGCTAGGGGGCACCAGTACATATTGGTTATAATGGACTATGCCACCCGTTATCCAGAAGCGATCCCTCTCAGAAATACCTCGGCCAAAACCATAGCCAAAGAGCTATCTCTTGTTTTTAGCCGGGTGGGTATTTGTAAAGAACTGCTTACGGACCAAGGTACACCCTTTATGTCCCGGGTTATGAAGGAGCTGTGTAAATTGTTCAAAGTGACGCAATTACGTACATCTGTGTATCACCCCCAAACCGATGGGCTGGTTGAAAGATTCAACAAAACCCTAAAACAAATGTTGAAGAAAGTGGTGGATAGGGATGGAAAGGATTGGGACTGTCTACTTCCTTATTTGATGTTTGCTATTAGGGAGGTGCCCCAATCCTCTACGGGATTCTCCCCCTTTGAGTTACTGTATGGGAGACACCCAAGAGGGCTGTTGGATATTGCCAAGGAAACTTGGGAAAGTGAGAGTTCTCCCCACAGGAGTGTGATTGAGCATGTCGCCCTGATGCAAGATCGAATTGCACAGGTAATGCCCATCGTGAAGGAACATTTGGCCCAAGCGCAGTTGGCACAGCAGAGAGTGTACAACCGTGGAGCCAAGACCCGTACCTTTTCCCCGGGGGATAGGATATTGGTACTTGTCCCTACGGTTGAAAGTAAATTCCTTGCCAAATGGCAAGGCCCCTACGAGATAATGGAAAAAGTGAGCGAAGTGAATTACAAGGTCAGACAACCAGGAAGGCGAAAGCCCGAACAGATCTATCACGTTAATCTGTTGAAAGCCTGGAGGGATAGAGAGTCCCTAGTCGCAGACACTTGGTCACCAGCTCAAACTGGTTGCGTGATTCCTGAGGTTGGAATCGCAGCCACCTTGTCACAACCCCAACAACAGGAGGTTAAGGAGTTTGTGCTTCGCAACAAGGAGGTATTCTCTGAGCTGCCGGGACAAACATCTGGGGTAGAGCATGACATTATTACCCCGCCCGGTGAAAGGGTGAAGTTAAAACCCTATCGGATCCCAGAGGCCCGACGGGAGGCAATACGGGAGGAAGTACAGAAAATGCTGAACTTAGGGGTGATAGAGGAGTCCCAAAGTGATTGGTCTAGTCCCATTGTGTTGGTGCCTAAACCGGATGGGAGCTGGCGATTTTGTAACGATTTTCGTCAGTTGAACAAAGTTACAAAATTTGACACCTACCCCATGCCACGTATAGATGAGTTGATCGACCGGCTGGGAACAGCCCGATACATGACGACTCTTGACCTCACAAAAGGGTATTGGCAAATCCCCCTGGCCAAGTCAGCCAAAGAGAAAACCGCATTTGTAACCCCAGACGGGGCGTTCCAATATAAAAGAATGCCGTTCGGGTTACAGAATGCGCCGGCCACATTCCAGCGGAAAATGGACCAGATGCTGAGGCCCCATCGGAAGTATGCTGCGGCTTACCTGGATGACGTAATTGTCCATAGCACAGATTGGGCCTCACATCTGCCAAAAGTGCAAGCAGTCCTGGACTCTGTTCGGGAAGCAGGGTTTACGGCTAACCCCAAGAAGTGTACCATTGGGCAGGAGGAGGCCAAATATCTTGGGTACACCATTGGGAGGGGAGTAATAAAACCCCAACTCAACAAAGTCGAGGCCATCCAGAGTTGGCCACGTCCCAACAGCAAGAAGCAGGTACGAGCCTTTCTGGGAATCGCTGGGTATTATCGGCGATTCATTCCCCACTTTGCTTCTAAGGCTGTGCCCCTAACCAACCTGACGAAGGGGAAAGGGTCGGTCATGATTAAATGGACCCCCGAGGCTGAGGCAGCATTCCAATTCTTGAAACAAGCCTTATGTAGCCAGCCAGTGTTGTACTCACCCGACTTCTCTAAAGACTTTGTCGTACAAAGTGATGCGTCAGATGTGGGGTTAGGAGCAGTATTGTCCCAGGTCTGGAACGGGGAAGAGCACCCAGTCATTTACCTCAGCAGGAAGTTGAAGTCCCATGAGGTAAATTACGCCACCGTTGAAAAGGAGTGTTTAGCGGTGAAGTGGGCTCTAGATTCCCTTCGGTACTACCTGCTAGGTAGGCACTTTGACATGGTTACGGATCACGCTCCGTTAAAGTGGATGGCTCAAAACAAGGAAACAAATAGAAGAGTGAATAGGTGGTTCCTGGCCCTCCAGGAATTCAACTTCACAGTAAAGCATCGCCCTGGCGTTCAAATGGGGAATGTGGATGCTTTGTCTCGAGTACATGAATGCCTGATTGCTGGTGTTCCAACCCCGAGGTTAAAACAAGAGGGGGGGGTATGTGACAGCAGGAAGGTAAAGTCACCTGGTTGCATCCAGGGGGGTAGATATATTTCGCCCAGATTCAGGCTTTACGCCGATTTATACAGCTAGGTGGAGAGTTGTATAAGCCCAGCTGAGACTAGTGGGCTCATTGATGACTCATACCTCTAGGGAGAGGGCTGGGCGTCGTGCAGGCAGGGAGTTGATGAGGCCAGCTGAAGCCTGTCAGTTCGTTTAAGGCCTCTATAAAAACTCCCAGATTCATTAGATGTTAGCTCATGCCTGGAAGCAGACCTGTGTGGACTGTCTAGGGAGAGTGAACCCCTGTGCGGTGAGAGAAAGCCTGTGTGGCTATATTTTGCTTGGACATTTAAAACCAGGGACTAGGACAGCACTAGGCTGATCCCAGTTGTTAGTTAGGAAACCTGTATGTTTAGTCAGAGGTCAAGTTGACCAGGATTTATTTTGTTTGTTTCTTTTGCTTTGCTGTGTTTTTGTCACTGTAAATAGAAAATAAACGGCACCTTTTTGATTTTGAAAACCACAACCTCCGTCTGCTGGGCCTGTTTTTGTGTGGGGAGCCCATCCCGGGGGTCACACACACCCGCTGCCGAGCTAACCCCCTCACAATATATATATATATATATATATATACACATATATATATATATATACATACACATATATATATATATATACTGTGACAGTAGGAAGGTAAAGTCACCTGGTTGCATCCAGGGGGGTAGATATATTTCGCCCAGATTCAGGCTTTACGCCGACTTATACAACTAGGTGGAGAGTTGTATAAGCCCAGCTGAGGCTAGTGGGCTCATGGATGACTCATACCTCTAGGGAGAGTGTGGGGCGTCGTGCAGACAGGGAGTTGATGAGACCAGCTGAAGCTTGTCAGCTCATTTAGGCCTCTATAAGAACTCCCAGCTTCATTAGGGGTTAGCTCATGCCTGGAAGCAGACCTGTGTGGACTTCCTGGAGAGAGTGAACCCTTGTGCGGTGAGACAAAGCCTGTGTGGCTATTTGCTTGGACATTTAAACCCAGGGACTTAGGGACTAGGACAGCACTAGGCTGATCCCAGTTGTTAGTTAGGAAACCTGTATGTTTAGTCAGAGGTCAAGTTGACCAGGATTTATTTTGTTTATGTTTCTTTTGCTTTGCTGTGTTTTGTCACTGTAAATAGAAAATAAACCGCACCTTTTTGATTTTGAAAACCACAAGCTCCGTCTGCTGGGCCTGTTTTTGTGTGGGGAGCCCATCCCGGGGGTCACACACACCCGCTGCCGAGCTAACCCCCTCACAGTTGGTGGAGAACCAGTGGCAGTTTTTTTTTAAGCCAGCATGGAGGAGATACTGAAGCAGCTGGCTCTAGCAAATGCCAATCAACAGCAGACAAATGCAGGTTTGCAAAAGAGCCTTGCAGCTCATCAACAGAGCCTTGCAGCTCAACAACAGAACTTCGCAGCCCAGCAGCAAGCTCATCAACAGAGCCTTGCAGCCCAGCAGCAGACAAACGCAACTTTGCAACAGAGTCTGGAGGCTCAGCAACGAGCCCAGCAGCAATCTGAGGCCCGCTTCATAGACCTGTTGCAGAAGCAAGAGCAGAGACTACAACAACAGATGGAAGCAGTAATGCAGCAACGTCCGCAGACCAGTGAGGAAAGCCGTCCCACTAATACCGCGTCCTTTGGGGTGAGTCGTTTATTGACAAAAATGACTGGAGAGGATGATCCAGAGGTATTTTTGACCACATTTGAAAGGACAGCTGAAAGAGAAAAGTGGCCTGAGGAGCAGTGGGCTGGACTGGTGGCTCCTCTGTTAACTGGTGAATCGCAGAAAGCTTACTATGACCTAGAGCCTAACCAAGCAAAAGACTATGTGATGCTAAAAGCTGAAATATTGGCAAGGCTGGGTGTCACCCAGGCTGTCCGGGCTCAGCGTGTGCATAACTGGACTTTCCAGCTTGGAAAACCCCCCAGGTCTCAAATGTATGATCTCATTCACCTGAGCAGAAAGTGGCTACAGCCAGAGACTTTGTCCGCACCAAAGATTGTGGAACGTGTTGTAATGGATCGGTTTTTGAGAGCTCTTCCTACTGCCATCCAAAAGTGGGTAAGCCATGGAGACCCAGAGACGGCCGATGGTCTTGTGGATCGTGTGGAGAAATACTTGGCTACAGAGAACCTGACGGCCTCTTCCAGAGACACTCGGACTTTCCACCCTAAGACCAGACCATCCCCAGGGGCGGATAAGAGGATTCCAAGGGGTGAGGGTGGAGAGAGTGAGAGGGTGGGAGCTCTACCCCAAGTTTGGCGAGAACAGCCTGGGAAATCAGCGGCTCAAGAGGCGGCAAGAAGGATCGTTTGCTACCGCTGCCGGCAAGCGGGACATATTGCAGCCAATTGCCCGGTTGTGGAGGAACCCATGCAGTGTGACTTTCTGACGGGCAGACGTCAGTCGCTGTGTGCGACAGTCGCATGCACTGCCATTCGAGGAACTGAGAAACATTTATGCAAAATGTGTGTTAATGGTAGAAATGTTGTGGTATTGCTGGATTCAGGTAGCCTTGTGACCCTGATAAAGGCTGAGTTAGTTAAAACAGAGGTCTCTGGGAATAGCAAGGTAGCTGTTATTTGTGTGCATGGGGACACCCGAGAGTATCCAGTGACTACAGTGTGTTTCGAGACCCCCAAAGGTACCCTCTCTCATCCAGTGGGCTTAGTATCTCAGTTACCGCATGAAGCCATTGTGGGAAGGGATTTTACGAAGTTATGGGAACTGTGGGATGATCCTGAGCCCCTCACTGGTGCCCCTATGTACCAGGAATGTGATAGCCAGAACTCCCCTGAGAGTGGTGAGGACTCTCCGGAATTTCCCTTATCAGTATTGGCAGGGGAGACTCAAGAAACTGGAGAGGAGCCCACCTCCTCAGACGAAAACCTACCGTCTGTGGAGTTTTCTGATCTTGAGGTTCGCAGGGAAAACTTTGCCACAGAACAGTTGAAAGACCCCGCCCTAATAAAGGCACGGGAAAACGTAGTGAAAATAGATGGCGAGTTAGTGAACCCAGATAATACCTGCACTTACCCATACTTCAGCGTAGAGAAGGACCTACTGTATCGGGTGGCAAAAAGGGCAGAAGAAACCGTTGAGCAGCTTGTGGTGCCCAAACCTTACAGGAAGTTGGTGTTGGAGTTGGCCCATGGGCACATTCTTGGAGGTCATCTGGGGACAGAGAAAACCCGAGAGAGGGTATTACAGAGATTCTTTTGGCCGGGGGTGATGAAGGACATAGAAAATTATTGTTCCTCCTGCCCTGTGTGTCAGAGGTCGGCCCCGATGCCACATTTCCGTAGCCCGCTGGTCCCTCTACCCATCATTGAGGTCCCGTTTGAGAGGATCGCCATGGATTTGGTAGGTCCTATAATCAAGTCCGCTAGGGGGCACCAGTACATATTAGTTATAATGGACTATGCCACCCGTTATCCAGAAGCGATCCCTCTCCGAAATACCTCGGCCAAAACCATAGCCAAAGAGCTATCTCTTGTGTTTAGCCGGGTGGGTATTTGTAAAGAACTGCTTACGGACCAAGGTACACCCTTTATGTCCCGGGTTATGAAGGAGCTGTGTAAATTGTTCAAAGTGACGCAATTACGTACATCTGTGTATCACCCCCAAACCGATGGGCTGGTTGAAAGATTCAACAAAACCCTAAAACAAATGTTGAAGAAAGTGGTGGATAGAGATGGAAAGGATTGGGACTGTCTACTTCCTTATCTGATGTTTGCTATTAGGGAGGTGCCCCAATCCTCTACGGGATTCTCCCCCTTTGAGTTACTGTATGGGAGACACCCAAGAGGGCTGTTGGATATTGCCAAGGAAACTTGGGAAAGTGAGAGTTCTCCCCACAGGAGTGTGATTGAGCATGTCGCCCTGATGCAAGACCGAATTGCACAGGTAATGCCCATCGTGAAGGAACATTTGGCCCAAGCGCAGTTAGCACAGCAGAGAGTGTACAACCGTGGAGCCAAGACCCGTACCTTTTCCCCGGGGGATAGGATACTGGTACTTGTCCCTACGGTTGAAAGTAAATTCCTTGCCAAATGGCAAGGCCCCTATGAGATAATGGAAAAAGTGAGCGAAGTGAATTACAAGGTCAGACAACCAGGAAGGCGAAAGCCCGAACAGATCTATCACGTTAATCTGTTGAAAGCCTGGAGGGATAGAGAGTCCCTAGTCGCAGACACTTGGTCACCAGCTCAAACTGGTTGCGTGATTCCTGAGGTTGGAATAGCAGCCACCTTGTCACAACCCCAACAACAGGAGGTTAAGGAGTTTGTGCTTCGCAACAAGGAGGTATTCTCTGAGCTGCCGGGACAAACATCTGGGGTAGAGCATGACATCATTACCCCGCCCGGTGAAAGGGTGAAGTTAAAACCCTATCGGATCCCAGAGGCCCGACGGGAGGCAATACGGGAGGAAGTATAGAAAATGCTGAACTTAGGGGTGATAGAGGAGTCCCAAAGTGATTGGTCTAGTCCCATTGTGTTGGTGCCTAAACCGGATGGGAGCTGGCGATTTTGTAACGATTTTCGTCAGTTGAACAAAGTTACAAAATTTGACACCTACCCCATGCCACGTATAGATGAGTTGATCGACCGGCTGGGAACAGCCCGATACATGACGACTCTTGACCTCACAAAAGGGTATTGGCAAATCCCCCTGGCCAAGTCGGCCAAAGAGAAAACCGCATTTGTAACCCCAGACGGGGCGTTCCAATATAAAAGAATGCCGTTCGGGTTACAGAATGCGCCGGCCACATTCCAGCGGAAAATGGACCAGATGCTGAGGCCCCATCGGAAGTATGCTGCGGCTTACCTGGATGACGTAATTGTCCATAGCACAGATTGGGCCTCACATCTGCCAAAAGTGCAAGCAGTCCTGGACTCTGTTCGGGAAGCGGGGTTTATGGCTAACCCCAAGAAGTGTACCATTGGGCAGGAGGAGGCCAAATATCTTGGGTACACCATTGGGAGGGGAGTAATAAAACCCCAACTCAACAAAGTCGAGGCCATCCAGAGTTGGCCACGTCCCAACAGCAAGAAGCAGGTACGAGCCTTTCTGGGAATCGCTGGGTATTATCGGCGATTCATTCCCCACTTTGCTTCTAAGGCTGTGCCCCTAACCAACCTGACGAAGGGGAAAGGGTCGGTCATGATTAAATGGACCCCCCGAGGCTGAGGCAGCATTCCAATTCTTGAAACAAGCCTTATGTAGCCAGCCAGTGTTGTACTCACCCGACTTCTCTAAAGACTTTGTCGTACAAAGTGATGCGTCAGATGTGGGGTTAGGAGCAGTATTGTCCCAGGTCTGGAACGGGGAAGAGCACCCAGTCATTTACCTCAGCAGGAAGTTGAAGTCCCATGAGGTAAATTACGCCACCGTTGAAAAGGAGTGTTTAGCGGTGAAGTGGGCTCTAGATTCCCTTCGGTACTACCTGCTAGGTAGGCACTTTGACATGGTTACGGATCACGCTCCGTTAAAGTGGATGGCTCAAAACAAGGAAACAAATAGAAGAGTGAATAGGTGGTTCCTGGCCCTCCAGGAATTCAACTTCACAGTAAAGCATCGCCCTGGCGTTCAAATGGGGAATGTGGATGCTTTGTCTCGAGTACATGAATGCCTGATTGCTGGTGTTCCAACCCCGAGGTTAAAACAAGAGGGGGGGGGTATGTGACAGCAGGAAGGTAAAGTCACCTGGTTGCATCCAGGGGGGTAGATATATTTCGCCCAGATTCAGGCTTTACGCCGACTTATACAACTAGGTGGAGAGTTGTATAAGCCCAGCTGAGGCTAGTGGGCTCATGGATGACTCATACCTCTAGGGAGAGTGTGGGGCGTCGTGCAGACAGGGAGTTGATGAGACCAGCTGAAGCTTGTCAGCTCATTTAGGCCTCTATAAGAACTCCCAGCTTCATTAGGGGTTAGCTCATGCCTGGAAGCAGACCTGTGTGGACTTCCTGGAGAGAGTGAACCCTTGTGCGGTGAGACAAAGCCTGTGTGGCTATTTGCTTGGACATTTAAACCCAGGGACTTAGGGACTAGGACAGCACTAGGCTGATCCCAGTTGTTAGTTAGGAAACCTGTATGTTTAGTCAGAGGTCAAGTTGACCAGGATTTATTTTGTTTATGTTTCTTTTGCTTTGCTGTGTTTTGTCACTGTAAATAGAAAATAAACCGCACCTTTTTGATTTTGAAAACCACAAGCTCCGTCTGCTGGGCCTGTTTTTGTGTGGGGAGCCCATCCCGGGGGTCACACACACCCGCTGCCGAGCTAACCCCCTCACAATACATATATAAAGGAATAGTGAAAAAGTCTTGTGAATCCACACCAAAAAGACAGTCCTTATCGAAGAATGCAAAAACAGTATGTGTATATGATGACACCAGTTCCTCCACCACAGTGATGAATGGGAGATCAACCTCCCGTTAAGAAACAAGCTCACCAGATGATGTTGCCATTCACTCTTGTGTTTGGCAAACAAGCTCAAAGATTATATTGAACAGCTGCTGTAAAACGCCACACTCCGTTCACATGCCCGGGTTTGACTCCACATGTAGAAAATAGTGGGAGAAATGGAGCCTTCAATAGTTTAAAATCATTTGAGATATTGATGTACCGTATATACTCGAGTATAAGCCGACCCAAATATAAGCCAAGGACCTAATTTTACCACAAAAAACTGGGAAAACGTATTGACTCGAGTATAAGCCTAGGGTGAGAATGCAGCAGCTACTGTAAGTGGAAAAGAGGGTCAACAATGCCCATTTGCACACCTCACTGTGCCCATTTGCAACCTCACTGTGCCCATTGCAGTCTCACTGTGCCATACCTCACTGTGCCCATTGCAGTCTCTCTGTGCCATACCTCACTGTGCCCATTGCAACCTCACTGTGCCATACCTCACACTGTGCCATACCTCACTGTGCCCATTGCAGTCTCACTGTGCCATACCTCACTCTGTGCCATACCTCACTGTACCCATTGCAACCTCACTGTGCCATACCTCACTCTGTGCCATACCTCACTGTGCCCATTGCAACCTCACTGTGCCATACCTCACGTTGTGCCATACCTCACTGTGCCCATTGCAGTCTCACTGTGCCATACCTCACTGTGTCCATTGCAGTCTCACTGTGCCCATTGCAACCTCACTGTGCCATACCTCACTCTGTGCCATACCTCACTGTGCCCTTTGCAGTCTCACTGTGCCCGAGTACTTGACAGGCGTCCATTTTTTAAAAAGTCGCGGCTTCCTCCTGGCGTTCCGTTCCGTGATAGGCATTTGACACTGTGTTCCGCCTATCACAGAGGTCCTCTCATCCTCGGACTCAGTTTCCCAGCAGACACTGTGTTCAGTGTTCCGCCAATCACGGACATTCTTTCATCCTCGAACAAGAGGACGTTCGTGATAGGCAGAACACTGAACACAGTGTCTGCTGGGAAACTGTCCGAGGATGAGAGAACCTCTGTGATAGGAGGAACACAGTGTCAAATGCCTATCACGTAACGGAACGACAAGAGGAAGCCGCGACTTTTAAAAAAATGGACGCCTATCAAGAATTCAGGTACAATAAAACACGGACTCGAGTATAAGCCGAGGGGGGTATTTCAGCCCTAAAACAAGGGCTGAAAAACTCGGCTTATACTCGAGTATATACGGTATTTAAAATATATATTGCACGTGCATCAAATAGAGTTAAAACCAGCCTTTTTGTAACATAGTACAAGACATGCCGAGCGCCTCTGTGTTGTGATCTCACCACTGCTTCATTCGCTAGACATCAGAACACCATCCCAGCTTCAACATACAGTTGCCGTGTAGCCACGCCCCAATATGTGTTAATATGTGGTCACACCCCTTTAGCACCCGGTAGATTATATGCATGTACAAGCTATTGGGATTTGGGCACAGGTATATCTTGTCTTGAAATTGAGTTTGACACCCCTAAATCCACCCCCATGCTGCTAAAAAGAAGTGGGTTTATTTTGTTTGATGTCCTTGTCAGAGAGATTTTCCTCCTGTAATGTCTTCGTTACAATACAGTAAAGTACCCTCATACATGGGAATACTGGAATTATATATTAAAAGGGAGCTCCACCCAAAAGTGGAACTTCCGCTTAATCGTCTCCTCCCCCCTCCGGTGCCACATTTGTCACCTTTCAAGGGGAGGGCTGTTTTTGACAGGTCCCCTTCCCCACTTCCGGGAGACGGGGTTGTGGCGCCGTCTCTTGGAAGTTCGGCCCCCCTCCTCCTTCCTCCGCTGCCGGGCCAATTAGAAAGCGCAGTGCACTTTGCGCATGCGCAATAGGGAACTGGCTGTGGCGGCGGCTGAACCCAACAGACATCGAGGGCTACAGTATTTGGAGCTGCAGACTTAAATTTTTTTGTGGGGTGGACGGACCTCCGCTTTAAGTATAGGAAGAAAACCCCACCATTACTTACTGTTTTTTTCGAACTTTTTTTTCATTATTTTTGTATTTACTTAAATTCATTCTTTTTTTTTTTTTTTACTTGTTAACCACCTGTGTAAATTATTGAGGGAAAGGTTGAATGTGCCTAGAAAGTCTGGATTGTTTTCTAACAAGGGTGTGGGCTGCCTCTGTCCTTTCAGCACCTGGGAGGATGAACAGCTCCCAGAACAGGAAGAGGTACTAATATAGCCTTAAGCCTCGTACACACGACCGGGAATCTTGTCGTAAAAAAAAACTGTCGTTTCTCTCGACGAGATTCTTGTCAATGCGATAATTGGAAGAAGTTTTGAACAGCTGCACTCCAAAAAAAGTTCCTTTATTAAAAAGTCAAATCACAACAATCCATGCCACAGCAAAATAAAGGCAGACAAGCTTCTTGTCAAGCTTTCCTTGCATACACACTGTCAATTCCAAATCTCGTTGTTGTAAAGCGCGGTGGCGTACAACACGTATGACGGCAGTATAAAGGGGAAGTTCCATTCCAATGGCCCCACCCCTTGGGCTGCTTTTGCTGATCTGGTGTTACCGCGTGTTAGTAAAAGTTTGGGAAGGGACGATTCACGCTTTTCAGTCTTCGTGCCTTCAGTTAGTTTTAGCGTGACGAATGTGCTATCTCCATTACAAACGCTAGTTTTACCAGAAGGAGCGCTCCCGTCTCATACTTGATTCTGAGCATGCACGATTTTTTAAGACTCGGAAAAGCATACACACGACCAGTTTTCTCATCGGGAAACAGGCCGACGAGAATCCCGACGAGAATCCTGACGAGAAAATAGAGAGCGGGTTCTTTATTTTTCTCGTTGAGATTCCCGCCATTTTTTTGACGAGAAACCATACACACAAACGGTTTTCTAGGCAAGAAAGCTCTCCCAGCAGTTTTCTTGTTTTTTCTTGATGAGAAAACCAGTCGTGTGTACGAGGCTTAAGTGGGCATTTGAGTTTCTCTCCTTCTCTGGAGGTGAGATTTTCCCCAGAAAAGTATCCGGTACTGCAACCCAGGCTATCAAATAATACATCTCCTATGGCAGATAGGGAGTAGTGATGAGCCGAACACCCCCGGGTTCGGTTCGCACCAGAACCCGCGAACGGACCGAAAGTTCGTACGAACATTAGAACCCTATTAAATACAATGGATGCGAACGTTCGAATTCTAAAGTGCTAATTATAACAACTATTATGCATGTTATTGTCCTAAAAAGGGTTTGGGAACCCGGGTTCTGCACCAGGGGACATGTATCAATGCAAAAAGAAGTTTTAAAAACGGTCGTTTTTCGGGAGCAGTCATTTTAATGATGCATAAAGTGAAAAAAAAAAAGTCAAATATTCCTTTAAATATCGTACCTGGGGGGTGTCTAAAGTATGCCTGTGAAGTGCCACGTGTTTCCCGTGTTTAGAACTGTCCCTGCACAAAATGACACTTCTAAAGGAAAAAAAAGCCATTTAAAACAGCTTGCGGCTTTAATGTAATGTCTGGTCCCGGTAATATGGATGAAAATCTTTAAGAAAAATGGCATAGCTACCCCATGACCCCCCCCCCTACCCCAGCCCATTACCAGCCCCTTTGGGTCTTGTATGGATATTAAGGGGAACCCCGCACATAAAATAAAAAAGGCCCTATATACTCTGAACAGCCGTATACAGGCGGTGCATACAAGACAGGGACTGTAGGTTTGTTCTTATGTAGAATGTGTTTGTAATTTTGAACAGGTACATTGTTGAAGTGTAGCTCCAGCCCAAAAATCTATTTTTAAACTTTTTGGAAAACATAGGTAAGGGTTATCACCCCTGTAACATTTGTTTTGCTGTCTGTGCCCCTGTTCAGAACATTTCACCTCACTTTCCGTCCCAATGTCAACTGTTTTTGAAATGTGGTGTTTTTCTTGAAACAAGGATTGCTGATAAAGCATCAGTACAGAGGAGACACCTTTCTCCCATATTTATTCTTACAGGAGAGAATTTTCCTTCCTAGGGGTAGATTTCCTCTCACTTCCTGTTGTCTTCTTGCGTTTGCAAGTAGGAGTCGTTTGTAAGTTGGATGTTTGAAAGTAGGGACCTGCCGTATATACTCTGCAGAAATAGGCCCCTTAGTTGTTGGTGTTGGCACAACACTGTAAGCACTCACAGTTACTCTTGGTTGGTGCTGGAACGCCCTGCTGTCAACTATTATATCAGGAATTTTAATTACATATAATTGTTGAACAGTGGTAGTAAAAATTGGGCCTTTGATGGTGGTGCTGGTGCCACAACACTGTAAGCCCTGACAGTTACTCTTGGTGGGTGCAGCAATGGGCCCTGCTGTGAATTATTAGATCAAGAATTGTAATTGCATGCCCCTGTTGAACAGGGGCTGAAAAATTGGGCCTTTCGTGGTGGTGGTGGTGGTGGTGATGTTGCCACAACACTGTAAGCCCTCAGAGTTACTCTTGGTGGGTGCAGGAATGGGCCCTGCTGTGAATTATTAGATCAAGAATTGTAATTACATGCCCCTTTTGAACAGGGGCTGAAAAATTGGGCCTTTCGTGGTGGTGGTGGTGGTGGTGTTGCCACAACACTGTAAGCCCTCAGAGTTACTCTTGGTGGGTGCAGGAATGGGCCCTGCTGTGAATTATTAGATCAAGAATTGTAATTACATGCCCCTTTTGAACAGGGGCTGAAAAATTGGGCCTTTCGTGGTGGTGGTGGTGGTGGTGGCGTTGCCACAACACTGTAAGCCCTCAGAGTTACTCTTGGTGGGTGCAGCAATGGGCCCTGCTGTGAATTATTAGATCAAGAATTGTAATTGCATGCCCCTGTTGAACAGGGGCTGAAAAATTGGGCCTTAGGCACTGGTGGCACAACACTACAACCCCTCACAGATACGTTACTTGGAGCACAGCAATGAGCCCTGTTGCAAAGTATTGCTTCAAAAATTGTAATGACACGCCCCTGTTAAACAGGGGCTGAAAAATTGGGCCTTAGGCACTGGTGCCACAACACTCCAACCCCTCACAGATACTGTACTTGGAGCACAGCAATGAGCCCTATGGCAAATTATTGCTAAAAAAATTGTAATTACACGCCCCTGTAAAACAGGGGCTGAAAAATTGGGCCTTAGCCACTGGTGGCGGCACCCATAAACAAAAATGATCTTCCAAGCTATCATCATCAATCGTATCATTGAGGACTCGGAGGAGGAGGATAGCCAGTCAACATAACAGCACAGGCACTCAGCATCAGCATCAGTCTTGAAGGGATGTGACATGTTAAAATCAATTAGTCTGTTATATCAGCATCAGGTGTGTGGTAGCTGGTGGTGATCCAAGACTGGTTCATCTTGATGAAAGTCAGTCGATCAACCGAGTCGGTGGACAGGCGCACCCTGTGATCCGTGACAAATCCTCCAGCAGCACTGAATGTGCGTTCCGAAAGAACGCTGGATGCAGGACAGGCCAGTAGCTCAATTGCATACTGTGCAAGCTCTGGCCAGTGATCCATCCTCAAGACCCAGTAAGCCAGAGGATTTTCGGTGGGGAAGGTGTCCAAGTCTGACCTTGCCCCTAGATATTCCTGCACCATGTTTATCAGACGCTGGCGATGGTTGCTGGAACCGATCATACTTTGGGGCTGCGGACTAAAGAATTGTCTGAACGCATCGGTCAGACGGCCACCTTCCCCACCGCTCCTTCTTTGACTGGCCGAAGCCTCAGCAACTCGTTGTCCAGGACCAGGAGTTTGTAACCTCCCAGTCTCTGGGAACGCGTTGCACAGACCTTTCTGCAAGGCCTCCCGGAGTTGTCTCATCCTCTGCTCCCTCTGCGACGGTAACATAAGGTCCGCAACCTTACCCTTGTACCGTGGATCAAGGAGAGTGGCCAGCCAGTAATGGTCCCTCTCCTTGATCCGAAGAATACGAGGATCCTTCCGCAGACTTTGCAGGATCAGGGAGGCCATGCAGCGTAGGTTTGCTGAGGCATTCGCTCCGGAGTCCTCTGGGTCACTAAGGACGACATGATCCGCAGCCACCTCCTCCCAGCCACGTACAAGTCCACTGGTTTCTTGGGACTGTAAATCATCCCTAAAAGACTGCTGCTGATGATGCTGAGTGCCAGCCTCCACCTCCATGCTGACACAATCCTCCTCCTCCTCCTCCTCCTCCTCCTCCTCCTCTTCCTGTGCGATGGGTGGGACAGAAGGAACACTGTCTGGGTAAAGGGGGCCTTGAGAGGCAAGGAAGTCCTCCTCTTCCTGCCTCTGTTCTGCCTCAAGTGCCCTGTCCATTATTCCACGCAGCGTGTGCTCCAACAGGTGGACAAGAGGTACAGTGTCACTGATGCATGCACTGTCACTGCTCACCATCCTCGTGGCCTCCTCAAATGGTGCCAGGACAGTGCATGCATCCCTGATCATGCCCCACTGGCGTGGAGAAAAAAACCAAGCTCCCCTGACCCTGTCCTGGTGCCGTAGTCGCACAGGTACTCATTGATGGCCCTCTGCTGCGTGTGCAGCCGCTGCAGCATGGCCAACGTTGAGTTCCACCTGGTGGGCATGTCACATATAAGGCGGTTCTTGGGCAGGTTCAACTCCTTTTGCAGCTCAGCCAGGCGAGCACTGGCATTATAAGATCTGCGGAAATGCACACAGACTTTCCTGGCCTGCCTCAGGACATCCTATAAGCCCGGGTACCTGCCCAAGAACCGCTGCACCACCAGGTTAAGGACGTGAGCCACACAGGGCACATGGGTCAGTTGTCCCTGTCGGAGGGCGGAGAGGAGGTTGGTGCCATTGTCGCAAACCACCATTCCTGGCTTAAGCTGGCGTGGCATCAACCACCTCTCGGCCTGGCCCTGCAGAGCAGACAGGACCTCTGCCCCAGTGTGGCTTCTGTCCCCCAAACACACCAGCGCAAGCACGGCATGGCATCTTTTTGCCTGCGTACTTGCGTAGCCCCGTGAACGGCTACGGAGCACCGCTGGTTCATAGGACAAACCACAGGAAGAGGCCATGGAGGAAGAAGAAGAGGAGGGGGTGGAGGAGAGAGGTGTGTCACAACCAGTAGTAGCATTTTGGAGGCGTGGCGGTGGAACAACCTCCAACACTACTGCACCTTGTCCTGCATCCTTCCCAGCTGCCAAAAGAGTGACCCAATGGGCCGTGAAAGAAAGGTAACGTCCCTGTCCATGCCTGCTGGACCATGAGTCAGCGGTAATATGCACCTTACCGCTGACCGCCCTGTCCAGCGAGGCCAAGACATTGCCTTCCACATGCCGGTAGAGAGCCGGAATAGCCTTCCGTGAGAAAAAGTGGCGTTTGGGAACCTGCCACTGAGGAACCGCACATTGCACAAACTCACGGAAGGGGGCCGAGTCTACCAACTGAAAAGGCAGCAGTTGAAGCGCTAGCAATTTAGCCAAGCTAGCATTCAACCGCTGGGCATGTGGATGGCTGGGAGTGAACTTCTTTCGACGGTCCAGCAGCTGGGGCAGGGAAATTTGCCTGCTAGAATCGGACGTCGGTGTACTGCTAGCAGAGTGGCCGCAAGTACTTGGCTGTGACACACCTAATTCTACACCTTCATTCCTCTCAGTGCATGTTTCAGAGAGGACTGAAGTTATAGTGGGGTTGGAGATCCCAGCTGATGCGGTGCAAGGAGAGGTCCGCTTTGTTCTTTGGTGTGGGTCTTTGAGGTAGGCTTGCCAACGAGCTGCATGGCAGGTCAACATATGTCTGGTCAGGCATGTGGTACCCAAGCGGCTGATGTTTTGGCCACGCGATATACGCTTGAGACATATGTTGCAAACAGCAGCTGTGTGATCTGATGCACTAGCCTCAAAAAAGGCCCACACCAAGGAACTTTTTGAATGACGGGCAGAGGCAGCGCCCTGCACAGGCGGAGCTCTGCGGTGTGATTCCGTCGGTGTACTGCCCTTACGCTGGCCACCAAAGGGCATCCTGCCTCGTTGGAGATGTGCCTCCTCCTCATCCTCCTCCTCCTCCTCTCTCCTATTAGGCACCCACGTGGAGTCAGTGACCTCATCATCCCCTCCCTCCTCATCACTGGAGCCAATCTGGCAGTATGCTGCAGCTGCTGGAACATGACTGCCAGATTGGTGTCCTTCTTGAGCATCCCCTCTGTCTGCTCTCACGCTACTGCCTTCCTGTAGCTGGGTTTCATCATCAGACCCTTCGAAACGCTGGGCATCCTCCTGGAGCATGTACCCAACACTGTGCTCAAACAGTTCGGGGGACTCCTCAGGAGGAGGACATGGTGGGTCTAGGGAAGGAGTGACTGATGATGAGTCTGACATTGATACCAGGGAAGAGGACGCTTTGGCAGCTGCTTTGCCAGTACCCTGAGCCTGGGTGAGAGAGGATGAGGAGGAGGAGGGCTTGGTCATCCACTCTACCAAGTCTTCGGCATGATGTGGCTCAACATGTCCAGCTGCCGAAAACAAGGACAAGCGTGTCCCATGGCCATGTGCTGATGACAATGCACCGCGTCCACGACCAGCACTGTTGCCCCCAGACACAGAGCCTGCTTGCCCTCTTTTATTGCCTCCTGACTGTCTGCCTCTCCTTGTTTGCCTTCCAGACATTCTAATAGATGGCCTGCAGGGAGATGGGAAAAAAGCAATAAGGGCTACCTTCAGGTGTCCTTCTCTGTCCCTTTACTTAAGGATTTCTAAATATGGTTGAGGATTATTGCTTTTGCACAGAATAGCACAACGACAATTTCCCTGACTGTCCAAAAAACAAGGATTTCAAAGATGGTTGATGAGGAATGCTTTGGCACACTATAGCACAAGGAGAAATCCCCTCACTTTCCTTCTTTGTCCCTAGAAACAAGGACTGGCACAGTGAAAGAAACTGACACTCTCCCTACCTACAGTTTTCTGTCCCTAGAAAAAATGTTTTTTTAAAGCACACTATAGCACAAGGAGAAATCCCCTCACTTTCCTTCTTTGTCCCTAGAAACAAGGACTGGCACAGTGAAAGAAACTGACACTCTCCCTACCTACAGTTTTCTGTCCCTAGAAAAAATGTTTTTTTAAAGCACACTATAGCACAAGGAGAAATCCCCTCACTTTCCTTCTTTGTCCCTAGAAACAAGGACTGGCACAGTGAAAGAAACTGACACTCTCCCTACCTACAGTGTTCTGTCCCTAGAAAAAATGTTTTTTTAAAGCACACTATAGCACAAGGAGAAATCCCCTCACTTTCCTTCTTTGTCCCTAGAAACAAGGACTGGCACAGTGAAAGAAACTGACACTCTCC
This sequence comes from Rana muscosa, assembly GCA_029206835.1. Classification (NCBI taxonomy): domain Eukaryota; kingdom Metazoa; phylum Chordata; class Amphibia; order Anura; family Ranidae; genus Rana; species Rana muscosa. Next base: position 975,188,122 of record CM055116.1, on the reverse strand, counting down.
CTACCTACAGTGTTCTGTCCCTAGAAAAAATGTTTTTTTAAAGCACACTATAGCACAAGGAGAAATCCCCTCACTTTCCTTCTTTGTCCCTAGAAACAAGGACTGGCACAGTGAAAGAAACTGACACTCTCCCTACCTACAGTGTTCTGTCCCTAGAAAAAATGTTTTTTTAAAGCACACTATAGCACAAGGAGAAATCCCCTCACTTTCCTTCTTTGTCCCTAGAAACAAGGACTGGCACAGTGAAAGAAACTGACACTCTCCCTACCTACAGTGTTCTGTCCCTAGAAAAAATGTTTTTTTAAAGCACACTATAGCACAAGGAGAAATCCCCTCACTTTCCTTCTTTGTCCCTAGAAACAAGGACTGGCACAGTGAAAGAAACTGACACTCTCCCTACCTACAGTTTTCTGTCCCTAGAAAAAATGTTTTTTTAAAGCACACTATAGCACAAGGAGAAATCCCCTCACTTTCCTTCTTTGTCCCTAGAAACAAGGACTGGCACAGTGAAAGAAACTGACACTCTCCCTACCTACAGTGTTCTGTCCCTAGAAAAAATGTTTTTTTAAAGCACACTATAGCACAAGGAGAAATCCCCTCACTTTCCTTCTTTGTCCCTAGAAACAAGGACTGGCACAGTGAAAGAAACTGACACTCTCCCTACCTACAGTGTTCTGTCCCTAGAAAAAATGTTTTTTTAAAGCACACTATAGCACAAGGAGAAATCCCCTCACTTTCCTTCTTTGTCCCTAGAAACAAGGACTGGCACAGTGAAAGAAACTGACACTCTCCCTACCTACAGTTTTCTGTCCCTAGAAAAAATGTTTTTTTAAAGCACACTATAGCACAAGGAGAAATCCCCTCACTTTCCTTCTTTGTCCCTAGAAACAAGGACTGGCACAGTGAAAGAAACTGACACTCTCCCTACCTACAGTTTTCTGTCCCTAGAAAAAATGTTTTTTTAAAGCACACTATAGCACAAGGAGAAATCCCCTCACTTTCCTTCTTTGTCCCTAGAAACAAGGACTGGCACAGTGAAAGAAACTGACACTCTCCCTACCTACAGTTTTCTGTCCCTAGAAAAAATGTTTTTTTAAAGCACATTATAGCACAAGGAGAAATCCCCTCACTTTCCTTCTTTGTCCCTAGAAACAAGGACTGGCACAGTGAAAGAAACTGACACTCTCCCTACCTACAGTTTTCTGTCCCTAGAAAAAATGTTTTTTTAAAGCACACTATAGCACAAGGAGAAATCCCCTCACTTTCCTTCTTTGTCCCTAGAAACAAGGACTGGCACAGTGAAAGAAACTGACACTCTCCCTACCTACAGTGTTCTGTCCCTAGAAAAAATGTTTTTTTAAAGCACACTATAGCACAAGGAGAAATCCCCTCACTTTCCTTCTTTGTCCCTAGAAACAAGGACTGGCACAGTGAAAGAAACTGACACTCTCCCTACCTACAGTTTTCTGTCCCTAGAAAAAATGTTTTTTTAAAGCACACCATAGCACAAGGAGAAATCCCCTCACTTTCCTTCTTTGTCCCTAGAAACAAGGACTGGCACAGTGAAAGAAACTGACACTCTCCCTACCTACAGTTTTCTGTCCCTAGAAAAAATGTTTTTTTAAAGCACACTATAGCACAAGGAGAAATCCCCTCACTTTCCTTCTTTGTCCTTAGAAACAAGGACTGGCACAGTGAAAGAAACTGACACTCTCCCTACCTACAGTTTTCTGTCCCTAGAAAAAATGTTTTTTTAAAGCACACTATAGCACAAGGAGAAATCCCCTCACTTTCCTTCTTTGTCCCTAGAAACAAGGACTGGCACAGTGAAAGAAACTGACACTCTCCCTACCTACAGTTTTCTGTCCCTAGAAAAAATGTTTTTTTAAAGCACACTATAGCACAAGGAGAAATCCCCTCACTTTCCTTCTTTGTCCCTAGAAACAAGGACTGGCACAGTAAAACACACTGACACTCTCCCTACCTATCCTTCTCTTTCCCTAAACTAAAGGAATCCAGGTTAAGCAAGTGTGAGGGGGCTAGCTCGGCAGCGGGTATGTGTGACCCCCGGGATGGGCTCCCCACCCAAAACAGGCCCAGCAGACGGAGGTTGTGGTTTTCAAAATCAAAAAGGTGCGGTTTATTTTCTATTTACAGTGACAAAAACACAGCAAGGCAAAAAAAACATAAACAAAATAAATCCTGGTCAACTTGACCTCTGACTAAACTTACAGGTTTCCTAACTAACGACTGGGATCAGCCTAGTGCTGTCCTAGTCCCTGGTTTTAAATGTCCAAGCAAAATATAGCCACACAGGCTTTCTCTCACCGCACAGGGGTTCACTCTCCCTAGACAGTCCACACAGGTCTGCTTCCAGGCATGAGCTAACATCTAATGAAGCTGGGAGTTTTTTATAGAGGCCTAAATGAGCTGACAAGCTTCAGCTGGCCTCATCAACTCCCTGTCTGCACGACGCCCAGCCCTCTCCCTAGAGGTATGAGTCATCAATGAGCCCACTAGTCTCAGCTGGGCTTATACAACTCTCCACCTAGCTGTATAAGTCAGCGTAAAGCCTGAATCTGGGCGAAATATATCTACCCCCCTGGATGCAACCAGGTGACTTTACCTTCCTGCTGTCACATACCCCCCCCTCTTGTTTTAACCTCGGGGTTGGAACACCAGCAATCAGGCATTCATGTACTCGAGACAAAGCATCCACATTCCCCATTTGAACGCCAGGGCGATGCTTTACTGTGAAGTTGAATTCCTGGAGGGCCAGGAACCACCTATTCACTCTTCTATTTGTTTCCTTGTTTTGAGCCATCCACTTTAACGGAGCGTGATCCGTAACCATGTCAAAGTGCCTACCTAGCAGGTAGTACCGAAGGGAATCTAGAGCCCACTTCACCGCTAAACACTCCTTTTCAACGGTGGCGTAATTTACCTCATGGGACTTCAACTTCCTGCTGAGGTAAATGACTGGGTGCTCTTCCCCGTTCCAGACCTGGGACAATACTGCTCCTAACCCCACATCTGACGCATCACTTTGTACGACAAAGTCTCTAGAGAAGTCGGGTGAGTACAACACTGGCTGGCTACATAAGGCTTGTTTCAAGAATTGGAATGCTGCCTCAGCCTCGGGGGTCCATTTAATCATGACCGACCCTTTCCCCTTCGTCAGGTTGGTTAGGGGCACAGCCTTAGAAGCAAAGTGGGGAATGAATCGCCGATAATACCCAGCGATTCCCAGAAAGGCTCGTACCTGCTTCTTGCTGTTGGGACGTGGCCAACTCTGGATGGCCTCGACTTTGTTGAGTTGGGGTTTTATTACTCCCCTCCCAATGGTGTACCCAAGATATTTGGCCTCCTCCTGCCCAATGGTACACTTCTTGGGGTTAGCCGTAAACCCTGCTTCCCGAACAGAGTCCAGGACTGCTTGCACTTTTGGCAGATGTGAGGCCCAATCTGTGCTATGGACAATTATGTCATCCAGGTAAGCCGCAGCATACTTCCGATGGGGCCTCAGCATCTGGTCCATTTTCCGCTGGAATGTGGCCGGCGCATTCTGTAACCCGAACGGCATTCTTTTATATTGGAACGCCCCGTCTGGGGTTACAAATGCGGTTTTCTCTTTGGCCGACTTGGCCAGGGGGATTTGCCAATACCCTTTTGTGAGGTCAAGAGTCGTCATGTATCGGGCTGTTCCCAGCCGGTCGATCAACTCATCTATACGTGGCATGGGGTAGGTGTCAAATTTTGTAACTTTGTTCAACTGACGAAAATCGTTACAAAATCGCCAGCTCCCATCCGGTTTAGGCACCAACACAATGGGACTAGACCAATCACTTTGGGACTCCTCTATCACCCCTAAGTTCAGCATTCTCTGTACTTCCTCCCGTATTGCCTCCCGTCGGGCCTCTGGGATCCGATAGGGTTTTAACTTCACCCTTTCACCGGGCGGGGTAATAATGTCATGCTCTACCCCAGATGTTTGTCCCGGCAGCTCAGAGAATACCTCCTTGTTGCGAAGTACAAACTCCTTAACCTCCTGTTGTTGGGGTTGTGACAAGGTGGCTGCGATTCCAACCTCAGGAATCACGCAACCAGTTTGAGCTGGTGACCAAGTGTCTGCGACTAGGGACTCTCTATCCCTCCAGGCTTTCAACAGATTAACGTGATAGATCTGTTCGGGCTTTCGCCTTCCTGGTTGTCTGACCTTGTAATTCACTTCGCTCACTTTTTCCATTATCTCGTAGGGGCCTTGCCATTTGGCAAGGAATTTACTTTCAACCGTAGGGACAAGTACCAATATCCTATCCCCCGGGGAAAAGGTACGGGTCTTGGCTCCACGGTTGTACACTCTCTGCTGTGCCAACTGCGCTTGGGCCAAATGTTCCTTCACGATGGGCATTACCTGTGCAATTCGATCTTGCATCAGGGCGACATGCTCAATCACACTCCTGTGGGGAGAACTCTCACTTTCCCAAGTTTCCTTGGCAATATCCAACAGCCCTCTTGGGTGTCTCCCATACAGTAACTCAAAGGGGGAGAATCCCGTAGAGGATTGGGGCACCTCCCTAATAGCAAACATCAAATAAGGAAGTAGACAGTCCCAATCCCTTCCATCTCTATCCACCACTTTCTTCAACATTTGTTTTAGGGTTTTGTTGAATCTTTCAACCAGCCCATCGGTTTGGGGGTGATACACAGATGTACGCAATTGCGTCACTTTGAACAATTTACACAGCTCTTTCATAACCCGGGACATAAAGGGTGTACCTTGGTCCGTAAGCAGTTCTTTACAAATACCCACCCGGCTAAAAACAAGAGATAGCTCTTTGGCTATGGTTTTGGCCGAGGTATTTCTGAGAGGGATCGCTTCTGGATAACGGGTGGCATAGTCCATTATAACCAATATGTACTGGTGCCCCCTAGCGGACTTGATTATAGGACCTACCAAATCCATTGCGATTCTCTCAAACGGGACCTCAATGATGGGTAGAGGGACCAGCGGGCTACGGAAATGTGGCATCGGGGCCGACCTCTGACACACAGGGCAGGAGGAACAATAATTTTCTATGTCCTTCATCACCCCAGGCCAATAGAATCTCTGTAATACCCTCTCTCGGGTTTTCTCTGTCCCCAGATGACCTCCAAGAATGTGCCCATGGGCCAACTCCAACACCAACTTCCTGTAAGGTTTGGGCACCACAAGCTGCTCAACGGTTTCTTCTGCCCTTTTTGCCACCCGATACAGTAGGTCCTTCTCTACGCTGAAGTATGGGTAAGTGCCAGTATTATCTGGGTTCACTAACTCGCCATCTATTTTCACTACGTTTTCCCGTGCCTTTATTAGGGCGGGGTCTTTCAACTGTTCTGTGGCAAAGTTTTCCCTGTGAACCTCAAGATCAGAAAACTCCACAGACGGTAGGTTTTCGTCTGAGGAGGTGGGCTCCTCTCCAGTTTCTTGAGTCTCCCCTGCCAATACTGACAAGGGAAATTCCGGAGAGTCCTCACCACTCTCAGGGGAGTTCTGGCTATCACATTCCTGGTACATAGGGGCACCAGTGGGGGGCTCAGGATCATCCCACAGTTCCCAGAACTTCGGAAAATCCCTTCCCACAATGGCGTCATGCGGTAACTGAGATACTAAGCCCACTGGATGAGAGAGGGTACCTTTGGGGGTCTCGAAACACACCGTAGTCACTGGATACTCTCGGGTGTCCCCATGCACACAAATAACGGCTACCTTGCTATTCCCAGAGACCTCTGTTTTAACTAACTCAGCCTTTATCAGGGTCACAAGGCTACCTGAATCCAGCAATACCACAACATTTCTACCATTAATACACATTTTGCATAAATGTTTCTCAGTTCCCCGAATGGCAGTGCATGCGACTGTCGCACACAGCGACTGACGTCTGCCCGTCAGAAAGTCACACTGCATGGGTTCCTCCACAACCGGGCAATTTGCTGCAATATGTCCCGCTTGCCGGCAGCGGTAGCAAACGATCCTTCTTGCGGCCTCTTGAGCCGCTGATTTCCCAGGCTGTTCTCGCCAAACTTGGGGTAGAGCTCCCACCCTCTCACTCTCTCCACCCTCACCCCTTGGAATCCTCTTATCCGCCCCTGGGGATGGTCTGGTCTTAGGGTGGAAAGTCCGAGTGTCTCTGGAAGAGGCCGTCAGGTTCTCTGTAGCCAAGTATTTCTCCACACGATCCACAAGACCATCGGCCGTCTCTGGGTCTCCATGGCTTACCCACTTTTGGATGGCAGTAGGAAGAGCTCTCAAAAACCGATCCATTACAACACGTTCCACAATCTTTGGTGCGGACAAAGTCTCTGGCTGTAGCCACTTTCTGCTCAGGTGAATGAGATCATACATTTGAGACCTGGGGGGTTTTCCAAGCTGGAAAGTCCAGTTATGCACACGCTGAGCCCGGACAGCCAGGGTGACACCCAGCCTTGCCAATATTTCAGCTTTTAGCATCACATAGTCTTTTGCTTGGTTAGGCTCTAGGTCATAGTAAGCTTTCTGCGATTCACCAGTTAACAGAGGAGCCACTAGTCCAGCCCACTGCTCCTCAGGCCACTTTTCTCTTTCAGCGGTCCTTTCAAATGTGGTCAAAAATACCTCTGGATCATCCTCTCCAGTCATTTTTGTCAATAAACGACTCACCCCAAAGGACGCGGTATTAGTGGGACGGCTTTCCTCACTGGTCTGCGGACGTTGCTGCATTACTGCTTCCATCTGTTGTTGTAGTCTCTGCTCTTGCTTCTGCAACAGGTCTATGAAGCGGGCCTCAGATTGCTGTTGGGCTTGTTGCTGAGCCTCCAGACTCTGTTGTAAAGTTGCAAGGCTCTGTTGATGAGCTTGCTGCTGGGCTGCAAGGCTCCTTTGCAAACCTGCATTTGTCTGCTGTTGATTGGCATTTGCTAGAGCCAGCTGTTTCAGTATCTCCTCCATGCTGGCTTAAAAAAAAAACTGCCACTGGTTCTCCACCAACTGTGAGGGGGCTAGCTCGGCAGCGGGTATGTGTGACCCCCGGGATGGGCTCCCCACCCAAAACAGGCCCAGCAGACGGAGGTTGTGGTTTTCAAAATCAAAAAGGTGCGGTTTATTTTCTATTTACAGTGACAAAAACACAGCAAGGCAAAAAAAACATAAACAAAATAAATCCTGGTCAACTTGACCTCTGACTAAACTTACAGGTTTCCTAACTAACGACTGGGATCAGCCTAGTGCTGTCCTAGTCCCTGGTTTTAAATGTCCAAGCAAAATATAGCCACACAGGCTTTCTCTCACCGCACAGGGGTTCACTCTCCCTAGACAGTCCACACAGGTCTGCTTCCAGGCATGAGCTAACATCTAATGAAGCTGGGAGTTTTTTATAGAGGCCTAAATGAGCTGACAAGCTTCAGCTGGCCTCATCAACTCCCTGTCTGCACGACGCCCAGCCCTCTCCCTAGAGGTATGAGTCATCAATGAGCCCACTAGTCTCAGCTGGGCTTATACAACTCTCCACCTAGCTGTATAAGTCAGCGTAAAGCCTGAATCTGGGCGAAATATATCTACCCCCCTGGATGCAACCAGGTGACTTTACCTTCCTGCTGTCACACAAGAAAGAAATAAATGTCACTGTCCCTCCCTATGCTTGTCTTTCCCTGCTCCGGAACACACTACACTAGGCCGCCGTGCTGGCGGCCTTTTATAGTGTGGGGCGTGTACTAAACACCCTCAGCAATAATTGGCCACAGGCATCCTGCCTGTGGCCAATCATTGCTCTCCTCGCTGCCGGCGCTGTGATTGGCCAAGCATGCGGGGTCACAGTGCATGCTTGGCCAATCACAGCGCCTGGATGACACTGCGATGGCGTAGTGCATTGTGGGCCGTTCGCGTCACTCGAATTTGGCGCGAACGGCCCAAATCGTTCGATCTTCGTCGAACGATCGAACAGCCGATGTTCGAGTCGAACGCATGTTCGACTCGAACACGAAGCTCATCCCTAATAGGGAGATATAAATCCCCCTGATAGAATGCAAACTACTGGGAGAGCGAGGACTCTCATCAAGGGGCTGATGATTGGAATGTATGCTAGCAATAACATTTTTCTTTTTTATTGGAAAGTAAAGCTGTTGCTATGGCCAACATAAACATTCCATATTAGCACACATGTAATACATAAGCTATAATCGTGGCTGTGGCAGGTGTGCAGAGATCTCACTACCATCTTAAGCCCCGTACACACGGTCGGACTTCCATCAGACTTTTCCCTGGTTTTTTGTCCGAACGGAGTTGGCCGGGCACACCCATAGCATACACACCTCAGGACTTTTCTGCAAACTTTCCCAAAACTTTTTCCAACATCATGTGATTTTTCTGCTCTTTACTGCCACCCTTTGGTCAACTTCTGCTATTGTTGGTTGATTTTAACATTATTTGTGTTGTCCATTGGACAAAAGTCCCGATGGTTTTCTGTACACACGGTCGGACTTTGCTCCATCGGACTTTTGTTGGCCAAAAGTTTGTCCGTTTGCAGACCGAACTTTTGTCCGATGAAAACCAAAAAAGTTTGTCCGATGGAGCGTACACACGGTCGGATTTTTTGGCAAAGTTACTCAAAATGAAGTTTGTTGGCAAAAAGTCAGACCGTGTTGCTTTATAAGCAACTCTCAAAAACATAAATATATAGGCCTGTATTTAAAACCATATCATCAATTTATTATTTGGGGGGGGGGGGGGGGGGGTGGTGGGCGCATCTGAACTTCCATGATTTTTCAGAGCAAAAGAAGACCTCTTGGGCACTCTCTAAATATAATATGTCAAATAAAAAAAAAAAGTTGAATGTATTGATTAAATCAGCATAAGACTAAATCCTCGTACACACGCTCAGACTTCCATCGGACTTTTCCGTGGATTTTTGTCCGAAGGGCGTTGTCCGTGAACTTGTTCTACATACAGACGGCAGAACATTTTCAGCCAACATTCACGAAACCACATGGTTTTTCAGCTTTTTACTGCCACCCTTTGGGCAACTTCTGCTATTGTTGTCTGATGTTTAGCATTGGTTCAGAGCATGCGTGTTTGTACTTTGTACACACGATCGGATAATCCGACGTAACACATTTATTGTCAGACAGTTGGTGAGCATGAACAGCCAACATTTGTTGTCGTTAATTCCGCCAACAATTGTCTGATGGAGCATACACACAGTCAGATTATCCGACACAACACGTCCATCAGACAATTATGGCCATAAAATTGGATTGTGTGTACGGGCCTTAAGACCCCATACACACTATTAGATTTTTGTCTTCAGATTTACCAAAACCATGTAGTGCAAGGGCCTGCCTGATTGCACACAAACTGAAACTCTTAGGCCTCGTACACACGACCGAGAATCTCGTCAAGAAAAAACACGTCGTTTTTCTTGACGAGATTCTTGGACAAAAAACTTGTCTTGGCCGAGTGTACACACGCTCGATTCAAAGAACCCGCGGTTCTTTGAATGGAGCGAACGCGGTGACGTAATCGACTTCGATGAGCGTGCGCTCGTCACATTCGATGCCGTCGCCGCCATCTTGCTACACCCTACCTATGCCTAGGAAGCTACCGCGCATGCGTCAAAGTCATTTCGAGCATGCGCGGGTTTCCACGGCGACAGGTAAGTGTACACACACACACTTTTTTCGTCGAGAAACATGCTGACAAGAATCTCGACAAGAAAATAGAGAGCAGGTTCTCTATTTTTCTCGTCGAGATTCTTGTCGGTTTTCTTGACGAGAAACCTGATAGCCGCGTACACACGACCGAGTTACTCGGCAAGAAATCTCTGCCAGCAAGTTTCTTGCTCGTTCTTGCAGAGAAACTCGGTCGTGTGTACGAGGCTTTAGGGTTTGACCTCAAATTATATGGTTTTGGTAAATCTGAAGACAAAAATCTGCAGAGAATCTAATAGTGTGTATGAGGCTTTACAGATGATCATGATAATCTTAGTAAAAATCTGTTCAACGTTTTAGCTCAGTGTCACTAAAGGCCCGTACACACGATCGGATTTTATGGCAATAATTGTCTGATGGACGTGTTGTCGGATAATCCGACTGTGTGTATGCTCCATCAGACAATTGTTGGCGGAATTAACAACAACAAATGTTGGCTGTTCATGCTCACCAACTGTCTGACAATAAATCTGTTACGTCGGATAATCCGATCGTGTGTACACAAATCCGTCGGACTAAAATCCAAAGTACAAACACGCATGCTCCGTCATGCTAAACATCAGACAACAATAGCAGAAGTTACCCAAAGGGTGGCGGTAAAGATCTGAAAAAACATGTGGTTTTGTGTATGTTGGCTGAAAATGTTGTGCCGTCTGAATGCAGAACAAGTTTACGGACAACGCCCTTCGGACAAAAATCCACATAAAAGCTGATGGAAGTCCGATCGTGTGTACGAGGCTTTAGAGTAAACCTAAAGCCAAAGCTTTTTTTTTTTTTTCATGACAGATAGAGTAGGGGAGGGTTAAAATTGCTTTAAATAAGTCCTCTTGACTTAAAGCGAAGTTCCACCCAAAAATGGAACTTCCGCTTTAAGTGTTGGTGACGCCCTGACATGCCACATTTGGCAAGTCATTTTTTGGGGGGGGGGGGGGGGGAGTGGATACCCTCTTTTTAGAGGCATCCAGCTCCCACTTCCTCCCGGGGCTCCGCGGCGCCAGAATGAAGTTCACCTCTCCCTCCCTGCAATCTTCTGGGACAAGTCACAGGTCCCAGAAGATTGCCCGGCCATTCACAGCACGCAGCGTGGCTCGCGCATGCGCAGTGTGTGCCCGGCTGTGAAACCACAGCCGCGCGCCCACATTTACAATGCCGGCGCTGCAGAGAGGAGGGGGAGAGGATCAGGGCTTCGTTTGCCCGCATCGCTGGACCGTGGGACAGGTGACTGTCTGATTATTAAAAGTCAGCAGCTACACTTTTTGTAGCTGCTGACTTTTAAATGGGTGGGACTCCGCTTTAAAAACGGGTGGATTTGCTAAACCTGAAGCAGCTGTGCATGGTAGCCAGTCAGCTTCTAACATCAGCTTATTTAATTAATCTTTGAAAATATAACCTGGAAGCTGATTGGTTTCTATGCAGAGCTGCACCAGATTTTGCACTCCCCAGCTTTAGCAAATCAACTCTAAAGTGTATATTACCCCAACATTTCACATTCCTGCTATGTGTATGTTGTACCTTGTACTTGTATTACAAGTATTCTGTTCTTTTTGTATTTTTTCCTTTTTGTGAAATACCTGATGACCCTGCCGGTCCGTCTGCTTTCCCTTTACAAACTAACCACGCTAGGCATAGAATCACATCCATTCTAGTAATGTTCGTTTTCTGGCTGTGCTGGGAGAACAGCCTGCCTGTCCTCCAATGGTCAGACTTGTGATGACACGACTGGGAACCATTGACTGGGAAGATCTGTGTGCTGCTCTTTCTCTGCCTTCTGCTGATAGACTCCTCTGCAGTCTCCACCTCCACCTCTCTTATGCAGTTGAGAACAAAAGTTTTGTGATCACTTAAAAAAAAAAAGGAAAAAGTGTTTATAATTTCTTAATGTAGCGACCTCACCCCTCTCACCCCTTCTCATTCTTGGCTTGTTTTTCTTTGTCTAGGGGTGTTGTTGCTGGGGAGAGGGATAAGATACACCACGGCCCATGTCCTCCATAGCTGAGAGGTGAAGGCCATAAAGATCGGGCTTTGTGTAGGTGTCCTAGAGTCAAGTCCTGTACTTCGTTCCTGACTCCTTTGCTCCTAGTAACCAGAGTTCCACACAGTGAATAGGTCCAACACAGTTTTATTCTTCTCAGCGAATAAACACACAGAACGGTTAAGTTGGATTCTTTTGCAACAACTTAGTTTCAATGGGGTTAGATCGAGGCACAATCCTTTCCCTTCTCTTGCCAACCACTGTGGTATCACCAATGGCGAATAGTCACTGCCACTGACTACATTAAATAGAACATGAATTACCTTCGCTAACACAGCCCCTGTCAGGGGATGGAAATACGTCCAAGGGAGATACCGAAGGCCTCTCTGTCACCAGCGATGCTGCGCCGGACTCTCCAGAGAAGTTCTGCACCCAAGGAGTTAAGGCCCCCTCGGATTCCTCCACCCTCGCGGAACTCAGTCGAAGGTACTGAGCCTCAGGCATCCGCCATAGTACCTCACCCCAGGCTAAAGGTGCCTGAGATGGACTCCATCTCCGCTCCGACCAGGTCAAAGGCACCTGGGCCCGGAACACCGGAACGCCAGCACCCAAGCTGAAGGTGCCTGGGTGCGGCCACGTCCTCCGACTCTGCACTCTGAACCCCGTGGTAAGGGCATCCGCCCCTTTTATCTCCTCTCCCTTTGCGCCACAGCGTGTTCCCCGCCCCGCTGTACCAGCTCCAGGGGAGGACAAAAAGGCACAGTCCTGCGGTGTGAGTTCACCTCCGGCCCCCGGCAACAACGCCACCTATAGGCCCAGGGAACCTCACACCACCAGAGTCCTCCAGGAACCATAAAAGGACCTCAGATCCCCTAGCAATCAGTGCATCCGGGTTACACTACCACCCAGATGCTTCCTCTAAATTCAAATACCCGCTACATATAAACACATGTTTTTCCTTGCATTTCTATTTTAAACTGGATGGGTTGTTTTACAAGATGAGGGTTCACATATACTTTAACAGTAAATTAGATGATATCCAACCACTTAAGGAGTTCTGAAAGACATGCGATGGAGGTGACACTTCTCCACTGACCACCAATGTAGGGGGTATTTATCCACCGACCACTAATATAATTTTCTTCCTTCATCAAATTTAGTTTCTTTCCCCCATCAATTATTGTTGTTTGATTTATTTCATGACATATACTGAAAAGATAAACTCACCTTCGGAACAGGTTACATGGTCCACCTGTACTCATCGTGGAACATGTAACATGTTCCAGCTTCTGCTGTCTCTTCCCCGGTGACAACAGGCGGGGGTTCTTCACTTTTTGAAAAGTGTGCGGCTGTGTGGGGATCCGCCAACATAGCCATGTGTTTCATTCACAGTTACCTGTGAATGAACAAATTGCAAGTACCGTCTTCCACCGCGGCAGATGGACTTTCTGTTTCAATGGACTACGAGGGCGCTGATGAGCGCTTTTGTAGTCCACTGACAAGCCCTCCAGTTTTCAAACAGAAAGCCTGTACAGAGGTACGGGCTGAAAGCTGAAGGACATATCTGCAGAAGTCCACATTGTGGTGTCCGTTTATGAAACAGTGAAATATATTCACTGCTTCATTCGCCGGCATTCACAGTGGATATCTATCTCCTCTGTGTGCCTGTTTATGAAGCAGAGTAGATCGCTTTACCTTTGGAGGAGTGAAATGATCTACAAACACTGGAGAACGGCTCCTGATACTGGAATCTCGTGAGACTTTATGAGAATACAGTACCAGAAATTCACAGAAACACAACATAAATAATCACAGCTCAATACACTGACAGACGGCGTGGTTAATGTTATTAAAATAAAGAGTCCCCCTTCATAATATATATATATGTATACACACACACACACATTGTATATACATGTATATACACACACATTATATATATATATATATATATATTTATGGTCGGAGCCCTCTGTCTGAAGAGTTATGGATCACATAAACACGTCACAAGACTAACAACACAAATAAGACCTGAAGTGTGGCCTGGCCTGCTGGACGGTATGCCAAGAAAAGGGGCCATACCTTAAGATAGATATAATGGATAATTCTGTTGAGAATTGTTTAGAGAGGAATGCCCTAAAAAAGGGGATATGGGTGGGTGGGTACCGCGCACTAGAGCCATCACTGACCGTGGTGGATGGTCTGCTTAAGTACCCCTGGAACTCCTCCCATAATTTCAGGCCAGCATACTGGCCTTCCTATTTATGGTCGGAGCACTCTCTCTGAAGAGATATGGATCACATAAACATGTCACAAGACTAACAACACAAATAAGACCTGAAGTGTGGCCTGGCCTGCTGGACGGTATGCCAAGAAAAGGGGCCAAAAACTACACTTGGTTAGGGAAGGAATTGTTTTATCGTGCAAGACAATTAACTACAGAGCGGGTCTGTTAAAGACTCCTGATATTCTGTTTGAGGATTGGGGACGTATCGGGCGAAACGCGTGTATTTCCACCTGCCCATCATCCTGATTGCGTGGTCTGGAACTCTGTTTCGCGATGCTGCTAAGGCTGCTCAAATGCGAAAGAATGTCCTGAGTAACGTCCTGGGTCAAGGCCTAAGATGCATAGGAGCGTTCTGACATAGTTGATGAACTGGTTCCCGCTTAGGGGTTCAGTTGGGAAAGGTAGTAGAGGGCTGTCCTCTAATAGGTCAGACAGTAGAGTTTACCAATTGCTCTAGAACGGCCATGGGGCACCAGGCGCCATGCGTCTGGAATAGTTTGATGTCTACTGCGGGACCGGATTGTAGCGTTTTTCCGATACCGTCGGGTGTAGGATGAAATGACTCCGGTGGCGAGTCGGGTGGTGCCTGAGTAGTACTTGGCATTTAGGGCTGGTGACAGTAATTCGCTGGGCCGTAAAACCGTAAAAGGCTAGGTAAATGGCTGCTTGACTTACCAGGCTGGGCCATAGACCGAAGGGAGAACGTGAAAGGATAGCAGACATGTCCCGGAGTATGGCGCTGGTCACTGGTAAGCGTTTGGTACTAGAGTGTGGTTGCTGCCACCTGTAGTGTGTTGGCGGATCAGGATGCATTGACGAGGGAGGTAGCACCATGGAGGTGCTATTTGATTCCAGAGTTGGTTGCCACTAATGTGGGATGCCGGACATGGTCGGGTGGGCTCCGGGCTCCTGTGAAAGGATGTGGCATGGTTAAGCGGGATAGCGCGTCGGCCGAGGTATTGCATTGACCAGGGATGTGGACACAGAGGCTATTGAGCTGATGTTGTAGGGAAAGTAGCAACAGCCAGCGTGGGAAGGACATGATGGTCAACGATTTATGACCTGCCTTTGTTAATGACTGTGGCTGTAGCCTGGTTGTCTGTGGCGAACGTGGCGGTCTGTCCTGCCCAGGTGCTGCCCCATACTTGAGCCGCTGCGACTATGGGGTAGATCTCAAATAGAGAGGAGGACTGACTAAACGCGGAATTGTGAATATCTCTGATGGTCACGGTCCCGTAAACCAATGATGGCCAAAGATTGCAGCGAAGCTTGTGGAAGCTGCTACGTCCGTGATTATCTGTGGTGACGAAGAGGACGCTGATGGGATGAACAAGGGTCTACCTTTCCAGTTCTCAAGGAATTGGTCCCACATGGCCAGATCCTGCTATAGCGGCTGCGTCTAGCTTAAAGACTTGGTCAGGGTCTTGTGCCTGGGAGTGGAACACTAAGAAGCGTGCGATAAAGAATCGCCCTTGAGGGACGATCCTCATCGTGAGTTGAGCATGCCCAGTAGGGATTGTAGCTGTGGGTTAGTGCACCCTTGCGTGTCGGTAGACGGGCTAGCCTGCATGGCGCATTGGTCTAGAATGATTTCCAGGAAGGAGATGAACTGTGCCGGGCTTTCTACTTTCTTCTCAGTTATGGGCACGTCGAGGTTTTAAAGACCTCTCTTGGATTTTCTAGGTCTCCTGGAGGTTTAGTATTTTTGTGAGAACTCCTCTGAGGGTATGAAGGAGTTTAACTGGGTATGTTTAGAAGAATGAGTCAGGCAGTGTAATGAGTCCGGTGTGGAACCCTGTAGTGCCCCCCGCACTAGAAAGGCTGCTAGAGAGGGAGTTGGATGTGAGGAGAGAAAAGTCGAGCCGCCCGAAGTGCACGTGGCCTAGTCAAGCTGGACTCTGCTGCTTGACGCCGCAGGTATTTCTAGGGAGAGCCTTCTGGTACAGGAGGCAGATGTGCAGAAGTTTGCGGTGGGGGTAAAAGCAACCCTTGAAATTAAAGTTGCTGGAGATGGCTGCGCCCCCCGGTGCTCGAATTGGACGTCCTAGTCTGACTGGGAGGACTGGTTACATCTCTAAGCCTTCCAGAGGCTACCACAAACTTTGTCACTTTCGAGTTTGTGAGTGAGCCTAGGGTTCTTGGCCATTAGGATGACTGAGACGTCCCCCTAGGCATATGACTTGTTCCCTGTTATGACCTGTACCGAAATGAGTAAGGACGCTAGGTTCACGTCCTTGCCGCCTAGGATGTCCTTCCTGATGCCCGCTGGGACAAGGTGCGAAGGAAAGGGTGCAAGCGTCGGGCGTACCTAAAAGTGGGGGGTTCGGTAACAATGGTGGAGACTGGGGCTGATGGGGGTGTGGCTGATCGTGTTCCCAGGGCCCCCTACTCTAGCCTGGACATCGGCGACTGCAGTTGCCAGTGTGGTCACCAAGGCGTGCAGCTGGGTAATTGCAGAGGATATCGACTGCAGCGGAACTTGTGTGTCTGGTATGTCTGGTAGAGCTGCCGCTGGTGATGGAAACAGCAGCCTAACAGCTTGGCTTTCCTGGCTGTGGTAAGGTAGGGAATGCCCCTACGTCGTAGTTTGGCCATAGCCTGGGGATGGTCCAAGCTCTGGGGGACTGTGTAGCGCCGGCCGCTGGACCCGCGAAGGGTGGCGGCGGGGCAGAGGCGAAGACTTCGGTGTCGGCTCGCGACATGGCGTCGGCTAAAAGGAGGGGAATGCATATGTTAAGAATAAGATTGCGAGGTTGGAGGGGATAGAAAGATTTAGAAAACGGGGAGAAAGAAGGAAAGCAGGGTGGACAGGACAAGGAGCGATAGGCGTAGGGGACAGTTTAGTTTGCGTACGAGCGCTGTTGAGTGTAATTTAGAAAACTCAAAAGAGTGCGTGGCAACCGAGGTGAGCCAGGAGGTGACTGGCTAGGTAACCGGTGCTCGGGTGCCGTCTGTGCTCGGCACAGACTGATGAACCAGAGCCCCCAGGGCGTACTGGGGCGGGATAGCTGAAGTCTGGTATGCTAAGTAGGAATGTTTCGATCTGTAGTTCATTGACGTGTGGTCGGTCTGCCAACTCCTGCACTGCCAGCAAGGTGGATGTTGGCGACCTTGTCTGCGTGGTGAAGGATCTCGGATCGCTCTTCGAAAACAGAGTGAAGTGCACAGAAGTATGTGACAGTTACTAACGCCTGGTGAGCAAGTCAAATTGTGTATGTGAAGTACAATGTGTTGTGAAAGAGTGCGAGGAGAAAGCAAAGGGGAGCCTTGAATTTACGCATCTGTTTTGTACCCTAGTAGTGACATCTCAGTTCGGGTCGAGAAGTGGGTCGACCGGGGACCTGTAGTAAGGTGACATAGAAATAGTTTTTTTTTTGTTTTTGTTTTTTTGTTTTTTGTGTGAGGGGGATGCAGAGAGCTGTTTTGGAGCAGTAGCTGGCTCCCTGGTGAAGATGTGAGCCCTAAGATACTTCCCCCTGTTTTTTTTTTTTTTTGTATCCTGAGGGGAATATTGTCCAAACCTGGTGCAGGGTGGACCAACTGGAACTCAAACTGACCTGCATGGGGAAAGGGACAGAGAAAACGGTGAGTAGCCGTGTTGCTACTGGAGATGATGAGTGGCTGATGTTTGAACCACTTGTCGAATGCTCGCAGCGATTGCGAGGAACACAGCCTTACTGAGAAGGCGAAAGAAGGAAAGTTTGTGAATTGTGAGTATGTAGGAATGACCGTCCGTGAGGAAGCTGGAATAGTTGGATTAAGTTGTGTATGTAAATGCTTGATGGTTTTTAAATAAAAAGAATTTTTTTTTTTTTTTTTTTATTTCAGATTTTTTTTTTTTGTACAGAGTGAGGTTTGGGGAATGGTTCGTACGTAATCGTAACGCTGATGCGACTGGTAACGACCTGGCACTTTGTATTGCTGACGATCTGAATTGTTTGAGCCGATGCTACGACTGAGTTTGGAATCGGTTAGAGGTTTGTTTGCTAGAGATCCGAGTCGTTTGAGCCGGTGGTGCGACTGGACTTGGATGGACAGTGTTAGCCAGGGATCCAAATGTTGAGCCGATGCTACGACTGTGTTTTGGATCTGTTAGTGAGGTTGTTGCTGGAGATTCGAGTCGTTTGAGCCGGTGGTGCGACTGGACTCGGATCGGTTGGGTTTGCAGAGGATCCGAATCTTAGAGCCGATGCTATGACTGGATTCGGATCGGTTAGGGAAGTTTGATGCTAGAGATCCAAGCCGATTGAGCTGGTAATGCGACTGTGCTCGGATCGGTTGTGTTTGCCGAGGATCCGAATCTTAGAGCCGATGCTACGACTGGATTCGGATCGGTTAGGGAAGTTTGATGCTAGAGATCCGAGCCGATTGAGCCGGTGATGCGACTGTGCTCGGATTGGTTGTGTTTGCCGAGGATCCGAATCTTAGAGCCGATGCTACGACTGGATTCGGATCGGTGTGGTTGTGTTGTGAGGATGGGGTTATTGATGCGCCGGGATCCGAATCACGGCACCGGAGATGCGACTGGACTCGGATCGGCTGTCTGGTGTTTCGAAGGTGAGGGGGCTTGTGATTGCCGAGGGTCCGAACTGTAGTGCCGATATTTTGCGACTAGATTCGGACCGGACTGTTCGGTGTATGGTGTGTGTAGTAAGAGGTGCGGGGCATCAGTTGGGTAAAGGGAGAGTATCGTAGGAGGTGTAGGGCGTCAGTAGGTGCGATGGGGTTTGTAGAAGGTGTGGCGTGTGAGGAGCCATTAAGCCTTTGGCCTATGCAATGTGTCTGATACAAATCGGTTGTAAAATGTATAAAATGAAGCGAATACCAATTGGTAGTGAGGAGTATTAATTAATCTGATACAAATTGGTTGTATGGTGTATGCCACCCCTTGCTCTGAAAGCTAACACCTATCAACCACCCATCCCCCCAGGCTAATCCAGTGCAGAGAAGGCACCAGGTGGGTCTAATTACCACCTTGCTCAGCCACAGAAACCCATACAAACAATACATTCTCATCTCCAAATGAATGAGACTTGAATCCCACGGACAGTGACTTTTATAACCAGTGAAGCCTATGGCGAGTGTTATCGGGCAACAACCGACAGCGGCTCGGAGACTTGGATGTACGAATGAATCGTAGGTTTGGCAGAAGGAACTTATAAATGTACTACGCCTGTGCTGAATGATGCCTGAATACGAGCGACAACAACTCTGGGGCAGGCTTTTTATGCAAGGGGTACAGGATGAAAAGCATAACAAACCGCAAGATTGTACCTGATATGAAAAGTTCGGATACTACCTGCGACCATGAGCGGGAACCGCCGTCGAAGACCCCGAACAAAGAAGCCGGAATGTACCTGCGATCGCATGCGCCGACTCACGAATATGAGGTGAGTGGGGAAGAGTCAGCCCAGTGACATGTAGTACCGCGCACTAGAGCCAACACTGACCGTGGTGGATGGTCTGCTTAAGTACCCCTCAAACTCCTCCCATAATTTCAGGCCAGCATACTGGCCTTCCTATATATATATATATATAATGTATATAATATATATATATATATATATATATATATATATATATATATATATACACACACACACATAAATATTACAGTGGGACATGGTTACAGTGTTGGGGGGTCTGAACGAGGTAGAAAGAAGTAAAAAATCTTCCTCCTCAGTTCCCCCGGGATTCCCTCTTCACTCCCCGATTCTCCACCTATGAGCTGGTGAATCGGGGAGGGTGAATTCTGACACAGATCGCCAGTGAAGTGCTGAGATCGCAGCTTCATAAACTGTCCGTTTCTGTGTCAGTCAATGAGGATTCTCATGCCGCGTACACACAACCGTTTTTCATGACGAGAAAAATGCAATTTTTTAATTTGGTCATTAAAAACGATCGTGTGTGGGCTCCAGAGCATTTTTCACGACGTGAAAAATGGGCATTAAAAATTTGGAACATGCTCTAATTTTTCTCGTTGTTTTTCACGTCGTCGTTTTTCTCGTCATGAAAAACGGCCGTGTGTAGGCTTTAACGACGTGAAAAAAACGCGCATGCTCAGAAGCAAGTGATGAGAGGGGAGCGCTCGTTCTGGTAAAATTAGCGTTCGTAATGGAGATAGCACATTCGTTACGCTGTAACAGACTGAAGAGCATGAGGCTGAAAAGCACCAAACTTTACTAACACAAGGATCAGCAAAAGCAGCCCAAAGGGTGGCGCCATCCGAATGGAACTTCCCCTTTATAGTGACGTCGTACATTTCGTACGTCACTACGCTTTGCTCGAGCATTTTTTTTCATGATAGTGTGTAGGCAAGGCAGGCTTGAGAAGAATCACGTCAAGAAAAACGTTGTTCTTTTCAATGACATTAAAAACGCTCGTGTGTATGCGGCATCAGTGTGCAGAGATCATCGGTGGGAGAACAAGTTCAAACACTTCTCCCCCGATTATCTGTTTCATAAACTGTTTATGGACTGTGATCAGTGGCGAATGGCGATCCTTGGGATCACCGCTAATCACTGCTTCATAAACGGACACCTGTACCCAGGGCTTTTTTTCCCAAACAATAGGTGCTGGAACTTAACCACGACCCCACAAAACCCCTCCCACTACACACACCCTCCAAATCACATCAAATAGTGGGTGTAATCAGTCAAATTCGATGAAAACATTAGGAGGGTCTTAAAGGAGCATTAAATACCAGGATTGCATTACATACAGAGTGCAGAGCTGTCACTTGTAAATACAGAAACCAGACTTCTGTGTTTACAAGTGATTGTGGTGAGCAGGCACCAAAGGGTCTGAGCCAGAGGTGGTGGAACTGAGTTCCACCAAGTTCCCCCTGAAAAAAGCCCTGCCTGTACCTGTTCTACTGAAAAAATAATAAATGCAATTTTTTTCTGCAAAGGTGAACATATACTTGAAAGTAATTTTGCTGTATAGAGCAGGCAGGTGTTGTAAAATGATCTTAGTGTCAAATAATTTAAGTATGATACATTTTTTTATTTTTTTATTCACAACATTTTACAACTAAGTGAACATGCTAATGTACTGTGAATTGTAGGTAAAATACTTTTTATCAGAGATTCGCGAACAAAATTAAACTTATTTGAATGGTTCTCCTGGAGTAAAAATGTTTAGAAAGGTTGGCTTAGTGAATGGATGGTAATTATTTTCCAAAGAAGTAGTAAATTTTCACTTGGCTTATTGAAAATATGCTCACTTTGAATGGCAAGTGATGTGTTACATATTTTTTTTTTTTTATTGGATTTTTGCCTGCAGATGATTTAAATAAATAGCACCTATTTACAAAGTGAACATTAACTTCTCTACTCTTTTAGTAAATCATACTCAATAACTAGACCATGCCATGTTGCAATGCGGTTGATTTATTAGAGGAGTAGAATCCTTGTGTTCATTAAATTCATCCTTGTCATGTGTATGGTGAAAATCCTTTTTTTATTTTTTTTATTTACCGTCACATGATTTGGTTTTCAAAGTGACTACAGCATAACACTGCCTTCACTCAATTCGTAATTAAACCTCAATAAATTCAACATCGATGGCATTGATGCATATTGTTGTCCTAGCTTCTTCAGTGCCCCCATTCCACCTGTATGCTCACTGGCATTCAGGGATTTATGGTAGTAAAACTACATAATACTATATGAAATTTAAAAAATACAAAGTGCGGTGGGACTTTAAATGTGCCCTGGTGGGGTTAGAGAGAATGAATAAACTTTACCATAGTTTTTAAAACAACATAGAAAAAACTTTATTCACCATCCGTAGATGGATTTTTTTTTTTTTTTTAAACAAATCACAGTTTGAAAAAGATTGCAGTTTTACTGTTTCTTTGGTCCAGGTAAGATGTATCAAGGGTGTGGCCTACGCATTTCGTGGGTAGCCTTGCTTCGTCAGGGCCTTTAGAATAGTGCACAAGGAAAACAATACATAGAAGAATATTAGAATAAAGCTTAAAAGTACAATGCTAACATCATTCTAAAATAGTGGTGAGTATAGATATTATATATACAGCATATAAAAAGCTCTTTATATTCTGTATATATATATATATATATATATATATATATATATATATATATATATATATGCTGTATATATAATATATTTAAAGTCCCACGCCACTTTGTATTTTTTGAATTTCATATTCTGCAGGGACGGTGCCTCCGTGGATTTATAATTCTCTCACGTCTACCCCTACCCTCATACATACATAATACTATATTATCCTTAAATAATGAGGGAGACTTATAAATGATTGCATAAGGTTCAAATTTCTGCACCACTGCTATTGTAAATTACGTACAAAGGAACATTTGCAACTGAAAAAATTTACCTTTTCAACCTGTCATTTCTTTACTATACTTTGACATCACAATTTTATATTTTGAACTTTATATATGGGAGACATATTGATAAGGCTTAGCAAAGAAACAGCAATATTTTTCTGATCTTCTTTGATAGGTACTATTGTATTAGTAACTTTGGTGTAGCTATTAGCAGTCTCTAATTTACCTTTGCTTTATTTCAGAGCAAATTGGTGAAGTACTTCAGCCGTCAGCTGTCCTGTAAGAAAAAAGTGGCTCTTCAGGAGAGAAATGCCGAACTAGAAGGATTTCCTCAGCTTATACATTGGTTCAGAATTGTCAACATCCGCAAAGAAGTGATGGAGGTAATTAAGATTCTGTAGCTATTACACAGATACTCATATGAACTAATCCATCTAGACAAAGAAGGATCGGATAAGTGTAGTTCCTCATAGCAGTCAGAATTCAATTTTTAATGATCTTGGTACAGTAATATGAAACCTGGTTATTGTTCCCTTCTGCACACTATCACGTCTAAACATAAATTGTAGAGTCTTTGTACGATTAAATTATTTAGGTTCCATTTTTGGTACTCATCATTTTTGCTCCATGTATGTACGCTATATACAGACATCCCTCCTAATTATTACGTTCAGGTTCACAAAGCCAGGTCCATAAAAACCAGGGTTGAAGAGTTTAGTGCACAAAAACCCTTCACAAAGATGGAATGAATTGGAATTCAGATTGGAAGCCAGATCCTCTGTACCTGACCTTGCAAATGCTCTTTAGGTTAATTGGACACACATTCCCAGACACACTTCAAAATCTTGTGGAAAGCCTTCCTAGAGGAATGGAGGTCATAGTATAGTATACTTACCCTCGAATGATAGTGGCTCCAGGCGTTCTTTATCAGAAACTCACAGAACATGTACAGAAAGTTGCAGAAGCCAGTAAAATGAAAACAATTCTTTTGTTAATGTTCCCTACTGCTAGCATGGTCAGCATTTTTTGTGACATTATACTTACCAAGGGATCTAGTCTTATTTCACAGCCCTTTAACGATTCAAATAGAATTAAATATATAATATAGAAATTTACCAAATATAGAAAAAACCTATAGTCCTGTTATGCAATTATAATAAAAAATAAATGAAAATGTGCTTAGCATAACTACATTGAAAGTAAGCTTGTACTGAAACACAGTGCTGGAACATGGTCCTCCCAAGGCGAGTATGCCAAACTGGACCCTCTTCCTCTGAGCCGAGAAGGATGAATCTTGCACTATGTACAGTAGCTAGGATGGTGTAGTGGGCATAAATGACAATATTAGAATTGCCACCATTAAAAATCGAGTAGGATGAGGGAGGGGTGCTGTGATGTGGTTAAACAAAAGTGATAGAATTCTAACCCTGTTTGTCTATATCTGATAGACATGTGCACTGCCAAAAAATTTGTTTGTTTTCGTTTTAGTTTATTCGTTTTTTTTTGTCTGTTTTAGTTTGTTGGGTCATTCGTTATGATTACAATTCGTAAATTAATCAATTCTAAAATTCGTAAATTAAAAAACGTTGTAAATTCAAAAAAAATCGTAAATTCATAAATTAAAAAAAATTGGGAAATTGAAAAAAATTGGGAAATGTGAAAATCCAAAACCCCCAAAATTTGAAATTCAGAAATAATAACTAACTAATAATAACTTAAAGCGGAGCTCTGCCATAGAAAAAAAAAATATTAAAAGCCAGCAGCAACAAATACTGCAGCTGCTGACTTTTAATAAATGGACACTTACCTGTCCTGGAGTCCAGCGACGTCTGCAGCAGAAGACAAGCAATCGTTCGTCTCTCGGCTGCCCCCACCGCCATCATCGGTGAGGGAATCAGGAAGTGAAGCGTTGCGGCTTCACTGCCCGGTTCCCTACTGCGCATGTGCGAGTCGCGCAGCGCCATCCTCACAGGTCCTCGCTGTGTTCTGGGAGCCGTGTGTTTCCCAGAAGACGGGGGGGGGGGGGGAAGTGGCGTAATGTAATGCCCGCAGTTATCCGCAGCGTCTATGCCCGGAAGTGGGTGCAAATACCTGTCTTAGACACCCCCCTCCCTCCTGAAAGGTGCCAATTGTGGCACCGGAGGGGGGGGGGAGGAATCAGAAGAGCGGAAGTTCCACTTTAGGGTGGAGCTCCGCTTTAACTATTACTACTGTAACTATTAAATTATAGGTATTGGAATTTCCTTTCAAATTTGGCTGTTGGTGAACATAATGAATACGGATTTATCCAAAGTTACAAATAACAAAATGCCGCATCTAAACAAATGGTATGGAACAAATTAATAATAATAATAAATAACAATAATAATAACTTTTTATTATTATTATTTATTATTTGTTTCCATTCCATTTGTTTAGATTCGTTATTTCAGATAATTCGTAACTTTGGATAGATTTGTATTTGTTACGTTCACTAACAGTCACATTTGAAAGGAAATTCCAATACCTACAGTGGGGCAAAAAAGTATTTAGTCAGCCACCATTTGTGCAAGTTCTCCCACTTAAAAAGATGAGAGAGGCCTGTAATTGTCATCATAGGTATACCTCAACTATGAGAGTCAAAATGTGGAAACAAATCCAGACAATCACATTGTGTGATTTGGAAAGAATTTATTTGCAAATTATGGTGGAAAATAAGTATTTGGTCACCTACAAACAAGCAAGATTTTTGGCTCTCACAGACCTGTAGCTTTTTCTTTAAGAGGCTCCTCTGTCCTCCACTCATTTCCTGTATTAATGGCACCTGTTTGAACTTGTCATCAGTATAAAAGACACCTATCCACAACCTCAAACAGTCACACTCCAAACTCCACTATGGTGAAGACCAAAGAGCTGTCGAAGGACACCAGAAACAAAATTGTAGACCTGCACCAGGCTGGGAAGACTGAATCTGCAATAGGCAAGCAGCTTGGTGTGAAGAAATCAACTGTGGGAGAAATAATTAGAAAATGGAAGACATACAAGACCACTGATAATCTCCCTCGATCTGGGGCTCCATGCAAGATATCACCCCGTAAGGGTCAAAATTATCAGAAGAACAGTGAGCAAAAATCCCAGAACCACACAGGGGGACCTAGTGAATGACCTGCAGAGAGCTGGGACCAACGTAACAAAGACTACCATCAGAAACACACTACACCGCCAGGGACTCAGATCCTGCAGTGCCAGATGTGTCCCCCTGCTTAAGCCAGTACATGTCCGGGCCCGTCTGAGGTTTGCTAGAGGGCATTTGGATGATCCAGAAGAGGATTGGGAGAATGGTATATGGTCAGATGAAACCAAAAAAGAACTGTTTGGTAGAAACACAACTTGTCGTGTTTGGAGGAGAGAATGCTGAGTTGCAACCAAAGAACACCATACCTACTGTGAAGCATGGGGGTGGCAACATCATGCTTTGGGGCTGTTTCTCTGCAAAGGGAACAGGACGACTGATCCGTGTACATTAAATAATTATTGGGGCCATGTATCGTGAGATTTTGAGTGCAAACCTCCCATCAGCAAGGGCATTGAAGATGAAACGTGGCTGGGTCTTTCAGCATGACAATGAGCCCAAACACACAGCCCGGGCAACAAAGGAGTGGCTTCGTAAGAAGAATTTCAAGGTCCTGGAGTGGCCTAGCCAGTCTCCAGATTTCAACCCTATAGAAAACCTTTGGAGGGAGTTGAAAGTCCGTGTTGCCCAGTGAAAGCCCCAAAACATCACTGCTCTAGAGGAGATCTGCATGGAGGAATGGGACAACATACCAGCAACAGTGTGTGACAACCTTGTGAAGACTTACAGAAAACATTGGACCTCTGTCATTGCCAACAAAGGATATATAAGAAAGTATTGAGATGAACTTTTGATATTGACAAAATACTTATTTTCCAC
Source organism: Rana muscosa (assembly GCA_029206835.1). NCBI lineage: Eukaryota > Metazoa > Chordata > Amphibia > Anura > Ranidae > Rana > Rana muscosa. Next base: position 975,161,897 of record CM055116.1, on the reverse strand, counting down.
CATAATTTGCAAATAAATTCTTTCCAAATCACACAATGTGATTGTCTGGATTTGTTTCCACATTTTGTCTCTCATAGTTGAGGTTTACCTATGATGACAATTACAGGCCAACCTCTCATCTTTTTAAGCGGGAGAACTTGCACAATTGGTGGCTGACTAAATACTTGTTTGACCCACTGTATAATTTAATAGTTAGTAATAGTTAAGTTATTATTAGTTAGTTATTTTAGATTTTCGAATTTACAAATAATTTTTTTTTTTCGAATTTACAAATTTTCAAATATTCTGAAAAGTTCATTAAACGGGTTTTCATTAATTTGGCAGAATTTGTCAAAATTTCTTTAAAAAATTATTTTGAAACGAATTGCACATGTCTAATATCTGAAAACGATGTTTTGGCTTTACATACACTTTAGTTTTAAAATATGAAGTGTGTGTAAACTCGAAAAAGTGTTTTTATTTGCTCCCTAGGGTGACAATACTGCTCCTCCGTAGATACAGTATGGGGAGTGAACATTGTCACCCTAGGACTTCTAAACTGGCAGGATCACCAGGTGAAAATACAAGAGAAAAACAAAAAAAAGAAACTTAATGCAGCCACCACATCTAAGAACGGGTAAGCTGCAATATATTACATTTTTATTTTTGGGTTTATAAACACTTAGTTCCCTTAAACCCAACTATAACCCCTAAGAACTTGTGTCGATGGGTAAATACTGCTTGATTTCAGGTTCATACAGCTTGACTGAGATCAGTTTGAGACACAATTCCCTGCAAGCAGTTTCTCCTCTGCTGTTTACTTTAAGTTTCTACATATCCCATGGTACCTTGCTGCCTGTAAGCAGTGATTCCTGTACTGACTCCGCCTCCTGAACCTTCTCCTCTCAGCACCTCTGAAGATCAGAAGGCAGGCTCTGTGAAATGTGTGACACAGCAGTGCCTACTCACAGGGCATAGTGGACATGTGTCACAGAATTCAAGGAAGTAAATCTGTGGGATTCTTACCAGAGTAAAGCCAGGTAAACATGTACCAAAAGTCAAAATACACAGAGAGATCCCACATCAACATTTCTTATGTTTATTCGGTGATCTGTGCTTGTATACCCAGCTTAACTTCAATACCGGGCACTACTCCTTTTTAGCTTTCAGCGCTGTTGCGCTTTGAATGACAATTGCATGGTCATGTAACACTGTACCCATATGACATTTTTATATTCAGTTTTTCACACAAATAGAGCTTTTTTTTGGTGGTATTTAACCACTTCAGCAACGGAAGATTTGGCTGCTCAATGAACTGCCCATTTTTTGCGATTCAGCACTGTGTCGCTTTAACTGACAATTGCGCGGTCGTGCGACGCTGTAACCAAACAAAATTTACGTCCTTTTTTTTTCTCAAAAATAGAGCTTTCTTTTGGTGGTATTTGACACCTCTGCAGTTTTTATTTTTTGCGCGATAAACAAAAGAAGAGCGTAAATTTTGAGTAAAACACAGTGGTGGTTATTTACAAAAGGCAAATCCACTTTGCACTACAAGTACAAAGTGCACTTGAAATTGCACTGAAAGTGTACTTGGAAGTGCAGTTGCTGTAGATCCGAGGGGGACATGCAAGGAAAAAAAAACAGCATTTTAGCTTGCACATGATTGGATAATAAAATCAGCAGAGCTTCCCCTCATTTCAGATCTTCCCCTCAGATTTACAGCGACTGCACTTCCAAGTACACTTTCAGTGCAATTTCAAGTGCACTTGTAGTTTGCACTTGTAGTGCAAAGTGGATTTACCTTTAGTGAATAACCCCCAATATCTTCTACTTTTTGCTATAATAAATATCCGAATGAAAAAAATAAAATAAAATTTTTCCTCAGTTTAGGCCAATATGTATTCTTCTACATATTTTTGGTAAAAAACAAATCGCAATAAGCGTATATTGATTGATTTGTGCAAAAGTTATAGCGTCTACAAAATAGGGAATTCATGGCATTTTTTTTTTTATTTTTTTTTTTTTAACTAGTGTAGCACACAGATCCTTTTACCCTGCTTACCTCCACAAGCAGAATGGGACACACCATGCCACAAGCCCAATATCCTCCTGATAAAAGAGGATGAGCAGTGTTATCTGTTTTGGGTCCTGCAGTGAGTTACCTCCTTCTGTTGGTTCTCTCCCCTAGGGTGTAGGGTAAAGTCTATTCTCTCCTTGTATTCAATAAGGCCATTGTCCAGACAGTATTAAACCCAATAAAGAAAGGTTTATTTTACTTGCGTAGAAACTTGATAGGAAAGTAGGAGATAGAGAATTTAACAGGGAGGCAGGTTCAGGCACACGGCACTTAACTGTCAGTTATCTCCACTCAGTCCTGAGTAGGCTTTTGCTCACCTGGATAGTCCCCTCTCACGGTCCTAACAGCTGGTGTGGAGCACAAAACATTCACTTAATATTTCCTGGGGATACGATCAGGAGATCCTCTACCACAGAATCTTTAAGTCCCGAACTTCCCGACCTAGTAATAGTTAGTCCTTAGGTGCCAATGGGCACATTACCAGGCTTTTGGCGGATAGGAATCCTTCCCTCTGACAGGTAACCAGGACTCTCCGAGACAGTGACTTCTCTCACTGATCCCCGCGGACAGGTCCTCCCCTGGCTTCCTCTAGTTCAGAGTGGGTCACCCCTAACTTGGGTACCCTGGGACTCCTCCTTGGGTGTAGGCCTCAGCTAAAGGTGCTGGGCCTACCTGCAGCGATGCAGCCTCAGGCTAAAGATGCCTGGGGCTGGTACACACACACGCACCCCTGGCCTGGAGGGCCGGGAGGCGCAAACTTCTCCCCTAATAATGGCGTCTGCCCCTTAAGTACCCTCTCCCAGCATGCACAGTGGGTAGACCACGCCCACTGCATGCCTGCCGAGAGAGGACACCGAATAGTGCTGCAATGCTACCTGTGGTTCAACCTGAGTCCTGGGTGACAGTGCCCCCCACAGATCAAAGGGAACTGTATTGCCAGGCAACACCACAACAAAGCAGAAACCAATTTAAAGAATTCAAACAGCCTGAGCCTAAATATTTGTTCAGGCTACCACTTAAATTTAGGCATAGCGACCCCAATTATGGGGGGTCTGCTACACAAGTAATGGCAGTGATCAGCGATTTTTATTGGGACTGCGATATTGCAGCGGACAAATCTGAGACTTTTGACACGTTTTTGGGACCAGTGACAATTATATAGTGATCAGTCCAATAAAAATGCACTGATTACTGTATAAATGTCACTTGCAGGGAAGGGGTTAACACTAGGGGGCGATCAAGGGCTTAACTGTGTTCCCTAGTGTGTGTTCTAACTGTGGGGGGGATGGGACTGACTAGGAGAGATGACTGATCGGTGTTCATACTTTGTCTGAACACACGATCAGTCTCCTCTCCCCTAAGAGAACCAGGATCTGTGTGTTTACACACACAGATCCCGGTTCTCGCTCTGTCATGAGCGATCGAGAGTGCCTGTCGGTCATCGCGCCTGCCAGGCACTCGCATCGGCTCTGGTGGCCAAAAGGTGCAGCAACGTAAGGTAACATCGTTTCGCCCAGGGGAGCCAACCTGGTCCGGAAGAGGTTAATCATCGCTGGGTTTTTCATTTTTTGATAAATAAACTGAAAAAAAGACCAAAATAAATAAATAAATAATCTTTCTTCAAAATATAGGCCAAAATGTATACTGTAACTCCTGCCCTGTCAAGATGAAAGTGAAGATAGAGGGCTAGATACACTGCAGCAAGCACCTGATTAACTGATCCTAAGCAGAAAAAATATATAAATGTATACGCGATGGTGTTGCGCTGTGGGTGGTATACAAATGTGTATCAACTCAATATACAGAATATATAAAATACCATATGATGAAAAAAAGATGACGCACAACGGTCTAGAACCAAATATATGAAATCTAGATAACAAAATGTGCCATCGAGCAAATCAGTGAACAAATAAATAAACAGTGTGATAAAGTCCGACATGCACCACTGAGTGTGCAATAACGCTGAATAAGGCCAATGTAATCCGGTGGTGAGAGTGATAAACAAGAAACAAATTCCACTGTAACAGTCTGTAATAATATTCCACACAGATGGTGAATCCCTCCACCGTGAACAATCAATCGATCGGTGCCCAGCTAATCTTCTAATGGTGGCACCTCTGTGTGCACAAGCCTCTCACCTTACTGCAGTAAGGTATATGGCATAGAAGAAATTATAGGTGATCTTCAAACGTCCTTTTGACCAGCTCCAATGAACTTAAGCGATCGTGGTTTATTATATATAATAGCTGGCATCAATCCACAAGCGCCGAGCTCGTATACTTCTGCCCAAATTTTGTAGTTAGATTTTCAGGTCCCTCTGTTGATATCCTATGCAGGGGGAGTTTTAGGCACAAAGAAAGGAAATGCCCATAGTGTAATCCTGTATAACAAGGTTTATTAAACACAAACAGAGTAAAAGCAAACACTCACGTTTAAAAGCAGTAAAATAGCAGCAATCCACGAGCACCGAGCTCGTATGTACAGTCAGTTACTGGTAAACCTATTGCTCCAATCCTGACGCGTATCGTCACATCACGTGACTTCATCAGAGGTATTTTATATATTCTGTATATTGAGTTGATACACATTTGTATACCACACACAGCGCAACACTATCATGTATACAAAATGTATACTGCTCCTTTTTTTTGGTGAAAATAACCCAATTCAGTGTTTATTTATTATTGCCACACATTATGGTATATACAGTATATCTCCTGTAATTTAGAACAATGTTTGGCCTATATCAGGATGTCTATGGGTGGAATATCTGCCGTTCCATCAGTTGACATTGCCTATATTGTTCTCATTACAGTGACATTTTTATGTCATATGATACACATTGCCATCTTTTTAGATGGCATTTGTGTATTTAGTCTTTATTATGACATTATTAATCTTAGGTACACCTACGGGCTTGTCTCTAGGTACTGATTACATCATATTTAATAGCATTTTTTATGATCTCGTTATATGCCGTAACATCTATGCTAGTCCTACCATCAGTATGATTAAAAAGGTGTAGTATAGGCTATGGTTCCCTCTTCAAAGATGGTGGATCAAGAGCGGTGGAGTAAGGGCTATTTTCCCACTCTAAAGATGGCGGATTAAGACAGTGTTTCCCGGAGCTCAGAGCTGGGCGTGCCTTTGTGATTTTAGATTAGATATATAGCGGTGAGTCAGCACGCCGCTCGTGCCCCTGGAAGACGTCATCTCTGACGAAACGGCGTAGGGAGGAGCGGCGTGCTGACGTCACCGACTATACAACGCTATCCCGGAAGGAACGAGCGGATAGTAAGAGCCGGCCGGCTTGTTATATTTTACTGCTTATATCTTACAGCGGAATTGTAAGTGTAAACTTTTTATTCTTTGAAATAAATTTTATTGCGTACTTCACCATTGTGGCCCTCATATATCTTTTTTGGGGATCATACTCCCGGGAGTACACTGAGGAGTCAAATTGAGGAGGAGGAAGTTATCTTGTATACTGACCCATAGTGGAAAGACCCTTGGCGGGGGAATAGAGCCACAAGCGTTTGTGATCTCTTTCACTGAGATCCATAGGAGCTGGTAAGCAGATCTGTTATCTGAGGTGGAGGATCTTTTGCTTTTACCATCATTGCACTTTCTTCTGTGGTGTCTAAGAGTGTGGAGTCACGAATATTTACCTGCTCAAGAGATTATTTATCTATTACCATTGCGGAACTTTTTTGATCACTCCTGCCCTTCAGTATTTCAACAAGGACATTTAAGGAATACCTCAGATTGTTATTGGAGACCTTTGGTCAATCTTTTCACATAATTTTTATTGGTTTATTTTTATTTATATTAAGATAATTTCTCACATATCACACGTGTTGTTATTTTTGCAGCGCAACTGTTTTTCTTTATATTATTTGTTATTGTGTGTATCCACATTTCAGTTGCAGCAGCAGTTATTTAATTTGATCCAATTTTTGCGACATGCGCAGTAGTTTTTCTTTCACTATTACATATCTGAAAAGGCCCTGAAATGTCAGGACAGTACAAATATCCCCCAAATGGCCTCTTTTTGGAACGTAGACAGTGCAAGGTATTTAGTAAGAGACATGGCAAGTTTTTTTGAAGTTGTGATGTAGGATGCGGTGTGGAAAAGTTTACATGCAGCATATTTTTTCCAATGCGCCGGATAGTACCACATGTCACCACACTGCAGCACAATGAACTATGTTGCTCTGCGGAGACATAAACGATGTGACATTTCAAATGAAGTTTGAAAAGAAAAAAAGCAAACACTGTGATGGTCTGAAACACGTGGATTAGTGTGAGGGAGCCCTTAGGATGATGTCAGAACTTTGTGAATTGAGCCTTATTTGAGAGTCAGCTTTTGAGATCTTGAAATATTCAGATATCAAAAGAATCCTGTAGATTTATGTCAAATCTAACTGTAATAAGTCTAGTTACCCACTAATGATCAAGTTAGTTGTTTGTCTGCATATTCTGATGTTTGTTTTTTATCTATTATGTGACCCAAGTTTGGAAATTATGCCAAGTGTTCTCATTGCCTGTGTATCTAAAGGTGGCCATACATGGATCAAAATTCGACTGGTTCAGCAAGGACTGGAAACATTTTGATCTATGTATGGGCAGACTGGTTTTACAGAAATTGATCTACCGATCAACCAATGTACAATCAGCCTGTTGGGTTTTCCCTGAACATTCAGTGCTGCCGGGCTATAGCCGGCAACGCTGATCAATGTGTTCTTTTGACAGAGAAGTCATCAGAACACAATAGCTCAGCAGGAGTAATACCCCACTTCTCCTCAAATGTGTAAATGGCCATGACTAAGCTCCAGGGGGTGGAGTGAAATGCGTTGGGACATGGCCTGGTCAGAGTCCACTCCATTCAATGCAGCAGGACACCATAGATGTGCGAATTCCAGGGGTCACTCTTCCTTTTGTGAACCTCAAATGTGTAAATGGGGGAATTGGATGCTTTTTTTTTTCCATTGAACCTGCTGGTTGAACCAAAAAAATAAAAAAAATGATTGATGTATGGTCAGCTTAACTGACCTGAAAAAGGACTGACCTCAAGAAAGGAATTCATGAAAAAACTAGCAGTTCACAGTATGAGTAGACAACACTGAAGTTTGCAAACAACCGATGCTGGCACATGTCTCACTAAAAGAGACAGTAAACAGATAGGAAAGAAGTGGCAGCCGGATATTTTATGAGTACATATACATATAAATATACACCCACACTACATGCACACTGTGCAGATCTGCTTTAGTCATGTTCCTTCCAGCTTCAGATGCAAGATGTATGCTGGAGTCTGTCATTAGGAAAATATTGTCTAAGACAGAATTGGCTTGGTTTGCATAGCCTATAGCAACCAAATTCTGTCACTTGTCTTTACTCACTCTGTGCCTTTCCCTCTCCAAGGGAAGGGTGAAAATCTAATTTAAAGTGGCAGCACAGACTGCTTGAGACAGTTCTTCTATAGGCAATAGCTCACTATAAATGAGACCTGATAGTAGCTTGTCCATTTTACATCCTAGGCTACTTCCCTGAAGGCACTAAACGTACAGTGTTGGGACTATGGGGTCAATTCACAAAAATGTAACGACCAATAAAATGCTGTAAAATAGCGCTTGCGGTAAATCAGTTTTGAAAGTGCAATTCACTAAGAATTTTGTGCTAAATAATGAATGCCGCCTCCTTAACAACGAATGACTCATTAGCTGTCAGCGAGTTTCCTCGGGGGGGGGGGGGGTAAACGTTAGTGAATTTACCCCTATGCTACTATTACTTCATCAGTGGGTAACCTACTGGGGAGCCATTGAAGCAAAAGGCTAGCACAGCTTAAGCAGTTTAAAGCGGAGCTACACTGCATCTGAGCACCGCAAACTAAACACTCTTTAAAGAGGAAGTAATCCCTGATGGGTTTTACTTCCTCTTTGTTCCCCTGCAAAGTAAAAGCATAATGGGCTACTATGCATCGCATACTAGCTCATTATGTGGCACTTACCTGCAAACGATGCCCGCGCTGTTCCCGCTGGTGGCCGCATCATACTTCGCCCCTTTTTCCTTCCGGGACCGCGGACTCCGGCTCTGTTACTGGCCAGAGCCGCGTGGCGTCACTCCCGCGCATTCGGGACGGGAGCCGCCAGTCACGGCTCTTGCGAGTGAAGAAACGGCACGTAGGTCCGTTTCTTCACAGCGCATGCACCAATGACATCATTGATGCACTACAAGGTAAATATCTCCTAAACCACGCACGTTTAAGAGATATTTCCACTACCTGTAGGTAAGCCTTCTTCTAGGCTTACCTATAGGTAAAAGTGACAATCCGGGGGTTTACAACCACTTTAATTCATTTTCAATGTTCAAAGCAAACTACCCCATCCATCCATCCATCCATGTTTCCATGCTTTATGTTGCTGAGAAATCACTGTAAAAAAACCCTGGCATTTCTGGCAGTGCCCATCTTGAGTAAGGGCAGATGATTAATGTAGCATTTACTCCCTGGAATCAATCTGCTCTTAGCTCAGGCATGCATGCAGGATGGTGTGCTTAGATGAGAAAATCCTTCCTCCTTCCTCCTGTCCTGACAAATGCGCCAAAGTAGCTCATGTAGCTTTTTGCCACATTGAGCCTTGTGCGTTTTTTATCGTTCATTTTTCAGTATTTGTTTTTTCACGCAGTAAAATGCACATCTTTTGACATGTTTGGGAACCATTAGCAATGAATGGCCCCGCAAACATGACAAATGTTTTTACTGTTTTCTGATTTTGCATGTGTGTATTAAATGCGCAAGTGTAAATGGAGCCTTAGTGAAACACAGGTACAGACAACTGTGGTAAACACAGCTGTGGGAAAACTGTTCTCAGCCACCTAGGAACCAAGCTGCAACTTGTTTGACTTGCAGCAGTGACTGCTGGGATTTGTAATTCCTCCGTTCCTCTGTGACTTGAGGATCACAGATTGTCTAACCAAGATATAACAAGATTCGTATAATCCAAAAGATAATGTAGCACTTGGGAGGGTTGAAATAGTAAACAATTAGCAAATAAAGTTTATTGCTTAAAAAACAGAAAATTGTATCAAATACTTACCGTAATTTTCCTTTCCTGACGCCAAACTATGGCAGCATACTAGTGATAGGCTCCGCCTCTCTTCCACTCCCTCAAGACCAGTGAATAGCATAAATTAAAGGCCTAGTTAGGCCCCATCCCATTCTTTGTAATTAGCTACATACCGAAACGTACAAGGGTGGGTCCGTATGCTGCCATGGTTTGGCGTCAGGAAAGGAAAATTACGGTAAGTATTTGATACAATTTTCCGTTTTCCTGACACCACCATGGCAGCATACTAGTGATAAATAACTAGCTGACAGGGTGGGTTCTACTTGTCTAATCAATTTTTTTATTAGAATGGGACAGAAGACGGAACAGTTCTTCCTCCGCAGTCCACTAATGGCAAGACCCCCGGATCTACTCCGTACCGATTGAAAAGGTGGGGCGACCATGATACTTCCCTGCAAATGTATTCCATGGACACCTTTGAATGGGCAGCCCATGAGGCCAAAACTGCTCTGGAAGAGTATGTATCCACTGCTGAAGTCCAGGAGGTAGCCTCTTTTCCCTGAAGAATTCCAGATGAAAATATGAAAGACTTATTACATGATCTGAAAAGGTCAATTGTGGATAGGGACTTCAAGTTCTGTACACGTTCAATTTGTGTGACCCTCCTGAGTGATCCTCTGGGAAATTAGGCAATGCCAAGATGACTGTTAGATGGAGGGCTGTCGCTACTTTTGATACAAGATGATCTACTGGACACAAGTCTACTCCTTCTGGAAAGAAAATAATATCTTTTTCTGAAGCTCTCCGAGCTTGAATCTCAGACATCCTTCTGCTAGAAGATCTTGCGATAGATACTGCCTAGTAGGTAATGTCACAAACTGAACACTGTTCTGTTGGAGCAAATGGTCCAACTGATTTGAAATCCAGCAACACCGATAGATTCCACTGGGAAAGATTCTCTTTCGTAGTGGTCGAAACCTCCTGACTGTCTTCAAAATTTTTGCAAACGAAAGGATAAACGGCACATTTAAGCCTTGCTATTGCCAACCTAGTCAACACTTGCAGTCTCAAGGAATATAGGCTAAGGCTCATGTCTAATCTAGTCTACAAGAAGTCCAGAACAGCTATCACCGGAGGTGCAGTAGTATCAATATCTCGCCCTGCTGAGAAATAACGCAAACTTGTTCCACATTTTGGCATAGATGTTGTTAATAAAGTGCCTTCTCACACTTCACAAGGTAGAGATCATCCTGGAGCAGGCTAGGTTCTCAAGCTTCCCCTATCAGTCGTCCTGTTTGCAGCCACGGCCTGCGTATATGCAAAGGGGAATTAGCTTCTGTCTCATGAGATGAATGGCCACGAAAGCTCGAGGCCCTCGTTGTCAAAATGGAGGAATGGATATGACTACCATGTTCACTCTCGACAGCCTCAAGAGGAATCTCATTACAAGAAATGTTGTTGGAAAATATATAGGCTAGATTGCAGATCCATGGAGAAAATCAAGGCATTTGTCCCCTCTATGTTGGGGTGCGAAACTGATTTAGACATCCTCCTAAGTTTGAAATTGCTGTGAGAAGCAATGTAGTCCATCTGTAGTTGGCCCTACCTGTGGACCAGCTCATAGAAGACCTACAGTGTAGGGTCCACTCGTGCTCTGGAAAGTTTGCATGATGGTCAGTCTGTCTGTGTGTTCAAGTCCCCTAGGAGGTAAACTGCTTTCGGAATTTGCAGGTGATTTCCTGCCCCCGACAGTGTGGGGTTCACCTCTCTTAATAGCATATTGCCACAAGTTCCTCCTTGCTGATGAATATAGGTAACTGCTGCCGTGTTGTTCAACTGCAGGGAGACTGATCTTCCCTTGATTCTGTGTAGTAAGGCGAAAGGTGATAAAGAAGCTGCTTGGATTTCTAGGGTATTTAAGACTACCTCGCATGGCTGGGAATCTCCCATTGAACTGAACCGATGGTTTCTCGCAGTGTGCCTTCCAGGCTATCTTTGCCAAGATGAATAGTAATTGTGATCTAGTCTAATGGTTCTAACGCGGCGACTTCATCAGATTCTCAATCTTCAGCCACCACCATATACTCCTACTCATACTGAGTGACAGTTGATAACTGTGCCAGACTGTTTCCTCTTTTGTGCTAAAAATCCCAGCTTGAACTGTCGAAGTCAGAGCGCCCAAGGGATATTTGGTATGATGACATTGTACTCCAAAGATTGAGGCACCGAGAAATGGTCAAACAAGTGGAGATTACTGTCTTCAGCATTCCTTCTTTGACTGCCACCGTTTTCTCTGGTGGAAGCCAAACAGAGAAGTTGGCAGAGTACCTCTCGGCATACTAACTGATAAGTTAGAGAGAGTTAATAAACCAGCCATATCCCCACAGGGTGTTTATGAGAATCTCTTGGTGCGTCAGCAATTGTTTCAGACCTCTGGATAGAAGAATAATGTTGTCGAGATAGCGGCGCCCCTGGAGAACTTGATCTCTGAGTGGAGCTAACACTGCACCGAGAACCCAAAAGGCAGACTGTTAAACTGGAAATGCATCTAGCCGATCGCAAGCTTACCAATTATGAAAGAAATATTTTGTGAAGATCCAAAAATAGCATTTTGCCATCTGGCTGCGCTGGTTTATCGGACTCCATTTTGAAGATCTCTAATGCCCTGTACACACGATTGGTTTTACCGATGAAAACAGTCCGATGGACTTTTTTCATCGGACAAACCGATCATGTATGGGCCCCATCGGTCTTTTTTCCATCGTTGAGAAAAAATAGAGCATGTTTTAAATTTATTCCGATGGGAAAAAAAACGATAGCAAAATCTGATCGTCTGTGTGTAAATCCATCAGAGAAAAAACCCACGCATGCTCAGAATCAAGTCGACGCATGCTCAGAAGCATTGAACTTCATTTTTTTTGGCTCGTTGGGGTGTTTTACGTCACGGCGTTTGGGACGGTCGGATTTTTGACTGATGGTGTGTAGGCAAGACTGATGGAAGTCAGCTTCATCGGAATTCCGTGGAAAAATCCATCGGATTTGAATCCATAGGAAATCCGATCGTGTGTACACGGCTTTAACCTTTCTAGAGGACATTTTCTACTACTTTGGCTAATATTATGAATTCAGCACTTTGTACTTTATAAATTATGTCACGTTAAGGTTTATCTGTTTTTCGAATCATTGTATTTCATGTCATCACATGTTAATAATAAATTCTCAAGTGATAGGTAAATTTTAATAGCACCCCTTTACACATTTTTTCTCACCACTTATAGTATAGTTTATCTACACTATTGGGGAGCAGCTTTTTCATTTTTTCAGTATATTTCTTGTCATAGTGTACCAACCCATTTAAGCGCAAGGTTCCTTTAATACACAATTTAGACGTGCACGAGTGCCTTGGCCACCTGGGACTCTCCCTCCTGATTGGCTGAGACACAGCAGTGGCGCCATTGGCTCCTGCTTCTGTCAATCAAAGTCAGTTAGCCAAACAGGAGAGAGAGAGGGGCTGGCGTCGACTTGCGGCTCCGTGTCTGAATGGACACACAGAGCTGCGGCTCAGCTCGGGTGCCCCCCCAGCAATCTGCTTTCTGGGGGGGCACTCGACAGGAGGGAGGGGCCAAGAGAGCCGGTGAGGGTCCTGAGAAGAGGAGGATCTGGGCTGCTCTGTGCAAAACCAATTGCACAGGGCAAGTAATTATGAAAGGTTTGTTAATTTTAAAGAAAAAAACTTTAGTATTACTTTAAGCTTTGACAAAAAAACCTTTAAGCTGATTGGTTTCTATGCACCAGAATTGTCACTCTCCAGGTTTAGGAAATCAAACCACACAGAGAAACAACATTAATAGTGGAAGTTTCATATGAGTAGGGGGTGGGTGGGTGACTGGCATTCCATTTTAAAGACAAGTCGGTAAAACCATTAATTACTGGCAATTAGATATTTGAACTTGTTCTATTTTTTTTTATTAAACAGGAGTTCTTTGAACAAATGCAGACACACATTACAGTTCAATAGTACTAAGAAGTTATCAATAACTTTCTGGCTGTTCAAGTGAACTTTAATTTGGTTTATAGAAATTATGTTTATGGATAAAATACTGGACATGCCCGTAGGTAGTGTTATTTCTGTAAAGATATTTGATATGTTATGGGCAATTAGGAGAAAAATTGAGCATAAACATTTGTAATTATTTGGAAACAGAAGATACAACAGTAACTGTTAAATCGAAGCACATTAAAATGTTTGGTTTAAAACCTTGTTTTGTTTTGTTTTTTGGGGGGGGGGGGGGGGGATGTATGAAAATGTTGTTTGTTTTAGATAATGGGCCATGAGAAGTTTATGGTCTGTAAAATGTTCAGTCCTAATGATTATGAAACTAAAACATTACAGACATAAAGCATCTGTGCTAAAGCAGTAAAAGTTGGGTGATCATACTGTTAAAGCACCACTAGGTGGCACTACTTAAAAGCAATAAATGGCTTAGCAACTTTATTATGGCAAATGTTGAAATAAATAATGACCCAACTCATTGATAAAATGCAATTCTTTTGGGGTAGGCATTATGCCGCAGTTTATGTTTTCCAGGCAAGTAAAGCCTTTGTGGCAGAAATGTAAATATATTATTATACTTGTTCACTTGGGCTTGTAAACTGATTTATGGAAGCAGCAACACAGATTTTAGGGTAACAAAATTTTAGTGCAACTATATAGAAAACCCAGACCTCAGAACTTTAGGGTATTCTACCTTCTTCATGTTGACCAGAGCCTTGTAATATCATATGGAAGATTGATGGCAGTGGATGTAAAAGGTCTTGAAGTATATCTAAACCTAAAAGCTTAAGGCAGATATGTTGTTGCACATGTCCCTGTAATGTCTAAAGCCTGGTACACACGATCGGATTTTCCGTGGACAAAGCGTAGGACTTTTGTCCGAAGGGCGTTGGCCATGAACTTGTCTTGCATACAATTGTCGGCCAACAAACACAAAACTACGTGTTTTTTCAGCTCTTTAGCGCCACCCTTTGGGCAACTTCTGCTAATGTTGTGTTATGGTTAGCATTGCTTCTGAGCATACGTGTTTGTACTTTGGAGTTTTGCCCGAAAGACTTCTGTACCCACGATCGGATAATCCGACAACACACATTTGTTGTCGGAAAATTTTAAAGCGTGCTATCCAACATTTGTTGGTGGAAAATCCGACAACAATCGTCCAATGGAGCATACAAATGGTCGGATTTTCCGACAACAGCCTGTCATCACACAATTCCTGTCTGAAAATCTGATTATGTGTACAGGCTTCTTTCACACAGGAGGCTGGGGGGCTGTAAAAACAGGCAGCTGAGCCATGGGTTTTACCGCTCCCTGGCCACCAACCTAAGGGCTAAACAGCCGGAGGAGGCTGTACATATGCCTGCGATGCTTTGTGTTGCAGCAAATTTAAAGCAACATGCCAAGTTGACAGGCCGCACCACATGTCAAACTCGCCCAACAAAGTCAATTGGGCCACGCTGCAACCACGAGTCAATCGCTTGGCTCGCTGTTGTTTGCATTATAAACTGCCATTCACCAAAATGAAAAACAGACTAAGAGAACAGCCATTTAGGAGGTGGCAGGATCGCCTTCTGAACATCTGACAGTGACTTCTTAGCTGTGCACTGAAAAGCGAACCACCGCAAAATGCTTTTCAGAGCTTTGGCTAATGTGACCCAAGCCCTTAAAGTTTAATCTCTTTTTTAATACTTTCTGCTTTTAATTAAATCATTCCTGGTGATCTTTCCAGTAGGATGTATTTATAGACATTTCCTTTTCTAGGGTGACAATACTTATTCATTTTAGCGGTCCCCTTTTCCTGTGTGCTTCCAGACTGTACTAAAAGCTTCTGTGTATTGGCATATTCTGCTGTAGTCATCACAATGAAACTGTAAGCACACCTTCCAATGTACACACCCTTGCCATACACCCAATTAGGTAGACCACAAAGAATTGATGCACAAAAAAAATATTGTTTAAACCCACAAATGCTTTTTTCCCCACACTATTATTTAAATACAGGGCTTCCTCTGATTGGCTGAGGTGGAGAGGTAGATGTATGCGGTCATAATCTCTGCCTCAGCCAACTAGAGGAAGCTTTGTATTCATTCATAAACTACAAGACTTCCTATGAAAGGCGGAGCAGTGCCCAGCCTAACTTAATTTTGTTTTGGTAGCATGATGGGAAGTCCCCATTCCAGCACTGTATACCCCATGGAGCAGGCCTAGTTCCTTCAGTTCCAGTGACCATGTGGCAGCACCCAGGGGCAGGAAACAACATCAACCTTTCATGGTGTGACCACAGTTATGTAGTTTCTTCACATCTTATCCTGTTCTGCCAACACACACAGTCTGCAAACTGTGTTCACACAGTTCAACAGGTACTCTTAACTGTAACTTGGATGTGCAGCAATAACATGACAGCTACATAGTTACATAGTTACATAGTAGGTGAGGTTGAAAAAAGACACAAGTCCATCAAGTCCAAACTATGTGTGTGATTATATGTCAGTATTACATTGTATATTCCTGTATCTTGCGGTCGTTCAGTTGCTTATCTAATAGTTTCTTGAAACCATCGATGTGCCCCACTGAGACCACCGCCTGTGGAAGGGAATTCCACATCCTTGCCACTCTTACGGTAAAGAACCCTCTACGTAGTTTAAGGTTAAACCTCTTTTCTTCTAATTTTATTGAGTGGCCACGTGTCTTGTTAAACTACCTTCAGCAAAAAAGTTTTATCCCTATTGTGGGGTCTCCAGTACGGTATTTGTAAATTTAAATCATATCCCCTCTCAAGCGTCTCTTCTCCAGAGAGAATAAGTTCAGTGCTCGCAGTCTTTCCTCATAACTAATATCCTCCAGACCCTTTATTAGCGTTGTTGCCCTTCTCTGTACTCGCTCCATTTCCAGTACATTCTTCCTGAGGACTGGTGCCCAGAACTGGACAGCATACGCCAGGTGAGGCAGGACCAGAGTCTTGTAGAGTGGGAGATTTATTGCTTTATCTCTGGAGTTAATCCCCTTTTTAATGCATGCCAATATTCTGTTTCCTTTGTTAGCAGCAGCTTGGCATTGCATGCCATTGCTGAGCCTATCATCTACTAAGATCCCCAGGACCTTTTCCATCCTAGATTCCCCCAGAGGTTCTCCCCCCAGTGTATACATTGCATTCATATTTTTGCCACCCAAATGCATTATTTTACACTTTTCTACATTGAACCACATTTGCCATGTAGTTGCCCACCCCATTAATTTGTTCAGATCTTTTTGCAAGGTTTCCACATCCTGCGGAGAAGTTATTGCCCTGCTTAGCTTAGTATCGTCTACAAATACATAGATTTCACTGCTTACCCCATCCTCCAGGTCGTTTATGAACAAATTAAACAGGATTGGTTCCAGCACAGAACCCTGGGGGATCCCACTACCCACCCCTGACCATTCTGAGTACTCCCCATTTATTACCACCCTCTGTACTCGCTATTGTAGCCAGTTTTCAATCCATGTACTCACCCTATGATCCATGCCAGTGGACATTATTTTGTACAGTAATCGTTTATGGGGAACTGCGTCAAATGCTCTCACAATCAGGGCTGGGTGGCGTTAGAAGTGGCTGGCTCAGGCTGTCAGCCACGCACTGAAAGACTGAGCCAGCTGGCGATTAGGCATCTCGTGGATCCCAACAATATGTGTAGTGCAACCCCCTCAGGAGCTGCTGATTTTTTGGGGTTCTCTGTTCATCACTGAGCCCTGGGCAGAGCGCCACCCCTGCCTACACCACAAAAGTACCATGGCCAGGTAGTTCCCTGGCTGTTACACAAAGGAAAAATACACACACACTGGTAAAATAAATGATTAGCTTGTATTAAGATCAAACAATAGTAGAGAAGGCAAAAGAAACAGTTAACCAAAGTTATAAATAAGAGGGGTAGTACAACAATGCAAGACACTAAAGTACTTTTTAAAACACACCCACCCGTTCTGCAGGACTGAAGATGTAAACGATAGATTTTCCCCAAGTGAGCAAAAAAAAAAAAAGGAGTAACAAAACACAACACTAACTTACTTGTAGACCCTTAGTCAGAAGAGACTAAGTTTAAGCTTCAGGACATTTGTCAGAACTACCACCCACAACTAAACTATACTATACGTATTGGGTTCTTCTGCCGGCTTTGATGGGGCCCTTAAGTTGGTGCACAGGGAAGGGTGCAGTCCCTTTTAAGATGTGAAGGAAACAGATTACTCCCATTTTGCGGTAAAGTAATTTGCCGAGTTGTCTTTATTATATGAAATTGGTAAGAAAAGGTCACTTTAAAATAATGATACGTAAGCAAGAATCACTTTGGTAGTTAAATTGCTGATAATGGTCACTTTAAGAAAGGGAGGGGGGGATTGTAAAATGAATATCACTGTAAATGGAGAAGTTGAACTTGAGTGGCTAATTCCTTCCTTATGTGGCTTGAACTTTTGTTAAAGTAAATACAGAGTTCTGCCTAGCAGGGGATAGCGGGGTTGACTTAGTAAGGTAACCTGATTGTAGAATGGGTAAGAATGTTAGACTGCAGTAATGGATGAGCTCTGGCATGTGTGCTGATTGCATAAAAATGGCAGACTCTAGCAATAGATGGGCTATGGAATCTGTGTCGATTGCAGAGGCCGGTACTGTACAGTGCCCTTAAAGTGATTATAAAGGCTTGTTTAAAAAAAAAAAAAATAACAAACATGTTATACTTACCTGATCTATGCAGTTGGTTTTGCACAGGGCAGCCTGAAACCTCCTTTGCTCGGGTGCCTCTGTACTGCTCCTGACCCCTTCCTCCTGTTGAGTGCCCCAACAGCAATCAGCTTGCTGTGGGGGCACCAAGCCAAGCTGCAGCTCTGTGTGTCCATGCAGACATGGAGCTGCTATTCGGCCCTGCCCCCTCTCGCACCTGATTGACTAACTGACTTTCACAGCCGCGTGAGCCAATGGCGCCACTGCTGTGTCTCAGCCAATCAGGAGGGAGAGTCCCAGACAGCCAAGGGATTTGTGGACATTGCTGGATAGAGATGGGGCTCAGGAAAGTATTGGGGGGGGGGGGGGGGTAGGGAGGCTGCCACATACAGAAGGCTTTTTATCTTAGTAATGCATTAAGATAAAAACACCTTCTGCTTTACAACTCCTTTAAACTTGAAATAACTTGAACGGCAAACACACTTATAACAAGGGTAGTGTTAAATGGGTTAGGAACCCTCTCATCCGGTTCTTATGCCAAGAAAAACGTAGAGATGAACATCCGGCTGGGGGCCCCCTTTATGGCTGCGATGATGATGATGTCCTCCTGATCCAACAGCAAGCAGGTCTCCATCAGTCTACCTCCTCATGTCACCCGATTTTCTGATGGCAGTCATGGCTTTCTGGCCCAACCTGGTCTTGGCCCACAAGGCTCCACATAGTTTTCCCACACACGTTCTTCCAGCAGCAAAGTCTCTCTCTCTCTCGTTGTCCTCCGTGTTCCCAGGCTTCGGCTTTTATATGCTCCAGTGCCCTGGTGCTTGATCATGGACTGTGTAGTTTAGATGAAGCTTAACGGTGAGGAAAAGTTCCCAACAATCTCTGGAATCCTGTATTAAAGTGGTTGTAAAGGCAGAAGGTTTTTTAAAATAAAAAAAACCTGTGTCTAGCAGCCCCCCTCAGCCCCCCTAATACTTACCTGAGCCCCATCTTGATCCAATGATGTTGCACGAGAGACTCTGCTGTGCAGGACTCTCTCTCCTCATTGGGTGAGACAGCAGCGAAGCGCCATTGGCTCCTGCTGCTGTCAATCAAAGTCAGAAAGGCAATAAGGAGAGAGAGGGGATAGGGCCGGGCCATGGGTCCTTGTCTAAATGGACACAGGGAGCTGTGGCTCGGCTCGGGTGCCCCCATAGCAAGCTGCTTGCTGTGGGGCACTCAAAAGAAAGGATGGGCCAGGAGCACCGAAGAGGGACCCAAGAAGAGGAGGATCTGGGCTGCTCTATGCAAAACCACTGTACAGAGCAGATAAGTATGACATGTTTTTTTTTTTTGGTTAAAAATAACAGACTTTAGTATCACTTTAAAGAGAAAGTAAACCCTAATGGGTTTACTTCCTCTTTATTTCCCTGCAAAGGTAAAGCATAATGGGCTACTAGGCATCGCATAGTAGCCCATTATGTGACACTTACCTGCAGTAGAAGCCCGCAATGTCGCCGTCTTCCTCCATGGCAGCTAGCGTCCATCTTCACCCCTCTTCTTCCGGGGGCGCGAACTCCGGCTCTGTGACTGGCCGGAGTCGCGTGACGTCACTCCCGCGCATGCGCGCGGGTGCCGCCACTCACGGCTTCATTCACGGCTTTCTGACTAACGGTCAGTGCGCCTGCGCGCCGTAGACATCGGTGCCTTTCTTTTGCAAATATCTCCTAAACCGTGTAGGTTTAGGAGATATTTGTTGCACCTAAAGGTAAGCCTTCATCTAGGCTTACCTGTAGGTTAAAGTGGAATGTAATGGTTTACAACCACTTTAAGGCTGTGATGAACAGTAGTGCTAAACACTGCCATCTTGTGGGTTAATATAATTCTGCATTCACAGTGTTACATATGGTTATGATAATTCCAGTGCCTGGAGTGGTCCCGTGACGTCAACCGACAGCTGGCTTTAGCCCACTGTCAGATGATTCTGGGTCACAGGAGAGCAGAAGTGCATGCACTCCTGTGACCCACAAGAAAAGTATGGCCAGAAAAGCTTTGGCCATACTTCTCTCTTAACCTCTCAGCTGCTATTTTTTTGCTTTTTTTTTTTTTTTTTTGCTTTTTGCAAAACGCACAGCAACTGGATTGCATGGTACTGCTGATCATACATTCTGGTGCAGGCAAACACTGCATTTGCTGCCTGCATTTAGGTAGTCATTAACCCCTTGGCACTGGCCACACACAAATAATATGTGTGTCAGGATGCAAAGTGTTAAGAGGTTAAGTTGACACCCACTATAGATCGCTATGGGAGTGCATTTTGAAATGCAAACAAAATGCAGGATTCCCTCACAGCATTCTGGTATAAACAGACCCTTAATGCCCCATACACACGATCGTTTTTCTTGCCATTTTTTTTCTTGCCGTTTTTCACGTCGTTTTTTTTTCATGTTTCCTCTTAAGCCTGTCTTGCGTACACACGATCATTTTAAAAAACGTTCAAGCAAAGCGCAGTGACGTATACCACGTACGACGGCACTATAAAGGGGAAGTTCCGCTTGAATGGCGCCACCCTTCATGTTAGTAAAGTTTGTTGAGCGACGATTCGCGCTTTTCAGCCTCGTGCTTTTCAGTCCGTTACTGCGTGACGAATGTGCTATCTCCATTACGAACGCTAGTTTTACCAGAACGAGCACTCCCGTCTCATACTTGATTCTGAGCATGCACGTTTTTTTTCACGTCGTTAAAGCATACACACTATTGTTTTTCACGTCGTTAAAAAAAACGACATGAAAAACGACGTGAAAAAAGAGAGCATGTTCGAAATTTTTAATGGCCGTTTTTCACGTCGTTAAAAATGCTCTGGAGCATACACACGATTAGGGATGAGCTTCGTGTTCGAGTCGAACATACGTTCGACTCGAACATCGGCTGTTCGATCGTTCGACGAAGATCGAACGATTTGGGCCATTCTCGCCAAATTCGAGTGACGCGAACGGCCCACAATGCACTACGCCATCGCAGTGTCATCCAGGCACTGTGATTGGCCAAGCATGCACTGTGACCCCGCATGCTTGGCCAATCACAGCGCCGGCAGCGAGGAGAGCAATGATTGGCCACAGGCAGGATGCCTGTGGCCAATTATTGCTGTGGGGGTTTAGTACACGCCCCACACTATAAAAGACTGCCAGCGCGGCGGCCTTGTGTAGTGTGTTCCGGAGCAGGGAAAGAGAAGCATAGGCAGGGACAGTGTCATTTTTTTCCTTTACTAATCCTGGATTCCTTGTGTTTAGGGACAGAGAAGGATAGGTAGGGAGAGTGTCAGTGTGTCATTCTGTGCTAAACCTTGTTTGTAGGGACAGAGAAGGACAGTGAGGGAAAGTGTCAGTGTGCTATTCTGTGCTAAACCTTGTTTGTAGGGACAGAGAAGGACAGTGAGGGAAAGTGTCAGTGTGCTATTCTGTGCTAAACCTTGTTTGTAGGGACAGAGAAGGACAGTGAGGGAAACTATCAGTGTGCTATTCTGTTCTAAACCAATCTTGCTGAACCGTATTTGAAATCCTTGAGTTTAGGGACAGAGAAGGACACTCGTGGAAACTATCAGTGTGCTATTCTGTGCTAAATCTTGTTTGTAGGGACAGAGAAGGACAGTGAGGGAAAGTGTCAGTGTGCTATTCTGTCCTAAACCAATCTTGCTGAACCATATTTGAAATCCTTGAGTTTAGGGACAGAGAAGGACACTCGTGGAAACTATCAGTGTGCTATTCTGTGCTAAATCTTGTTTGTAGGGACAGAGAAGGACAGTGAGGGAAACTATCAGTGTGCTATTCTGTGCTAAACCAATCTTGCTGAACCATATTTGAAATCCTTGAGTTTAGGGACAGAGAAGGACACTCGTGGAAACTATCAGTGTGCTATTCTGTGCTAAATCTTGTTTGTAGGGACAGAGAAGGACAGTGAGGGAAACTATCAGTGTGCTATTCTGTGCTAAACCAATCTTGCTGAACCATATTTGAAATCCTTGAGTTTAGTGACAGAGAAGGACACTCGTGGAAACTATCAGAGTGCTATTCTGTGCTAAATCTTGTTTGTAGGGACAGAGAAGGACAGTGAGGGAAACTATCAGTGTGCTATTCTGTGCTAAACCAATCTTGCTGAACCATATTTGAAATCCTTGAGTTTAGGGACAGAGAAGGACACTCGGGGAAACTGTCAGTGTGCTATTCTGTTCTAAACCAATCTTGCTGAACCATATTTGAAATCCTTGAGTTTAGGGACAGAGAAGGACACTCGGGGAAACGATCAGTGTGCTATTCTGTGCTAAATCTTGTTTGTAGGGACAGAGAAGGACAGTGAGGGAAACTATATGTGTGCTATTCTGTGCTAAACCAATCTTGCTGAACCATATTTGAAATCCTTGAGTTTAGGGACAGAGAAGGACACTCGTGGAAACTATCAGTGTGCTATTCTGTGCTAAATCTTGTTTGTAGGGACAGAGAAGGACAGTGAGGGAAACTATCAGTGTGCTATTCTGTGCTAAACCAATCTTGCTGAACCATATTTGAAATCCTTGAGTTTAGGGACAGAGAAGGACACTCGGGGAAACTGTCAGTGTGCTATTCTGTTCTAAACCAATCTTGCTGAACCATATTTGAAATCCTTGAGTTTAGGGACAGAGAAGGACACTCGGGGAAACTATCAGTGTGCTATTCTGTGCTAAATCTTGTTTGTAGGGACAGAGAAGGACAGTGAGGGAAACTATCAGTGTGCTATTCTGTGCTAAACCAATCTTGCTGAACCATATTTGAAATCCTTGAGTTTAGGGACAGAGAAGGACACTCGTGGAAACTATCAGTGTGCTATTCTGTGCTAAATCTTGTTTGTAGGGACAGAGAAGGACAGTGAGGGAAACTATCAGTGTGCTATTCTGTGCTAAACCAATCTTGCTGAACCATATTTGAAATCCTTGAGTTTAGGGACAGAGAAGGACACTCGTGGAAACTATCAGTGTGCTATTCTGTGCTAAATCTTGTTTGTAGGGACAGAGAAGGACAGTGAGGGAAACTATCAGTGTGCTATTCTGTGCTAAAACAATCTTGCTGAACCATATTTGAAATCCTTGAGTTTAGGGACAGAGAAGGACACTCGTGGAAACTATCAGTGTGCTATTCTGTGCTAAACCAATCTTGCTGAAGCATATTGCAAATCCTTGTGTTTAGGGACAGAGAAGGATAGGCAGGGGACAGTGTCAGTGTCTTTGTTGCTAAGCCTCCTGCACAGTATACACCTGAAGGTAGCCCTTATTGCTGTTTTTCCCATCTCCCTGCAGGCCATCCATTAAAATGTCTGGAAGGCAAACAAGGAGAGGCAGACAGTCAGGAGGCAAAAAAAGAGGGCAAGCAGGCTCTGTGTCTGGGGGCAACAGTGCTGGTCGTGGACGCGGTGCATTGTCATCAGCACATGGCCATGGGACACGCTTGTCCTTCTTTTCGGCAGCTGGACATGTTGAGCCACATCATGCTGAAGACTTGGTAGAGTGGATGACCAAGCCCACCTCATCCTCCTCATCCTCTCTCACCCAGGCTCAGGGTACTGGCAAAGCAGCTGCCAAAGCGTCCTCTTCTCTGGTATCAATGTCATCATTAGTCACTCCTTCCCTAGACCCACCATGTCCTCCTCCTGAGGAGTCCCCTGAACTGTTTGAGCACAGTGTTGGGTACATGCTCCAGGAGGATGCCCAGCGTTTCGAAGGATCTGATGATGATACCCAGCTAGAGGAAGGCAGTAGCGTGAGAGCAGAGAGAGGGGATGCTCAAGAAGGACACCAATCTGGCAGTCATGCTCCAGCAGCTGCAGCATACTGCCAGATTGGCTCCAGTGATGAGGAGGGAGGGGATGATGAGGTCACTGACTCCACGTGGGTGCCTAATAGGAGAGAGGAGGAGGAGGAGGATGAGGAGGAGGCACATCTCCAACGAGGCAGGATGCCCTTGGGTGGCCAGCGTATGGGCAGCACACCGACGGAATCACACCGCAGAGCTCCGCCTGTGCAGGGCGCTGCCTCTGCCCGTCATTCAAAAAGTTCTTTGGTGTGGGCCTTTTTTGAGGCGAGTGCATCAGATCGCACAGCTGCTGTTTGCAACATATGTCTCAAGCGTATATCGCGTGGCCAAAACATCAGCTGCTTGGGCACCACATGCTTGATCAGACATATGTTGACCTGCAATGCAGCTCGTTGGCAAGCCTACCTTAAAGACCCACACCAAAGAACAAAGCGGACCTCTCCTTGCACCGCATCAGCTGGGATCTCCAACCCCACTAAACCTTCAGTCCTCTCTGAAACCTGCACTGAGAGGAATGAAGGTGTAGAATTAGGTGTGTCACAGCCAAGTACTTGCGGGCACTCTGCTAGCAGTACACCGACGTCCGATTCTAGCAGGCAAATTTCCCTGCCCCAGCTGCTGGACCGTCGAAAGAAGTTCACTCCCAGCCATCCACATGCCCAGCGGTTGAATGCTAGCTTGGCTAAATTGCTAGCGCTTCAACTGCTGCCTTTTCAGTTGGTAGACTCGGCCCCCTTCCGTGAGTTTGTGCAATGTGCGGTTCCTCAGTGGCAGGTTCCCAAACGCCACTTTTTCTCACGGAAGGCGATTCCGGCTCTCTACAGGCATGTGGAAGGCAATGTCTTGGCCTCGCTGGACAGGGCGGTCAGCGGTAAGGTGCATATTACCGCTGACTCATGGTCCAGCAGGCATGGACAGGGACGTTACCTTTCTTTCACGGCCCATTGGGTCACTCTTTTGGCAGCTGGGAAGGATGCAGGACAAGGTGCAGTAGTGTTGGAGGTTGTTCCACCGCCACGCCTCCAAAATGCTACTACTGGTTGTGACACACCTCTCTCCTCCACCCCCTCCTCTTCTTCTTCCTCCATGGCCTCTTCCTGTGGTTTGTCCTCGGAACCAGCGGTGCTCCGTAGGCGTTCAAGGGGCTACGCAAGTACGCAGGCAAAAAGATGCCATCCCGTGCTTGCGCTGGTGTGTTTGGGGGACAGGAGCCACACTGGGGCAGAGGTCCTGTCTGCTCTGCAGGGGCAGGCTGAGAGGTGGTTGACGCCACGCCAGCTTAAGCCAGGAATGGTGGTTTGTGACAATGGCACCAACCTCCTCTCCGCCCTCC
Source organism: Rana muscosa (assembly GCA_029206835.1). NCBI lineage: Eukaryota > Metazoa > Chordata > Amphibia > Anura > Ranidae > Rana > Rana muscosa. Next base: position 975,136,872 of record CM055116.1, on the reverse strand, counting down.
GACAGGGACAACTGACCCATGTGCCCTGTATGGCTCACGTCCTTAACCTGGTGGTGCAGCGGTTCTTGGGCAGGTACCCGGGCTTACAGGATGTCCTGAGGCAGGCCAGGAAAGTCTGTGTGCATTTCCGCAGATCTTATAATGCCAGTGCTCGCCTGGCTGAGCTGCAAAAGGAGTTGAACCTGCCCAAGAACCGCCTTATATGTGACATGCCCACCAGGTGGAACTCAACGTTGGCCATGCTGCAGCGGCTGCACACGCAGCAGAGGGCCATCAATGAGTACCTGTGCGACTACGGCACCAGGACAGGGTCAGGGGAGCTCGGGTTTTTTTCACCACGCCAGTGGGGCATGATCAGGGATGCATGCACTGTCCTGGCACCATTTGAGGAGGCCACGAGGATGGTGAGCAGTGACAGTGCATGCATCAATGACACTGTACCTCTTGTCCACCTGTTGGAGCACACGCTGCGTGGAATAATGGACAGGGCACTTGAGGCAGAACAGAGGCAGGAAGAGGAGGACTTCCTTGCCTCTCAAGGCCCCCTTTACCCAGACAGTGTTCCTTCTGTCCCACCCATCCCACAGGAAGAGGAGGAGGAGGAGGAGGAGGAGAAGGAGGAGGATTGTGTCAGCATGGAGGTGGAGGCTGGCACTCAGCATCATCAGCAGCAGTCTTTTAGGGATGATTTACAGTCCCAAGAAACCAGTGGACTTGTACGTGGCTGGGAGGAGGTGGCTGCGGATCATGTCGTCCTTAGTGACCCAGAGGACTCCGGACTGAATGCCTCAGCTAACCTACGCTGCATGGCCTCCCTGATCCTGCAAAGTCTGCGGAAGGATCCTCGTATTCTTCGGATCAAGGAGAGGGACCATTACTGGCTGGCCATTCTCCTTGATCCACGGTACAAGGGTAAGGTTGTGGACCTTATGTTACCGTCGCAGAGGGAGCAGAGGATGAGACAACTCCGGGAGGCCTTGCAGAAAGGTCTGTGCAACACGTTCCCAGAGACTGGGAGGTTACAAACTCCTGGTCCTGGACAACGAGTTGCTGAGGCTTCGGGCAGTCAAAGAAGGAGCGGTGGGGAAGGTGGCCGTCTGACCGATGCGTTCAGACAATTCTTTAGTCCGCAGCCCCAAAGTATGATCGGTTCCAGCAACCATCGCCAGCGTCTGATATACATGGTGCAGGAATACCTAGGGGCAAGGTCAGACTTGGACACCTTCCCCACCGAAAATCCTCTGGCTTACTGGGTCTTGAGGATGGATCACTGGCCAGAGCTTGCACAGTATGCAATTGAGCTACTGACCTGTCCTGCATCCAGCGTTCTTTCAGAACGCACATTCAGTGCTGCTGGAGGATTTGTCACAGATCACAGGCTGCGCCTGTCCACCGACTCGGTTGATCGACTGACTTTCATCAAGATGAACCAGTCTTGGATCACCACCAGCTACCACACACCTGATGCTGATATAACAGACTAATTGATTTTAAAATGTCACATCCCTTCAAGACTGATGCTGATGCTGAGTGCCTGTGCTGTTATCTTGACTGGCTATCCTCCTCCTCCTCCTCAATGATCCGATTAATGATGATAGCTTGGAAGATCATTTTGGTTTATGGGTGCCGCCACCAGTGGCTAAGGCCCAATTTTTCAGCCCCTGTTTAACAGGGGCGTGTAATTACAATTTTTGATGCAATACTTTGCAACAGGCCTCATTGCTGTGCTCCAAGTACAGTATCTGTGAGGGGTTGCAGTGTTGTGCCACCAGTGCCTAAGGCCCAATTTTTCAGCCCCTGTTCAACAGGGGCATGCAATTATGATTATTGATCTAATAATTCACAGCAGGGCCCATTGCTGCGCCCACCAAGAGTAACTGTCAGGCCTTACAGTGTTGTGTCAACACCACCACCACCACCACCACCACCAAAGGCCCAATTTTTCAGCCCCTGTTCAACAGGGGCATGCAATTATAATTATTGATCTAATAATTCACAGCAGGGCCCATTGCTGCGCCCACCAAGAGTAACTGTCAGGCCTTACAGTGTTGTGGCACCAGCACCACCATCAAAGGCCCAATTTTTACTACCACTGTTCAACAATTATATGTTATTACAATTCCTGATATTATTCTTGACAGCAGGGCGTTCCAGCACCCACCAAGAATAACTGTGAGTGCTTTCAGTGTTGTGCCAACACCAACACCTAAGGGGCCAATTTCTGCAGAGTATATACGGAAGGTCCCTACTTTCAAACATCCAACTTACAAACTACTACTACTTGCAAACGGAAGAAGACAACAGGAAGTGAGAGGAAATCTACCCCTTGGAAGGAAAATTCTCTCCTGTAAGAATTAATATGGGAGAAAGGTGTCTCCTCTCTACTGATGCTTTATCACCAATCCTTGTTTCAATAAAAACACCACATTTCAAAAACAGTTGTCATTGGGACGCAAAGTGAGGTGAAATGTTCTGAACAGGGGCACAGACAGCAAAACAAATGTTACAGGGGTGATAACCCTTCCCTATGTTTTCCAAAAAGCTTAAAAATAGGTATTTGGGCTGGAGCTACACTTAAACAATGTAGCTGTTCAAAATTACAAACAGATTCTACATAAGAACAAACCTACAGTCCCTGTCTTGTATGCACCGCCTGTATACGGCTGTTCAGAGTATATAGGGCCTTTTTTATTTTGTGTGCGGGGTTCCCCTTAATATCCATACAAGACCCAAAGGGGCTGGTAATGGGCTGGGGTAGGGGGGGGGGGGGGTGATGGGGTAGCTATGCCATTTTTCTTAAAGATTTTCATCCATATTACCGGGACCAGACATTACATTAAAGCCGCAAGCAGTTTTAAATGGCTTTTTTTTCCTTTAGAAATGTAATTTTGTGCAGGGGCAGTTCTAAACACGGGAAACACGTGGGACTTCACAGGCATACTTTAGACACCCCCCAGGTACAATATTTAAAGGAATATTTGACTTTTTTTTTTCACTTTATGCATCATTAAAATGACTGCTCCCGAAAAACGGCCGTTTTTAAAACTTATTTTTGCATTGATACATGTCCCCTGGTGCAGAACCCGGGTTCCCAAACTCTGTTTAGGACAATAACATGGATAATAGTCGTTATAATTAGCACTTTAGAATTCGAACGTTCGCATCCATTGTATTTAATAGGGTTCTAATGTTCGTGCAAACTTTCGGTCCGTTCGAGGGTTCTGGTGCGAACCGAACCCGGGGGTGTTCGGCTCATCACTACACACGATCATTTTTAATGGCCATTTTTAAAAATGGCATTTTTAACGGCATGAAAAACGATCGTGTGTATGGGGCATTAGTCTGGATACACAGGATTTCATTTGTATCTCAGGAAGGTCCCACCAAAATCTTGCACACTGGCCCGCTAATTTCATACGCCCCTGCCCCAAAAATTGGCAAAAAAATATGTCAAAAATCATCTTTTTGGGGGGGGGGGGGGGGGGGTGGCAGTTTGGAAATGTGGTCACCCTATTTCAACCTCCATTGCCCCCAGTTTTACTGGCATACTCCTCCTGTTTCAGTTTCAGTATCCTCCCCACCATCTTCTCACAGTCCACAAAGCTGCTGACCAGATCCCTACTAACCCCTTTGTCCCAGAATAACCTGCCTTCATTTTAGTGGGCCTGTTTCATGGACATTGGTTTAATCACTTTTCTTCCTCTGTAAAAAACTTCTGTGTGAAGACTTGGTTTTGTAAATGGATGCCAAATGCATTATGGGGACATTTCTTCACCCTGTCATTCACCTGTACGAGTATGACCAAATTGTTTAGTAATTTTATAGATAATTATAGAAAGATCAGTAACCACCATAGGCGTGCCCACGGGGTGTGCCGGGTGTGCCCAGGCACACCCTAATCATCCCTGCTGTGCTCTCTTGTTCTGCAATCTGCACTGACTGCAATTATGTACATGTGTGTCCTTGTGTGTCAGTCACTCAGTCACTGCCTGGGGGTAATGTCCAGTCTCTGGCCGACAAATACAGCTGTGTGCCGAGTGGGAGGAATGAGCAGGGAGGGAACTAGCCGCGCGGAGTAACCCATCCTGGAGCCGCATTTGCCGATGCAGTTCCTATAGTTCCGGCTGCAGGTGAAGCAGGCGCCGGCGGAGTAATCTAAATCTGCACTCCGCCCCCCCCTTCCGGCCTTTTTCTCCTCCATTAGAAGCCGCGGAGTAGCCTGGTTAGCGGCAGCGGCAGGCGAGTGGGAGGCTTTAGGCAGCCTGTTTAATCAAGGTAGGTGAGTGAGCGAGTTTTAGAGAGACAGGCAGCACTGAGTCTGTCATGTGGACAAATGATCATGCAAGAAAAGAATAATAAAAAAAAAAATAACCAAACAATTGCCTTACCCTGGCTTGTGTCACTAACTATATACCTCTCTCTTTATATATATATATATATATATATATATATATATATTGTGACAGCAGGAAGGTAAAGTCACCTGGTTGCATCCAGGGGGGTAAATATATTTCGCCCAGATTCAGGCTTTACGCCGATTTATACAGCTAGGTGGAGAGTTGTATAAGCCCAGCTGAGACTAGTGGGCTCATTGATGACTCATACCTCTAGGGAGAGGGCTGGGCGTCGTGCAGACAGGGAGTTGATGAGTCCAGCTGAACCTTGTCAGCTCATTTAGGCCTCTATAAGAAAGCCCAGATTCATTAGATGTTGGCTCATGCCTGGAAGCAGACCTGTGTGGACTGTCTAGGGAGAGTGAACCCCTGTGCGGTGAGAGAAAGCCTGTGTGGCTATATTTTGCTTGGACATTTAAAACCAGGGACTAGGACAGCACTAGGCTGATCCCAGTCGTTAGTTAGGAAACCTGTAAGTTTAGTCAGAGGTCAAGTTGACCAGGATTTATTTTGTGTTTGTTTTTTTTGCCTTGCTGTGTTTTTGTCACTGTAAATAGAAAATAAACCGCACCTTTTTTTGATTTTGAAAACCACAACCTCCGTCTGCTGGGCCTGTTTTTGGGTGGGGAGCCCATCCCGGGGGTCACACATACCCGCTGCCGAGCTAGCCCCCTCACAGTTGGTGGAGAACCAGTGGCAGTTTTTTTTTAAGCCAGCATGGAGGAGATACTGAAACAGCTGGCTCTAGCAAATGCCAATCATCAACAGAGCCTTGCAACTTTACAACAGAGTCTGGAGGCTCAGCAACAAGCCCAACAGCAATCTGAGGCCCGCTTCATAGACCTGTTGCAGAAGCAAGAGCAGAGACTACAACAACAGATGGAAGCAGTAATGCAGCAACGTCCGCAGACCGGTGAGGAAAGCCGTCCCACTAATACCGCGTCCTTTGGGGTGAGTCGTTTATTGACAAAAATGACTGGAGAGGATGATCCAGAGGTATTTTTGACCACATTTGAAAGGACCGCTGAAAGAGAAAAGTGGCCTGAGGAGCAGTGGGCTGGACTGGTGGCTCCTCTGTTAACGGGTGAATCGCAGAAAGCTTACTATGACCTAGAGCCTGACCAAGCAAAAGACTATGTGATGCTAAAAGCTGAAATATTGGCAAGGCTGGGTGTCACCCTGGCTGTCCGGGCTCAGCGTGTGCATAACTGGACTTTCCAGCTTGGAAAACCCCCCAGGTCTCAAATGTATGATCTCATTCACCTGAGCAGAAAGTGGCTACAGCCAGAGACTTTGTCCGCACCAAAGATTGTGGAACGTGTTGTAATGGATCGGTTTTTGAGAGCTCTTCCTACTGCCATCCAAAAGTGGGTAAGCCATGGAGACCCAGAGACGGCCGATGGTCTTGTGGATCGTGTGGAGAAATACTTGGCTACAGAGAACCTGACGGCCTCTTCCAGAGACACTCGGACTTTCCACCCTAAGACCAGACCATCCCCAGGGGCGGATAAGATGATTCCAAGGGGTAAGGGTGGAGAGAGTGAGAGGGTGGGAGCTCTACCCCAAGTTTGGCGAGAACAGCCTGGGAAATCAGCGGCTCAAGAGGCGGCAAGAAGGATCATTTGCTACCGCTGCCGGCAAGCGGGACATATTGCAGCAAATTGCCCGGTTTTGGAGGAACCCATGCAGTGTGACTTTCTGACGGGCAGACGTCAGTCGCTGTGTGCGACAGTCGCATGCACTGCCATTCGGGGAACTGAGAAACATTTATGCAAAATGTGTATTAATGGTAGAAATGTTGTGGTATTGCTGGATTCAGGTAGCCTTGTGACCCTGATAAAGGCTGAGTTAGTTAAAACAGAGGTCTCTGGGAATAGCAAGGTAGCCGTTATTTGTGTGCATGGGGACACCCGAGAGTATCCAGTGACTACAGTGTGTTTCGAGACCCCCAAAGGTACCCTTTCTCATCCAGTGGGCTTAGTGTCTCAGTTACCGCATGACGCCATTGTGGGAAGGGATTTTCCGAAGTTCTGGGAACTGTGGGATGATCATGAGCCCCCCACTGGTGCCCCTATGTACCAGGAATATGATAGCCAGAACTCCTCTGAGAGTGGTGAGGACTCTCCCGAATTTCCCTTGTCAGTATTGGCAGGGGAGACTCAAGAAACTGGAGAGGAGCCCACCTCCTCAGACGAAAACCTACCGTCTGTGGAGTTTTCTGATCTTGAGGTTCACAGGGAAAACTTTGCCACAGAACAGTTGAAAGACCCCGCCCTAATAAAGGCACGGGAAAACGTAGTGAAAATAGATGGCGAGTTAGTGAACCCAGATAATACCTGCACTTACCCATACTTCAGCGTAGAGAAGGACCTACTGTATCGGGTGGCAAAAAGGGCAGAAGAAACCGTTGAGCAGCTGGTGGTGCCCAAACCTTACAGGAAGTTGGTGTTGGAGTTGGCCCATGGGCACATTCTTGGAGGTCATCTGGGGACAGAGAAAACCCGAGAGAGGGTATTACAGAGATTCTATTGGCCTGGGGTGATGAAGGACATAGAAAATTATTGTTCCTCCTGCCCTGTGTGTCAGAGGTCGCCCCCCCGATGCCACACTTCCGTAGCCCGCTGGTCCCTCTACCCATCATTGAGGTCCCGTTTGAGAGAATCGCAATGGATTTGGTAGGTCCTATAATCAAGTCCGCTAGGGGGCACCAGTACATATTGGTTATAATGGACTATGCCACCCGTTATCCAGAAGCGATCCCTCTCAGAAATACCTCGGCCAAAACCATAGCCAAAGAGCTATCTCTTGTTTTTAGCCGGGTGGGTATTTGTAAAGAACTGCTTACGGACCAAGGTACACCCTTTATGTCCCGGGTTATGAAGGAGCTGTGTAAATTGTTCAAAGTGACGCAATTACGTACATCTGTGTATCACCCCCAAACCGATGGGCTGGTTGAAAGATTCAACAAAACCCTAAAACAAATGTTGAAGAAAGTGGTGGATAGGGATGGAAAGGATTGGGACTGTCTACTTCCTTATTTGATGTTTGCTATTAGGGAGGTGCCCCAATCCTCTACGGGATTCTCCCCCTTTGAGTTACTGTATGGGAGACACCCAAGAGGGCTGTTGGATATTGCCAAGGAAACTTGGGAAAGTGAGAGTTCTCCCCACAGGAGTGTGATTGAGCATGTCGCCCTGATGCAAGATCGAATTGCACAGGTAATGCCCATCGTGAAGGAACATTTGGCCCAAGCGCAGTTGGCACAGCAGAGAGTGTACAACCGTGGAGCCAAGACCCGTACCTTTTCCCCGGGGGATAGGATATTGGTACTTGTCCCTACGGTTGAAAGTAAATTCCTTGCCAAATGGCAAGGCCCCTACGAGATAATGGAAAAAGTGAGCGAAGTGAATTACAAGGTCAGACAACCAGGAAGGCGAAAGCCCGAACAGATCTATCACGTTAATCTGTTGAAAGCCTGGAGGGATAGAGAGTCCCTAGTCGCAGACACTTGGTCACCAGCTCAAACTGGTTGCGTGATTCCTGAGGTTGGAATCGCAGCCACCTTGTCACAACCCCAACAACAGGAGGTTAAGGAGTTTGTGCTTCGCAACAAGGAGGTATTCTCTGAGCTGCCGGGACAAACATCTGGGGTAGAGCATGACATTATTACCCCGCCCGGTGAAAGGGTGAAGTTAAAACCCTATCGGATCCCAGAGGCCCGACGGGAGGCAATACGGGAGGAAGTACAGAAAATGCTGAACTTAGGGGTGATAGAGGAGTCCCAAAGTGATTGGTCTAGTCCCATTGTGTTGGTGCCTAAACCGGATGGGAGCTGGCGATTTTGTAACGATTTTCGTCAGCTGAACAAAGTTACAAAATTTGACACCTACCCCATGCCACGTATAGATGAGTTGATCGACCGGCTGGGAACAGCCCGATACATGACGACTCTTGACCTCACAAAAGGGTATTGGCAAATCCCCCTGGCCAAGTCAGCCAAAGAGAAAACCGCATTTGTAACCCCAGACGGGGCGTTCCAATATAAAAGAATGCCGTTCGGGTTACAGAATGCGCCGGCCACATTCCAGCGGAAAATGGACCAGATGCTGAGGCCCCATCGGAAGTATGCTGCGGCTTACCTGGATGACGTAATTGTCCATAGCACAGATTGGGCCTCACATCTGCCAAAAGTGCAAGCAGTCCTGGACTCTGTTCGGGAAGCAGGGTTTACGGCTAACCCCAAGAAGTGTACCATTGGGCAGGAGGAGGCCAAATATCTTGGGTACACCATTGGGAGGGGAGTAATAAAACCCCAACTCAACAAAATCGAGGCCATCCAGAGTTGGCCACGTCCCAACAGCAAGAAGCAGGTACGAGCCTTTCTGGGAATCGCTGGGTATTATCGGCGATTCATTCCCCACTTTGCTTCTAAGGCTGTGCCCCTAACCAACCTGACGAAGGGGAAAGGGTCGGTCATGATTAAATGGACCCCCGAGGCTGAGGCAGCATTCCAATTCTTGAAACAAGCCTTATGTAGCCAGCCAGTGTTGTACTCACCCGACTTCTCTAAAGACTTTGTCGTACAAAGTGATGCGTCAGATGTGGGGTTAGGAGCAGTATTGTCCCAGGTCTGGAACGGGGAAGAGCACCCAGTCATTTACCTCAGCAGGAAGTTGAAGTCCCATGAGGTAAATTACGCCACCGTTGAAAAGGAGTGTTTAGCGGTGAAGTGGGCTCTAGATTCCCTTCGGTACTACCTGCTAGGTAGGCACTTTGACATGGTTACGGATCACGCTCCGTTAAAGTGGATGGCTCAAAACAAGGAAACAAATAGAAGAGTGAATAGGTGGTTCCTGGCCCTCCAGGAATTCAACTTCACAGTAAAGCATCGCCCTGGCGTTCAAATGGGGAATGTGGATGCTTTGTCTCGAGTACATGAATGCCTGATTGCTGGTGTTCCAACCCCGAGGTTAAAACAAGAGGGGGGGGTATGTGACAGCAGGAAGGTAAAGTCACCTGGTTGCATCCAGGGGGGTAGATATATTTCGCCCAGATTCAGGCTTTACGCCGATTTATACAGCTAGGTGGAGAGTTGTATAAGCCCAGCTGAGACTAGTGGGCTCATTGATGACTCATACCTCTAGGGAGAGGGCTGGGCGTCGTGCAGACAGGGAGTTGATGAGTCCAGCTGAACCTTGTCAGCTCATTTAGGCCTCTATAAGAAAGCCCAGATTCATTAGATGTTGGCTCATGCCTGGAAGCAGACCTGTGTGGACTGTCTAGGGAGAGTGAACCCCTGTGCGGTGAGAGAAAGCCTGTGTGGCTATATTTTGCTTGGACATTTAAAACCAGGGACTAGGACAGCACTAGGCTGATCCCAGTCGTTAGTTAGGAAACCTGTAAGTTTAGTCAGAGGTCAAGTTGACCAGGATTTATTTTGTGTTTGTTTTTTTTGCCTTGCTGTGTTTTTGTCACTGTAAATAGAAAATAAACCGCACCTTTTTTTGATTTTGAAAACCACAACCTCCGTCTGCTGGGCCTGTTTTTGGGTGGGGAGCCCATCCCGGGGGTCACACATACCCGCTGCCGAGCTAGCCCCCTCACAATATATATATATATATATTAGTGTAAATAAGTATGATATATATATATATATATATATATATATATATATATATATATATATATATTGTGAGGGGGTTAGCTCGGCAGCGGGTGTGTGTGACCCCCGAGATGGGCTCCCCACACAAAAACAGGCCCAGCAAACGGAGGTTGTGGTTTTCAAAATCAAAAAGGTGCGGTTTATTTTCTATTTACAGTGACAAAACACAGCAAAGCAAAAGAAACATAAACAAAATAAATCCTGGTCAACTTGACCTCTGACTAAACATACAGGTTTCCTAACTAACAACTGGGATCAGCCTAGTGCTGTCCTAGTCCCTAAGTCCCTGGTTTTAAATGTCCAAGCAAATAGCCACACAGGCTTTGTCTCACCGCACAAGGGTTCACTCTCTCCAGGAAGTCCACACAGGTCTGCTTCCAGGCATGAGCTAACATCTAATGAAGCTGGGAGTTCTTATAGAGGCCTAAATGAGCTGACAAGCTTCAGCTGGTCTCATCAACTCCCTGTCTGCACGACGCCCCACACTCTCCCTAGAGGTATGAGTCATCCATGAGCCCACTAGCCTTATACAACTCTCCACCTAGTTGTATAAGTCGGCGTAAAGCCTGAATCTGGGCGAAATATATCTACCCCCCTGGATGCAACCAGGTGACTTTACCTTCCTGCTGTCACATACCCCCCCCTCTTGTTTTAACCTCGGGGTTGGAACACCAGCAATCAGGCATTCATGTACTCGAGACAAAGCATCCACATTCCCCATTTGAACACCAGGGCGATGCTTTACTGTGAAGTTGAATTCCTGGAGGGCCAGGAACCACCTATTCACTCTTCTATTTGTTTCCTTGTTTTGAGCCATCCACTTTAACGGAGCGTGATCCGTAACCATGTCAAAGTGCCTACCTAGCAGGTAGTACCGAAGGGAATCTAGAGCCCACTTCACCGCTAAACACTCCTTTTCAACGGTGGCGTAATTTACCTCATGGGACTTCAACTTCCTGCTGAGGTAAATGACTGGGTGCTCTTCCCCGTTCCAGACCTGGGACAATACTGCTCCTAACCCCACATCTGACGCATCACTTTGTACGACAAAGTCTTTAGAGAAGTCGGGTGAGTACAACACTGGCTGGCTACATAAGGCTTGTTTCAAGAATTGGAATGCTGCCTCAGCCTCGGGGGTCCATTTAATCATGACCGACCCTTTCCCCTTCGTCAGGTTGGTTAGGGGCACAGCCTTAGAAGCAAAGTGGGGAATGAATCGCCGATAATACCCCGCGATTCCCAGAAAGGCTCGTACCTGCTTCTTGCTGTTGGGACGTGGCCAACTCTGGATGGCCTCGACTTTGTTGAGTTGGGGTTTTATTACTCCCCTCCCAATGGTGTACCCAAGATATTTGGCCTCCTCCTGCCCAATGGTACACTTCTTGGGGTTAGCCGTAAACCCCGCTTCCCGAACAGAGTCCAGGACTGCTTGCACTTTTGGCAGATGTGAGGCCCAATCTGTGCTATAGACAATTATGTCATCCAGGTAAGCCGCAGCATACTTCCGATGGGGCCTCAGCATCTGGTCCATTTTCCGCTGGAATGTGGCCGGCGCATTCTGTAACCCGAACGGCATTCTTTTATATTGGAACGCCCCGTCTGGGGTTACAAATGCGGTTTTCTCTTTGGCCGACTTGGCCAGGGGGATTTGCCAATACCCTTTTGTGAGGTCAAGAGTCGTCATGTATCGGGCTGTTCCCAGCCGGTCGATCAACTCATCTATACGTGGCATGGGGTAGGTGTCAAATTTTGTAACTTTGTTCAACTGACGAAAATCGTTACAAAATCGCCAGCTCCCATCCGGTTTAGGCACCAACACAATGGGACTAGACCAATCACTTTGGGACTCCTCTATCACCCCTAAGTTCAGCATTTTCTGTACTTCCTCCCGTATTGCCTCCCGTCGGGCCTCTGGGATCCGATAGGGTTTTAACTTCACCCTTTCACCGGGCGGGGTAATGATGTCATGCTCTACCCCAGATGTTTGTCCCGGCAGCTCAGAGAATACCTCCTTGTTGCGAAGCACAAACTCCTTAACCTCCTGTTGTTGGGGTTGTGACAAGGTGGCTGCTATTCCAACCTCAGGAATCACGCAACCAGTTTGAGCTGGTGACCAAGTGTCTGCGACTAGGGACTCTCTATCCCTCCAGGCTTTCAACAGATTAACGTGATAGATCTGTTCGGGCTTTCGCCTTCCTGGTTGTCTGACCTTGTAATTCACTTCGCTCACTTTTTCCATTATCTCGTAGGGGCCTTGCCATTTGGCAAGGAATTTACTTTCAACCGTAGGGACAAGTACCAGTATCCTATCCCCCGGGGAAAAGGTACGGGTCTTGGCTCCACGGTTGTACACTCTCTGCTGTGCTAACTGCGCTTGGGCCAAATGTTCCTTCACGATGGGCATTACCTGTGCAATTCGGTCTTGCATCAGGGCGACATGCTCAATCACACTCCTGTGGGGAGAACTCTCACTTTCCCAAGTTTCCTTGGCAATATCCAACAGCCCTCTTGGGTGTCTCCCATACAGTAACTCAAAGGGGGAGAATCCCGTAGAGGATTGGGGCACCTCCCTAATAGCAAACATCAGATAAGGAAGTAGACAGTCCCAATCCTTTCCATCTCTATCCACCACTTTCTTCAACATTTGTTTTAGGGTTTTGTTGAACCTTTCAACCAGCCCATCGGTTTGGGGGTGATACACAGATGTACGTAATTGCGTCACTTTGAACAATTTACACAGCTCCTTCATAACCCGGGACATAAAGGGTGTACCTTGGTCCGTAAGCAGTTCTTTACAAATACCCACCCGGCTAAACACAAGAGATAGCTCTTTGGCTATGGTTTTGGCCGAGGTATTTCGGAGAGGGATCGCTTCTGGATAACGGGTGGCATAGTCCATTATAACTAATATGTACTGGTGCCCCCTAGCGGACTTGATTATAGGACCTACCAAATCCATGGCGATCCTCTCAAACGGGACCTCAATGATGGGTAGAGGGACCAGCGGGCTACGGAAATGTGGCATCGGGGCCGACCTCTGACACACAGGGCAGGAGGAACAATAATTTTCTATGTCCTTCATCACCCCCGGCCAATAGAATCTCTGTAATACCCTCTCTCGGGTTTTCTCTGTCCCCAGATGACCTCCAAGAATGTGCCCATGGGCCAACTCCAACACCAACTTCCTGTAAGGTTTGGGCACCACAAGCTGCTCAACGGTTTCTTCTGCCCTTTTTGCCACCCGATACAGTAGGTCCTTCTCTACGCTGAAGTATGGGTAAGTGCAGGTATTATCTGGGTTCACTAACTCGCCATCTATTTTCACTACGTTTTCCCGTGCCTTTATTAGGGCGGGGTCTTTCAACTGTTCTGTGGCAAAGTTTTCCCTGTGAACCTCAAGATCAGAAAACTCCACAGACGGTAGGTTTTCGTCTGAAGAGGTGGGCTCCTCTCCAGTTTCTTGAGTCTCCCCTGCCAATACTGATAAGGGAAATTCCGGAGAGTCCTCACCACTCTCAGGGGAGTTCTGGCTATCACATTCCTGGTACATAGGGGCACCAGTGGGGGGCTCAGGATCATCCCACAGTTCCCAGAACTTCGGAAAATCCCTTCCCACAATGGCGTCATGCGGTAACTGAGATACTAAGCCCACTGGATGAGAGAGGGTACCTTTGGGGGTCTCGAAACACACTGTAGTCACTGGATACTCTCGGGTGTCCCCATGCACACAAATAACAGCTACCTTGCTATTCCCAGAGACCTCTGTTTTAACTAACTCAGCCTTTATCAGGGTCACAAGGCTACCTGAATCCAGCAATACCACAACATTTCTACCATTAACACACATTTTGCATAAATGTTTCTCAGTTCCTCGAATGGCAGTGCATGCGACTGTCGCACACAGCGACTGACGTCTGCCCGTCAGAAAGTCACACTGCATGGGTTCCTCCACAACCGGGCAATTGGCTGCAATATGTCCCGCTTGCCGGCAGCGGTAGCAAACGATCCTTCTTGCGGCCTCTTGAGCCGCTGATTTCCCAGGCTGTTCTCGCCAAACTTGGGGTAGAGCTCCCACCCTCTCACTCTCTCCACCCTCACCCCTTGGAATCCTCTTATCCGCCCCTGGGGATGGTCTGGTCTTAGGGTGGAAAGTCCGAGTGTCTCTGGAAGAGGCCGTCAGGTTCTCTGTAGCCAAGTATTTCTCCACACGATCCACAAGACCATCGGCCGTCTCTGGGTCTCCATGGCTTACCCACTTTTGGATGGCAGTATGAAGAGCTCTCAAAAACCGATCCATTACAACACGTTCCACAATCTTTGGTGCGGACAAAGTCTCTGGCTGTAGCCACTTTCTGCTCAGGTGAATGAGATCATACATTTGAGACCTGGGGGGTTTTCCAAGCTGGAAAGTCCAGTTATGCACACGCTGAGCCCGGACAGCCTGGGTGACACCCAGCCTTGCCAATATTTCAGCTTTTAGCATCACATAGTCTTTTGCTTGGTTAGGCTCTAGGTCATAGTAAGCTTTCTGCGATTCACCAGTTAACAGAGGAGCCACCAGTCCAGCCCACTGCTCCTCAGGCCACTTTTCTCTTTCAGCGGTCCTTTCAAATGTGGTCAAAAATACCTCTGGATCATCCTCTCCAGTCATTTTTGTCAATAAACGACTCACCCCAAAGGACGCGGTATTAGTGGGACGGCTTTCCTCACTGGTCTGCGGACGTTGCTGCATTACTGCTTCCATCTGTTGTTGTAGTCTCTGCTCTTGCTTCTGCAACAGGTCTATGAAGCGGGCCTCAGATTGCTGCTGGGCTTGTTGCTGAGCCTCCAGACTCTGTTGCAAAGTTGCGTTTGTCTGCTGCTGGGCTGCAAGGCTCTGTTGATGAGCTTGCTGCTGGGCTGCGAAGTTCTTTTGCAAACCTGCATTTGTCTGCTGTTGATTGGCATTTGCTAGAGCCAGCTGCTTCAGTATCTCCTCCATGCTGGCTTAAAAAAAAAACTGCCACTGGTTCTCCACCAACTGTGAGGGGGTTAGCTCGGCAGCGGGTGTGTGTGACCCCCGAGATGGGCTCCCCACACAAAAACAGGCCCAGCAAACGGAGGTTGTGGTTTTCAAAATCAAAAAGGTGCGGTTTATTTTCTATTTACAGTGACAAAACACAGCAAAGCAAAAGAAACATAAACAAAATAAATCCTGGTCAACTTGACCTCTGACTAAACATACAGGTTTCCTAACTAACAACTGGGATCAGCCTAGTGCTGTCCTAGTCCCTAAGTCCCTGGTTTTAAATGTCCAAGCAAATAGCCACACAGGCTTTGTCTCACCGCACAAGGGTTCACTCTCTCCAGGAAGTCCACACAGGTCTGCTTCCAGGCATGAGCTAACATCTAATGAAGCTGGGAGTTCTTATAGAGGCCTAAATGAGCTGACAAGCTTCAGCTGGTCTCATCAACTCCCTGTCTGCACGACGCCCCACACTCTCCCTAGAGGTATGAGTCATCCATGAGCCCACTAGCCTTATACAACTCTCCACCTAGTTGTATAAGTCGGCGTAAAGCCTGAATCTGGGCGAAATATATCTACCCCCCTGGATGCAACCAGGTGACTTTACCTTCCTGCTGTCACAATATATATATATATATATATATATATATATATATATATATATATTTATTACATACTTTTTTGCTGACAAGCCAGGGTTCATATAGTTTTAATTGTATATTTAATAATATATATATTTATTTTTACATAATATTATATTACAATAATAATATAATAATAATATAATAGTATATTACATATACAATTAAAACTATATGAACCCTGGCTTTTTCAGCAAAAAAGTGCATATATATTATATATATACATGTCTTTGGTATAAAAAAAAAAAAATCCCCTGGCTTGTCAGCAAAAAGTGTGTATTTATATATATATATATATATATATATATTTTTTTTGGGGGGGGGGGGCGCAAACAAGCTGAAAAAAAAACCCCATCGATTGCAGCCACTGTGCCCATCAATTGCCGCGACTGTGCCCATCAAACGCAGCCACTGTGCCCATCAAATGCAGCCACTGTGCCCATCAAACGCAACCACTGTGCCCATCAAACACAGCCACTGTGCCCATCAAACGCAATCACTGTGCCCATCAAACGCAGCCACTGCGCCATCAAATGCAGCCACTGTGCTCATAAAACGCAGCCACTGTACCCATAAATTGCCGCCACTGTGCCATCAAACGCAGCTACTGTACCCATCAATTGCTGCCAGTGTGCCCATCAATTGCTGACACTGTGCCCATCAATTGCCACCAGTGTGCCCATCAATTGCCGCCAGTGTGCTGACATTACCCAGATTTGGCATTGGCCTTATGAGATCTATTGTTGCTGGGGGGTATTTTCTTGTGGGGTGATCTATTGTTGCTGGGGGTGATCTATTGTTGTGGGGGAGCTCTATTGTTAATGGGAGGGATCTATTGTTGCTGGGGGTGTCTATTGTTGCTGGGAGGGATCTATTGTTGCTAGTGAAGCTATAGTTGCCATTAGGGATCTATTGTTGTCGGGAGATGTCTTGTTCTTGGGGGATCTATTGTTGCTAAGGGAATATATTATTGCTGGGGAAATCTAACAAATTTATTTAAAGCAGTAAATACAATTCAGGATAACAAAACATGACACTTATTTAAAAAAAATCCTACTTACTGTTCAGTTTTTAAAATTGCTTATTTGATTTAGAGATTTATTTAAAAGCTTTGTTTATGTTAAAAGATTATTTAATTAATAAATTATAAAAATTATGATTGTTTACATTGATAAATGTTTTTTTAATTAATGTTTTAATACATTTTAAAATGTTTGTTAACATTTATTTATAAGAGTGTGTGTGTGTGTATATATATATATATATAGAGATACATAAACACACACAGATGCACGTGTTTTTGAGCTTTGGTTTGAGGTGCACACCCTAATGCAATAGGCTGCCCACGCCTATGGTAACCACCATTTGTAAGTCAAAAGGTTGACTGTTATGCTCACTGTCATACCTACCACATTCTTCTCTCATACATAATACCTGCTTTCATACCTTCCACAATTCTCTCCTGCACATACCGCTTACAGTCATACCTCTAGTCTTTTCTGCTGCACATATTGCTCATTGTCATACCTTCTGCATTCCTCTTCTTACTGCTCTCCTACACATATTTCCCCACAATAATACCCTAAGCACTAGATTTAGTGCGAAACGCGTCAACTTCCCAGGTCCTTTTGTTTTTTGCTGTGACTTGTAGTGCTGTTTTTAATTCAATAAAGGCAACCATTGTTCAGAGTGCGGCTGTCCAGAAACATCCTTTGTTCCTGCATTGCACTCCCCTCCTGCTCATAATTCTTCCCCTACCATCTGCATTCCTCTCCTGTGCAAAATGCCTCCTGCCATACACTGCAGACTCTTCTCCTACATATAGTGTCCTGTTTCACACTTCTGCTCATATTGCCTCCCTTCTACAATTTATTATTCTTTTCTTCCTGCTGTCGCACCCTCTGTATTACCCTTCTGTAGATATTATCTCCTGACATACTGTAAGGAAGGCAGGATTCTCAACAACAGGAGGAATCCAGGACAGCCCTAAGCACATTCACTCTTCGCTGCCCACATATCATCCACAGGGAAATCCCTAGGAGGACCACAGGGGGAAGTCATAGGCACGTACACAGGAATTCATGTGAATGCTCACAGGAATTAGCTTGCATGCTTGGCACTGGCTTTGCACCCTGTGGCCTATGTAAACTGATGCTCAGCAGAGAGAACTTGCAGAATGGTCTTCAGCAAGTCCTTGCCTATCTGTGACCTGACCTGTTGATCCTGCCTTCCTGTGTTTGACTCAGCTTCCTCTTTGGACTTCACTACTGTTACTTATTGCCTTACTTATTGTCAGACCAGCTGTTACTGACTCTTGTTCCTTGAATTCTGCCTTTGCCTGCTGGTTTTTCTATTACCGGTACATTGCCTGGTTGTTACCATCCTGGGCTTGTCATGGACATGTCTTGTCTCCTGATTCTGCCACCATACTTCCAGTTTTTTCTGACCTCTGGCTTACTTCTTGGACCCCTCTTCTGTCTCCTGGTTTTGCACCAAGCTGCTCTGGTGTCTGATTTCTACCTGTGGCCTGCAGCTAACAGTTCCTCCTGCTTGGCTACAGCACAGATCCAGTTCAACCTACAAGAAAAAAAAAAAAAGTATGTAATTTAAACATGTCATCTAAATTACGGTAGTCATCTTGTGATGTTTTACTTTTATTGATTCATATCCCCCCTTTTTTTTTTAATATTTACCGTATATACTCGAGTATGCCCCCCTCGGCTTATACTCGAGTCACCTTTTTGCGCCTGATCTCCCAAAATTTGGGGACACGGTACCGGCCGGGCACAAATATAGCCCACTCTTCCTCTACAAGTGTGCAAAGTTTGTTGTCCAGGGGACCTACGGCCGGGGAGCACCGATTTTTCAAAGCCAGGCACCCCTTCCATAGACTCCCATGGTAAATGGTAATTTCTCCGGTAACTTTGGGGACCCGGTACCGGATGGCCGTAGGTCCCTCGGACCCGAATCTTGGCACAAATGTAGCCCCAGCTCTCCTCTACAAGTGTGCAAAGTTTTCTGTCTGGGGGACCTAGGGCCAGGGATCACCGAATTTTCAAATCCGGGCACCCCTTCCATAGACTCCCATGTTAAACATCAGTCTAGGCATGGGCACAGTGAGGCATGGGCACAGTGAGGCATGGGCAAAGTGAGGCATGCACATGGACACAGTGAGGCACAGTGAGGCAGGCAGATGGACACCCTAGGCTTATACTCGAGTCAATACGTTTTCCCAGTTTTTTGTGGTAAAATTAGGTGCCTCGGCTTATATTCAGGTCGGCTTATACTCGAGTATATACGGTACATCTTTAAAATTTAAATGTATATATATATATGTATATCAGATATATACCTGCAAACTCATCTATTGAGTCATTTGCTGCGACCCATCCAGCGAGTGATTTGCCTTTTATTATATTTTATATATATATATTTTTTCCCCCTTAGAATGTGTGCATATTTTCACACATCTTGTGCACACATTTGTTAGCAATTATACAATACTACACGCATAATACATGCATTTAAAAAAATAAAATAAAAAATGTTTTTAAACCAGTTGATTCCTTTGTTTTTGTATTTGTAAACTGTTTTTACATATTCCACACCGCCCAGTGCACTAATTATGTGTCTGTCCAGCTGGCCTCTGTTTTCAAGCAGGAGCATTTAAGTCCCGTCCCCCTCTTCCCCTGTTCACTTGACAAAGGAGCGCGCATGCTCTATCCCAGAATCGCGCATGCTCTGAAACGCGTTGTGTTTCCACCAATCATCGGATCCAGCTGACGTCACACGCTGTTCCATGAGCACACAGTCGCCATCTCCACTCATGGACACAGCTGGCTTCCTCTCCGGTACCTTGCGGCTCTCATAGCCAGGAATTGGGACAATCTCTGGACGCTAAAAAGACCCTGGATTATACATCTGACATAGCATTGATCCCACTCCATATGAATACCTCTTCATTTACTTCCATGTAAGTGTTGGATACATTTTAATGTTTTTATATTAAACAGTTTACTCAGAGGCGCTTTTCTATTTGTTTTTTCTTTATGGTTTCCTGAGCTGGCTTCACTCCTGAGAAGAGCTGCCCTGATTGTCTGTTCATCCCAAATAGACTGTTCATCTAATATCATCTCCTTTGAAGATAATTTATCACTGAATTATTCAAAATAATTTACTTGATTGAATATCAGCCTTGTTTTTTGGACTCTGTTCATAGACTTTCATGCTGCTGTTATTGTGATTAACTATGTGGGCTTCCTGAGCGCTAGCATCTGCTGTTTTTCCAGTTCAACCTACAATCCTCGGCACTTGTGCCACTCTGTTCCCTCACACTCTCTATCACCATCTTTAGTAGTGTTGGGCAGGAAGTTTAAAAGAAGCACCCTATGCTACTCAGTCTTCACCAGCTACATGATAGTACTATTCAGCCACCTCGGAGACTGAACTGGGTGCTAGACAGTGGTGTATTTTGGTTTTGTGCTGCCCTAGGCCTGAGTAAACGCGTGCACCCCCTAATTTAAATGTGACCCACCCCTTCCTGTTAAAGACCCTCCCTGTCATCTGTAAGCCACACCCCTTCCACTTTAGGCTCCATCACTTCTTCTCTGTACAATAAAAGTGGGTACCCAAGTGCAGCCTCACCAGTGCCCAATAAGGATCTCCAATTGGAGGAATATTTTTCCTGTGAGTATACCAAAGTGGGCTTCGTCATTTATTTATTACTGGATGAGCCACGGGCTCACCATCTGTTGGAGCAAACCAACCCTGTCCTATAAACTGTCATCTCCTTTTTTAAAGCTTTGATCTTCTACAGCAGTGCACCTGACCAGTTGAGAACTACGTCACCGATTCCGCAAATGAAGTGCTGATACAGACTGGAAAGATGCTATCCTGCAGTATCAATTCTGCTTAGGACTGTCTGAGGCTCCTAAAGACGAGTTGGTCAGGGTAAAATCTCCATAAAATGTGGCCCTATGTGGATGTAACCTCAAGAACCCACGATTCCTTTGCCACCCATTCCTTTGCCATTCCAGTTTCTCCTACCTGGCTACAGCACAGCTTCAGTTCAG
Source organism: Rana muscosa (assembly GCA_029206835.1). Classification (NCBI taxonomy): domain Eukaryota; kingdom Metazoa; phylum Chordata; class Amphibia; order Anura; family Ranidae; genus Rana; species Rana muscosa. Next base: position 975,116,098 of record CM055116.1, on the reverse strand, counting down.
CCCACAAGCTCCGGCTCTCATGCCACCCTGTGCCCTTATAATCTCTGTCACCACCTTTGGGAGTGTTGGACAGGAGATGCAAGAGCACCCCCCTCAGTTACTTGCTAGTCTTCACTGGGTACGTGATACGTTTCCTCTGCAATCCTAAACATACTAGCCCCTGTTATACCCTCCCAACTTCATTCCTGCATGTATTGCCCTATCATACCCTCCCCACTCATTCCTGCACATATTGCCCTATCATACCCTCCCAACTCCATTCTGGCACATATTGCCCCATAATACCCTCTCCACTCCATTCCTGCACATATTACCCCATCATACCCTCCACACTCCATTCCTGCACATATTGCCCCATCATACCCTCCCCACTCCATTCCTCCACATATCGCCCCATCATACCCTCCCCACTCCATTCCTCCACATATCGCCCCATCATACACTCCCTACGCCATTCCTTCACATATTGCCCCATCATTACCTCCTCATGCTATTGCCCGCTGTCACACCCCTGCATGCCTCTCTTGCACATACTGCCTCCTGCCATACCTTCCATACTACTCTTCTGCACATACCACCTGCTGCCTTGCCATCTACATTCATCAATTACTTCTGATTTTATATTCATGCTGCATGAGCTGGTCTCCTAGCTAGACTTAGTCAAGTCCAGAAATTAAATAACATCATAATTATATATAATAATTATAATAATAATTATATAGTAATAATTTACAGATTTGCGAAAAGTGCTCACACCTTCCATCTACTGCCCCACCCATGACCTACGCACATCAAAGAGCATAGGTGGGACATAGCTAAAAATAAGAAATGCAAGATGATTCACAATTATGAAATGCTATAAGAGTAAAGATTTCAAATACGTTTCTATACAAAATTAGTATTGTTTAAAATTGTTCAATGGCTACACATATTGCTGGGCGGAAGAGAGCCTACTTTGGTTTGTGGGAAATGTTTGTTTTTTAGTAATGTGTTAGTAATATAGCAAATAGGGTAGGTTTTCAAGACTATAATTATATATATTAATTAAAAAAAACTAAAATTCAGCTAAATCACTCTTTAGAATATGTATATAGTAGTGTAATCCACAGCCCAACAAAACCTGTAGTTGAAATAAAATGTAGAAAATGCTGTAGCCTCATTGGACACTAGAGGGCAGCAAATGCTCAAAAGAAAAACACACAACATCTAATCCGGCAAATGTCTAAAACCTGAGTCCCCAGTGATAACAAAGTGGATTGTGAACCTTCTGCAGGCATTCTTTTTCTTAATTTGGACTACAGACACATTTAATTGTATAATAATGTGGCAAAAACTCTCAAATGGGGATCTAATCAAGAACAATATGGCTTAAAGTTACCATACCGTTTTTAAACAATGTAATATTTACTCACCAGTATGTATAATTGTGTAACGTCCTAGTCATTATGTAAATATGCAACTAGTACCCCACATTGTGCTTTTCCAGCAAGTTATTTATTATTAGTACTACAGACTTTATATGCAGACCAGTGTTTGTATCTGTAATCATTGCACGTGTGTAAGGCCAAACGATAGGGAATAATGGCCGTTAGCATCTCTAGCTTAGCACTTGATTTCAAAATGTTCATTATGGCTGAGCATGACACAAGATGAAGTTTGAAAAGTATGAAAATACAAGGCTTATGATAAAAGCACATTAACCAGCCTTTGCACCTAGATAACCACAAGAAAAAAGTCTGTAGTTCATGTATTCATAGGCAATCATGCCATTTCAGTGCAATTGCATCATGCACCCCAAGGTGTTTGCAAACAAAAAAACTAAGTGGTTAGACTTTAACCTGCCCCTCCCATCACTACGCACATTGTGGTTGGCCCATATGGGGTGCACTAAAGTGAAGAAGATTTTAACAATTCTATTGGGATAACAAGCAAGTGTAATACAATGGCATATCTGTTTTTTGCATGATGACTTAAAGCGGATTAAACCCAAAACCAAAAATGTAATATATTGCAGCCTACCAATCATTAGCTGTGTTTAGCCTTGGTGATCTGGCCGGGCCATCTAGAGCCCAAGGCCAGCACGCCACACTGCGCCCCCCCAAAAAAAACTGAGCACTAATCTGCATGATTACCCCCTAAGTATAAATTCACCCTTCTCCTAATACAAATCTGCCGCTGTGTTGAAATCCCCCATTCCAGATCAAATCTTTGGCCTCTAAGAATTCAAATAGGGGAACACATGCGCGAGATAAAAGCAAAAGACCCTGAGAAACCATTAGCCAAGCATTTTGCTCAACACCATGATGGCAATTTGGAAGGCATGACCATAAAAGGAATTTACGTATTGAAACTGCCGCCCAGAAGAGGCGACTTAAATCGCATTTTATTGCAAAAAGAGAAATGGTGGATATACCACCTAAAAACACTCACGCCGGTAGGCCTGAACACCGAATTAAATTTACAGGCCTTCCTGGAGACATAAAATATGTTTTAGTTTCACTACCCCAGGTTTTATATGTTCGGAACATTAAAATAATGTTATGTTCACTGTTTGCATTCCATGCACATGCAAGGGGATATCTGCGAGGGCCCTTTATGTGCATATTTACAGTTACATGACCTCCCTTTAGGAAGTCCATGTGGTGTTTGGACATCTGTTGGATACGTATATATGCACATATGGACTTGCTCTGGTTGTTCTTCATCTGTTTGCATGAGATACAGTACTGGATACACATGGTTGATATCCTGTTATACATATATATATTTCCATGCATTGTGGCCTTGCAGGGCTTTATCTAGGTATATCCATAAGTGCTTGCATAATAACGAAAAAGTATATGCTATATTCTCGCTTCTATGTGAATTACATTGTATGTGTCCTTCCCATATTTTTCATGTGTTCTATCCCTTTCCTCTTCCCCCTTCTCTCTCTCCTCTTTTTCATTCTCCCCGCATTTGTATATGTATATGTTAATATTCCCTCACTTTGTGCCGTGATATTCAAAACATTCAGACTAGGAGCAAAACCAATGATAATTAAGTGTCGGACTAAATGCACCTTGTTCCTTAAAATATTTGAAATGGGGCGATTATCTTCTGAGGCGTGAAGCCGTCATAAGGAACAGTCAGAGGCCCGCCTGTATGTGCAGACGAAGCTACGTGAGTCCACCTTGCGAAATGTGTTGATGTCACCAGTGTCACGTGACGCCGCCTTCCCATCGTGTCCCGGAAACGAGCCCTCGCTGGGCACGAGAGACTGTGAGGACACAACTGCAGGAAATCTAGCGGTTTCACTGCATGTTATCGGAAGGGAAACAAATGTATTGAACAGTATGCCTATCAATGTATAATGACAGGAGATATCCGTGGATGGATACAAGGACGGTAACCCGCCAGTGCCATATATCTACTGAGATGCGTATCGTATGTTTGTTTACCTGCTCTGTATGACACAGGAAATTATCTACAGTGGATATCGCTGATCGTCATTTTGCCATGACACATCCATATTCAGGACATACACCAGGGTTTCACATACTGCGGTTATATACCTGCAAGCTACTATCAGCACCATCCATAGTAACCAGGTGTACCATGGTCCACTTTTTGTTTCTACTTTGTCATTTGTAACTGAGTCACCATTTCCTATCAGGAAACAATTATGGACACTATTTGTTTCTCCCACTCCAGCAATTGAACTCCTTGTTGCGGTGTAACGTTCATGTGGTTCACCTACCTTCCTCATACCACATTTACATTGACTTTATTCGGGTTCTCTTCTATTACATACAGTTTCTCTTCAGGCCCATTTATTTTTTCCTTTCCCCAGCCTCCCCCCCCCCATTTTCCTTCCCATCCCAATTTCCCTTATTGTGGGCTCAAGCTTCCCAGGGACCTTTACATGGATGCCCATGCCTTATTATACTATTGGTAGTCATTACATACGACCTGTGTCGCGGCATGTTCATCCATGTACAGATTGTTGGCGTCCGGACGATTGTTTATTTGTACCCCATTGTAGTGTGTCTTGTCCTGTGCTGTGTTTTGTTAGTGGTCACACCCAGAGACACTTTTTGATGCTGGTGTTTGTGGTTGTTGATGCTTTGTCGAATTTTCAGCATCTTCATTTCCAACCTCCCATTGTGGAGTTTCATGTTAGTTTTTTAATGATTAACAAACTACTATATTTTTCTACTTTTCCATACATTGCATACTGTGTCACTCATTTGGTCCTCCGGTTCTTTTTCAGCCTTGACAAGGATAACCTGTTTTTTTGCTTGTATGCAGTATCTTCCAGGGAGACCTGCTACATGTGGCAGTCTCCCCCTTGTAGGTCCCTGCACCATGCTGTAGTACTCACACTGTCCTCACCTTCCAACTTCTCCTGTGGTAGGATCCTTTCTGGCCAGCTGCCTGAGCCCCGGCCCGAGGTAGAGCCCCACCCTAGCCCTCGAGGGCCACTGACAGTCTCCTCAGCACTGCATCTCCATCTTCCACCCGACTCTCCTGCTGGCATGACCAAAATTCCATGACTCTGGCTTAGCCCTGAGTCAGACTATAGTTTACCTACTCTCACACTAGTAGCAAACTAGAGGGTGCTACACTTGTATATTAAAGGGCCAAAAGGGAAAGCTTGGTGTATGTTCCTGATGAATGCAACCAGGAGCCTAGTGTGTTAATACGGGGGACTGGTGTATAAAAACTGTGAATACTGATCTCATAGTGAAAGCCAGTGCAGGTTATCTGGTGGAGTCCAGCTACCAACAGTGCTCTTAATTAACAGAGAATCACAGCTCAAATCTGCGTGCCTTGGTGTCATGTTATAATGAGGACCTTTTTTGACTTTTCCTATGTCATTATTTCAATTACTATGCTTTTCAGCTATGTATGTATACTGTATGTTAACCTGCACTCTTTTTAGACTAGGAAAAATAACATATATGCACCTAGAATATCTTATTTAAATACTAAGTTTTTGAAAGTCTGGTTTTGCATAAGACTAAGCACCTCCCCCTTGTGACTGCACCTGGGCTGATGAATGGCCACTCGGGCACAGAAAAGTGCATTGTGGGATTTGTTAAAGCAGAGTTCCAGGCCTTTTATGTTTATTAAAAGTCAGCAGCTACAAAAAGTGTAGCTGCTGACTTTTAATAAACAGACACTTACCTGTTCCACGGTCCAGCGATGCGGCCACTCGGAGCGTCGCTCCTCTCCCCCTCCTCTCCACTGGCGCCTCCATTGCCACGCTGGGCACCTGGCCAAGGCAGCTTTCGGCTTTCACGCCCGGGCACGCACTGCGCATGCGCGGGTCACGCTGCGCTCTCGGAGTGGACAGGCGATCTTCTGGGACCTGTCACATGTCCCAGGAGATCGCCTAGACGGAGGGGCCGCCTAGGTGGAGAGGAGGAGTCGCCTAGGTGGCCCGTAGGCGGAAGGAGGAAGTGGGACAGGAAGTTTCACTCCTAACGAAGCCCCCACTCCCCCCCCAAAAAAATGACATGCCAAATGTGGCATGTAATGGGGCGAGGAGTGCTTAAAGCGGAATTCCACTTTTGGGTGGAACTCCACTTTAAGCTCCAGCAGTGGATCAGGTTGGTGGGGAAGCGCGGTGAAAGTAATTGCAGGCTCCTTATAATGGCAGCTTTCCGCCATGTGCATTACTTTGCCTAATAGGGGAAAATTACACTTTGTACATGTAAACAGATCTCTAATATCTCACTATTTACCAGAAAGCCTATTCCTCTTTTGTTATAACCCTGAACAGTTGGGTTTGTGATTACTGTTTAATGTGCTCAGCCACTTTCACATATTCCCCATAAACAAAACATGAAAAATTACAGGGAGACCACTGTGCAAGATTGAAAGATCTTAAGTGGTGTGGCACCTTTGAGAATTGTCATAAAGCAGATGCTTTCTGCAAGCAATTAACACCAATGTGCTTTTTCCCGTTTCTGTTTGCATGGATAGATGTTAAAGATATATTTGAACTTTTACGAGGATAGGGAGACTTAAGATTTAGAGCTTAACTGCCTGTCAGGCTTGCAAATTACCCTTATATGAAGATGAAAATAAAAGACCTCCGTTGTTAAGAAGCTTGCCGGCTCCCATCACGCATGGGTTAACCAACAGCAGAGAAGGCTGAAGAATATTGTAACAAATGTATCCAGATATGTGGGCGTAAGGCATGGAAGTGTCCAAGCGTCCAAGCCTTTTCTATTAAAGGCTGAAGTTTGTATTAAGAATGAGTGTGTGTAGGCAGAGAAGGTGTACGCAGGTCACACTTGTGTGTGGGCAACATTCTTGTTACTCAACGTTTTGTAGGCGAAAAGTAAAATCTTAACGTCTTATATTTAATGGCAAATAAAGAATTGTAAAAAATAACTTGCATGCGTTATCTGATACTAATTTAGTGGTAATGTAGGGTTCTGTGAGTGAGAAGTAAAGAAAACTAGATATAACAAATATTTAATAGGAAAGCAATAAAAATAAAAATATTACTTCTAATGGCTACCACATAGCCGGGGCAGATGGTTCAACTAGAGAGGTCAGAGGATCCAGCAACTGCAATGCCTTCTTATTTACCAGCTATGTTATTACACTGTTAACTTTGCATAGAAAACAGCTTTAATTCTCTTTGCTATTTTTCTGCAGTCTGAGGCTTTGTGTTGATATATTTAGTAGATGTAAATCCTAACGCAATGACTTTTAGTTTGCTAAAGCACTTATGCATCATAAACAATGACAGTACTGCTGATTTCCTGCATGCTCTTTGCAGTTACATTCTTTCTATATGCACTTGCTGTCTTCGTAGAGTGGGGGGGACAACACAGAAGCACAGTTGGGAGACAGGGACATAGTATTGTCACTCAACAAGAGGAAGTGCTGCACCAGGTTTCATTTTAAAGGGTAACTCCACTTTCGTGGGAAAAAAATATATACACTATATTACCAAAAGTATTGGGATGCCTGACTTTACATGCACATTCAATGTTGAGTTGGCCCACCCTTTGCAGCTATAACAGCTTCAACTCTTCTGAGAAGGCTGTCCACAAGGTTTAGGGGTGTGTCTATGGGAATGTTTAATCATTCTTTCAGAAGCGCATTTGTGAGTTCAAGAACTGATGTGGGCGAAAAGGCCGGGCTTGCAGTCTCCACTCTAATTTATCCCAAAGGTGTTCTATTGGTGTTCTGTTCTGTGTAGGCCAGTCAAGTTCCTCCACCCCAAACTTGCTCATCCATGTCTTTATGGACCTTGCTTTGTGCACTGGTGCACAGTCATGTTGGAACAGGGAGGGGCCATCCCCAAACCTGTTTCCACAAATTTGGGAGCATTATGTCTTGGTATGCTGACACCTTAAAAGTTCCCTTCACTGGAACTAAGGGGCCAAGCCCAACCCCTGAAAAACAACCCCACAACATAATCCCCCTTCCACCAAATGTTTTGGACGAGTGCACAAAGCAAGGTCCAAAAAGACATGGATACGTGAGTTTGGGGTGGAGGAACTTAACTGGCCTGCACAGTGCCCTGACCTCAACCTGAGAGAACAGGTGCGGAGACTGTGTGCCAGGTCTTCTGGTCCACATCAGTTTCAGACCTCACAAATGTTCTTCTGGAAGAATGGTCAAATATTCCCATAGACACACTCCTAAACCTTGTGGACAGCCTTCCCCGAAGAGTTGAAGCTGTTATAGCTGCAAAGGGTGGGCCAACTCAATATTGAACCCTACAGACCAAAAATTACAGAGCTGCAGATTGAAAAGGAAAGGTCATTTTTAATAACATTCAATTACAAATATGACTTGAGTCACAGTTGTATACACTATATTACCAAAAGTATTGGGACGCCTGCCTTTACACACACATGAACTTTAAAGGCAGGCGTCCCAATACTTTTGGTAATATAGTGTATACAACTGTGACTCAAGTCATATTTGTAATTGAATGTTATTAAAAATGACCTTTCCTTTTCAATCTGCAGCTCTGTAATTTTCCGTAAAATGCAATGCAATATGGCTACCTGGAGATGTTCTGTACACAATTCCTGCTTGTGTGACTGGCTCACTGATTTTCCCAGAAGTCAGATATCAGGCACATCCTGCAACAAAATGTAGTTTTAGGTGATATGCTCCCAATAAGATATCACCTCTAAAGGGATGCAGACCCAGCAATTTTCCTCATTGGAGCCCTGCAAGTGCAGCAGCTGATTTATAATTATGAAACCACTCCCATTAGATACACTTTCCACATGGACACAGACAAACATACAGGGATGTCTTCAGAATAACAAAAGGTATGCAACAAAGTTTGTTAAAGTCCTTGTAATGTGCATAGATCACCCAGAGGCGAATGTTTTTTTATCAACAAAAGTGGAGTTACTTAAAGCAATTCCACCCGCGATTTTTTTTTTTTAAAGTCAGCAGCTACAAAAACTGTAGCTGCTGACTTTTAATAAGGACACTCACCTATCCTACTCGCCCGCGATGTTGGCCCCCCCGAGGCCAACCCCTCGATCCTGGCAGGTCCCGGCGCCGCCATCCTCACTAAGGGAAACCGGCCTTGCGGCTTCACTGCCCATTTCCTACTCCGCATGCGCGAGTCTCGCGGCGCTGTATGAATGGGCGGCTGCTTTCTGGGATACACACAGTTCCCAGAAGGCAGCGCGCCCCATTCCCCAGAATACAACGCGAGGAGGACGAGGAAGAAGACCTGCCGAGGACTAGGAAGAGGCAGATTAGGAACATCCTCATAGCAACCGCCTTTTCTGGCGAGTAAAAAAAAAATTTTTTTACATTTTTTTGCAGGATTTTTGTGTATTTTTTTTTTTTTTTTTTTAGGGTGGAACTCCACTTTAAGTAAAGATAAAGATATAAAAATATTGCATAGTTTGTAGCAAAAGTATAGGAAGGAATCTGATTTGCAACCAAAGAATTCCAGCCATTCCACACAAGAAATGATGTTCTCTCTTTCATGAGCAAAAAGTAATTATTAATACCCAAAGAGCTTGTATGTATAACCTTGGTATTATATATATATATATATATATATATATATATATATATATATATATATAAATGATACATTAGGATGTAGCCACTTGCTGAAAGAGTGTTGTTTATCAAACCATGTGATTATTCTCATTTTTACTAGCTTTTCAAAAGGTAAATAATGCACGCAAATTCTATTACAACTAAACACAAGAATGTTCTAATTTGAATAAAAATTACCACAAAAATAATATAACATATTATTCAAACTGCTGTACCCAACTGTGATATATCATAAAACCGCTTTGATTTTTTTTTCTTTTCAATTGAGGGAGATTATTTATTAGAAGCATTAGAATTTCTAATTCATATAGGATCCTGCTGAGAGAAGGGTACAGAAATACACATGAAGCAGAATTCACAACAATTATTTTCAGCTCCTGAAAAGCCAGTTACCAAAACGGTGATACATGTTCTCTGAAGCGAAACAAACAATAGCACCAAAGTGATGGATTTGGAGTCCAAATATATTTATATTATAATAAAGGTCTAGGATAAACAAGTCAGCACTCCTCAGGGGTTGGGCAGAACCTACTTCATCAGGCCTTATCAGACTCAGGGGTTTGGTCAGTTCAAAAGTCGAATAAACTCCCTTCTAATTTAGTAGCTAATTATGTGAGCTAACTAACCAGCTATCGAAGCCTACTTTAGATGAAGAAACCTTTATACTTTTGAACTCACCAACTTTTTCTGCAATTTTTAATCAATCTGGAGCTCTGATAAAAGGGGCCAGTACATCCCCTGAAACAAATTGGCATCTTTACCTTGTTTTTCATTATTATATTAATGTTTCTAGATAAATCAATCGGTATGGCACTCATGTTTTTCAAACCCCTGGACCTTCCTTGAGGCTGCCTTTGCATTTGAGACATGCCTAGCCAGAGGAATTGTGCCCAACAACATAGACTTTGCCCTGGACTGTGAAACAAAATTAATGGTGGGTCCAGCACCACCTACGCATGTTACCTGAAACTTTTTGACACACTTTGAAAACCATAGTGCCTGGGTACTGACTGGCATCACAGCAATATTTAGAAGATGGTAACTGCTAATGACTGCTGTGATGTCAGTAGTCGTAGACAAATGGGACCAGGAGGTACAAGTGGAATTAAGTTCCAGCACTGGCAGGCTTGATTTGGTATATCCAAGAGTAGACATGTGCAATTCGTTTTGGTCCGAATACAAATTCGGACACATTTTTGGTTATTCGGAGATTCTGATGTACCTGAATCGCTAAATGAAATAGTAACGAGTAGTAAGGCTGCTTTCACACTGGGGCGGGCTGGTGTTGACGGTAAAACTATGATTAAACACTAGTACAGTGTGAAACGCGTCAGCTTGACCAGTGTGCCGTGACTTGTAGTGCTGTTTTGGATTTTGGATTTTACAATAAAGGCAATTTTTATTCGGAGTGCGGCTGTCCAGAAGAATCTTTTCTTTTGTTTTGCATTGCCTGCACCCGTGGTTCTGGGAGAAGTGATTATTAGGCTTGTGCAATTCGTTTCGTAACGAATCAAAATTCGTCCGAATTTAGCAACTTTCGGACATTCGGAAGCATTCGAATTTCCGAACAAAGCAATTACGAATAAGACCGAATCCGAAATAAATTATACCGCAAATAGCGAATGCCCGAATGTCTTTGGCATAATTCGTTATGAAAAAGTTACGAATGTACGAATCCATACGAAGCACAATAACACTCACTCTGCTCTGCTCTCTGCTTCTCCCACACCGTGCTGAACTCCCTCTCAAAATGGTGTACAGGGGCGGAGGCTATAGCCGCATGTAAAAAACGAAAGTAAAATACGAGATTTCGAATCCATTCGAAGCACAATAACACTCTGCTCTGCTCTCTGCTTCTCCCTCACCGTGCTGAACCCTCTCAAAATGGTGTACAGGGGCGGAGGCTATAGCCGCATGTAAAAAACGAAAGTAAAATACGAGATTTCGAATCGTTACAAATAACCGCTATGTATTTAGAAAAGTACAAATCCATTCGAAGCACATTAGGCATAATAGGCAGCGTCGTCGTGAGAGAGACACAGAAAATTACGAATCAACGAACCCAAAAAAAGTTACGAAAGTAGGAGTTGTGTCCAGAATCAGCGAAAAACAATGTACTCTACCGAAAGTACGAATTATAAATCAACTAAAAATTCAACGAAAAATGTCGCTTGCGAAAATACGAATTAGTCCGAACACGAAAAATCCCGTCTAGCAAAATTACGAATGATTACGAATCAACAGGACCGAAAAGAAACGAACCGAAACTAACCGAATTTTTCCGTTGTGCACAAGCCTAGTGATTATCTTGAAGACTTCCACACCTGAGCGGCTTCCCTTCCTGTTGTTGACGGTAAAACACTGCTAGTTTTAGCAGCGCTTTACCATCGTTTTAGCGGTGCTATTCGGCCGCTAGCAGGGGGCTTTTAACCACTGCTAGCGGCTGAATAAAGGGTTAAATGCGCCCGTATAGCACCGCTGCCAACGCACATTTTTTTTTTCTATTGCCAGCATTGTTTTGTTTACATTCCAGCTGTCAGTGGGGAAGCCCGCTGACAGCTAATGAGTCATCGGTTGTTAAGGACGTGGCGGCTGGCTTCCCGGCCCACTGCTTAACAACCAGCTGTTCTTCACACAGAATTTGAATTGGGCAATCTTTTTTACACCGATCCAAATTCTAATCGTTCTGAAAATTTGGAATTCTTTAGAAAATTTATAAACGAAAACTAAACTAAATTTAAAGAAAATTAAACAAAAATACTTTGAAACGACACTAAACAAATTCCGAAATGAAATTAAAATAATTTTTCTGTTTTATCCAAGGGGTGCCAGGATGCAAAAAACAGTGGTTTGGGTTGCCACTTTGTCTATTTTTCCAGTCTGGTTGGTAAAAATGGGACGTGGTGCTAATGATATTAATCGAAAAAAAGGCACAAGTTTGGACTTTTTTTTCCCCAGAAAAGGTGGCAACCTTAGGCATGTAACCTCTTGTAATTAACCTTGCAGTTGAGAAAAGTGAGGATATAACTTGACTGTGTAAATCTTAAATAACTGGATAAATATACAAATCTTTTGACAGATAGAACAGCTTCCATGTATGGATTACAGCTGTATATTTAGCCATTTGCCCACAGTTCAGCTTTTAAAATATGCTGAGAGAAGTTGAGCACCTGCTAGGCAAAGTTTGATTTTGGGCCAGTTTCCTAATTCAGCTTCACCAGGTTCAGGCTTAGCTGAAGCTTATTACAAATGCCAAACAGAGAAAGAGACTCAGAATCACCCACAGCAATATGTGTAATTTACTGTAAGTGTAACTAGCACAGTGCTCAGGCTCCAGCATGATTTATCCTCTGAGGATCATTCATGTACAACGATATTGAAAAAGGTTCATCGCCAAGTATCTGGTATTTAATGTAGGGATATGTTGTTGATATGTCCCTCTAGAGTGGTTAATTATGCAGTAGTTAATTATTCACCAGCGTACTGTCGTGGGATATGTCCTTAGGGATACCGAACTGCATTGCTTTGTTGCCTAAGGCTTGTGGAGGATTGCAGCCTCAGTGTAAGCAAATTACTGCCTCTTTTCTTCTGTTATAAAGGCATTTTTATTTCAGCCGGTAGTCTTTGAATTATGCTTAAATGCATTTATCTTATATTTATTTTATGTTCATTTCTGTATAAAATATATTTATGCTTATTTGTGCACATATTATATTCATATTTCCTGGACTATTATTCTACACATTGTTAAAGTCTGTTTTTTATTTATTATTCTTTTTGGTTAAGATGAACCCATAGGTGTGCACAGCCTATTGCATTAGGGTGTGCACAGAAAAGCTCAAACACATATGCATGTGTTTGTGTGTGCATTTATATATATCCTGACAGTGTCCGTAGAGCAATGGACAGTGTCAGTATTATTTTTTACAATTTGATTTCTTTTTTACAATTTGTTTAGGACCCCCTTTAGGGGTCTTTGGTGAAATATTAGGAGTCTAAACAGGGGGACTCTGCGCCCCACACAGTGATTAGGGTGTGCCCAAGCACACCTGGCACACCCTGTGCGCACGCCTATGGATGAACCTATAAACAACAAATTATTTTTAAACTTTTTGCTGCTGAAGTAATACTGCAACATTAATAGCAAGCAGTTATATTTTAACAGACAGATCAGCAATATTAACATGCATACTGAATATGATAATTAGATACAGGTCTTTCAAAAATGCATGTGGATCCCATATGTCTACTGAAGCACATTTAGCATGCAAAAGAAATGTTAAATTCTGTTTATACTGTACTCAGTTTTGTATGCTTTGCTTATGTTTTGCAGACTGCACTCATATTCTACACTAGTACCCATTTCTCACATACCCGAGACCCTGATAAAACACAAGCCTCACCTATACATTTCCTCATATACACCCCTTATTACTGTAAAAGTAGAATTGTTATATTAATGTCATGTCTTCATTAGTACCGTATATACTCGAGTATAAGCCGACCAGAATATAAGCCGAGGCACCTAATGTTACCACAAAAACTGGGAAAACTTATTGACTCGAGTATAAGCCTAGGGTGCATGCCTCACTGTGCCTCACTTTGCCTCACTGTGTCCATGAGCATGCCTCACTGTGCCTCACTGTGCCCATGCCTCACTTTGCCCATGCCTCACTTTGCCCATGCCTCACTTTGCCCATGCCTCACTGTGCCCATGCCTCACTGTGTCCATGCCTAACTGTGCCCAATCTCCCTACCTGATCTCTGGTGCTGTGTGACTAGACTGACATTTAACATGGGAGTCTATGGAAGGGGTTACATGTGTACCAAGTTTGGGGTCCAGGGGACCCAGGGCCGGCCGGTACCGGGTCCCCAAAAATCACTGAAGAAATGACCGTTTAACATGGGAGTCTATGGAAGGGGTGCCCGGGTTTGAAAAATCGGTGTTCCCCGGCCGTAGGTTCCCCGGACAAAAAACGTTGCACACTTGTAGGGGAAGAATGGGGCTACATGTGTGCCAAGTATGGGGTCCAGGGGACCTACGGCTGGTCAGGATCAGGCGCACAAATTTGAAGATGGACACAGACTCGAGTATAAGCCAAGAGGGGCATTTTCAGCACAAAAAAATGTGCTGAAAAACTCAGCTTATACTCGAGTATATACGGTATGTTTGTAGAAAAAACTCAAATGCGCCAAATAAACAGAACAGGACAGAAACAGAACATTTGGAAAGATGTTAAGTGTATCTTTTGTGTCTGTTCTCCAAGGCAGTGGCTATTTTTTTATGAAATTTTTTGACGGGTAATATGTTTTTTATTAAAGTGGTTGTAAAGTAAATTTTTGTCAAAAGAAAAAAGAGGGCAAACTTACCTGCTGTGTGAAACGTATTCACCAGCTACCTGGTGCTGTCCACTCCTTCTCTCCTGCGTGTGCCCCCTTAGCAAGTTGTTTGCTATGGGGGCACACGTCAGCCGCGTTCCCGAACCGCACATAGACACACACCCCATAGACATACACAGCGCTGCTTCACCATGCCCCCTGCTCCCTCCTCACAGGATTTGACTGACAGCAGCAGGAGCCAATGGCTCTCCCTACTCTCAGTGTAGCATGTGAGAGCAGGAAGAGGGTAGAGAAAAGCTGCAGCTGGGCACAGTACTGGGTCAATAGAGAACTCAGGTATGTGTTTAGGGAGGAGGTGGGGGCAGCTAGAAGATGTTTTTCTTACCATAAGTCAAAAAAATGCATCAAATTATAAAAATATTTTTACTTTAGAACCACTTTAGATTTGTTCAATAGAAACAAAACAATTGCAGCATACAATGTACATTAATAGCATTGACAGACGGTTCAATAGTACATTCCAAAGTAGGCATAACTCAAAATTGGGAGTAAAGAGATGGTAAGATTTACAAGTTAGAAAAAAAGAGGTGCAACAACATCTATTCATTACTGAGTCATCCCTATAGCATTAATTTGCAGCAAGTATACAAGTAATAAGAATTTACTTCCAAGAAAGTTTACAGGACGAACCTCCTTCTTACCATGTACAAGTCTCACAATATCAACCTGGAGGAGGGGAGGGGAGGGACAAGGGAAGGAAGGAAGTAAGGAGGGAAGTAAGGAAGGGGAATAAGGTAGTGAGAAGGAACAACAAATGGGGGGGAAAAAAGTGTGGGGGGGTGGGGGTCGGAGAGAGGATAAGAATGTAGAACTTACCAGAGGTAGATCCACCAGAGGGGCGGAAGTATTACATTCCTGGTACATAGATGTAAAAGACCATCAGTGGCCCCATGCAGCAATCCAAGCATTCCACATTTTGTGGAATTCTTTCCAGCAGTTTCTACTATTATACAGTATGTCAGTTTGTACATAGGTTAAAATGTTGTAGCATGTCAAGGACAGGGTGGGAGAGTTGGGAGATTTCCAGTGAAGAAGAATCTCCCTTTGAGCATAAAAAATGGCATAGAAAGCAACTAAACATATCGACTCAACTGTACACCATTAAGAATGCCTAATAGCATCATTTTTGGATCGACAGTAATTTTTTTTTCATTTGGAAACACTGATAAATATTAGGATAGGAGTTGCCTATCTATAAAATGACCAAGACAAGCCCTTACCATACAGTGGGATTAATATCAACAATTATTTATTTTTGTCGTTTCAGGTAATTGACCCTGGGCAGATCTCTCTGGAAGACCTGTTAGATATGACTGATGAGCAGGTTTGCGAAACACTGGGAAAGTTTGGTGCTAGCAGCGAAGAGTGTGATCGGTTAAATGCCTCCCTTTCTTGTCTACGCAGTGTTTACAAATCAGGTATGAAACCCTAAACTAAACATTGTGTGTCCTGTTTATTCTCTCGGCAACTAATTACTACAAACCAAAAACTCTGATCAAGGTCTAGCAGAAAATTTACCACATTACATGCCTGTAATTTCTTGTACACTTTCTGTAATTCTACAAGGCAATTGAAATGACTGCTAGCGCAGAATAACAGACTTTCTCTCACCATTTTATAACACAGAGTAACCCTTGAAATAGCTTTCTGGTCTCAGGGAACCCCTGCTAATAATTGCTATATCTACTGCTCACTGTACATTGGCATGATGGTCACTGGGAAGAATGCTTCATACACTTGTAGTCATTGAGAGATTCCCCCCTTACAGATACCTAAAAAAATCATTGTGATCATTGAGAGGCAGACATTTTTCATTGCTCAAGGAACCTCTTGCAATCCCTGGAGAACCTTTTGGTTTCACAGAACTGAGAAAGGCTGTCTTACAGGAAGTGGAAGAGCTTAAAGTGAGGTAGCTTATTATGGGTGCACAAAGAGGCCATACTCACAGAAGGTACAGCAGCTACTAGTTGCCACTGTTGGACATTCAAAGTGAAAAATAGTGAATTTACTATGCTAAGTGAGCTGTGGCAGGTTGAGCCCATGCCACTGTTTAAAATGGCGGTCTGGTTCAGGTTTTCTGGGAAGCAAGCACACTAATGATGCAGGTGTGTGCTAGGCTTATGTTAGAGACAGAGTTAGAGGTTCAGTGGCTCCGCCCTCATGAGTGGGTCAGTGTGTGAAGGGAACTGTGAGGTGCACATTGCACCGTACTGTCCAGGTCAGGACAGGCAAAGGTCCGATCCTGCGAGGACTTAACTGCTGGGATCTGCAGGAGAAACAGTCAAGCTGACAAAGGTACAGTGTTTTGTGCACGAGTACTGGGACTGTGTGTTTGACGGTCTGGAGGACCAAGGCATGAGGCCTGAGCAGTGAAGCTACAAAAAGAGAACCATGAGGCTGAATTCTATGTTTTGTTCCATTGATGAGAACCCTGTGCATGGGAAACTATTCAAGTGTGAACTTTTTGCATTGTTTTAAATAAAAGTGAGCAGAAAAGGCCCTGAAACGTACTTCGGACGTGGAGTAAAATCACTGTTTGGCGCTACCAATGAGCTACAAATTCCCCAACTTGTTACTGAGCATTCACTTTCTTAAGTGAACAGCCTCTACTCTTTTAGTAAAATTCAGGTCTTGTGTATTGGTCATTTTTTCCTTCTTTACAGTACTGCTTTTTTCCTTGGCTGCTTAACTTCTACATTTTATAAATCTTCTGACAGGGATCATTACTTAGATAACCTCTCAGAGGTACCAAGCAAGTAGAATTGCATGTCGCTGTTCACTTTCTTCACATAAAATGACCCTTTTACACAGGTCTGTGTTTACCATAAGGCACTCTTGAGCCAGTGCCATGGGCAGCAAGGTTCAAAAGGGCAACACCTAGCCTCAACATTTAAAAATTGTGATAATTGTATCAAAGGCAGCAGGGTCTATGGTCCTGCAGGTACATTAGATTAGTGACCAGTAGATCTCCAGCTGCAGTATAAACTGTCCCAGTGGCTATCTTGCTAATCCTATACACTTTTAGGTTGACAGACATTCAGGGATTTATAGTTCGACTGCAGCTGGAAGTCTAAAGTTCTTAGCTGCTGTTCTTTAAATCACAAATACAAACCCATTGGCTATAATGAATTATTTTGGCTGATAAGCTATTATTCCCTCAATGTAAGACAAACTCTAGAGGTATTTGTTATGAGCACAAGCAAGAAGTCTATGGACGCATATTGTTAAAATGAAAACATTTATTTTCATTATCTGTACATGTCTAGTTACCATCTAATCTGATTGCTGTAATGCCCAGAAGTCTCTGGAGAGCGGTATGAGAAATAATGAAGTTGTTCAAAATAGGAAATTCCTTTTAAACTATTGCAATGTGTTAGGGGAAGGATTATTGTACCAGACTTAGTATGTATGAAATACAAATCCTAGAAAACATTTCTGTAAGGCCCAAGATAAGTAAAAGATGTTTTTCATTGTAATTGTTATCATGCAATAGATGGAATTGCATTCCAGGCTACACCATCCTATGGATGTACAGCTTCTGTTTATCTAGCAAGCACTGAACTAAATCCAGTATTATCTAGTCTGAAATTCTCCTTTGGAAGTAATCTTTGGAAGTATTTTATTTCATTCTTTGCACCTCTGTGGATACC
This sequence comes from Rana muscosa, assembly GCA_029206835.1. Taxonomy (NCBI): domain Eukaryota; kingdom Metazoa; phylum Chordata; class Amphibia; order Anura; family Ranidae; genus Rana; species Rana muscosa. Next base: position 975,097,997 of record CM055116.1, on the reverse strand, counting down.
CTAATCACCTTTGTAGACTGGTGAACATAGTAACTTAGAGCAACACCCGGGAGTCAATCCGAAGATCGTATGGGGTGCCGACATCACGGGCTCCCTGGACAGGTAAGTGTCCATATAATAAAAGTCAGCAGTATTTACAGCTGCTGACTTTAAAAAAATAAATTCCCCAGGCGGAACTCCTCTTTAGGCCTCATGCCCTTGGACGTTTTTACAGCTGCGTTTTTGAGCGTTTTTTACAGCTTAAAAACACCTGTCCATGTTAGTCTATAGCTTCATGCCCACCTAGGCGTTTTTGAGCTGCAAATAGCATAGACGTTTTTAAGCTGTAAAAAAAAACCAGGACCAGTGCGTTCCTCAGCGTCAGAATTAGGCAAAAAAAAAACGCGAGCGTCAAAAAACGCTCAAAAACGCTCAAGAACGCGCAAAAATGTATTTTTTCCATTTTTATTTTTTTTTCAAAAAAAATAAAAATAAATTATACAATAACATGCACAGGCGTTTTTAAGCTGTAAAAAACGCAGCTGTAAAAACGTCCGTGGGCATGAGGCCTTAAAGTAATACAAAACATTTGTTTTTTTTTCCTTTAAAATAACAAACATATCATATTTACCTACTCTGTGCATTGGCTTTTCTCAGAGCAGCCTTGATCTTCCTCTTCTTGAGTCCCCCGCTGGCACTTTTGGCTCCCCCCCCCACGATCACCTCTATTGCGAGCTGCTTGCTATGGGGGCACTCGTGCATGCTCGCTCCCGAGCCAGCCCAGTGTGTTCATATAAGACACACAGAGAACAGCTTGCCATGTCCCTCACTCTTTCCTCACTGGCTTTGCCAATGGCTCCCGCTGCTGTATCCAAGCCAATGGGGAGTGAGAGAGCCAAGAGAGCCTTGGCTCATTGGTCCTGCATGTGCCATACCTGTGGGATCCCCATAGAATTTGGAAGTCACTAGAGTAGGCACTGCTACTACAGTGAACTCCACTAGCTTCTGGGTCCTGTGTTGAGCGGCTGCCGCGTTGCATTGTGAACATGAGGGTTAGCTCCTTGGCATGGACACAATCAGAAAACTATTTGCATTTTTTCATTAAATGCAAAGCATTCTCTGATTGGATGAAGTAGAGAGGTGGGGCTGGGACATCATGTGAACTCCGCTCTCATCCAATCAGAGGACAGTTTACATTCATTGAGAAAATGAAAAGTGTTCTCTGAATGGTGCCCGTGCTGAGCAGGTGGTCGACCTCCTGTGTACTGTATGCAGCAGGGCAGCTGCTTGGCACAAGACCTGGTAGCTACCTGCAATCACTGTATTAGTGGTGTCTACTACAGTGATTTCCAGCTTCCACGTGGACCCCACAGGTATGGCACATACATATTCACATTGGTCCAAGCTGGTCCAATGTAACTATTGTGACAGCAGGAAGGTAAAGTCACCTGGTTGCATCCAGGGGGGTAGATATATTTCGCCCAGATTCAGGCTTTACGCCGACTTATACAACTAGGTGGAGAGTTGTATAAGCCCAGCTGAGGCTAGTAGGCTCATGGATGACTCATACCTCTAGGGAGAGTGCTGGGCGTCGTGCAGACAGGGAGTTGATGAGACCAGCTGAAGCTTGTCAGCTCATTTAGGCCTCTATAAGAACTCCCAGCTTCATTAGATGTTAGCTCATGCCTGGACCCAGACCTGTGTGGACTGTCTAGGGAGAGTGAACCCCTGTGCGGTGAGACAATGCCTGTGTGGCTATTTGCTTGGACATTTAAAACCAGGGACTTAGGGACTAGGACAGCACTAGGCTGATCCCAGTTGTTAGTTAGGAAACCTGTATGTTTAGTCAGAGGTCAAGTTGACCAGGATTTATTTTGTTTATGTTTCTTTTGCTTTGCTGTGTTTTGTCACTGTAAATAGAAAATAAACCGCACCTTTTTGATTTTGAAAACCACAACCTCCGTTTGCTGGGCCTGTTTTGTGTGGGGAGCCCATCTCGGGGGTCACACACACCCGCTGCCGAGCTAACCCCCTCACAGTTGGTGGAGAACCAGTGGCAGTTTTTTTTTAAGCCAGCATGGAGGAGATACTGAAGCAGCTGGCTCTAGCAAATGCCAATCAACAGCAGACAAATGCAGGTTTGCAAAAGAGCCTTGCAGCTCAACAACAGAACTTCGCAGCCCAGCAGCAAGCTCATCAACAGAGCCTTGCAGCCCAGCAGCAGACAAACGCAACTTTGCAACAGAGTCTGGAGGCTCAGCAACAAGCCCAGCAGCAATCTGAGGCCCGCTTCATAGACCTGTTGCAGAAGCAAGAGCAGAGACTACAACAACAGATGGAAGCAGCAATGCAGCAACGTCCGCAGACCAGTGAGGAAAGCCGTCCCACTAATACCGCGTCCTTTGGGGTGAGTCGTTTATTGACAAAAATGACTGGAGAGGATGATCCAGAGGTATTTTTGACCACATTTGAAAGGACCGCTGAAAGAGAAAAGTGGCCTGAGGAGCAGTGGGCTGGACTGGTGGCTCCTCTGTTAACTGGTGAATCGCAGAAAGCTTACTATGACCTAGAGCCTAACCAAGCAAAAGACTATGTGATGCTAAAAGCTGAAATATTGGCAAGGCTGGGTGTCACCCAGGCTGTCCGGGCTCAGCGTGTGCATAACTGGACTTTCCAGCTTGGAAAACCCCCCAGGTCTCAAATGTATGATCTCATTCACCTGAGCAGAAAGTGGCTACAGCCAGAGACTTTGTCCGCACCAAAGATTGTGGAACGTGTTGTAATGGATCGGTTTTTGAGAGCTCTTCCTACTGCCATCCAAAAGTGGGTAAGCCATGGAGACCCAGAGACGGCCGATGGTCTTGTGGATCGTGTGGAGAAATACTTGGCTACAGAGAACCTGACGGCCTCTTCCAGAGACACTCGGACTTTCCACCCTAAGACCAGACCATCCCCAGGGGCGGATAAGAGGATTCCAAGGGGTGAGGGTGGAGAGAGTGAGAGGGTGGGAGCTCTACCCCAAGTTTGGCGAGAACAGCCTGGGAAATCAGCGGCTCAAGAGGCCGCAAGAAGGATCGTTTGCTACCGCTGCCGGCAAGCGGGACATATTGCAGCCAATTGCCCGGTTGTGGAGGAACCCATGCAGTGTGACTTTCTGACGGGCAGACGTCAGTCGCTGTGTGCGACAGTCGCATGCACTGCCATTCGAGGAACTGAGAAACATTTATGCAAAATGTGTGTTAATGGTAGAAATGTTGTGGTATTGCTGGATTCAGGTAGCCTTGTGACCCTGATAAAGGCTGAGTTAGTTAAAACAGAGGTCTCTGGGAATAGCAAGGTAGCTGTTATTTGTGTGCATGGGGACACCCGAGAGTATCCAGTGACTACAGTGTGTTTCGAGACCCCCAAAGGTACCCTCTCTCATCCAGTGGGCCTAGTATCTCAGTTACCGCATGACGCCATTGTGGGAAGGGATTTTCCGAAGTTCTGGGAACTGTGGGATGATCCTGAGCCCCCCACTGGTGCCCCTATGTACCAGGAATGTGATAGCCAGAACTCCCCTGAGAGTGGCGAGGACTCTCCGGAATTTCCCTTATCAGTATTGGCAGGGGAGACTCAAGAAACTGGAGAGGAGCCCACCTCCTCAGACGAAAACCTACCGTCTGTGGAGTTTTCTGATCTGGAGGTTCACAGGGAAAATTTTGCCACAGAACAGTTAAAAGACCCCGCCCTAATAAAGGCACGGGAAAACGTAGTGGAAATAGATGGCGAGTTAGTGAACCCAGATAATACCTGCACTTACCCATACTTCAGCGTAGAGAAGGACCTACTGTATCGGGTGGCAAAAAGGGCAGAAGAAACCGTTGAGCAGCTTGTGGTGCCCAAACCTTACAGGAAGTTGGTGTTGGAGTTGGCCCATGGGCACATTCTTGGAGGTCATCTGGGGACAGAGAAAACCCGAGAGAGGGTATTACAGAGATTCTATTGGCCGGGGGTGATGAAGGACATAGAAAATTATTGTTCCTCCTGCCCTGTGTGTCAGAGGTCGGCCCCGATGCCACATTTCCGTAGCCCGCTGGTCCCTCTACCCATCATTGAGGTCCCGTTTGAGAGGATCGCCATGGATTTGGTAGGTCCTATAATCAAGTCCGCTAGGGGGCACCAGTACATATTAGTTATAATGGACTATGCCACCCGTTATCCAGAAGCGATCCCTCTCCGAAATACCTCGGCCAAAACCATAGCCAAAGAGCTATCTCTTGTGTTTAGCCGGGTGGGTATTTGTAAAGAACTGCTTACGGACCAAGGTACACCCTTTATGTCCCGGGTTATGAAGGAGCTGTGTAAATTGTTCAAAGTGACGCAATTACGTACATCTGTGTATCACCCCCAAACCGATGGGCTGGTTGAAAGGTTCAACAAAACCCTAAAACAAATGTTGAAGAAAGTGGTGGATAGAGATGGAAAGGATTGGGACTGTCTACTTCCTTATCTGATGTTTGCTATTAGGGAGGTGCCCCAATCCTCTACGGGATTCTCCCCCTTTGAGTTACTGTATGGGAGACACCCAAGAGGGCTGTTGGATATTGCCAAGGAAACTTGGGAAAGTGAGAGTTCTCCCCACAGGAGTGTGATTGAGCATGTCGCCCTGATGCAAGACCGAATTGCACAGGTAATGCCCATCGTGAAGGAACATTTGGCCCAAGCGCAGTTAGCACAGCAGAGAGTGTACAACCGTGGAGCCAAGACCCGTACCTTTTCCCCGGGGGATAGGATACTGGTACTTGTCCCTACGGTTGAAAGTAAATTCCTTGCCAAATGGCAAGGCCCCTACGAGATAATGGAAAAAGTGAGCGAAGTGAATTACAAGGTCAGACAACCAGGAAGGCGAAAGCCCGAACAGATCTATCACGTTAATCTGTTGAAAGCCTGGAGGGATAGAGAGTCCCTAGTCGCAGACACTTGGTCACCAGCTCAAACTGGTTGCGTGATTCCTGAGGTTGGAATAGCAGCCACCTTGTCACAACCCCAACAACAGGAGGTTAAGGAGTTTGTGCTTCGCAACAAGGAGGTATTCTCTGAGCTGCCGGGACAAACATCTGGGGTAGAGCATGACATCATTACCCCGCCCGGTGAAAGGGTGAAGTTAAAACCCTATCGGATCCCAGAGGCCCGACGGGAGGCAATACGGGAGGAAGTACAGAAAATGCTGAACTTAGGGGTGATAGAGGAGTCCCAAAGTGATTGGTCTAGTCCCATTGTGTTGGTGCCTAAACCGGATGGGAGCTGGCGATTTTGTAACGATTTTCGTCAGTTGAACAAAGTTACAAAAGTTGACACCTACCCCATGCCACGTATAGATGAGTTGATCGACCGGCTGGGAACAGCCCGATACATGACGACTCTTGACCTCACAAAAGGGTATTGGCAAATCCCCCTGGCCAAGTCGGCCAAAGAGAAAACCGCATTTGTAACCCCAGACGGGGCGTTCCAATACAAAAGAATGCCGTTCGGGTTACAGAATGCGCCGGCCACATTCCAGCGGAAAATGGACCAGATGCTGAGGCCCCATCGGAAGTATGCTGCGGCTTACCTGGATGACGTAATTGTCCATAGCACAGATTGGGCCTCACATCTGCCAAAAGTGCAAGCAGTCCTGGACTCTGTTCGGGAAGCGGGGTTTACGGCTAACCCCAAGAAGTGTACCATTGGGCAGGAGGAGGCCAAATATCTTGGGTACACCATTGGGAGGGGAGTAATAAAACCCCAACTCAACAAAGTCGAGGCCATCCAGAGTTGGCCACGTCCCAACAGCAAGAAGCAGGTACGAGCCTTTCTGGAAATCGCTGGGTATTATCGGCGATTCATTCCCCACTTTGCTTCTAAGGCTGTGCCCCTAACCAACCTGACGAAGGGGAAAGGGTCGGTCATGATTAAATGGACCCCCGAGGCTGAGGCAGCATTCCAATTCTTAAAACAAGCCTTATGTAGCCAGCCAGTGTTGTACTCACCCGACTTCTCTAAAGACTTTGTCGTACAAAGTGATGCGTCAGATGTGGGGTTAGGAGCAGTATTGTCCCAGGTCTGGAACGGGGAAGAGCACCCAGTCATTTACCTCAGCAGGAAGTTGAAGTCCCATGAGGTAAATTACGCCACCGTTGAAAAGGAGTGTTTAGCGGTGAAGTGGGCTCTAGATTCCCTTCGGTACTACCTGCTAGGTAGGCACTTTGACATGGTTACGGATCACGCTCCGTTAAAGTGGATGGCTCAAAACAAGGAAACAAATAGAAGAGTGAATAGGTGGTTCCTGGCCCTCCAGGAATTCAACTTCACAGTACAGCATCGCCCTGGCGTTCAAATGGGGAATGTGGATGCTTTGTCTCGAGTACATGAATGCCTGATTGCTGGTGTTCCAACCCCGAGGTTAAAACAAGAGGGGGGGGTATGTGACAGCAGGAAGGTAAAGTCACCTGGTTGCATCCAGGGGGGTAGATATATTTCGCCCAGATTCAGGCTTTACGCCGACTTATACAACTAGGTGGAGAGTTGTATAAGCCCAGCTGAGGCTAGTAGGCTCATGGATGACTCATACCTCTAGGGAGAGTGCTGGGCGTCGTGCAGACAGGGAGTTGATGAGACCAGCTGAAGCTTGTCAGCTCATTTAGGCCTCTATAAGAACTCCCAGCTTCATTAGATGTTAGCTCATGCCTGGACCCAGACCTGTGTGGACTGTCTAGGGAGAGTGAACCCCTGTGCGGTGAGACAATGCCTGTGTGGCTATTTGCTTGGACATTTAAAACCAGGGACTTAGGGACTAGGACAGCACTAGGCTGATCCCAGTTGTTAGTTAGGAAACCTGTATGTTTAGTCAGAGGTCAAGTTGACCAGGATTTATTTTGTTTATGTTTCTTTTGCTTTGCTGTGTTTTGTCACTGTAAATAGAAAATAAACCGCACCTTTTTGATTTTGAAAACCACAACCTCCGTTTGCTGGGCCTGTTTTGTGTGGGGAGCCCATCTCGGGGGTCACACACACCCGCTGCCGAGCTAACCCCCTCACACTATGTAAAAATTGCTATACCTGGAATTATGCTTTAAAGGGGGTTGTATGGCTTTGTTTAAAAAAAATAAAATAATAACGAATGACAATAACGAACTGTGCAGTTCGTTTTGCACAGAGTGGCCCCGATCCTGGTCTTCTGGGGTCCCTCGGCGGTTGTCTTGGCTCTTCCCCGCAAGCGCTAACCCCCTTCATGGGAAGCTCTCTCCCAAGGGGGTTAGCTTGCGGGCGCGCTCCTGTGATACAGCCGGCAGCCATAGCCCCCCCGGCGCGCCGTGTCATTGAATGTGATTGACAGCAGCGCAAGCCAATGGCTGCGCTGCTATCAATCTCCAATGACTAGCCGCTTCAAGCAGGGGGAAACCATTGCGAGAACGAGCCCAGGAGTTTAGTGGCTTAGGTAAGTAAAACGGGGGGGCTGTGGAGCCCGAGAGTTCAAGGTGTTTTTTCACCTTAATGCATAGGATGGTGAAAAAACACGAAGCTTTACAACCCCTTTAAGCCTGCCAGACATGGCAGATTCCTGACGAATTGGCTGACACTCCAGCCGTAGATTGTCCTGTCAGTACCACCCGGCTTGACAAAAGTCGATTTTTTACTTTTGGCGAGTTAGTCAGGTAAAAAATTGACGGCTGAATTGTGACTGCAACCAATCAGGTGCCACCTGTCAGAATACAATAGCCAGCAGGAGAGATTTCTTTGCCCACACTGTTTAATTGCTATATGCAGCTTTCAGGCTTCATTCCTGACCTTAGTGGTTATAATGACAAATAATGATCATTATAGCTTAGAGAATTGAGTCTATTATGGTTTTGCATATTGCCTTACTGTTGGAACTTACCCTCTTAGCAAAGAACCCTCATTGAACAGAACTGAGAACAGAAACATGATTCTGCTTTCTCCAAAAAGATTCATAGAAGCACATTTATAAAACAACCAAAATGATGTTCACCACTCACTGCAGGTGAATCTTCCTGGTAAATGTGTTTTAAAATACAGCAATTGATTCTCCTGCAGTGAATGTTCAGTAAAAGTCACAATCACTGTGTTAAGTGTTCTTTACAGAGGTGTATTCCAACCCTAGTTGTAATACATACATTCTTCCTGCTGAGGGTATCAGTAATCCACTAATGCATCATATTGGCTGTACTGTATATGAATCTTCCATACCAAGTAAAGAGTGACAATTTTTTTTATTTTTATTTTTTATTGTAAACGGTCATTTTTTTGCTAGCATATAGAACACAAACATCAATGTTCCATGATATAAACACTTCTTATGCATATTAGGGATAAAAAATATATATTTATATCAACTGGATGTGCTTTTCGTGTTATGGTGGTTATGTAAGGTGCTATGATTATGTAAAAACTGCTTGCATTTCTTATCAGTTGCATACCACAGTGACATTACAAGTCACAAATATTAATAAAAAAACAAAACAAACAATAGCCAAAAAGAACCACCAAAAAGAAAGGAAGCAAAACACTATTTCCTTTTCCTATTCCTTGATGAACAGTAAAGCCGTGTACACACGATAGGTTTTAGGTTTTGACTTCCATCAGTCTTGATGGAAGCTGACTTCCATCAGTCTTGCCTACACACCATCAGTCAAAAAACCGACCGTTCCAAACGTGGTGACGTAAAACACTCCGATGAGCCGAGAAAAATGAAGTTCAATGCTTCTGAGCATGCGTCGACTTGATTCTGAGCATGCGTGGGTTTTTTATCCGATGGAGTTCCCCACAGACGATAGTAATTTGCTATCGGTTTTTTAACCATCAGATAAATTTAAAACATGTTCTATTTTTAAACACCGATGGAAAAAAGACCGATGGGGCCCATACACGATCGGTTTGTCCGATGAAAAAAGTCCCTCAGACTGTTTTCATCGGTAAAACCTATCGTGTGTACAGGGCTTTACTAATTCCTATTTATGATATTTTAATAAATGGGGGCCATTCTCCATATTTTATTATATAACTTTTCATGTGACAACACTGAAGAAATTACACTTTGCTACAATGTAAAGTAGTGAGTGTACAGCTTGTATAACAGTGTACATTTGTTGTCCCCTCAAAATAACACACAGCCAATGATGTCTAAACTGCTGGCAACAAAAGTGAGTACACCCCTAAGTGAAAATGTCCAAATTGGGCCCAAAGTGTCAATATTTTGTGTGGCCACCATTATTTTCCAGCACTGCCTTAACCCTCTTGGGCATGGAGTTCACCAGAGCTTCACAGGTTGCCACTGGAGTCCTCTTCCACTCCTCCATGATGACATCACAGAGCTGGTGGATGTTAGAGACCTTGCGCTCCGCCACCTTCTGTTTGAGGGTGCCCCACAGATGCTCAATAGGGTTTAGGTCTGGAGAAATGCTTGGCCAGTCCATCACCTTTACCCTGAGCTTCTTTAGCAAGGCAGTGTTCGACTTGGAGGCCCACCTTTTTTTTAAGCCAATTAGAGCCTTGACTCAAAAAAACAAACAAAAAAAAACATTGAAATCCATCCGTTCCGGCGCCCTGCATGTAGATTAGCGGCCGGTTGCATGGATTAGGGGGGTAGCGCCAATGCGCCCATAATGGAGCGACCGCCACTGCTAGCAGGACTGAGCTGCTTAAAATGTCCTGTGATACATGACTGTTATAAGAAAGGTAGAGGTGTCTTTGCTTTGTAGGCTGTGATTGACAGTCTGATTTTGGATAAATACCAATTCTATTAATAGTCATGCCATATTGAATTGAATTGATGTCCACATTTCCAACAAATTTAAGTACATTTTGTTGCGTTGTCCAGTTAAAGCTGTATGTATTTGGTCACCACTATTCACAGCATGAGCAGAGAATTCCATCTGCATCCAATACTTAATGTAGATGTTAGTTTAGTAGTATAAATAGTAGTAGTATAGTCTTATAATAATAGTATATAGTAGTATAATAATAATATATAGTATATATAGTAGTTATATAATAGTATTATAATAAAAAGTGTATGAATAGCTACACAAAAGCCATACACACAATATTTAACCTATCCTAGTCTCAAAATAGCAACCAAATTTTTTCCTTTATTCCTCCCAAGACTCCTGCTCTCTAGTTTCCTTGTCACCTCCTCTCATACTCGCCTTCAGGACTTCTCCCGAGCCTTTCCCATCCTTTGGAATTCCCTACCCCAATCTGTCCGTCTATCTCCTACTCTGATCACTTTTAGGTGATCCCTGAAAACTTTTCTCTTCAGAGAAGCCTATTCTGCCTCCACCTTACAACTGTACTTGTATTTTCTCCATCAGCCCCCATGCTCACCTCCAGGACTTCTCCCGAGCCTTTCCGATCCTTTGGAATTCCCTACCCCAATCTGTCCATCTATCTCCTACTCTGATCACTTTTAGGTGATCCCTGAAAACTTTTCTCTTCAGAGAAGCCTATTCTGCCTCCACCTTACAACTGTACTTGTATTTTCTCCATCAGCCCCCATGCTCACCTCCAGGACTTCTCCCGAGCCTTTCCCATCCTTTGGAATTCCCTACCCCAATCTGTCCATCTATCTCCTACTCTGATCACTTTTAGACGATCCCTGAAAACTTTTCTCTTCTGAGAAGCCTATTCTGCCTCCACCTAACAACTGTACTTGTATTTTCTCCATCAGCCCACCCCCCTTAGTTATTACCTTTTGTATCACTTGACCCTCCCTATTAGATTGTAAGCTCTAAGGAACTCTGATTCCTCCTGTATCGTAATTGTATTGTACCTGTACTGTCTGCCCTCACGGTGTAAAGTGTTAAGCAAACTGTTGGTGCTATATAAATCCTGTATAATAATAATAATTTTATATGCATTGGATACCTCTAGAGTCCCCATCAATCCTCACATTGCTAATTCCCAAGCTGACCACTAGTTGAGCATCAGCCACTTAAGGGCAACCACTACTGTATACCAATTTTTGTTAAGAGAGCTATACTTTGAAATGTATTTCTTTCTTTTTATTGGATATGATGATTTAAAGGTTTACATTAATAGGCTGTATGGTGTTATACGTGTGGGATTTTTGGATAAATACCAAAAGCGTTGTTTCTATGGTAAAGGAACCCCTTGGAGTCACCTTAAAGTTTAAGGATTGCCAGAAAAAAACTTTTTTCATTACCAAACTGCAGTTTGCCTTGAAATGGAATGTGAAAGTTTTTCATTTATAGCTTTAATTCATTCGAGAGTAGGCAGATGCCAGGGGTGGGGGAGTAAATTATGCTGAATGAATCGTTTGCGGCTCAACTGATACATCCTGCCTTTCAGGCACTTTTCATGTCATTAAACATGATATAGTGTATATGCAAATTATTTTTGTTTGCTTAAGGGCCTGCGCTCGTCTCACTTCCTGAGTACTTGTTCAGGTGCTTTTATAACTCTTTAAAACCAGAGCTCAAATGTTCATTATATTACAGTTTTTTTACTTCTCCAAGTGACTTGAGAACTACAATTTTTCATAAGGTTCTCTGAATAGACTACTGCAATACACAGGTTTTGTCAACAGATAAGCCAATATGGAAACTCCTCAGATACTGTGCATTAAAAAAAAATATTATTTATTTTATGCTAAAATACCTATACTTATTTCATCTGCAGATGATTTGAATATTTCAGTGAATATTAACACAATTTAATATGTAAAGGTTTTTATTTGCAGGCTAGAACCAACAAATCTTAAAACTGCTCCCCCACTTCTAACTCCAATTCTAACTACCCTGTAGAAGAACGATGCATATACTTACCTATTCTCAGGGTACTCCAGTCAGGTCACATGATCCTCCCAGCAGCCAGCTTTAGGGCAGAGGACAGAGCAGCGACAATAGATTGAATGCCTGGGCGGTGATGTCACCCATACGCTTGCTATGGGGTATCCATTGTCGGACTATCCCTCTTCTCCCCTGAAGCTGGCCACTGGGAGCTGATCACGTGACCCAATCGGAATGCCCTGAGAATAGGTAAGTATAAGCATTTTCTTTCTACATGGTAGTATAGGTGTAAAAGGGGATGGTAACAGTTTTAAGCATCGTGATTTCTAGCCTGGGATTCCACTTTAAGTTACTCCTTGGGTTGGATTACACCAAGTATACAAATGTGTTCAGTACTCTCAGATATGTTATCTGCATATTGGCAGTGGCCTTGCATATGTCTTGAATTATATTGGAAAATGTAGCTCCCTTTTATAACAAAAAACTGGGTTAGTATAATGCAGGGGTAGGCAACCTTAAAGAGGTGGAGATCTACCTGAACAACATGGGAGAAGTCACCTCCTCACAACGGATTTAAACGTCTAATTGCAGTACTACTATGTCACAAAAAAGTGCATTGCACGGAAATCATGGGTTTAAATCAGGTTGTGAGAAGGCAACAAATCGCCTCCTTGCCACCTATCAACACACGCTTGGATCACTTTTCAGAGGAGCAGCCCTTGTGCTACACTTGTGATTGAGTCCTTAGTTGCATTCAGCAGCAGCACCCTTAAGCCCTGTACACACGATCGGATTTCCTATGGTTTTTAAACCAATGGATTTTTCCATCGGAGAACCGATGAAGCTGACTTCCATCAGTCTTGCCTACACACCATCAGTCAAAAAACCGACCGTTCCAAACACGGTGACGTAAAACACTCCGATGAGCCGAGAAAAATGAAGTTCAATGCTTCTGAGCATGCGTCGACTTGATTCTGAGCATGCGTGGGTTTTTTATCCGATGGAGTTCCCCACAGACGATAGTAATTTGCTATCGGTTTTTTAACTATCGGATAAATTTAAAACATGTTCTATTTTTAAACACCGATGGAAAAAAGACAGATGGGGCCCATACACGATCGGTTTGTCCGATGAAAACAGTCCATCGGACTGTTTTCATCGGTAAAACCTATCGTGTGTACACGGCTTTAGGGCTCATTCACATTTAAATTTGGGGGTGGTAAAACAGCAGGATATAAAAGAAGCTAAGTGCAGAAAAGAAAGCTGCAGGTACACTGAACTGCACCCACAGCACATCAGTGTGAAAGCAGCCCTATACTATTATGCCCAGTGTATTGCTTGCCACTGACCTGAAGATCTCTTCTTTCCAGCTGCTGGCACCACTCTGGAGACCTCTAGCCAGTATAAGAGGTAGAGTGCAGTTGGTATCACTCCACATGGGACAGGAGCCAGCACTACAGAGGAGGCATCGGCTTATGTGGCACTTGCTCCCTACTACAGCTCTAACTTTACAAATAGTCCCTCTGCATTGCACTCTGTTTGATGCCCTGGAATGGCAGGTCAGCAAACCCAGACCGAGATCTACCAGTCACCTGTCTGCGATCTACTGATTGCGGACTCCGATATAATGTGTATTGTAGAACTAAAGCACATGCTTTATTTATTATATGATATGGTACTCCTCAATTAAAAGGCTTTCCCTGGTCAAAAGTGTTACTGCACGTCTTACTTCCATGGATGTCATATTGTACAATAAATCCTGTGGTTTCAATAGTTCTTTGCATTGCCATCGTTTGATGCCTTGTTTACAAAGGAAGACCTTGCTCATTATAACTTCTAGATGTTCCATAAAGCATAGCGCCTTCTTTGGTAACCAACCAAAACGTTTTTTTTTTTTCTAGTTTTGGATAGAGTAGCAAAAGGCTAGGACCTCTGACAAGTTTTTACTGGTATTTCTCTGTTTAGGTGATTTCCCCTCACTTCTTACTCTGGGAATACAACAGGAAATAAGAACATCTCACCAAAGAAGAGGAAAATCCCCAGCTGTCACAGAAACACATACATACCATTTGGAGATTTCTCCTCGCCTCTTGATCTGTGACTTCTGTAAAGTGTTACTTTTACTATTATTTACTGTTGCAAAGACTACGGTCACTTATGCCGTGTACACACGATCGGTTTTACCGATAAAAACTGTCCGATGGACTTTTCTCATCGGACAAACCGATCGTGTATGGGCCCCATCGGTCTTTTTTCCATCGGTGAAAAAAAATAGAACATGTTTTAAATTTATCCGATGGGAAAAAAAAACCATAGCAAATTACTATCGTCTGTGGGGAACTCCATCGGACAAAAAACCCACGCATGCTCAGAATCAAGTCGACGCATGCTCAGAAGCATTGAACTTAATTTTTCTCGGCTTGTCTGAGTGTTTTACATCACAGCATTTGGAACGGTCGGATTTTTGACTGATGGTGTGTAGGCAAGACTGATGGAAGTCAGCTTCATCGGAATTCCGATGGAAAAATCCATCAGATTAGAATCCATAGGAAATCCGATCATGTGTACATGGCTTTAGGGATAGGGGGCACATCTCCACATCAGGAACACAGACAGAAAAAGATTCTGACAAAGGTTCTAACCCTTCTCTGCTCTAGTCAAAACTTGTTTTTTTGACTGATCCTCCCACTTTAAGTACAATATAGTATGTTTTTCTGCCCAGTATGACTCATTTGCTTATGTCACAATATATGTGAAGAATGTCTTTGTTTAAGTTATTTCTGATAACATCCATCTGTACTCTCTCATTTACTGCTGCAGTTAGAATATCATTTGTGGGATATGTCCAACTGCTGACATAGCTGCAAGGCAAAAGGTTTAGTGAAATGTGTGATAAACAGAAAGGATGTACTTATTACACATTTCCTAATGATGATTACCAGCTTGGTTAGTATGCGCATAAAGTCATTTTTTTTTCATAAAATAAAAATCGGAATTTTAGTACCATATTCCTACAGCAGATCTGCTAGCCTCCAAGGCCAATTAGCAGAACTGATGCTGCTCTGTTACCTAATGAGCACAGAATTAATCATTGGATACCGTAAAAAAGAAATGATGCCAGGGGAGAGGTGCCTGTTTCATCCTCATCACTCTGTACCATGTTCCAGATGAGACCGCCTGCTTGTAGAGATCAGAAAGAATAAAGCAGCACACTCCGTTATCTTTGCCAGTTATCCCTATCAATAAAGGTAGACTGAGGATCAATACAGAAACATATTTCAAATGGTCTATATTTAATTATTAGTAACTATTTCCTGGATGTAAGGTTTGTCGTTAAAGAATAAAAGAGTAATGCACCGCCAAACTAAAATTAGGAAATTGTGCTTGTTAACGGCTCAGAATATTTGTTATAGTTGTAAATGTTAGGACTACCAGTAAATATTACTTTACTCGGGCAATAATGAGGCTACTGGAGGAATCTTATAGCCTTTTGTATCAATATGTTCTTACTAAGATCTGCAATTACTTCTATAAGCATTATGCCCTGTACACACGATCGGTTTTACCGATGAAAACAGTCCGATGGACTTTTTTCATCGGACAAACCGATCGTGTATGGGCCCCATCGGTAAAAAAAATAGAACATGTTTTATATTTATCCGATGGAAAAAAAAACGATAGCAAATTCCGATCGTCTGTGTGGAACTTCATCGGAAGAAAAACCCACGCATGCTCAGAATCAAGTCGACGCATGCTCAGAAGCATTTAACTTAATTTTTCTCGGCTCGTCCGAGTGTTTTACGTCACGACGTTTGGGACGGACGGATTTTTGACTGATGGTGTGTAGGCAAGACTGATGGAAGTCAGCTTCATCGGAATTCTGATGGAAAAATCCATCGGATTTGAATCCATAGGAAATCCGATCGTGTGTACAAGGCTTTAGAGTCCGATTGGTGTCTGTAAGGAAATCCAGTACTTAAAGTGTTTCTAAGGTTTACATTTTTTTTTTACCTTAGAGAATTCCCTGCATTAGGGTAAAAAGCACTCAACTACTTGTATAGCCTCTCCTCCCATCCCCAAAACATTCTCCTTGCTACTTTTAGGGATTCAGCACTGTCTGGTTTGCAGCACTGTTCCTTTTTTCCTGCTGTGAGGAGGGAGTGGGGGGCGTGGCCAAGCTGTGCTGTGTCTATCTATGGATGCACAGAGACTGGTTTAGGAGCGTGCATGCACGTGTGCCCCCTTAGCACTTGGTTTGCTGAGGGGACACTCATAAGAAGAAGGCGTGGAGAGCATTGGTGGAAAACTCCAGAATAGGAGGTAAGGGACCACTTTGTGCAATACCATTACACAAAGAAGGAAAGTATAACATATTTTTCTATTTAAAAAAAAAAAAAAGCCTTCATAAACAATAAGAACTGTAGAGTTCAAAATCAGGAATATTCCATTTATTAATTCAAAGATCACAGCTCACAACATGACATTTAACATTATGATAAACTTGACTACCTGCAGCTTGTGTTTTTCACCTGTGCAAGATGTGCAATGATCACGTAGTTTCATGGTGTGATTTGTTGCCCTGTACACACAGCCTATAGTAGAGTAAATCTTCACATTCCTGCGTCAGCATATTCAGCTTGTATTGAAACTTGGCATGGCACTCCACGGGTTGATATCCAGAGGACTCTGTAAGGAGGAGTTAGTATCTCCAAGTAATAACATCATATCATCAGCATAAAACATTATTTTCTTGTGCAACTCTCCATAGCAAAAACCTGTAGTGTTTGGGTTGGACCAGATGAAGACAGCAAATGGCTCAATAGCAATGGCAAAGAAGGAAGGGTGACAGTGGGCAACATTCAAATACATGGGCTGCCATACCCACACACGTGGCTAGCAGAGCCGCTTAAGTGTTAACCTAGCCTAAAACCTACCCGGTCTGGTTGAATAATAGATGAAATAACCTAATTCAGTCTGCAAGCCAACACCTTGGCCAGAATTTTGACATAATTTCGTAGGAGTAAGAAAACAATGCTAGCACTTGACATAGATGGAGAAATTACAAGAAAATTATTAGCAAGAAAATAATTACTGTATTTATCGGCGTATAACACGCACCGGCGTATAACACGCACCCCAAGTTTAGGAGGAAATTTTAGGGAAAAAAACTTTTAGGAGGGATGTTTGAGGAAAAAAAACTTACATTTAAACTTACATTTAAATGCAGCCTTACCAGTGTCCATTGCAGCCTTGTCAGTCTTGCCAGCAGTGTCCAGTGCAGCCTTTCCATAGTGTCCAGTGCAGCCTTTCCAGCAGTGTCCATTGCAGCCTTTCCTCAGTGTCCATTGCAGCCTTTCCCCAGTGTCCAGTGCAGCCTTTCCCCAGTGTCCAGTGCAGCCTTTCCCCAGTGTCCAGTGCAGCCTTTCCCCAGTGTCCAGTGCAGCCTTTCCAGCAGTGTCCATTGCAGCCTTTCCAGCAGTGTCCATTGCAGCCTTGCCTCAGTGCCCAGTACAGCCTTGCCCGAATTTCAAAAATGGCGCCGCCGAGATCGCCGCAGATACTGGGCGGAGCGGGGCGAACGCAGGGACTGGGCGGAGAGATACACATAGCCGAGTGCACTCGGCTCTAGTCGGCTCTTCTCGGCTCCGCTCACAGTCACGCCGAGTCCCGCCCTATGATGGACATAACACAGGTCCAATGGCGGGACTGGGCGTGACTGTGAGCGGAGCCGAGAAAAGCCGAGTACACTCGGCTATGTGTATCTCGGCAGCGATCGCTGCGCTCCGCTCAGTCAGCGGAGATTCGACGGGGATAGGTGAGTATCGGCGTATAACACGCACCCACGATTTTCCCCTGATTTTAAGGGGAAAAAAGTGCGTGTTATACACCGATAAATACGGTACATACCTCTAACATGTGTGGAAGTATAAATCCCCCACAACAATAGTATAACTTCATCAGAATGCCAATTGGGGAAATACCCAGCTGCCCTCTGTAGCTTCTCCAAAGGATAGGAGCATTCAATTTCTGTTGTTAGGCTGCAGATAAGGTGGGAAAAGAAGAAACTCTGGACATACTGGGCAACTTCGCCTCGTGAATATGTCCTTCTCGTATGATAAATATCCATGTAAAATCTAGCCAATTACTTTATTGTGAATGGGGGGTATTACTGCGCTAACACAGTGTGTAAGAAAAAAAAAAAAAAGAAGAAACAGCTGCTACATAGGAATGTGACAAAAATTCAATATACAGTAAGAGACTGGTAACAAATTTAGTGCTATGGAATGAAAAACAATAATCAATAGAAATAAACCAAATAATATATAGGAATGGTGAAAACATATGATGAAAATCATTCACAAAATGAAATTAACATGTGAATATGTGTGTGTGTGTGTATATATATATATATATATATATATATATATATATATATATATATATATTTATATATATTATAGAAACACAAGTGAAAAGTCCCAAAGGTGGAAAGACCTTGAGGTAAACTTATATAGAGTCCACCACAAAAAAGGTTGTTGCTCAGAAGTGGGGTACAACAGCCTTAGCAGGCATGTAGAGCACCAGGGATTGTGTGTCCTCCACCCAAGATGAGGGGTATGTACTTTTACCGGAAGCAGTGGACTCAAGTGTCAGCGACAATGAGTCAATCATGCAAGAATGGCCCAATCAGCGGACTTCCAAAAACAATCCAGGGATTCCAGCGAACTCCAAGAAAGGATCCAGGAAATCCTGCAGATGAAACGTAAGGCTGAAACTCAGATGGTAAACAGTCGGATTGAAAAGCCAAAAACTCTCATCCGAGGGGCCATTAGGTTCTTTTTCTTTTTGCCTTGGATCCGCCACCCCTCTCGGGAGCCTTGTTTCGTTCTGGGCTTCTTGGAAAACCCGAATGATAAGATGGACCTGGGTAACCCTGATTATAGTTTATAAGGAGACCTAGTGCACAGATCTTTCTCGGAAGCAGTGGAATCGAGTGTCAGCGACAACGAGTCAGTCATGCAAAAATGGCCCAATCAGCGGACTTCCAGAAACAATCCAGGGAATCCAGCGAACTCCAAGAAAGGATGCAGGAAATCATGACGACGAATGTAAGGCTTGAACTCAGATGTTAAACAACTGGAGTGGAATGCCAAAAATGCTCATCCGAAGGGATTTTTGAAAGAAAAAATGCATCCGTATGGTGTAGGTTTAATACAGATACAGTGGTGTTCCCAATATGGCCTGATTTGGACCTTATTGCTCCAATAGTCAGGAATGTCTGTTGGGAGTGGACAATTTTAGCAAGAAGGTGACTGTTTTTCTCCCGCTCTTCAAAGAACACTAATTTACAAAAGAACCTTTTACATTCCGCTTTGGAGGAAGTCAGTTGGTCCAGGATGTCCTGGGCTAACATCCACACCCCACATATGGAATCAGAAAGGTTAGTAATGTAGTCTAATTCAAGTTATCACACCTGGTTTTCAACCTGACACGTCAGATCTGAGGAGGCTTTCCTATTTGCGGTAATTTCTGCTATAAATACAGTGCCTTGAAAAAGCATTCATACACCTTGAAATTTTCCACATTTTGTCATGTTACAATCAAAAACGTAAATGTACTTTATTGGGATTTAATGTGATAGACCAACACAAAGTGGCGCATAAATTGTGAAGTGGAAGGAAAATGATAAATGGTTTTAAACATTTTTTACAAATAAATATCTGAAAAGTGTGGCATGCATTTGTATTCAGTCCCTCTGAGTCAATACTTTGTAGAACCACCTTTCACTGCAATTACAGCTGAAAGTCTTTTTGGGTATGTCTCTACCAGCTTTGCACATCTAGAGAGTGAGGTCTTTCCACAATTTCTCAATTGGATTTAGGTCTGGACTTTGACTGGGCCATTCTAACACATGAATATGCTTTGATCTAAACCATTCCATTGTAGCTCTGGCTGTATGTTTAGGGTCGTTGACCCACTGGAAGGTGAACCTCCACCCCAGTCTTTTGCAGACTCTAACAGATTTTGCCCTGTCTTTGGCTCCATCCATCTTCCCATCAACTCTGACCAGCTTCTCTGTCCCTGCTCAAGAAAAGCATCCCCACAACATGATGCTGCCACCACCATGTTTTACGGTAGAGATGGTGTGTTCAAGGTGATGTGCAGTGTTTTCTACCACACATAGCATTTTACTTAGCATTTTACTTTTAGCCCGAAATGACCAGAGCACCTTCTTCCATATTTTTGCTGTGTCCTCCACGTGGCTTCTCGCAAACTGCAACTGGACTTCTTATGGCTTTCTTTCAACAATGGTTTTCTTCTTACCACTCTTCCATAAAGGCCAGATTTGTGGAGTGCACGACTAATAGCTGACATGTGGACAGATTCTCTCACCTGAGCTGTGGATCTCTGCAACTCCTCCAGAGTTACGATGGGTCTCTTGGCTGCTTCTCTGATTAATGCTCTCCTTGCCCGGCCTGTCAGTTTAGGTGAACGGCCATGTCTTGGTAGGTTTGCAGTTGTGCCATACTCTTTCCATTTTTGGATGATGGATTGAACAGTGCATGAGATGTTCAAAGCTTGGGATATTTTTTTATAACCTAACCCTGCTTTAAACTTCTCCACAACTTTATTCCTGACTTGTCTGGTATGTTCCTGGCCTTCATGATGCTGTTTGTTCACTAAAGTTCTCTTACAAACCTCTGAGGGCTTTACAGAACAGCTGCATTTATACTGAGATGCAATTACACATAGGTGGACTCTGTTTACTAATTAGGTGACTTCTGAGGGCAATTGGTTCCACTTTTAGGAGATATTTCCACTACCTATAGGTAAGCCTTATTCTAGGCTTAGCTATAGGTAAAAGTGGCAATCACAGGTTTACAACCACTTTAATGGAAAGAAAATAACCCAAATTTACTTACTTCTCATTGACATTTCCTTATAAAGTAAAACTCTAATCGTACACATGATCGTAGGACTTTTGGCCCGAAGGGCGTTGGCCGTGAACTTGTCTTGCATACAAACGGCACACAATTGTTGGCCAACAAACATGAAACTACGTGGTTTCTCAGCTCTTTCAGCTCTTTAGCGCCACCCTTTGGCAGGGCCGGCCCAAGACATTGTGCTGCCTGGGACCAAGAATGAAATGCTGCCCCCCCCCCCAAAAAAAAGAATCACGCCCACCAAAAGGCCCCCACATTCATTATTTTATATCATGATAACTAGGGGGGACCCGTTATGGCTCTATACATGTATAGGAGTAAAAAGAGGACCTGTTGTGGCTCTATACATGTATAAAGAGGACCTGTCATGGCTCTATACATGTATAAAGGATAATAAAGAGGACCTGTCGTGGCTCTATACATGTATAAATGAGTATAAAGAGGACCTGTCATGGCTCTATACATGTATAAAGGAGTATAAAGAGGACCTGTCATGGCTCTATACAAGGATAATAAAGAGGACCTGTCGTGGCTCTATACATGTATAAATGAGTATAAAGAGGACCTGTCATGGCTCTATACATGTATAAAGGAGTATAAAGAGGACCTGTCATGGCTCTATACGTGCATATAGGTGTATAAAAGGACCTGTCAGGGCTCTATACATGTATATAGGAGTATAAAGGGACCTGTGCATGGCGGGCGGCCGCAATGTCTTTTGCGCAAACTAATCAATGTACGCTAATTATGTTTTTTTTGGTACCAAAAATATGTAGAAGAATACATATTGGCCTAAACTGATGAAGAAATTATTTTTTTATACATTTTTTGGATATTTATTATAGCAAAAAGTAAAAAATATTGTTTGTTTGTTTTTTTTAATTGTTGCTCGTTTGTTGTTTATAGTGCAATAAATAAAAACCGCAGAGGTGATCAAATATCACAAAAAGAAAGCTCTATTTGTGGGAAAAAAAGGACGCCAATTTTATTTGGGTACAGTGTCGCATTACCGCGCAATTGTCAGTTAAAGCGACACAGTGCCGTATCGCAAAAAATGGCCTGGTTATTAAAGGGTTTGTAAAGGTTTGTGATTTTTCACCTTAATGCATCAAGGTGAAAAAACACCTGGCAATGACTGCCCCCCAGCCCCCCTGTTTTACTTACCTGAGCCCGTTCACTTGCTGTGCACGTCCCCCGGCGTCCTCTTCTCCACGGAGTCTGGCCGTTAATTGGCTAGATTGATAGCAGTGCAGCCATTGGCTCGCGCTGCTGTCAATCACATCCAATGACCCGGGCCCTGGGGGGGGGGCGGGAACGAGTCATACACGTTGTGTCTATGGACGCAGCGTGCATAACAGTGAGCGCGCCCGCAAGCTAACCCCCTTGGGAGAGTGCTTCCCAGAAGGGGGTTAGCTGATGCAGGGAGGAGCCAAGACAGCCGCCGAGGGACCAGAGAATCGGGGCCACTCTTTTCCAAACGCACTGCACAGTGGAGGTAAGTATAACATGTTTGTTATTTAAAAAAACAAAAAAAACAAAGCCATACAACCGCTTTAAGTGGGCAAATCTTTCCGGTCCTTAAGTGGTTAATCAGGGCTGGGCAAGGCAAGTCCCTCTCAGAGGCTCTCATGTCTCATACAACTTGTGATGTGTGTTTGTACTTACAGTTTTGCTTCGGACTCCACCACCAGATGCGGGTTGTCACCTGCCACACGTTGCGGATTGTCGGCTGCCACATGTTGCGCATGGTCACTTATGTCACCTGCCACACGTTGCGGGTTGCCACTTGCCACACGTTGCGGATTGTCACTTGCCACGTCACCTGCCACACGTTGCGGATTGTCATCTGCCACACGTTGCGGGTTGTCTCTTGCCACGTCACATGCCACAACATCACCTGCCACACGTTGCGCATTGTCACTTGCCACAACGTCACCTGCCACACGTTGCGGATTGTCACTTGCCACAACGTCACCTGCCACACATTGCGGATAGTCCCGTGCCACACATTGCGGATTGTCACTTGCCACGGCGTCACCTGCCACACGTTGCATATTGTCACTTGCCACAACGTCACCTGCCACACATTGCGGATAGTCCCGTGCCACACATTGCGGATAGTCCCGTGCCACACATTGCGGATTGTCACTTGCCACGGCGTCACCTGCCACACGTTGCATATTGTCACTTGCCACAACGTCACCTGCCACACATTGCGGATAGTCCCGTGCCACACGTTGCGGATTGTCACTTGCCAAGCGTCACCTGCCACACCTTGCGTATTGTCACTTGCCACATGTTGCGGATTGTCACGACGTCACCTGTCACACGTTGCGCATTGTCACTTTCCACAACGTCACCTGCCACACGTTGCAGATTGTCACTTGCCACAACATCACCTGCCACACGTTGCAGATTGTCACTTGCCACAACATCACCTGCCACACGTTGCAGATTGTCACTTGCCACAACATCACCTGCCACACGTTGCAGATTGTCACTTGCCACAACGTCACCTGCCACACGTTGCGGATTGTCACTTGCCACGGCGTCACCTGCCACACGTTGCGGATAGTCCCGTGCCACACGTTGCGGATTGTCACTTGCCAAGCGTCACCTGCCACACATTGCGTATTGTCACTTGCCACACGTTGCGGATTGTCACTTGCCAAGCGTCACCTGCCACACGTTGCATATTGTCACTTGCCACACGTTGCGGATTGTCACGACATCACCTGTCACACGTTGCGGGTTGTCACTTGCTGTGTCCCAAAGTGAAGGCAGGCAGCAGAGAGATGATATAATCTCTCTGCTGCCCATGGCTGCACAGTGAGGGTGAAACTGTGGTGATGCAGGGCGGCGGGGAGAGATGACATCATCACTCTGCTCCGCTGCCCGCTCACTTGCTGACTGCTCCCAACCCCCCCCCTGCGAGTGCTCTGTCCGCCCCTGTCACCAACAGCAGCGGCGCCGGGCTCCTCACAGGGAGCGGTGCCTGCAGTGCTCACTCGCTGACTGCCCCCTCCCCTCGCCTGTGAGTGTCCTCACAGGCAGCGGCGCCGGTACACCGGGCTCCTCACAGGGAGCGGCGCCTGCCCATGCCTGCTCACTCGCTGACTGCCCCCCCCGCCTGTGAGTGTCCTCAGCGGCGCCGGGCTCCTCACAGGGAGCGGTGCCTGCAGTGCTCACTCGCTGACTGCCCCCTCCCCTCGCCTGTGAGTGTCCTCACAGGCAGCGGCGCCGGTACACTGGGCTCCTCACAGGGAGCGGCGCCGGTACACTGGGCTCCTCACAGGGAGCGGCGCCTGCCCATGCCTGCTCACTCGCTGACTGCCCCCCCCGCCTGTGAGTGTCCTCAGCGGCGCCGGGCTCCTCACAGGCAGCGGAGCTGGCTGGCGGGCGTCAGTTTGCCGCCCCCCTAACAGTGCCGCCTGGTACCATGGTACCACCCGGTCCCATCATAGGGCCGGCCCTGCCCTTTGGGCACCTTCTGCTAATGTTGTGTTTGGTGAGCATTGATTCAGAGCATGCATGTTTGTACTTTGGCGGCGGAAAATTTTAAAACATGCTATCCAACATTTGTCTGCAGAAAATCCGACAACAATTGTCTGATGGAGCATACAAACGGTCGGATTTTCCGACAACAGCCTGCCATCACACAATTCCCATTGGAAAATCCGATCGTGTGTATAAGGCTTAATAGTGCTGAATTTATTGATAGGACTAATGCATACCACAGTTTAAAATTTTGCAATCCTTTTGTTCACAATTCAGTGTGTGAGGCCTTTTTGATATTATCAATTCTGTACATGTGGGTGACTCATAGCACTGGGTTTGTTAGGATCTGATGACAATGATAAAGACTAATTGCTCCTGGAAAATGAAATATTTAGTGTCAATGCTGGTTAAGATAAGCAAGAAGAAAATAGGGAAGGAGTTGATCCGTGTCTCACCTCCTCCCCTGAATCTTTACAAGTTTCATATTCCACTGCTTTGCTTGGGGCTGTTGCAAATTGTTTTCATTCTTTTTGTCACAGTTTAGATGTATTCTCTTGTTGTATCGCAATAACTTACAGCTTTGTCTTCAATTAGCTTAATCTGTTTTCAGAAAGTACACAAAATCTTAAGTGAGAAACACAGGCCCACTAGGCGATAAAGGTATATACATTAGATTGCACTTAGCAGCAATATGTAAATGTGTAAACTTACATGACAGAGATGTATGTCCAGGGATTTGGAGTGATAGAAGCATATTTATATAGACAAGCTTGGTTGAACAAGCAAATGTAGAAATAAAGGAAATATGCAATTTTATGATTTTATCGGCCCATTAGGATCGATTTTCTTATAAAAAGTAGAATATAGATGAGAAATTTCGTTTTACCTGTGTTATTGCAAATGCAGAAATCTATTATGAAATGAATATCATAAGAACATAGCAATACGGCAACACTGCAGTGTAAATATTCATCTTGTACGTTTTGTTTAATGTTAATCTGAAAGTAGATTTTGACTTCTTTAAAATAATTAATATGTTTGCTATGTTATAAATTCATGATTATGTTTCATGCTATAAAATGATTTTAAATAATTGGGTTTAGATGTGTTCTGTGAGGAGTTCTGTTAATGCGACAGAATGCAAAGACATTGTCAGTTTTCAACCTTGTGGATACAATTTGGGAAAGGCCCTTTTCTGTTCTAGCATGACTGTGCGCCTCTAACAAAAAAAAACTGGTTCATAGACACAGTTTGATGGATGTGATGTGGAGGAACTTGAGTGGCTTAGACAGAGCCTTGACCTTAATTCTTGTAGTGGGATACTGACAAGTTACCCATATTTTTTATCTCATTAATGTTAATTAGCAAATGTATTATTATTACATAGCGGTTAAATTACTTGATTCTAGAAGCCTGCAAAATATCTCTCTACATAGCTGTCTTCTAACCTTGATATGAGGGAGTCTATTCAAGACCTGAAGAGCTATCTAGTGTTCTCGCCCAAGTATAAAACAAGTATAGGGTGGCATTACTTTCTGCTTTTTGGAGATAATTCAAGGTAACTACTGTACATGTGGTTCTATTCTTCAAACTATTATAAAGATGGCCTGCAGGCTCAAATTCTTTGAACCTACCTGAGTCTGCTTTTTGGAGATAATTAAAGGTAACTACATGTGGTTCTGTTGTTCAAACTATTATAAAGATGGACCATTGTCAGTTTTCAACCTTGTGGATACAATTTGAGAAAGGCCCTTTTCTGTTCTAGCATGACTGTGCACCTCTAACAAAAAACATGCCCATAGACGCGGTTTGATGGATGTGATGTTGAGGAACTCGAGTGGATTAGACAGAGCCTTGACCTTAATTCTTGTAGTGGGACACTGACTTATTACTCATATTTCTTATCTCATTAATTTTAATTAGCAAATGTATTATTATTACATAGCGGTTAAATTACTTGATTCTAGAAGCCTGCAAAATATCTCTCTACATAGCTGTCTTCTAACCTTGATATGAGGGAGTCTATTCAAGACCCGAAGAGCTATCTAGTGTTCTCGCCCAAGTCTAAAACAAGTATAGGGTGGCATTACTTTCTTCTTTTTGGAGATAATTCAAGGTAACTACTGTACATGTGGTTCTATTGTTCAAACTATTATAAAGATGGCCTGCAGACTCATATTCTTTGAACTTACCTGAATTGCTTATTCCTAGCCAAATTAATAAATCTGCTTCATAGGAGCTCCTACCTGGTGTTAATCTTTTGTATATTCTGTTTCACTCTTCTGAACACCTTTGGAATGAATTGGGAATCCGATTGCAAGCCAGGCCTTTTTGTTCAATAGCAGTACCTAATCTCTCAAATGCTGTTCTGTTGCTGAAGGGCCACTAATTCCCACAGGCAGACTTCAAAATCTTGCAGAGAGTATTTCTAGAAGAACTGTGGCTCTTACAGCTGCAAAAGCGTGAACAAAATAAATTTTCATCTCTTTGACTTTGGAATGAGATGTCCAACAAGACTATACAGTTGTCATTTTGTCTACTGGCTCATCTGTATGCATAGGCTACTACTTAAATTGTAGTTTTAAAAGGGTCCTCTCTGGAAAGAACAATTTAATCTGCTATTGGAAACCTGTTTTTGGAGTTGCAAGCTCTGGAGCTGTCATCCTTATCCATTCTTAACTACTTGGTATGCCACTGACCTGGAATATGCTTGTTTATATCAATTATTAAGACATCTTAGGACACCTGGGAGGGACAACCCAAAAACATGTGCCATCAAAAACTAGAAGGCAACTCTCAGATATGAGAGGTTCCCTTTAATTCAAATAGACCTCCACCGCCTGATACCCCATTTTATTTCTTTTATAGTCTTTAGGCATTGAACCCTCTGGAACTTATGTTTCCCGTACAATATTCTGTATTTGTTCACCTAGTGGCCATTTCTCCCTCAAATCCCCAAGTTTTATAGAAATATAGAGCCTAAAATAAAAAAAGAAATAGAAAACCCCCATATACACAATCCTATATCTACAGTTGATCCGGAGGAAGGCAAAAAACCCATATGAAGCATGGTCCAATTTGCTCCAGCGGGGGGAAAAATGTCCTTCCTAATTCCCCAGAAGGCAATCAGATATTTAATGGATCAACAATCTTTGATGTTATTACCTAGAAATATTAACATCCAGTTATTTTTTGTGCATTTGGAAAAGCATCCAGCTCCTTTTAAAACAATCTACTGAGCTGGCCACAACTAATAAGTTGGAGACACCCTGTAACAATGTTATTCCACAACATAGATTGGTGTCATCTGCAAACACTAAAATAGTACTTTTAATCCAAAAACTTTATGTAATTTATAAATATGTTAATAAGTAAGGCTCCCAACACTGAACCTTGCTATACTCCACTAATAACTATAGACTATTCAAAGTATGAATCATTAACCACTTCAATACCAGGCACTTACACCTCCTTCCTGCCCAAGCCAATTTTCAGCTTTCAGCGCTGTCGCACTTTGAATGACAAGTGTGCGGTCATGCTACACTGTACTCAAACAATTTTTTTTATCATTTTGTTCCCACAAATAGAACTTTCTTTTGGTGGTATTTGATCACTGCTGGGGTTTTGTTTGCGCAACAAATAAAAAAAGCCAGAAAATTTTGAAAAAATAAAAGTTTTTCTTTGTTACTGTTATAAAATTTTGTAAATAAGTACGTTTTCTCCTTCAGTGACGGGCACTGACGAGGCTGCACTGACGGGCACTGATAAGGCGGCACTGATGAGGTGGCACCAATGAGGTGGCACTGATGGGCACGGATAGGCGGCACTGGTATGCAGCACTGATGGGCATTGATAGGCGTCACTTTTGGTCACTCATAGGCGGCACTGATGGGCACTGATAGAAGGCACTGATGGGCACCGAAAGAATGCACTGATGGGTACTTATGGGTGGCACTGATAGGGGACATGGATGGGCACTGATAGGTTGGCACTGATGAGCATGGATGAGCACTGATAGGTGGCACTGATGGACACTGATGGGTGGCACTGTTGGGCACTAATGGCACGGATGGGCATCACTGATAGGGAGACATCTGGCAGGCATTGGTAATGGGCACTGACTGGCACCTTTTGTGGGCACTGATTGGCATATTTTGGGCACTGACTGTCATCCCTGGTGGCCATGTTTGGCATACCTGGTCATCCATCTGTTGTGTGTTATCCATGGTGCTCCTGGTGGTCCAGTGTGAGCATCGGAGGGTGGGCTGCGCTCATAATCAATCAGCGCTCCCCCACGGCAGTTATTCTGAAAGACGTCATATGATAGTCAGGATAACTGAACCACTTCCTGCCCGGCCTATAGCAAAATGATGGCCGGGCGGGAAGTGGTTAATCACTATACAGTTTAAGCCTGTTTTCTATTCATTTATAAACTGAATTTTCGAGTAGACTTTAAATCCAAGCATCAAGTATTACTGTCACTCCTTTGTCTACCTTTTTGCTTACTTCCTCATAAAAAAGAAATCAGATTTGTTTGACAACTTCAGTCTTTCAAGATTCCATGCTGTCTGTTGCTTAAATTATTGTTTTCTAGCAAAAACTTTTCTATTAGGTCTTTTGTTATGGTCTCAAGTTTCTTCCTAACCAGTGATGGCGAACCTTAGCACCCCAGATATTTTGGAACTACATTTCCCATTATGCTCAAGTACACTGCAGAGTGGGAAATGTAGTTCCAAAACATCTGGGGTGCCAAGGTTTGCCATCACTGTTCCTGACTATAGCAGTTAAACTAAACGGTCTGTAGTTACTTGGTTAACACTTTGATCCCTTTTTAAATATGGGCACCACATGGTATTTCTCCAAACCAGTGGTGCCACTCCAGTCATTTAAGAATCTCTAAAAGTTTCTAAAGATGATAAACAATGGCTTTGAAATAACAGAGCTCACATGGGTGTAAGCCATCTGGTCCACAGGCTTTAATAACCTTTATTTTGTATATGGACCATATACATTTTAGCCATTGTGTCTATTTTGGAGCTATATCTACGCTATCTCAATTATGGACTTGAGCTCCCCCATACATATACACAGAGCTGAAGAAGGTGTTTAATACATTTGATTTATCATTTTCCCTAATCAACAACTCTAAATGATCTTGTAAAGGGCCTAGCCTACCTGCTGTGTTTGCAAAAAATATACAATAGTTTGTATATATCAATATTTTGCTTTATGTGATATTAAGCCATTCTGCTTGCATCAAATGTTTCCGGGGCCATTGAGGAGATTTATTAAGATGCGTATGACCAGATTGATCTTTACCTTATTGGCTGTTATGGAAAGCTTTTAGATACTATGCACATACACCAGTTTTTGTTTTAATAGAATTTGGTGAGCAGAGATGATGACAATAATTACAATAGTGCACTTTACTGCACTTTATCTGAAACCCTAGCAAAATGCTCCTTCCATCTCCATAATAGGTGTTAAGCTTGGCTAGAGAGCATAAGTAGATGGTGAACCTTGTGTTAGTACAGTGTAGATAGTTCTGTAGACTTTGAAATGGGGTTTGGTACTATATCTGGAATATTTTTCATCTTTTTAATTCGATGAGAAATAGCTTACCTTTTCACTTAATGTATATACCTGGCAATATTCAAACTGTAAAGCCCTGTACACACGATCAGATTTCCTATGGATTCTAGTCAGATGGATTTGTCCATCGGATATCCGATGAAACTGTTTTCCATCAGTCTTGCCCACACACCATTAGTCAAAAAACCGACCGTTCCAAACGCGGTGACGTAAAACACTCCGATGAGCCGAGAAAAATGAAGTTTAATGCTTCTGAGCATGCGTTGACTTGATTCTGAGCATGCGTGGGTTTTTGATCTGATGGACTTGCCCATAGATGATCTGAGTTTTCGATTGGTTTTTTATCCATCGGAAAAATTTAAAACATGTTCTATTTTTTAAAACCGATGGAAAAAAGACCGATGGGTCCCATACACGATCGGTTTGTCTGATGAAAAGAATCCATCGGACGAAAATCCATAGGATATCCGATCATGTGTACAGGGCTTAACAGTTTATGTTCATCTGAAACAAATCCATTTAAAATTTAGCATGTCTTCCCTTGTCATCCAAGTTTTTCAGTTAGTTAAAAAACCTCAGTAATAGTATTTATACTGTATTTGACATCAAGCAGTATGTGCGCAGGATTTGTTGTCATTGATAATGACTGATTACTTGAAGAAAATTAAATACTTCATGTCAGTTTTGATTAGAATGAGGAATAGAAAAAGGAGACGGTGTATGGACAAGCAGTAGGCAGGGGCAACTTTATGCCCGCTGAGTTCTGTTACAATCCCTAAACACTGATTGCCTGAGGAGAGGACTAATTCAATTTTTTTGGTTTACTTCCTGGCGTGAGCATTCATTGCATTAACTGCTCCTGATTTGGGATGTTCCGAATGTGCCTGGATTGAATTTACAGAACGTTTGATGAGCTTATCAATAAGGTCAGGAATAGTGAACATTAATGCAAACCCCAGGGTTAAAAAGGGCACTAGAAACTGGGCGCCGTCTGAGGGGACATGTAGCAATGTAAAGATGTTTTAGCGGGGAACAGCTCTTTTAATAATTCTTAAAGTTAAACATTAAAAATACACAATCCTTTTAACTGCTTCCTGTCTGGCCACTGTACATATATGGCTGGATGGGAGCTTTGTAAATGAAGGTGGACGTATGTCCATCTTCTTGTATCAGCTGCTCGTGCGGGGCTTCTACAGCTCGCAGTGTGTCCCTTGGACACAGTGAATCACAGAGTGGGGTACAAGGCCAATGAAAACATTTTCTTTCTTTTTCTTTTTTACATACTGTCAGCAAAGCAAGTGCAGTGTCACTATGGTGACATTGTACTGCTGTGGCAGTGATCATGTACAGTAGCTGGTTGCTCTAATATCACTGCATTTGACAGGCGGTGAGGAGGAGTTGTATCACCTTCTCATCGCCCCGCACAAGCTCATCTATTCACTTGAATGAGTCTCAATCTGATGGCGCTTTGCCCATTGAAAGTTACATGGGGGGTTCATTCCTGCCACCTGAGGAATTAGTTACCTCACCCACTGATCTTGATTGGGAAAAGATACTGACATTTACCCACAAGACCTCTGTATGCTAGAGGGCAAGAGCGTACTTTTAAAATTCTTTATTGGTGGTATAGATGCCCCAAAACTTTACATGCCATGGATCTGTGAGATGGAATGCTTGATCTCCTGGGAAAATGGCAAATGAGATACCTTTAAAACTACTTTCAGATTTGGACTGTCTGTCATCCTTCTGAGGTAAATGCCTTGGCTTTCTATACTTGTCTAGCCCTCATTTATTGCTGAGGCGATTCATTGGACAGCATACAGTTCTAAAATGTTATTCATCTTTCAGTATGTTTCATTGTTTGCGGTTTCTACCTCCTCTCTCCCACCCCCCCTTTTTTTTCCTCCTCCCCTCCTTTACTATGTCTTTCTCTCTTAATCCCGCTACACTGCACACCCCCCCCCCCCTTTTTGGTCTTCTTCTTTTCTGTATCTCATTTTCTATTTGTTCATTGCAAACAGATGAGGTGACATGACATACTCTTGAATTGTGCCTGATGATTCTACAGTTACAAAACCATTTGGTCTCAGCAACTTTATCTGCATTGTCACACGATGGTTGAGATCTGCTATGCGTTACTAATCAAGATTATGCCATTCTATCTTTGTTATACTTATTCTTGATCAAGTTACATACCATTGTGTATGCATTGTCCATATCACCTGTGTATGTTAATATCTATTTTGCTGTTTGTAAACTTTGCGAAAAACCAATAAAAAAGATTAAACATTATTTCTGGCACAGCGGTGAAGCAAAGCATCTCAGCCACGGAATGTGTACACACCTGGACGCAGCTTAAGGGGAATAGTGGTTTGGGGCCACAAGGTTTAACCACCCTTTGTGTGAATAAGCCCTAATAGTGCAGCCAGACACAGTGTCCAAAAATGTGACATGTAGTCAGAAAATCAGATGTGTACTTTATGGGGCATCAGAGTGGTGTAGTGGTTAGCACCTTCGCCTAGCAGCAAAAAAGGTTGCTTCTTCGAATCGCGACCATGACACTGTGTGTGTACAAAAGGAAAAAGACAAGTGACCACTATTTTTGTTATAATCTGAAGATCACATTTAGTAACGAGATGGGGCAATAGTTCACACAGTCTGACCCATCTCCACCCTTCTTAAGAATTAAAGTTTTATGTGCATGCAGGGAATCTGCATGAAAAGAGGTACCATCCAGAGGTGTATTATTGGAGCATACAAAGTGTGGTACAAGAAACTTAGTAAAATTTTAGGAATAAAGCAAGGAAAAGCCATCAGATCCTGCTTTCATATCCTGCATCGCTGCTAAGACTTCGGTTTCAGTAATTGGACACTCCATAGCCTCTCTCTTTGCTGAGGAGATAACTTAGGTAGGCCTGAAGTTTGAAGGTAAACTTTAAACAAAGAGAGATTGGTCTGGGGGTCTGGCACAGTCGCACTCTGAGATAAGATATAAAGTTTCTCATAGCAATCCTTAAAATAGTTGGCAATCTTCTGGGAGTTTTAGAGTTTGCGACCCTGAGGGGATGTCACCATAGGGAGGTATGAACAGGGTTTCACCTCTTTTAACGCCCATGCTAAGGGCCTGCCTGGGTTACCACTGAACTTGCAAAAATGTCTCTAAGAGTGCATACGTTTTGGTTTTCACTTTGGTGAGCAAAAAATAATGAAAAAAAAAATCCCATAGATCAGGGATATGCAATTGGCGGACTTCCAGCTGTTGCAGAAATACAAATCCCATGAGGCATAGCAAGACTCTGACAGCCATAAGCATGACACCCAGAGACAGAGGCATGATGGGACTTGAGTTTTGCAACAGTTGGAGGTCCGCTAATTGCATATCCCAGCCATAGATCCTTTAACTCAGTGTTTCTCAACTCCAGTCCTCAAGGCGCCCCAACAGGTCATGTTTTCAGGATTTCCCTCAGATGAAATGGCTGTGGTAATTACTAAGGCAGTGAAACTGATCAGATCACCTGTGCAAAATAATGGAAAGCCTGAAAACATGACCTGTTGGTGCGCCTTGAGGACTGGAGTTGAGAAACACTGCTTTAACTTAACAGCTGCGTAACTGGCTAAGGACTGTTTGTGGTTTCTCTATAAAATATGTTCTAGAAGGAACTCAATTTCCTGTAGTTTCTCTTTTTTGACTCTGGCTAGTTTTTTTTTTTTCAATCATTTTTTTTTTACGTTTTCAAAGTTACAGAATTGGAAAAACAAATTTCAGTTATATCCACAGTACATCACCAGGAATCTGGGCTAAGTTGTTCAGAGCCCTCTCACATTTACTGGATGGTAGTAGTCAAAAACTGCTGGCCCTTAACCATGTGATATTAGCTAGGTTGGACTAATCTTTGGTGTTGATGGCTCTCTCTAAAGCTAAGGTGAGGAATCAGGAGATAATAGCTTCCATTGCATGGAGTGAGTTTTTGGCTTGCAGATCCAGCAGATTCACTGTTAGGTCAGTGGGTTAAAACAAATAGAGAGAGGTCTGATGATAGATTGGTAGCACATAGCAATGCAGGCTTAGTAGGAAGTTAACAAAAATAAATCAGAAAGATAAGAGAATGACAATCAGAGAAGATTGTAAGGTCGGTGGGACGAAGGCAGGGATTGAATTGGGGATCGGAGTGTGGATTATTGCCAGCTTGTGGTAAGCAGACAGTTTTTAGTATAAAACAAAGATAAAATTGTTTATCCTTCTTGGTGACATTCTATTGCTGTAAATTGTTCACAGTGTACGTATACACCAAATGCATTACCTCTTCATATTCTGTATGCATTATAATCATAATTTCAGCCATGAATCATTTAATGTAAACTTTAAACTCTTAGGGGGTAAATCTTTACCATAATGATAGGAAGGGAGATATAATTTCAAAATGAATTTGATGGAGAGTGGGAGGACATAATTTCATAAAACATGTGATTTAAACTCCTTAATCTCAAACACACAGACTGATAGCATCCATATATCCAAATCATTCTGCTAAAGCTTAATTATAGTGTAAGAATATTATAAGTGATAAGCTGCCTCTTCACTCCCTCCATCCCTTTTACTGCGAACCGTTCCAGCAAAGAAATAGCAAGGGAAATTAAGCCAAGGTAATTAATGCTTCAATAAATAGAGATGAATTAAAAAGGTTAACATTGTACCCAAGACTAGCTTATTAGGATAAATCTTTAATTCTCAATGGCGCAGTCCTAGTATTTATAAGACACGTAGAATATGTCCTCAACACAGTTACAAAATTCAGGATTATAAATTCAGCTTTACTAATTAAAAATAATTTGATGTCACTTTTCGCAAATTAATTTTAGTATCATTTTTCCCACTGATACCTAAGTTATAAATTTTTATTACATGCATTGTAGAATCTGCTAATATATTACATGACCATATAAAAGCAGGTCTTTTTCATGTTCTCAGATCAGACACTCTAATTCTTTGTATACAAATTTCAAAGAATATACCTTTACTAGTAAAGAAGACCCCAGCTTCTTAAAGGCCGGCTTCGCACTTTTTTTTTAAAGTTTTGGGTAGAGTGGGAAGGAATAGATTTGAAATAGTGGGAACACAGGCAGCAGTAGGTTCTAACCCTTCCCCATTTTATCCAAAACTAAAAAAAATGTTTTGGCTTGGATTGGGCATGGAATAGCATATACAAGGTTATTTTGCTTAAAGCAGAACTACAGGCATAAAAGTATAGGGCTTCTGGTGTCACATTTGCACTGCATACTTGCACATTATAGCATACTAATTTCTGTTGATCCTCCTCCAGTGCTGACAATTCAGAGCAGTCCATACTGTCCCTTACCACTCTGTTCTTTACCATCTTCTTTTGGCTTCCCTCAGGTTCACATTTTGACCATCAGACAGCCACTGATTATGTTGTGCTGTCTGATGGCCAAAATAGCTACTGTGCTGTCAACTTCATTCTTGGCAACCTACAGATGCTGGGAGTGTACAATGCACCGTGCATGTGTTGTAGGCATTATGCACAACATATAGTACCTGTGAAAGGAGAGGTTTTTTTTGGCGGAAAAAAATTGTATGTCGCATCTGCAAAAAAAAAAAAAAAAACCCTTTCCACTTGCTCTACATTTGTTTTCTTGCTCAATCTTTCTTTAAATTACAGAAAGAGCAAGAACATAGCGAAATCAAGTGTCTAGTACGTAATCTTATACATTTGAAAATGTTTGCAATCCTTATACAAGTTGAGTAGGACAACAAATGCAATATGTCCAGTACTAGCGAGTAGAATAGAAATGGTGATTTACCAACAAATCAATAAAATGGATAGACTAGGAGGGGAAAAGAAGGTACGGGAGTCTCCGCAATTTTTTTTTCTTCTTTTTTCTGCATACTGCTTGTAGAACATGTGTCATATAAATACATCAATTTGAGCCTGGAAATATTATATATTCTATATGTTTTCATATTATGTATATAAAGGTTGGTAGGTAGGTCTGTAAGTTGTCCTAAACATCTATACATTTACTAAAAACAAATACTTCTTAACCATTCTGACTAGAAGTACTCCAATACACTAAAAAGCCATACATAGCACAATATAACTACATTCTTGAATATCAGAGAAAGTGAAAAAACAAGTACCACAAATAAGATGATTTTAATTAAAAAATTTGGCATCCAAAGTTTTGAACATAAGTTTCTGTTGAGACATTGGAAGGAACTGTCAATAGCTACTTGTGAGACATATCCTATATATAACATACAGTATATGAAGAGATGACTAGTATAATCCCCAATTTACAAAAAAAGTGTCTCTAAGGCCCATAGCCAGGGCTGTATTTACTATAGCGCACGTGTTGACTGGTGCCTAAGACAGCAGGGTAAGTAGGCAGAACAAGAGCTGGCACCATCATATAGGCAGGTCAAGCAGCTGCCTTAGGGGGGGGGGATCTAAACAAAGTACCCATGGTAAAAGGGGCCTCTAACTGTAGCATAAAAGCAAGAAGGTTTATTAAAACAGAAACACAATGTATTTAAAATCGAGAAGCTATCAAGCATTAAGTTGTGCAGAAAATGACACACTGCTCCGGGAATCACAGCCTGAATGGAGAAAAAGGGATTTTTATAACAGCTTACCTGTAAAATCCTTTTCTTGGAGTACATCACGGGACACAGAGCGACTTAGTCATTACTAATGGGTTATATAGTTTACCTTCAGGTGCTGGCACTGGCAACTTCCAAACCGGAAGTACCCTCCCCTATATAAGCCCTTCCCATCCGCGAGCACCTCAGTTTTGTAGCAAAGCAATAAGTGTCCCAAAAAGAGCTAGCTATGAGTAAGCGTCAATTCGTGACGTGAAACGCGTTAGCCACCCTTCCCTGCATGCACACTATCTGCATTTGTTGTTTTGGATTTATGGATTTATTTTGAATTTTGATTTTTTACCTGAAATTTTGGAATAAATAACTGTCTATACAGAGTGCGGCAGTCCAGGGTTTCTTTTTCTCCCATGTCCCAAAAAGAGGGGTGGGAGCTCTGTGTCCCGTGATGTACTCCAAGAAAAGGATTTTACAGGTAAGCTGTTATAAAAATCCCTTTTTCTTTTTCGTACATCACGGGACACAGAGCGACTTAGTCATTACTAATGGGACGTCCCAAAGCAATGCCAAATGAGGGGAGGGATACATAAGCTGGGCGCCATCAGGCATGAGGATCTTTTGCGGCCTGCAACACACTGCACCCAAAGGCGACATCCTCCTGACTTCTAACGTCTACCTGGTAGAATCTAGTAAACGTGTGTACTGAAGACCATGTTGCGGCCTTACAGACTTGAGCCAAGGAGGCCTGGTGATGCACTGCCCATGAAGTTTCAACTGCTCTTGTGGAGTGCGCCCTAACTTTGAATGGAGGCGGTCTCTTTCTCAAGCCATAGGCTTGTATTATGACCTGTCGAATCCACTTGGCTAAAGTAGATTTTGATGCTGCCTGACCCTTTCTGGGGCCTTCCGGCAGAATAAACAAAGTATCCGTTCTGCGAATCTGAGCAGTGGCTTTTAGATAAGCCTTAACTGCTCTTACTACATCCAAAGAATGCAATAACTTTTCCTCTACCGAGCTAGGTTTGGGGAAAAAAGAAGGAAGAACCACATCTTGGTTCAAATGAAACCTCGATACCACCTTAGGAAGAAAGGCTGGATGAGGACGTAATACTACTCTGTCCTTATGGACAACCAGATATGGCTCCTTACAGGACAAGGCGGCTAATTCCGATACTCTTTTAGCCGAACAAATGGCTACTAAGAAAATCAATTTCCTGGTGAGAAGAACCAAGGAAATGTGTTGCAATGGTTCAAACGGTTGTTTCTGTAGAACCGACAGAACCAGGTTTAAGTCCCATGGACATATGGGAATACTAACCGGAGGGCTAATACGCATCACTCCTTGTATGAAAGCTTTGACTAGTGAATGCGAAGCCAAGGGCCTTTGAAAAAATATTGACAAGGCCGAAATCTGACCCTTGATAGTACTCAAGGCCAGCTTCCTATCTACCGCCCACTGTAGGAAGTCCAAAATCCTACCTATTACGTACTTACGTGGATGCCATTTCTTGGCCTCACACCATGTAATGTACGCCTTCCAGATCCTATAATAGATCTGCCTGGATACCGGCTTCCTGGCATTGATCATGGTAGATACCACAGGATTAGAGAGCCCTCTCTTTTTCAGAATGTGGGGTTCAATAGCCAGGCCGTCAAACCTAGGGCTGGTAAGGAAGGGTGGTATATCGGTCCTTGCGACAGCAGGTCCAGACGATGTGGGAGGGTCCAAGGACTCCTCACTGACATTTTTACAATCTCCGCGTACCATGCCCTTCGGGGCCACGCTGGAGCCACCAGAATCACTGGTTTCTTTTCTACCCTGATTCTGCGGATTAATCGCGGTAACAATTGTGGCGGTGGGAATGCATATATCAGCTTGAACTGATCCCAAGGGAACACTAGGGCATCCGAGCCGCAAGCTAGGGGATCCCTTGTGCGAGACACAAATCTGTCCACCTTTGCGTTGAATCTGGATGCTAGCAGATCTACATCCGGTGTTCCCCACCGCTGGCATATTGCCTGGAAAACCTCGGGGTGAAGAGACCATTCCCCCGGGCATAATTGCTGGCGACTTAAAAAGTCCGCTTTCCAATTTTCCACTCCTGGGATGAAAACCGCGGATATGGCTGGGACATATCTTTCTGCCCATTCCAGGATGCAATTCGCTTCCCTCTGGGCTGCACGACTCCTGGTGCCACCCTGGTGATTGATATATGCCACTGCTGTGGCATTGTCTGATTGAATTCTGACAGGGGACCCTTGGAGTTTGGATGTCCATGCTACTAGGGCATACCGGGCTGCTCGTATCTCTAAGAGATTGATGGGCAGGGCCTTCTCTGCTTCTGACCACTTGCCCTGGAGAGACCATTGCTCCAGTACTGCCCCCCAGCCTATGAGGCTGGCATCTGTAGTGACCACCTTCCAAGAAACCAGACTGAAGGGTTTCCCTTTTTCCAGATTCTGGGGCACCAACCACCAATGGAGGCTCTTGCGAACAGAAGGGGACAGGGACATTGGTAAGTCTAAAGCCTGAACTTTTTTGTTCCAGGCTGACAGTATGGCCCTTTGCAAATTCCTTGAATGGAATTGACCGTAGGGTACTGCTTCGAATGAAGCCACCATTTTTCCCAGCAGCCTCATGCACAGGCGTATGGATGGTTTTCTTTTTGTACCCACTAAGTGGGTCAAATCTTTTAAAGACGACACCTTCTCTGGAGGTAAGAAAATCTTTCTCTGATTTGAATCCAGCCTTAGCCCTAAGTATTCCAGACTTTTGACTGGTCTTAGAGCTGACTTGTCCCGGTTGATAATCCAACCGTGATATTCCAGATACTTGATTGTCTTGTGAATAGCTACTTCCAGCTTTTCCACTGAGTGGTCTATTAGTAGCAGGTCGTCTAGATATGCCATTATCGTTACACCTTGTGTTCTTAGATTGGCCAATAGTGGGGCCAGAATTTTTGTGAACACTCGTGGTGCTGTGGCCAGACCGAAAGGTAAGGCTCTGAACTGAAAATGGCGCCCTTCTACTGCAAAGCGTAGAAATTTCTGGTGGGCCGGAAAGATGGGAATATGCAGATAAGCATCCCTTATGTCGATCGAGGCTAACCATTCCTGCCCTTGTAGGGCGGTGGCCACCAATCGGATCGACTCCATCCGAAAAGTCCTGATATTTAGGAACTTATTTAGCCCTTTTAGATTTAATATGGGCCTCACGTCCCCATTTGGTTTGGGGACTGTGAAAAGGTTCGAGTAAAACCCGAATCCGCTTTCTTCCAGGGGAACCTTCATGATTACACCTTGGAGCAATAGTTGTTCTAGTGCCAGAAGGAGGGATCCTCTCTTCTGGGGATCTCTTGGCACGTTTGACCTCATAAATTGGGCAGGAGGAGTGTCTTTTAACTCCAGCTTGTATCCCAGACTTACTGCGTAGAGCACCCATCTGTCTCTGATGGTGTCCCGCCAGGTCTCTGTGAACAACTGAAGTCTTCCCCCCACCCGATTGAGTGGGGGCAACGCTTCATGACTTGGGGGGAGGTTTTGTACCTCTCTTGATCCAGGGTTTCTTGTTACCCTGTGATTGTCCCTGATTTCTGCCCCCTGAATTTGACCGCGGAGGCCGTCGGAACTGTTTCACAGCCGATGTGCCAGGGACTGGAGAAGTAGGCCTCTTAAAAGAAGGACTTCTACTTTTGTTCTTAACCGGTAAGAGTGAACTTTTACCGGCAGAAATTTTCTGGATATATTTGTCCAGATCTTCTCCAAATAAGCGCTCTCCATGAAATGGGAAGCTAACCAGCAATTTCTTACAGGGAGCTTCAGCAGACCAGTTTTTGAGCCATAGAAGCCTACGCATATGTACTACAGACAGCGTAAAGCGGGAGGCCTGTTGGATTGTATCCTTTATGGCGTCCACCGCAAAACACAAGGCTCTAGGCAGGTCAGCTAGGGCAAGAGCCTGCTGATCTGGTAAGTCCCTTAAGACTTGTTTCAACTGATCTTTCACCGCTTGGCAGACTCCAATCGCTGCTACCGCAGGTTGTGTCACCATGCTTGCTGTAGAGAAAGCAGATTTTAGTAAAGACTCCAATTTTTTATCTATTGGGTCTTTGAACATTGGAACATTATCTACTGGACATGTCAGTGATTTGTTCACAGAAGAGATGGCTGCGTCCACTGTAGGGACCCTCCATTTTTTTATGAACTTATCCTCCATGGGATAGATCACCGGAAATCTCTTGGGGGGAGCAAATATTTTATCAGGATGCTCCCAATCCTGGTAAATAAGCCCTTCTAATAAAGGGTGGATTGGGAAGGAACAGACAGCCTGGGGAGCTTTTAGCGACCCCAGCGAAGAAACCGTAGTGGTTGATGGTTCCGCCAGAGGTATTTTAAATGCTGATCGGACCATGTTAGTCAGAGACTGAACCCATAATCTTTCAGCCTGAGATGCTGAGAAAGGTTCTTCCACTGTTGATTCCTCCATAACTGAATCAACCTCATCCTGATCCCCTTCAGGTAGGTCGATCTCTGTGTGGGGCTGTTCCTCCACTAACAGGCACTCTGAAGGAGGAGACGGAGATCGGACGCGCTTTCCCTGTGACAGGGAAGCAGCGATCAATGCTGTTAATCTCTCTTCCAATCCTCCCAGAGTTGAGGATAAAACCTCCTCTGTTATATATACAGGAGCAGGTGGACTGGGGACAGCCGCAGCACCAGGCACTCCTGCGGGGTTCCTACGGCTACTGACCTCTGAATTCTCAGGGGAGATTGGTGCAGTACAAGCATGCCCAATATCCTCAGAGCCCGATGGAGTCCCCTTTGGCTTCCTGGAAGACTTATTTCCGGAGCGTCTGGACGACATATCCTTTAAGCACAAAGCTGAGGTATTCCCGTCGTCATACACCAATTTTGCTGGTAATAGTCTAACACAGTTGCTGCTATATACCAGCTGGTGTCCACTAAAGTGCCTTTCTATGGGGATGCCTGCATCAACCGCCTCTGTGTGCCACTGTTTGTTGCTAGCTCTGTTTGCATCCAGCTGACACTTGTACTGTGTCTTTTATACAAGCTGGGACGCCTGCACAAGCGCAGAAGCGCCGCGGCGCGCATCGAGCGTCATCCACCCGCCCCGCCCCTTTTTTTTCATAGGAGGCACGTGCACGCGCCCGCGCGCGCGCCCATGCGCCATTGGCGCCCTTTTCGAAAACCAAACAGGGACTAGGAGCCAGGGCCCTTTTTGCCGGAGGGCCTGTGCGGTGGATGAGCGCAGCAACAGGGCAGAGGAAGTGGATTCCCACAGAGAACTTACCAACTGCCTGGATCTTTTGACTTGAGAAAACCAAAGATCCACATGACAAGAAAAAATGGACCACAGCGGCCTCTAGTGGTTTAACACAGGTACCGCGGTCCTCTTTTTTTTTTTTTTTCTTGACTACTATTAAAATTTTACATTTTTCAGTAGTTACAGGCATACACAGATATTAGCGGGAATACCGTTAGGTAACAGACAGAAAGACAAATTAGGCTTGGGGGTCCCCCAATAGAACCAAGTTCCTGGGGGCCCCCACTTACCTGTTCCCCGCCGCAGGACTCTGTTTGGTCCACAGAAGCCCAAACTTCACCTATCACGGCAGGCATTGTAATTAAACCTTCAGGGACCGGGTTCCCAAGGATTCCACTCCCCTGGACCTGTATAGCACCCTGCACAGAAAACATCTTGGTCGTGGGTATGACCAGAGCTCTGGATCCCAGGGTCCAGCCCTCCTAAGAGAGGCATTACAGGCAAAACCTTGCTCTTCTGTTGCAAGGCCCGGGTACCGACCGTTTAGCTATGAAGCTTTTTTGGTGGGATCCGGAACAGCTTACTAAGGCCCGTAAAAGAACCTGTACGCAAGCCCAGGAAAACACATGTTACTCTTTGGCCAACACCTTAGACACTGGCAAAAAACTGAGGTGCTCCCAGATGGGAGGGGCTTATATAGGGGAGGGTACTTCCGGTTTGGAAGTTGCCAGTGCCAGCACCTGAAGGTAAACTATATAACCCATTAGTAATGACTAAGTCGCTCTGTGTCCCGTGATGTACGAAAAAGAAAAGGAGGAGGGCCGGCCGCTGCCAAAACAAGGTCCCGCCCTCTGGATCCTCTCCTATGATTGACAGCACACTGGTCCAATGCTGGGAAATTGGATCAGTGTGACCTCCACCATAGGACCTGCTCCAGGAGGCGGGACCTTGTTTGACAGCGGTCAGCGTCTCAAGTGGTGTGAGTCACAGCGTGAGATCCCCTGTCTGCTCCGGCCACCTCTCTACCCGAATCAGGCTGTGATCCCGGAGCAGTGTGTCATCTTCTGCACAGCTTTGTTTAATGACAGATCGCTGCTCCTTTTGTGAGTGCATTTAAATCTTGTTTTTAATATAAATTCTTGGTTTTTATGCTACACTTACAGGCTCCCTATTGTGCTGGGTTCTTTGCTTGTTTTTCACAGCTTGAGGACCCACTCAACCTATAAATTGCACAGGAATGCGACGTGCGTTCCTGTGCGATTTACATGCATTCCAGATGCAATGCGGTGCAGTGCTATTTCAGCCCATTTGTTTCAAATGGGCAGAAATTGCACTGCACCGCACTGAAAGTAGTGCATGCACTACTTTTGGAAATGCACTGCAACTGGATCACATGGTACTTTGCACCATGCGATCTGGTGAAGGCAAACACACTGTTTGCGACCTGCATTTGAAGTGTCATTAACATTGCACTGACACCAGCTGCAGATAGCAAGGGCAGTGCAGAGAAAGCAGGTTTCTTGCACCGTGTTCTAGTTTCAATGGGCCCTGAGAGAGTTCCCTGCTCCATCACCCCAGGTTGCATAGGACTGATTCACAGTTTCAGCCCTGATTCACACAAATGCGATGCGGGAAATGCAGGGGTCCCTGTGCATTTCCTGCACCGCATTGCAATAGCACTGTGTTTTGCAATCTGCTGCATTTTTTGAGCTATGCGGTGTGGACGTTATCGGGGGATGTGGATAGCAAAATGCACCTTCGTCTGAGTAGACAAAAATCCTTGCACCAGCCCTGGGCAGAACCAAACCTCTAACTTTACAAACTTCCTTTTCTTATTTCCTTTCCCTCTCTGTTCACATCTGGAAATGTATGGCCAAGTTCAGCAAGAGAACTGTAGGGGCAGTGGTGTTCAGGGGTATTGAAAAGTCAGAAGAGTTCACAGTTTACATTAAACCATCTCTGCACCCTCTTTGTAGATCAGTACAGTTACAAATAACCATGAATGTAAAATAGACAACATGCCTACTCCAGTAGCATTTCTCTGTTATCACTTTTTAGTGTAATAATCGCATGCTACATGTGTTGGAACTAAAATACAGGTTATCATTTAGGTGTAGAAAAGATGATCCACACAACGGTTGTTGCTCCTAAGAAATCTTAATTTTATTGGAAAGCCACAATGTACAAACACAGATAAAATCAGTTGACACGTTTCAGCCTATAAGGCCTTAGTCATAACTACATTACAGACATAAAACTTTAAAATAAATAGTAGCTCTAAAGATCAGAGGCTCCACCCTTAATTGTCTTCATTGACCGCAGGCAAATATCAAAAAGAAAAAACAGCGGCAATACATGCTAGGTGGTCCATGTGTATGCCACTAGTTTTCACAGACCTTGTAGTAATAGTATATATATATATTTTTTAAAAGACACTAGGCATTATGATGCCGCATAGTATACACAATCT
This sequence comes from Rana muscosa, assembly GCA_029206835.1. Taxonomy (NCBI): domain Eukaryota; kingdom Metazoa; phylum Chordata; class Amphibia; order Anura; family Ranidae; genus Rana; species Rana muscosa. The sequence continues at coordinate 975,053,824 of CM055116.1, read as the reverse complement.
TGCATTTAACTACCTTGAACAGGTATGAAAATGAAAAAATATTATTGTTGGCTGGTCCTGACAAACACTGAGGCCTCGTACACACGACTGAGTTTCTCGGCAAGAACCAGCAAGAAACTTGCTGGCAGAGATGTCTTGCCGAGAAATTCGTTCGTGTGTATGGTTTCTCGTCAAGAAAACCGACAAGTAATCTCGACGAGAAAATAGAGAACCTGCTCTCTATTTTCTCGTCGAGATTCTCGTCAGCCTGTTTCTCGACGAGAAAAGTGAGTGTGTGTACACTTACCTGTCCTCCGGGAAGCCCGCGCATGTTCGAAATGAATTCGACGCATGCGCGGTAGCTTCCTAGGCATAGGTAGGGTATACCAAGATGGCGGCGACGGCATCGAATGTGAAGAGCGCATGCTCGTCGTAGTCGATGACGTCACCGCGTACGCTCCATTCAAAGAACCGCGGGTTCTTTTGAATCGAGCGTGTGTACACTCGGCCGGGACAAGTTTCTTGTCCAAGAATCTCGTCGAAAAAAACGACATGTTTTTTTCAACGAGAATCTCGGCCGTGTGTACGAGGCTTGACAGTTTTCTTTCTTCTACAAATTTAGTAGTCTGTGGTCCTACTCAATGTGTAGGTCATACACCTTAGCAGATACACTGTTTCCACCTAAATAATGTGAATCGATTGACTTACATGAATCGTGGTAATTTCAATAAAGTATATTGGAAGTGATAGGTAATAGCTAAGTGCAGTTCGAATAAATTATGTACAATTACTGAAAGGTGGTGAAATAATCTGAACGCTTACAATAAGCAGCTTTTATTTCAGTCGATTTCTTGATATGTAGCAGATCTTGTTACATTTCTATTTATAATATTTATAAAGAGATATAGCCTAATGTTTGTGTTCCATTGTATTAATATCTAGAGTGAAGTAATGCTTAGAAGTACGAACAACGTAATATTTGGCTTCAGCAAATATAATGCCAGTGAGTCCACGGTGAGGCAGCATCAAGTGAGCAAATTGTCTTTGAACTTCAGGAAGGATTAATGTGATATGGTCTCTCAGAAGTGCAGCCAGAGACTTGGGAGCTAATGGCCTGTGACTAGGGAGTGATGAGTAATTAGCCATTTCAAGTGGAGGAAAAAAAAAAAATATGGTCTGCCATTACAGATTTGTCAATGGAGTATTTAACTAAGCCTTGGCAATTTCTAAATGCACAAAGGATAGGAAGAAGAATGATGTGGCTGGAAAGACCAAGACGTTCTCAGATTCTTTATTTGGCCATGTGCTGCTCATTCACAAGACAAGATTGAGTGTCCCTTTTACCTTCTTGTTTCAAGAATGCATAAAACATCCACTGACTGGTCCTATCATCTCTTCTTCAAATGGTTTATTTTAGTAAGTTGCCAAATAAAAAGGATTTGCAATTGAAAGTTGTCAATGAAAATATGAAAATATGAAAATATGAAAAACTCTGATGTCCTTTATTTCGGTTTTCGATTTTATTGTGGAGGTTATTAATTTAAGAAACATATTGCACATGCCATGGCCATCTTTGTTTAAAAATTGACATCATATTTTCAGGTAACAGATGTGTCATTTTAGCTGGAACTTATAATATTCAGAGCAGTACTGTATACTTTTTTCTCTTAATTTATATTCAGGCGAACAAGGTTTCTAGATGAGTGTACTTGTTTTATAGAAGCATACATTCTCCACTTCAAGTTTTGCAGACTCTGAGTCACCTGTTCGAATGATAGATACAACTTCTTTACTGGTGTAGCATGCTCTAGTGTGCAGTGTAGTGAGGTTAATTTATGCTGACTCATAGTAGCTTTGTGAGCCTGGTAATTTGCTGGGGGTTCAGCTAAAAGTCAGTCCTCTATTGCCTCCCCCTGGTTCTAGAGGTCCATGGAAACTTCTAGAAACTAGTGGGCAGAGATAAAGAAACTGGGTCTGAATGTTGATGGGAGTTTGGACCAGGAGGCAGGAGGCCTGGCAGGATGGTTAGGATGGCCCATAAATATTGAGGAGCCTGGCCAGTTGGGGGTTGGTTGTTGTCAGGTGGGAAATGGAGTGCTGAGGTTCATGTTGTGAAGCCTGGGTGGGGACTCTAGGGCCGGGGGTCTATGCCTCTATGCTGAAGCTGAGGAAAGGAAGAAGAGATGCTGAAGATAGATCTCCACTACCCTCCAGTCTTATCCAGAAGACACCCTGTCTAGACTAGGAAGACCTGGACAGCAGGAGGCCTGAATGGCAGTCTTGTCCAAAGCAGCAGGATTCAAGGGACAGTGTGAGTACCTCTAAACCCTCAGGGCCTAAAAGGGACAAGGCTGCCAGATGCAATATCCAACATGCTTTCACAGGGACAGTGTCACAGCCTAAATCCCTTGTTTTGGGACACTTTTCAAAGCAGCCAAGTGGGCTGGTATTTTCTGCAAGTGTTGGGACTTTGTGAGGTTCTACTAAGGGGACACAGTGCTCCTACATACAGTGAGGTTCTACTAAGGGGACACAGGGCTCCTGCATACAGTCTGCGATTTTGCTATTGCTACCGAGGGGACACAGTGCTAAGTTCACGGAGGGACATAGAGCTTCTGTAAGTGTCAAGACTTTGCTATTCACCCTAGGGGACAAGAGGAAACTTTGCTACTGATCAATGAGAGATTGCTATAATTCCTGAGGGAGTACAGTCCAGGATCTGCATTTTTGTGTACATAGTGAAGGAAGTTTGTCCTCAAGTTGTTCTACCAAATCAAGTTGGGCATCCCATAATCCCTTATCCCTATCCAGGTTGTTTTCCCTGAATAAAACAACAAAAACAAGCCCATGAATTGGTTTTCTGTCTGGATGCAAGTTGGAAAATGCGTGTTGCTTGGTTGTGCAGGAACAGGGGGACCCAAAATCCAGCGTCCCTCTAGGGGGTAGCGATACACTGGCTAGTAGGATATGCTGGGATTTGTAGATTTTTTTGTACTGCTTGAATCACAAAAAAAAGAAAACTGGCAGTTGTGACAAACATTACGTTTTTTTCAGCCAGCAAATATTTAAAATGTCACTAAGCCCACATCATAAAAAAACTATCAATAAATGGTGTATTACATGCTGTTCATATTACTCAGTCACTATGAGATCCGTTTTCTGTATTATGCAAAAAACCTGGTTGATCCTGCTGTTCTCTATCTCGCACTTCTGTCCATGTCCCCAATTCAGCTAGGGATTTTGCAGCTGTGGTGGCAACTCAGCACATGCTCAGTTTTCAGTGAGTTTCTACGCTGACCATTTCCCCCCTATCACATCTGAGTGGCCCATGTGACTATAGAGTCACAATTGTGGGTGTATACAAAGTGGTAAATGATAGTCCACTCCCTCCCTCCTCCTCCATGCCGACTAACCAGCTAAACACAATGGGGGTGGGATATTTCATGTAGATTAATGGAGGCTTCTCCTCACTCTTATTCTAAGACACAGGCTGGAGAGGCGTTACACAGCCTGTGACTGACAGAAATCACCCACACCATGACTGATGTGTGTGTGGACCTAGCTGCAAGAACTTTGCTGAGCTGCTGACAATAATGACAAAGCTGCGAAGAGGACAGTTCAGGATGTTCTCCTGTTGTGAGAGGCCTCTTGGCCACCAGCTTTGGTAATAACTTTGCATCCCTTGCTGCATCCTCCTGAGAAATTGGGCTGATTAATTTCAGTGGTAGATGCATTTTCAGTTAGCCCACACCTGACTGAACTGTATTTTTAGGGCTAGCCAGCCCACAGTAGTTTCCTATGCATGTGATTCAGCTTCACACAGCGAAACAGTCAATAGATGCTAAGCCACTTTGCTCACTTGTCAGTAGCGCCACTGATTAGGCCCTAAACCTTGGCCTTTTGCTTTGGACTGGTCTCTCAGACTGTCTCACTCCTGGCTCTCAGCCTTTAATCGGAGACCTTCAAACCGCGACCCAATAGGATTTACTCGCTGCCCCTTGCAGCCACTGTAATTCCAGGTGCCAGCCTGGTCAGTGAAAATGTGCACTTGCTGCTCTCTGCAGCATGGGCTCATTCTCTGGCCTCTCAGTAGGAGTTTTACTTACACCCTGGGAGCTCTCACTCTGCTGAGACTCAGACTCCCTCAGTCCTCCTGCACTCGCCTAGTTATTTCAGCTTTATCAGTCTCCCAGACCTGCTTAGCTGTCTCAGCTTCCTCAGTCCTCTTGGTAAAGAACCTCTCCAACATGGAGTACCTTCTCCTGAGTAGATCATCTCTTCTCTCTCCAAACGGAAGCACACCACTGTCTCCTGACGGGGCACCCCTCCCTCCTGGCTGGAGCCCTGAAATTTATCCAAGCCTCGCTTTTAACGACTGTGCACACCTGAAACCTCAAACAACCTGCAGGTTTCCTGGACACAGAATTGAAGGCTTCATCTTAACCAAGACACTTTGAAGCCTTCAAACTCAAGGCCCCAGGATGACAAAACCTGAAGAAAACTTAATACCCAGTTATCCCCGCTCAGCCACAACACTTTGGAGAATAAATAAAAAAAAAAAAAAAATAATACTGGGAATGCTTGGAGAGCATTCCCACTAATTACTGAATCTTTGACACATCAGGCTTTCTGTTTGAGACAACAGGGATTCTGTTCATTTTATAACAGCAGTATTGTAATAACATTATAAACAAAAGCTACAATATGTATGACAACCCAGTAATCTTACTTGAAAAATCTTTCATGTTATGAGTTCTGCCTGTCTGCTATTTAGCTCTTTCTCTAACTTCCTGAATTTCCTCCATGTTTTGCTGCTTTCCCTCTGCTGTTTAGTTTTAATTTCTATTTTTTTTTAATTTTTAGTTTTAATTTCTAAGGACTATATATCCCATGGTACCTTGCCGTCTGCAAGCAGTGATTCCTGTACTGACTCTGCCACTTAAAACTCCTCCTTTTTAACACCTCTGTAGTTCAGGCAGGCTCTGTGAAATGTGTGACACGGCAGTGCCTAACCATGAAACAAAGTGAGTATGTGAGACCGAATTCAAGGAGTACATATATTTTCGCAAAGTAAGTTTACAAACTAAAGGATCATTGAGAGTAAAAGTAGTAAGAAATAATTAAAATACAATGAAAAAATTAATATGTGATTTTACATTTTGACCATAGATATGCTTTAAAGGAGTTGTAAAGGCATAGGTTTTAAGATACAAAACCTTCTGCTTGTAACAACCTCCCCAGCACCCCCTAATTACTTACCTGAGCCCCATCTCTCTCAAGCGATGTCCGCGAGTGTCTTAGCCGTCTGGGACACTCCTCCTGATCGGCTGAGACACAGCAGCGGCACCATTGGCTCACATAGCTGTCAATCAAAGTCAGTCAGCCAATCAGGGGAGAGAGGGGCGGGGCCAGGTCAAGGCTCCGTGCCTGAATGGACACACGGAGCTCTGACTCAGCTCCGGTTCCCACATTGAGAGCTGCTGGCTGAGGGGGCACTGGATAGGAGGGAGGGGCCAGGAGCAGCAAAGAGGGACCAGAGAAGAGGAGGATCCGGGCTGCTCTGTGCAAAACCACTGCACAAAGGAGGTAAGTATAACATGTTTTTTTTTTAAAGACGAGACTTTACAGTCACTATAAGGTTAACCATATAGGTGTAACTGGTTCTTCTAAACATTACTTCCTTTACATATCACTGTTAATTGTCATTCCAGAGTATAGTTCATCTTTAATTAATTTAGTGTACAGATTAAGCCTTTGTGTGAGCATCAATATTAATATTCAGGTTCAGGATTATTAATATTGAATGTGTGCAGTACCTCAGAATGAAAGGAATTCCAGTTCCCTGGAGTGATGCTCTAAGTACCTACTTTTATTTAAAACAGAACCATGCCTAACAATGTAGCCCTTTCATAAAAGGATTCATTTTGTGAATTTCAGCTGTTGGTTACTTCCTCACAACACTTACATCTGTGCTACAATAAATGTCTCTGTTCTTATTTTTTTGGTAAATGCTTTTTGTGTTTTCTAAGGAAAAATTGCCAAATAACATATTTGTCCTTGAGAAAATACAACAGTTTTTTGCATATTACAAATTTTTCTGTTCTGTCAACTACTAGGAGGACATACAAAGAAATCAGTTATTAAGTTTTAAATAATTGCCTAAGTAAGGACGATTTGAGGACTGGCATATACTGCATTTTTCTTTAGACTAAAAGTGCATTTGATTTGCTGTTTTACTGCCTTATGCCCTGTACTCACGATCGGATTTCCGATGGAATAAAATCCGATGGATTCTACCATCGGAATTCCGATGAAGCTGACTTTCATCAGTCTTGCCTACACACCATCAGTCAAAATTCCAACCGTCCCAAACGCCGTGACGTAAAACACTCCGACAAGCTGAGAAAAATTAAGTTCAATGCTTCTGAGCATGCGTCGACTTGATTCTTAGCATGCATGGGTTTTTTCTCCGATGGCGTTCCACACAGACGATCGGAATTTGCTATCGTTTATTTTTTTCCATCGGATACATTTAAAACATGTTCTATTTTTTTATACCGATGGAAAAAAGACAGATGGGGCCCACACACGATTGATTTGTCCGATGAAAAAAGTCCATCGGTCTTTTTTCATCAGAAAAACCGTTCGTGTGTACGCGGCATTACTATTTTACTGATTTGTCATGTTATGCATTTTTATTTTTTTTTACAACAAAAATGTTCCTTTATTGAGGCAAAAAAGAGTTAAGCATGATACATCAATTGTCCAAAATAGACCAAATCAAAACAAGGGAAAAAGGGTAGAATCAGTACATATGGAAATCAGGTAGACATGCATATAAGAGATAACCAGTACAACAATTTAGCAGGGGTAACATCCACACATCCGAACTCCCTCCAATCCTATCAAAACCGGAGCCTAAACCAGGGTTACACCCCCACCCCCCAGGGTCTTTGCCAGAAGGCCTCTCCCCCCTACGCTGTCCAAGGCAGCCAGATCTTGTCAAAATTTTGTGGACAGTTCCTGTTAATATACGTTCATTTATATAGTGGCAGCACGGCAGTCACGGATTTCTCCCATGATTCCACCGCCGGGGGGGAAGAAGTGTTCCAACGCAAGACAATTTCCCTTTTTGCATAAAAGAAGAGGTAGGTGATGAGTAGTTTGGTGTAGCGATGTCTCTGATCATCGTCCTGAATGCCCAGGAGCGCTAGCTCGGGGGACACAGGAAGTGTCAGTTGGAGGCGGCCATTCATAGTGTCCACGACTTTAGCCCAGTATCTAGCAATTTTAGGGCAGGTCCAGAACATATGAAAATATGTGCCCACATCAGTTTGGCAGTGAGGACAGTGCGGTGTGCGTTGTGGATACACCTTGTGGAGTCTCTGGGGTGTATAGTACACTCTATGCAGGAACTTGACCTGAATCAACCTTTCTTTCGTGGAAATCAGTAAGGCAGTACTGTCAGCTAAGCAGTCATCCCAATCCTCCCTATCGAGATCTGGTATGTCAGTCTTCCATTGATCCCAGATCCTGTCAACCCTAGCAGAATCAGTCCTCAGCAGGTCAAGATATAAGGCAGATAAGGGCTTTTGGAGTCGCTCTTGGGCCAACAGTTTCTCAATTGGATCCATAGACAGTCTGGGCGGAGACTGGAGATACCTGAAATACATCCACCCCGGCAGTTGATATTTGGCCCATAGGGTCATAAATGGCAGCAGAGCTCCTGCCGAAAAGACATTCCCAAGCGTTCTGATTCCGTACCTGGCCCAGATCTGGGGATCAGGGCATGTTATGCACTTAATATGTATTATCCAGGTAGAGAATTATTCATAGACTAAAGCTATTCCTAGACAATGTGGTCCATCTACTGTCCAGGTTTTGTGGGACAATCAGTACCTAGTTTGCTAATACTTGGCCTGAGACACAAGTTGTAGACACTCTAAGGCCCCTTTCACACTGAGGCGCTTTGCAGGCGCTATTGCGGTAAAAATAGCACCTGCAATGCGCCCCGAAAAAGCCGCTCCATTATATCCAGTGTGAAAGCCCGAAGGCTTTCACACTGGAGCCTTGCACTTGCAGGAGGGTAAAAAAACTCCTGCAAGCCGCATCTTTGAGGCATGATAGGAGCAGTAAAATTACTGCTCCTATAGCGCCCTTCTGCCCATTGAAATGAATGGGGTAGCGCTTCCAAAACGCCCGCAAAATGCCGCAAAGAGGCGTTATTGCAGGCGTTTTTAACCCTTTTTCGGCCGCTAGCGGGGGTTAAAATCACCCCGCTAGTGCCCGCAAATCGCGGCAAAAACGATGGTATAGCGGCGCTAAAAATAGCGCCGCTATACTGCCAGCGCATCTAGCGCTTCAGTGTGAAAGTAGCCTTATTATTACATACCTTTGCACAACAAATATTGTTGCATGAAACAAATTTCCTACCCAGCCACTGTGCCTGTCAGACAGACAGGTGCAGCAGCAAGGAGCGGAGCTGTTTGGTGGGTGGAGCCTGGTGGGGATGCTGAGAGATTAGTTCCCCATCAGGTCCACCTGCTTTGTGATTGGAAATGGACAGTGATGGCCATCTTGGTAGAGCTTGGTAGGCCTTTGGTTCCTCATGTCAGAGCCTCCAGCAGAAAACAGTGAGCAATGCAATAATGACATCATCAAATCTCATGTAGCACTAACTCCCAGAAGTGCCACTGTAAATATATCTAGTCCCCCTTTCCTGTTCTGAGGCTGCCCATCAGGTTTTCAGTCCTGGAAGAACACAGACAAGCTCAGGCTGATGCCGCGTACACACGACCGTTTTTCATGACGAGAAAAATGCAATTTTTTAAATTGGCCATTAAAAACGATCGTGTGTAGGCTCCAGAGCATTTTTCTCGACGTGAAAAATGGGCATTAAAAATTTAGAACATGCTCTATTTTTTCTTGTCTTTTTTCACGTCGTGAAAAATGGCCGTATGTACGCTTTAATGACGGAAAAAAACGCGCATGCTCCGAAGCAAGTTATGAGACGGAAGCGCTCGTTCTGGTAAAACTAGCGTTCTTAATGGAGATAGCACATTCGTCATGCTGTAACGGACTGAAGAGCACGAGGCTGAAAAGCGTGAATCGTCTCTCACCAAACTTTACTAACACGAGGATCAGCAAAAGCAGCCCAAAGGGTGGCGCCATCCGAATGGAACTTCCCCTTTATAGTGCCGTCGTACGTGTTGTACGTCACCGCGCTTTGCTCAAGCATTTTTATTCATGATAGTGTGTAGGCAAGGCAGGCTTGAGAAGAATCACGTTGAGAAAAACATCGTTTTTTTCAATGACATTAAAAAACGGCCGTGTGTACGCGGCATCAGTCTCGGAGTGTCTTTTGGAGATTTATTGCAGATCTTGAACAAATGAAGGGAGGAGGGATTAGGGTTGCAGGATACTCAAGGCACAACATCTCAGAGGACAGCTTCTTTGAATAATCCTGCTATGGGCAAAGGGTCCTATTCACAATGTCCACATGGCAGCTCCTGTCCCTGTCTCTTCAGTGAAAGTTTCTTTCTTCAGCTCAGCTTCTACAGGTAGCATCTTTCAGGCCCTCAGCTTAGTGCACATGCACAAGGTCTAGTAGCAGTACCTCTCTGGAACACAGGCCCCCTCCCAGGGAAGATGCCCCAGAGGATAAGACCTCTTATTAGTTTCTCCCCAGCCACAACTTCTGGGTCGGCCTTTGAGGGATTAGCTAACGTCAGATAAATATTCATAACCTAGTGACTGATCCTTCCACTCAATTCCATACAAATATATTTTCTCAGTGCCTCTTTGGTTGATAGGATGTATGTGTACTGGCTGCTGTTATAAATAGCTTCTTCAATACAGCCTCACCTGTGCCCATCAGTACAGTCTCACCTGTGCCCATCAGTACAGTCTCAGCTGTGCCCATCAATGCAGCCTCACCTGTGCCCGTCAGTACAGTCTCACTTGTGCCCATCAGTACAGTCTCACCTGTGCCCGTCAGGACAGTCTCACCTGTGCCTGTCAGTACAGTATTGCCTGCTGTAACAGCTTTCATTTGAATTGCTGGGGGCCCGGTGCTGCTCACGTCACACAGTCCAGCCTCCTCACCCTGCGCTGCTCACGTCACACATTCCTGCCTCCTCACCCTGCGCCGCTGACGCCACACAGTCCCGCCTCCTCGCCCAGCGCCTCCCGGCATTGAACTCGTGTTCTATCTATCAAATGCGCCGGGCGAGAGGTGGGTCTGTGTGACGGTGAGCGGGCCCCGGGAACTAAGCAATTCAAATGAAAGCTGTTACAGCGGGCAAAACCCCCTCTCTGATGATCGGCCAGCTTGACTCTTCCTCTCCTCTCTTCCCCTGGCTGGGAAAACAGCTCCTGTTAAACCCCGCCTGCCGGCGGTGCCCACCACCCCTCCCCTGAGGCAGTCCGCACTCGCCAGCCCTCATTTTTCACTTGCAAAATGCGAGTAGGCGAGTGGAAAATTTGAGGGCTGGATTAGAACACCTGCCAGTTTTTTGTTTCTGTATATATCCCCGTTAGGGAAATTCACCCTCTCTGTTTGTCCTGTTTACCCTTTTCGTTGAAAGTCAAAGTAAGGGAAAATCCTAAATTCGAGATTGTCCCCAGAAAAGTAATAGAGGGGAAATCGTCCAATGGGGCACTAGTTCTGGTGACCTGGGGGCCCTTTAATTTGCAGGGATTTCCTCTCACTTCCTTTTTTTTTTATAATGGGACATGAAGTGAAGGGAAATCTCACAATGAATACAGATGGTAAAGAATAAACTGACAGGGGTTATAACCTTCCCATACTCAATCCAAAATTATTTAAAAAATGCCTATAGTTCTACTTTAATTCTTAAGCCTTGTACATGTGGTACGAAAATCAGAAGGGGATTGTCATTTGACAGACTGTTGTCCTAAATTCTTACCGTTAGTACGCTCCATCAGACAATTTTTTTCCAATTTTCTGTTGGATGACAGGCTAGTAAATTTTTGGCGGACGACGGCTCCACGTCTGATTTTCGTCTGGTCAGTACACAAATCCGTCACACAAAAGTCGAAAGTACAAACAAACATGCGCGGAATCAAGGAACGACTAGGAAGAGTTCGGTCTTGTAAACTACTGTTCGTAATCTAGAATTAACATTCGTAATGCGGCAATTGCTGAAATGTCAAAATTCTCATCTTCTTTAATGGGATAATAATGAAGCTGCTTTGCATGTAGTTATGCCAAATGTATTTTAAAAGGCATTTGTTTTGCACGATCTGAAAATCGCAAATCAACATTCACCAAACTTCTACTAACACGAAATTAGCAGAAGGGGCCCAATACATTTTCTCTTTATACACTCATAGTACATTACTACGTTCGTGTTTGTCAACGACAATTTGCGTACCGTTAGTATGCAAGACAAGATCCCGGCACACGCCCTTTTGACAAAAATCAGAAGCACGGTCGTCCAACATTCGTACCGTGTGTACGAGGCTTTATATATCGCATGAGATACATGACTATTCAGCTGGACATGGTTCCACTTGTGTTTGAGAAAAAATATATACGTATATTTACTGTATATATACCGTATCTCACAAAAGTGAGTACACCCCTCACATTTTTGTAACTATTTTATTATATCTTTTCATGTGACAACACTGAAGAAATTAAACTTTGCTACAATGTAAAGTAGTGAGTGTACAGCTTGTATAACATTGTAAATTTGCTATCCCCTCAAAATAACTCAACACACAGTCATTAATGTCTAAACCGCTGGCAACAAAAGTGGGTACACCCCTTAGTGAAAATGTCCAAATTGGGCCCAATTAGCCATTTTCCCTCCCCGGTGTCATGTGACTCGTTACAAGGTCTCAGGTGTGAATGGGGAGCAGGTGTGTTAGATTTGGTGTTATCGCTCTCACTCTCTCATACTGGACACTGGAAGTTCAACATTGCACCTCATGGCAAAGAACTCTATGAGGATCTGAAAAAAGAATTGCTGCTCTACATAAAGATGGCCTAGGCTATAAGATGATTGCCAAGACCCTGAAACTGAGCTGCAGCACAGTGGCCAAGACCATACAGTGGTTTAACTGGACAGGTTCCACTCAGAACAGGCCTCGCTATGGTGGACCAAATAAGATGTGTGCACGTGCTCAGTGTCATATCCAGAGGTTGTCTTTGGGATTGGGAAATAGACAGATGAGTGCTGCCAGCATTGCTGCAGAGGTTGAAGGAGTGGGGTAGGGTGGGGGGGGGGGTCAGCCTGTCAGTGCTCAGACCATATGTCACACACTGCATCAAATTGGTCTGCATGGCTGTCGCCCCACAAGGAAGCCTCTTCTAAAGATGATGCACAAAAAATCCTGGAAACAGTTTGCTGAAGACAAGCAGACTAAGGACATCAATTACTGGTACCATATCATGTGGTCTGATGAGACAAAGATAAACTTTTTTGGTCAGATGGTGTCAAGTGTGTGTGGTGGCAACCAGGTGAGGAGTACAAAGACAAGTGTGTCTTGCCTACAGTCAAGCATGGTGGTGGGAGTGTCATGGTCTGGGGCTGCATGAGCGCTTCATGGGGAGCTACAGTTCATTGAGGGAACCATGAATGCCAACATGTACTGTGACATACTGAAGAAGAGCATGATCCCCTATCTTCAGAGACTGGGCCGCAGGGCAGTATTCCAACATGATAACGACCCCAAAAAACACCTCCAAGATGACCACTGCCTTGCTAAAGAAGCTGAGGGTAAAGGTGATGGACTGGCCAAGCATGTCTCCAGACCTAAACCCTATAGAGCATCTGCGGGGCACCCTCAAACAGAAGGTGGAGGAGCGCAAGGTCTCTAACATCCACCAGCTCCGTGATGTCATCATGGAGGAGTGGAAGAGGACTCCAGTTGCAACCTGTGAAGCTCTGGTGAACTCCATTCCCAAGAGGGTTAAGGCAGTGCTGGAAAATAATGGTGGCCACACAAAATATTGACACTTTGGGCCCAATTTGTACATTTTCACTTAGGGGTGTACTCATTTTTGTTTCCAGCGGTTTTAATATTAATGGCTGCGTGTTGAGTAATTTTGAGGGGACAACAAATTTTACACTGTTATACAAGCTGTACACTCACTACTTTACATTGTAGCAAAGTGTAATTTCTTAAGTTTTGGCACATGAAAAGATATAATAAAATATTTACAAAAATGTGAGGGGTGTACTCACTTTTGTGAGATACTGTATATACACTATTTTTGTCAAAAGTATTGGGACACCTACCTTTACACACATACATGAACTTTAATGGCATTGCAGACTTAGTCGGTAGGGTTCAATATTGAGTTGGCCCACCCTTTGCAGCCATTACTGCTTCAACTCTTTTGGGAAGGCTGTCCACAAGATTTAGGGGTGTGTCTATGGGAATGTTTGACCATTCTTCCAGAAGCACATTTGTGAGGTCAGGCACTGATGTTAGACAAGAAGGCTTGACTCACAGTCTCTGCTCTAATTCATCCTAAAGGTGATCTATCGGGTTGAAGTCAGGTTCCTCCACCCCAAACTTGCTCAGCCATGTCTTTAGGGACCTTGCTTTCTGTACTGGCGAACAATCAAGTTGGAACAGGAAGGGGCCATCCCCAAACTGTTCCCAAAAAGTCGGGAGCATGAAATTGTCCAAAATGCCTTGGCATGCTGACGCCTTAAGAGTTCCCTTTCCTGGAACTAAGGGGCCAACCCAACCCCTGATAAACAACCCCACACTATAATCCCAACCTCCACCAAATGATTTGGAGGGATGGCCCAATACTTTTAACAATAGTGTGGATGAGCGAGTTTGGGGTGGACGAACGTCCCGACCTGAACCAAATAGAACACCTTTGGGATGAATTAGAGCGGAGACTGCGAGCCAGGCCTTTTTGTCCAACATCACTGCCAGACTTCACAAATGGGCTTCCCCGAAGAGTTGAAGCTGTTATAGCTGCAAAGCGTGGGCCAACCCAATATTGAACCCTACAGACTGAGACTGGGATGCCATTAAAGATAATGTGTGTGTAAAGGCAGGCATCCCAATACTTTTGACAATAATATATATATATATATATATATATATATATATGTGATATATATATATATATATATATATATATATATATGTGTAGCGGCCTCACCCTCTCTCTCTTCTTTAACGGTTACTTTGGCTTCGGTCTAGGGGTACCTTGAAGGGGAGAGCGAGGTGCGTCACGGCCCATGTCCTCTAGATTACAGCATGTAGAGGTGAAGGCCAGTATCAGATTACATTCAGGCTGTGTATACGCTCAGAGCCAGGTCTGTTCTGCTGATAACCCCCCCTTTGCTCCCAGTAATTGGAGTACCACACACTGAAAAAGGTCCAACACGTATTTATTCCATAACAGCAAACAAATAGTCCTTTGCGAGCAGACAGTTTGAGACCCATAGAACAGTTCAGTATTGGTGGGGAGTAGGTCAAGGCACAATCCTCAAAGAAACGAAACTGTTGAGGTTTCACCAACGGTTGCTAAGCACAGTGGCTGTTAAATAGACTTTTGGTACAGAGTCTCTTCCAGCGACTCTAGTGAACAGGAACTGGAGATGCCTTCGCTACGTTGCAGCCCCTGTCAGGGGGAAGACATCCCTCCAAGGGAGTTACCAGAGGCCTCGCCGTCACCGGATTAATGCTGTACCGGGCTATTCGGAAGGGTTACACTCCCCGGCCTCCTCACCTCAGATACGGGTCCCAACACCTTAGGGCCCCTCGGACTCCTCCACCCTTGCGGAACCCAGTCAAAGTTACTGGGTCCCAGGCCTTGGCCGTAGTACCTCACCCCAGGCTTAAGGTGCCTGGGATGGACTCCATCCCTCGCTCCGGCCAGGTCAAGGGCACCTGGGCCCGGAACTCCGGAACGCCAGCACCCAGGCTGAAGGTGCCTGGGCGTGGCCGCGTCCTCCAACTCTGAACCCCAAGGTCAGGGCGTCCGCCCCTTTTATCTCCTCTCCCTTTGCGTCACAGCGGGTTCCCCGCCCCCCTGTACCGGCGCCAGGAAAGGACAAAAAGGTACAGTCTTGCGGTGCAGGTTCAACTTGGACCCAGGGCGACAACGCCACCTGCAGGCCACAGGGAACCTTGCACCACCAGAGTCCTCGAAGAACCACAAAAGGGATTCTCAGATTTCCTAACAATTAGTACATCTGGGTTAAATAACCCAGATGCTCCCCCCAAATTTAAATACCCGCTACATATATATATATATATATATATATATATATATATATATATATATATTGTGAGGGGGTTAGCTCGGCAGCGGGTGTGTGTGACCCCCTGGATGGGTTCACCACACAAAAACAGGCACAGCAGACAGAGTTTGTAGTTGCAAAAACAAACAAAAGGTGCGGTTTATTTACAATATTTACAGGGGAAAAACAGCAAAACAAGAAAGAAACAAACAAAAAGAAATCCTGGTCAGCTTGACCGCTTACTACACACATTGGTGTCCCTAACTAACAACTGGGTACAGCCTTAGGCGGTCCCAGTCCTTAGCTCCCTGCTTTTTGAAGTTATTACAGTAACCACACAGGCTTTGGCTCACCGCACAGAGATCACACTCCCCAGACTATTCACACAGATCTGGTTCCAGGTCGGAGCATCTCCCTTAGCATGATGGGAGTTCTTGTTGAGGCCCTAACGAGCCCACTTACTTCAGCTGGGCTCATTAACTCTTCCCCTGCAAGACTCCCCGCACTCCCCCTAGTGGTATAAATCGGCATAAAGCCTGAATCTAGGACATATATACCTTCCATCCTGGATGCAACCTGGTGATTTTACCTGCATTCTGTCACATACCCCCCCCCCTCTTGTTTTAACCTTGGGGTTGGAACACAAGCAATCAGGCATGCATGTACTCGAGACAAAGCATCCACATTCCCCATTTGAACGCCAGGGCGATGCTTTACCGTAAAGTTGAATTCCTGTAGGGCCAGGAACCACCTATTCACTCTTCTATTTGTCTCTTTGTTTTGAGCCATCCACTTTAAAGGAGCATGATCAGTAATCATGTCAAAGTGCCTACCTAGCAGATAGTACCAAAGGGAATCTAGAGCCCACTTCACCGCTAAACACTCCTTCTCAATCGTGGCGTAATTTACCTCATGGGACTTCAATTTCCTGCTGAGGTAAATGACTGGGTGCTCTTCCCCGTTCCAGACCTGGGACAATACTGCTCCTAACCCAACGTCTGATGCATCACTTTGTACGACAAAGTCCCTAGAGAAGTCTGGTGAGTACAACACTGGCTGGCTACATAAGGCTTTTTTTAAGAATTGGAATGCTGCCTCAGCCTCTGGGGTCCATTTAACAATGACAGACTCTTTCCCTTTTGTCAGGTTGGTTAGGGGCACAGCCTGAGAAGCAAAGTGGGGAATGAATCGCCGATAATAACCAGCGATTCCCAGAAAGGCTCGTACTTGCTTCTTGCTGTTGGGACGTGGCCAATTCTGTATGGCCTCGACTTTGTTGACTTGGGGTTTTATTACTCCCCTTCCAATGGTGTACCCAAGATATTTGGCCTCCTCCTGCCCAATGGTACATTTCTTGGGGTTGGCCGTAAACCCAGCTTCCCGGATAGAGTCTAGGACTGCTTGCACTTTTGGCAGATGTGAGGCCCAATCTGTGCTGTAGATAATTACATCATCCAGGTAAGCCGCGGCATACTTCTGATGGGGCCTCAGTATCTGGTCCATTTTCCGCTGGAAAGTGGCCGGCGCATTCTGTAACCCAAATGGCATTCTTTTATATTGGAACGCCCCATCTGGGGTTACAAATGCGGTTTTCTCCTTGGCCGACTTGGCCAGGGGAATTTGCCAATACCCTTTTGTGAGATCAAGAGTTGTCACGTATCGGGCTGTTCCCAGCCGGTCGATCAACTCATCTATACGTGGCATGGGGTAGGTGTCAAATTTTGTAACTTTGTTCAGTTGTCGAAAATCGTTACAAAATCGCCAGCTCCCATCCGGTTTAGGCACTAACACAATGGGACTTGACCAATCACTTTGGGACTCCTCTATCACCCCTAA
This sequence comes from Rana muscosa, assembly GCA_029206835.1. Lineage (NCBI taxonomy): Eukaryota > Metazoa > Chordata > Amphibia > Anura > Ranidae > Rana > Rana muscosa. The sequence continues at coordinate 975,036,767 of CM055116.1, read as the reverse complement.
CTTAAGCATTTTCTGTACTTCCTCACGTATTGCCTCCCGTCGGGCCTCTGGGATCCGATAGGGTTTTAGTTTCACCCTTTCACCGGGCGGGGTAATAATATCATGCTCTACGCCAGACGTTTGTCCCGGCAGCTCAGAGAAAACCTCCTTGTTGCGAAGCACAAACTCCTTAACCTCCTGTTGTTGGGGGTTTGACAAGGTGACTGCTATTCCAACCTCAGGAATCCCGCAATCAGAGTGAGCTGGTGACAGAGTTTCCGCGACTAGGGATTCCCTATCCCTCCAGGCTTTCAACAGATTAACGTGATAGATCTGTTTGGGCTTTCGCCTTCCTGGTTGTCTGACCTTGTAATTCACTTCGCTCACTTTTTCCATTATCTCATAGGGGCCTTGCCATTTGGCGAGGAATTTGCTTTCAACCGTAGGGACAAGTACCAATACCCTATCCCCCGGGGGAAAAGGTACGGGTCCTGGCTCCATGGTTGTACACTCTCTGCTGTGCCAACTGCTCTTGGGCCAAATGTTCCTTTACGATTGGCATTACCTGTGCAATTCTATCTTGCATCAGGGCGACATGCTCAATCACACTCCTGTGGGGAGAACTCTCACTTTCCCAGGTTTCCTTGGCGATATCCAACAGCCCTCTGGGGTGTCTCCCATAAAGTAACTCAAAGGGTGAGAAACCCGTAGAGGATTGGGGTACCTCCCTAATAGCAAACATTAAATAGGGAATTAGACAGTCCCAATCCTTTCCATCTCTATCCACCACTTTCTTTAACATTTGTTTTAGAGTTTTGTTGAATCTTTCAACCAACCCATCTGTTTGGGGGTGATACACAGATGTACACAATTGTGTCACTTTGAATGACTTACACAGCTCTTTCATAACCCGGGACATGAAGGGTGTACCTTGGTCCGTAAGCAGTTCTTTACAAATACCCACACGGCTAAAAACAAGAGATAGCTCTTTGGCTATGGTTTTGGCCGAGGTATTTCGGAGAGGAATCGCTTCCGGATAACGGGTGGCATAGTCCATTATAACCAAGATGTACTGGTGCCCCCTAGCGGATTTCATTATCGGACCTACCAAATCCATTGCGATCCTCTCAAAGGGGACCTCAATGATGGGAAGAGGTACCAGCGGGTTACGGAAATGTGGCATCGGTGCCGACCTCTGACACACAGGGCAGGAGGAACAATAATTTTCTGTTTCCTTCATGACCCCAGGCCAATAGAACCTCTGCAATACTCTCTCTCTGGTTTTCTCTGTCCCCAGATGACCTCCAAGAATGTGCCCATGGGCCAACTCTAACACCAACTTCCTGTAAGGTTTGGGCACCACAAGCTGCTCAATGGTTTCTTCTGCCCTTTTTGCCACCCGATACAGTAGGTCCTTTTCCACAAAGAAGTATGGGTAAGTGCAGGTCTCATCTGGGTTCACTAACTCGCCATCTATTTCCACTACGTTTTCCCATGCTTTTATTAGGGTGGGGTCTTTTAACTGTTCTGTGGCAAAACGTTCCTTGTGAACCTCGAGATCAGAAAACTCCACAGACGGCATGTTTTCGTCTGAGGATTTTGGCTCCTCCCCAGTTTCTCGAGTCTCCCCTGCCAATACGGACAAGGGAAATTCTGGAGAGTCCTCACCACTCTCAGAGGAATTCTGGCTATCACATTCCTGGTATATAGGGGCACCAGTGGGGGGCTCAGGACAATCCCATAGTTCCCAGAACTTTGGAAAATCCCTTCCCACAATGGCATCATGAGGCAAGTGAGACACTAGTCCCACCCGATGAGAGAGGGTACCTTTGGGGGTCTCAAAACACACTGTAGTCAGCGGATACTCTCGGGTGTCCCCATGCACACAAATAACAGCTACCTTGTTATTCCCAGAGACCTCTGTAGTAACTAATTCAGCCTTTATCAGTGTCACCAGGCTACCTGAATCCAGCAACACAACAACATTTCTACCATTAATACACATTTTGCATAAATGTTTCTCAATTCCCCGAATGGCAGTGCATGCGACTGTCGCAAACAGCGACTGACGTCTGTCCCTTAGAAAGTCACATGGGTTCATCCACAACCGGGCAATTTGCTGCAATATGTCCCTCTTGTCGGCAGCGATAACAGACAATCCTTCTTGCTGCCTCTTGAGCCCCTGACTTCCCAGGCTGTTCTCGCCAAACCTTGGGTAGAACTCCCACCCTCTCACTCTCTCCACCCTCACCCCTTGGAATCATCTTACCCCCCACTGGGGATGGTCTGGTCTTAGGGTGGAAAGTCCGTGAGTCTCTGGAAGAGGCAGTCAGGTTCTCTGTAGCCAAGTACTTCTCTACACGATCCACAAGATTATTGACCGTTTCTGGGTCTCCATGGCTTACCCACTTTTGGATGGCAGTAGGAAGAGCTCTCAAGAAAGGATCCATCACAACACGTTCCACAATCTTTGGTGCGGACAAAGTCTCTGGCTGTAGCCACTTCCTGCTCAGGTGAATGAGATCATACATTTGAGACCTGGGGGGTTTTCCAAGCCGGAAAGTCCAGTTATGCACACGCTGAGCCCGGAAAGCCAAGGTGACACCCAGCCGTGCCAATATTTCAGTTTTTAGCTACACATAGTCTTTTGCTTGGTCAGGCTCTAGGTCATAGTAAGCTTTCTGCGATTCACCAGTTAACAGAGGAGCCACCAGTCCAGCCCACTGATCCTTAGGCCACTTTTCTCTTTCAGCAGTCATTTCAAATGTGGTCAAAAACACCTCTGGATCATCCTCTCCAGTCCTTTTTGTCAATAAACGACTCACCCCAAATGACGCGGTATTAGTGGAACGACTTTCCTCACTGGTCTGCGGACGTTGCTGCATTACTGTTTCCATTTGTTGTAGTCTCTGCTCTTGCTTCTGCAACAGGTCTATGAAACGGGCCTCCGGTTGCTGCAGGGCTTGTTGCTGAGCTTCCAGACTCTGTTGGTGAGCTTGCTGCTGGGCTGCAAGGCTCTGTTGATAAGCTTGCTGGTAGGCTGCAAAGCTCTGTTGTTGAGCTGCAAGGCTCTTTTGCAAACCTGCATTTGTCTGCTGCTGATTGGCATTTGCTAGAGCCAGCTGTTTCAGTATCTCCTCCATGCTGGCCTTAAAAAAAACTGCCCGCATTCTCCACCAACTGTGAGGGGGTTAGCTCGGCAGCGGGTGTGTGTGACCCCCTGGATGGGTTCACCACACAAAAACAGGCACAGCAGACAGAGTTTGTAGTTGCAAAAACAAAAGGTGCGGTTTATTTACACTATTTACAGGGGAAAAACAGCAAAACAAAAAAAGAAACAAACAAAAAGAAATCCTGGTCAGCTTGACCGCTTACTACACACATTGGTGTCCCTAACTAACAACTGGGTACAGCCTTATGCTGTCCCAGTCCCTAGCTCCCTGCTTTTTGAAGTTATTACAGTAACCACACAGGCTTTGGCTCACCGCACAGAGATCACACTCCCCAGACTATTCACACAGATCTGGTTCCAGGTCAGAGCATCTCCCTTAGCATGCTGGGAGTTCTTGTAGAGGCCCTAACGAGCCCACCTACTTCAGCTGGGCTCATTAACTCTTCCCCTGCATGACTCCCCACACTCCCCCTAGTGGTATAAATCGTCATAAAGCCTGAATCCAGGACATATATACCTTCCATCCTGGATGCAACCTGGTGATTTTACCTGCCTGCTGTCACAATATATATATATATATATATATATATATATATATATATATATACATAATTCCATTTTTTATCAGCACAATGTCCAAATGCATACAAACCATGCATTTATATGAGTTGGATATGTGCCATGGCTAAGCTCCTGAAATAAAAGACAAAGATCTCACCATTTTCCTAATCCTTACTTTCTCACAGCTAAAAACTGATGAAGTTTGAAAGCCGTGAACTGTTTTACCTGCAAGTACGTTCCTCCTCAATTCCTCACTGATAACACTTCATTAGGAAACAGCCAAATTATTTAATGCGATTGAGATTAGATTCTTTTTATCCACTTAAGTAGCTTTCCAGAAATACTATTCTGGCAAGAACTAATGACATGTGGTTGAAAATAATCAGACTGAAATTAAAATGAAAGACAGGTGTAAATTGTAATGGGCCAGAACTCCTATGAATTCATTTCATGATCAGAAAAAAAAAATGATTTTGATGGCTGTATAAATACAGCCCGAGCTTCATGCTGACCTTTTAAACCTGGAGAAAAAATATACGTGCCATTGTTTCTGGGTCACTGACTCAGCAAGAGTTTGGAAGGAAAAAGGATATCATTCGTAAATCCTGTCAAGAAAACCATTTTGAGTGACTTATCAAAGGCAAAAAGGTGCTAGGTGTGAACACCTGTCAGTTGGGTTGTCAGTCAAGGTGACCATTGCTACACATCTCTTGCAATCTGCATGTTCTTCATCTTACTGGGATACCAGAAATTGTCAAGAAATGGGGATGCTTGAAAGATAGACCTTTTTTCTGTTCTAATGAACCATACAGTAAAACAAATAGTTTATGTTCCTAAATAATTTTTTGGGGTCTGACTATGCCATATAGCATAATTATTCATAGGTAAAATAAACCCCTAGGACAATATTTTGTAAGGTAATCTAAGGACCTTTGCACCAAAGCATCATAATGGGTGTATTTATAATAAAAAATTGCATAGTTATTGGTCCATTGAAACTGCATATAAATTTGCTCTGTGTTTTAAAGCTTTATTCTCTGCATTTCCAATGAGTAAATGGGAAAATTACTGCATAATAGCCACTAGAAGGAGCGGAGGAGTATACCTATTTCCTATAATAGTCATCGCCATCTAGTGGGCGTAATGCTGTATTTTCTATATTTGCATATGCAGAGTATAGCCTGAAAGCTTCCCATTGTGCTCCATTTGCACAGAACACATTTACATGCAGTTTCAATGGACAAACAGCTATGTAAATAAAAAAAAAAAAAAAAAAAAAAATACTGCGTAAGCTAGCTTTTTTGTCTCTGCTAGTTGAAGTATTTCTAAAACCAAAACAGTTTTTTTTACTTTTGAATACTAAAGATGAGGGCCAAACTTTTTCTTTTTTTTGCTGTCTGTGTCTCATTGGAAAGATTTCCCTCACTTTCTATCATTAGACACAACAAGAAGCAAAAGGAAATCTCTCCAAAGTAAGGGAAATCCTCTCTAATGCTGCGTACACACGATCGGACATTCCGACAACAAAACCGCAGATTTTTTTCCGACGGATGTTGGCTCAAACTTGTCTTGCATACACACCGTCACACAAAAGTTGCTTGGAAATTCCAAACGTCAAGAACGTGGAGACGTACAACACTACAACGAGCCGAGAAAAATGAAGTTCAATGATTCCGAGCATGCGTCAAATTGATTCCGAGCATGCGTAGAGTTTTTGTGCGTCAGAATTGGCTACACACGATCGGAATTTCCAACAAGTTTTGTTGTCGGAAAATTTAAGAACCAGCTCTCAAACATTTGTTGTCGGAAATTCCGACAGCAAATGTCCGATGGAGCTTACACACGGTTGGATTTTCCACATCGAACATTTGTTGTTGGAAATTCTGACCGTGTGTACGCGGCATTAGTTGTCAGGAAAGCAAGTGTCCCCATAGGAAGATTTTTCTCTATTATTGTTGCAGTGGCAGCTCCAAATCAGTAGGACTAATAGAGAGCTTAAAGCGGAGTTCCACCTGTTTTTTCATTTATTAAAAGTCAGCAGCTACAAAAAAGCATAGCTGCTGACTTTTAATAAACCGACACTTACCTGCCCCATTGTCCAGCGATGCCGCCGCCCGGAGGCTCACTCCTCTCATCCTCATCTCCTCTGCGCCGTCATAGCAACTGTGAGCACCCGACCATGACAGCTTACGGCTTCACGGCTTCAAGGCATGAGTCGCGCTGCGTGCTGCTATTGGCCAGCCGATCTTCTGGGACCTGTGTTGTGTCCCAGAAGATCGCTGGCAGTGAGGGGCCGCCTAGGGCGAGAGGAGGTGTCGCCTCAGTGGCTAAAGAGGGGAAGCAGGAAGTGGGACAGGAAGTCCCACTAAAAATAAGCTACACAGTCCCCCCCAAAAAATGACATGCCAAATGTGGCATGTCAGGGGGCGAGGAGTGGTATTAAGCGGAAGTTCCACTTTTGGGTGGAAATCCGCTTTAAAGTAATTGTAAACAATCACCATCTAAAACAACCCATTCAGTTTAAAATAGAACTGAAATGCAAAACATTTTTGTATAACTATAAAAAAAAACATAAATACCTTTTTTCCACATTCCCTCTGTTCTCAGCTGCATAAGATCTGGGGTAGGAGAAGCAGCAGCACTCTGAGCTGCCCAGTGAATGGCTGTGCAGTGGTGGGGGTGTCAGGACAAGTCTGAACATTGGAGAAGAGCATATTGAGTTCCCAGCATAGCTAGAGAACTGACCACAGTGCTCTCCTGCTCAGTGTGGTTAGTTTTTAACCTCCCTGGCGGTATTCCCGAGTCAGGCTTGGGGTAAGATTTCAGTACCTAAAGCGGTAACCCCGAGTCTGACTCGGGATCGCATCGCAGGATACAGGGGAGGATACAGGGGAAGTTACTTACCTTGTCCCTGGATCCTGCGATGTGTCCCCGCTGTGTCTGTGAGCCGTCTCCTCGCTCGATTCACACTGCCGAGTGCCGCCGAGCTCCATTCCCTGCGAGCGTTGCGGCGCACGGGGGTGGAGTTCGGTGCCAAATTCAAAAAGTGAAACACACAATACACATACAGTATACTGTAATCTTACGGATTACAGTACTGTATCAAATAATAACACATCCCCTTTGTCCCTAGTGGTCTGTCCAGTGTCCTGCATGCACTTTTATATTATAAAAACTTTTCTTTCTGCCTGGAAACTGGAAATTGTCCATAGCAACCAAAAAGTGTCTGTAGCGGGGTCTCCTTTAAGGCCACTGGACTATGTTACCCAGAACCCCGTTCGGCACCCAGTGTGCATTTGGCCACCGCAGAGACTAATGGGTGGGGCTATAAAGGAAGGGGGCGAAGATAAGATCGGCCTCTTTGGACACCGCACTGCTATCAACAGGGCTTCCCATGCGGATCTGCGGCAGTACAGGGCCTGAAGCCAGGGCCTTGCACAACTTCCAGAGAGCCTTCCACCCCACTGCGAGCCTGGGCGGCATCCGACTTCTTCAAGTTGCTGACATCAGTTCAACCGGGGACCCGGCCGTTGCAGACGCTGTGTGCGGAGACACAGTCGGTGGAAGTCCCGGACTGGGATCGCGTCCGGAGTGGTGAGCGAGCACCTGCTCAATCCAAAAAAATACTTTACTCTGATTAGGCCTAGAGACTGCCTTGGCCCACCAAGTTTTATCTGTTGTTCCACCGGAGACTAGTAACAGAACTGGGTCGTGTAGTCTCCGGTGAAGTGTTCTTCTATTACTTATTGTGTGGATTACAAATACTGTTTCTTTCTATATGTGCACCACCGTTCAAGCTGCATGCAAAGAAATTGTTCCCCAAGAGACTAAGTTATATCTGAGTCAGGCCTGACGAGGAGTTAGAACTTTTTGTTGCTGCGCCATAAGGGCGCATAGATAGGGATAGTTGCACTTGGCGCGTAATCGCCAGCATCCTCAGTGTGTACCATATTTACCGTTGCAGGGCTCTGCAGACAATATATGTGTTATGTGTTAATCTATGCCTTTTACACAGAAGTAAGCTAGTTATACTTTAACACTTCGCCCTCAGTGTGTTATCATTGTGCATATTGCTAGATTGTGATAAGATAACAACCCTTAGACTAACTGTGCCAGAGTGGGTCGAGTAGATTGCCGGGGGTTGGGGGTGCTGTATTCAGGGCCCAAAACAAATTCAGTGGCTCTCTTAACTGTGGGTAGCGCTACACGTGGGGGCTCCGAGTCTGGGATCCTGATACAGCAAGCAACGCGCCAAAAGTACCGGCATGGACCCATTAGAAGTGGAACGGTGGTGCGCGTTGGCTGGCACCGATTCAGCCGCGGCAGTAGTTATTGAACTCCCGGGGATCTGGCAAGAAGTAGCGGTAAAGCAGCTAATAATGTCGCTGTCCCCACACCAGAAAGCATGGGTCATGGATGTCAGGTCGAATTCTTCGCTGACCCACGCACTAATAGAATGGAAGAATGAAATCCCAGAGCATTTCAAATGTCCAACCATAACAGCAATGGATGATCAGACCTATAGCTTAATGCATGCGCTGCCAGTCAAGGGAGGATGGTTTCAGACACCAATTCCATCACCTCCACAGATATCTCCAGTGCAGTCCCCAAAAGCAGGAAGGCATAAGAAAGAGAGTCCCGGATCACCACCGGCCACCCTCAGCGCAGAATTATGCGCGGTCCTGGGGGAGATTGTAGCCCAGTGCAAGAAGGATCCTACAGACTACCCGATGTCGGGATACAGAAAACGTAGGATATTTTCTGGAAGGAAACCTGTACCTTCGGGGGAAGAGGGATTTGAGGAGTGGCTAGACGGTGCCACTCAGGCTTTAGAAGAATGGGAAGTCCCAAAACACCAGAAGAAACAGAGAATCACAGAGAGTCTGAAGGGGCCTGCCTTGGAGGCCATACACAACCTCAAGCTGAGCAAGAAAGACTGTGATGCACAGGATTATCTGGACATTTTGCAGAATGTGTTCGGTGGAACAGAGAAAGTCACTGAGCTCACTTACCAGCTGGAACACTGCTACCAAAAGACAGGAGAGAAACTGTCAGAGTTCATGAGGCGTCTGGATAAGATCCTGCATAAAATTATACTGAAGAAGGGAATTGATCCAAGGAAGGTGGGTGAGGCCCGTGTTCAGCAGGTGTTGCGGGGAGCTCAGCCCCTAGACCCCATCGCATTGGCGTTACACACCCGACCGGACAGGAAGAGCCTGGAGTATCCCGACTTAATCCGAGTGGTCAGAGAAGAAGAGGCTATGTTGGAAGACAAAAGGAGGAGCCAATCAGTCGAGCCAACCAATCCTCCGGCAGTGGTGGTCAGGACGGCCATGACCCTCGAGAGAGACTCAGAGGTGGATACCTTGAAGTCACAGATGTCCCAAGTATTGGGGATGCTGACCTCTATGATGGCCAAGGATAAAGGGGTACCAGAGAGGGAAAGCCCAAAGAAGGAACTGTTTACAAACAGCGCCCGCATCCTTGCAAGATTGGGGGGATGTGATTTGTTTCAAATGTGGAGGAGCTGGCCATTTCGCCAAAGTGTGTTCCAGCCCAAAGAAAAAAAAGATGAATAACCGCAAGCCAGCGGAAAACTTTAGAGGGCCCCGGTGAAGTTGTCAACCGGGTGCCCATCATCTCCAGTGAGCTCCAAACTGAATGCAGAAGCTACTGAGTTCATCCCGACCAGCCCTTTGTCAGATTCTTGGGAAGATGCCTGTGACTTACTCTTAGAGGGGGATCCAAGAGATTCCATGTATCTCCCTGCTCCTGAGTCAAGTGTCCCAGAACCAGTGGAAACTCCCAAGTCGGTTCCAGAAGAGGAACCTGTATTGTCTGAACCAGAAATCCCGAGAGAGCGAAGGATAAGAAGGACCATAAGGCCCCCCCGAAAATTGACTTACCCACAGATGGGGAAGAGCTCGGAAGACACTGTGGTCACTGCTAGGAGGAGTGTGGAAGACCCTGATCCCTCCACTGTTCATTTGGTGGGGGGCAACCCTGACTCACCCACCAGCACAGCTAGGCAGGCCACTACTGACAGTGTGACCTGAGTTCACCCCCTCGTTTTTGGTGGGAACTTCCTCTGCCGACATCATACGCATCTTTGTCTCATGTTGTGCGTAGTATATGTTAACAGTTATCTTTGGGGACCAAAGAGTTTAAGTGGGGGGAGTGTGTAGCAGGGTCTCCTTTAAGGCCACTGGACTACGTTACCCAGAACCCCGTTCGGCACCCAGGGTGCATTTGGCCACCGCAGAGACTCATGGGTGGGGCTATAAAGGAAGGGGGCGAAGCTAAGCTCGGCCTCTTTGGACACCGCACTGCTATCAACAGGGCTTCCCGTGCGGATCTGCGACAGTACAGGGCCTGAAGCCAGGGCCTTGCACAACTTTCAGAGGGCCTTCCACCCCACTGCGAGCCTGGGTGGCATCCGACTTCTCCAAGTTGCTGACATCAGTTCGACCCGGGACCCGGCCGTTGCAGACGCTGTGTGCGGAGACACAGTCGGTGGAAGTCCCGGACTGGGATCGCGTCCGGAGTGGTGAGCAAGCACCTGCTCAATCCAAAAAAATACTTTACTCTGATAAGGCCTAGAGACTGCCTTGGCCCACCAAGTTTTATCTGTTGTTCCACCGGAGACTAGTAGCAGAACTGGGTCGTGTAGTCTCCGGTGAAGTGTTCTTCTATTACTTATCGTGTGGATTACAAATACTGTTTCTTTCTATATGTGCACCACCGTTCAAGCTGCATGTGAAGAAATTGTTCCCCAAGAGACTAAGTTATATCTGAGTCAGGCCTGACCAGGAGTTAGAACTTTTTGTTGCTGCGTCATAAGGGCGCATAGATAGGGATAGTTGCACTTGGCGCGTAATCGCCAGCATCCTCAGTGTGTACCATATTTACTGTTGCAGGGCTCTGCAGACAATATATGTGTTATGTGTTAATCTATGCCTTTTACACAGAAGTAAGCTAGTTATACTTTAACACTTCGCCCTCAGTGTGTTATCATTGTGCATATTGCTAGATTGTGATAAGATAACAACCCTTAGACTAACTGTGCCAGAGTGGGTCGAGTAGATTGCCGGGGGTTGGGGGTGCTGTATTCAGGGCCCAAAACAAATTCAGCGGCTCTCTTAACTGTGGGTAGCGCTACACGTGGGGGCTCCGAGTCTGGGATCCTGATACAGCAAGCAACGCGCCAAAAGTACCGGCATGGACCCATTAGAAGTGGAACGGTGGTGCGCGTTGGCTGGCACCGATTCAGCCGCGGCAGTAGTTATTGAACTCCCGGGGATCTGGCAAGAAGTAGCGGTAAAGCAGCTAATAATGTCGCTGTCCCCACACCAGAAAGCATGGGTCATGGATGTCAGGTCGAATTCTTCGCTGACCCACGCACTAATAGAATGGAAGAATGAAATCCCAGAGCATTTCAAATGTCCAACCATAACAGCAATGGATGATCAGACCTATAGCTTAATGCATGCGCTGCCAGTCAAGGGAGGATGGTTTCAGACACCAATTCCATCACCTCCACAGATATCTCCAGTGCAGTCCCCAAAAGCAGGAAGGCATAAGAAAGAGAGTCCCGGATCACCACCGGCCACCCTCAGCGCAGAATTATGCGCGGTCCTGGGGGAGATTGTAGCCCAGTGCAAGAAGGATCCTACAGACTACCCGATGTCGGGATACAGAAAACGTAGGATATTTTCTGGAAGGAAGCCTGTACCTTCGGGGGAAGAGGGATTTGAGGAGTGGCTAGACGGTGCCACTCAGGCTTTAGAAGAATGGGAAGTCCCAAAACACCAGAAGAAACAGAGAATCACAGAGAGTCTGAAGGGGCCTGCCTTGGAGGCCATACACAACCTCAAGCTGAGCAAGAAAGACTGTGATGCACAGGATTATCTGGACATTTTGCAGAATGTGTTCGGTGGAACAGAGAAAGTCACTGAGCTCACTTACCAGCTGGAACACTGCTACCAAAAGACAGGAGAGAAACTGTCAGAGTTCATGAGGCGTCTGGATAAGATCCTGCATAAAATTATACTGAAGAAGGGAATTGATCCAAGGAAGGTGGGTGAGGCCCGTGTTCAGCAGGTGTTGCGGGGAGCTCAGCCCCTAGACCCCATCGCATTGGCGTTACACACCCGACCGGACAGGAAGAGCCTGGAGTATCCCGACTTAATCCGAGTGGTCAGAGAAGAAGAGGCTATGTTGGAAGACAAAAGGAGGAGCCAATCAGTCGAGCCAACCAATCCTCCGGCAGTGGTGGTCAGGACGGCCATGACCCTCGAGAGAGACTCAGAGGTGGATACCTTGAAGTCACAGATGTCCCAAGTATTGGGGATGCTGACCTCTATGATGGCCAAGGATAAAGGGGTACCAGAGAGGGAAAGCCCAAAGAAGGAACTGTTTACAAACAGCGCCCGCATCCTTGCAAGATTGGGGGGATGTGATTTGTTTCAAATGTGGAGGAGCTGGCCATTTCGCCAAAGTGTGTTCCAGCCCAAAGAAAAAAAAGATGAATAACCGCAAGCCAGCGGAAAACTTTAGAGGGCCCCGGTGAAGTTGTCAACCGGGTGCCCATCATCTCCAGTGAGCTCCAAACTGAATGCAGAAGCTACTGAGTTCATCCCGACCAGCCCTTTGTCAGATTCTTGGGAAGATGCCTGTGACTTACTCTTAGAGGGGGATCCAAGAGATTCCATGTATCTCCCTGCTCCTGAGTCAAGTGTCCCAGAACCAGTGGAAACTCCCAAGTCGGTTCCAGAAGAGGAACCTGTATTGTCTGAACCAGAAATCCCGAGAGAGCGAAGGATAAGAAGGACCATAAGGCCCCCCCGAAAATTGACTTACCCACAGATGGGGAAGAGCTCGGAAGACACTGTGGTCACTGCTAGGAGGAGTGTGGAAGACCCTGATCCCTCCACTGTTCATTTGGTGGGGGGCAACCCTGACTCACCCACCAGCACAGCTAGGCAGGCCACTACTGACAGTGTGACCTGAGTTCACCCCCTCGTTTTTGGTGGGAACTTCCTCTGCCGACATCATACGCATCTTTGTCTCATGTTGTGCGTAGTATATGTTAACAGTTATCTTTGGGGACCAAAGAGTTTAAGTGGGGGGAGTGTGTAGCAGGGTCTCCTTTAAGGCCACTGGACTACGTTACCCAGAACCCCGTTCGGCACCCAGGGTGCATTTGGCCACCGCAGAGACTCATGGGTGGGGCTATAAAGGAAGGGGGCGAAGCTAAGCTCGGCCTCTTTGGACACCGCACTGCTATCAACAGGGCTTCCCGTGCGGATCTGCGACAGTACAGGGCCTGAAGCCAGGGCCTTGCACAACTTTCAGAGGGCCTTCCACCCCACTGCGAGCCTGGGTGGCATCCGACTTCTCCAAGTTGCTGACATCAGTTCGACCCGGGACCCGGCCGTTGCAGACGCTGTGTGCGGAGACACAGTCGGTGGAAGTCCCGGACTGGGATCGCGTCCGGAGTGGTGAGCAAGCACCTGCTCAATCCAAAAAAATACTTTACTCTGATAAGGCCTAGAGACTGCCTTGGCCCACCAAGTTTTATCTGTTGTTCCACCGGAGACTAGTAGCAGAACTGGGTCGTGTAGTCTCCGGTGAAGTGTTCTTCTATTACTTATCGTGTGGATTACAAATACTGTTTCTTTCTATATGTGCACCACCGTTCAAGCTGCATGCGAAGAAATTGTTCCCCAAGAGACTAAGTTATATCTGAGTCAGGCCTGACCAGGAGTTAGAACTTTTTGTTGCTGCGTCATAAGGGCGCATAGATAGGGATAGTTGCACTTGGCGCGTAATCGCCAGCATCCTCAGTGTGTACCATATTTACTGTTGCAGGGCTCTGCAGACAATATATGTGTTATGTGTTAATCTATGCCTTTTACACAGAAGTAAACTACGGTAGTTATACTTTAACACTTCGCCCTCAGTGTGTTATCATTGTGCATATTGCTAGATTGTGAGAAGATAACAACCCTTAGACTAACTGTGCCAGAGTGGGTCGAGTAGATTGCTGGGGGTTGGGGGTGCTGTATTCAGGGCCCGAAACAAATTCAGCGGCTCTCTTAACTGGGGGTAGCGCTACATGTCCGTTTACATCAAAAGTGGTTTTAGACCAGCTAGAAAACAGCGATAATAATTAGAATCACTCGCAGAATTGAGCGATAGCGATTTGTGGGGAAATTCGTCATCAAACACTAAATCTAATGACAGCGACAATTCTGCAACTGAGCAAATTTCAGTGTTTTTGATTTGATTACATTAGTGAATAATTTTTATTATTATTATATTATTATTATTTGTTTTTATTTATTTATAGTAATTTATTATATTATAATTTATGATTTTGTTTTTTTAACTTTATCATACCCGTGATGTCTACTAGACTCTGGTTTGGACAGATTTAAGTGAGTTATTCCTAAGAATTACAGGCCTACAATATAAAAAGCCAAATTTCCATGCAAAATAATGTACCGCTTTCAGCACCTAAAATCTGCCAGAATCATACCGCCAGGGAGGTTAATAGGAAAGCAGAGGGACTGACAGGAACACTAAGGATTTCACACAAAGGAAGCAATACAAAGAGAACAGGATACTTTTTCATACAAGTACATGGTACAGAAGGCACACATCAGGAATATGAAGTGTTGGGGGTAACAAACTCTTTAAATCTTCCCAGTGGGGTCAGCAATTAAAACATTGACAGAGGTTCTAAACCTTACCTACTTTATCCAAAACTAAAAAGAAACTTGTCTGTAGAATCCCCCAATGAACAGCAAAGTGAGGCCGGGGATGCAGCCCTGTGCAGGAAGTTGTCACATACATGCCAGCTTTACAGCACAAGCACGGTCTGGTCTAAGTACCAATGTACTTCTGTACTCCAGTTTATAATTGGTCTTAACCACTTCAGCCCCGGACCATTTGGCTGCCAAATGACCGGGCCAATTTTTGCGATTCGGCACTACGTCGCTTTAACTGACAATTGCTCGGTCGTGCAACGTGGCTCCCAAACAAAATTGACGTCCTTTTTTTCCCACAAATAGAGCTTTCTTTTGGTTGTATTTGATCGCCTGTGCAGTTTTACATTTTTGCGCTATAAACAAAAATTGAACGACAATTTTGAAAAAATGGCAATATTTTGTACTTTTTGCTATAATAAATATCCCAATTTTTTTTTAAAAAAGCTAATTTTTTCTCAGTTTAGGCCAATACGTATTCTTCTACCTATTTTTGGTAAAAAAAAAATCGCAATAAGCGTATATTGATTGGTTTGCGCAAAAGTTATAGCGTCTACAAAATAGGGGGTAGTTTTATGGCATTTTTATTATTAAATTTTTTTTTTTACTAGTAATGGCGGCGATCTGTGATTTTTATCATGACTGTGACATTATGGCGGACACATCGGACACTTTTGACGCTATTTTGGGACCATTCACATTTGTACAGCGATCACTGCTATAAAAATGCACTGATTACTGTATAAATGTGGCTGGCAGGGAAGGGGTTAACCAGTAGGGGCGGGGAAGGGGTTAAGTGTGTCCTAGGGAGTGATTCTAACTGTTGAGGGGCGTGGCTTACTGTGACACGTCACTGATCGCTGCTCCCAATGAGAGGGAGCAGACGATCAGTGTTGTGTCACTAGGCAGAACAGGGAGATGCCTTGTTTACAAAGGCATCCCCCTATTCTGCCGTTCCGTGACCCCCTATTCTGCCGTTCCGTGAGTCCGTGGGTCCCGTGAGCACGGTCACGGAAACTGTGGCACGCCCGCTAGGTGGCAGATTCAAAGCAATGTGTATATATACGTTGCTTTGCCTACCCGTGCCATTCTTCCGAAGTATAAGTGTGTGAGGCAGTCGACAAGCGGTTAATTACTGCCAGTTTTTGGAAAACATGGAGGTAATTCTTTAAGAGTTTGATGCTGCCAAAGTGATAGATTCTTAAGGTGGTCATAGTAAGAACTACCTGAATTTGCCACATGTGTTGTTAATGTTGCCAACACTGGCGCAAATGCTTGCGTGAATTACCCACATATAGTTCTTAAGGGATCTACCGGCAGAAAAAGTGGCATTAGGACCATTTTGAATTCCCTTCAATATATTTTGGGTGTTTTGAAAAGTAAGTGAAAGGACAATAGTAAAAAAAAAAAGCCTGATAATGTACAGACTGTTGCTTTTCTTATATATATTGCTTTGGCCATCAGCTACACCTTTATTTGTCCCCAAAGAGGTGAACCCTGCAAAAGTACCGGTAAATATATACTTGCTGTCCTACAAACTGGATGGGCTACAGCTTTGGTGTTTTCAGCCAGGTGTTTTTTTAATCAACAAAAGTATATTTTCACTTCCCCTACAAAAAAAAAAAAATCTGATTTCTTTATTCACTGCTTCTCCAGTTGTACGATCCCTTATAAGCCCCGTCTTCCTGTATAATTGAACAGTAGTTTTGGAATATGGAGCAACCGTGTGATAAAACAAATATGGTACTTACATTTCTGTTCTAGCCAAGTTACACTGATCCCAGGATTTGTATTGACTTTTAAAGTGGATAAATGTCTCCAAAACAATTCCTTTAAGTCTCCCCTCTGTGTTCTCAGAGGTAGGTAGCACTACAATAATGCATGGTGCTAAAAGAAAGACTGATCCTGTTGAATTTTGATTGCTTAAATGACAGCATGAAGTAAGTTGATTTTAAATCCAAGACTATTGTTTTAAAATGTAAAGTAATCTGAAACAGTTTGTGGCTTTTGTTCAGTCCAATTTATCCTCACAGCTCCACATCTCTTGGTCTGATTGGAACCGTATCCACCAGCATTTAATCTTTACATACCAATTTGCAAGAAACTATAAACACATTGGGTTTTGTGACATCTGAATTTTTTCAGAATATCCGAAGTACAGGAACATTTTGCTTTTTATTACGTTTTTTCCTTTGGTCGGTGTTTTAATAGCTATATAGACTCCAAATGTGCCCGTTTATTTTCCACTTGCTACTTTCTTGTATGCATTTGCTAGGATGCCACCTCCTAGTTTAAAGTCTATATTATTCCAATGTTTTATATTCTTGATATGTGTCTATTGCACCATGTACTTGTGTTCTCTTTGTATTTCTTCCTTTATGTGAAATACCTGAAGATCCTGCCAGCCCCCCTGCTTTCCTATTTCAAATGGCCACACCAGACATAGAAGTTATTCCATCCCAGCCTGGTCAATTTTCTGGCTTTGCTGGGACCACAATCTGCCTGTCCTCCAGTGGCCAAGACTTATGCAGATGGCCCCCTGTTTATCACTGGGAAGATCTTGTTCTGTCTCCTACTGACATGGCCTCCTACAGTCTCTACCGCCACCTTTATACTCCCCTTATGCAAAAACAAAGGTTATGTCATCACTTATAAATACCATTTTTTTTTTTATATTTTATTTCTTGTTCAATATTTTTATTAGCTCAACAATAGACAAGGCTCTCGAGTTACAAAGAACAGCGAGAATCACATGATACTGTATATACAATCATGTAGGGACTTGGAGGCATCCCCAGTCACGGTATTAGAACAAGAGAAAAATAATATACAGTAAAATATGAATCTCTTTTACTGTTTTTGCACTGTTAGTGCTGCAGCAAGGGTTAAATACCCTTTGTTGGCAGCACATAGGGTCCAACCCCAGATGTCTCACATAAAGCAGTGGCCCAGCTTTAATGATCCATGCCAACACTTGAACAATGTCACACCCTTTTCACATAGAACATATTTACAGATTGGTTGCCTCTTGGTATAAGGTGCCTCTTCATACAGTTATAATTCATTTCCATTTTGTTACTTAGGCAAATCACATGATCCTTTCCAACTTAGTCAACTATCTGTAAATTGCATGGACCCTGGAGACTTGAATGTGTGGGCAGTGTGTTGAGCAAATTATCAGAAAACCTTGTTAGTGACAGGTACAGTAATTGACAATGATTAGTGACCCAAAGCAGTGGGCAGCACAGTGAGTATGGCCTGGGGACACAGCATGGGACATTATCATGTGCCATTTGACATGACAAAAACAGCTAAAGGACTACGGGAAAGACACACAATTATATATGATTTAAATATACAAATACCGTACTGGTGACCCCACAATAGGGATAAAACTTTTTTGCGGAAGGGAGTTTAACAAGACACGTCGCCACTCATTAAAGTTAGAAGAAAAGAGGTTTAACCTTAATCTACGTAGAGGGTTCTTTACTGTAATGCCTTGTCCACACGATCGGTTTTATCGATGAAAACAGTCCGATGGACTTTTCTCATCGGACAAACCGATCGTGTGTGGGCCCCATCGGGCTTTTTTCCATCGGTGAGAAAAAATAGAACATGTCTTAAATTTATCCGAAGGGAAAAAAAACGATAGCAAAATCCGATCGTCTGTGTGGAACTCCATCAGACAAAAAACCCACGCATGCTAAGAATCAAGTCGACGCATGCTCAGAAGCATTGAACTTAATTTTTCTCAGCTTGTCGGAGTGTTTTACGTCACGGCGTTTGGGACGGTCGGATTTTTGACTGATGGTGTGTAGGCAAAACTGATGGAAGTCAGCTTCATCGGATTTCCGATGGAAAAATCCATCGGATTAGAATCTATAGGAAATCCGATCGTGTGTTCAGGGCTTTAGAGCGGCAAGGATGTGGAATTCCCTTCCACAGGCGGGGGTCTCAGCGGGGGCATCGATAGTTTAAAAAAACTATGAACGACCACAACATACAGAGATATACAATAGGTTGGACTTGATAGACTTGTGTCTTTTTTTTAACCTCACCTACTATGTAACTATCATCACAGAAAAAAAATACTGACTCGTATCCGATTTGGGCTTACAATAACCCCTAAAAGGCCTCCACCATGAAGGTTTGGTAGTCCCTTGTGTCCACAACTAGCTTTGGCAGACTGCAGTTTGATCGAAAAACAGACAGACCCGAGCTGCAGATCACTATTGGTGCTAAAAACAGTACAATTTTTGTAGTGAACCACAGAAATGATTGTAACGGTCTTTCTGTGATCCACAATTATATTGTATCTAAAGCCAAAACATTGAACACATTGTGGCCACTCTTCCCGTTTCTGTAAGCTTCAGTAAAGCCAAGAGAAATAAATCCTGCCCAAAGCTGTGCAGCCTGTACCGATAATAAGGCAGACTTCATAACGCTCATTCCTTCTTATAAACATCATAGAAAAAGTCTGTAAACTAAACATTTCTATTTAAGCTACACACGTGCCTACATAATCAATCACTGCTAGGCTGTGTACTTCATTTCAAGCTTGTAGCTAACATGGCTATAGGATGGTCTGTGTTATACATGAGTCAATTTTGAAGTCTTCCAGCCAAAGTATGTTTGTGGATCAGGTTTTTAAATTCCACAGTAAAGGTGGATGCTAGCCGCTGCAGCCAAACTATGAAATTAATGCCTTAGATCATATTGACATTGCCATTATTCATATTGAGGTTGCTTAGTTTCAGAAGGTGTTAAGACTCATTTGTAATAACCATATAAGCAATACTCCTCCTTACTCCCCCGTTTGCGTGGGGCCCTTTCTTTTGATCTATTCGCTATAATGTCATTTCTGATGAAGGTCACCTGTTTCTGCTTCTTCATTTAATTTTGATTACTAATGGTCTTTTGTTGCATTGTTCTGTAAAAAAAAAAAAAAAAAAAAATGTAATAGCTATTGAATCTATCATTAATACATTCTCCAGTGTGCAGGAGCAGTCAACGGTGACATTCATGCTAAAGAAAGTTTAATATATGAAGGCATACACAACATGCTCACAGAATAACTAAGTATTCTTCACATTAGGCTGCATTTGCTTTGTTTGATTGTAGTTGTAGAATAAAAACTTTACACAAAAGAGCTGACCACACCACAGAGCCATTTAAACAAATAAAAAAATTACAGAAAATCTTGGAATGTATACCAAGGGACAAATGGATATGAGTCTCATTTAGTATTCTATCTATTTAACGTGATTGTAAACGATCACCTTGTAAAACAACCCATTCAGTTTAAAATAGAGATGAAAGCTGATATTAGGCTCCAAATCAGCAGTAGATTAACCATAATGTTCCACAATTGAAAAAAGCACCAAATATACTAGCGACTCTACATAAATTTATATACAGTGGAACCTCGGATTGCGAGTAACGCGGTTAATGAGCGTCTCACAATACGAGCGCTGTATTTGAAAAAATCGTGACTCGGTTTGTGAGTGTTGTCTCACAAAACGAGAATGATTCAGGCCAAAGCGGCGTGCAGTACCGCTTTTGGCCTGAGGTGGGGGGGAGCCGGAGCCGAGCAGAGCCGAACGTCGCCGATCCCAGCTGATCGGCGCCGTTCGGAAATGCACGGAAAGGCCCGAGGACAGCACGGCTGACCTTGGCAAATCTCGGGTGGGAAGTCTTTCCGAGGTTTGCCAACGTGTCCTCGGGCCTTTTCGCCCGTTTCCGAGGCTCTCCGGCGCCCCCCGCCTCTGGCCGCATGCGGTATTGCATCCCATTGAAGTCAATGTGGAACAAATTATTTTTGTTTCCATTGACTTCAATGGGGAAACTCGCTTTGATATGCGAGTACTTTGGATTACGAGCATTCTCCTGGAACAGATTATGCTCGTAATCTGAGGTTCCACTGTATATATAAGGTAGATTCTTGTTTAGATAGATAACTATTAATTTACTGCATTGATCTGTCTTAATTTAATTCTTAAACAATTATATGATGTCATATGTGACTAGACACATTCCTGTAATAAGATTATCTTAATATTACGATGCAAATTTTTTCTCTTTACTCATCACATTGAATGTTTTCTGATAATCTGTTTTCTGAAAAATTCTATGTTAGTGCAAATAAAAAAAGTATCACGGACAGTACTTAATTTTCTCTGTCACAATTGCACTAATACGGCTACAATTACGTCAAGTATGATAATCTTTAATAAAATTCTTGAACAAGAAAAAAAAAAAATAGAAATGAAAGGCAAAACATTTTTGTATAGAAACAAGAAAACATTATAAATACTTTTTTTCACTTTTTTTATAAGTGATCACATTCCCTCTGTTCTCAGTTGCATAAGAGCTGGGGGAGGAGAAGCAGAAACAGTACACTGAGCTTCCCAGTGAATGGTTCTGCAGGGGGCGTGTCAGGACAACTGTAAACTGATCATTGGAGGAGAGCATATTGAGTTCCCAGCATAGCTAGAGAACTGACCATGGTGTACTCTCCTGCTTAGTGTGGTCAGTTTTTAACAGGAAAGCTAGGGGACTAGCAGGAAAACCACGTATTTCACATAAAGGAAGCAATACAAAGAGAACATGATACTTTCTCATACAAGTACATGCTACATGCTACAGTAGGCACATATCAGGAAAATGAAGTGTTGAGGTAACAAACGCTTTAAGTCACTTGGAAGGACACATCCAAAATATGGGGTCCTGTTTTGGTCACTGTTTAAAAAGGTCACATGAGTTTTGGAGAAAATACATTGCTAAGGTGATTTAAAAACTGAATGCAAGGCAAACTGCTAAATACACAGGTGAAATACATATATGGGAACTGTTTTACCTGCCAAAGAGTTTGTATTTCTGTCCGTTCGGTCCTGAGATTGCCGCGGTTCTGGCACCCTGTTCTGTCTGACAGGGCAGAAGACCTAATTTTTTGCGTTTGCAGATCCATAACAAATATACTGTAGGTCACCTTACCACCTTGGGACTGAACAGTGAAAAGAGAAGCAGCGTTCTCTTCCTAGCAGCGTGCTTCTAGTATTGCAGCACAACTGAATGGCTCATTGTGCCGCTTCTTCCTTGGGATAAAGGTTTATACATAAATGAATAAAAACTTACCATTGTAAGCACACCTGTCACTGGTAAATGGCTTTTCTCAGCCCTCTAACTTCCACATTGTCCGTCACTAAACTGATACCTATAGAGCAGGAATCTTCAAACTACGGCCCTCCAGCTGTTGCGGAACTACAAATCCCATGAGGCATTGCAAAACTCTGACATTCACAGACATGACTAGGCATGATGGGAATTGTAGTTCCTGAACACCTGGAGGGCCGTAGTTTGAAGACCCCTGCTATAGAGGGATCATTAAAAAACATTGTCTATGAAAAATATAGGCTACTAAAGTCTGTTGCCATTTCACAGGTGCACACAAATTTAAGGTTTGACTTGTTGGGTATCTGTTTATTGTTTATATTTTACCAAACCATTGAGTAATTCATTGCATTTTTGTGCCCCCTAAAACTAACTTTTTTTACTGATATTTTGCGTTTTTTAGACCTTAATGGTAATATCGAGTTACATAAAAAATTGGAACTACCACTATTTTATTCTCTAGGGTGTCTGCTTTCAGAAAATAGAAAATTTTTTGGGGGTTATCTGTAACATCCAGGCCTAAAATTATTTTTTAACCACTTAAGCCCCAAAC
This sequence comes from Rana muscosa, assembly GCA_029206835.1. Taxonomy (NCBI): domain Eukaryota; kingdom Metazoa; phylum Chordata; class Amphibia; order Anura; family Ranidae; genus Rana; species Rana muscosa. Next base: position 975,014,563 of record CM055116.1, on the reverse strand, counting down.
CATTTTGTTGCTAAAGGACCAGGCCCCTTTTTGCGATTCGGCACTGCGTCGCTTTAACTGACAATTGCGCGGTCGTGCAACGTGGCTCCCAAACAAAATTGACGTCCTTTTTTCCCCACAAATAGAGCTTTATTTTGGTGGTATTTGATCACGTCTGCAGGTTTTTATTTTTTGCGCTATAAACAGTAATAGAGCGACAATTTTGAAAAAAATTACATATTTTTTTACTTTTTGCTATAATAAATACCCCCAAAAAATACATATAAAAAAAAATTTCCTCAGTTTAGGCCGATGTGTATTTTTCTACATATTTTTGGTAAAAAAAATCACCATAAGCGTTTATTGATTGGTTTGCGCAAAAGTTATAGCGTCTACAAAATACGGGGTAGTTTTATAGCATTTTTATTAATATTTTTTTTCTTACTAGTAATGGCATCGATCAGCGATTTTTATCGTCACTGGGACATTATGGCGGACACATTGGACACTTTTGACAAATTTTTTGGACCATTGTCATTTTTATAGCGATCAGTGCTATAAATATGCACTGATTACTGTGAAAATGACACTTGCAGTGAAGGGGTTAACCTCTAGGTGGCGCTGTAGGGGTTAAGTGTGACCTAATGAGTGATTCTTACTGTAGGGGGCGTGGCTTGGTGTGTGACGTCACTGATCGTCGTTCCCTATGACAGGGAACAGATGATCACTGACATGCCACTAGGAAGAATGGGGAAAGGTTTGTTTACACTTAGCTCTCCCCGTTCTTCAGCTCTGTGACCTGATCGCGGGACACCGGCGGCGATCGGGTCCCGCGGTTCCCGCGGGCGCGGTCATGGAGCTTCAGACTGGGTTGGAGCTTCGGACCGCGCGCGCGACCCACGGATGGATTCTTAAAGGGGACGTACCTGTACGCCCTTGTGCCCGTCCGTGCCATTCTGTCGACGTACATCATCGTGCGGCGGTCCTTAAGTGGTTAAATGTGCGCAAAAAAAAATGCAAAAATGGCTCTGGCAGCCAAAGGGTTAAAGGATAAGTTCCCCTTTGGGAACGTGTTACATGTTCCACCCGTAAGCTTTGTTGGTTAAAAAAAAAACTGGCTTCTAACTTTTTTAGCTGGCTCCTAGATTCAAAGCAAATTTGTCAAGCCCTGGTCTAGTAGTTCTGAAAAGTTGCATATCAAGTCTTTCCTGATCATAGTGTAATATATTGTACTGAGAACATATACACCTGCTATGCATTTAAATGTTACTGGAAACTGACTAAATGTAAATCCTTTAAACTCTCCTAAGCAGTATTGATACATTTTAGCCCTGTAGTAGTGGAACCAGCTAAAAATGAAGGGAGGATGCTGCCTCAGCAATAGGAAAGAAAACATTTCTGTTTTTTTATTTACTGTGTGTAGCGGTACCCCCGTAGGGGCTGCTGGTAATTGTGGTCCGTCTCCCACCCTGCACAGCCAGGCACATGAATTTCCAGACACACTTCAGTCAGGAAACAATCTTCGTACTTTGTTTTGTTTTATTAGGGGAGTAGAACTTGGATGGGGATAGGGTACATATGGGATGCCTACTTGATTGACGATAGGAATATTAGAGTCTAAACTATATACAATACTGGTATATACAACCTCTTCTCTTCACCTCCAGCACATACACTTTCTTGCAGCTAGCACTGTGGTTAAGGCCTGACACTGGCTCAGCCAGGCCCCAAAGCAAATGCTCTTTGCAGGCAGGGACAGCGGGCCCCTATGGTGTAGCAAAAAGAGGTAGTCCTTAGTGCTAGCTGTCCCACATGTGGCTACTGCTCCCAGTACCAGCTCTTCAGGCCCTGCCAGCCCCCCCCCCCCGGCTGCAGCTGTCTCTTTCCACTGCCCGTGCCAACACAATCCTCCTTACTGGCTCTGCACCCATCCCAGACTTCTCCATCCCAGTCCTCTCAGGTGTGTCTCCCTGTCCTCCTGACTGTGTGTCGCTCACCAGCCCTCTTGGCTGTTCCTTGTTCCTCTGGAGACTTGCCTGGCAGTGTTCTCCTGCTGTCCTCCTTGCTCTCGTGTCTCCTGTCCAGGACACCTCTGTGTGTTTTGAGAGGGTCCTGTCTGCACCTGAGCCCAGGCCCAAGGCCCTCCTCCCAGACTGGGGAGCTCCCTCAAAGGCCACGACAGCCTAACCTTTCATCTCCAGCTTCCACTAGAACAGCTCCTCCCCAGCTGGGCTGACCCTGAGTATATAAGGGGGCCTGCTCCCTGCCAATCCAAGTTTGGGAAAAAGAAGAAAGGGCTGCACATCCAAAGGTTCCAAAACAAAAATACCTTTTATTGAAAAACGACCAGGATACATCAAGGACCCCAGATATTAGTCACGTAGACGCGTTTCACACATCTAACCTGTGCTTAATCATTACTGATCAGGAGGCGGGCCGGGGCTAGCACCCCTACTTGGTTCCAATAAGAGGCATTGCATACACCTGGAGCAGTGGATTCCCTTTCTCTCAATCCAAGTTTGGGATTGGTCAGGACCCTCAGATTACTCCAGGCAGCTCCCCCTTACCTCCTCTCCCATTCTTCTAGAAGGCACCAGAACATAAAAAAAAAGGGGGGAGTTCTGAGTGATTCTGCCTGTGAGTCATTCAGCTCTCCCTGGATTTCTACCCAACCCAGGACAAAAACAGACAGGCTTGGCTGCCAGCCAAGCCTGTATAAATTTACCTGTACTATAAAAAATAGCTATTTACACTTATACATGTGTGTTGTGGTTTCCTGGTAAGAACAAAGTCTGTAAAAAACACAGTAAAAACCTTAGCCAAATGTAGTCTAAAATTACTTTTTATAGTAAAATAACTAATGCAGTTTAAACAGCCTACATAAATAATAATATATTAAATCACATTCAAGGTAATACAATAAAACTGGTACAGTTGTAAAAGTTTGACTGAAATAGGTAAATAACCGACTAAATACCTTTACTGACAATGACGTGATTAATGCAGAAAAGGTCTTGCCAGGATTCCAGTAGAGAAGATGTTCTAAAACTGTAATTCCAATATCTTAAAGAATTGTTTTGATCCCTAATATTATATTTGTACCGAAAATGGAGATACGGAAGAGTATTATATTTTGTGGTTTGAAGGTTTTTGGATTGCACATATTGTTTTGTAAAAACATGTCAGGACACAATCATAATGTCTCCGGTACAGCTTGGGGCTTTTCTTGTTCCTGTTCCTCACTCATATTATCTTTGTGATTGTGCCACTAAAGCATGGTCTTCAGCAATACCAGCCCATCCCCCATGCATTTTACACTCCTGCTGGTAAGAACGTCTTCCTGGTTTCTTTTCTAGTTTGAATTCAAGTCATAAATAGCAAGTATGATTAACATGTCATAATCATTGTTGCCTAGAATAAAGGCTTTTTGCAATATACAAACGTCAGTGCCATAAATACTATTGGGATTATTCATGAAAGCATTGCAGTGTGCACTGATGGGGTGCAAAGTGCAATAGAAAGCAACCATAAAAGACATAATTTTTTCAGTTTAGAGCAATTGAAATAATAAAAGATGATTGCTGATCGGTTGATATAGGGTACTGTCTTTTGTTCACTCGTTGTAACCTTAGAAAATAAGTGTGATTGTGGAAAATATTAACTGAAACAATTAAGAAGCTTGACATTTTAATAGTATCACTATAAGGACTGTTGTACATTTTGGTCTTTTTACTGCATTAAATTGTTCATGCAGTCTTATTTTAAGTAAAATTTAAACACTAAAATAATTAATATTTTGTGTACAGAATGTGCATAATCATCAACTGCAAAATGAATAAATAAATACATGGTAATTAATAATTTTTTTTTTAACAATTTCTTTTTATTGCTTATTTGAAATTTTTACATGACATCCATACACACACAGCTGACCTGGCTAAAACCGCCAGGTCAGTACTGGACCAAACAGGGCCCAGGACCACTTTATACAGGCATCAACCGAAAAAAACCTGAGTATCTAGCATTGCATCTACCGAACTAATACAACACTTACATATATACCCCTCCCCCCCCCTTTTTTTTTTTTTTTTGCTCAGTTCCCCCCCCCCCCCCCAGTCCAGGAGATTGTGATCAACCAGGGAGGAAAAACACTTAATATCGCCCCACCACCCCCTCCCAACCACCCGACATTATATAGTTATACATTTACACCTTCATACATTAAGACATTAAGACATGCCCCACATAGTTCTGAGAAAGCCCCTTTCCTCAAAACAGGATAGTTAAACAAGCTCCCCCTTGCTACCCATCTTTCTTTAACCCACAGTCTTGTCCGAGTTATACCAGGCCTGCCACACCCTGTCAAATTTCTTTCCACATCCCCTAGATAAGTAAGTGGCTTTGTAATATGGCATTATAGCATTTATCTGGCTTTTCCAGAAGCACACATCCGGTGCCCCTGGCTTGCGCCAGCGTATCAATATGGATTTCCTCCCATAGAATAGGAGAATGCTCAGTAAAGTTCTATGTGCCCTGGACGGAACGACCTCCTCCACCAGTCCCAGGAGACATACTCTAACTGTTATTGGGATCGGGACCATCAATACCTCTGAAATGCATGAGGTGACCTCCTGCCAAAAATGTTTGACCAGAGGGCAGCTCCAGAACACATGCTCAGCATCCGCCGGAGCATAGGTACATCTCCAACACTCTGCCGACACCATCGGGTAAATGGAGGCCAGTCTAGCCGGCGTATAATATATCTTGTGTAAAAACTTGAAGTGGATCAGTCTATCTCTCGCTGCTACCAGGTGTTGAAAAGGGTGAGACCACATGTCCTCCCAATCCTCCCCCTAAATATCTGGAACCTCGGCCTCCCACCATTCCCTGCACTTACGCATCCTCACAGGGCTCGTCACAAATAGTTTTTTATAAGAAACCGAGAGCGTCTTTGGAAGGTCCTCAGTTGTTAGTAATTTTTCCAGGTCTGACGGGACAGATTCAATCGTCATATGTTTAAATTGCGTGAGAAATGCGTGTTTCAATTGAATATACCGAAAGAAATGAAAATTCGATAGGTCATGTCGGGCTTTTAACTGGTCAAAAGTCTTCAACTCTCCAAACACCGTGATGTCTCTAAGAGTTTTTATCCCCATAGACACCCACCCCATTGGGTCATCAAAGGAGTAGAAATGCAACAATTTAGGATTCATCCAAAGTGGGGTGGACGGGGAAAAACCCTTGTAATGGGGACACGCCAAACCCACCGCCTCCCCCCACGCTTTAACCGTGGCCTTCATAGATGCTGTCAGCGGAAGGTCCATCCTGACCCCCCTATGAATGGCAACCCGCAGGGACTCATACGAGCCCAATTGAGCTGCCTCTAGAACCGTTGCGGAGTCTCCATTGTCTTCAGTAAGCCACCTATGCACAAAAACCATTTGCCCCGCCAGATAATATCTGCGCCAATCAGGCAGGGTTAAACCCCCCTCCCCCCACGGTTCCTGCAAAACTTTCAGCCCTATCCTCGGTTGTTTAGGTGCCCACAAGAAAGTACTGGTAAGGCTATCCAATTTTTTGAAGAAAGACCCAGGGATCCAGACGGGAGCATTCCGCAAAAAATACAGGATTACTGGGAGTATTTTCATTTTCAGAAGATTAATACGCCCTATAAGAGACAACGGTAGCTTCTGCCAAGCCACAACCCGCTGCTTAAAAAAGACAAGAAGCGGAGTCAGATTCAGAGGCATGTAATCACTTACATTCGCTGTAATTTTAACACCCAGATATGTAATTTGACTGACCCACTGCAACGGAAGAGCCGGGTCTGCTACAGCCCTGGCCCCAGCATCCAGTGCCAAGATAGAAGATTTAGACCAATTGACTCTCAAGCCAGAAAATTTTGAGAAGGTGTTCAATACGCCCAACGCTGCCTCTAGCGACTCTCTAGGGTCCTGCAGAAATAGCAGCATGTCATCCGCATATAATGCCAACTTTTCGTCAATATTTCCCACCCGTATCGCTTTAACCTCTCCATTTGTTCTCAGAGCTATCGCCACAGGTTCCATCATCAGGGCAAATAGGAAAGGCGACAGTGGACAGCCCTGTCTAGTGCCCCTACCAAGCTGAAAGAAAGGGGAGGTATGAGTACCCATACGAATCGCCGTTCTAGGAGCCCTATACAATAACGAAATCCACGTTCGAAAAGTCGGGCCAAAGCCCATCCTCTCCAGGACTGCCAACATGAATTGCCAGTCAATGGAGTCGAACGCCTTTTCAATATCTATTGAAACCACCACCCTAGTGGTGGCGGACAGATTTGGAATTTGAAGGTGGGTAAATAAACGTCTGAGGTTGGTGTCTGTAGATTTACCAGGCATGAACCCCGTCTGATCAATATCCACTAGGGAAGCTACTACTCCCGCCAGCCGCCTAGCCAGAACTTTTGTAAGGATTTTCAGATCCATATTTAGTAGGGCAATCGGCCGATAAGAAGCACATTCCATAGGGTCTTTACCCGGTTTGGGAAGCAAGATCATATATGCCTCCATCATAGACTGCGGCAGCTGCCGTGTCTCTAAACAATGTGCCAAGAGGGATGTAAGCCTAGGCGCCAATTGATCTACGTACGCTTTGTAAAAGTCTGCTGGAAAACCATCCGGACCCGGGGCTTTATGAGGGGGAAATGAAAAAATTGCAGCTACAACTTCCTTATTTGTGATCTCAGCCTCCAACAACCCACAATCATCCTCCGAAAGTCTCGGAAGAGGAAGACCTTTTAACAGGTCCCCCATCTCTAAACTGTCATAGGGAGGGATAGGCGCATATAAAGAAGAGAAAAAATCCTGAAATTCCGTGAGTATGTCCGCGGGGTCCCTGGCCAGCACTCCATTTTTACCTCTAATAACAGGAACTACTGACAGCTGGCGAGTATCAGCCACCAATCTGGCGAGGAGCTTACCATTTTTGTCACCCTCCGCAAACTGAGATTCAGCTCTATGTCTAGCTTCTGTATGCGCTAAATTGTTGAAGTGCAACGTTAGGTTCCTTTGGGCCTCCAACAAAGCCGTGTAAGAGGCTCCCGAGGGAGCCGTGGCATTGGCTTCTGCACATTCCCTCTCCCTGTCTTGCATTAACTGAAATTCCGCCTGTTGTTCCACCCTCTCCTTTTTTATAGCAGATATACTTTCCCCTCTAACCACCGCTTTGAACGCGTCCCATACCATGCGAGGGTCAGCCGAATCCTGGTTCTTTTCCCAATACTCAGTGACCGAAGCCTGTATATGCGTACTGACATTCTCATTCTGAAGCCACCCCGGAGAGAGTTTCCACCCCCTGCCCCCCCTCCCAGAAGAGAGGGCCAGGGAAATGGAAAGTGGGTTGTGATCAAATAAACCCCCCGCCAAATAAGTAACCTCTTTAACAAACGACATCATCACCGGACTACCAAACGCTAGGTCTATTCTAGCCGATGAGCGATGCGCCTGGGACAGGTGGGAGAAACATTTAACATATGGATTTTTAGCTCGCCATATTTCAGACAGACCAGCCACCGCTGTCCAGGTCATCAAATCCGGGGAGCCCTGTCTTCCCACATTTGAGGAGTCCAATGCTTCCAATGTAGCATTGAAATCCCCCATAAACAACATTGGGAGATGTGTATGAGGGGCCAATTTAACCAACATGTCATACAAACATTGCACATTAAAAGGAGGGGGTATATAGACATTCACCAGTAACATTTTACAGTAATTTATATCCACCACCAGGGCCACATACCTTCCCCCCGGATCCACAAATACCTGATGAATATTGCAAGAGACAGCTTTACTGACTAGAATTGCTACCCCCCTTGCATAATTAGAGTAAGTGGCATGAAATGCCCGCTGAATCCATGGCCTCCGCAAGGCCAGAATTTTGCTGCCGTCCAGGTGTGTCTCCTGTAAAAAAACGACATGTGGCCTGACCAGCTTTAAATATTGAAATACCGAGGCTCTTTTAAACTTACTATTCAGGCCACGTACATTCCAGGACACAACCTTGACCAAATTAGCCATTGTCATATTCCCCGACTACTGAACATAGGATTAGACCTCCCGTCTTCAGAGGCTGTGAGGCAATGGTGTACCCCCACTTCTTACCAGTGGGGATCCCCCGACCTAGAGAGCAGAGAACCGAGCAAAAAACATCCCTTTTACTTATGTAGACGAAACCCCCCCCCACCCCCCCTGCCATTATACCAGACAAAACCAACACAAAACAGAACAACAATTTCCGGTATGCAGCTTTGAGTCCCAAACAAAAACAAAAAACCTGCGAACAAAATTGGAAGGTCATAACCGTCCGTCTATAGTCCAGCAGCACCAACCAAAAAAGAAAACAAAAAGTTGGTCCTTTGAGATCCGTGAGCTCCACGTCAACCCAAAAATAAGAAAAAAATTATATATCCAGGGAGCATAATCAAATATCAGCACTCTGTTGTTCAATTTAGCATTTACAAAGCACTACCGCCACCTATGGGCAGATCAACAAAACCACATTTTAGAACAAGCAATAGTTGCAAAGAAATGGCTATGACACCACAATATCTAGTCCAGGAGCAAAATATAAAAATATGAAAAAGAAATACAAATTTTCTCCTTGTTACTTTTCCTCTCTTCTCTTTTTCCTTTTTATGAAAAGAAACAGTCGAAGTATAAAAATAAGGTATACTAGAAAAAAGAAAAATACTATCATAGTTCCCTTTATAGAGGAGCTTCACAACATTAGCACACAGTGAGATAACCCATAACAGTTCGTAGGATCCGGGCCTTCAAACAAACCCAAAAAGTGTGCAAAATAGTTCCCCTACAGGGTGCCAAAGTAATGAGGCACAGCAGATGAATAAAACAATACTTGCATGTTTTCTCATGATTCTCGCCGTTGTCATGGGTGTCTATCCAGCCATTCCGAAGCTTCATTCGGATAATCAAAGAACTTGACTGCATCATTATATTGCACCCGCAGCTTACTTGGGTACAGCATACTGTAAGGGATATGCCTGTCTCTCAACCTCTTCCTCACATCGTTAAAGGAGCGTCTTTTCCTCTGGGTCTCCGCAGAGAAGTCCGGGAACAGCATTACTTTGGCATTTTCAAACTTCAATTCAGGACGCTTCCGAGAGGCAGCCAAAATCATATCGCGGTCCCTGTAATTAAGGAACCGTACCAGGAAGGGACGGGGGTATTTTCCAGGAGGATGCCGGCCTGTGGGCACACGATGGGCCCTTTCCACCACATAAGTTGGTGGAAGTTCCCCTAAGTCCAGCAAATTCTTAAAGAGCGATTCCGCAAAAGAGGCAGACTGGGACCCTTCCACTCCTTCTGGCAGGCCAACCACTCTCACATTATTTCTCCTCTGCCTGTCCTCTGCCTCTTCAGCTCTGCTTTGCAGTGACTTCACCATATCCCTCAGTTCTGATAACATGTTGCCCTGAGAGTGTGTCACATCCTCCACCCCAGAAATCCTGTCCTCTGCCTCAGTCAGCCTGCCCCTCATTTTGTCCAGATCATGTCTTATTAAATTGCATTCCATAGTTAGGTGGTCTATGCTCACCATTACAGCCGATTTACTTTCATTTATAGCCTCCAGGATGGGCCTGGTGATCGCCTCTTGCGCCGAGTCCACAACCGGGGGAACCGATGGAGATTCCTTATTTGAGCTTTCAGAGCCCGACCCCGACCTCGCAGCGGCAATCGCTGCCGCAGACGCCATTCTCCTGGCTCTCTCCCTCTCTGCCTTAGTATAGCTGGGGGAAGGCAAGATGGCGGCGGCGGGACTCGTGTCAGGGCCTCGTGTAGAGCGGGTCCTGCGCTGGGACTTCTGCTGCTGATTTCCCGCCCTCGAGGCTCCCTTTTTCATGCCCACTGACACTCAGCACTTCCTGGTAGCGAAAGTACCGAAAAACCGGACTATTTGGCTCCCAAATCAGGATGTAGGAGCAGGATAGACGTGGAGATCACCGATACACGTCCTGCCGCCTTCACATCCGGTCACGCCCCCCCATGGTAATTAATAATTAAAGTGGTTGTGAACCCTTACATATACCCAGTGAAGTGACTAGCCTCAAGTGATACAGAGATTAAAGTGGTTGTAAAGGCAGAAGATTTTTATCTTAATTAAGATAAAAAGCCTTCTGTGTGTAGCAGCCCCCCTCAGCCCCCCTAAGACTTACCTGAGGTCCTTTGTTGTCCAGCAATGTCCACGAATGTCTCAGCCGTCCAAGATTCTCCCTCCTAATTTGCTGAGACACAGCAACGGCGCCATTGGTTGCTGCTGCTGTCAATCAAAGTCAGCTAGCTATTCAGAAGAGAGTTGGGGCGGGGCCAGGTCAGGGCTTAATGTCTAAATGGACACAGGGAGCTGTGACTCGGCTCGGGTGCCCCCAAAGCAAGCTGCACCAAAGAGGCACCCCAGAAAGAAGAGGATCCAGCCTGCTCTTTGCAAATCCACTGCAACAGAGCAGGTAAATATGACATGTTTTAATCACTTTAAGCCAGGGGTGTCCAAACTTTTTTCAAAGAGGGCCAGATTTGATGAAGTGAACATGCTCGAGGGCCGACCATTTTGCCTGACATTCTTTAAACCATTAAAATTCGGTCCAAGTGTGTTCGTTCAAGCACTAATACACTGCCCAACAAGAATTCTCTCCCCTTTGTGGCTGTGTGTGAGTAAAGAGATGATCTCAGGCGTATTATTTGGATATACCGTATTTATTGGCGTATAACACGCACCTTCACTTTAAGAGGGAAGTTTCAGGAAAAAAACTTAACATTTTAAATAAAGAACTGTGAAGCAAAATAAGGGTCAGTGCCCATCTGCAGACCCCCAATTGCTAGGAATGCAGCACCCCCAATTGCCAGGAATGCAGCACCCACCATTACTAGAAATGCAGCACCCACGATTGCTAGGAATGCAGCACGCACCATTGCTAGGAATGCACCCAGTATTACCAGGAATGCACCCACCATTGCCAGGAAGGCAGCACCCACCATTGCCAGGAATGCACCCACCATTGCCAGGAATGCACTCACCATTGCCAGGAATGCACTCACCATTGCTAGGAATGCAGCACCCACCGTTGCCAGGAATGCACTCACCATTGCCAGGAATGCACTCACCATTGCCAGGAATGCAGCACCCACCATTGCCAGTAATGCAGCACCCACCATTGCCAGTAATGCTCTCACCATTGCCAGGAAAGCACTCATCATTGCCAGAAATGCAGCACCCATCATTGCCAGGAATGCACTCACCATTGCCAGGAATGCAGCACCCATAATTGCCAGGAATGCACTCACCATTGCCAGGAATGCAGCACCTATCATTGCCAGGAATGCACTCACCATTGCAAGGAATGCAGCACCTATCATTGCCAGCCAGCCGTGCCCAAGTGTCCATCTGCAGCCAGCCGTGCCCAAGTGTCCATCTGCAGCCAGCTGTGTCCAAAAATTAAGCTTTATTAGTTTTAAATTTTGCCGCCGAGATAGATCCGGATGTCCTGTGTATTCGGGTGTACTCGGCTGTACTCGGCTCCTCTCGCAGTCCCGCCCCTTGGCCCGGCTTCTATGATGGACATAATACACGTCCAATGGCGAGACTGGGCGTGACTGTGAGCGGAACCGAGCCTAGCCGAGTACACAGTACACTTGGCTCGGGCTATTTCGGTGGCACTCGCTCCTCTTCCCTTCACAGGCAGCAGGGTATAACACGCACCCCTGATTTTAAGGGGAAAAAAGTGCGTGTTATACGCCGATAAATACGGTATATCTTTAGTGGCCCCGGCGCTGGGAGATCGTCAGGGGCCACAAAAGATATATATGTGTAGATAACCAGACGGGCCGTTCAAAACCGGACCCGTGGGCCATGATTGGCCCGCAGGCCGGACTTTGGACATGCCTGGTTTAAGCTATCACACCTACATAAGACATACCTGTTTATCCCTTTTCTCTAAAGCCTTCTAAAACACACAGATCAAAAGCTTTTTTTTTATAGCTCTAACAGTCAAGGAGTGGAGATCTGATGTCATACACTGTACAGCACGGAGCTGAGTGTAATCTGAGACCTGAGTGGAGGGAAAGGATACCCTCCTTCTAGGAAAACAAGCATAGCTGAGGCTGTCAATCACCTTCAGTGTGTAGGGCGGGGGCGGCGCCATCTCCATTCTGTGGTGTCAGGATAACCTGTCAGAAGGTAGTATTGCAGGTAGCAGTGGGAAGAGAGAGGAGACATAAATCACACGGTGCTTTGGGTTAGAGGCAAATACACACTATAGAGGGTTATGCTCTGTTAATTTTTTATTTCAAAGGTTTAATGGTTTATTCAGTTACTGTGATCTGATCATTGCAAACATGGTCATCTCAACAGGTAACCTAAAGGAATAGATCATACATCCAAAACATATTTTATTTTGGGTGTCCACCAGTGGGTTGAACGTGTTATAACTCTTGAACAGGAAAGTGTTAAGATCTTTCCAATGTAATTTGTGATCCTACTCCAATCAACAAAATGTTTTCCTTTCATAGCCATTTTCAGTTTCTGTGATCCCCTTCTACTCCAGTCACCTGCTAGAGGCCGTGGAAATACCTTGTAATTTTGGGTAAGGGGGAACGTGTGTCCTTTTCCCCTTACTCCCATAATGTACTGTAAAGTTGGTGCTGTCATAAGCAATGTGTGAGCTCTGACCCAGGCCAACACTGAGCTAACACAGGTTAACGAGAAAAGTGACAAGTTTAATTTAAGGAAAGTTTTAGCTTAGCTTTTCACACTATTGTCGACTATTGCACCGTATTAATGCATGTGGGCCGGGCCGATCCTAGACGGGGTGCGAGGAGTGCAGTTCACACAGGTGCCACAGAGGTGGGGGCGCTCAAGCGCCAGAGTGCTCCCCTCCCTCCTCCTCCTCCTCTCCATGTCCGTGTCCAGTGGCGCTCTCGCCGCCGGTCACCACCGCCGCCACTGTGTTTCCTGGCTGCCTAAGTCCATCCCCCCTTCATCCTCCTGTCAGAGATTTGAGCGGCTGTCTCTGTTTGGAGAGAGACCCGCGCACGCACAGTGATGTTGTTGGGGGGCGGGGCGAGCGGAGCGGTCTGTGCCATGCATCTGTTCTTCTCTCTGTCACATCTTCTCCACCCGGGCGGCGCGGCTGCACACTGTCCTCTCCTCTCCAGCTGCCGCCCGGTGGGGTTTGTCCTGAGGGGGGGTCTGTACTAATGGGGGGATTTGTGGGGGGGTGGTCTGTACTAATGGGGGGTCTGTACTAATGGGGGGTGGTTTGTGGGGGGGGGTCTGTACTAATGGAGGGGGTGGTTTGTGGGGGTGGTCTGTACTAATGGGGGGGTCTGTACTAATGGGGGGTGGTTTGTGGGGGGTGGTCTGTACTAATGGGGGTCTGTACTAATGGGGGTGGTTTGTGTGGGGGGTCTGTACTAATGGAGGGGGTGGTTTGTGGGGGGTCTGTACTAATGGAGGGGTGGTGGTCTGTCCTGGTGGGGTCTGTACTAATGGAGGGAGGTCTGTACTAATGGTGGGGGGTGGTTTGTGGGGGGGTCTGTACTAATGGAGGGGGTGTTTGTACTAATGGAGGGGGGGTGTTTGTACTAATGGAGGGGGGTCTGTACCAATGGGGGGGTGGTTTGTCCTGAGGGGGGTCTGTACTAATGGAGGGAGGGTGTTTGTCCTGGGGGGTCTGTACTAATGGGTGGGTGGTTTGTGGGGGGTCTGTACTAATGAAGGGGGGGTGGTTTGTCCAGGGGGTCTGTACTAATGGGTGGGTGGTTTGTGGGGGGTCTGTACTAATGAAGGGAGGTGGTTTGTCTGGGGGTCTGTACTAATGAAGGGGGGGGTGGTTTGTCGCAGGGGTCTCTACTAATGGAGGGGGGTGGTTTGTCCTGAGGGGGGTCTGTACTAATGGAGGGGTGGTGGTTTGTCCTGGTGGGGTCTGTACTAATGGAGGGGGATCTGTACTAATGGTGGGGGGTGGTTTGTGGGGGGGTCTGTACGAATGGAGGGGGTGTTTGTACTAATGAAGGGGGGTCTGTACCAATGGGGGGGTGGTTTGTCCTGAGGGGGGTCTGTACTAATGGAGGGGGGGTGTTTGTCCTGGGGGGTCTGTACTAATGGGTGGGTGGTTTGTGGGGGGTCTGTACTAATGAAGGGGGGGTGGTTTGTCCAGGGGGTCTGTACTAATGGGTGGGTGGTTTGTGGGGGGGTCTGTACTAATGAAGGGAGGTGGTTTGTCTGGGGGTCTGTACTAATGAAGGGGGGGGGTTTGTCGTGGGGGGTCTCTACTAATGGAGGGGGGTGGTTTGTCCTGAGGGGGGTCTGTACTAATGGAGGGGGGGTGGTTTGTCCTGGGGGGTCTGTACTAATGAGTGGGTGGTTTGTCCTGAGAGGGGTCTGTACTAATGGAGGGGGGTGTTTTGTCCTGAGGGGGGTCTGTACTAATGGAGGGGGTTTGTTTGTCTTGAGGGGGGTCTGTACTAATGGAGGGGGGATGGTTTGTCCTGAGGGGGGTCTGTACTAATGGAGGGGGGTGGTTTTGTCCTTGGGGCTCTGTACTAATGGAGGGGGGGGGTGTTTTACCAGGGGGGTCTGTATTGAGGAAGGTCTGTACTGAGGGAGGGGTTTATACTTAGTAGGGAGTCTGCACTGACGGAGGGGATCTATACTTAGTGGAGGGGGGTCTGTACTGAGGGAGGGGTTTATACTTAGTGGGGAGTCTGCACTGATGGAGGGGGATCTATACTTAGTGGAGGGGGGTCTGTACTGAGGGGTGACATCAACCCTAGTGATGCCACTGCAGCCGCAGGCTCTTATTTCCCCCCCTCCTCTCCTTGCGCTGCTGAACTAGTGAGCAGCGCTTGCCAGCACAGCCGCCCACTATGTTTCTTCCCCGCCTTCATATCGGCCAGGGAAGAAATAGAATAAAAAAAGGAGCCGAGAAGAGGATTGTGGGACATGTAGTCCTGAGGACTGGCAGCCCCACTGTAACACGAAAACTGCAGCCCACACAGCATGCCCAGCTGAATGGGAGAGAGAGCCAGGAGCCCGGGAAAGCTTTCAGGGAAGTGCACCCAGGACTCCAGAGGGAGAGGACAGTGCTGAGAGAACACCATCAGAGAGAGAACCCCGCTGCCCTGCGCCACTAGAGCGAAAGAAACACAACCTGGCATCATCCCTGGCGGAGAAAGGAATGGAGTTATTGCCAGAATACAGATCTGGACTCTACCCAGCGGTGTCGCCACGGGCAATTCAGAGTGAGCTCCTGATCAGAGGAACCGTTGTTGCTATATCGCTGGGTCAGGTGAGAGGGCCGATTGGCCATTATCTACTATCGTCCATAGGAACTGCAGTCTCTGACCATCTCCTGTATTATATCTGCAGTCTCTAACCATCTCCTGTACCATGTCTGCAGTCTCTGACCATCTCCTGTACCATGTCTGCAGTCTCTGATCATCTCCTGTGCTATGTCTGCAGTCTCTGACCATCTCCTGTACTATGTCTGCACTCTCTGACCACCTCCTGTATTAAATCTGCAGTCTCTGACCATCTCCTGTAATATGTCTGCACTCTCTGACCATCTCTTGTATCATGTCTGCAGTCTCTGACCGTCTCCTGTACTATGTCTTCACTTTCTGACCACCTCCTGTATCATATCTGCAGTCTCTGACCATCTCCTGTAATATGTCTGCACTCTCTGACCTTCTCTTGCATCATGTCTGCAGTCTCTGACCGCCTCCTGTCTCTTTCTAACAGACTCTCTAACAGAATCCCCCTCTGTGTGCATCAGAGAAACTCCCCTCCAGGTCTCATTAGTGTACGCTCTTCCTGTATTTTCCCTTTTGTTAAAAGATCATGGGAGGATCCCAGGGTAACAAAGACTTCTTAGGGGAGCATCTCTGTGTTTGAGTCGTTGCCATAGAAACAATTGTAAAGGGGAGGAGTTTGTAAGATAACCACGCCCATGTGGGGGCGCCAGAAATATTTCTGCACCCAGGTGTCTGTGACCCTAGGATCGGCCCTGCATGTGGGTTAATGTGTGTTTTGTCAAGGGAACCTTTTTATTTTGAATGGGCTGCTAATGAACTGCAAAAGATCAAAGGATGTACAGTGCTCAGCATAAATGAGTTTACCCCAACAGATTTGTTAGAAAACATTTACTTTCCTTTCAGAATCAGAATATTCTACGGGACACTATACTACAAAATACTCCCAAAAATGCGGGCTAGTGATTGCAACCAAGATTTGTTAATTTGCACACACAAAAAAAAATATTTTTCCTACAAAATTCATTCAAGACCATATTGCAAAAATTAATACACCCGAGTGAAAGTCTTATGTCGCGAACACACGATCGGAAATTCTGACAAGAAAAGTTCGATATGAGCTTTTGGTCGTAAATTCCGACCGTGTGTAGGCTCCATCTGACTTTTTCTGTCCGAATTTCCGACAGCAAAAGTTTGAGAGCTGGTTCTCAAATTTTCAGACGGGAAAAGTTCTTGTCGGAGATTCCGATCGTCTGTATGCAATTCCGACGCACACAAAAACACACATGCTCTGAATCAATTTGACGCATGCTCAGAATCATTGAACTTCATTTTTCTCGGCTCGTCGTAGTGTTGTACGTCACTGCATTCTTGACGGTCGGAAATTCAGACAAGATTTGTGTGACCGTGTGTATGCAACACAAAGTTGAGCTAAAATTCAGTCGCAAAAAAATCCATGGTTTTCTTGTCGGAATTTCCGATCGTGTGTACGTGGCATTAGGAGCAACTACAACTACAGGTGAGTCTAATGATTCATTAAACAGGTGATTATAAAAGGGCATTATATTACTTAACAAAGAAACCCCTTCCCATTTCATGCTGTCAGCAATGGCATCACATGGAAGAGAGATGTCACAAGGCCTGAGAAAGAAAATCATTTCTTTACACAAGAAAGGTGAAGGCTACAAGAAGATCATGGTGGTCTTTCTGTGGGGCTACATGAGTGCTGCTGGTGTCTGGGGGCTGTATTTCATTGGTATCATGAATTCACAGATGTTCTGCTCTATATTGAAAGAGAAGATGGTACCATCACTTCGTGCCCTTGGTCATTGTCCACTTTTCCAACATAACAATGATCCAAAACACACATCTAATGCCGCGTACACACAACCATTTTTCTCGTCGGGAAAAATGAAATTTTTTCTCTTTGACGAGAAAAACGACCGTGTGTGGGCTTTTGGTCATTTTTCCAGATGAGAAAAATGGCATTAATCACGGCGAGAAGAATTAGAACATGTTCTAATTTTTCTCGTTGTGATTCACGGCATTTTTTTCCACGGCAGTTTTCCCATAGGGAAACACTGCCGGGGAGCCTACACAAGGTAGTTTTTCTCGACCAAGAGAAAAAATGACGGGAAAAACGGCCGTGTGTAGGGGACCAAGCCGTTCCTTGTTTTTCCCGTCGATTTTCTCGACGGTGTTTTCACCGTCGAGAAAATCGATCGTGTGTACGGGGCATTAGGCCACTGTTGCATTTCTGAAGAAATACAGGTTAAAAGTGATTCAATGACCAAGAAGGTCTCCTGATCTGAACCCAATCAGGGAACACTTATGGGGAAGAGACAAGTGGAGCATCCAGCATCCAGGCTCTAAAACAGGTCGTTCTTGAAGAATGGAAAAAGATAGATGTTGCAAATTGTCTCCAACTTGTTCATTCCATGTATAGAAAGCCTCGTACACACGGCCGAGAATCTCGTCAGGAAAAAAACCTGTAGTTTTTTCTGACGAGATTCTTGACAAGAATTTTGTCCCGGCCGAGTGTACACACGTACGATTCAAAAGAACCGCCGTTCTTTTGAATGGCACGAACGCGGTGACGTCATCGACTATGACGAGCATCTTGCTTCACCCTACCTATGCCTTGGAAGCTACTGCGCATGCGTCAAAGTCATTTCGAGCATACTTACCACGGTGACAGGTAAGTATACACACGCTCGGGTTTCTCGTCGGGAAACAGGCCGACAAGAATCCCGACGAGAAAATAGAGAGCAGGTTCTCTATTTTTCTCGTCGAGATTCTGGGCAGTTTTCTTGACGAGAAACCTGAAAGCCTCATACACATGGCCGGTTTTCTCGGCAAGAAAGCTCTCCCAGCAGTTTTCTTGTCGTTTCTTGACGAGAAAATCGGGCATGTGTGCGAGGCTGAAGACTTGGTGCTGTCCTTACACATCATGGAGGTCAAAGAAAAAAATACTAGATGGAGCCGTTTTTGTTGTGGGGTGTTCATTTCTGCATCAACTTATTTGAATAAAACTAAAGATTTTGTAATCTAAGTTATATTATTTACCTTACTTTCATGTAATGAGCTAAACAAATGTTCTATAAAACTCAGTTTTTTCAAAATTTTTGAAATTGCTCTTGTGTTCTTTGAGATCTTGATTAAAATCTTACTTTTCAAAAGGGGTGTACTCATTTATTCTGAGCAGCCCCGGCTAGTGATGCTTTATTAGCATGACAGCAAACCACAATGCACAGCATGTGCACGTTTGTGTTGACTGCTGCTACACAGGGCATTGGGGTACTACTCACAATCAATGCACAGCAACATACTGCACTATAACATACAGTATGTGCTGATGTGGGTTGCAGTATTATGGGTTAAAACGTATTTTAATGCACGTCACTGTTGGACTAGGTTCACAGTGGTGGCAGTCCCTACCAAACTTCTGAAACGTGATGGATCCCTTTTTTCAGAGATGGTTTGCAGGTGTTCAGGAGGTAAAACTGCTGCTTCCTGAATGCCTGTATGTGAATGTGGTTTTTTTTTTACAGCTGAAGTGTTTATTTGGCGCGAGGTTGCAACCCAGTACCATTAACTTTACAGGGCAAATTTGGCAAGTGAGCTTTGTCTGCTAAGTTATAATTGCTGCTGCAAATATGTACTCACCCATCGGGTAGCATGTTCCTTTAGAGCAGGGGTGTCAAACTCAATTTCATTGTGGGCCGCATCAGCATTATGATTGCCCTCAAAAGGGCCGGTTGTATCTGTAAGACTAGATGTCCAGCGCATCCCCTCCAATTACATTAGATGATAAAAGCCAACCCACCATCAGAAGTTGAGTCCCCCACTCCCCCTTACATCACATGGCACCCCCCTTTCCTTAAAGTGGTTGTAAACCCTGCTTTTTTTTAAACAACCTGCAAAACAAAGACATAATGAGCTAGTATGCATAGCATACTAGCTCATTATGAATCACTTACCTGAGATCGAAGCCCCCGCAGTGGTGCTCGGACACCTTCATCGCCGATGCCATCTTGATCCCCTCTGCCTTCCGTGTATCGCCGCTCCGGCGCTGTTATTGGCCCAGGAGCAGGGATGACGTCACACGCATGCACGCTCGGGCCAGGTAACTCCATTCAGAAATTCGGCTGCTAAGCCGGCCCGCTAGTGCGCATGTGTGTGACGTCAGCGGCGCCGGTTTTAAATGCAAATATCTCCTTAACCGTGTAGGTTAAGGAGATATTTCATGCACCTACAGGTAAGCCTTAATCAATGCTTACCTGTAGGTGCATGTTGTGTAAGTGGGTTTACAACCACTTTAAGCTGCTGCTGGGAAGAAGCTGGATGCATTGCTTAAAAGCAAAAAGTAGGGGTCCGGAGGAGGACCAGAGGAGGGCTGGAGCTGCAGGAAAGGTGCGAAGGCTATGCTATGCATGAATCTATCCATTGCATATAGGGGGTGGTGTGAAGGGGGGGGGCGGCCGCATGAAGTACAGCGCCTGAGTGTCCCTAATGAATATGCCGCCACTGATGCTGGCACTGGGAACACAAATACTATTAAAGAACTGGCATATGCATAGCACTTTCATTTACCTTCAAGCTACATGGCAGGCATCCTGCATATAAAAAGAACTGTTTTCTCCAGTTAAGTATTCATGAAAAAAAATGTTTTATTGCAGCCAGTACCTTAATCTGCCCTTATAAGGTTACAGTAATTCCCTGGTCAGAAGGGCTCATACTAGGGCTCATACTATGGTCAAGTCAGGCTACATTCCAGGGTGCTGTCATTCTAACATTGGGTGCTTGCTGACAGGTGAATAGAACAGAGTGATGATCTTATCTGTGTAGTGATACTTCACTGTCCCCTCAGCAGTGTTTCTTACTTGAGAAAAGTAAGCTTTCTACCCTGGCTTTCCCATCTGGCAAGGATACAAGTCTCAAAACTGTCTCAAAAAATAAGAAGCCATGTTAAGATATTAAATTCATATATATGTAGAACCGTACATTCAACTTGGCTAAGATTAAGAAGTAAAGATATAAAGAGAAAAATGCCATCAGTACTGCGCTGATTAAAAATGTCATTTTTCTAAGTCAACTTGTCTTCGCCCTATTTAAAAACTCAAGAAATAATCGTCTATTATGTGGAATAGAAAGACATGACTTCAGTCTCCAGCACAAAGAAAAAGGCAGAAAGATTAAGGAGATTGGCTCTTATTAACCAAAATAAAAAAGGAAAAAAGAAATTATTAAGTGGATAAAAACAACTTTTCTCTTTTAAATCCCATTACTAGATTTGCATGTCTATTCCACTTCTATATAATTAAGGAAGATGATCAAAAGCAGCAGAAAATGATATCTGTTACACGGTCCAGCAGTTGGCCATTTCTAAAGGTTTCTGACTGCAATAAGGAGGATCTTGTCTGCGGGAGGCACTTCTGGTAATTAATCGTGGCTTCTTTTGATAACCGCAATCCCCAGAAGGGATGGAGAAGAGAATATCGTATAGAAAGCAGAAGACGCTTCTGTTATCATCTCTGGTGTCGCCCAGGAGATTGAATATGTCTGTTCTGCCCTCACTTCTCTGCTCTGGGATCACAAGCTAGCAACCACAAAAATGAAACTAGGGTCTTTCTTAAGCCCCGTACACACGATCGGTTTTACAGATGAAAACACTCCGATGGACTTTTTTCATCGGACAAACCGATCGTGTATGGGCCCCATCGGTCTTTTTTCTATTGGTGTTTAAAAATAGAACATGTTTTAAATTTATCCAATGGAAAATAAAACGATAGCAAATTACTATCGTCTGTGGGGAACTCCATCGGATAAAAAACCCACGCATGCTCAGAATCAAGTCGACGCATGCTCAGAAGCATTGAACTTCATTTTTCTCGGCTTGTCGGAGTGTTTTACGTCACCGCGTTTGGAATGGTCGGTTTTTTGACTGATGGTGTGTAGGCAAGACTGATGGAAGTCAGTCAAAATCCATCGGTTTAAAATCCATAGGAAATCCGATCGTGTGTACAGGGCTTATCTCTCAATATGTCCAGTATAACATTTCATTTCATTATAACCACGCTTGTAATGTGAGATTTGAGAATACAGTTTTTTTTTTTTTAATACCATTGTAATCCTGATTTTGAAATTGTAAGAAAAATGTTTAAAATGGAGTTCCACACAATTTTATAACTTAGCATTATAAGCATTCTTGCAGCAAAATTTTTTTGCAATGGAAATATTTTTTATTTTTTTCCTAAAGGTTACCTGGATATTCCAGTTTCTAATGGAGTTTCCTGTCTCTGCCACCCGCGGATATTCCCGTCATATCCGGCGGCGCACTGTCTCCTGGGAGCTGTGTGTCAGAATTCCCAGGAGTCAGTGTGGATGGCCGCCGCTCGTTATCGCGGAAAACCGGAATTGACGCGATGACGCCAGGGATTATCTTGGTTGCCATCACAACGGGACGGGCACTTCCGACGACACCGCCTGTTGTGAGGGCAACATTGAAAGTGTACGGCGCTGCGAGCTGTACATACTGCGCATGTGCGAGTGATTATCTTGGTTGCCATCACAACAGGGCGGGCACTTCAGACGATGCCGCTATTGTGATGGCAACGTCGGAAGTGTACAGCGCTGTAAGCTGTACATACTGCTCATGCGCGAGTGATTATCTTGGTTGCCATCACAACGGGGCGGGCACTTCTGACGACGCCGCCCGTTGTGATGGCAACGTCGTAAATGTACGGCGCTGCGAGCCGTACATAATGCGCATGCGCGAGTGATTATCTTGGTTGCCATCACAACGGGGCGGGCACTTCCGCCGCTGCCATTTGTGCTTGCAACGTCGGAAGTGTACGGCACTGCGAGCCGTACATACAGCACATGCGCAAGAATGGGCGGTGCATGCTGGTCGCTCAGCTGCACCGAAACCCGGAAGTTAGTGCTTGTGGGCTTCACATGCCCACAAGCAATATGGAACATGCCAGGGAGACAAGAATCTAATATATCCTATGATCGGAAATCGTCAATCGAGCATCGATCGATCCATAATACGTTAATCATCTAACTAATAGTATTTAAAAAACTAAATTTAGCAAAAAAATTAAATTTTTATATAGTAGGAACTCCGCTTTAATGAGGTCTTAAAGGGACACTCCAGATTAAAACAAAAGTATATGTAAATTTAACATCCTATAAGCTTTAACATGTTATTGTAACTTTACGGGTAATTTTTTGGCTTTTTAAATTTGCAACCGGCCATGAAAGTCCTTGCTCAAGCACTTGCGATCATATTGTGACCTCCAGTTGTCTCCCAATCGTGCTCCTGCATCGTCACCCTGACAAATGTAATTTTTAATGAAGACTACCATTAGTCATTTTATCGAACATTATATAAGGATTGTCAGGAAATTATCAGGAAACTGGCCCTGATAAACACCATGGAGTGATCCCTGGCATACATTAATGTAAAAAAGAAAGCGGCTGCAAAGGAATGCAGGAGATCAACAGC
This sequence comes from Rana muscosa, assembly GCA_029206835.1. Lineage (NCBI taxonomy): Eukaryota > Metazoa > Chordata > Amphibia > Anura > Ranidae > Rana > Rana muscosa. The sequence goes on along the minus strand of CM055116.1, from coordinate 974,991,769 downwards.
ACTGAGATGCAACGAGATGAAAAAACAAGGAAGCAAGTAGATTATTTAAAAAAAAAAAAAAGGAATTCTTTGTAATGCACAGTTCTTAGTAATTAAATATAGTTCAGTAAGGGTTTAATCATTGAAATGAATATAGGAAACACAGCCTACCAGCCCAAGGGTTCAGTTTTTTATCCAGTCATAGATGTACGGTATTTTACTAGGGTTACACGGTTAACGTTTTTTCATCGGCTTGTACAAGTACCGATACTTTGCAGTGCGATTTGCGTCAATACAAAGAAAATTGGCGCAAATCTCACTGCAAAGACTCGCATGTGAATTGAACAGGATTGCCCTGCGATTCCTTTGCGAAACACATGCGGTTTCCCCAGCCGCTCCTGTGTATGTGTCTGTGCAGAGAAAAGGATTAAAGTACTATCTAGTGGGCAGTTTAAACAACATTGAAACTCACAGTACATATCTGGTAGCAAATCAAGGTTGTGTGCCTCATCCCAGGCTCAAGTTTCCATTGATTAGTAACATTTAAAGCGGTTGTTAAGCCACTCTAACCTGTATACACCATCAGCACTGCCTCCTATTGTAGTATCCCCCTCTGTGTGTTATTTATAAAAATAAATGCTGCAAATACCCAATCTCACTGCCTAAATTGTGATCACATGACTGGCCAGCTTTCTCCTTTCCTCCTTTGGGAGATGCAGTGGCTGAGATTCCTCTGCTGATGTTAGTCTGTAGGGGAGGAGGAGGAGAGGAGGAGAGAGCTGGCTGGTCATGTGATCACAATCTCAGCTCTTAAATTAGGTATTTACAGCATTTATATTTATAAATCATTCACAGAGGGGGACACTGCAATAGGAGGCAATCCTGCTGGTGTTTTACAGGTTAGTGATATGAGAGCAGCAGGAGGGGGAGAGGTGGCTCACACACAGAGAGAGAATGGAGGGAGGAGGCCACAGGAGCAGAGAGGAGAGCAGATAGTAGGCTCCTGATGACGGAGGCACATAAACTGACCACAGTGTCAAGTTTCAGCAGCCATGATACACCGTGGTCAGTTTACAGAGGGGTGGGGAGATACTGTCAGGATCAGCAAGGTTTTGTAGGTGTTACAGGGGGCCAAATGACACAGCACAAGCACTGTTTCATATAACATGCTTTAAAGGAGCAGGATCCATTTTTTTGGGGGGTTTTAGTTTTTTTGACAGTTTAGTTTGGGGTGCGTTGAGATTTTGCATACTTTAAAGGTTGTTTATATGTGTGTGTGTGTGAGGTTTTGTTATTTTCCTTAGTAAATCAGGGATATGCTTTGATTGTCTTTTCTCCTTCATTTTTATTTATTTTTTGTGGCGCAGATAGGAAGCAGGTAATGAAAAGCCTGCAGTTCTGCACTACAGCTGTGCTGGTAGCTTTGATTTTTCACAGGAAGATACTACTGTATAGGTATGTAGGGTTACCAACTTTGGGCTCACTTCCCATGACCATGGATCATATAAGGAATAAATATCCAGAGAATTATTATAACAAATTATTGCAGCATTGTTGGCTTCTTTACTACATGTAGCTATTTTGTGTTATCCCAAATGAATACATATTGGTTTAACACCCCCTGAGAGTGATTCTTTAATTGGGTCTTTGTCGATGCATTCCCTAAAAACTACACATGTACACAGGTTTGCTAAAGAAAAACAATGTTTTTATTTCCTACATTTAAAAGCAGGAGTTCTTTTTTTATTCTTCTAAAATAACTTTTACAACTGGGAGACAGATGTGTGCTGTCATTTTCTCTGCATTGAAGTGCATCCAATTGTGGATAAAATGCTCTGCACTTCCAGAGTGGCAATAAAGATTCCCTATGGAAAGGGCTTTGCCAAGGCAGACTATCCATAGGGCATATTGCAATATGTAACACTTAATAAATTCCTAGCCATAAAATCTTTATAACCCTTGCAATGACATTAAATGAAATCTTTGCAGGTAATACATTTTAGAAATATCTTATCAGAAATGCAGGTAAGTTATAAGTTATGGGCTGTGCTGCTGCCACAAATACTGTGTGTGGGAGTCAGACAAGACTGTATTAACCAGAATGGCACTGGTGGGCCAGAACTTAGGGCAGAAGGGTTGGGGGTAGGGGGCTGCAGTAAGCCCTAGATTGTACAAATTGTAATAAGCTTGTCCTCATTTTTTTGTCTTTCAGAAAGTGAAAATGTTCTATCAATAGGTTTTACTATAGTGATCAGATGACACAAGTGGTGAGCTTGTATAAAAAAAAAACATCATCATCATAGGTGTGCACAGCCTATTGCATTAGGTTGTGCACCCCAAAGCTCCAACACATATGCGTTTGACATATTTACTGGCCTCTTCCCCGCTCTCCATTCTAAAACAATGGGAGGAAGGGGGAGCCAGGGAGCACATGGGGGACCTGGGCAACAGAAGGAAGAGGAACAGGGAAAGGAGGGGTGGCATATATTAGTACCGATCCCCTATATTTTCCTCCTGTGGCAGCTGAATGTTGACAAAAGGGAGAGGAGGAGAAGCCTACTTTCAGCTGCTGCAGGAGGAAAATACAGATCGGTTCCACTAAATTCCACCCCCGCCGCCTCTCCTGTCCAGGTTCTGAGGACCAGCAAGGAATGATTGTGGTTTACCTGTCACCTGCCCACCATTGACAGGTTGCCAACCCCAGGATTAGGGTGTGCCCAGGCACACCTGGCACACCCCTTGCGCACACCTATGATCATCATTAAGGTAGCATTATGTCTAATCATGACAAAGAGATAAACAAGGGGACTGCACCATACAAGGAAGTGTTGGATTGTTAAAGCGGAGGTCCACCCAGAAAAAAAAAATACATTAAAAATCCTAAAAATAAAATAAAAAAATTAATAGAAAAAAAATAAAAAATTATACTCACCCGAAATGCCTGTTGCTATGCGGAAGGCCCCTAATCTGCCTTCTGCTGTGCCTCTTCCTTGTCCTCGGATTGAGAACTTCCGTTTCCTCTTCTTGTGAATGGGGCGCGCTGCCTTCTGGGAACTGTGTGTATCCCAGGAGGCAAGCCGCCCATTCACAAAGCGCCGTGCGAGTGGCGCATGCGCAGTAGGAAATGGGCAGTGAAGCTGTAAGGCTTCACAGCCTGTTTCCCTTAGTCAGGATGGAGGAGCCGGGAGCCTGGCAGCAGCGATCGATCGCCGTGGCAGGACCGACATCGCAGGCGAGTAGGACAGGTAAGTGTCCTTATTAAAAGTCAGCAGCTACACTGTTAGAAGCTGCTGACTTTAAAAAAAATAAAAATACAAGCTGCACCTCCGCTTTAAGAAGAAGTAGAGATCTTTGTGGAAACAACAGTTAAAATGATAATAATCATTATTATTATAATTTGTAATTATTATTTGTAAATTGTAAGTTTGTAATTGCCCATACCAATTAGAAAAATCTGAAATCTCTCTTTATTCTGTGGGTTCAGATGGAAGTAGATAGTTGGTGTTCAGAAAATTACTTAACGTGTTACTACAGTGTTTTGAAAAAGTATTCATACCCCTTGAAATTTTCCACATTTTGTCATGTTACAACTAAAAACGTAAATGTATTTTATTGGGATTTTATGTGATAAACCAACACAAAGTGGCACATAATTGTAAAGTGGAAGGAAAATAATAAATGGTTTTCAAGTTTTTTTACAAATAAATATCTGAAAAATGTGACGTGCATTTGTATTCAGCCCCCCTGAGTCAATACTTTGTAGAACCACTTTTCGCTGCAATTACAGATGCAAGTATTTTTGGGGATGTCTCTACCAGCTTTGGACATCTAGAGAGTGACACTTTTGCCCATTTTTCTTTGCAAAATAGCTCAAGCTCTGTCAGATTAGATGGAGAGTGTCTGTGAACAGTAATTTTCAAGTCTTGCCACAGATTTTCAATTGGATTTAGGTCTGGACTTTGACTGGGCCATTCTAACACATGAATATGCTTTGATCTAAACCATTCCATTGTAGCTCTGGCTGTATGGTTAGGGTTGTTGTCCTCCTGGAAGGTGAACCTCCGCCCCAGTTTCAAGTCTTTTGCAGACTCTAATGCCTCGTACACACGGCCGATTGTCCCGACGAGAAAACTGGCATGATTTCTTTTGGCCGGGAAAACCGGCCGTGTGTATGCTCCATAGCAGTTTTCCCGATAGGAAAACTGCCGCGAATCGCGACGGGAAAAAAGAGATCTGGTTCTCTTTTTTCCCGCCGCAATTCCCGCCGGTCTTTTAACGCCAGATTTTTGTCATTTTCCTATGTGGAAAACTGCGGTGGAGCATACACACGGCCGGGTTTCCCGACCAAAGCTCTCAGGGCAGTTTTCCTGTCGGGAAAGGGGGAAAAAGATGCCAAGCAAGTTCTCGGCTTTCCTCTCGGTTTTCCCGGCAGACTTTTGCTCGCCAGGAAAACCGAACGTGTGTACGAGGCATAACAGGCATAACAGCATATGCAATATAACCTTGTAGCTCTGCCCTTTCTTTCCGTTTGGTTTGGGAACTAGGATCACAGGCCCAGGCCAATGTAAATTTTTCTCTTTTTACATCCAGTTCTTCTCAGAATCACAATTCAAATATATACACTGCAGATATATACTCAAAAAAGGGATTTTTATAACAGCTTACCTGTAAAATCCTTTTCTTGGAGTATATCACGGGACACAGAGCGACTTAGTCATTACTAATGGGTTATATAGATTACCTTCAGGTGTTGGCACTGGCCAATTCCAAACCGGAAGTACCCTCCCCTATATAAGCCCCTCCCATCCGGGAGCACCTCAGTTTTGTAGCCAAGCAATAAGTGTCCCAAAAAGAGGGGCGGGAGCTCTGTGTCCCGTGATGTACTCCAAGAAAAGGATTTTACAGGTAAGCTGTTATAAAAATCCCTTTTTTTTTCGTACATCACGGGACACAGAGCGACTTAGTCATTACTAATGGGACGTCCCAAAGCAATGCCAAATGAGGGGAGGGATACATAAGCTGGGCGCCATCAGGCATGAGGATCTTTTGCGGCCTGCAACACACTGCGCCCAAAGGCGACATCCCCCTGACTTCTAACGTCTACCTGGTAGAATCTAGTAAACGTGTGTACCGAAGACCATGTTGCGGCCTTACATACTTGAGCCAGGGAGGCCTGGTGATGCACTGCCCATGAAGTTCCAACTGCTCTTGTGGAGTGCGCCCTAACTTTGAACGGAGGCGGTCTCTTTCTCAAGCCATAGGCTTGTATTATGACCTGTCGAATCCACTTGGCTAAAGTGGATTTTGATGCTGCCTGACCCTTTTTAGGGCCTTCCGGCAGAATAAACAAAGTATCCGTTCTGCGAATCTGAGCAGTGGCTTTTAGATAAGCTTTAACTGCTCTTACTACATCCAAGGAATGTAATAACTTTTCCTCTACCGAGCTAGGTTTGGGGAAAAAAGAAGGAAGAACCACATCTTGGTTCAAATGAAACCTCGATACCACCTTAGGAAGAAAGGCTGGATGAGGACGTAATACTACTCTGTCCTTATGGACAACCAGATATGGCTCCTTACAGGACAAGGCGGCTAATTCCGATACTCTTTTAGCCGAACAAACGGCTACTAAGAAAATCAATTTCCTGGTGAGAAGAACCAAGGAAATGTGTTGCAATGGTTCAAACGGTTGTTTCTGTAGAACTGACAGAACCAGGTTTAAGTCCCAAGGACATATGGGAATACTAACCGGAGGGCTAATACGCATCACTCCTTGTATGAAAGCTTTGACTAGTGAATGCGAAGCCAAGGGCCTTTGAAAAAATATTGACAAGGCCGAAATCTGACCCTTGATAGTACTCAAGGCCAGCTTCCTATCTACAGCCCACTGTAGGAAGTCCAAAATCCTCCCTATCACGTACTTACGCGGATGCCATCTCTTGGCCTCACACCACGTAATGTACGCTTTCCAGATCCTATAATAGATCTGCCTGGATACCGGCTTCCTGGCATTGATCATGGTAGATACCACAGAATTAGAGAGCCCTTTCTTTTTCAGAATGTGGGCTTCAATAGCCAGGCCGTCAAACCTAGGGCTGGTAAGGAAGGGTGGTATATCGGTCCTTGCGAAAGCAGGTCCGGACGATGTGGGAGGGTCCAAGGACTCCTCACTGACATTTTTACAATCTCCGCGTACCATGCCCTTCGGGGCCACGCTGGAGCCACCAGAATCACTGGTTTCTTTTCTACCCTGATTCTGCGGAGTAATCGCGGTAACAATTGTGGCGGTGGGAATGCATATATCAGCTTGAACTGATCCCAAGGGAACACTAGGGCATCCGAGCCGCAAGCTAGAGGATCCCTTGTGCAAGACACAAATCTGTCCACCTTTGCGTTGAATCTGGATGCTAGCAGATCTACATCCGGTGTTCCCCACCGCTGGCATATTGCCTGGAAAACCTCGGGGTGAAGAGACCATTCCCCCGGGCATAATTGTTGGCGACTTAAAAAGTCCGCTCTCCAATTTTCCACTCCTGGGATGAAAACCGCGGATATGGCTGGGACATATTTTTCTGCCCACTCCAGGATGCAATTTGCTTCCCTCTGGGCTGCACGACTCCTGGTGCCACCCTGGTGATTGATATATGCCACTGCTGTGGCATTGTCTGATTGAATTCTGACAGGGGACCCTTGGAGTTTGGATGTCCATGCTACTAGGGCATACCGGGCTGCTCGTATCTCTAAGAGATTGATGGGCAGGGCCTTTTCTGCTTCTGACCACTTGCCCTGGAGAGACCATTGCTCCAGTACTGCCCCCCAGCCTATGAGGCTGGCATCTGTAGTGACTACCTTCCAAGAAACCGGACTGAAGGGTTTCCCTTTTTCCAGATTCTGGGGCACCAACCACCAATGGAGGCTCTTGCGAACGGAAGGGGACAGGGACATTGGTAAGTCTAAAGCCTGAACTTTTTTGTTCCAGGCTGACAGTATGGCCCTTTGCAAATTCCTTGAATGGAATTGACCGTAGGGTACCGCTTCGAATGAAGCCACCATTTTTCCCAGCAGCCTCATGCAGAGGCGTATGGATGGTTTTCTTTTTGTACCCACTAAGTGAGTCAAATCTTTTAAAGACGACACCTTCTCTGGAGGTAAGAAAATCTTTCTCTGATTTGAATCCAGCCTTAAGTATTCCAGACTTTTGACTGGTCTTAGAGCTGACTTGTCCCGGTTGATAATCCAACCGTGATATTCCAGATACTTGATTGTCTTGTGAATAGCTACTTCCAGCTTTTCCACTGAGTGGTCTATTAGTAGCAGGTCGTCTAGATATGCCATTATCGTTACACCCTGTGTTCTTAGATTGGCCAATAATGGGGCCAGAATTTTTGTGAACACTCGTGGTGCTGTGGCCAGACCGAAAGGTAAGGCTCTGAACTGAAAATGGCGCCCTTCTACTGCAAAGCGTAGAAATTTCTGGTGGGCCGGAAAGATGGGAATATGCAGATAAGCATCCTTTATGTCGATCGAGGCTAACCATTCCTGCCCTTGTAGGGCGGTGGCCACCGATCGGATCGACTCCATCCGAAAAGTCCTGATATTTAGGAACTTGTTTAGCCCTTTTAGATTTAATATGGGCCTCACGTCCCCATTTGGTTTGGGGACTGTGAAAAGGTTCGAGTAAAACCCGAATCCGCTTTCTTCCAGGGGAACCTTCATGATTACACCTTGGAGCAATAGTTGTTCTAGTGCCAGAAGGAGGGATCCTCTCTTCTGGGGATCTCTTGGCACGTTTGACCTCATAAATTGGGCAGGAGGAGTGCCTTTTAACTCCAGCTTGTATCCCAGACTTACTGCGGAGAGCACCCATCTGTCTCTGATGGTGTCCCGCCAGGTCTCTGTGAACAACTGAAGTCTTCCCCCCCACCCGATTGAGTGGGGGCAACGCTTCATGCCTTGGGGGGAGGTTTTGTACCTCTCTTGATCCAGGGCTTCTTGTTACCCTGTGATTGTCCCTGATTTCTGCCCCCTGAATTTGACCGCGGAGGCCGTCGGAACTGCTTCACAGCCGATGTGCCCGGGACTGGAGAAGTAGGCCTCTTAAAAGAAGGACTTCTACCCTTGTTCTTAACCGGTAAGAGTGAACTTTTACCGGCAGAAATTTTCTGGATATATTTGTCCAGATCTTCTCCAAATAAGCGTTCTCCATGAAATGGGAAGCTAACCAGCAGTTTTTTACAGGGAGCTTCAACAGACCAGTTTTTGAGCCACAGAAGCCTACGCATATGTACTATAGACAGCGTAAAGCGGGAGGCCTGTTGGATTGTATCCTTTATGGCGTCCACCGCAAAACACAAGGCTCTAGGCAGGTCAGCTAGGGCAAGAGCCTGCTGATCTGGTAAGTCCCTTAAGACTTGTTTCAACTGATCTTTCACTGCTTGGCAGACTCCAATCGCTGCTACCGCAGGTTGTGTCACCATGCTTGCTGTAGAGAAAGCAGATTTTAGTAAAGACTCCAATTTTTTATCTATTGGGTCTTTGAACATTGGAACATTATCTACTGGACATGTCAGTGATTTGTTAACAGAAGAGATGGCTGCGTCCACTGTAGGGACCCTCCATTTTTTTATGAACTTATCCTCCATGGGATAGATCACCGGAAATCTCTTGGGGGGAGCAAATATTTTATCAGGATGCTCCCAATCCTGGTAAATAAGCCCTTCTAATAAAGGGTGGATTGGGAAGGAACAGACAGCCTGGGGAGCTTTTAGCGACCCCAGCGAGGAAACCGTAGTGGATGGTGGTTCCGCCAGAGGCATTTTAAATGCTGATCGGACCATGTTAGTCAGAGACTGAACCCATAATCTTTCAGCCTGAGATGCTGAGAAAGGTTCTTCCACTGTTGATTCCTCCATAACTGAATCAACCTCATCCTGATCCCCTTCAGGTAGGTCGATCTCTGTGTGGGGCTGTTCCTCCACTAACAGGCACTCTGAAGGAGGAGACGGAGATCGGACGCGCTTTTCCTGTGACAGGGAAGCAGCGATCAATGCTGTTAATCTCTCTTCCAATCCTCCCAGAGTTGAGGATAAAACCTCCTCTGTTATATATACAGGAGCAGGTGGACTGGGGACAGCCGCAGCACCAGGCACTCCTGCGGGGTTTCTACGGCTACTGACCTCTGAATTCTCAGGGGAGATTGGTGCAGTACAAGCATGCCCAATATCCTCAGAGCCCGATGGAGACCCCTTTGGCTTCCTGGAAGACCTATTTCCGGAGCGTCTGGACGACATATCCTTTAAGCACAAAGCTGAGGTATTCCCGTCGTCATACACCAATTTTTGCTGGTAATAGTCTAACACAGTTGCTGCTATATACCAGCTTGTGTCCACTAAAGTGCCTTTCTATGGGGATGCCTGCATCAACCGCCTCTGTGTGCCACTGTTTGTTGCTAGCTCTGTTTGCATCCAGCTGACACTTGTACTGTGTCTTTTATCCATGCAGGGACGCCTGCACATGCGCAGAAGCGCCGCGGCGCGCATCGAGCGTCATCCACCCGCCCCGCCCCTTTTTTTTTTTCATAGGAGGCGCGTGCACGCGCCCGCGCCCGTGCGCCATTGGCGCCCTTTTCGAAATCAAACAGGGACTAGGAGCCAGGGCCCTTTTTGCCGGAGGGCCTGTGCGGTGGATGAGCGCAGCAACAGGGCAGAGGAAGTGGATTCCCACAGAGAAACTTACCAACTGCCTGGATCTTTTGACTTGAGAAAACCAAAGATCCACATGACAAGAAAAATGGACTACAGCGGCCTCTAGTGGTTTAACACAGGTACCGCGGTCCCTTTTTTTTTTTTTTTTTGACTACTATTAAAATTTTACATTTTCAGTAGTTACAGGCATACACAGATATTAGCGGGAATACCGTTAGGTAACAGACAGAAAGACAAATTAGGCTTGGGGGTCCCCCAATAGAACCAAGTTCCTGGGGGCCCCCACTTACCTGATCCCCGCCGCAGGACTTTGTTTGGTCCACAGAAGTCCAAACTTCACCTATCACGGCAGGCATTGTAATTAAACCTTCAGGGACCGGGTTCCCAAGGATTCCACTCCCCTGGACCTGTATAGCACCCTGCACAGACAACATCTTGGTCGTGGGTATGACCAGAGCTCTGGATCCCAGGGTCCAGCCCTCCTAAGAGAGGCATTACAGGCAAAACCTTGCTCTTCTGCTGCAAGGCCCGGGTACCGACCGTTTAGCTATGAAGCTTTTTTGGTGGGATCCGGAACAGCTTACTAAGGCCCAAAAGAACCTGTACGCAAGCCCAGTGAAAACACATGTTACTCTTTGGCCAACACCTTAGACACTGGCAAAAAACTGAGGTGCTCCCGGATGGGAGGGGCTTATATAGGGGAGGGTACTTCCGGTTTGGAATTGGCCAGTGCCAACACCTGAAGGTAATCTATATAACCCATTAGTAATGACTAAGTCGCTCTGTGTCCCGTGATGTACGAAAAAGAAAGTAAAAATTTTGCTTAAGGCTGAGTTCACACTGGAGAACGTAGCGGCTCACAGAAGGAGTCCGGTGCGTCTCCATTCAGGTCCAATTTCAGCCTGACTTTTTGGCTGAATTCAGACCTGAAATGGACCAAAAGACACACTGGACTCCTGTGCAATTCGCACCAGAGCCGCTGGGGAGATGTGTGAACCTGCTCCATAGAGACGGTCACAATCTTCTGCTATGTGAATTGGATACGGTGAAACCTGCATCCAATTTGCAATAGTGTGAACCCAGCCTTAAGGTACATGAAGAGGAACACTGTTCCTGTCTAGGGCATCTTCTATTCATCTAGTCCAGCCTTTTTTCAACCAGGGTGCCTTCAGGTGTCTTCAGGGGTGCCTTGGCAAAATGCCTAGAAACTGCCCAAAAATTATATACAAGCCAGCAGGTGGATCAAGCCTGCATATTAGTTACATGAAGCCACATGTTTTCATTCTGCATCATTACAACCTTCTAGTTGCCAGTGTCCTAACAACCAATGACATCATCGGTTGATAAGGAGGATGTTGGGCATCTGCACAGCACCCTTGCTTGCCCCTCCCCTGCCCCTCTCCATCAGCACTGGGGTCACATTAGCTGAGTGAGGGAGAGACAGTGAGGGAGAAGAGAAACATTGCAATACTAGTCAGTACCAGTGTGCAAAGGTGTTTGCTTTGGAAGAATAAATCACTGCTGATGTTGGGTGTCCTACGCATATGGGTGTTGCTGCGTTATGTAAAACTATTAATTTAGTTTTTTCAATTTTAGAATAGGGTGCCTCCAGTGCAGATTTGCAAAGGGTGCTTTGACTGAAAAAAGATTGAGAAACAATGATCTAGTCATATCTGTAGTACACCAGAACACCACATTGGCAGTGACCTGATGCTCTGGGAACACCAATTTTTTCTCAAAACCACCTAGTGTAGGTTTTTTGCTTCCAGAGCAAGAAAGTGCAGTCTGACTCAATAGCACGTGTTAAGATCCTACCACAAAAAAGTCAATTTAAAACTCAGATTAAGGATATCTAAATAAAAGGACACAAATGTAATATTTAGCAGTTTACCAGTCCTTACATTTGTTGGCTGAAATAATTTTCTTTTTTTTGGAATTTTCCCATTTATTCACTTGACAATATTGCCAGTAACATGCTTCCTGTCCTAGGGTAGGGTGACCAGACATCCCCGGTTTCAGGGGACAGTCCCCGGATTGAGGACACTGTCCCCGGTACAAGTCTGTCCCTGGTTTTATCCCCGGATTGGATTTGAACAGGGGCTGGGGCAATTTCAAAGACAGTCAGTGAATTAAAAAAAAAAAAACATTCTGAATTACACCCCCCGCTCCGCCGCTCCTACTAGCTTAGGAGGGTACATTTTTTCCATTATATGTGCCCCTTTCTGATGATCATGTGCTGGTCGGAATGTTGGAGGGAATATTTCTTCAGTTTCGGGTGCATGCCCATTCAGCTCCGCTCGCATGTTCTTCTGCCTGGGTCCCGGCCAGCCGCCTGTCTGCTTATCTCCTTGCCTTCCCTGGCAGGGTGATCTTCCTCCGCTCCCCACCCAGTTGTAGCCGGGGCCTGGAGAGTAAAGCCTCGTACACACGATCCAACTTCCATCGGACAAATCCGTGTTTTTTTGTCCAAAGGGCGTTGTCCGTAAATTTGTTCTGCATACAGATGGCAGAACCTTTTCAGCCAGCATTCACGAAACGACGTGTTTTTTCTGCTCTTTAGCGCCACCCTTTGGGCAACTTCTGCTAATGTTGTCTAATGGTTAGCATTGGTTCGGTGCATGCATATTTGTACTTTTAGTCCGATGGATTTGTGTACACACGATCGAATAATCCGACGGAACACATTTGTTGACGGACAATTTGAGAGCATGCAAAGCCAACATATGTTGTCGAAAATTCCGATAACAATTGTCCGATGGAGCATACAGACGGTCCGACAAAACACGTCCATCGGACAATTGTTGTCAGAATATACGATCGTGTGCACGGGCATTAGGCGGGCAGCAACGGGCAGAGAGTCGCTGATTGCAGCCATTACTAGTAAAAAAAAAATATGTCCCCGGATTTCATTTTAAAAATCTGTTCACCTTATCCTAGGGTGTTGTTTACTGTACTGTATTTATGGGGGGGGGGGCAGTATTGTCACCCTAGGTCAGGAAGTGTGCTAGGCTTACACAGTAATTCCCCTTCTCTATTCTGCACTATAACTCTAGAGAAGAAGCAAGAACAAGAAAGAAATCAGCTTCCCATATAATGATTTAATATTTTGAATGGCAGAATCCATACAAGATTTAGAAGCTGCAATGCACGGCTGCAATAACTGGGATCACAGGCTGCAAGAACTCGGATGGCCCTAATAAATGTAACTGTGTGAAAAGAACATCTATTTCTAGACTAGGACTGAGAACCAAAAAGAACCAGAAAGCCCTCTCGATTTACATTCTGCTTTCTACAGATGATTGTCTTCATGTCTGAGACCACATATATGAGGAGTAGGGCTTATCTAAATCATGCAGGAATGTTTAATCCCAACTGCATATGTTGCTTGCAGCATAGAAATAATAATGTATAGCTCTTGGCAGTGGAGACATTGAATCTGACACTCCTTGTCTGCAATTGCAGTGCAGACTGCAGACAAGCTGATTGTAAGCAGAGCAATGTTTACATTGGTCTGGGCCTTTGATGACAACGATCAAGGCGCATGGAAAGACATGGCAGAAAGTAAGAGAATATTTTGGCAAATTTCATTGATATCACTGGATATAGTAAATTCATGTATTTATGTATTGTTAAAGTATAGCTTTTCCTTAAATTGATAAAAATATTTTAATTCTGATGCAAAGATATTACTGTTTTCCTTTACATTTGTCTGTTTTATTTTAGGAAGCAGCCTATCTAAGGAAGACTGGGCCATTCCGTGGCCAGCTACAGAAACGGGGAAAGAAAATAGTCCGTTCACCCAAGAAACAGCCCAGTGGATTCGAACGCATCTTACACAGAGTCCCAAACTACAGTCCAAATGCATCCAGCACTACTGCCATTTGCCTGTAGCTTATGGATCTATGTACACTAATGTAGACAGGTTGACTGTTGAAGCATATCCAGGCTCCTGTCAATCATCAGAGACTGGGCATCGCTCCTTACCACCATCACCCCGCCAACGACATGCAGCACACACTAATCCACCAAGGACACCTAACATAGTTACTACTATGACCCCTCCAGGCACTCCCCCTGTACGGCGAAGGAACAAGTTAAAGCCACCTGGCACCCCTCCACCTTCGTCGCGGAAACTCATTCACCTTATACCTGGATTCACCTCGTTGCATCGAAGCAAGTCTCACGAGTTCCAAGTCGGACACCGTGTGGATGAGTCTCATACCCCCAAGTAAGTGAATATAAAATGATCTAGATCTGCATGTCACAGGGAAAGCTATGGAGTCTATAGTATCTCATGACCTTGGGGAGAGCCTCCTATGCTAATGGCGATCCCAATTTATCATGCAGGTCACAGAATAAAATGGTTTATAAGAAGCATTGTTTAATACTACTGAACTAGGTTTACTATTAAACTATTTAACACAATACTGAGAATTTCAGAATTTTATATTAAATATAAATATGCTTTGTTGAAGGAAATGCAAATCAAAGAAATATGGAAGCTACCATTGTTGACTTCTTCTTTTAAGAATTTCAGTTGCCTGGCCCTAGTCCTAGTCCTGGTCCTGGGCCCCAGTGCAATGGCCTCAGTATTTGGTGAGGCACTGGTTTGGAACAAGTATGCAGATGAGGAGCTCTGTCGTCACTCTTACTTTCAAATCTGCATGCTTTTTTATGGTGACATTGATAGTCATAGACAGCCAGGCATCCAGTATTCATCTTAAAAATGGCACTAATTTTTCTCACTACAGGCTTCCTTTTACAAAGACTTTTTGCAAATAAAATCTTTACCAAGGAAGTTATTTACTAAGTCAACATTTGTGTCAACAAGACTATAAAAACCCAGATTTTTGAGCTAGAGTAATATTAAATATTATTTTTGTACAGTATCTATCTACCTATCTACCTATCTATCTATCTATCTATCTATCTATCTATCTATCTATCTATCTATCTATCTATCTATCTATCTATCTATCTATCTATCTATCTATCTATCTATCTATCTACCTACCTACCTATCTATCTACCTACCTATCTATCTACCTACCTACCTATCTATCTACCTACCTATCTATCTACCTATCTATCTATCTATCTATCTATCTATCTATCTATCTATCTATCTATCTATCTTTTCTTCCCCCCTTTTTCTCTCTCTTATTTTCTCTTTAACAAGCAAAATCAGCACTTAAAGTGGTTCTAAAGGCAGGAGGGTTTTTATCTTAATGCATTCTATGCATTAAGATAAAAAACCTTCTATGTGCAGCAGCCCCCTAATACTTACCTGAGCCCCATCTCGATACCAGCGATGTTGTTCATCTCAGACTCTCCCTCCTCACTGGCTGAGCCAGCAGCAGGTACCATTGGCTCCCGCTGCTGTCAATTAAAGTCAGTGAGCCAATAAGGAGAGAGAGGCGAGGGGCTGAGCCGCGGCTCTGTGTCTGAATGGACACACAGAGAAGTGACTCGGCTCAGGTGCCCCCAGAGCAAGCTGCTTGCTCTGGGGGCACTCGGCAGGAGGGAGGGGCCAGAAGTTCAAGCAAGGGACCCGATAGGAGGAGGATCTGGGCTGCTCTGTGCAAAACTACTGCACGGAGCAGGTAAATATGACATGTTTGTTATTTTTAAACAAACAAAAAAACACAAGACTTTAATATCACTTTAAGCCCTGGTTCATACTGCTGCGGTTTGACATGTGATTTGACATGTCAAATCACATGTCAAATTGGCAGCATTTGCCGGAACTTGCCGGCAATGACACCGTCCTAATCGGTGCAACGCCACATCTGCGGCGCTGCACCGATTTCAAAAAGTAGTTTCTGTGCTACTTTTTGTGATTTCAGCCTGCACAGATGTCTCTAATCGCAGCCGAAATCGGGACTGCCAGCGGGAGTGAAATCGTGCGAGTTCAGCTGAACCCGCACGGCTTCATTCTCGCAGCCCAGTGTGAACCTGGGCTAAAGGAAAAATTTTCAGAGAGATATATGGAGGATGCTATTGCTGATCTTCTCTGAAAATACTAGTTGCTCTAATTTTATGCTGACCCACTGGCTTCAGACCAAACTCCAGACAAAACGTATTTTAGATTTGAATAGAAAGGAAATATTTCTTAAAATGTGCTCATTCGTTCTGTCTGACACCTGTTGTTTAGAATGGATGTTAGGGGAAATCTGCCTAATGGGGACACAGAGCGCAATAAAATCCTAAAACAGATTCTAATCCTCTCACTGTACTAAAAAATATGATTTTATTGTTGTGTCCCCATTAGACCCCTTTCACACTGGGCTGCTTTGCAGGTGCTATAACGCTAAAAATAGCGCCTGAAAAGCGACCTGAAATAGCCGCTGCTGTCTCTCTGGAGCGGTGCGCTAGTAGGACGGTAAAAAAAGTCCTGCTAGCAGCATCTTTGGAGCCATGTGTATACCGCTCCTCCACCGCTCCTGCCCATTGAAATCTATGGGGCACCGCGGCTATACCGCCGGAAAAGTGCCTCTGCCGAGGTGCTTTGCGGTGGTTTTAACCCTTTCTCGCCCGCTAGCGGGGGTAAAAGCGCCCCGCTAGCGGCCGAATAGCACCACGAAATGTACGGTAAAGCGCCGCTAAAAATAGCAGCGCTTTACCGCCGACGCCGCCCCAGTGTGAAAGGGGCCTAAGGAGAGTTTCTTCTCTTCCTGTTTTGTCTGAAACATGTCAAATAAGGTGGTAATGGAGAAGTTTTGAACTCACTGCTTGTATTGTCTCATCACCATGACAATAAAAGGTATTGAAGGAAGAGTAAAAATGATGACAATTGCAGACAGCAAGGTGGTGCAGCAACATCCAATCCTCTACATGCCACTCACATATCATTAACCTGTATCAAGTTCACAAACATTATGAAGCTTCTTCCAGTAAAGTTTACAGGACTGCCTACTTCTCATTCACAAGTCAAATAGTATCATCCGGGAGGAGAAGGGAAGTGGGAGGGGAGGGAGAAGCGAAGGAAAGGGAAGGAGAGGAAGACAGAGGGAGCAATACATGGAATGGAGTAAGAGGAATTGCGGGGGTGGGGAGAAGATAGGATGATATTATAAATATACCATATATACTCGAGTATAAGCCGAACCGAATATAAGCCGAGGCACCTAATTTTACCACAAAAAACTGGGAAAAATTATTGACTCGAGTATAAGCCTAGGGTGTCCATCTGCATGCCTCACTGTGCCTCACTGTGCTCATGCTTCACTGTGCCTTACTGTGTCCATGCCTCACTGTGCCTCACTGTGTCCATGCCTCACTGTGTCCATGCCTCACTGTGCCCATGCCTCACTGTGCCCATGCCTCACTGTGCCCATGCCTCACTGTGTCCATGCCTCACTGTGTCCATGCCTCACTGTGCCCATGCCTCACTGTGTCCATGCGCATGCCTCACTGTGTCCATGCCTCACTGTGTCCATGCCTCACTGTGCCCATGCCTCACTGTGTCCATGTCCATGCCTCACTGTGCCCATGCCTCACTGTGCCCATGCCTCACTGTGCCTCACTGTGTCCATGCCTCACTGTGCCCATGCCTCACTGTGCCCATGCCTCACTGTGTCCATGTGCATGCCTCACTGTGTCCATGTGCATGCCTCACTGTGTCCATGCCTCACTGTGTCCATGCCTCACTGTGTCCATGCCTCACTGTGCCCATGCCTCACTGTGCCCATGCCTCACTGTGCCCATGCCTCACTGTGTCCATGCCTCACTGTGTCCATGCCTCACTGTGTCCATGCCTCACTGTGTCCAAGACTCCCTGTGTCCAAGCCTCACTGTGTCCATGCCTCACTGTGTCCATGCCTCACTGTGTCCATGACTAGACTGACGTTTAACATGGGAGTCTATGGAAGGGGTGCCCGGCTTTGAAAAACCGGTGCTCCCCAAGTCGTAGTTCCCAGACAACAAACTTTGCACACTTGTAAAGGAGAAATGGGGCTACATGTGTGCCAAGGTTTGGGTCCAGGGGACCTACGGCCGGCCGGTACCGGGTCCCCAAATTCACCGGAGAAATTACAGTTTAACATGGGAGTCTATGGAAGGGGTTCCCGGATTTGAAAAATCGGTGCTCCACGGCCGTAAGTCTCCTGGACAACAAACTTTGCACACACGTAGAGGAAGTACAAGTGTGCCAAGTTTGGGGTCCAGGGGACCTACGGCCGGCCGGTACCGGGTCCCCAATATCCGGGAGATCAGGCGCAAAAAGGTGACTCGAATATAAGCCGAGGGGGGCATTTTCAGCACAAAAAAATGTGCTGAAAAACTCGGCTTATACTCGAGTATATACGGTACCTTTGGAAGGTGTTGGGTTTTTCTATTATATGTGGAATTCACATAATTTTTCAATAAATGTCATTGTATACTACACCGCATGGGTGACTAATATTTCCTACTATCCCACAGTCTGTTCTATACAGCTGTTATTTTTTTCTGAGATTATAAATACCATTAGTGGCCACATGTATCAATCCAAGCATTTTAAAATTTGTCATATTTTTTTGGGGTACTTTCTAATCTCATATGTCAGTGTATACATTGGTAGAATGTTAGTAGTACGCCAAGAGCACAGGGTGGAAGGGTTAAGTCATTTTCAGAAAGATCTCCCTTTGTGTGTAAAAGGTAGCCTAGAAAACAAATAGTTTTACATATCGACCTAGCTTTTTACCATCAAGAATGCTTACGTTTGGATCCAATCTGAGGGTTAAGTCACACTTATTATTAAGAATATTAACCGCTGCTTCCAGAAAGGTATGAATTAGGGGACAGGTCCACACAATATGAAAGAATTAGGGCTGAGGAAATTAACCATTAATTCCTCAATTAATTCTTTTGATCGGTACTCACCTCTCCGCCGGCTTCCGGGTCTTCAGGGAGTTCTGTCGGAGATCCGGTGACGTCATGGACACCGGTGGGGCTTGCCGTGTCCATCTGAAGGGCTCCTTTGCTGTGCCTTCATATCTGCATGCCGGTGGGACCTTACTATCTGCCACACGCAAGGGCTGTTACACTTCCCTCTACCAACCTGGGATTCTACAGCCATCCACTGGGAGTTGTGATAGTTCCCTTCACGGGACATCTACATGCCGACACACTGATGTTAACCCCTCCTCATCTGGATTCAGCAGTGGTATCATTGTACACATTTTTATACCAGTATCATACTTAGATACATGTTTTTATGACTGCTTTTGCTACTGTTTGGTATTACTCGCACCATTTTTACAGTTTATGTAGCTACATCGATTTTATCTCCAGTGCAATATTTATTTTGTTACCTACTTGAAGACTATAAAAGTTTTAATGCTATTCCCATCGAGCGCTGCCTTTGTGTGTTTTTTGTATCCTGCTATCCATTTTTCCAGTGGTTGGTAGCTGCACTGGGAATCGGCCTGCAAGGAGATCAGCTAAAAGTAGTTGGATCTGTATGTGCGTTATAATTAATTAAAATTAGTCGATTAATCGATAAAAAAAAAAAAGATTAATCGAACACGAAAATTTTAATCAGTAACAGCCCTAGAAAGAATGTACCTACAAATGCTTGACATCTCTTGAACAAGAGGCTAACTGTTAGGTAGATATTAGCTAGTCTCTGTGGGGTGTAGTAAGCTCTGTGCAGAAACTTTAGTTGAATAAATCTATCCTTAGCAAAGATCACGTACGTGACATAATTACTTGTACAGTCCACCCAGTCATCCTCCACGAGGTGGGTCAGATCGTCCCTCAATTTCTGCAACGTGTAAGCCAATTTACTAGCACGGGCAAATGAGAGTTTGAGATAGATTGAGGAGAGTGTTTTTCCTGTCATGCTTGAGGTAAAAAGCCCTTCAAATGGATATGATTCTAAAGTAATAGGTGTGGGAAATTGTGTTGAAACTGCATGACCTTACTGCAAAAACCTAGAAAACATCCAATTAGGAAGACTATATGTAGCTTTAAGGTCAGTAAATTCCATGTATTTCCCTTAGTTTCAGGGTTCACTATTCCCTGATTAGCCCAAAACTTAAGGACTGATATGCATCTAAAATAGGAAAGGGTGGGGTTGCCCCATGGGGCTGTATGTGATGAAAAGGATTGAGGGGTACAATATCTTGCTCTGGAAATATTCAATGGTGTCTGTCAAACAAGGGACAGAGGTCCAAGTTTAGAGAACCACCTCTGCACCATTACCAAACCTGCTGCCCAATAGTAAAGTTTTCTTAGCAAAATGAGGAGTCTTCCTGGCCCACACATGGGAGAGAACGATTCCATCTATTTTGGTGAAGAAGGATTTTGGCAAGGGTATGGGTGTATTTCTAACAAATTATAAAAACATCTGTAGAAAAGCTCTTTAACCACTTCAGCCCCGGACCATTTTGCAGCTAAAGGACCAGGCCCCTTTTTGCGATTCGGCACTGCGTCGCTTTAACAGACAATTGCGCGGTCGTGCGACGTGGCTCCCAAACAAAATTGGCGTCCTTTTTTTCCCACAAATAGAGCTTTCTTTTGGTGGTATTTGATCACCTCTGTGGTTTTTATTTTTTGCGCTATTAACAAAAATAGAGCGACAATTTTGAAAAAAATGCAATATTTTTTACTTTTTGCTACAATAAATAGCCCCAAAAAATATATAAAAAAATTATTTTTTCCTCAGTTTAGGCGGATACGTATTCTTCTACATATTTTTGGTAAATAAAATCGCAAAAAGCGTTTATTGATTGGTTTGCGCAAAAGTTATAGCGTCTACAAAATAGGGGATCGTTTTATGGCATTTTTATTATTATTATTTTTTTTACTAGTAATAGCGGCGATCAGTGATTTTTATCGTGACTGACATTATGGCGGACACATCGGACACTTTTGCCACATATTTGGGACCATTGTAATTTTTACAGCGATTAGTGCTATAAAAATGCACTGTTTACTGTGAAAATGACACTGGCAGTGAAGGGGTTAACCACTAGGTGGCGCTGTAGGGGTTAAGTGTTCCCTATTGAGTGTTTATTACTGTAGGGGGGATGGGCTGTGTGTCACATGACACTGATCTTCGCTCCGAGTACACGAAGCGGATCTCCGTGTCATTGTCACTAGGCAGAGCGGGGAGATGCTTGTTTACACAAGCATCTCCCCGCTCTATACCTCCGTGAGACGATCGCGGGGATCCCCGCAGCAATCGAGTCCGCGGGACCCGCGGTCCGACCCACGGAGAAGGCGGCAGGATCGTGGGCGCGCCGGCGGTGGCGCAGGCGCGACCACACGGCAGGCATTTTAAAGGTACGTGATTATGCCTGTCCGTGCCATTCTGCCGACGTAAATCTTCATGGGCCGGTCCTTAAGTGGTTAATAAGATTGACCCTGTTAACAGTGGTTAGTGGGAAAGACTTTCAGGACCTACACCTCTGAGAGACTTGAGTAGGGGGGACAGGTTTTGCTCTAAACAATGACAGTACTCCCAATTTTTACCCCTAGGTATTGGTTTTTAATACTTTGTAAATCACTGATCTGGAACAATTACATATATCAAAAAAGTCCTTGTTCTGAGATTAAGTATAACTAAAGGTAAAACTTTTTTTTTAGTTTTGGATAGAGTGGAGAGGGATTAGAATGCTTGTCAGTTTTTATTGCTGTCTGTGCTAAAAAGATTCACCCTCTCTATTTGTCCTGTTTACTGTTATCATTAAAAGTAAAAGAAGATCCCAAATGTCCTCAGAAAAGTAATAGAGGGGAAATCTTCAAATGGGGCACTAGTTCTGGTGACCTGGGGGTCCTCAGGGAATTCTCTTAGGTTGTAGGGATTTCCTCTCACTTCCTGTTTGGGTATGGGACAGGGAGTGATGGGAAATCTCCCCCAATGGGACACAGGGGTTATAACCCTCATGTACTCTATCCAAAATGAAACAAAAAAGTTTTGCCTATAGTTCTATTTTAAGCTGAGGCTACACATATAGATTTATTTTGTTCAAACTGTGGGCTGAGCAAAAAAACTCTTAACAGGTTCCTCCATCCACACTGAAGCCTCATACACACAAACGAGTTTCTCGGCAAGAAACGACAAGAAAACTGCCGAGAAAATTGTTCGTGTGTATGGTTTCTCGTCGAGAAAACTGACCAGAATCTCAATGAGAAAAATAGAGAACCAGCTCTCTATTTTCTCGTCGAGATTCTCATCGGCATGTTTCTCGACGAGAAAAGTGTGTGTGTGTACACTTACCTGTCGCCGTGGAAACCCGCGCATGCTCAAATTGACTTTGACGCATGCGCGGTAGCTTCTTAGGCATAGGTAGGTTGTAGCAAGATGGCGGTGACGGCATCGAATGTGACGAACGCACGCTCGTCGTAGTCGATGACGTCACCACGTTCGCTCCATTCAAAGAAGCGAATGGAAGGAAAGGAGCGTGTGTACACTCGGCCGGGACAAGATTCTTGTCCAAGAATCTCGTCAAGAAAAACGACGAGTTTTTTCATGACGAGATTCTCGGCTGTGTGTACTAGGCTTGACAGTGTGGTTGATCAAAATCTCTCTGCTGGGCAATTGTATTCTAGTCAAAATAACCGAACAGTGCCTGCTTCTGATTGCATGCTGTTGCTGTTTGTGTGACAATATTCTGTCGGGCCCCTTTTGTACAAATCATCTTTTGCAGAATGGAACGGTGTTGGCTCGGTCATACACTGCTCAAATAGTGGCTGAACCAGCAGAAATTAGCCAAAATATGAGCACATTTAGTGATTCAAATTATTGAAGCCTGAGTAAGTGTACACACACTCACTTTTGTCGTCGAGAAACAGGCTGACGAGAATCTCGACGAGAAAATAGAGAGCAGGTTCTCTATTTTCTCGTCGAGATTACTTGTCGGTTTTCTTGACGAGAAACCATACACACGAACGAATTTCTCGGCAAGACATCTCTGCCAGCAAGTTTCTTGCTGGTTCTTGCCGAGAAACTCGGTCGTGTGTATGAGGCCTGAGAGTCAGTAGACAGCTTGAATTTGCCGAATAAAAAATGAATGTTTCTTTACGGAGGTCCTCATGAAATTTTCTTAATTTGCAGGGATTTCCTCTCACTTCCTGTTTGGGTATAGAACAGGAAGTGAAAGGAAATCTCCCCAATGGGACACAGATGGTGATTAAAATCTGACAGGGGTTAAAACCCTAATTTACTTTATCCAAAAAAAAAAAAAAAAAAAGTTTTGCCTATAGGTCTACTTTAAGCTGGGGCTACACATATAGATTTCTTTTGTTCAGACTGTGGGCTGAACAAAAAAACTCTGCTGGGCAATTGTGTTCTAGTTAAAATAACTGAACATTGCCTGCTTTTGATTATAACCAGCATGTAAAGTTTATATCATCTGCTCTGCCCCAGAAGAGGTGCTGTGTCTCTGTGGCCGTGGGTACTGCCACGGAACCGGCTGTGCTGGTGGCTCCCAGCACTTCAGCAGTTCTCGGAGACACTCAGAAGCACAGATGACGTCACTAGCGAGTACAGGTTCAGCGGGCTTGGGATGGGTCCGGAGCATGCATGCTCCTTCCAAAGGCTCTGTGCTCCGAACACACGCCACGCCGGCTGACCTTGTACACGGTGGTGACATCATCTGTGTTTCTGAGTGTCTCAGAGAACCGCAGAGTCCACTGGAAGCGATGGGAGTCACCAGCGCGGCCATATCTGCAGAAGTACCTATGGCCACAGACACACACACCTCTCCTGGGGCAGAGCAGAGGATCTAAATGTTACATGCTGGTTATACTCATCTTCTTGTGCAACTCTTTAGTTTTATATATTAAAATGCCTTACTGCTACACTTAGATGGCGCTGCTTCTTGTCTCCCTCTCCAACCCAAAGTCTCTTCTAGATCTTTTTTGAACTGGCAGCCACTAAGGAAAGCAATCTGTTTATCCATCTATGGTCTAACCCTCACCATGGACTAATTAGGACTGTCTCATTATGTGACAATGTTACAAAAGTACATTATTTAGGCTACTTTCACACTGAAGCGCTGGGTGCGCTGGCGGTTAAACACCGATATTTTTAGTGGCGTTTTACCGTCGTGTTTTTCGCAATTTGCGGGCGCTAGCGGGGTGATTTTAACCCACGCTAGCGGGCGAAAAAGGGTTAAACCTGCCCGCAAAAACGCCGCTTTGTGGCGTTTTGGAGGCACTACCCCATTGATTTTAATGGGCAGGGGCGCTATAGGAGCGGTATTTTTACCCATCCTACCGCGCCTCAAAGATGCGGCTTGCAGGAGTTTTTTTACCCTCCTGCCAGCGCACCGCTCCAGTGTGAAAGCCCTCGAGCTTTCACACTGGATACAAAGGAGCGGCTCTTTCAGGGCGCATTGCAGGCGCTATTTATAGCGCAATAGCGCCTGCAAAGCGCCTCAGTGTGAAAGCAGCCTTACTGTTGCAGCCTCATCTTGGGTGCCCCATTTATACTGTATCTGTTAATTGTTATTGTTGCCTGCTTCTGATTGCATGCAGGTGCTGTTTGGGTGACAATATTCAACAAGGCGATTGTACAATCAGCTTTCTCAGAATGGAACTGTGTTGGCTCGGTCATACCCTGCTCAAATTGTGGCTGAGCCAGCAGAAATTAGCTGAAATTCGAGCAGTGCATGGCCACATGTAGGGATTCAAATTATTGAAGCCTCAGAGTCAGCAGACAGCTTGAATTTGCCAAATGAAAAATGAGCAATAGCAGACTCTATGGCCTCGTACACACGGCCGAGATTCTCGTCGAAAAAAACATGTCGTTTTTTTCGACGAGATTCTTGTACAAGAAAATTGTCCCGGCCGAGTGTACACACGCTCGATTCAAAGAACCCGCGGTTCTTTGAATGGAGCGTACGCAGTGACGTCATCGACTACGACGAGCATGCGCTCGTCACATTCGATGCCGTCGCCGCCATCTTGGTATACCCTACGTATGCCTAGGAAGCTACCGCGCATGCGTCAAATTCATTTCGAACATGCGCGGGCTTCCGGGAGGACAGGTAAGTGTACACACACTCACTTTTCTCGACGAGAAACATGCCGACGAGAATCTCGACGAGAAAATAGAGAGCAGGTTCTCTATTTTCTCGTCGAGATACTTGTCGGTTTTCTCGACGAGAAACCATACACACGAACGAATTTCTCGGCAAGACATCTCTGCCAGCAAGTTTCTTGCTGGTTCTTGCCGAGAAACTCGTGTGTACGAGGCCTATGTTTCTTAAGGGAAAGCTTTCCTGGGTTGCATTTGGGGATATAAAAATTCAGGATGACAAGAAAGGAAATAATGTTTTGTGCTTCTTTTGATTTGATCAAAGCTTTTCCTGATATTGGCCCTCTGCTGACAATGACCTTATTTTTCAATGCATTGTAAATGAAACGTTTTGTTAACACTGTGGGGTTGATTTTCTAAAGGCAAATAGACTGTGCACTTTTTAAAGTGCAGTTGCCCTCTGGAAGGGCAGTTGCTCCAGAGCTTAGTAAATGAGGTAAGGTTTTACTTTGCGAAGAGTACCCAATCACGTGCAAGAAAAAGAAAAAAAAAACAGCATTTTTGCTTGCACGTGTAGCGGACTCCCCATAATTGGGGTCGCTATGCCTAAATTTAGAGGGGTAGCCTGAGCAAATAGTTAGGCTCAGGCTGTTGGAATTCTCTAAATTGGCCTCTGCTCTGTTGTGATGTTGCCTGGAAGTACAGTTCCCTGTGGCTTGCAGGTGGCGCTGTCGCCCAGGTCTCAGGTCGAACCACAGGTGGCATTGCAGCGCTATTGGGTGTCCCCTCTCGGCAGCTGTGCAGTGGGCGTGGTCTACCCACTGTGCATGCTGGGAGAGGATACATAAGGGGCAGTGTTGCCAACCGTCCGTAGATTTATGGACAGCACGTAAAAACAAGGCACTTTTTCCCTGTACGTGAAAGTCCGTAGTAAGGGAAAAGTGCCAGTAAATATGGCCGCGATCGGCTCGGGTCAGAACTGCGCATGCGCAATTCGGAAATCCCCGAGAAGATCCGAATCTGAGCCGCCGAGTCTGACTCCTGCATGTCCTTTGTCCAGCCCACCCGCCGCGCAGCCAATGATCTCAGCGCATTTTCGCGCCAGCTTTAAAAACAGTCAGGCAGGAGCAGACGTGCGCTGTGTGTGAGAGCTGAGCGGCGGGACTCGGGAGCCTGAGAGAAAAGGACCACACAGCACACATACCCCCACCGGACCGGAGCAACGGATGGACAGTCCCCTGCCTGCCCGCCCGACTGAGTGTGTGGACTACTGGGAGTGACGTCATCACTACACCCCTTGCCCTTCCCTGCCACTGCTGGCTATGTAAAGCTGAGCCTGCACTGTGAGTACTGTGCCCTCTGGGCATCATCACCCCTTTCTGCTGCCATGCTTCTGGCTCCCCTCTGATCTCCCCCTTTCTCCCTGTCCACCTCTTTTTTCTTCTACCACAATCTCTGTCTTATAGTGACTGCATGATACAGCAGTGCTGGCTGCTTCTATAAAAAGGCATGCCAAAACAGGGGCTAGGCTGACTGACACATTACTAGCTGTCATGCTATGAAGAGGCACTGGGAGACTCTAGGAAACCTGTAGCCAGAGAACCAGGCACAGTGTCATGTCCGCAGCCTCTGTCCCCCCTCCTGTGTCATGTCCACAGCCTCTGTCCCCCCTCCTGTGTCATGTCCGCAGCCTCTGTCCCCCCTCCTGTGTCATGTCCGCAGCCTCTGTCCCCCCTCCTGTGTCATGTCCGCAGCCTCTGACCCTCTCCTGTCTTTTATCATGTCTGCAGTCTGAGGGGATCCTAGAAAGAAGTCAAGACTGGGAGCGCCGTGATGGGGGTTACGGGAAGAAACCGACGTGTGGACTGTGGAGAGGAGGTCAAGCTGGAGCTGTCTGACTGAGCCCCACACTGCACCTGAGAGGAGGTCAGTGACACCGCCGCCAGGCCAGTCTGAGGGGAGTGAATACAATAATGTAAGGGGGCACTGATATAAAAATTCCACCCCCTATATTAGTAACCCCCCCTTACCTTAGTGTATTCACTCTGCGTAAGGTTGTCTCTATTCACCAGAGCCCCCCCCTTACATCAGCGTTTCCCCTTACATCATGATCTGCAGCGTTCCCCTTTACATAACAGTTCCCTTTCACTGTAGGGGGAATCCTGCAGACTCTGATGTAAGGGGGAACTCTGTGCTGGCTGGGTTATAGTAACCTGACCTTCATGTAAATGGAGAAATATGTTTTTTTACTTTTGTTTAACTTAAACACATTGATAATAGCATTAGCTATGTGTTTATAGTTCAAATCTTGATATTTGCACTGTTTAGTACTAAAAACAGTAACCGTAGGTACTTTTTTTACAGTGTCAGTAAAAAATGTGGATCTGCCAGCAAATTTCATGTTTTTTTTGCCCATCCAAAAAATTTTTTGGTGCGTACGTAAATTTTGTCGCTCTGCCAGTAAATTTCACTTCGGGGGGTTGGCAACACTGATAAGGGGAGATGCCATTATTTGGGGAGCAGTTCGCGCCTCCTTGCCCTCCAGGCCAGGGGTGCGTGTGTGTGTTCAGTCCCGGGCACCTTTAGCCCGAGGCTGCATCGTTCCAGGTGGACTCAGCACCTTTAGCTGAGGCCTACACTAGAAGAGGAGTCCCAGGGTACCCGTGGGAGGGTGAACTGCTCTGAAGGAGAGGGAACCAGGGGAGGACCTATCCAGGGGATCGGTGAAGGAAGTCACTGTCTCAGGAGAGGCCTGGTTACCTGTCAGAGGGAAGGACTCCACAATCCGCCACAGGCCTTCTAACGTGCCCCATTGGCACCTAAGGTCTCAAGTGCTACAAGTGCTGGGAATTTCAGGACTTAGAGGCTAATATCCTGATCGTATCCTTAGGAAAATTCTAAGCAAATGTTCGTGCTCCACACCGGCTGCTAGGACTGTGAGAGGGGACTATCCGGGTGAGCAAAACCCACCAGGCTTGAGTGTCGACGAGGGTAATTAAGTGCCTGCCTCCCTGTTCAACTTTCTCTATCTCCAACCTTTCCTGTCAAGTTGCAAGCAAGTAAAATAAACTCTTTTATTGGGTTTAATATTGTCTGGACAATGGCCTTCTTCAAAGAGAGAGAGAATAGACTTTTCCCTACACTCTAGAGATGAGAACCAATGGAAAGAGGTAACTCGCTGCAGGACCCAAAACTATTAACACCGCTTACCCTCTGCAAGATGGAGGATATTGGGCATGTGGCATGGTGTGTCCCACTCTGCAAGTGGAGGTAAGCGGGGTAGAGGATCTGTGTGCTACACACATGATTGGTAATTGAAGTCAGCAGAGCTTCTGCTCATTTAGGCCGGGTTCACACTGGGGCGACAAACGCTCCGACATTGGTAGCTCATGTCGCATGACGTGTGAAAATCAATGTTTCACTATGGGAGCCGTCTTAACTGGTCCGACACATGTCGGTCCGACTTTGAAAATGCTCCCTATACTACTTTGGTCCGACTTTGATCCGACTTCAGCCCATTAACTATCATTGAAGTCGGATCAAAGTCGGACCGCAGTCTTGCATGATCCGACTTTGGCATGCGACTTGTGCTGTGCTGCTCTTGAGGGGGAACTCCAGGCCAAATTTTAAATAAAAAAATGGCATGGGTTCCCCCTCCAGGAGCATACCAGGCCCTTGGGTCTGGTCTGGATTTGAAGGGGAACCCCTACGCCGAAAAAACGGCGTGGGGGTCCCCCCCAAAATCCAAACCAGACCCTTATCCAAGCACGCAACCTGGCAGGCCGCAGGGGAAGAGGGGCGGACGAGAGAGCAGCAGAAGGACAACGGAGAGCCGGACGAGACGACGGGAAGACCGGGCCTCCGCTAGCAAAAGAGCTGGAAGAAGATAGCAGAGGCCCGGCGGAAGAAAGAACCGGAGAGCGGGAGAAGAAGAAGGCGACAGAGAAGACCGGGCCCCGCTAGCAAATAAGCTGGAAGAAGATAGCGGAGGCCCGGCAGAAGAAAGAACCGGAGAGCGCGGAGACGACACCGGAGACCCCCGGAGCTGTACAATAAATTACTTTAAAAAGCTGTATGTGTTTTTTATTGACATTTTTTTTCCACCAGGTGAATGGGTAGGGGTACGATGTACCCCATACTCATTCACATAGGGTGGGGGGCCGGGATCTGGGGGCCCCCTTATTAAAGGGGGGCTCCCGGATTCCGATAAGCCCCCCACCAGCAGACCCCGACAACCAACGGCCAGGGTTGTCGGGAAGAGGCCCTGTCCTCATCAACATGGGGACAGGGTGTTTTGGGGTGGGGGGGCCGCAGGTCGCCCCCCTGCCCCAGAGCACCAAACCCCCCATGTTGAGGGCATATGGCCTGGTACGGTTCAGGAGGGAGGGGGGGCGCTCTCTTGTCCCCC
The DNA here is from genome assembly GCA_029206835.1 of Rana muscosa. Classification (NCBI taxonomy): domain Eukaryota; kingdom Metazoa; phylum Chordata; class Amphibia; order Anura; family Ranidae; genus Rana; species Rana muscosa. Next base: position 974,962,713 of record CM055116.1, on the reverse strand, counting down.
CCTCTTCCCCTGCGGCCTGCCAGATTGCGTGCTCGGATAAGAGTCTGGCGGGGACCCCCACACCGTTTTTTCGGCGTAGGGGTTCCCCTTCAAATCCAGACCAGACCCAAGGGCCTGGTATGCTCCTGGAGGGGGAACCCATGCCGGTTTTTTATTTAAAATTTGGCCTGGAGTTCCCCCTCAAGATTCATACCAAACACAGTGCCTGGTATTGGCGGGGATCCAAGTCGGATCCCCGTTCATTGAAAGTCGGACATATGTCGGCATCATGTCGCGGGGCAAAGTCGGATCCAAAGTAGGACAGATGTCGTGTCGCACTAGTGTGAACCCAGCCTCACTAAGCTCTGGAGAAACTGCACTTGAAGAGTGCAACTTTGCAAAGTGCACAGTCTTTTTGCCTTTAGTAAATCAGCCCCTATGCATCTACCTCTGGACATCAAATATACACTGGGATGGTGAAATTTCCATCACACAAATAGTGAAAAAATGTAAACATGGTTGAAAACAAACCCTTCTGGTCTTTCTGTGTTTCTGTGTAATAAATGCATGCCATTTACAGTGTGTAGCCAGCCATATCCTACAGACACATATATTTCCATTCAGAGATTCCTGGCCATGTGCAAGGAGGATGCAGAGATCCGGTCTATGTCGTTCACCAAGTCCTGCACAGTCTCATATGAGCAGCAGATAACATCGTTTCAGTGGATGGCTGTAAATGAATGTTGCATGCAAACTGGAGACCCAAATATCCCAGCAAACAGATGAGAATGTTCAAGAATTAATTACAGCAAAAATTATAAGCGGAGATGGGTGCGGGAAGCAGGACCCCATACTACAGCCTAATGCAGAAACTGCTTCCTGGATTTTTAATTTCACTTACTAATTTGCTGCTGTTTTGGACCAGATAAGTTTTTTTTTTCTTTTCAGTAACCCTTTGGAAGCCTAGGAATAGATGTCAAAATCTGTCTTGGCATTTATCTCTCTACAGTAAGGGTACACTATTAGCTGGCACAGGTCATTAAGAGTCTGTCACAAATAGAAAATGCTGAAAAAAGCATATTTTGTAATAAAAATCTGTACAGCTTTATCTTGAATATACCGTATGTATAGCTCCCGCTCTCCTTAAAAAAATTAAGTATATTTACATACAGTATATATATATATATATATATATATATATCAGGGTGGATTTGATTTAAATCAACTCGATTTAAATCATAATTTTTAAAGAGCAACTATCATCTCTGTCCTGCAGCGGCTCCTCCTCTTTCCTGCTGTTGTCTCACGTCAGTCCCATTCACTTTAATGGGACGGCTGGTGATGTGGCAGTGACACACCAAGGTGAGGGACGTGGCGGCAGCAGGTGAGTGGATGCCCGCCTACAGGCGCTGCCATGATGGATCTGAAATGACAGGTGCTCTTTAAATGTAAGGACTTATTCTTGCTGAGAGTTACAATCTTTAATATTTGCAAACAAAATGAAGGTTTCCTATTTAGAATAATAAGCTGTCAGATTAGTAGAACAGCGATATCAGAACTGATTCAATCATACAGTTTGTAGTGTACATAATTTGCAAAACATTGGGATTAAGAAATATTCCTGAACTTTGTTTTATCTCATGGTTACTGTGCAATTGTGTGAATGCATCAATGCAGTGCATGTTATCTCAGCTTGCAGAGCTTGGATTCATTAAATGAGTTTACCAAAAATGTAAATATTGCAGAATATACAGCCTCATGCTACATAACTAAGCTCCATTTCATGCTGAATAAAGAAAATTATTAATGTATCTTAAATAGATAACTATCTTTAGTTAGATTTTTAGTCCAATAGCATTTTATTAAAATCAATTTGATAATAATCAAAAAAATCTATTTAAATCCCAAAAATCTGTTTTAAAATAATAAAAAAATAAAAAATAAAATCATTGATTTATATCCACTCTGAATGTTTTAATGAAGAAATATGAATAACATCAAAAATGTAAGGCAGTCATGGTTAATAGTTTCGGGCTAGTACAGATGACAGCCCTTCTTCAAAACCTCATGCCTACATATGACCACATACATGGTAGAATATATAGCTCATCCTCAATCTTTTAAACAATCAAACAATCTGGAATCGATTAATTAGTAGATCATTATAAGAAATTCTTAAATACATAACACGATTCAATCTTGGAACGAAACCTTGTTACCTGTTGATCATTTCGTTCCAAGATTGAATGGTGTTCTGTATTTACAAAGAATTTCATATACTGATCTACTAATTAATCGATTCCAGATGGTTTGTTTGTTTAATAGATTGAGGATGAGCTATATATTCTACCATGTATGTGGTCATATGTAGGCATGAGGTTTTGAAGAAGGGCGTTATCTGAACTAGCCCCGAAACTGTTAACCATGACTGCCTTACATTTTTGATGTTATTCAAAACTCTTCATTAAAACATTTTAGTGCAGCAATCCCACTTTGTTTCATATATATATATATATATATCGTCTCTTCATTAGCCAGAGGCAAGTCCTTAATTCTCCCCAGTAAAGTAACTGTCCACACCAACCTGGTGTGCGTAGAGTCACTGCCACTATGACCTACAGAACATGCACTTCCTTCTTGGAGAAACTTGGCCCTTGTTAAGGAGAAGAACCTCCCTCCGGAGACTTACCAGAGGCCCCCACTGTCACCACGACTCTGCGTTGGGGCTTCAGAAGGGGTCACCTCCCTGGCCTCCTCGATCCTGGATACGGGTCCCCTCGCAAGGCAGCACCCTGGGAGCCCTCAATCCCCGGCGGAACCCAGCCGAAGGCGCTGAGCTCCGGGCCTCAAAAATAGTACCTCACCCCAGACCGAAGGTGTCTGGGATGGAACAAGAACTCGGCCTCCGGGCCTAGGGCACCCGGAGACGACACACACACCACCCAGGCTGAAGGTGCCTGGGCACAAACCCCGCTGGAAGATGGCCGCCCCTTTTATACCCTCTCCCGACAGGCACAGCAGGTTCCCCGCCCCGCCGTACTGCTGCCGAGAGGGGACAAGAAAAGGCACAACCTTGTATCAGTGGTTCAACCCTGGCCCACGACAACAGCACCACCTGTAGGCCACAGGGAACAGCACACCAATACTATCTCCCAAGGACAGAAATGGTCCAAGAAACCTAACAATTTGTGTATCTGAGCCTAACTACCACTCAGATACTCCCCTTAAATATAGCACCCCGCTACAGATATATATATATGTATATATATATATATATATATATATATATATATATATATATATATCTCCACACCTCAAGAGAGAATAGTTTTATCTATGTACTGGGCAAACAATTTCATTTATCAATCAAAAATTATTTTTAGCATACTTCCAACATTAGGAAGCAGTGGATGTTTATTTTTTCTTTTGTATAATGGGCAGTGGATGTTTTCATGCTATAATGTGCTCACAGCAGATGTCTTGTTGTAATGTGATTTAAATAGAGTAAAATGTGAAGGCAAAGTTCATAGAGTCTTAAAGCAGAACTGGAGGCAAACATTGACCTAAACTGTTTAAATATACATATGGGTACTGATATACCTGCCAAAGGATATGTAATTGTGTACAACCAATTATGTGATTTACCCACCTATGTCACACTGCACAGCCAGATAGATGACACTTATTTCCTGGTTGAGCCATTCCAATAGCTTTCCTTGTCACCTCTTCCTCCAGGTAATTCATTGGACAATGGGGGTCGATCTACAAGAGCATTGGGGGTTGTCCACCTTGCAAAGTGACTGTTCTCTTTGGAAAATGTACTATATGTTCACACCGCAATGTAATGCTGCGTACACACGATCGGAATTTCCGACAACAAAACCGTGGTTTTTTTTTTTTCCGACGGATGTTGGCTCAAACTTGTCTTGCATACACACGGTCGCACAAATGTTGCTTGGAAATTCCGAACGTCAATAACGCAGAGACGTACAACACTATGACGAGCCGAGAAAAGTGAAGTACAATGATTATGAGCATGTTTCGTATTGATTCCGAGCATGCGTAGGATTTTTGTGCGTTGGAATTGGATACACACGATCGGAAATTCCGACAAGAACTTTTGTTGTCGGAAAAATTGAGAACCTGGTCTCAAACATTTGTTGGCGGAAATTCCGACAGCAAATGTCCGATGGAGCCTACACACGGTCGGAATATCCGACCAAAAGCATCGGACTTTTGTTGTTGTAAATTCCGATCGTGTGTACGCGGCATAAGGCTGATGGCACATGGGCTGCAGCTGAAAAAACTGTCAAAATCCGCAGCAGCAGGACTGTTAAGAGACATCCTGTTTGTCCCTGGGGAATCACTGCATCTAGCCACAGAGGTGGTCTTTCCAGAGGAACACACAGGTAGCCTTGTTTGCAATCCCACCTTTGACAATTTGTTGCTAGCGACAGAATCGCCTGTGTCATTAGCCCTAATATTAGTGTAGCTATGATCACTTTAAATACTCAATTATGTTTAAAGAACATAAATAAAAATGGTGTTTGAACATTCAAAGTGAGCACCACTTCTAACATTTACTTGGCAATGTAAACAGCTTCTATTCCTTTTGTAAAGCAACCTCAATGAATCAGAATATACACCTCTGTGCAACTAGCAGGAAAATAATTGAGGAAGCAGTACCAGCAGCCTAACCAGTAAGTATAAAGCCTCGTACACACGGTCGGACTTCAAACAAACTTTTCCGTGGATTTTTGTCCGAAGGGAGTTGGCCGGGCACACCCATAGCATACACACGCTCGGACTCTTCTGCAAACTTTCCCAAAACTTTCCCAACATCACGTGGTTTTCCTGCTCTTTTCTGCTCTTTACCGCCACCCTTTGGTCAACTTCTGCTATTGTCGGTTGATTTTAACATTGGTTCTGGGCGTGTGTATTTGTACCTCGGACAACAGTCCGATGGATTTCTGTACACACGATAGGACTTTGCATCATCGGACTTTTGTTGCCGAAAAGTTTGTCCGTTTGCAGAGCGAACTTTTGTCCGATGAAAATCGAAAAAGTTTGTCCGATGGAGCGTACACACGGTCGGATTTTTTGAAAAACGTGCTCATTTTGAAGTTTGTTGGCAAAAAGTCTGACTGTGTATGGGCCTTTAGAATGATCTTTCTGGCTGTGCAGTGTGGCAGTGGTGTGTAAGTTATAGGATTGACTGTACAAAGTAACAAATCTTTTTATAGGTATGTGGGATAGAGTGGTGAAGGGTTAGAACCAACGTCAGGTTTTTATTGCTTTCTGTTTCCTTGTTAGGAAGATTCACTCTCTCTAATTGTCCTGAGTACCAATGTCACCAGGAAGGAAAATTAAGGTAAATCCAAAATTGTGCGTTGCCACCTGAGCAGGAATAGAGGAAAATGTTCCTGTGGGGACAATTGATCCCATTACAGCTGTGTATGAGAGGATTTCCCCCACATTGGATGGATATCCTCTCACTTCCTGTTGAGGGAATTCTCCTTAGGCACAGATGGCAAAAAACAACACCCTGACGGTGGCAGTGGTTTTACCATTCCCTGTGCTATCCAAAAGGAAAAAATATATATATTTTTGGCTTTAGATTTATTTTATTAACCACTTGCTGACCGTATACTGTATATACAGCGTACCTAGTAAGTGATCCTGCACTTCCGGGTCTGCGCCCGCACGTGCGCCACCGGCGACCCGCTACTGCTGTGATTGGATACAGCGGGAGCCAATCAGCGGGTCCGGTGGACTCGATGTCTGCCAGGATCCGCCGATCATTCAGGACACAAGCAGAATGGCGGTCTGCTTATGTAAACAAGGCAGATTGCTGTTCTGTCAGTAGGGAAGGTATTAATCCTGTGTTTCTGCAAAGCAGTAACATGGATCTCTGCCTTTCCACAGTACAAGCATCCCCCACACAGTAACCAAGCACAGGTTAGCCACACAGTTAACCCCTTGATAGGCCCCGATGTTAACCCCTTCCCAGCCAGTGTCATTAGTACAGTGACAGTGCATATTTTTAGCATTGATCACTTTATTGGTGTCACTGGTTCCCAAAAAAGTGGCACTTTGCGTCCAATTTGTCCCTGCTATAAGTCGCTGATCGCCGACATTACTAGTAAAAAAAAACAAAATAAATAAAAATTCCATAAATACTGTATATCCCATAGTTTGTAGACGCTATAACTTTTGCGCAAGCCGATCACTATACGCTTATTGGGATTTTTTTTACCAAAAATATGTAGCAGAATACATATTGGCCTAAATTTATGAGGAAATTAGATTACATTTTTTTTATTTGATGTGTTTTATAGCAGAAAGTAAAAAATATATATATATATTTTTTCAAATTTGTCTGTCGTTTTTTGTTTATAGCACAAAAAAATGAAAACCGCAGAGGTGATCAAATACCACCAAAAGAAAGCTCTATTTGTGGGAAAAAAAGACATCAATTTTATTTGGGTACAGCGTCGCACTACCACATAATTGTCAGTTAAAGTAACGCACCGTATCGTAAAAAATGGCCTGGTCGTGAAGGGGGGTAAACCTTCCAGAGCTGAAGTGGTTAAGCCTGTTTGTACATTGTACTGGGTCAGTTTTGGGCTAGCTAGTTGCCCGTGGTAAAACATGGAACATAGTGAAACAAACAGGGGAGAATTCCAGGGAATAGCATTGTGAGAGTAAAAAACTGCAGCTACAGGGTGAGTGAGGTGGAAATAAAAAGATTTGCCGGGAGTCAAGCTGTGAACTCCTACTTACAAGAGCAGCGGGATACCGCTTTGATTATGATGCTTTAAAGGTACGCTATTTTCTGCATGAGGAAAAGCAGTGATTGTATTATTTAAATGTACACCCTATCCAGTTCATGTTATGTCATAATATTGTTTTCATAAAATATCAATAGACATATTGATAAAAAAACTTACATCTGATTTATTAGAATTACTGTATTTACCAGAATTTGTAACTTTGTCCATTCTCTGGTAATGGTAAAGTCAAGCTTTAAGGTTTCTCTAAACATGAAATCCCCTTGAGGACATGTTTACTCTATGAGTGACTTGATGACACACATTGTGAATATCTCCTGCATGCATTTTAATATATTCAGGTATTTTCATTTCCCATTGTAGTCTATGGAAACACTTAAAAAAAACACATTCAAAGTATTAATAAAATACTTGTGACACACATAGTTGTCACCTTACATCTTCTACCTCCCAACTGTCCCCTTAAAACGTCTTACTCCCCCAGCACTCCCTATCATTTTCTTCATATAAAAGGTAGGATATCTACAACCTCCTTTTCCGCTACACCCATGGACACTGGTAGGCTGCTACAACATGCACTTTGCTCTTACACATACCTACATTGGGTATTTAAAGTGGTTGTAAACTCTCAGGGACAACTTACACCTACAGGTAAGCCTAGATTAAGGCTTACCTGTAGGTGCTTACAATATCTCCGAGACCTACACGGTCTCAGAGATATTTGCAATTTCCCAGAGTGACACCTTCAACGGCGCATGCGCCGTTTTGAAAGGGCACGCTGTGCTGTTTTCAGCTGGGGTCATGCCGCTAAAGGCGGCTCCTGCAAGCATGCGAAGGGAGTGACGTCGCGCGACTCTGGCCAGTCACAGAGCCGGAGTTTGCGGCCCCTAGAAGAAGTGGGGTGAAGAATGGATGCTCGCTACCAGCGTGGAAGGCGGTGACATCGCAGGCTTCTCCTGCAGGTAAGTGTCACATAATGGGCTACTATGCGATGCATAGTAGCCCATTATAATTTACCTTTGCAGGGAAACATAGAGGAAGTAAAACCCATCAGGGTTTACTTCCTCTTTAACACGTTACCTCGTTAATTTTCATTCGTTGTTTTTTGCCACCATTTTGGCAGATGCAAAGGGATGTTCCCAGAAGCTACCAACTTACTTCTTTCCCCTACATAACACCCAGATCAACCCCAGCAAGATTTAGACTTATCTCCTGTTGAAAATACTTACTCTGATTTCACCCCACACTTTAAGATTCTCACAGAGTGCATTAGAAGCTGCAACAAGTCAGAATAGAATAATATTACTCCCTTGAGTATTATTTTATATCTTTGTATATGCTTGTTGCCTATGGATCCTACATGCCCTAAGTTTAAACTTGTTTTTTAATACAATTTGGTGGTCAATAGATCTTTGGGCCGAAATCTTTTAGGGTTTACTCATGGGGGAACTGCTCTCAGATAAGGCAGGGATTTTGGGCTGATAGCCCATTTTTCCTCATAGATCTCAGCAGTGCTATGGATAACTGTAGTTAGTTGTAGAGCAACAATGTACAGTAGCAATGGCCAAACATCACTATACAAAAGACTTCAACGTGCCTATTCAAGCATAACAGACCATAAATCTTTATTTTTCAAATTGGTTATCTTACTGACCTGCCTTAAAACATGACAAAAATGCAACAGAATGCAGAAATGCATTTTTAGGCATGCAAAGCAAAAATATATTTAAATAAAATTTGAAGACAGACCAAAAACCAAATAAGAATTCTTAAGTGAAAGAATGAAAAGACGTTGCTGGAGTCATTTAAACCCTACTGAGTTTGTCTACTGCTTGATGTTGATTGTACTCATCGCAGTCATTAAATAGCTGTTATAGAGTTAATGCCCATAGGAATAAAGAACCCAGTATGGTTCCCAAGTTCAAATCTCTTTATGATGATGACTAAAGGGTTTGTATGTTTATCCAAGTGGAGCAGCATAGTAATTGATCAAAAGATGCCCTGTTTCTGAATGAAAGGAAGAGGGGGACATAGAGTTTTGTCAAATGAGATTACGTAAAGGGTAATATTTTTAACATAAATGTAGTGAATTACATCTTAGTGAATTACATCTTAATGGAGCTTGCAAATGCTTGTTTTAAATAGGCAAATCCTAAAGCACATAAGACTGTTGCTAGATGCTGCCGCATTCATGAAATTATACCCTCAATGTAATTAGGCAGGTCTGTAACAAAAAATAACTCAAATCTAACGTGGCCGAAAGTAAAGCAGCATAAGATGTCTGAATATACCCGCTAATACAATAGCCTTCCTGTACATATTTAAATACAAATTATGTGTAGCACTACCCCCCGTAGGAGCTGCTGGTTTAAAATTTTGGGCCTACCGTTACCTTTTCTGTTCACCGCACTAAGTCAGGGATCCTTCTTGAAGAGCCTGTATAAAAGTTCACACCAACACCTGGATATGTTTTCTTCAAGAAGCTTTATTTTACCAGTTCCAACAGAGGGATAGAGGTATAGGGGAGTTTCAGGCACTTTACTTTGCGGATCAGATCCAGAGGACAAACAGTTCCACGCTGGATTCAGCAACCACCGGATGGGCCTACTCTCACTGGCCTAGCAACCAGTGCGAAGCTCGCTCAAAAGTCTCTGCCACAGACTTGATGAGTGCCGTACAGTCGTTCCACAACCTTCTGCCACAAGATCATGTAACCACACTGACACTTTGCAAAAAGTTCCTTCAATAGTACATGGCTCAGGGTGCCAGAACCTTTCAGCCATCCGGCAGCACCGCTAGGCAAACTGGCCAGGATGCGTCCTTCAATTGAGTCCCCAATTGTTCCGCTTCTTCCCGCAGGCAAGACCGCATAGGACCATCCCTGGACTAGTAGGCCCCAGCAACTCCTGGGCCTACTTCTCAGTTTCAGAGCCTCGGGCCAGCAGGCTCCGAGGCCGAAAATGGCTCCTACGTCCCTGAGGCCAGGAGGGCCCTCAGGTCAGGATCCGGCAACAACCCCCGGCAACGAACCCCGAAAGAGCGGTCTCTGCCTCTTAAGTACCCCCTCCCTGAATGCACAGCGGGTTGACCACGCCCCCTGAGCCACTTCTGGGAAAGGAATACCCAATACACCTAGCCTGCTGCATTTCCAACCCTGACCTGTGATGCTAGTGACACCTACTGTCAGGTGGAAAATGTGCAGCCCAGCTAGACTGAAACAGAGCCATCAATTTACACAATTCTTTCTGAGCTGAACTACAGCTCAGATAACTAAATTTAACTTATAGCGTCTACCCAACAGGAGTAGGGCGCTACACATGCATGAAAATTTTTTGTTTGTAAAACTTCATATTAATCATTTGAATAAGGTAATTTACTGAAACTGTTTTCAATTTGTATCTAAAAAAAATCACTGAAAAAACTATACTCTCCCTTTAAGCTGTGATCTAACATTTTTACAGAGCTAATGAAAAGCTTATTAAGAACATTCATAGACCCTGTCTGGACAGCTGCAGGTCAACTGGTCAAAAAATACAATTGTGCAGACCTTCCTGGAAAATAAGCCAGTTCTTTGGATAATAATGCCTCGGCAAGAAGTCGCAATGAACTCTGCCATGCAGTGACTCAATGTGATCTAGGAATGTAATTACTACATGAAATTTGAATCAATTTACTTGTAGAGATGAGTGTAATATTTTAAAATTGCGTAACGAACATCCTGGATAAAGGATTAACAAAATCATAGTATATTTGTGTGTGTATGGATGACAATGGACTAGAATAAATTATTATAGTGGTTTAAAAATGATCCTGTTTCTTGCAGAAAGAAATGTGTTATACTGTTTAGCATTTTAGAAATTCCCTAATAATTGAATGTTTCAAAAATATCAACATGTAATTTTATTTGTATTTGTGTTTATAAGAATGAGTTTGCTGGCCTCTTGCTGTTCAGTTTTTAAGTATTAACATCCTTCTTTTAATCACATTATTTCTTACAAGTTTTTGATAGATCGTATAGCGATACCCCCAGTTAAGAGGGTTGCTGGTATATTTCTTTTGGGCCCCTGTAATGCACCCTGTCAACCCCCGGCAGTTGGCTCTAACCTCCCCTGGCACAGCTAGTAGGGATGATAGGATTGTGTAGCCTCCAACTCACGGAGACACAATCCTATAATAGAACACACACAGCAATAGTTTAACTTATCCTTACCCGCCTCCTCTGCAAGTAAATGACACAACACCAGTATAATTAACTCTTGCAGTTTTACTCAGTTAGTTGGGTAAGAATATAATCACAGTTTACATATCATGTGCAGAGCCCTGCAATAAAGGAGTATCTCAGCAAACAGACAGATATACAGTATGATGCATAAATCTAACAGTCCCCGCTGCAGCTATTCTCCCTCGTGGCAAAAAAAAAATGGCGCCCAGAAATGTCTACGCTAAGTCAGGCCTGACTGTACTATGTAGAAGTTCTGTAAGGGAAATTCTTCGCTAGTAAAACGGTGGTGCACTTGCTGAAGAAACAACAGTAATCCACAGGGTAAAAGGGGTTTTGATAACTTGGTGAATAAAATAAATCTCTAAAGCTGCTCCGATGCACTGTCCCTCTGGTGTGCAGCACAACACCAATGAAAGCTCCGGTTGACAGTTATGGGCCTAGAAATCCTATGTAGTTCTCTGAGCAGGTGCTCTCTCACCCAACCGGACCAGTCCGTGTCCGTATCTTCCGCTGCTGTGTCTTGGTACACAGGTCTCACGACATCCAAGTCTTCGGTCCTCCGGGGAGCAATGCGGCAATGGTATGCAGAAACGTCCCTCAGGTTCCTCGGTGACAGCGGAAGGCTCTTTGGAGAAAGGCCCAGGCTTCAGGCCTTGTAGCACCGCAGGCTCGGAAAGGAGTTCCTTTTGCTGGGTGGGCGATGTCCAAAGAGACTGAAGCCGGCTCCGCCTTTGGCTTATAAAGTCCACCCCAGCAGTCTTTGCGCGGGACAATGCACCCTGTGTGGCCAGTGGGGTTATGGGTACAGTAGTCTCTGAGGCCTTAAAGGAAACCCCCCGCTACATTATATTTAAAGTATTTATGTTTTTGCTGTCTGTGTCTACTTGGGGACATATCCCTTCACTTCCTGTTCTGGGGACACTTTTAGCAGTGAAGGGAACTCTCTTCAAAGTAAGAGGAATACCCCACTCAGTGTAATATGAAACAGTTTCCCCATTGGGGCTTTAGACAGCAATGTAACAAGGTCAAAAAATATATGGAATTAATTGTAAAAAAATTCATTTAGTTGAAGATTAACAGACGTCACAATATCATTGTAGTAGTATATATAAAATCTGGCCAGATGATACAGTACATATTGCACAGTGTGGTATGGAAGCAAAGTTATACAGAGTTATAATCATCATTACATAGCAAAAAAGCTATATGGTGTATGATCCCCGATGCATTTCGACCTATGAACGGTCATCTTCAGGGGGATAGTTGACTCTTTAAGACACATAAAAAATATCTTCAGATGTATACCAGGACTGGTATTACCAATGCATCTGGTGACAACTATAACATTTTAGATTTTCCATTGCGTTTACAGTGGTGACAATAGTCTCCAGGAAAAAGTGGGGGGTTGGGTAAACTTCGCCAACAGGGCCACAGACAGCAATAAAAAATGAGCAGGGTTCTAGCTCTTCCACACCCTATCCAGAACTAAAAAAAAAATTAAAAAAAATTGACTAGCCATATACTTTAAACATTTTGGTAATAGAAGGCAATTAGTAGACTGCGCACAAAACATAGTTTTCTGCACAAATTAAAGTGCCAGTGCTTACCACACTGATCACAGAAGTTTGTCCTTTGAAAAATTGTAACCTTGTTGGTCCAAATGGAAGGTCATAAGGAAAAATTGCTAAGGTGATATATTTATTTTTCTGTCTACCCAAAGATTTTTATTAAAGTCCCCACAAAAAAGATAGAATATTTTTCTACAATGTAAAGTAATCTTTAGATTTTTGCTTTCATGCTAGTAATTTTCCTGCTTCTCCAAAGTAAATTAAGAATGTGCAGTCATTTTTTCATTTATTATATTGTAGATGATCAGAGCGTTTTCTGGGTTAAGTATTAATCCTTTATATGTTGTTATGACTGATAAAGCAGCATAGTGAAGTGAACGCATGTAAGGCAGGGTGCTTTGCTTCCCTGCCAGGTTCATATACCCAAGGCTTTCCTTGAGTGCTTGTCTTTCATGCAGCTTGCATTATTTATGATAATTGATATCCTCAAACCATCTGTTTTGATATACATATAACCACATGCTGTGGTTTAATTGTTTTCTCCGTTAGTGGCTTTTATGCTTATGGGCAGTTCTCTCTGTTCAGCTGACTTGTAGTTATTATTGCCCAGGCTAGGCACCGAATGCCATCTCATCTACAAAATAAGTTATGGCTAAATGGTTCAAAACAAAAAAATAATCTGTACATGCCATGGAATTTAGACCAAGGGATTTAATAATCTAATGTGCCTACAGCATTCATAATGAAACATTGATGCCTACGTTCACAAGGCCAAATTTTGCAGCAAAAGCATGTGTAGCGCTACCCCCAGTTAAGAGAGCCGCTGGTTTGATTTCGGGCCCTGAGTACAGCTCCACCAACCCCCGGCAATCTTGTCTAGTCTCTCTTGGCACAGTTAGTCTAGGGATGTTATCTATCACAATCTATACCTGATTATACACACACCCCAACTTCTCTGTCTTGATATAAGCACTATGTGCAATAATAACACAGTGATAGCAAGTGGTAAGGTAACGGCTTTACTTTAGGCTAAAAGACATAAGTCAAAACATAACATACAACTTGCCTACAGAGCCCTGCAGCAATAGATATAGTGTACAGTAATAGCACAGCGTGGTAATCCACCACGCGCAGCTATTATTGTCTACGCGCCCTGTGGCGCACTAAACAATATTCTACCCCCTCCCTGGTCAGGCCTGACACAGAACTAAACTCAGTCTTTTAAATTAGGATTTCTTTGCATGCAAACTTGAAATAGTGGTGCACGTTCAGGAACAATATTGTAATCCACAAGGAACACCATGCTGGAGAACCTCTAACTCTGTCCTGCTACCGGTCTCCAGAGGAACAGCAAACTAATGATCGGTGGGCCAAGGCAGTCTATAGGCCTAAACACAGTACAGCCTATTGAATTGAGCAGGTGCTCGCTCACCACTCCGGACGCGATCCCAGTCCGGGACTTCCACTTGCTGTGTCTCCACACACAGCGTCTGCAACGATCGGGTCCCCGATCCAACTGATGTCCGCAGTAAACAAAGTCAGATGCCACCCAGGATATGCAGTGGGATGGAAGGCTCTTCGGAAGTTGCGCAAGGCCCCAGGCTTCAGGCCCTGCACTCCAGCAGATCCGCACAGGAAGACCAGTCAGCAACCGCGCGCTGTCCAAAAGAGGCCGAGCTGTTCCCGCCTCATCCTTTTATCTCCCTCCCACAAGTCTCTGCGGCGGCAACATTGCACCCTGGGTGCCAAACGGGACTCTGGGAAACGTAGTCCCGGGAAGTCTCAAAGGAGACCCCGCTACACACTCCCCCCACTTGAACTCTTTGGTCCCCAAAGATAATTTTTAACACACACTACGTACAAATCTAGACAATGCTGTGTACGATGTCGGCAAAGGGAACTCCCACCAAAACTGAGAGGTTGAATTCCCTTGCCCACAGGTCACACTATCATGAGTGGCCTGCCTAACTGTGCCAGAGGACGAGTCGGGGGTGCCCTCCACCAAATGAACAGTGGAGGGAACTGGATGCTCTGTACTCCTCCTTGCAGTGACCACTGTTTCTTCTGAACTCTTCCCCATTTGTGAGTAAGTCAGCTTCTTAGGAGGCCTTATAACTCTTCTGGCTCTTTGCTCTCTTGGGACTTCTGACTGGGACACTGTAGGCTCCCCTTCTGGAAGAGATTTGAGGAATTCTGCTGGTTCTGAAACACTTGGTTCAGGAGCCGGGAGGTACATAGAATCTCTTTGGTCCTCCTCTGAGTATGTGTCACAGGCATCTTCCCAGTAATCTGACAAAGGACTGGATGGAATGAACTCAGTAGCTTCCGCATTCAGTGTTCTTTCTATAGTGTCTCTGGTAGGGGGAAGATCTATAGCAGAAGTTCCTGGAGTTGGGTAAGGCCATAACCAACCAAGCTTTTGATTTTGAGAAGACTGAGACCGAGTACTTGGCCTAGGGGTATCCAGAATTGTGTCTGGGCTTGGGGAATCCCTCGCAGGAGGTATCCGAACTGCCTCAGCAAGTGGGAGTAAGTGATTTCGGTGGCAGGTCTTCAATGGGCCCACCTTCCCTTCTGGCTTCAACTTATAAACAGGTAGGCCCCGCAGCTTTTTACAAATGACATAGGTTTCAGGTCTCCATCTGTCTGCAAGCTTGTGCTTCCCAGGGACCCCCAGGTTTCGTAGAAGAACTCGGTCTCCAGGTTGCAGGTCCTGGATCCGAACCTTCAGGTCGAAGTTCCTCTTGTTGCGGGCCCCCCTTTGGTCTGAAGCCGCTTGGGCCTGTTCATAAGCCAACTTCAAACTGTGTCTGAGTCTGTCCACATATCCCTTGTGGGATGTGGCTGAGGAATGGTCTAAGGAGGTGCCAAAGGCCAGGTCTACAGGTAACCTTGCTTCTCTTCCGAACATGAGACGGTAGGGGGAGTAGCCTGTAGCATCACTGGTGGTACTATTGTAAGCGTGTACTATAGCTGCGATGTGCTTTCTCCAATGCTGTTTCTTCTCGCTATTCAGGGTCCCCAACATATTGAGCAGAGTTCGGTTGAACCTCTCCGGCTGAGCATCCCCCTGTGGGTGGTAAGGCGAGGTTCGGGTCTTCTTGATCCCTAAGGAATCCAGGAGCTTCCGGATCAGCCGACTCTCAAAGTCCCTCCCTTGGTCTAAGTGAAGTCGCTGTGGTAGCCCATAATGGACGAAATACTTCTCCACAAGTACCTTGGCCACCATGGAGGCCTTCTGATCTTTGGTTGGGAAAGCCTGGGCATACCGGGTGAAATGATCGGTTATCACCAGAACATTTCCTAGTCCACTCAGGTCGGGTTTGAGGCAGAGAAAGTCAATGCATACCAAATCCAGCGGACCTTGACTTTGCAGATGGCCCATTGGGGCAGCTTGATGGGGTAAAGTCTTCCGCTGGATGCAGCGTGCACATGAATGGCAGTACTCCTCCACTTCAGCCCTCATGCAGGGCCAATAGAACCGACTCCTAACAAGTTGGAAGGTTCTTTCAGCCCCTAAGTGTCCATGATTGTCATGCAGGGCAACCAAGACAGTCTCTCTGTGTTTCTCGGGAAGAAACAGTTGCCATTTGTCTTCCAGGTCATCAGAGGGGCCCCTTCGGTAGACCACTCCCTGATGCACCTGCAACCTGTCCCACTCTTTCCTTAACAGGCGAGCTTCCTTTGAAGGATGGCGCAGGAGTCTACTTGGATCCTGATTCTCCAGGGCCTCCAGGACCAATCTCCCCATGGGGTCTTCCAATTGGTCACATCTCAGCTCCTTCTTTGACAGTTTTGGCAGATTATCTTCTTTCAACTGGGTTACCCCACAGTATTGCTTGTGAACTCCTACCATGGTAACTCCTATCTCTTCTGCCCTTGAGCCTCCTCTGGATTGAAGTTCAGCCCCTTGGCAAAGGGCCCGCACCCCGTCAGGTGCCACTTGGGTCCAGTCTTCTGTGTCACCGGTGGGACGTGAGATCTTCTAAATAGGGCGTCTGCGTCTCGATTCCCAGCCTCAGGCCTGTATTTCAGGCTGAAATTGAACCCAGACAGTGCAGCCAGCCATCTATGTCCTGTGGCATCCAGCTTTGCTGTGGTAAAGAGATAAGTAAGGGGGTTGTTGTCGGTATTCACAGTGAATTCTGCCCCATACAGGTAGTCTTTAAATTTGTCAACTACCGCCCACTTGAGGGCCAGGAACGCCAGCTTATGAGTGGGGTAGTTCTTTTCAGAGGGGGTCAGACTTCTGCTCACATAGGCAGCGGGTCGCAGTTGTCCTCCATGCTCCTGATAGAGCACTCCTCCCAGACCGTCATGACTGGCATCTACGTGGAGTTCATAAGGTCTCTTTGGGTCTGCATAGGCCAAGACAGGGGCAGTGGTTAGGCTTTGCTTTAACATCTGAAAGGCCTCTTCACATTTTTGGTTCCACTGGTCTTGGACTGACTCTCCCGGCTTCCTGGGACCCGAGTCATCCTCTTTCCCTTCCGTCTTGAGTAGCTCATTCAGGGGTCTGGCAATCCGGGCAAACCCCTCCACGAACCTTCTATATTAGGAGCAGAACCCCAGGAAGGATCTAAATTATGTTACTGTGGTAGGCCGTGGCCGGGAAATAACTGCCTCCAACTTCTTGGGGTCTGTGGCCACTCCTTCTTCAGACACTATGTGTCCCAGATAGTTAACGGAAGATTGGTAGAACCTACACTTCTCTGGCGAAAGCTTGAGTCCCTCCTCACTGAGTCTTCTCAAAACCTTCTCCAGTCTCTCTTCGTGTTCTTCCAAAGTCCTCCCGAAGACAATGACATCGTCTAAGTACACAAGAACCTCGATAAGGTTCATGTCTCCTACAGTCTTTTCCATGAGACGTTGGAAGGTGGCAGGGGCTCCTGACAGTCCCTGGGGCATTCGGTCGAATTCAAAGAACCCCACTGGGGTTATGAAGGCTGTCTTCTCCTTGTCTTCCGGATGCATAGGGATCTGATAGTATCCACTCTTGAGGTCCATCACGCTGAACCACTTGGCTCCAGACAAGCTCTGTAGGGCATCCTCTATCCTCGGAGTGGTGTACTGGTCAGGGATGGTTCTCCTGTTGAGGGTCCTGTAGTCTATACACAACCTCAACGATCCATTCTTCTTTCTGACTACTACTATGGGAGAGGCATAGGGACTTCTAGACTCCCCGATAACACCGGTCCTCTTGAGTTCTCCGAGTTGTTCCCTCAGATCTTCCAGGTCTGCTAGTGGGACTCGCCTGACTCTCTCCCTGAAGGGCTTGTCTTCCTGGAGGTGGATTCGATGGGTGGCACTCCTCGCACACCCCACATCGAACTCATCTTGAGAGAAGATCTTCTTTCACCTGGTCAACTGGGCCTTGGCTCTCTCTTTCCAAGCCCTGGGCAGGTTTGGGTTCTCCATGGAGAGTTTCTCCCAAACATTCCATCCTTCATCCGTCTTCTCCACATCCGACAGAGCAACTGGGGTAGCAGGGCTCACCTGGCCCAGCAACATCCTGGCTGGGATCTCCATGGGGCCATCCGTGGTATTCCTGACACTCACAGGTACCTTACAGTGGGCCTTCTTCAGGGCCCTCAGTGGGACCACTTC
Organism: Rana muscosa; assembly: GCA_029206835.1. Lineage (NCBI taxonomy): Eukaryota > Metazoa > Chordata > Amphibia > Anura > Ranidae > Rana > Rana muscosa. The sequence goes on along the minus strand of CM055116.1, from coordinate 974,944,546 downwards.
TGGGATTACTTCTAAACCCAAGTGTTCTCCCCTTGGATCGGGTTCCAACATGACAAAAGGTCCCAAGTAAGCTTCACAGTGCCTCTGAGACAGGTTACTTCGCTGGGCTGCAATGCCACTCCCTTCTTTCCAAGTCTCCAGACCTTCCCCACTCCCTCTTCCGGGGCCTGTTGCTCTAAGACCAACCGCTGGTAGGCTGTCTTCAACATGGGGTGGATCTTGGTGGCCGTGGGGGCTTTCCTGCATGCAAGAGGGGTCAGAAGCCTCCGGACCAGGTCCGTGTTCGTCCCTATTATTAAGGAACTCTTGTTGGCTCCAGGCGGCCGAGGGCACACAACTGCCAGAGTGTCAAACACTTCAGCCTTCCCGGCCACAGATGGGTCGAAGGTCAGTTTTATGGGCAGATAGCCATCATAGGGGAAGCTCTGGGTCCCGATTCCCCATATTTCTAGTTCCTCTATCTTCTTGATGGGCAGGTGGCCTAAGTGTTTATCATAAAAGTCCCGGTACAACAGGGTCACCTGCGCCCCAGTATCCAATATGGCTCTTGTGTAGACTCCCTCCACTTGGACAGGTACTATCGGGGAGGGACCCACCAGCTTGGCTTCTCTGGATATCGCTTCAAAGGGGTCTCCTTCCTTGGATCTTTGCGTTTCCCTTTTGGACTTTCTTCCTTCCATTTCTCTTTGGACTTAGGTCTCTCCTGGGCCTGGTATGCGTTGATTTTCCTCCTTTTAATGGGTGTACAGACCCGCTGAGGGGCACTATATTTTTTTTCTGGGGTGTATTCCCGCTGTGGAATACTGTGCTTCTTCTGAGGAGTTCTGTCCTCTCTTTTCTTGGGCTTCTCAGTCAGTTTGAAGCTCACTGAAGATGATGGGCACCTGGTTGACTCCTTCACCGGGGCCCTCTGGAGTTTCCCGCCGGCTTGCGGTTATCTGCTTTCTTTTTCTTGGGACTGGAACATACAGCTGCAATATGGCCAATCCCTCCACAGTTAAAACAGATCACATCCCCCCAATCTTGTAGGGGAATGGGCACTGAAGCGTCTGAGAAGAACTCCTTCTTTGGTCCTTCTCTCTCAGGAACCTTTGAATCTTTTGCAAACAGGGAGGTCAGCATCTCTAACACCTGAGACATCTGTGATTTTAAAGCGTCTACTTCTGGGTCTCTTTCTTTCGTCATCACGGAGTTGACTATCACTGGTGCAGCAGAGGTACGTGTCTTGATCACTTGTTGATCCATCTGTAGTGACTCCTCATCCCTAATAATCTTTATCAGATCAGAGTAAGTCAGTGACATTCCCCCTCCAGAGGTTTTCAGGTGAAGCCAGACTGGATCCGAGCGTAACGCTCCCTTTAACACTTGCTTCATTCTTGCCGCATCTGTGTCTTGGGGCAACATCCCTTTCTTTAACACGATCTTGCAAAGCATCTTGTTTAGTCTTCTCACATACTCTGAAAGCTTCTCATTCGGCTGTTGGAAAGTATGTTCGAATTGGTACACTAGTTCTGTCACCTTTTCTAGCTGACAGAACTCCTCTTGTAACATGGCTAAACAGTCCTGAGCCGTGCAATCAGCATTGCCAAACCGGAAGCTTTTCACCGCTTCTGCTGCCGCGCCTTTCAAGCTTTCTATCACGTGCTGTCTCTTCTGCGCTTCAGGCACCTCCCATGCCTCTACTGCTTGTAGTGCTTGCTCAACCCAGGTATCGAAATCTTCTTCCCCTACAGGGACAGGAAGCTTCCCTGAGAATGTCTTGAGTCTGCGGTAGCTAGCCTCTACATGTACCGTGTTTGTCCTTTGGCATTTATCAACAGATCCCCTAGGGCGTTTATTAATTCTGGTCCTATGGTAGTGACCGGTGCCGCCGGGGCCGTCTCCCTTTCTCTTCTTTCAGGTGAGATACGGGGTGTCCCTTGTGGTGATCCCGTTGGGGATGGCTCTGTTTTAACGGTTATTGCGTGCGCCAACTTATAAGTTCTATTGTCTGTTGCGCGCACACATTTGCGTTTAAAGGGTTCCGGCATTCCGTCCCACCACTCTATCAGCGCATACTGATATGAGATGTTTGGGTCTGACTTCATGTCCATCACCCACGGTGTATGATCTGGGGACAGTGACACCACAAGTTTCTCTACCGTCTCTGTTGTCCATTCCTCTCCTGGAAGGCTGATGACCACTGACTGATCTGGTTCTGTCTTAGCTGCCTCGCACGACACTCTAACCTCTGACGGGTCCATGCCGGTACTTTTGGTGTGTTCACCTGCTGTATCAGGATCCCGGACGAGCCCCCACGTGTAGCGCTACCCCCAGTTAAGAGAGCTGCTGGTTTGATTTCGGGCCCTGAGTACAGCTCCACCAACCCCGGCAATCTTGTCTAGTCTCTCTTGGCACAGTTAGTCTAGGGATGTTATCTATCACAATCTATACCTGGTTATACACACACCCCAACTTCTCTGTCTTTATATAAGCACTATGTGCAATAATAACACAGTGATAGCAAGTGGTAAGGTAACGGCTTTACTTTAGGCTAAAAGACATAAGTCAAAACATAACATACAACTTGCCTACAGAGCCCTGCAGCAATAGATATAGTGTACAGTAATAGCACAGCGTGGTAATCCACCACGCGCAGCTATTATTGTCTACGCGCCATGTGGCGCACTAAACAATATTCTACCCCCTCCCTGGTCAGGCCTGACACAGAACTAAACTCAGTCTTTTGAATTAGGATTTCTTCGCATGCAAACTTGAAATGGTGGTGCACGTTCAGGAACAATATTGTAATCCACAAGGAACACTATGCTGGAGACCCTCTAACTCTGTCCTGCTACCGGTCTCCAGCGGAACAGCAAACTAATGATCGGTGGGCCAAGGCAGTCTATAGGCCTAAACACAGTACAGCCTATTGAATATGAGCAGGTGCTCGCTTACCACTCCGGACGCGATCCCAGTCCGGGACTTCCACCTGCTGTGTCTCCGCACACAGCGTCTGCAACGATCGGGTCCCCGATCCAACTGATGTCCGCAGTAAACAAAGTCAGATGCCACCCAGGATATGCAGTGGGATGGAAGGCTCTTCGGAAGTTGCGCAAGGCCCCAGGCTTCAGGCCCTACACTCCAGCAGATCCGCACAGGAAGACCAGTCAGCAGCCGCACGGTGTCCAAAAGAGGCCGAGCTGTTCCCGCCTCATCCTTTTATCTCCCTCCCACAAGTCTCTGCGGCGGCAACATTGCACCCTGGGTGCCAAACGGGACTCTGGGAAACGTAGTCCCGGGAAGTCTCAAAGGAGACCCCGCTACACATGTATTGGTTAACATAGCAATGACATATTTGCATACCTTAATAATTTCTATACATACTGTACATATTTACGAACATAGGAGGCTTTTATTTGGTACACTGTTTTAATATTTAATTGATTTATATATTAAACATTTTAAAAAAATATTTACATTTAAATATTTGTTTCTACTTTTATTTTTAAGAGTACAACTGATTCTGACAGTTACATTATTAATAGAAGGCAATGCACATGAAAAATGCATCCTGAAGTTGTCAGTGTTCATCTGGAGGCTGAAGACTTTTTATTTTGGTCAATGAAGTCTCTAGCCTGCACTATGTCAGCACATGGTCGAGAATCATTCTGATTGATTCCTTATCATCAGTGGGGACCCATTTGTCATTGATTGAAAGTCAGCAGCTGTGCAGATTGTGTGCTGCTTGCTCTCAAAGATTGATTATTAACCACTAGCTGGCCAGGGCAATTTTGACATTTTTAACATACATGTTAAAATCAGTATTTTTTGCAAACAAATCACTTGGATCCCACAAACATTACATGTTTTCTTAAAGCAGAGGCCCTGGAGAACAAAAAATGGTGTTTGTTGCATTTTTATTTATGTCAGATGATATTTTGCAGGGGGACGAACGAGCCCCCTTGTGATAGTTTTGGGCAGGTATTCTTTAGGGAGGCATCAGGGGTCTATTAGACCCTTGATGCCTCACCTGCCCTCAAAAGCAGCTAATCAAACACAATCTAATAGTTTTATGAGTTGCATTCCTGGCTCTAACAACTCTGAAACTGGAGGTGATCAAATCCTCATTGCTTTTGGCTTTATTTGTCACAGAGGAGATCAAAGAATAAATGTTCCCTTATCTCCTCTGTGGGAGGCCATCTCCACCGCATACCATGGCCCTGGGGTTCTTGGAGAAACAGTAGAGCCTTGGAACCACATTAGTCAGCAGTGGGATGGGGGAATGGTCTGTCCCAGCTCTTTAAAAGTGATCAGGCAGTTGCAAAGCCACCCAGATCACTTTTACATAACATAGATCGCCAGCTGAAAAAAACAGTACCGGGATAATGGATCCTGCTGCAGCAATGATCCTTGTATTAACAACTTGCCCTCAGAATGTGTATGCAAGTACTTTGGTAGGCAAAGTGTATGCAACCATATAATCTATATCTGTCAGGGAGATCCTGCCAGTAACAGGCACTCTGAACTTCCTGGTGCGCGACCGCGGGTGCCATTGCGCATGCGCGTGCGCACCATTGCGCATGTGCGTGCGCGCGCGCCCCCATTGGCACCAGGCGGGCTATTTAAACCAGACTGACACACTGGGATCTTGCTGTCTGATCTACAGCGTTACGTGTGTCCTGACCTCTGAAACCTGTTCCAGTTCACTCCAGTATCTGACCCGGCTTGCTTCTGACTAACCCAGCTATCTGCCTGCATCTGACTCCTGCCTGCCTGACCATCCTTCTGCCTGCTCCTCTGGTCTTGCTGCTATCCGCCTGATATCCGACCCGGCTCGTTTGACCCATCCAGTTACAGTCTGCTGCATCTGCCTGCCGATCTAGCCTGTTCCAGGTTCCTGTCTACTGTCCTTCCAGTCAGCTGTCCAGTTCCAGTCTGCTGCATCTGCCTACCATTCAGCTTGTTCCTGGTTCCTGCCTCTGCTCAGTCGCACCTGCGATTCCTCTGTACAGCTCCACCTGGACTTCAGACCAACCTCCTGCTGTTGATCCTGTCAGGCACTCGTGCCACTCCTGACTCCTGTGCTTCCTGTTCACCCTACCAAGGGCCACGAGTCGGAGCCGCAAGAGAGGCCATCCCCTGCAATCCAAGCTCATCCACTAGGTATGTGACAGTATCAGACAGCCATGTCTGAGCCCGAGCGGGGAGCCTCTCCCATGGAGGAACTCTGTGTGCACCTGGCAGGGTTCACCCAGGCCATCAAAGGCCTTCAGGAAGGATACTCACACCTGGAAAAAAGGATTTGAGTACTTGCACCCTCTGGCACCTAGGAGTCTGCTCCCCCGTCTGCTTCTTCAGCCAGCACGGGTTCTCCCACAGTTGTTACCCTGCTACCTGAACCAAAGGTTCCCACGCCTGAAAAGTTTTCCGGAGAACGAAGCAAATTTAGGACATTCCGAAACTCTTGTGAACTTTACTTCTCATTACAACCACGCACTTTCTCTCAAGAAGCCACCAAGGTGGGCTTCGTGATTTCCTTGCTCCTGGGAGAACCCCAATCTTGGGCCCACCGCCTCCTGGAACAGGAAGCCGAGTCCTTAGCCAATTTGACCACCTTCCTCGATACCATGGCTGAACTTTACGAGGACCCGCAGCCTTCAGCAACCGCGGAAATAGCCCTGCGTACCCTTCAACAAGGGCAGAGGGCAGTAGAGGACTATGTCACCGAATTCAGGCGGTGGAGTGTGGACACTAACTGGAATGATGCAGCTCTCCTTTGCCAGTTTCGTTTGGGACTCTCTGACCCCTTAAAGGATGAACTGGCTCAAATAGGAATACCCCAGACCTTGGATGCATTAATCAACTTGACCATACAACTTGATCGGCGGCTAAGGGTGCGAAAAGCAGAGAGGGAGGCTGGGCCTTGTCATCCCGTCTGTATGTTACCCAGAGTTCCCAACTATGCTCATCCGGCACCCACTGTTGGGTCAGTCTTTACGCCTGGTACCTCCGTACCCAGGCAGTCAGGAGTCCTCCGCCCTTCCCTTACTATGGAAGAATGTCAACGTCGCCAGGTGAACAACTTGTGCCTGTACTGCGGTGGACCCGGGCATTATGTTAGTAACTGCCCTGCTAAGCTTTGCAAGTGCCTGTCCCTCTCTTCCAATCATGCGACTTCTTGGCTCAAGGCTTCTTCTTCCCACCTGGCTCTCCCTATTCTGTTGCAACTGCCAGGAAGGATACTACAAGTTTCTGCCATTATCGACTCCGGGGCCTGCAGTTGCTTTATGGACTCATCTTTTGCAACCCAACACCAGGTTCCTTTATTATATAAGGCCCAAGGACTCTCCATTCATCTGGCCGATGGCTCTGCGATTAAATCTGGTCCAGTTACACAGGAGACTTCCCCCCTTCCAGTCACGATCGCCAATCTACACCGAGAGCTACTTCGCATGGACATAATTTCTTCACCATTATTCCCTGTTATTCTTTTTTTTTTTTTTAAAGATATGTTTTATTACATTTTTCCATAACATACAGACATAGAAAGACAATATGTGGGGGCCTAGCCAGGCTTGTCCCACACACAACATTAACAACTTGCTCCTATATCAGTTTACACAGAAGAATATCTGCACATCCATTTAAGCAGCATAATATAATATAAAGACAAATTACAGCAACATAATAGACCTACTAGACAGTCATAGCTGGTAAAATTGCATAGGAGTGTAGCCATGGTTCAAGGTATGCTACAACCTACCCACTCTCTCATGGCAGTATGGGGGAAAGGGTCAGGGGGCTAGCCAGCCACCTGCCCCAAATTTTATAAAATGTTTTCTTCCTTTTGCGGATCTCAAAAGTGAGTTTGTAAAGTGGAAGGGCATCATTGACTAGTTTCAACCATAGCCCCACTGTTGGGGTTGCTGCTCCCCTCCAGGTCAATAAAATTGATTTTTTAGCATAACAGTAAAGGATCCGAAGCAATCGTTTGACCTGGGAGGGAACAGTGAGGTCGCCAAAGACCCCCAGGAGGCAGTTCTTGGGATTTAATATGTTGGGAAGCCCCAGCGCTGAAGAGAGAAAGGAGTCTACTCTCCTCCAAAACTCCTGCACTATGGGACAACTCCAGAAGCAATGAATGAAGTCAGCTGTATATCCACATCCCCGAAAGCACTCAGCCGAGGACAAAATGCCCATTCTGTGCATCCTGGCCGGGGTGAGATGCGATTGGTGGAAGATTTTTATTTGGATGATCCTGTCCCTGGAGGATACAACAGAAGCCTTGAAAGTGGCACAGAATTCGGACCAGTCCTCCTCTGTTATGGATATATCTAGGGAGTCCCATTTACGTTGTGATGCCTTGAATCTAGGGTTGGAGCCCACCGCCAGTGCTAAATAATAAGTAGAGATAAGTTTCGTGCGGTCTGGGGATCGTAAGAGTTTTTCTAAGTCAGAAATCACAAGCGGGTTGTCTAGTGAACCAAACTGTGCTCGCACAGCGTGTCTAAGCTGATAGTAAAAAAATAAGTAGTTATATGGTAAGTCAAAGTCAGTTCTCATCTGCGCGAAAGATTTAAATCCTTGAGGTGAGTATATGTGACATAAGTATTTTATCCCCCGAGAGGTCCACCTTTGTGGGTCAGGCAGGGAGCCAAATTCTGGTAATGTAGGGTTAAACCAAAGTGGACTATTAGGGGAGACTGACCAGGAGCCAGGGGCGTGTTTAAGCGTCACTGTTTTAAATAGGGACAGAGATGTACGTAAAATAGTCAGTCCAGGTCCCGGGGGCGTGCATCCACGATAAACAATGTTATGCAATGTTTCGAATGATGAGACCATGGCACCTTCAGTGGTGGTACAGGCATTATTCGGGTCAGGGTGCAGCCAATCATGAATATTAACCAGTTGGGATGCTTGATAGTAAAGGTAAAAATCAGGGAAAGCTAATCCTGCCAAGTGGGACGGAAGGCGCAGAGTTTCCAGTGCCATTCTAGGGGGCCTACCATTCCAAAGGAACGCTATACAAATCGAATCAATACTCTTAAAGATTGTTTTGGGAATTTTGCAGGGGGAGTTAGCCAGGACATACAAAAGTTTAGGAAGATATATCATCTTTAGGATATTGGCTCGCCCCATCAGATCCAGGGGTAAGTCCTTCCATTGTTTAGTTTGGGTTTGCAGTTGGAGTAGTAAAGGGCCTAAATTATTGGTAATATATAGGGATAATGGCAATTGAACTATAACACCTAGATATCTAAAGGAGGTGGCTATTTGTAGTCTGGAATCCGAGTGAACCTGTGGAGCAGGAGTCTGATCTATGGGGAAGAGGGTAGATTTCTCCCAGTTCACTCGGAATCCAGAAAAGTCTCCAAAGGTTGTCACCGTGGTCAACAGACTAGTAAGTGAGTCCTGAGAGTCTGCTAAGTAAACCAATGTATCATCTGCATAGAGCGAGATCCTTTCTTCTATCTCATTTATGGGTAATCCGCGAAGGAGTGGTGAATTACGGATCCGAATAGCAAGGGGTTCCATGGCCAGGGCAAACAGGAGGGGCGACAAAGGGCAACCCTGTCGAGTGCCTCTGGTGATCTTAAATGTGTCAGTGATCTGAGAATTAATGCGAATGCGGGCGAGTGGCATGGTATAGAGGAGTCTGATCCAGGCTATCAGCCGTGGACCAAAGCCATACAACTGCAAGACCCCAAACAGGTATGGCCATTCCACACTGTCAAAGGCCTTGCAGGTGTCCAAGGACACCACAACTCGGGTCGCCGGACAGTCATGTGGAAACGTCAAGTTGTGGAACAGTCTACGAATGTTCATCCGGGTTGATCGACCGGGTATGAAACCACCCTGATCACTCCCCACTAGCCCTGGGATCACCCTGTTCAGGCGGTTCGCCAGAGCCTTGGCTAGAATTTTGGTATCAACATTAATAAGCGATATCGGCCGATAGGAGTCACATTTTAACGGATCTTTTCGCGGTTTAAGAAGTAAAACAATAAGTGCCTCTCTCATAGAGGGAGGAAGTACCCCCTCCTGCAATGCTGCATTGTATGTTTTAAGCAAAATAGGGCCAAGAAGGTGCTGAAATTGCTTATACCATTCCACTGGGAACCCGTCCAGACCTGGCGTCTTATGAGCCGGCATCTGTGAAATTGCCAATGAAAGTTCTTCCACAGACAGCGGCTCATCCAACTCTCCCCGGACCTGGTCTGTCAATCGGGGGAGCGACACCTGGCCTAAATAGTCATCTAGTTGTGTCTCTGAATAAGTAACTCTGGAAGTATAGAGGTCTTGATAAAAGGAGAGAAAGGCTTCTGCTATATCCTGAGGGACAGTACTAATCGTAGTTCCTGAAACTAATATCCTGGGGATAGAAATAGGGGCATGGTCAGGTCTGGAAAAATATGCGAGTAGGCGCCCTGCTTTGTTACCATGCTCAAAAGTCTTTTGCGTGACATAGAGTAAACGTTTTTTAGTGAGATCTAACAAGCGAAGTTCGTATTCCCTGCGACTATGAAGCCACGGGGCTAACGTGGCCGCAGAGGGCCTTTCAGAGTACTCTGCCTCCGCCTTCACCATAGTCTGTTCTAATTCCTCAGTACGTTGTAGATTATTTTTACGCAGAATACCCGTAATTGACATAAAGGCACCTCTCAACACTGCCTTGGAAGCATCCCAGACAGTGGTGAGTCCAGTAGTACCCTGATTCAGTTGCCAGTATTCAGTCACGCCCTTCTGGCACTCTGCCTGAACAATCTCATCCTCAAGCCAATGTGAGTTCAATCTCCAGACCCTGGGGCCCGACTTTGGCAGGAGGAGAAGACCAATCAGCAAAGGAGCATGGTCCGAGATCCCTCTAGGCAGGTAAGCTATGGAATGAACCAGGGGGAGTACATCCGCCGGGGCAAATGCCATATCTATGCGAGACATAGTATGGAAGGAGTCCGAATGACAGGAAAACTGTCTGTCATCCGGATGCTTCCAACGCCATAGCTCGGTAAGGGCAAATACCTGGGTCCAGTCAATAAAAGAGGGGTACGGCCTGCCCCCACCCCGCAAGCGGTCTACTGAAGGGTCGAGTACAGCATTGAAATCACCTACAAAGAGCAGGGGACCCGGGGATCGGGACAGTAACATGAGAGACAAATGGGAAAGGATTTCTGAGGAAAACGGTCGAGGAATATATATGTTCACCAATGTAAAAATTGTGGAGGCTATACGGAGGGTTATTATAATAAATCGTCCCGCAGGATCCGACTTCACAAGCAAAGTCTCAGCCGGGAGGGACTTCGCCAACAAAATCGAGACCCCACGGGAGAAGTTAGAATAAGAGGCATGATAGTGGCTGGCCAGCCAGGGCCTTTTAAGGGACTTAAGCTTAGAGCCAGTAAGGTGGGTCTCTTGGAGACAAATGATATGGGGTCTGTATTTTTTTAGATAGGAAAACAGCAGGGACCGCTTGTGAGGTGAGTTCAACCCCCTAACATTCCACGAAATCAGTTTTAAAGTGTCAGCCATGAGTAAGTATAAGGAATACAGGAACAATGCAAGGATAACCATGTGATGCAGCACACCACAAACCATTTCTATGACACTGTCTATAATAGGTGTGCAATAGTGGCAAAAAGAACATTTTCCTAGGAGCAGCTATACCAACCAAACACCAAAGAGGCCAGTCCTTCTCAAGACCTAAAACTTGTGAGAGGACCGCCGAAATAAACATCCCACCCTTAACCCACCCCCCTCCCTGCTCTACCAACCCAAACACAGTGAGCCTTGAACCCCAAAACAAAAACATTCCCCCCTCAGCAACAGTCTGGGGAAGAAGCGAAAAACCCTGTGGCCTCGCCACCTACTGGTATGGGGGAAGCAGCAGTTCCATAATGGCTCACAACTGCAGTGTAAACGTCCCTGTTGTAGAATCTGGAGGGAAGAGAGGAAAGAGAAAAAAAAAAAATATATATATAAAACATTTCTCTTCTTTTTGAGATAGAAAAAATAAATCAAAAGAATCTCCTTTCTCTTTCCCTTTCCCCTCCACCCCTTTTGAAAATTAAAGGCACAGACAGTAATAAGTGCAAGAGGCACAGTGATAGTAATCTGCAGTTCAAAGGGCAGTAATAATAGGAGCTCTTATCCGGATTGTTAATAGTGCAAGAGTGACCTCTGTAGGGGAAAGAAAAAAAAAAAAAAAAAAAAAAAAAAGGGGGGGGGGAAAGGCAATTAGGGCCAGCCTCTGACCAGGGGGAGAAAGTCACCGTAACAAGTTGATTCCCAGAGGACCGAGCCCCTGGGAAGAAGATAGGGGAAATGAAGGGTCATCTGGAGACTCATGTTCCTTCACTCGAGGATTCAATTGCGGCGTTGTTGTCTGGGTTGTTTCCCAAATCTTGAATCTAACCAGGACATAGCTTCTTTAGGACAAAAGCAAAAGTGGGCTTTGCCTTCATGGATGATCCGCAGCTTAGCAGGGAACAACATAGCATAGGGAAGACCTTCATTACGGAGACGATCTTTCACTGCTGCAAAGGATATTCGCTGGCGCTGTACTTCAGCAGAGAAGTCAGGATAGATGGATATGTTGTTGCTGTTGAACTTGAGGGGACCTTTTTCTCTGGCCAGGCGTAGAATAGTAACCTTGTCCCGGAAGTTAAGGAATTTTGCAATGAGAGATCTCGGGGGGGCCCCAGGTTGTGGGGCACGCGGGGGGGGGGGGGGTGCGGTGCGCCCTCTCAATTTCAAAGGTGTTGGAAAATTCTTCCACCCCGAATACATCTCGCAACCATTTGTGTAGAAATCTTTCCGGGCGGGGACCCTCCGATCGTTCCGGGAACCCCACAAATCGGAGGTTGTTCCTTCTGGAACGATTCTCCAAATCGTCCAGCTTAGCTCTGAGGACCCCCAACTCATCCGTGGCTGTGCGTACAGTGGCAGATAATGGATGCACAGAGTCTTCCAGGGAGCTGACACGACCCTCTACCTCCCCAGTCCTGTCCCTCAAACTCTGAACATCCTGCTTCAAAAGGGAGAAATCAATGTGGATGCTCTCTATTTGTAAAGTGAGGGAGGTTTTGACATCTTTAATGGCTACCAGGATTTCAGCCAGGCTGGGCTCAGCAATGGAAGGGCTCAGGGATGCAGATTCCTCTGAGTATGCTGGGGAGTCTAAGGGTTCAGTGTGCACAGCCTGGGTGCGAAACACAGCAGGGACAGAGCCACTCACCCCCTGATAGGAATCCTGTGCTGCAGATGTAGATGACTGCAGCGCGGCCTCGTGCACTGCCGGAGGATCGGCGCCATCTTGCCTTCTAAACCGGGCCAGTTGTTCCGCCGTTGATTGGGGCGCGGGTGGCCCGTATTTATTCACCATCATGCCTGTATCTGGTGCCCGCCGTCCTTAGGAGCAAAACTGTGCCTTTAGGTAGCAGATTGAGGGTAGGATGCCTGCAGGATGGATAAGTGGAGCCGGAGCTATGAGATTAAGCAGCCGCTCTCATGGACTCTCAGCCACGCCCCCCTTCCCTGTTATTCTTGGTATGTCGTGGTTACAAGCCCATAACCCCTACATCAACTGGGTCACGGGAGAAGTCACATTTCCTTCCACTTATTGTCAACAGTTCTGTACTCCCATGGGCCCCAGTAAACCACCTGCCTTGTTGTGTTTGGACTCCGAATCTGAGTTACGCCAGTCTATTCCTGAGGCCTATTTCGACTTTCTGGACGTCTTCAGTAAGAAAGGGGCTGAGACGCTTCCGCCCCATCGGGCCTATGACTGCCCCATCAAGCTCTTTCCGGGAGCTGAAATCCCCTTTGGCAGGATCTTCCCGCTGACTGAGCTGGAGCAAGGAACACTTAAAACATACATCGATGAGAACTTAGAAAAAGGGTTTATCCAGCCATCCACGTCTCCAGCAGGAGCAGGTATCTTTTTTGTAGAAAAGAAGGATCATACCCTACGGCCCTGCGTAGACTATCGTGAGCTTAACAAAATCACCGTCAAAAATCGCTACCCTCTCCCCTTGGTACCCAAATTATTCCAGAGGCTAGGAGCTGCCACCATTTTCACTAAGTTAGATCTCCGAGGGGCCTACAACTTGGTTCGCATCAGGGAAGGGGATGAGTGGAAAACAGCCTTTCGCACTCGTTTCGGGCACTTTGAGTACCTGGTGATGCCCTTTGGGCTATGCAACGCCCCTGCAACCTTCCAGTACTTCATCAATGACGTTTTCCGGGACTACTTGGATTTGTTTGTTATCGTCTATTTAGACGACATCCTTATCTTCTCTTCTTTCCTGGATTCCCATCGCAAGCACGTCAGATGTGTGTTAGCTCGGCTTCGACAGCATGGCCTATACGCCAAGGCCGAAAAGTGCGAGTTCGAGCAGAAAAGTATTCCCTTCCTGGGTCTAATCATCTCGGTAGAGGGCATTAAAATGGACCCTCAGAAGGTTGCAGCAATCTTAGACTGGCCAGCGCCCACCGACAAGAAAGGAATCCAACGCTTCGTAGGATTCGCTAACTTCTATAGGAAATTTATTAAGGGGTTCTCAGCCATCATCAGTCCTATCACTCAGTTAACCAGACAAGGGGTCCATTTCCACTGGTCCCCGGAGGCCCAAACCGCCTTTCATTCCCTCAAGAGACTGTTTACCTCCGCCTCTGTTCTAAAGCATCCTGACTCCTCCCTACCGTTTGTTCTGGAAGTAGACTCCTCCGAAATTGCTGTCGGAGCAGTCCTTTCCCAATGACAAGGGACTAAAGCCCTGTTACACCCTGTAGCCTTCTTTTCTCGTAAACTGTCAGCAGCAGAAAGGAACTATGACGTGGGAGACCGGGAACTATTGGCCATAAAATCTGCCCTGGAAGAGTGGCGATACTTACTGGAGGGAGCTGCTCATCCAATCCTGGTCTACACGGACCACAAGAACCTGGAATACTTGAAGTCTGCAAAAAGTCTGAAACCACGGCAAGCCAGGTGGGCTCTATTCTTCTCCAGGTTCTCTTTTCATGTTACCTACCGGCCAGGCTCTAAGAACGTAAAACCCGATGCTCTGTCTAGGATGTTTCCTGAGCCTAAAGAAACCTCTCTTTCTGACACAATTCTTCCCCCAGGAAATTTCCTTCTGATACAAGAAGACCTCCTTTCACGGATCAAGCAAGCCTCAGTAGGGTCAGCACCTGCAGTGGGAACAGAACTACTAGTAAAGGATGGTTTGTTCTGGTACAAGAATACAATTTTCGTACCCGAAGGTCTACGGGTCACGGTTCTAGAACTTTGCCACGACCATGCACTGGCAGGTCATTTTGGTGTCACCAAGACCGCTGATCTTGTTCAACGTACCTTTTGGTGGCCTCAAGTACTTGGAGACTGCAAGAGATATGTGGAGTCCTGCACCACCTGTACGCGGAATAAGACTAGTAGAACTAGGGCCTGGGGTTTGTTGAGGCCTTTACCCGTCCCAGACAGGCCGTGGAATATGTTATCTATAGACTTCATTGTTGAGCTACCTCCAGCAGAGGGTCACACCGCCATCTTTGTAGTGGTAGACCGGCTATCCAAGATGGCTCATTTCATACCAATGAAAGGTACTCCCTCCGCTCCTGAGACAGCAAAGACGTTCATCAGAGAGGTAATCAAACTTCATGGGATTCCTGCCAATATTGTTTCCGATCGGGGAGTACAATTTACTTCCCGATTCTGGAGAGCTCTGTGTAAAGCCTTGGGTATTGAGCTGTCATTCTCCACTGCTTATCACCCTCAAACAAATGGACAAACTGAGAGGACTAATCAGACCCTCGAGCAGTATCTATGCTGCTTTTCGTCTTTTTCTAAGGATGACTGGATTTCCCTGCTCCCATTGGCCGAATTTGCTTATAATAATTCTGTCCACTCTGCCACGAAACAAAGCCCATTTTTTGCCAATTACGGCTTTCACCCATCTTTTTTGCCCAATTCTATCCCTGAATGCTCTGTACCTGCGGTCCATGAAAGAATTAATTTTTTTTCCTCCAATAATCAACTCTTACAAGAGACCATGACAAGAACTCAGGAACATAACAAGGAGGCCTTTGACAAGAAGAAGCGAGGAGAACTGGTGCTTGAACCTGGTAATCTCGTATGGCTGTCCACAGCAAACCTGAAATTAGCCTGTCCCTCCAGGAAGTTGGGTCCTAAGTTCATGGGGCCTTTCCCCGTTAAGAGGAAAATCAACGAGGTAGCTTATGAGCTGGAAATTCCGGAGTCGCTCAGGATTCATCCTGTCTTTCACGTCTCCTTGTTAAAACCTTCTGTTCCAAATCCTTTTCCTGGCCGGAATTTGGATCCTCCTGACCCTATAATAGTGGATGGAGAGGAAGAATTTGAGGTAGAAGCTGTCTTGGATTGCAGGAAGAGGAGTAATCAAGTCCAATTTTTGATCAAATGGAAGGGGTATGGGCCTGAGGAGAACTCTTGGGAGCCCGAGGAAAACATCCACGCTAAGAGTTTAATTCAATCCTTTAAGAGATCTCACCCGGAGAAATGGGCCCGGTTGGGCATCCGGAGGCTGCCCCTTGTGGGGGGGCAATGTCAGGAAGATCCTGCCAGTAACAGGCACTCTAAACTTCCTGGTGCGCGACCGCGGGTGCCATTGCGCATGCGCACCATTGCGCATGTGCGTGCACACGTGGGAATGCGCGTGCGCCACCATTGGCACCAGGCGGGCTATTTAAACCAGACTGACACACTGGGATCTTGCTGTCTGATCTACAGCGTTACGTGTGTCCTGACCTCTGAAACCTGTTCCAGTTCACTCCAGTATCTGACCCGGCTTGCTTCTGACTAACCCAGCTATCTGCCTGCCACCAGTCAGGGCTTTATGGCAGAGTGGCCTGACGGAAGCCTCTCCTCAGTGCAAGACACATGAAAGCCCACATGGAGTTTGCTAAAAAAACACCTGAAGGACTCCAAGATGATGAGAAATAAGATTCTCTGGTCTGATGAGACCAATATAGAACTTTTTGGCATTAATTCTAAGCAGTATGTGTGGAGAAAACTAGGCTCTGCTCATCACCTGTCCAATACAGTCCCAATAGTGAAGCATGGTGGTGGCAGCATCATGCTGTGGGGGTGTTTTTCATCTGCAGGGACAGGACGACTGGTTGCAATCGAGGGAAAGATGAATGCGGCCAAGTACAGGGATACCCTGGACGAAAACCTTCTCCAGAGTGCTCAGGACCTCAGACTGGGCCGAAGGTTTACCTTCCAACAAGACAATTACCCTAAGCACACCGCTAAAATAACGAAGGAGTGGCTTCACAACAACTCCGTGACTGTTCTTGAATGGCCCAGCCAGAGCCCTGACTTAAACCCAATTGAGAATCTCTGGAGAGACCAAAAAATGGCTGTCCACCAAAGTTTACCATCCAACCTGACAGAAATGGAAGGATCTGCAAGGAGGAATGGCAGAGGATCCCCAAATCCAGGTGTGAAAAACTTGTTGCATCTTTCCCAAAAAGACTCATGGCTGTATTAGATCAAAAGGGTGCTTCTATTAAATACTGAGCAAAGGGTCTGAATACTTAGGACCATGTGATATTTCACTTTTTCTTTTTTAATAAATCTGCAAAAAATGTCAACAATTCTGTGTTTTTCTGTCAATATGGGGTGCTGTGTGTACATTAATGAGGAAAAAAAATGAACGTAAATGATTTTAGCAAATGGCTGCAATATAACAAAGAGTGAAAAATTTAAGGGGGTCTGAATACTTTCCGTACCCACTGTGAATATATATATATACACACACACACACCTAAAAAGCTGTGCGATCCTAGAGACATATGAAAATCACACATCATGTTAAACTTTCCTCCCGCTCAGGGCCGTCTTTAAGGCAGGGCAAAAGGGGCAGCTGCCCTGGGCCCTGTCATTGTTGTGGGGCCCAAAGAAGCTGCCTCATACTTGCCAACTATCCTAGTTTGAATTCCCTTGTCCCTTGAAGTTTTAGTCCTGTGCTGTGTCCCAATATCTCAGTGGGAAATTCTGTAACTAATGCTGCCCAGCTCTGCCCTATTGTTGTGTAGGGATGACTCACCTGCAGACCATGTTTTTATATGTAAATAACCACCATTCATATGTAAATAGCGACAGCATTCATATGTAAATAGTGGTGTCCGGTGGAATTGATATGTAAATAAAGGCCCCCCTAAAGGTCATATCCACCATCACCTATACTAAATGCTGCTGGATCCCTAGGAGTTTTCTGTCTATTGATGGGTCCGCTCACCTTCCCAGTCCATGGTGTGCAGGCAGAGAGGAGATGATGTGCTGTAACCTCTAGCAACCAATCAGTGAGCAGTATTTCTGTACAGTAATCTCTAGCAACAAGCAGAAATCATGTGCTGTAACCTCTACCAACAAATCAGTGAGCCGTAATGTGTGCTGCAACCTCTAGCAACCAGTCAGTAAGCTGTAATGATATGCTGTAACCTCTTGCAACCAATCGCAAATGCTGCCTGATCTGATACAGTAAACTGATTTTGAGTCTAGATGCTATTTATTGTATGTCTCAGAGCAGGGGGAGAGCGAAATTTGGGGGGCCCCAAGAAAATTTTTGCCCAGGGTCCAATCAATATTAAAGACGGCTCTGGTCCCGCTGAAATTATTAATCCATCAGAGATCAAGCAATGATATCCAAACAATTTCAAAATCATCTGCTTAATGGCTCTCTAACATCTCAGCTCTAGAAGATTCCTCCTATCTGCTCCCCGGACTACAGAGCCTAAAGCCCAATACACACGATACAATTGTTGGCAGGAGATTGTCTGTTGACAGACTGTTGTCCTAAAATCTGACCGTTAGTACGCTCCTTTTGAAAAATGTTGTCCAATTTTTGGCCAACAAATGTTGGATGACATGCTAGTAAATTTTTGGTGGACAGATTTTCTGATGATCAGTACACAAATCCATCACACAAAAGTCGAAAGTACAAACATGCAAGCTCGAAATCACTGCTCACCAAACACAAAATTAGTAGAAGGGGCCCAAAGGGTGGCGCTCAAGAGCTGAAGTTCCTCGTAGTATGTCACTACATTCGTGTTTGTTGCACAACAATTGTCTACTGTTAGTATGCAAGACAAAAACCTGGCACACGCCCTTAAGACAAAAATCAGACGCTCGATGGGCCAACAATCGGATCGCGTGTACGAGGCTTAAGTCTGGGGAGCAGACAGAAGGGATCTGCTAGAGCTGAGATGTTGGAGAGCCATTAAGGTTGGGTGACTTGAAGCTGCCCCACTGCTCTCGCTGTCCCCCTCTCAGAGGATATCACACCTTTTCTTATTGTACAGAACTTACTACACCCCATATAGACTTTTTCAGTTTGGCCGTCGGCCAGACGCTAGTTGTCCTAGATGCAGGGACCCAAAAGGGGACCTGCTTCACATGTTCTGGAGGTGCCCAAAGCTATTCCGGTACTGGACGGAGGTGGCAAAAATCATTGAAAAGGGGTTTGGGATTTCATTTGAGCTGAGGCCGAAGTTATGCCTATTGGGACTAGTGGGGGAAGGGGGCAAATTTGGGAGCTCCCAAATAGCAGTTATGAGATGTCTATTCCAAGCCAGGATATTGATTGCCTGTAAATGGCAGTCAATATTGCCCCCGTCCAGTGAGGAATGGCAGAATAGCATGAATGGGGTAATCCTAAAAGAGAAATCGGTCTATATAAAACAAGGTGCTCCAACAATATATGATAAGATTTGGAAACCCTGGTGGGAAGCAAGAGGGATCAGTATGTAACTCCTAAAAAGTGCAAGATAACACACTTAAAACGGAGAGCAATGGCCCAATAGAATTTTTTGGATAAGGGAATGGAAGTTGAGGAACGACAGAGATGAATGAATGGTGTGAAAGGGTATGAATTTTAGCATTAAGAATACTAGATTGTACAGAAAACCCCGGGGGACCCCCCCCCTTCATCAGGTTCCCCCCCGGGGATACCCCTAATAGGTATAGTCCTTTGATTGGTAGAGGGGAGGAAGGCGGAGGGTCGGGGTAGTCTGGGGTACACTGCTCCTAAACTGTTTGTAAACTGTGAAAAACCTAATAAAGAAATAAAGTCTAAAAAAAAAAGGTTGGGTGATTTGGAATTGCTTGGATATCATTGCTCGATCTCTGGTGGATTAATAATTTGAGCGGGAGGAAAGTTTAACATTGGAGCCAACAGAGCGTAACATCGCAGGTGGTTACCGTGATAATCAAGAGCGTTTGATCCCTATACTTTGGGGTCCATCCTGTCTGGTAAGAGGCCAATTGGTTTTTATTTTTCCTTGTGATATAAAAGGAATTATACATGGACACTCACTATATTTAATTTCATTTATATTCATCTTTATGTGGACTTTAATCACAAATTTTCTTCACTGTTTTTTTTTTTCTTACTGTTTTTTTCTTCACTGATTTGTGATTTTCAGAAGTCTCTAGGATTGCACAATTTTTTATATGTGTGTGTGTGTGTATATATATATATATATATATATATATTGTGACAGCAGGAAGGTAAAGTCACCTGGTTGCATCCAGGTGGGTAGATATATTTCTCCCAGATTCAGGCTTTATGCCGACTTATACAACTAGGGAGTTGATGAAGCCCAGCTGAGGCTAGTGGGCTCATGAATGACTCATACCTCTAGGGAGAGTGCTGGGCGTCGTGAGGCAGGGAGTTGATGAGACCAGCTGAAGCCTGTCAGTTCGTTTAAGGCCTCTATAAAAACTCCCAGCTTCATCAGATGTTAGCTCATGCCTGGAACCAGACCTGTGTGGACTGTCTAGGGAGAGTGAACCCCTGTGCGGTGAGGCAAAGCCTGTGTGGCTATTTGTTTGGACTTTTACTAAACCAGGGACTTAGGGACTAGGACAGCACCAGGCTGATCCCAGTTGTTAGTTTAGGAAACCTGCATGTTTAGTCAGAGGTCAAACTGACCAGGATTTATTTTGTTTGTTTCTTTTTGGCTTTGCTGTGTTTTTGTCACTGTACATAGAGAAATAAACCGCACCTTTTGATTTTGAAAACCACAACCTCCGTCTGCTGGCCCTGTTTTTGTGTGGGGAGCCCAACCAGGGGGTCACACACACCCGCTACCGAGTTAACCCCCTCACAGTTGGTGGAGAACCAGTGGCAGTTTTTTTTAAGCCAGCATGGAGGAGATACTGAAACAGCTGGCTCTAGCAAATGCCAATCAACAGCAGACAAATGCAGGTTTGCAAAGGAGCCTTGCAGCCCAGCAGCAAGCTCATCAACAAGCCCAGCAGCAATCTGAGGCCCGCTTCATAGACCTGTTACAGAAGCAAGAGCAGAGACTACAACAAATGGAAGCAGTAATGCAGCAACGTCCGCAGACCAGTGAGGAAAGCCGTCCCACTAATACCGCGTCCTTTGGGGTGAGTCGTTTATTGACAAAAATGACTGGAGAGGATGATCCAGAGGTATTTTTGACCACATTTGAAAGGACTGCTGAAAGAGAAAAGTGGCCTGAGGAGCAGTGGGCTGGACTGGTGGCTCCTCTGTTAACTGGTGAATCGCAGAAGGCTTACTATGACCTAGAGCCTGACCAAGCAAAAGACTATGTGATGCTAAAAGCTGAAATATTGGCAAGGCTGGGTGTCACCCTGGCTGTCCGGGCTCAGCGTGTGCATAACTGGACTTTCCAGCTTGGAAAACCCCCCAGGTCTCAAATGTATGATCTCATTCACCTGAGCAGGAAGTGGCTACAGCCAGAGACTTTGTCCGCACCGGAGATTGTGGAACGTGTTGTGATGGATCGTTTCTTGAGAGCTCTTCCTACCGCCATTCAAAAGTGGGTAAGCCATGGAGACCCAGAAACGGCCGGTAAACTTGTGGATCGTGTAGAGAGATACTTGGCTACAGAGAACCTGACGGCCTCTTCCAGAGACTCTCGGACTTTCCACCCTAAGACCAGACCATCCCCAGGGGCGGATAAGAGGATTCCAAGGGGTGAGGGTGGAGAGAGTGAGAGGGTGGGAGCTCTACCCCAAGTTTGGCGAGAACAGCCTGGGAAATCAGCGGCTCAAGAGGCCGCAAGAAGGATCGTTTGCTACCGCTGCCGGCAAGCGGGACATATTGCAGCAAATTGCCCGGTTGTGGAGGAACCCATGCAATGTGACTTTCTGATGGACAGACGTCAGTCGCTGTGTGCGACAGTCGCATGCACTGCCATTCGGGGAACTGAGAAACATTTATGCAAAATGTGTATTAATGGTAGAAATGTTGTGGTATTACTGGATTCAGGTAGCCTTGTGACCCTGATAAAGGCTGAATTAGTTAAAACAGAGGTCTCTGGGAATAGCAAGGTAGCTGTTATTTGTGTGCATGGGGACACCCGAGAGTATCCAGTGACTACAGTGTGTTTCGAGACCCCCAAAGGTACCCTCTCTCATCCAGTGGGGTTAGTATCTCAATTACCGCATGATGCCATTGTGGGAAGGGATTTTCCGAAGTTCTGGGAACTGTGGGATGATCCTGAGCCCCCCACTGGTGCCCCTATGTACCAGGAATGTGATAGCCAGAACTCCTCTGAGAGTGGTGAGGACTCTCCAGAATTTCCCTTGTCAGTATTGGCAGGGGAGACTCAAGAAACTGGAGAGGAGCCCACCTCCTCAGACGAAAACCTACCGTCTGTGGAGTTTTCTGATCTGGAGGTTCACAGGGAAAATTTTGCCACAGAACAGTTAAAAGACCCCGCCCTAATAAAGGCACGGGAAAACGTAGTGGAAATAGATGGCGAGTTAGTGAACCCAGATAATACCTGCACTTACCCATACTTCAGCGTAGAGAAGGACCTACTGTATCGGGTGGCAAAAAGGGCAGAAGAAACCGTTGAGCAGCTGGTGGTGCCCAAACCTTACAGGAAGTTGGTGTTGGAGTTGGCCCATGGGCACATTCTTGGAGGTCATCTGGGGACAGAGAAAACCCGAGAGAGGGTATTACAGAGATTCTATTGGCCTGGGGTGATGAAGGACATAGAAAATTATTGTTCCTCCTGCCCTGTGTGTCAGAGGTCGGCCCCGATGCCACATTTCCGTAGCCCGCTGGTCCCTCTACCCATCATTGAGGTCCCGTTTGAGAGAATCGCAATGGATTTGGTAGGTCCTATAATCAAGTCTGCTAGGGGGCACCAGTACATATTGGTTATAATGGACTATGCCACCCGTTATCCAGAAGCGATCCCTCTCAGAAATACCTCGGCCAAAACCATAGCCAAAGAGCTATCTCTTGTTTTTAGCCGGGTGGGTATTTGTAAAGAACTGCTTACGGACCAAGGTACACCCTTTATGTCCCGGGTTATGAAAGAGCTGTGTAAATTGTTCAAAGTGACGCAATTGCGTACATCTGTGTATCACCCCCAAACCGATGGGCTGGTTGAAAGATTCAACAAAACCCTAAAACAAATGTTGAAGAAAGTGGTGGATAGAGATGGAAAGGATTGGGACTGTCTACTTCCTTATTTGATGTTTGCTATTAGGGAGGTGCCCCAATCCTCTACGGGATTCTCCCCCTTTGAGTTACTGTATGGGAGACACCCAAGAGGGCTGTTGGATATTGCCAAGGAAACTTGGGAAAGTGAGAGTTCTCCCCACAGGAGTGTGATTGAGCATGTCGCCCTGATGCAAGATCGAATTGCACAGGTAATGCCCATCGTGAAGGAACATTTGGCCCAAGCGCAGTTGGCACAGCAGAGAGTGTACAACCGTGGAGCAAAGACCCGTACCTTTTCCCCGGGGGATAGGATATTGGTACTTGTCCCTACGGTTGAAAGTAAATTCCTTGCCAAATGGCAAGGCCCCTACGAGATAATGGAAAAAGTGAGCGAAGTGAATTACAAGGTCAGACAACCAGGAAGGCGAAAGCCCGAACAGATATATCACGTTAATCTGCTGAAAGCCTGGAGGGATAGAGAGTCCCTAGTCGCAGAAACTTGGTCACCAGCTCAAACTGGTTGCGTGATTCCGGAGGTTGGAATAGCAGCCACCTTGTCACAACCCCAACAACAGGAGGTTAAGGAGTTTGTGCTTCGCAACAAGGAGGTGTTCTCTGAGCTGCCGGGACAAACATCTGGGGTAGAGCATGATATTATTACCCCGCCCGGTGAAAGGGTGAAGTTAAAACCCTATCGGATCCCAGAGGCCCGACGGGAGGCAATACGGGAGGAAGTACAGAAAATGCTGAACTTAGGGGTGATAGAGGAGTCCCAAAGTGATTGGTCTAGTCCCATTGTGTTGGTGCCTAAACCGGATGGGAGCTGGCGATTTTGTAACGATTTTCGTCAGTTGAACAAAGTTACAAAATTTGACACCTACCCCATGCCACGTATAGATGAGTTGATCGACCGGCTGGGAACAGCCCGATACATGACGACTCTTGACCTCACAAAAGGGTATTGGCAAATTCCCCTGGCCAAGTCGGCCAAAGAGAAAACCGCATTTGTAACCCCAGACGGGGCGTTCCAATATAAGAGAATGCCGTTCGGGTTACAGAATGCGCCGGCCACATTCCAGCGGAAAATGGACCAGATGCTGAGGCCCCATCGGAAGTATGCTGCGGCTTACCTGGATGACGTAATTGTCCATAGCACAGATTGGGCCTCACATCTGCCAAAAGTGCAAGCAGTCCTGGACTCTGTTCGGGAAGCGGGGTTTACGGCTAACCCCAAGAAGTGTACCATTGGGCAGGAGGAGGCCAAATATCTTGGGTACACCATTGGCAGGGGAGTAATAAAACCCCAACTCAACAAAGTCGAGGCCATCCAGAGTTGGCCACGTCCCAACAGCAAGAAGCAGGTACGAGCCTTTCTGGGAATCGCGGGTTATTATCGGCGCTTCATTCCCCACTTTGCTTCTAAGGCTGTGCCCCTAACCAACCTGACGAAAGGGAAAGGGTCGGTCATGATTAAATGGACCCCCGAGGCTGAGGCAGCATTCCAATTCTTGAAACAAGCCTTATGTAGCCAGCCAGTGTTGTACTCACCCGACTTCTCTAAAGACTTTGTCGTACAAAGTGATGCGTCAGATGTGGGGTTAGGAGCAGTATTGTCCCAGGTCTGGAACGGGGAAGAGCACCCAGTCATTTACCTCAGCAGGAAGTTGAAGTCCCATGAGGTAAATTACGCCACGGTTGAAAAGGAGTGTTTAGCGGTGAAGTGGGCTCTAGATTCCCTTCGGTACTATCTGCTAGGTAGGCACTTTGACATGGTTACGGATCACGCTCCGTTAAAGTGGATGGCTCAAAACAAGGAGACAAATAGAAGAGTGAATAGGTGGTTCCTGGCCCTACAGGAATTCAACTTCACAGTAAAGCATCGCCCTGGCGTTCAAATGGGGAATGTGGATGCTTTGTCTCGAGTACATGAATGCCTGATTGCTGGTGTTCCAACCCCAAGGTTAAAACAAGAGGGGGGGGTATGTGACAGCAGGAAGGTAAAGTCACCTGGTTGCATCCAGGGGGGTAGATATATTTCTCCCAGATTCAGGCTTTATGCCGACTTATACAACTAGGGAGTTGATGAAGCCCAGCTGAGGCTAGTGGGCTCATGAATGACTCATACCTCTAGGGAGAGTGCTGGGCGTCGTGAGGCAGGGAGTTGATGAGACCAGCTGAAGCCTGTCAGTTCGTTTAAGGCCTCTATAAAAACTCCCAGCTTCATCAGATGTTAGCTCATGCCTGGAACCAGACCTGTGTGGACTGTCTAGGGAGAGTGAACCCCTGTGCGGTGAGGCAAAGCCTGTGTGGCTATTTGTTTGGACTTTTACTAAACCAGGGACTTAGGGACTAGGACAGCACCAGGCTGATCCCAGTTGTTAGTTTAGGAAACCTGCATGTTTAGTCAGAGGTCAAACTGACCAGGATTTATTTTGTTTGTTTCTTTTTGGCTTTGCTGTGTTTTTGTCACTGTACATAGAGAAATAAACCGCACCTTTTGATTTTCAAAACCACAACCTCCGTCTGCTGGCCCTGTTTTTGTGTGGGGAGCCCAACCAGGGGGTCACACACACCCGCTACCGAGTTAACCCCCTCACAATATATATATATATATATAAAATGTTAAATTGAGTATTTTTAAATTTTTGGAAGTTGCGACACCTACACATATATATATAATTTTTCACTGAGGAATATTAATTTTAATTTTTATAACATTTTATTAATCAATTCACTGATTGGGTAAGTGCAAAAAATGTAATTTATAAATCTATATCATCCTGCCTCACTGTACTCATTGTATACAGTTTTCTAAGTGTAGCCAACCCTGCCCTATGTAGGAGAGTCTCTAAATAATGGCTGCAGTCTACCAATACCAATTTTTAGCCTCTCTTGTTCAGCTTTCCCTAAGCTCAGCCTAGCTGTCAGTTCTCCCTTCCGTCAGTAGGTGGTACTGTCACATTTGGAATTATTGTGAAATCACACAGTGGATCTGGATTATGAATATTCATATCTTTTCCTAGCCAACCACTAGGAATTTCTTTGCCAGTAGTGCATCATGGGAAAGGGTATAACTATTTTGTGTGCCTATATGTGTCTGGATATGGCAGCTGGCCCAGTCTGAAGGCAGGATGGAGTCTAATGAAGGCTGGGTAACTCTCCTGTAGATTAGGATTAGGATGGAGTCCCAGCTGGTGTTGGTTGAATCTCCTAAAGGAAGACTGGGATTAGGATGGAGTCTCAGTTGGTGCAAGTCAACTTTCCTAAAGAAAGATGGTTGCTGAGAATATAGTCTATAGAAGGATTCTAACACAGGAGTGTTGGATTCAACGTAACCACTTGCTGACTGTAGGACGTCCATGGAAGTCCTTAGGTTGCAGTGGTTATACCCGGATGATGGCAGCACCTGCACCTGTATCCAGTATTCAAATTTGCAGCTGGCATTTCCCTTTAAGGCAGACATGATTTGAGTGGCTAAACAGCCACTCGATCAATTCTGCAGGTGGCATCGCTCCAGGCCTCCACAATCGGACGGCAGAGCCCGGGAGTGATGTGACTTGACTGACGGTGACGGCGGCACTACAGAGAGTGAAATGAACTGACGTTGCTCCTTCCTCTCTGTGACCCCAGAAATTGGAAGCGACGAAGATTTCATCACTCCCAGATTTGGATCTTTGTTTACCTGGCTGTTAGCAGCCAGGAAAACAGCCGATCAAACAGATCTGTGTCTGCTCGGCTGCATTGGAGGCCAGAGGAAAGATTTGGGGTCTAATAGACCCCAGATCTTTCCATAAAGAGGACCTTTCATGGCCCATGCTGTCACAAAGGATGTTGTTCATCCCTTGAGATAGCAATAAAGTAACAAATTAACAGTGTAAAAAAAAATGTAAACCCCTGTCGTATGCATGCATATGTAAACGGGGATCGCACTACACATGTGAAGTATTGTTGCGAGCGTCATAGTGAGTGCAATAATTCTAGCACCAGACCTCCTGTGTATCTCTAAACTGGTAATCTGTAAAGGCGTTTAAAGTGTCACCTATGGAGAATATATAGTACCGTAGTTTTGCACGATTCCACAGGAGGACACAATTTTAAAATGTGACATGTTAGGTATCTATTTACTCGGCGTAACATTATCTTTTATATTTTACAAAGAAAGTGGGTATTATGTGTTTGTGTGCAATAACATTCATTAAAGTGTATTTTTTCCCAAAAAATTGCGCTTGAAATGCCGCTGCACAAATAACGTGTGACATTAAAAATTGCAACACCCTTAATTAAATTTTTTAGGGTCTCTGCTAAGTCTGTCTGGTCTGGTCTGGTAAGCTAATGGTTAAAGGCCATTTTCCTGTGCTGATACATGTAATGTGACAGAGTTTAAACCTTAACTTGCCTCACCTTAACATTGAGCATCTGTAGCCCTAACCTCTCTCCCATGGTAAACTTCCTTTTTGCATCAAATAAAAGTTACTAGGGCCTTTTTGTTCACATTTCCCATTATTGCTTAAAACATCTGCACCCTGTGGTGAACTGTCGGCGCACCCTGTCTATGGGGGTATCACATTTTTTGAATCAATATCTTGCAATTTTTTTTACATAGAAGTCCTGCCAGTAACAACACTTCTGTTCGTAATTTCAGTAAGAGGCACAGATGGATTATGTGTGGTTGTGAAATGGCAAAAATCAATTCAGATAGTGGCCTATCAATTTATAAACTACATTCCTAAACTTAAACTAAATGCATGCTCCTGCAATGATTCTTTTATAGCTAGTTTGCCCCGGGGTATTTACAATGTAAGCATGGTTTATATCCACTTCTCTACTGTGCACGAAAACCCCCTTCCTGCCCAAGCCATTTTTCAGCTTTCAGCGCTGTCACACTTTGAATGACAATTGCGCGGTCGTGCGACGTGGCTCCCAAACGAAATTTGCGTCCTTTTTTTCCCACAAATAGAGCTTTCTTTTGGTGGTATTTGATCACCTCTGCGGTTTTTATTTTTTGCACTATAAACAAAAGAAGAGCGTCCAGTTTGAGAAAAAAACACGATTTTTTACTTTTTGCTATAATAAATACCCATTTTTTTTTTTAAATAAAATTTTCCTCAGTTTAGGCCGATACGTATTCTTCTACATATTTTTGGTAAAAAAAAAAAAATCGCAACAAGCGCGTATTGATTGGTTTGCGCAAAAGTTATAGCGTGTACAAAATAGGGGATAGATTTATAGCATTTTTATTTTTTTATTTTTTTATTAGTAATGGCGGCGATCTGCGATTTTTTATTGTGACTGCGATATTGTGGCGGACACATCGGATACTTTTGACACATTTTTGGGACCATTCACGTTTATACAGCGATCCCTGCTATAAAAATGCATTGATTACTGTATAAATGTGATTGGCAGGGAAGGGGTTAACCACTAGGGGGCGGGAAGGGGTTAAATATGTTCCCTCTTTGTGTTCTTACTGTGAGGGGAGGGGACTGACTGGGGAGGTGACCGATGGTTGTCCCTATGCACAAGGGACACACCATCAGTCTCCTCTCCCTCACAGGACGTGGATCTCTGTGTTTACACACAGAGATCCACTTTCCTGCTCGTTTCCCGGGCAATCGCGGGTGCCCGGCGGCAATCGCGGCCGCCGGGCACGCGCACCGGGGCCTTGTGAACGTGGCGGGCGTGCGCGCGTGCCGCTGGCGGCGAGCGCGCGCCTCCTAGCTCGTTTTAAAGGGAGGACGTCATATGACGTCCTCCCAGAACGAGAGTATCCTCCGCCCGCCGTCAATTGACAGTGGGCGGGGGACAAGTGGATATACATCCTGACTGTGTGTGAGGGTGGGGTTATTTTTTTTATATATTTTATTATTTTTTTCTGTGCAGAGCTGCACCAGATTTTGCAGATTTTCCAGTTTAAGGCCGGGTTCACACTGGTGCGACAAACGCTCCGACATTGGGAGCTCATGTCACATGACGTGAAAATCAATGTTTCCCTATGGGAGCCGTCTTAACTGGTCCGACACATGTCGGTCCTACTTTGAAAATGCTCCCTGTACTACTTTGGTCCGACATTGATCCTACTTCAGCCCATTGAATATCATTGAAGTCGGATCAAAGTCGGAACTCCGTCTTGCATGCTCCGACTTTGGCATGCGACTTGTGCTCTGCTGATCTTGAGGGGGAACTCCACACCAAATTTTAAATAAAAAAACGGCATAGGTTTCCCCTCCAGGAGCATACCAGGCCCTTGGGTCTGGTATGAATTTTAAGGGGAACTCCTACGCCAAAAAACTGCGCCCTTATCCGAGCACGCAGCCTGGCCTTTAATTAGGGGGCCCCCAGATCCCGGCCCCCCACCCTATGTGAATGAGTATGGGATACATCGTACCCCTACCCATTCACCTGGGGGGAAGAAAGTGTCAAGAAAAAAAATTACACTAGACAGGTTTTCAAAGTCATTTATTAGGCAGCCCCTGGGGGTCTTCTTCCGACTCTCCGGCCTCTTCTCCCACTCTCTGGTGCCTTCTCCGCGCTCTCCGGTTCTTCTCCTGCTCTCCTGTGCTTTGTGCCTTCCTTCGGGCTCCTCCTCTATCTTCTGCCAGCTCTTTTACTAGCATTGGCCCGGTCTTCTGCATCGTCTTCTTCCCTCTTCTCTTGTCCCGATGTTGACACAACGCTCTCTCCCGCTGTAATGCCGCGCGCGCAGTGCGCAATGATTTATATAGGCATGGGGCGTGGTCACCGGGTGATGTCACTCGGTGACCCCATCTCTTATGACGTCACAGTCCGATCATGCCCCGGGACTGTGACGTCATAAGAGGCGGGGTCACCGGGTGACATCACCCGTTGACCACGCCCCATGCCTATATAAATCATTGCGCACCGCGCACATGGCATTACAGCGGGAGAGAGTGTCGTGTCAACATCGGGACAAGAGAAGAGGGAAGAAGATGACGGAGAAGAGCGGGCCACCGCTAGTAAAAGAGCTGGCAGAAGATAGCGGAGGAGCCCGGCAGAAAGCACCGGAGAGCGGGAGAAGATCCGGAGAGTGCGGAGAAGGCACCAGAGAGCGGGAGAAGAGGCCGGAAAGTCGGAAGAAGACCCCCGGAGCTGCCTAATAAATTACTTTAAAAACCTGTCTATTGTGGGGTTTTTTCTTGACATTTTTTCCCCCCAGGTGAATGGGTAGGGATACGATGTCCCGGATTCCAATAAGCCCCCTGCCCCCAGACCCCGTCAACCAATGGCCAGGGTTGTCGGGAAGAGGCCCTTGTCCTCATCAAAATGGGGACAGGGTGCTTTGGGGTGGGGGGGGCCGCTGGGCGCCCCCTGCTCCAAAGCACCCACCTCCCCATGTTGAGGGCATGTGGCCTGGTACGGTTCAGGAGGGGGGGGCGCTCCCTCGTCCCCACCCCCTTTCCTGACCAGCTGGGCTGTGTGCTTGGATAAGGGTCTGGTATGGATTTTGGGGGGACCCCCACACCATTTTTTTCGGCGTAAGGGGTTCCCCTTTAAATCCATACCAGACTGGAGGGGGAACCAATGCCGGTTTTTATTTAAAATTTGGCGTGGAGTTCCCCCTCAAGATTCATACCAAACACAGTGCCTGGTATTGGCAGGGATCCAAGTCGGATCATTGAAAGTCGGACGTATGTCGGCTTCAAGTCGCAGAGCAAAGTCGGATCCAAAGTAGGACAAGTGTCGTGTCGCACCAGTGTGAACCCGGCCTGAGTAAATCTCCCCCAGTGAGTCTTTAGCATGAGACCAGTTGGACTATGTTGGCTTTTACATATATGTATGTTTCTAGTAGACATGATCATTTGAAATCCTTATAATTGTTTTGCCGTGATTCCCTTTAAAGACAGGGGTTTTCATGGGGCATTTGTAAGTGAATTGAGGCTGCTCAGCACACTGCCCAGGTCCTGAAAAATGTGCGATAGAGATGTTCCTTATGAGGTTATAGTTTTTTTCACATTGCTGCATGTTATTAATTTTCATAGATAGTGTTCTTTTCCTAATTGGGAACACATGTGAATTAAAAAAAAAAACAGAAACATGTAGGTGAATTTAAATAAGAATTTATTGTAAAAAAGAAGGAAAGCAGCAAAGGAAATGTAATCACACCATTGTAATTTACTCTGTCCCTGATGACAGAACAAATCAAAAGGTGAGAATTTTGTAATTAGGGAGAAATTAAAATGCAACATAATCTCATTGAGGGAATCATTAAAGCAGGGCTTTCTCCTATCACGTATATCATGCAGTTATATTTTAATCATTGATTTTGAATACTTTGTGAATTACAGGCACATCTTCAGATCTGTACAGTTCATAATTATTCTTGATGCTTGATGTAAATTAAATTATTTAGATACCTACTCCAACTTATGAATGGACTGATTTTGTTTTGTTAGATTATAGAAAAAAAGAGGGTAAAAGTGGTTGTAAAGCCTTACATATACCCAGTGATGTCAGTAGCCTCAGGTGCTAAACAGGGATGAAACAAATCCTCCTACATAAGTTGGACTTGTTTATCTGCAGCCATCTCTTCTCTACAACCTTCCAAAACACACATTTAACACATCATCTTTCAGCAGCAGAAGCAAGGGGCAGGAATCTTATTTCACACGCACTGCAGAGCTAGAGCACAGAGCTCAGTGAAATCTAAACCCTGATTTGAGAGAAAGAGAAGGGAGACTCCACCTCCACACAGCACACATTAAACAATGTTAATCACAGGCTATGTGCTGAAACTGCTTTTCCCAAGCCTCTCTGTTTCTTGGAGTCGGAAATACCTGTCAGAAGTGAGCCAAGAGAGGAATTACACCCAGTGCTTTGGATTAAGGCCAGTACACGCTATATAAGGACATGATTTGCTAATTTTTCATGTCAGAGGTTTACAAGTAAACAATTGCCATTTATTTGTTCATTAAATCCTATTTTCACATATATTTCATCCTATTAGTGCTACTGATCTATGGTCTCTTTCAGCCACTTCCTATCTACATGCACAGGCTCCCATTTTTAGGTGTTCCCACTGAAGTCTATTGGGGCCAAAAACTAAAAATTTGAAGCTTGTAGCCCAAAAAAGCTCATGGTGTGAACAGGCACAATGAAAACAAATGGATTTTGGATGTTAAGCTTTTAGGAGCTTCAAGCTACAAAATGCTCAGGTGCAAATGGGACCTTATTGTTGGATGACCAGGTAGATTTGCGCCCCTAACCCACAGACATTTAGCGCTCCCTGAGTCCCTTCCACTTGTACAGTATTAAAACACCTTCTGGTACATTTTAGAATGTACCACTCTCTTTGTTCTCCTTACTTTCCCTTTTATCTATCTCTATCCTTATTTCTTCTTTTTTTCCCCCCCATCCCTCTCTAGCCATCTTTCTTGTTCTCTTATTCGTTCTCTCCTTTTTTCTTTGTTCCTTCCCCTCTTTTGATCGACCTTCAATATATTCTCTTTTTATTCCTTCTCTTACTCCTTGGTGGGGGGGGGGGGTGGGGGGAATGGGATGAGTGGCAGTGCTGGAGGGAGTTCTGATCAGCCAACTTAAGTGCTCTTGATCGAGGTCATCTGCTGATCTGAGAACTGTAGTGGGGACTATTAATGGCAACTCTAATCACAGGTAGTGTTACTCACTGTGTCTCCGGCTTCACTGTGTCTCCAGCTCTATGGTGTCTCGCAACAGTGACACCTATGCTGAAATCAGGAGATAGGATATCCTCCAGCCTCTCCCACTTCACATTCCTCACCAATCAACTGACCTCTAGTCTCTGCCCCCCAGCCATGCCGTGAACTGAATGGGCAGCTGCGAAGATGCTAGGTGGGCGGCCACGGACTCCAGGGACAGCCCTGCTGGGTGCCTGTGAAAAAGCTGGGAGATCGGTGCAGGCTTCGGGAACAGCCCAGGATTCAGTGACCCTTGGAAAATCGTCAATCGACCCCCGAGGGGGTCCCGACCCCCAGGTTGAGAACCACTGCTCTAGAGAAACCTTCTATGGGGCAATTTATCCCTGGATAGAGAAGCAAAGAAAGTTATTGGTGAAAGGGCATATCCCTATTGAAGTTTAACAAAAGGCATGTCTCCATACAGCAAATATGTCAGAAAGTTCCTCTGGTCTGATGAGGCCAAAATTTTATTTTTGGATATCGCAAAAAACACCAGGCATGACAGAAAGAGCTCATCACCCTGACAATGCTTTCTCAATGCAAAAAAAGGCAAAGGTAGCATCATATTACAAAAATATGTTCCATTGGCAGGAACTGGGAAAAAGGTAAGGATTGAGGGCAAGATAGATAAAGCCATATACATGGCATTTTGCAGAAAAAGTTTTTCAATCTGCAAGAGATCTAAAACTCAAATTTAGATTTACCATTTATCAGGACAGTGACTCCAAACACAAAGTCTCTTGCAGGTACAGTTAATAGGTTGAGTGAGAAGCAATAGTTAAGAGAAATTAATGGTGTCATGCAGTAATGACTTGCAAGTGCAGGTATTCAGTAACGAATTGCAACTGAACCCTGAGATAATTTAGCAAATAATTTCATCTAAGAGGCACAGATGGATTTTATAATAGTGCTGTTCAATAACATATTAATGGGGGTTATTGTGTTTCAGTTGATAGGTTTTATTTTTACAGTGTTGGGAATTACTATAAGCTGGGGGACAATATCATACTGCTATATACTAAATGTATTAAAGGGGTTGTAAAGGTTCGTTTTTTATTTTCTAAATAGGTTCCTTCAAGCTAGTGCATTGTTGGTTCACTTACCTTTTCCTTAGATTTCCCTTCTAAATAATTTTTTTTCTTTGTTTTCTTTGTCTGAATTTCTCACTTCCTGTTTCTCCTCACTAAACTTCACACCATCATCCGAGTGGTGTTTAGTCAGCCAGAACAGCTTACTGAACAGCTTACTGAGGAGGAACAGGAAGTGAGAAATTCAGACAAAGAAAACAAAGAAAAAAAATAATTTAGAAGGGAAATCTAAGGAAAAGGTAAGTGAACCAACAATGCACTAGCTTAAAGGAACCTATTTAGAAAATAAAAAACAAACCTTTACAACCCCTTTAAACCTGTTAGGACTCATG
Source organism: Rana muscosa (assembly GCA_029206835.1). Classification (NCBI taxonomy): domain Eukaryota; kingdom Metazoa; phylum Chordata; class Amphibia; order Anura; family Ranidae; genus Rana; species Rana muscosa. The sequence continues at coordinate 974,910,992 of CM055116.1, read as the reverse complement.
ACTTAGTAGAAGCATCTCACTCATTTATAATTTACCTATTTCCACTAGTTTCTTGTAAACTGAACACACCGAGATAGATAATAAAATGTGGTGAAGAAATATAGAAATACAGAAAGGAAAAAAGGGAATGTAATGTAAAAAAAAAAGAGCAAATGACCTCTCACATGGGGCAGAGTGATATTCTACAACCCTGCATAAGCATCAAGATGCAGCTCAGTGGATGAATTAAAGTGGTTGTAAAGTCAGAAGGTTTTTTATCTTAATGCATTCTATTTATTAGGATAAAAAACCTGTGTTTACACTGGGAGACATTGTTTATATATTATTATAAATAAAGGACTTCATATAAATAAGTCCCTAAAAAGGGCATTTTCTATGGTGTGGTTTTTCCCTTTATAATGAATAGTAAGGGTCACTATGTACCCTGCACTCATTCACTTGAAAGGTGGATACAGATAGCTGGGGACCCCTTTATTCTAAAGCCCTGTACACACGATAGGTTTTACCGATGAAAACAGTCCGATGGACTTTTTTCATCGGACAAACCGATTGTGTATGGGCCCCATCGGTCTTTTTTCCATCAGTGTTTAAAAATAGAACATGTTTTAAATTTATCCAATGGTTAAAAAACCGATAGCAAATTACTATCGTCTGTGGGGAACTCCATCAGATAAAAAACCCACGCATGCTCAGAATCAAGTCGACGCATGCTCAGAAGCATTGAACTTCATTTTTCTCGGCTCATCGGAGTGTTTTACGTCACCGCATTTGGAACGGTCGGTTTTTTGACTGATGGTGTGTAGTCAAGACTGATGAAAGTCAGCTTTATCGGTTTTCCGATGGAAAAATCCATTGGTTAAAAAACCATAGGAAACCATAGGAAATCGTGTGTACAGGGCTTCAGAGATATTTTGATTATCCTCCTATAGACCCCCACATTCTTTTTTGGGGACAGAATGTAGTGATGAGGCTTTTGCTCCCATCATCACCGCCCCCCCCCATGCAATATACCCTTCCAATGTTGAGAACATGAAGCTTAGTATGGTCTAGGAGCGGGCTACATGCTTGTTGCTTTTTCATTTCCTGGTCACCCAGGCTGCATGGCTGGCTAAGGGTATTTGAAACAGGAATTTGTTAGGGGTCTTGTACCTCATAAATAACCTTTATCTAGGCATACAGCTTGGGTGCCCAGGAATGGGGAGGGAGGTCAGGGCATTATCCCTAAACCCCCCTTCTCAAACTATACCAGGCCATATGCTTTGACATTGGAAGGGTACCTTGCAAGGGAGGTGGGAGATCTAGAATAGATAACACATATATATGAGTTGTTGGTGCTGCACACCCCGATTTGTAAAATTGAATGGAAGATCCCTCAAGGTTTTTTTTTAGCAGCGAGATTGTGTTAGAAACAGATAACAATTAATTTCTATAAACATTTTGTGTTTATTAAATGTATCACAATATCAAAGAAGTATGTAGGCATAGATACATAGGAGTCGTAAAAGGAATTCTGGCCATGATATAAAAAACATAACTCATCAGTTATGGGAAAAATACACATGAACTCAAATTATAAAAACAATGAACTTATGTGAAATTTCACATGATAAACCTACGCGTTTTGACCAATTTGGTTAACGGTCTTCTTCAGGGGAATTTATTCTATGTGAAAAAGAAAATCATTTTTGAATTATAATGTCAATAAATACATCATTATTTTGTTTTACATGGTCATTCTATTCTATTTGTAAAAAAAGTTGAATGTGTTTACCAATTCCCAACGGGAAAGTTGCATTCCATGGCCGAACGAATTGCTGCTCATCTAAAAGCACACCAAGCCTTGACGACCCCGGAGTGTCCCCACATGGTTCTCTCATCCCCCACGGAGGGAGCCCCACCTCTGCACAGCTTGCAGGAAATCACCCCTTATAGGACTGGGGGAAGAGGGTTGGGGGGGAGAAGCGACCCAAAAGACCACCCGTAATTTTCTATATTATAAAATGTAAAAAAATATTTTATTTAGTTTATTTTAACCCTTGAGGTGGGTTACAGACAGGCCTATCAAGGCCTAAGAGTGTATGTGCAAAAATAGCAATATAGTATCTAATTAAAATTAATTAACTTATGGGCATATAACGGTAGCGCTACTCCCAGTGAGAGAGCTGCTGGTTTGATTTCGGGCCCTGCATACAGCACCGCCAACCCCCGGCAATCTTACTCGACCCACTCTGGCACAGTTAGTCTAGGGTTAAACTTATATCACATTCAGTAATATTGCAAAGGGGCAATCTCTTTTCTATTAAGACAACACACTGAGGCGAGAGATCAAATGCAACAGCTTTACTTGTATATCAAAAGTATAGGCAGAACGGAACACATGCAACTTGCTTACAGAGCCCTGCAGCAATAGGTGTAGCACACAACAATGGCCCAGCGCGGTAACCCACCAACCATGCGCAGCTATTATGGTGTACGCGCCCTGTGGCGCACTAAACAATATTCTATCTCCCCCCAAGTCAGGCCTGACATAGAATATATCTCAGTCTTTTATGATTTCTTCGTATGCAAACTTTCGGTGGTGCACTTGATGAGATAATATTTGTAATCCACAAGTAGGCAGTCTCAAGGAACACTAAACTGGAGACCCTTCAACTCTGTCCTGCTACGGGTCTCCTAATGGAACAACAAACAATGATAGGTGGGCCAAGGCAGTCTATAGGCCTAAACACGGTACAGTCTATTGGTTTGAGCAAGTGCTCGCTCACCACTCCGGACGCTATCCCAGTCCGGGGCTTCCACCTGCTGTGTCTCCGCACACAGCGTCCGCAACGATCGGGTCCCCGATCTAACTGATGTCCTCACTCGACAAGTCCGGTGCCACCCAGGCTCCGCAGTGGGGTGGAAGGCTCTTTGGAAGTTGCGCAAGGCCCAGGCTTCAGGCCTTGCACTGCAGCAGATCCGCACAGGAAGAAACTCTTGCTTGCAGCGCGGTGTCCAAAGAGGCCGAGCTCCGCCTCGCCTCCTCCTTAAATAACTCCTCCCATGAGTCTCTGGGGTGGCTAACTGCACTCTGGGTGCCGAACGGGGTTCTGGGTAACGTAGTCCTGGGGCCTTAAAGGAGACCCCGCTACATAACCAATATGTGTATATACATGCACACACATGGCCTGGCGATCATGCTGTATTTTATATGTATGTGTACATTAATTGTATATTAGTTATATGAATACAAATTTATATTGATGTATTATGTACTATATAAAAATTTATCAGAAAATGATTATATTAAGTATTGATCGATTGAAAATAGATATCAATTCAATATGTAACCAGTACCAGCAATCAACATAGCGCCAAAGTGTGCACATCCATATGCGCATGATTATTTCTTGATGTTAAATATAGAGATAATCAATTAATAAATGGGGGTGAGAATTGTGAGAAATTAGTGAATTACAAAAGTGTTAAAAATGTGCTAGTGTGGGGAAATAGTGAGGTAAAGTAAATGAAGAAAAGGTGCAAGGGAATGAGATGAAAATATTTAAGGATTGGAATATAAGTGAATATGAATAAAAATATGGGTTTAAAATTGAGTGTGGAAAAATTATGAATAAACAATCAAATATAATTACTTAAAAGTAAACAAAAAAAATTGTGTAAATGAAAAAAAAAGGGCAATTGTTAAAAATGTGTGGTGACATAAAAAATGTTAGTGAAAATAAAACTGCAAGTGCCCCGTTTGCCCTGCGCTAAAGACGGCCCTGATCATATCTGCCCCTTTGATAAAAGCATCCCCTTGCTGTATTGAGGCCAGCGCTGTTCTATCGAGATGGGTCCCCCATCTGATAGAACGAGCGGCGAGAGTGAGCGCCGTGTTAACTTCACATGCTCCAGCTACAGCTGATGGAACAGATGTTCAGTCTCTGAGATTTCCGTGACCTCCGATTGCACATGCGCAGTCCAGCCCAGGCACTATCTGATAGGGGACCCATATTGATAGGACATCGGCAACTGCCGACACCGCTGTGGCAACAGCAAGACGCCACAATCTCGCACGTGTGCGCGGCAGCATCGGGAGGTGGGAGATCTGGCCAGGCTTACTTGGTGCCCTGTCATGCATCTCCACATATCATCCACCTAAGGTGGCAAGCTCATAAGCAACTGACCTGATGATCTTGTGCTATCCATAGGAGTACTCCACCCTATATAGGTTTTAAGGTAGCAAGCTCATGAGCAGTGGACTTAGCGATCTTTTGCTATCCATAGGAGTATACCAGCATGGCATTGTATGGATCCCATTTATGATGTACTTTGCTTTGCGAGCAAATGTTTAACAATTTGAATAGTTCACTTAATATAAAATAACAGACTTTAGTAAACGCTTCAAGTTCTATGGCTATTATGGATATTATCTGTTACACATTCTTCTGAAATTCAATTTCTATAAATGCGTTTTTCTCAGTTGCAGTAGATGGCAATGTGCTTTTTAGCTCACATCCAAAATATAACCCGTACGATTTAGCACAAAAAGATTATTATTATGTTATGATGGTATTGCATTTTGAAAAACAATTTCCTTGTCATTAGAAACATGCTTTGCTACAAGCAAAGTGGACATTTGCGCACCAGTTCCTCAATTGAAGAATTGTATTATGTTGGAAGACATAAAAAATATGTAGACCATGCACAAATTGTAGTTCATCACACATGCTTTGTTGACTAGGAAATGCATGTCCCTGAAATGTTGAATGGCAGTTATTTTTTTGCATGCATGCCAGCTTGGACCAAATTTGTAGGACCCCTGTGGAAGCAGAGAATAACTGTGGTATTCCCCTTCTACTACAGTGTTTGCTGCTGTCTTCTGGGTCTTGTGAGCACAGAATAGTAATCACATGTGGCCACTTGCTCAGCACATGTACCATTTACAGAATCACTTTGCATTTTTCTCAAGGAATGCAAGACATTCTCTGATTGGATGACCTGAAGAGGTGGGTCAGTGATGCTTTGCATTCACAGAGAAAAAAATTCACGGTGTTCTGTGACGAGCGCCCTGTGTTCATTATGCAGCAGGACCTGGATTCCCCATTTTTTTAGAGGACCCACAGGTGTGACATATGCATACTAACATTAGCCCAAGCTGGATGTAACTATAAAACAAAATTTGTACCTAGAATTCAAACATCCTACAAGGTGTTTTTCTGTGTTTACCTGGTGAAGCGAGTTATACTGACCTAAGTTCTCCGTTCAGGTCCCTCATTACCACCATCTCTGGATGTGGGGGTCTACTAATCCAGTAATCCAGTGCTGCAGATGCATCTGAGGCCACGTTTCCCCTACTGTCCCCTCATGTGTCACCACTCTTCTTCTGGATCCTGAGAGACCCCTCACACTATCTCATTGCTTCTTTCTGATCCCATCTTATCCATGATACTTCCCTTGCTGCTAGTCATAAGTAATGACGTTAAAAAGCAAAGTGGGCAAGCACTCCTGAAAAAGACGACTCTGTTTCGTTATACAGGTGTAAACGCTTTATAGACACATGGGTCTAATATATGAGAAGTGTGCAATCAGTGAACTTACAATTTTGATAACAATGGAACAAGGATTCTGAATGGTTGTTTAAAGTACCATAGTCAATGCTGTATTAAATTCAGGAATAGACAGGGCGTTCATTAGCCAACGCTCATTTTTATTGTGTAGGTTGTTTCTTTTGAGAAGCAGTAAGGAAAAAAAAAAACTTACCGTATATACTCGAGTATAAGCCAAGTTTTTCAGCACATTTTTTTGTGCTGAAAATGCCCCCCTCGGCTACTCGAGTCACCTTTTTGTGCCTGATCTCCCAGAGTTTGGGGACCGGTACCGGCCGGCCGTAGGTACCCTGGATTCCAAACTTGGCACACATGTAGCCCCACTCTTCCTCTATAAGTGTGCAAAGGTTTTTGTCCGGGGGCCTACAGCCGGGGAGCACCGATTTTTCAAAGCCGGGCACCCCTTCCATAGACTCCCATGTTAAATGGTAATTTCTCCAGTGACTTTGGGGATCCGCTGCCGGCCAGTCTTAAGTCTCCTGGACCCTAAATGTGGCACACATGTAGCCCCATTTCTCCTATATAAGTGTGAAAAGTTTTTTGTCTGGGAGACCTAGGGCCGGGGAGCAACGATTTTTCAAAGCCGGGCGCCCTTTCCATAGACTCCCATGCAGTGGCGGCCCGTCCATAGCAGGCGCCCGGGCGCCGCCCCCCCTCCTGTGGTCACCCAAAAAAAAAAAAAAAACGGGCCCTTTAAGAGTTTTTTTTTAATGTCTTTTTTTCACACATGGCGGCGCGACTAAAGTGGGCGCAGAAGCGCCGCTACCGCTCGCTTCTGCGCCCGGCCGTCACTCACCACAACAATACATAGGTTCATGCATTGCATGAACCTATGTATTGCTGCCGCCCACTATTCAGATGGCCGGCCCCTTGAGCGCCGGCCATCTGAATCACAGCGTCTGATTGGCCTTTAGAAGTGCCTATCAGAGCCAGCAGGCTCTGATAGGCTTCCCGACTACAGCCTGAGGGCTGTAATCGGCTTCTAAATATCTAATGAGAGGACGCACAGGGGTGCGTTCCCTGGCCAATCAGGTTCACCGGGTCTGGTTACCGAGACCTGATTGGCTGAAGTGACATCGAGGGCGGGAGAAGACATCGAGGACGGAAGAAGGACGGCGCTGACTCGAGGAAGGTAGGTGCAGGGCTGGGGGGGACAAACTGGCTGTATTATGAGGACAAACTGGCTGCATATGGGGGAGAAACTGGCTGCATATGGGGGAGAAACTGGCTGCATTATGGGGGAGAAACTGGCTGTATAATGGGGGAGAAACTGGATGTATATTGGGGGAGAAACTGGCTGCATATGGGGGAGAAACTGGCTGTGTTATGGGGGACAAACTGGCTGCATATGGGGGAGAAACTGGCTGCATATGGGGGAGAAACTGGCTGCATATGGGGGAGAAACTGGCTGCATTATGGGGGAGAAACTGGCTGTATATTGGGGGAGAAACTGGCTGCATTATGGGGGAGAAACTGGCTGCATATGGGGGAGAAACTGGCTGCATATAGGGGAAAAACTGGCTGCATTATGGGGGAGAAACTGGCTGTATATTGGGGGAGAAACTGGCTGCATTATGGGGGAGAAACTGGCTGCATTATGGGGGAGAAACTGGCTGCATATGGGGGAGAAACTGGCTGCATATAAGGGAAGAAACTGGCTGCATATGGGGGAGAAACTGGCTGTATTATGGGGGAGAAACTGGCTGCATATGGGGGAGAAACTGGGTGCATATGGGGGAGAAACTGGCTGCATATGGGGGTGGAACTGGCTGCATTATGGGGGAGAAACTGGCTGCATTATGGGGGAGAAACTGGCTGCAATATGGGGGAGAAACTGGCTGCATATGGGGGAGAAACTGGCTGCATATAGGGGAAAAACTGGCTGCATTATGGGGGAGAAACTGGCTGTATATTGGGGGAGAAACTGGCTGCATTATGGGGGAGAAACTGGCTGCATTATGGGGGAGAAACTGGCTGCATATGGGGGAGAAACTGGCTGCATATAAGGGAAGAAACTGGCTGCATATGGGGGAGAAACTGGCTGTATTATGGGGGAGAAACTGGCTGCATATGGGGGAGAAACTGGGTGCATATGGGGGAGAAACTGGCTGCATATGGGGGTGGAACTGGCTGCATTATGGGGGAGAAACTGGCTGCATTATGGGGGAGAAACTGGCTGCAATATGGGGGAGAAACTGGCTGTATTATGGGGGAGAAACTGGCTGCATATGGGGGAGAAACTGTCTGCATATGTGGGAGAAACTGGCTGCATTATGGGGGAGAAACTGGCTGCATATGGGGGAGAAACTGGCTGCATATGGGGGAGAAACTGTCTGCATTATGGGGGAGAAACTGGCTGCATTATGGGGGAGAAACTGGCTGTATTATTGGGGAGAAACTGGTTGCATATGGGGGAGAAACTGGCTGCATTATGGGGGAGAAACTGGCTGCATTATGGGGGAGAAATTGGCTGCATTATAGGGGAGAAACTGGCTGTATTATGGGGGAGAAACTGGCTGCATATGGGGGAGAAACTGGCTGCATTATGGGGGAGAAACTGGCTGCATTATGGGGGAGAAACTGGCTACATTATGGGGGAGAAACTGGCTGCATTATGGGGGATTAACGGGCTGCATTATGGGGGAGAAACTGGCTGCATTATGGGGGAGAAACTGTCTGCATATGGGGGAGAAACTGGCTGCATATGGGGGGGAAACTGGCTGCATTTGGGGACAAACTAGTGGCGTTTGGGCACAGTGGCTGCGTTTAATGGGCACAGTGGTGGCAATTGATGATTTTTTTTTCAGTTTGCTTGCGCCCCCCCCCCAAAAAATTTGAGCACCAGCCGCCACTGCTCCCATGTTAAACGTCAGTCTAGTCATGGACACAGTGAGGCATGGGCACAGTGAGGCATGGACACAGTGAGGCATGGGCACAGTGAGGCATGCACATGGACACAGTGAGGCATGCACATGGACACAGTGAGGCACAGTGATGCATGCATATTGACACCCTAGGCTTATACTCGAGTCATACGTTTTCCCATTTTTTTGTGGTAAAATTTGGTGCCTCGGCTTATATTCGGGTCGGCTTATACTTGAGTCTATACGGTAGTTAGGGGACCTATAAACTAGTACAAGTAGTACATTGTTTTTAAAGGAGAGGAAAAAATCCTGAATCAGACTTTTCTAAATGAAAGCTAAGGCATTATTTCCCCAACATTATAAGATAGACATACTCTGAGGCAGAGAAAAAACATACAATATGTGAAATTATGCCACGTACACACGATCGGAAATTCCGACAAGAAAACCGTGGATTTTTTCCCGACGGAATGTTGGCTCAAACTTGTGTTGCATACACACGGTCACACAAATGTCGGAAATTCCGGCCATCAAGAACGCGGTGACGTACAAGACTTACGACAATCTGAGATCAATGAAGTTCAATAGGCAGTTCGGCTCTTCTGCTTGATTCTGAGCATGCGTGTTTTTTGGTACGTCGGAATTGCATACAGACGAGCGGAATTTCCAACAAGAACTTTTCTGGTCGGAACATTTAAGAAGCAGCTCTCAAATATTTGTTGTCAGAAATTCCGACAGAAAATGTCCAATGGAGTCTACTCACGGTCGTAATTTCCGACCAAAAGCTCACATCGAACTTTTCTTCTCGGAATTTCCGATCATGTGTACACAACATTAGGCTTTTCAAACCAATAGCGCGATGAGCATGAGTTTATCATTGTGATATCTGGTAGCTGTTTGTATACTGAGCATCCTAGACTCTGGGGTTCCCGGAGAACTCTAGCAGATGGATAAATATATTTGCACTCACCTATTGCTTCCTGCCGTTATGTCTCAGTGTCAGGTTTTTTTGGTTGAGGTTGCCTACAGAATACAATATATACCGAAATATACAGAAAGGATAAACTCAATTTAATATGTTTTTTTTTCCTGCTTTGCAGCTGTTCTTTCCATGTTAAGCTAATATTAGTAGATTGTTGTGAATACTCTACTGTGAAGTGACTTTAACTTCTACTTCTTACCTTACATATGAATTTAATTATAGGTGCAATGGCAGTATAATGAAAAGGTCTGACACCATGGAAACTAGAGCAAGAAAACATTCCTGTTCTGGACATGTTATATTTAAAGCCACAAATGCATTTTTTCCTGGGAATGATGTACAATATTTTACATGTTATTATTTTCTAAAATACTAGGGCTGACTGGACAATCAATGAGAATAAATGCTGAATGAGTACATCTTGAGTTCAGAGGAATACATACTGTATATACTGTAGTGGAATACATATATACTGTAGTGGGTCTTTAATGGATTTCACTCCCTATACCTCAAAGTTGGGTGAAGACAGAAATCATTTTCTCCAACTAAAGGACTAATTATCTTCCTTTCAGTAGAAGTGGGGTGAGAGGATTCATTCTGTGGCAGCAATTTCAGAAGTAATATCATCTAATGTTTGGTGGAGAGGGGAACTTGGGTTCACCACATGAACATGGAACAGCAACCGCTGTCTGGGGGTAACAGGTTGCTGTGGGTCAAGTTCCCCCTGAGTCTGGTAAGAGAGTCCTGGAGAAGAGAACCAAGCAGAATTTAACTTTCTAGCACGGGCCACTTAATTAGAAAGAATGAAGTTGCTAGTTAAAAATACCTGTAGCAATTGCTACATTGGGAAGATTGAACTAATTGTGAGAAATGAAGTTGTTCCTGTAAGACTTAATGTACATGGGATGTCTTACAACCTCTCCTGAACAATTTAAGTTGACAGATAGTAACCGTTGTTTAAAAACATCTGTTTTGCCATGTTTTACATGCAGCGTTTTGCTGCGTTTGCGTTTAGAAGCCTTCTTTTTTTTTCAAATAGACAAAAATTAGAACTGCCTGTAAACGAAACGCGGCTAAACGTGAGTTACCGCGTTTACACATGTTTACAAGCTGTTACAGGCATTTGGCGTTTCAAATGACTCAGAACATCAGTCCAGAACACATTTTTTTTTTACTTTCCAAAAAATGGTTCTAAACTCAACTGCCTAGAAATGACTATAAATGACCCTGTGTACACGTTGTTGCAGTTTTCTCCAGCTTCTCTGGTCTCCAAAAATAGATAGCTCTTGCCACCTTTAGTGTTGTTTTACTTCACCGAACTGACAGTCTGCAGATGATTCCACTGTGCAGGTGAAAGGTAACTTACACAATTGCGCTTGGTGTAAAAATAGAGGAAAGATGAGATGGTTGTAGTAACATTAAGAAACCCATCTGGTGGTCATCCATAATATTGTTTTTTGTTCTCCTATCATCCTCCCTAGTCCAGTGCTGGCAGTGGCACTTCTGTAATAATATTTGTTAGTGAGCTGCCGATTAGAACCTCTGGGACTTAAATAAAGTTGAAAAATAAGAGCACCATCACATTTTTACATAACCCAAAATCAGGCATGTGCAAAATACTCCAGGGTTCAGGGCAATAGCAAATAAAACTGGACAAAGACCGTTTCATGCTTAAAATATGCAACACACCATTAGAAAGATATTGTTATGCCATATACCCCATGTGTTCAACGTTCCAAATTCGTTTTTAAAGCAAATCAAACATACCTATGACTCAAAAAATTTGACTTTTATCTCTAAGAGCCGGTTCACACAGGGGCAACACGACTTCCAGCGCGACTTTGGGAGGCAACTTGGACACGACTTGAGTATGAACCACAGCGCGACTTTGGGCAACTTACAAGGCAACTTCAAGTTGCCTCCAGGACAGGCGACTTTCCAGTGGCCAATAAAACAATAATCAGCTCTGTGGGAGGGAGGGGGAGGGAGGGGTTTGCCTGGAAAACTATTTTTACTTTCTGGAAAGTTGCTTCATTTAAGACAGGGGATCCGACTTGGAGGCAACTTCCATTGAAATCAAGGGGTACAAGTCGCCTAGAAGTCGGACTGAAGTCGTACAGGAACCTTTTCTGGAATCGGAGCGACTGCAGTAGTGTACATTAGGATGGCTCCATTCACTTCCATTACTTTTCTAAACCGAGCGACTTGGGGCGACTTGAAGTCGGATCCCAGGACGCCCCTGTGTGAACCGGCTCTTAGGCCCAGTTCTCACAGAGGCGGCACGACTTCGGGGGCGACTCGGCGGCGCGATCTCAAGACGACTTGAGACGCCCGTCTGAGGCAATTTGCATAATGACTTCTGTATAGAAGTCAATGCAAGTCACCCTGAGTCGCCCCCAAAAGTAGTACAGGAACCTTTTTCTAAGTCGGAGTGACTCAGGTCGCTCCTATTAGAACGGTTCCATAGCACAGACCGGGACGCGACCGAGTCGCCTGAGGAGTCGCCCCTATGTGAACCGGGCCTTAGGGGTCTATTTATAAAAAACAAAAGCATTGTCATAAGCAATCATCCAGGTTGCACACACTTTTTCTATATTTTCTCTAAGGCTACTTTCACACTGGAGCGTCGGCAGTAAAGCACCGTTAGTTTTAGCAACGCTTTACCTGTGGTTTAGCGTCGCTTTTCGCCCCTGTAGCGCTGCTGCAAAAGCATTCCAATGGGCAGGGGCGGTGGAGGAGCGGTTTATACACCGCTCCTCCTTCACCCCAAAGATGCTGCTTGCAGGACTTTTTTTAAGGTCCCACAAGCGCACCACCCCAGTGTGAAAGCACTCTGGCTTTCACCCTGGAGTGACAGAAGAGGTGCTTTAAAGGTTCTTTGCAGGCGCTATTTTTAGCACTAAAATGCCTGTAAAGCGCCTCATGCCGCGTACACACGATCGTGATTCACGGCGGTGAAAACACCGCCGTGAATCACGACATGAAATTAAATGAAAAACGAGGGGAACGGCATTTTCCCCCACACACGACCGTTTTTCCCGTCATTTTTTTCTTTGTCGAGAAAAACGACCGTCTGTGGGCTCCGCGGCAGTGTCTCCCTATGGGAAAACTGCCGCGGAAAAAAATGATGGAAAAAACGATGAGAAAATTTAGAACATGTTCTAATTTTTCTCGTAGTTTTTCCTGCCGTTTTTCTCAACGAGAAAAACGGCATAAAGCCCACAGGCGATCGTTTTTCTCGGCGAAAAAAAAAAAAGACATTTTTCCCGACGGGAAAAATGATCGTGTGTACGCGGCATTAGTGTGAAAGTGGCCTAATACAATGACTTTCTATGCTTGTCAGCTTCATCTGATAGCCATAAGATGGTATCATTTTTTCTGAAATATCTCAATCAGAAAATATACCGCCATTTGGCCATTAGGTGTGGCTCTTGATCATAGGAAGTCCTAGTATTAGAGAAATACTCACTAATGTTTTATGAATAAACCCTTGTTTGTCAGGACAAAAATAAAGGGAAAATTAGTTCACTTTGCATGCTTTTAATGTTTTCATGTCAGAGAAATTGAGTGATATGACCTACTAGCAATAGCGTGATTGCCATTGAGACAAAAGTAGTCTCATTGCGTAATTCAAGCTACTAGCAACCACTTGAAACTGAAACAAAAATTTGGGATTTTGACAGTTTCAGAGCATTGAGAGCATTGCTATAGTTTCCCTTTATATTAACTTTTTATTTTTTTTGCTTTTTTCTCAGTTTTTCTTTACATGCCAGTCAATGTTTTTTTAATGAATCACCAAAGGCTAAAACAGTCTTAACTATTTTTAAACTCTAATACATCTGACGTAAACTGTTCATAACATTGATTGGAAGAGTGATTATTGTTATAGAGACTTTGAATGTGACATTGAATCAGCTCAATGCTTTACATTAAAAATATCTTGTCCTCATGCTGGACTCACATTAATGTAACTATACTGGCCTAGGTATATGATGATAAATAATCTCTTCTATGGAGGAATGAAAAGTATATTAAAATATCACCTCAATGTTTTTCAAGTGATACGAGTCAATTCATTTAAATGGTTGTTGCACTTTACTGCTCATATTTTTAAATGGTAATGAGATCACTTTTTTTATGAACCATCATTTTGGTAAAAAATACAGTAATTGCTGGCGATTTAAGAAAACTGCATTTGCAGCTTCCCCAAGGCAAATCAGATTGTGCTACCCTTGCTAATATCTTGATGGTGCTGCACAGAGGACTAGTTATAATGTACAGTAGTGTAGTCAATTGCTTTGTATCTGATTGAGAAGAAAGTACCTCTGGGTCCAATATAAAAGGGTTTTGGGTATTTGCAAAGATGTGTTTGGCTTTTTCAAATAGAAAATTGGGAGCAGTTCTGCTGGAAAATGTTTATTTTCTCATGGTCATACTCCAATTTATTTTAATGATGACTGAACTTTATATTTGCATTTTTTTTAATTCCTTGTTATATTTAGGATAGAATATTTTGTTATTTTTGTGCTGGTTTATGGTCATCATATAAAGCATCCTTTTGACGGTAACAAGTCAACAAGAACAGTGCGATAAATTATGTCATCACTTTTTTCTGCACTTATTTCATGCTGCGTCAGTGGCTAGAGAGTACAAATATACTCTTTTAGTGAATACTTAAAACATATTTCTACTGCAGTCAAAATTGAGAAAACCCCACTATATGTTTGTTATGTGATCCCGTTCACACATCATACCTTAAAGCCCGGTTCACACAGGGGCGGCACGACTTTGGGGGCGACTCGTGCAGGCGATCTCAAGACGACTTGAGAGGCGATTTGCAAAATGACTTCTGTATAGAAGTCAATGCAAGTCGCCACGAGTCGCCCCCAAAGAAGTACAGGAACCTTTTTCTAAGTCGGAGCGACTCGAGTCGCTCCTATTAGAACGGTTCCATTGAACAGCGCGGGACGCGACTCGTCAGGCGACCGAGTCGCCTGATGAGTCGCCCCTATGTGAGCCGGGCCTAATTGTTGTTTTATTATTTGTTACATTTTAGATATTTCTAAGGGAGAGGTGACATAGCTGACTGCAATTTTTTTTGAACAATGTTAGAGTGAGCCTGTCCCAGGTCTGTCCTTATTAATATACAATGCAAAAAGCCAAACCTCTACGCCTTTGACCCTTTGTTAGAACAGACAGTGTTCAAATCTAAATGATACTGAAGATATTCCCGCACAGTACAGACAAGATTTGTAAGCAGGTCTCTGATAGCCCAAGGCCCATCCCATCGTTCTCCTGCAACTGTAACAAAATGGGGTACCAAATACCTGTATTATGGAGGAACTCTGCTATCTTGGTTACTCATCTACTCCCAGCCTAAGGCCAGTTATTTAGAATAAACAATTGTCCACACAAACAGCTTTTTTAGATTCTTTGCGATCTAGATCCTCATGTGAACATGAACACAGTACAAAGTACTTTTCCACCAGGTCATGCATAGCTTCCTTCTTCACATGACTTAAAGTGGAGTTCCACCCAGAAAATGTTTTTTCCACAAAAAATCCTAAAAAAATAGAATTTATTTTTATTTTTATACTCACCCGAAATACCTGTTGCTATGCGGAAGTCCATAATCTGCCTCTTCCGTAACCGCACTCTGTCTTCTTCCCCATCCTCTTCTAGTGAATGGGGCGCGCTGCTTTCTGGGAACTGTGTGTAATCCCAGAGAGCAGCCGCCCATTCACAAGTCAGCACGAGACTCGTGCATGCGCAGTAGGAAACGGGTAGTGAAGCCGTAAGGCTTCACTGCCTGTTTCCCTTAGTGTGGATGGCGGCGCAGGACCTGCACCGATCGAGGGATCGGCATCGGGGGGGCCATCAGAGCGGGAGAGTAGGACAGGTAAGTGTCCTTATTAAAAGTCAGCAGCTACACTGTTAGTAGCTGCTGACTTTAAAAAAAAAAATTTGCGGGTGGAGCTCCGCTTTAACTGTATCCCTGTCAATTCTTGTTTCATTTCAGCAAGTAGCTCTTCCGCTTTTTCTTCTTTGTTAGTTGTTTTCTCTGACATGGGATATCTTCCTATCCCTTCACTAGGTCTACCCTAGAGGGGTATCTTCCAGACATCATTTATAGCTCACATGGTAGCTTGCATCAGGTTACTATTTCCTATTATCCTCTTCCTCTAGCCCACCTGGCCCTAACACTTATAGAGGAAATAGATAGTTAAATCCCTATTACACACCCAAGGGGCAGGTTTTTCTAGAAGACCCCTTTCACACTGTGCTGCCCATACCGTCGGCGATAAAACGCCGCTATTTTTACCGCTGGATTTGCGGCGCATTTCGGCCGCTAGCGGGGCGCTTTTAACCCCTGCTAGCGGGCGAGAAAGGGTTAAAACCTACAGCTACAGCAGCGTATTGCCGGCGGTACGGCGGCGCTGCCCATTGATTTCAATGGGCAGGAGCGCATTAGGAGCGGTGAGTTTACCGCCCCTAATGCGCTGCAAAGAAGCTTCTGGCAGGACTTTTTCTGACACCCTGACAGCACACTACTCCAGTGTGAAAGCCCTCGGGCTTTCACACTGGAATGAATAGTGCAGCTGTTTTAGGGCGGATTGCAGGCGCTATTTTTAACGCTATAGCGCCTGCAAAACGCCCTCAGTGTGAAAGGGGTCTAAAGGGTACTAAGCCTGCTTACAGGGTCAATTATGGCAAACACAACTGCACAGTCCCCTCATAAACAAAGAAAACTACCTAAGATTTTTTTCCTTGTTGGGGGGTCCAGAATCAAACATCAAAGAAAGGTAAGCTGCAATTTTGTAAATATTTTTGTTTTCAGTTATGCTATGTTAATGGGAACATGTAACAAATATAATGTAGGTGTTCTCACAATTCTGTTGCAAAAGTGGAAATACACTTTAAAGTAGAACTCCAGTAAAAACTATTTTTCTCTAGTTTAGTATCGAGTGGGGAAATGTAAAAACATCTGTCAGCTTTTTGTTTTTCATCAGAGTCATTTGGTGTTTATTATTAATATACAAAAAATGTAGCGCTATACATAAAAATTATATACAAAACACCCAAGTGTGGTGCTCAAAACAAATGAATATAAAAAAGTCCGTGAAAAGTCCAAAATGGACAAATTATGTGTGTAAATAGAGTCTTTGATGACCATTCAAACGTGGATAATCAACGCCAGCCAGGACCCTAGACCTACGAGTATACATGTACCAAGCCTGTTTGACCCTTTAGACATACGTTTACTGGGTTCATTCCATCTGGTAAGCCTCCTTTCCATTTGGTGGTGGTCACGTTATAGTCATTTGTTCTTTGAAAGTCACCAGTTGTGTTTCAAGATTATCCACGTTTGAATGGTCATCAAAGACTCTATTTACACACATAATTTGTCCATTTTGGACTTTTCACTGACTTTTTTATATTCATTTGTTTTGAGCACCACACTTGGGTGTTTTGTATATAATTTTTATGTATAGCGCTACATTTTTTGTATATTGTTTGTTTTTTGCTTTTTCCATAGGCATTGTAGCTGCTCACATTTGTTAGTAGCGCGAATATTGTTTGTATTAGGTGTTTATTATTACTGTCCGTGTTCCTTTTACTCACATCTGCCCTCACTATTTTTCCTATTGGTTGTTGTCACCTGGTGACAGATAGTTGCCTACACACTGTCTTCTTATTTTTTACATCATTTTTATCATCTTTTGTTTAGCACGTTGGTAACCTCTTTATATTCTATTACATATATATACCGGTATGTCTATTCTTTAAAAAATCATATAGTCTTCTTCATTGTGCACTTATAATAAACATTATTCTATTGAAGATGACATGACCTATTTGAATTAGTGATGCAGAATCGGACCCATCGTTGACCAGCTGACCTGAACTTAACCTGAGCTTATTTTGTTTTATGTTCCAGTGTTCATTTATCAATTAACAGCTATTATATATCCATATTTATACTTTTACTCTTGCTTTTTTCCCATGTATTATAGTGGGAATGTGGGCTGTTTTGCCTTTGCTAATTTAGTTCCGCCTAGTTCCGCTTAGTTTGCTAAGATTCATACCAAAACATTTTCCTCTTGGTTTTAATATTGCTCAACCCAGAAGACTAAAGCATGCCATAAATGGGTAGAATTTCCAAGGAAAATTCTTGGGAAAAGAAGGTTTTATGAAAGTTCTCTAAATCAACGTTCGTTTTCAACCACAGTGACGAGAAACTTTGAAGGAGCAGGTTGGAAAAATTTTCTTCAACAAATTAATTTCTAATGCCGTGTGCACACAATCGGTTTTATTGATGAAAACAGTCCGATGGACTTTTCTCATCGGACAAACCGATTGTGTATGGGCCCCATCTGTCTTTTTTCCATCGGAAAAAAAACGATAGCAAATTCCGATCATCTGTGTGGAACTCCATCGGAGAAAAAAAACACGCATGCTCAGAATCAAGTCGACGCATTGCTCGGAAGCATTGAACTTAATTTTTCTCGGCTCGTCGGAGTGTTTTACGTCACAGCGTTTGGGACGGTCGGATTTTTGACTGATGGTGTGTAGGCAAGACTGATGAAAGTCAGCTTCATCGGATTTCCGATGGAAAAATCCATCGGATTAGAATCCATAGGAAATACGATCGTGTGTACAGGGCTTTACAGTATGTGTGTGTTTTTCATTTGGTAGAGTCCATTCATTCCACAATCAAATGTTAAAATGCAAACAAAATATTTTGAAGGACAAAAAAGTTCTAAAAATGTTCGTACAAATTTTCCTAAGGCTTCCTAAGGATTTTCATTTGAAATTTTATCCATCTATGGGCAGCTTAAATGAATACAGCAATTTCTCACCCTGAAGCCCTGTACACAAGATTTCCTATGGTTTTTAAACCGATGGATTTTTCCATCGGAAAACCGATGAAGCTTGCCTATACACCATCAGTCAAAAAAATGACCGTTCCAAACGCGGGTGACGTAAAACACTCCGATGAGCCGAGAAAAATGAAGTTCAATGCTTCTGAGCATGCGTCGACTTGATTCTGAGCATGCATGGCTTTTTTAACCGATGGACTTGCCCATAGACGATCGGAATTTGCTATCGTTTTTTTATCCATCGGAAAAATTTAAAAAATGTTCTATTTTTTGACACCGATGGAAAAAAGACCGATGGGGCCCATACACGATCGGTTTGTCCGATGAAAAAAATCAGTCGGACTGTTTTCATCGGTAAAACCGATCGTGTGTACGCGGCTTCAGACACACACTGCCCCTCAGCATGCAGAAGTGTTGCGGGACCACACACCAACTTTCCTGTCACAGCATGACAGCATATACGTAAAGGTAGGCTCCACCCCCTGCCCAATTCCAGGACCGGTTATACTATATAAGTAAGTCTCCTCCCTGCAGGCAGCATTCTCTTAACTTTTTATCACTGCGTTTTCCGGCGGTAATTGCTCTAAAGCGTTGTGGGGGGAATGTAATGAGCTAGAGGAGAGGAACAAAAATTCCAATGGCTTCCTTAATGCACAGGACCTACGGATCCTAAAGCTCAAATTTAATTCTGCCGGCCGACCCTACTGGGCGATTCGAGTGAGGAAACTTTGTTGCTCCCCGAAGGGAGTAGACTCAGCTTTAAGGAGACAAATAAAGATGATTATCGATTCTTTATTCTCGGCTATAGTTTTCCCAGGTTTAAGCTGTCATTCAATCTTCGTTACTTTGCCTTTTGGCTATCCTCTGGTCATTGGCGATTAACATAAGGGATTAATCCCCCTTCTAGATATCACTGGATCCGACATGAACAGTCACCACTCCGACTTAAAAGCGGTATGTGTTACTTGTGGGATGAGCCATAAGGGTTAACTAACCACAACGGACTACTAGAGAAACCACATACCATCTTGCATCCACCGTGGCTGAACTGCATCACTGGCTACTCCATTTTCACTCTAGGATCAGCCATCATAGAGAGTTTTTCACTGGCCAGAGCTTGTTACACCTATAATCCGCGGAAGTAAGAGATAGTCCCAAAATGCGTAATTTGTGTTTTAATAATTCCTATATCAAACAAAATTACAATTATTTATTGGGATTCTTTTCCCAATTTCCATAGTTCCCAATATCATTTAATTGCTGACTGCCTGACTGGGGATGTATGTCATTTTGAGGTTACATTTTGTTGTTATGGCAGCAGCTAACTGCCATAACCCTGGTGTTGTTTTTTCCTTTAGGCGGCCGGCTTTCAGATACAAGTGGTCCCAGCAACAGATTCGCTACAAGATCACTTTTATAGGCAGCGGGAGAGGTGCCCCCCCTTCCGTCGCTTCCCGGGCATTTCCGAGCTTACTGGAGCTGTTGGTAAGTCCAGAACCGATCTGATGTGGCCGATGGCTAGGCAGGAAGCCGAGTGAGGGCGAGATAGCCCCCACTCAGCTCTATGTCCTTGGAGGACTGGAACGACCTCTGACATTCCTTCCAGTCTTCTGGCAGATAGACAGGATTTCTTTTTTTTTCTTAAAGTCAAAATTACTTTTTTTTTGCTTTTAAAGGTAAATGAGAGATCTGGGGTTTTCTTGACCTCAGATCTCTCAAAAAAAGCTTATTTCTAATACAAGGATGTTTAAATTCCTTGTAATATAAATAAAAGTGATCGAAAAAGAATTAAAGGGACAGTGTAAAAATAAAAAGTAAAATAAATAATAAAAATACAAAAATAATTGAAAGCGCCATATCCCTCCGAGCTCATGCGCAGAAGCATACGTAAGTTGTGCCCGCATGTGTAAACGGTGTTCAAACCACATATGTGAGGTATCGCCACCATCGTTAGAGCAAGAGCGATAATTCTAGCACAAGACTTCATTTGTAACTCTAAACAGGTAACCTGTAGAAATGTTAAAGCGTTGCCTATATAGATTTTTAAGTACCGTAGTCTGTCGCCATTCCACGAATGTGCGCAATTTTAAAGCATGACATGTTTGGTATCTATTTACTCGGCGTAACATCATATTTCACATTATACAAACAAAGTGGTCTAACTTTACTCTTTTGTTTTTTTTAATCCATTAAATTGTATTTTTCCCCCCAAATTTTTGATTGACAACAGCGGTAACCAATGGCGCCCGCTGATGTCTCAGCCAAAGAGGAGGGAGAGTCTGGGACAACAGAGGCTATCGTGCAACATCACTGGATTGAGATGGGGCTCAGGTATGTATTAGGGGGGCTGAGGGGGTCTGCTGCACACAGAAGGCTTTTTATCTTAATGTGTAGAATGCATTAAGATAAAAAAAAACTTTTGCCTTTACAACCCCTTTAAATGCTTGGGAGATGGATTAAAGCTATATGTGTTGGGGAACAGTATGATTCTCATGGTCAGCATTAGTAACATCATATTCTGGTATCTCATATTTTGGATGTGTACTTGATTACTATTACAATATTACTTGGTGTAAATACAGTAGCAACAACAGCACCCAAATCTGATTCCATTAAAAAAGTTTTGGCTGCAACCATTTTTATACAACAGTAATAGGGTTGTATTGACCAATGGAAGTACCAGCTACAACAAATCTAAAAACTATAGGAACGGTGTTGGCCCGTCCATACAGGGCGCAGGGGCACCACCCCCCTAATCCATGCGCCCGGCCCCTAATTTACATGCAGGGCCCTGGACGAATAAATTCCAATGTTTTTTGAGGCTCTAATTGGCTTCAAAAAGGGTGGGCTTGGGGTGCAGAGCACTGCGCCCTGAGCCCACCCAGTTGTGTGATGATTGCAAATTAATATCCGCTATTGTCTTCCTGATTCTTTTCCTGGCCAATCCCAGCTCAGGAAGTGGGTCCTGAGACCCGATTGGCCAAGAGGAGAAGCAATCCGAGGAGGAGGATGGAGGAGACGCAGGGGAAGCCGTGCTGCCGTGTAGCCGAAGAAGGAGGAGATGCAGGGTGAGGTGAAGCTGCTGCCCGCCACTCGGATCGGAGGAAGCCCACAACCTAGATGGACTGATCGACCCCCTCAAAATACCCCACCAGCCCCCACTGTATAGGAACATTTAAAAAAAAAAAAGTTGAAATGGGCGGAGGATATGAGACAAGGAGGGGGAAAGCAAGGGGCAGGGCAGACCCATAGGGACCCCCCAGTATAGTATAGTTGCTTATGGGCTAGCCATAGAAATATAAAGAAATATATCGAACTATGAACCCAGACCGGGATATATATGTATGTGTATATGTATAAATATGTATGTGTATATATGTGTGTATGTATGTATATATATATAAATATATATATATATATATATATATATGTATATATATATATATATTTTCTCTCTCTTCTTTTCTCCCCCCCCCCTCCCTGACAGACTCTGACTGCGTAGATAGTGTGGAGTGAGATGTCTGCCCCTAACTGGGAGAGAAAGGGGGAGTTGAGCCATGTTGAAATAAAAAGGGGAGGGATGGGAAGGGGGTGGGGGGGCAAGGATTAGGGCACACACAGGAGAAGAGGGATTTTTAAGTAGTATTAAGATAGAGACTGTATATGACCACGGTGAGGGTATCACAATTTTTTATTTTTCTTCTGGGAAATATGGGCTTAAAGTTGGGGGAAGAATAGGTCAGGAGGATAGCCTGAATGTAAACATGGGTAAGAGAACAAGGTATAATCACCTATTTTCAAACACCAGGGGCATTAGTGGCCTCCTAAGAGGGTCTGGTAGAGGAGAATTAATAAATAAACACATGGAAGTAGGAGAGGCGACCACTCCCCTATTACCTTTCCTTTTGTTTTTGTTTTTCTCAAAGTTTGTTTGCTGGGGAATAAGGCCATGGGGGCCGCTATACACAAGTATGGGTAATCAATACCTAATCACGAGGCACAAATGAAATAAAATATATATATATATATATATATTTTTTTTCTCTTTTCTTTTGTCCTGCCTTCTCTTTTTTTTTTTCTTTTTCCACAAAAGAATAGGCACTAGGGCTAGTAGAGGCCTCTTTGGAAGTAGGAGGGGGTACGGGATAAGTGATAAGAACACAGTAGGAGAACACATGACTTAAGTAGAAGGAATGAAGTGATTGGGGACAGAACAGACTCAATCCACCGCAGCCGGGGGTGGAGGAGAAAGGGGGAATGGAATGGAGGGGGAGAGGGAGAGGGAATTATCTTATCTTATTCCTTTATGTATTTTTTTTATTAATTTTTTTTTTCTTTCTCTTGGGGGGGGGGGGGGGGGCGTGGGTAGATAATATAACTGATACATTTTTTGATAAGACAATTTTGTATCTAGTTCTTTCCTGCAATGTTATGTCTTATATAAATGTACAATGCTGAATGGAAATGTTGAAGCTTATAATAAAATAAAAAAATTTGATTATAAAAAAAAAAAAAAGTTAGGCCAGAGGGTACCTCCTGTACAACTTGTTGACTGACTTTTCTTTAGAAGCACATAAGACATGAGTGCTTAAAGGGGTTGTAAACCCTAGTGTTTTTTCACCTTAATGCATCCTATGCATTAAGGTGAAAAAACTTCTGGCAGTGACTGGCCCTCCAACCGTTTTACTCACCTGAGCCCTGGAATTTCCCTTAGCGGAGATGCGCTTTTTCTCTGCCCGGGGTTCTCAGGTCCTGATTGGACAGATTGATTGATAGCAGCGCAGCCATTGGCAAATCCAATGACGTGGGGGGCAGGGGGGCGAGTCCTACATGCGGCGTCTATGTACGCTGCATACTAGACTCGGGAGCACGCCCCCAAAGGTAACCCCCCCGGTAGAGCGCTTCTCCTAGGGGGTTATACGATGCAGGGAGGAACCGCTAGAGCCACCGGGGGACCCCAGAAGTCAAGGATCGGGGCCACTCTGTGCAAAAACAAACTGCACAGTGGAGGTGAGTTTGACATGTTTGTTATTTTAAAAAAAACAAAAAACGAAGGCTTACAATCACGTTAAAGTATACTACTACTAATGCCTTGTACACACAATCGGATTTTCCGTCAGGCTAAACTCCGACGGAATTTTCCGATGGAATTCCGTTCAAGCTGTCTTGCATACACACTGTCACACCAAATTCCGAACGTCAAGAACGCGTGACGTACAACACTACGACGAGCCGATAAAAATGAAGTTCAATGCTTTCGAGCATGCGTCGACTTGATTTTGAGCATGCATGGATTTTTCTCTGTCGGAGTTCCACACAGACAAACGGAATTTCCGAACATGTTCTGTTTCTAAATTCCGATGGAAAAAAGTCAGATAGGGCACACACACACGGTCGGAATATCCGATGAAAAAATTCCGTCTGTCTTTTTCCATTGGAAATTCTGATCGTGTGTACAAGGCATTACAGTATTATTCTTCAATTTCTCTTTTCAGTCTAAACCTGTGAGCTAAGACAACCCACCCACCTCCCTTCATGGCAGGAGTACTGCAGATTTCTTGTTATCAGATATAAGAATGAAATACCGTATATACTCGAGTATAAGCCAAGGTTTTCAGCACATTTTTTGTGCTGAAAATGCCCCCCTAGGCTTATACTTGAGTCACCTTTTTGCGCCTGATCTTCCGGACTTTGGGGACCCGGCACCAGCCGGTCGTAGGTGCCCTGCACACATATAGCCACACTCTTCCTCTACAAGTGTGCAAAGTTTGTTGTCCGGGGGACCTATGGCCGGGGAGCACCGATTTTTCAAAGCTGGGCACCCCTTCCATAGACTCCCATGTTAAACGGTAATTTCTCCAGTAAATTTGGGGACCCAGGACCGGCTGGCCATAGGTACCCTGGACCCGAAACATGGCACACATATAGCCCCAATTTTTTCTCTACAAGTGTGCAAAGTTTGCTGTCTGGAGAACCTACGGCTGGGGAGCACAGTGTTTTCAAAGCCGGGCACCCCTTCCATATACTCCCATGTTAAACGTAAGTCAAGTCATGGACACAGTGAGGCATGGGCACAGTGAGGCATGGACACAGTGAGGCACAGTGAGGTATGGGCACAGTGAGGCATGGGCACAGTGAAGCATGGGCACGGGAAGGCATGGGCACAGTGAGGCATGCACATGGACACAGTGAGGCAAAGTGACTTATACTCGAGTCAATAAGTTTTCCCATTTTTTTATGGTAAAATTAGGTGCCTCGGCTTATATTCGGGTTGGTTTATACTCGAGTATATACGGTATCTGTATTCAGGAGTAACATTTATAACTTGCTTACTACTGGTATTATAAAAAACCCGCTTGCCATAATATGGGGAAGCTACATTGCTGCAAGTCGTCAGCAAATATAAGAAGCAGTAATATATCTGACATATTTGTCTTTTCTTGTTACTGTTTCTTTTTAAATAAAAAAAAAATGACATCAAATATCTGTGCACAATCAGGCTTCCTGTAAATAATGAACAATGTCATCAAACCTGCTTCAGAAGGAAATTGTTCTTTTGTGTAAATATTTTGGTCTGTAACTTGATTTATGGGTGGGGAGAAATAAGATTAGTTGATGTAATAGTTGTAGTACAGGAAGCCAGTTTGGGAGCTGTTGGCAGCCTGCGGAATCTATGTGAGGTGCAGGGACAGAGCTGGAGGATGAGCTCAGAGATTCCGGACCCTGTCCAAGTATTAGTGTATCATTTTTTTAATTGAACCTTATCATCAATTGTGGCAAAGAAGTTAAACCACAACAACAATGTGCAGTCATTTTAAATAGACTTTTTCTATGTTATAAATGGTATGTTATAGCGTACAGATTGACAGCTTATTCCATTCCTGTAAACCAGTGTCAAGACCATCATGAAGCCTGCTGTTAGATTTAAGTAGACTTCTTAATGTCTAAATGTTACAGGAGCAATGCAAAGCTATCTCGTTTCTGAGATCGCCCCTACAAGAGGGAAAATGAAATGCCACTCAAAGCGATAGCTGCTTGTCAGAATGTTTAGCAATTCTGTGTATTGTCAGTGTGGACAGAGCTGGAAGAAAACAGAAACCTCACCCATTAAGCTCTTCTTTAATGAGATTCTTCATTGGTGGTTTGCAGTGGGATGCAGAAGACTTGAAAGTCCAGCATTTATAGGGTGATACAGTTGGCTAATGTACAAAGATGCTTGTAGTAACAGACAGCAATCAATAGACTTGGGGATTTTAGTTACATAAATGAATCATCGACTCCGATTGCCTACTATAGTTTGCTTCATTGTGACTTAAGGAAAAATAAAATAGGAAGAAAAATACAGTTTTCGAAGCGATCGTATGATAATTGGACCGTTGGTACAGAGCTTTTAGAGCCGATCACGACAATTCATCCGATATTATCCGATTGGACAAGCATGAAAATTGTACTCGTACGATACCAGATCGTACGATTTTCGTTTAATCAGTACAGTTGTCATTCGAAAATACAATAGAAATACACTACAACATATGACATCACTTCCGATTTTTTATTCTGTCGTACGAGAATTTTCGTAACTTTAGTAAACTCTTCATGTACGATATGCGACTAGCATGCAAAAAACAAACAAAAAGACGGTCTGTCGTCTGATATTCGGATCATGTGTACGAAGCTTTAGTGGTAGGAATTTCCAATTTCAGTGTGGTGTTTGTATCTACTGCATGAGTTTGTCATACTTTACTACCGTGTTTCCCCAAAAATAAGCCTGGGTCTTATATTATTTTTGGCAACCAAAAACACACTAGGGCTTATTTTTGGGGTAGGTCTTATAATTCCATGTGCTGTCTTCTCTCCCCCCTGCCTGTCAGAAATCCCCTGTGGAACTGTGTAAAAGTGCTTGTAAATTCCTAAAATTCACAGCACCACATATTGCAAAATGTGTATGTCTGCAATCCAACTGTGCCACATACCTTCTTCTAGTGGAGCACTTTTCCCCTCTTCGAGCACTGCAGAGGGAGGGGGGGCCCGAGATCCCCCGATGACAGCTTGCAGAAGAGTAGAGCAGCATGACATTAGCTGAGTGTCGCTCAGCGCTTCCATGGCCCGCCGGAGACCTCTTCCCAGCTCTAAGGAATGCAGAGGGAGGGGGCCCGAGATCCCCCTAAAAGCTTGCAGAAGAGCAGAATGGCAGAGCAGCGTGAAAACAGCTGAGCGCCGCTCGGCGCTTCCATGGCCCGCCGGAGGCCTCTTCCCAGCTCTAAGGAATGCAGAGGGAGAGAATGCAGAGGGAGGGAATGCAGAGATCCCCCGCTGACAGGAGAGGAGAAGAGGAGAGCAGCGTGAGATCTGCATGAGATCTGCTAAGAGCAGCGGGAGGTCAGCGCTATACCGAAGGTATTTGGCACTAGATCACACACACACACACACACACACACACACACACACAGTCTACACTATATAACACTGTAATAGAGTGGACTAGTATGTCACCAGCACTTTAAACTAGGGCTTATTTTCGGGGTAGGGCTTATATTGCAGCCCTACACGAAATTCGGGGTAGGTCTTATTTTCAGGGTAGGTCTTATTTTCGGGGAAACACGGTAAGACATAGTAGTTGATCAATTGGATTCCATACAAAACTGGTCCAATTAACCATGGCAGGAATGGCAAATTGTGAGATCTTATGTGGGACAGGGTTTGGTCAATTTGTTTTTTGTAGAAAAAAGTGACAACGCTATATAAATGAGTAAAATAAAGAATTGAAAAGTACTGCTTGTATCTGAAATGTGCACATACAATTAACACTTTTGACTTTATAGGAACCTGTGTTTTAAAATAAGCTGTGCTGTGTATTCTTTATCTTTACTGCCTGTCAGTGATAGTGTCATGCATTGAATCCTACTAGAAATAATATCAGCATTGAGTTTGTGTGTTCTTTTCAGGTTTTTGTGGTTTTCAGTAAACTGTCTGTGCAGTGCACCAGGGGTATTTGAGTAAAAGGAACTTAAATTACAAATCTTTTTAGCAGGTAAGACAGCTCACATGCAGTACAGTAATTTAGCTGTGCATGTATCTGCTTGCCTGGTGCTCAGGTTAGGGCACAGTTGTCCTGCTCAGATACAGTATTCATAACCCTTGAAATTGTCCACATTTCGTCATGTTACAACCAGAAATGTGAATGTATTTTATTGGGATTTTTTGTAATAGACCAACACAAAGGCACATCATTGTGAAGTGGAAGGAAAATGATAATTGATTTTCAACATTTTTTACAAATAAATATCTGAAAAGTGTGGCATGCATTTGTATTCAGCCCCCTTTACTCTGATACCCCTAACTGAAAACTAGTGGAACTAAATGCCTCCAGAAGTCACCTACAGTAATTAGTAAATAGAGTCCACCTGTGTGTAATTTAATCTCAGTATAAATACAGCTGTTCTGTGAAGCCCTCAGAGGTTTGTTAGAGAACCTTAGTGAACAAACAGCATCGTGAAGGCAAGGAACACACCAGACAGGTCAGGGATAAAGTTGTGGAGAAGTTTAAAGCAGGGTTAGGTTATAAAAAAATATCCCAAGCTTTAAACATCTCATGGAGCACTGTTCAATCCATCACCCAAAAATGGATAGAGAATGGCACAACTGCAAACCTACCAAAACACGGCTGTCCACCTAAGCTGACAGGCCAGGCAAGGAGAGCATTAATCAGGGAAGCAGCCAAGAGGCCCATGGTAACTCTGGAGAAGCTGCAGTGATCCACAGCTCAGGTGGAAGAATCTGTCCACAGGACAACTATTAGTCGTGCACTCCACAAATATGGCCTTTATGGCAAGAAGAAAGCCATTGTTGAATGAAAGTCATAAGAAGTCCCGTTTGCAGTTTGCGAGAAGCCATGAGGGGGGGGGGAGAAATTGGGGGGACAGCAAACATGGAAGAAGGTGCTCTGGTCAGATGAAACCAAAATTGACCTTTTTTGGCCTAAAAGCAAAACGCTATGGGGTTGATTTACTAAAGGAAAATCCACTTTGCACTTGAAAGTGCACATGGAAGTGCAGTCGCTGTAGATTGCTGTAAATCTGAGGGGAAGCTCTGAAATTAGGGGAAGCTCTGCTGATTTTATCATCCAATCATGTGCAAGCTAAAATGCTGTTTTTTATTTTCCTTGCATGTCCCCCTCAGATGTACAGCATCTGCACTTCCATGTGCACTTTCAGTGCACTTTCAAGTGCAAAGTGGATTTTCCTTTAGTAAATCAACCCCTATGTGTGGCGGAAAACTAGCACTGCACATCACCCTGAACATACCATCCCCACAGTGAAACATGGTGGTGGCAGCATCATGTTGTGGGGATGCTTTTCATTAGCAGGGACATGGAAGCTGGTCAGAGTTGATGGGAAGATGGATGGAGCCAAATATTGGCCAATCTTAGAAGAAAACCTGTTAGGGTCTGCAAAAGACTTAAGACTGGGGCGAAGGTACACCTTCCAGCATGACAACGACCCTAAACATACAGCCAGAATAGGCTACAATGTTCCTCCCTTCACGCACGCTAGACTCTACAAGTGAAGATTCAGCTCCTCCAGACAGACTGACGGCTACAGTAGCAGCTGCCCCTGGTTTTGTTTACACTTCAGCTGTCAGCAGGGGAACCCCGCTGACCGCTGAATGGGCTATCATTTGTTAAGGACGTGGTGGCCCCACTCCTTGACAGCCGATAATTGCTGGCATTCTTTTGTTCACATTTCAGCTGTCAGCAGGGAAATCCCGCTGATAGCTGAAAAAACCGAGCCTGAAGATATCGTTTCATTTTCACGAGTACTGATACGTGTGCAAATGCTTAGTATCGGTGCAACTCTAAAAGATATCCTATTCAATTATTTGATTGTTTTCTTTTTTTTTAATTTACAAAATAATCTTTAACTGTTCAATTTGTTTAATGGGTCTACTTTATAAGCCAAATGAATCCTGAGATATATTTTATGTATAGTTTAGCAGGAGTTATTAGTAAGGCTGCCTTATATATTATGAATCTTTAGGCCTATGAGCATTCCTCTCAGTGCAAGTTAAATCTAATGAGCTCCTCTATTTGCTGTGGTGGATTTGCAGCTGTGATTCAAACACCATATTTAAAAAGAAGCTTTAGCTTAATGATTATCCACTTTACACTTGCTGTGTTTATGTTAAGTGATAAAATTAAATATAGATTGCACATAAAAAGACAGCTCTCATGGGGAAAAATCCACTTAAAAGGAAGTTTTAATTATCTGGAAATTAATTATGAGGTTACTGTCTAAATGCAGCAAGAGGTGTGAGGATTTTAAAGGTCTCCAAGGCCATCAGTCTGCCACAGAGGGTTAAGCAAACAATCATATAGTGGGCAATGTTGGTTCTGGCAATTAGGTGTAATGAGCATCTGGCCAGGGACGGATGAAGACTATTAAAAAGTTTTTGTAATTTGCAACTGATGAGTTTCATCAAAATATTCATAATTATAGTTATGCAATTCTGGCAGGAATGTCTGAAAACTTTGAGTAAACATTTTATTGAGGTTTGGCGATGATCTCAAAGCATAGAAATTCAAAGTATCTTCAAGCTTCTTTGGTTCGAACCATGGGGGTTAGGCAAATAATACCATGAACTATCAAGGTAAATGAGAAATCGAGGAACAGTTGACATTTTGAGAATCAGATAATCAGGTTTTTATATTCTCCCTAATCAATATGCAAGGATCAGTCTACCCCAGGGATATGCAATTAGCAGACCTCCAGCTGTTGCCAAACTACAAGTCCCATGAGGCATAGCGAGACTCTGACAGTATCAAGCATGACACCCAGAGGCAGAGGCATGATGGGACTTGTAGTTTGGCAACAGCTGGAGGTCCGCTAATTGCATATCCCTGGTCTACCCTATAACTTAAATAGACAGACTATTTCCTATTAAAATATATTCACATGTATTTGCATATGACTAACGACAATTCATGTAGAATTCAAAATGCTTATAACCATTTTTATCATTCCCCACAGGCAGTATGGCCCACTAGGGGAGCAATAGACCATGAGTGAGCCATTTAACAATGTTTTAATACAGTGAACTAAAATCCCGTTTGGCGTGTATGAGGCCCATTTTTAACAGCTGAACTGAAAATGTTTCAGTTAGATAAAAAAAAAAACAGAGGATAATATGTTAGTTTGGCTTAGAATGTCTTTCGTTTTTAGATCCATTAATACCCATTCTGGCTGGAGATTTGAATGGTAATGCTAGTATTCTTCTACTGGAACTTCCAACTATAATTGTTGTACGACAGTTCTCTGATAATTTGATGGATTGGAAACACAATAAAGCAAACTCGTTAGTTTGCTATTGAAAAAAATATGGTGATTATAGGAACTTTCACTGTTTTTTCGAAACACATTGGTTTCCCTAAGCTGAATGGACCAACCAGTAAACCCAATGACTGCAAGTTAACCATCAGCTGTGGGGAATACCATTTGGACCGCACTCTTTGACGTTGTAACCCATTTTTTGTAAAACTTTTTTTTTACTATGTGATATAAATACAAGTGGTTTAAACATTTTAAATTGATGAAATAAATGTTGATATATATATATATATATATAAAAAAAATAATTTTTCGATTAGAAGTTGCTTCAAAGACCTATTAAGAGTAATTTTGGTTTCCTAGATACAGGAACTTTCACTGTTAACCCTAAATGTTATGTTTATACAGATTGTTTCATAAGGCCATGAATAGAAGGTGATGTGCAAAGTACAATAACCCAGTGCAGCCAGTCATATTTTATTATACTGAATTCAGATCACTAGAAGCCTAATTCTATTAGTCACTGTGAGATATTATATCCTGGACTTACTGTATAATTAGTCGACAATTCCTTCACATTCCAAAGTTTTGAATGGAATCTGCAAGGTCAGTAATTACCTCTCTGAGACAAGGGGTATGCATGGCATCCATAAATATCCAAGATGCCTACATGTTACCATTTACCTACCCCATCAGCAGTTTGCACACTCTGCAATGGCAGGTGACCACACCCAGTTTGTCGTATTGTCCTTTAGCCTATTTACAAATATCGTAGCACCTCTGCTTGTCCTTCTCAGAACTAAGGGGAATCTGGGTGACTGGCTGTCTAGTCAACCTTTTTTCTGAAGGATCCATCTCTGTCACAGCTCCCAGTGAATGTCCAGAAGACAATTAAGCTGCTTCAGTCCTTTGGCTGGGTGATTAGCTTTAAAAAATCTGCTCTCCAGCTTTTAACGCACTTGGAGTACCCACAGTGCCTTGCAAAAGTATTCACCCCCCTTGGCTTTTTACCTATTTTCTTACATTACAGCCTTTAGTTCAATGTTTTTTTAATCTGAATTATATATGATGGATCAGAACACAATAGTCTAAGTGGGTGAAGTAAAATTAGAAAAATATATACATAAAACTATTTTTCTGAATTAAAAAAATTATAATTGGCATGTGCGTATGTTTTCAACCCCTTTTGTTATGAAGCCCATAAAAAGCTCTTGTGCAACCGATTACCTTCAGAAGTCACATAATTAGTGAAATGATGTCCACCTGTGTGCAATCTAAGTGTCACATGATCTGTCATTACATATACACACCTTTTTGAAAGGCCCCAGAGGCTGCAACACCTAAGCAAGAGGCACCAATAACCAAACACTGCCATGAAGACCAAGGAACCCTCCAAACTAGTAAGGGACAATGTTGTTGACATGTACAAGTCAGGGTTAGGTTATAAAAAAAATATCCAAATCTTTGATGATCCCTAGGAGCACCATCAAATCTATCATAACAAAATGGAAAGAACATGGCACAACAGCAAACCTGCCAAGAGACGACTGCACACCAAAACTCACAGACCGGGCAAGGAGGGCATTAATCAGAGAGGCAGCACAGAGACCTAGGGTAACCCTGGAGGAGCTGCAGAGTTCCACAGCAGAGAATGGAGTATCTGTACATAGGACGACAATAAGCCGCATGCTCCATAGAGTTGGGCTTTATGGCAGAGTGGCCAGACGAAAGTCAGTACTTTTAGCAAAAAGCAAAATGGCACGTTTTGAGTTTGCGAAAAGGCATGTGGGAGACTCCCAAAATGTATGGAGGAAGGTGCTCTGGTCTGATGAGACTAAAAATAAACTTTTTGGCCATTAAAGATGACGCTATGTCTGGCGCAAACCCAACACATCACATCACCCAAAGAACACCATCCCCACATGGTGGTGGCAGCATCATGCTGTGGGGATGTTTTTCAGCAGTCGGGACTAGGAAACTGGTCAGAGTTGAGGGAAAGATGGATGGTGCTAAATACAGGAATATTCTTGAGCAAAACCTGTACCACTCTGTGTGTGATTTGTGGCTAGGACGGATGTTCACCTTCCAGCAGGACAATGACCCCAAACACACTGCTAAAGCAACACTTGAGTGGTTTAAGGGGAAACATGTACCGTATTTATCGGCGTATAACACGCACCGGCGTATAACACGCACCCCAAGTTTAGGAGGAAATTTTAGGGAAAAAAACTTTTAGCAGGGAAGTTTAAGGAAAAATAACTTACATTTAAATGCAGCCTTGTCAGTGTCCATTGCAGCCTTGTCACAGTGCAGCCTTGTCAGTGTCCATTGCAGCCTTGTCACAGTGCAGCCTTGTCAGTGTCCATTGCAGCCTTGTCACAGTGCAGCCTTGTCAGTATCCATTGCAGCCTTGTCACAGTGCAGCCTTGTCAGTGTCCATTGCAGCCTGGTCACAGTGCAGCCTTGTCAGTGTCCATTGCAGCCTTACCCCAGAGTCGCCGTGCAGCCTTGCCCCAGAGTCGCCGTGCAGCCTTGCCCCAGAGTCGCCGTGCAGCATTTCAAAATTGGCGCCGAGACTGTGCGGACGCCGCCGAGAACGCCAGGGACGCAGGGACTGGGCGGAGCCGCCACCGAGATACACATAGCCGAGTGTACTCGGCTATACTCGGCTTTTCTCGGCTCCGCTCACAGTCACGCCGAGTCCCGCCCTATGATGGACATAACACAGGTCCAATGGCGGGACTGGGCGTGACTGTGAGCGGAGCCGAGAAAAGCTGAGTATAGCCGAGTACATTCGGCTATGTGTATCTCGCTCCGCTCCGCTCCCAGTCAGCGGAGACAGCTCAGGGATGTGGATATCGGCGTATAACACGCACCCACGATTTTCCCCTGATTTTCAGGGGAAAAAAGTGCGTGTTATACGCCGATAAATACGGTAAGTGTGTTGGAATGGCCTAGTCAAAGCCCAGACCTCAATCCAATAGAAAATCTGTGGTCAGACTTAAAGATTGCTTTTCACAAGCACAAGCCATCCAACTTGAATGAGCTGGAGCAGTTTTGCAAGGAGGAATGGGCAAAATCCCAGTGGTAAGATGTGGCAAGCTCATAGAGATTTATCCAATACGACTTGGAGCTGTGATAGCCGCAAAAGGTGGCTCTACAAACTATTAACTTTAGGGGGGTGAATAGTTATGCACATTGACTTTTTCTGTTATTTTGTCCTATTTGTTGTTTGCTTCACAATAAAAAAAAAAAATCTTCAAAGTTGTGGGCATGTTCTGTAAATTAAATGATGCAAGTCCTCAAACATTTCATGTTAATTTCATGTTGTGAGGCAACAAAACACGAAAAATGTCAGGGGGGGGTGAATACTTTTGCAAGGCATTGTAGGTATGGTCCTGGATACATCCCAGACAAAGGTCTTTCTTCCAGAAAAGAAAGTTCTTTCTCTAAGGGCTCATGCTTAACTGAAATCCAAAAGAAATTCCACAGTGAAATTTTTCAAATACAATATGCAACAATATTGCATACTGCGGTCCATTACC
This sequence comes from Rana muscosa, assembly GCA_029206835.1. Classification (NCBI taxonomy): domain Eukaryota; kingdom Metazoa; phylum Chordata; class Amphibia; order Anura; family Ranidae; genus Rana; species Rana muscosa. The sequence goes on along the minus strand of CM055116.1, from coordinate 974,876,808 downwards.
CCATCTTCTGTAAGCACTGTCTGCTTCTCTTTGCTCTGGGTGACTCCTTAGTCAGCTGTGGGCTATAAGGGCAACCATGTGAGTGCACTCCCGTGCCAGGTAGTGTGCGCCTATAGACAAACACAGCATTGGTAAGCTACGCCCCTGCTCCCTCCCCTGCTCCCTCCTGAGTTTGAGTGACAGCAGCATGTGCTTATGGTTCCACTGCCCTCTGTGTTTCCTGTGAAGAATTGTGAGAGGAGTCAGGTAAGTGTGTATGGATGGGTAGGAGAGAACAATTAGTGCTTTTTATCTTAATGCAGAAATAACAATTAAGTTAAAAAACAGTTTGACTTTACAATCACTTTAATCTCTAGATTTTCACCAACTCACTTTGAAATTCTGACTGGAAACAATAGCAATTTACACTTTTCTATGTAGCAAATCATTTAATATTTTGACCAGCTCCACTGAACGTAGCAATGAGATTTAATTAAATTTGCACTGATGTCTGCAGAGATATAAAACATACAGGGTAACGGGGGCCAAGCTCAAAAATGGAAATACTTACAAAATGAATACAGCAATAATACATTGTGCTAAATACATCTTCAGTACTATTCATAGTCCTTGTTTTACATGAATCCCTGTTGTGCCCCTTTTCGGTTGCAAGAATGTAGTTGTTGATTATGTAAATTAGGATGTCACTGAGATAAATAGACCAAAAAAGAAAGGCAAGTTGATGTAAGAATGCCTCTAATCTTATAGCAAATGTAATGAGTCGTCCATATTGATATGATGAAATGTATAAATATACAGTATAAAGCCGAAGTTATAAAAAATTTCATAGAAAACTAGACATACCACTATATTTTATATAATCTTTATTTAAGATAAATTATAATGTCATGTCAAACAGTTCCAGTAGAAAAAAAAAACATAAGCTTAAAAGTAAATGTATAAAATATATAAAATGAGGAGTACAAATAACAACAAGGAAATAAAAGTTGGAACAGCGGTTGTATAGCAGAGTAACACTAGGGCTCTCCTCATTGGGAATTGGGGGTAGCCCCTATGTTACAATCACCAACTTGTGTATATATAAAAAAGGAAATGGAAAAGGCTTGACAAGCAAGTCTAGTACTAGGCTAGCAAATAACAAAGAAGGTGCTAAATTAACTACAGAGTAGGCCGGCCGGCTCAAATGCTGGGGGCGGGGGGCAAAAATTGCCTCCAACCAAACCCCCCAGCACACCAGCTACACCAGGGCCACCCAAGGTGTATTGTAAACACCGAAGGGGAGAAACAGCACCAACCTCAGGAGCGGTGACCTCCCCCGTGGTGGCAAAACGCTAGAATTGCATGTCAGGCTAGTACATTATTAAGTAGTACATAAACCAAATTCCAAAAAACAAGAAAACGTAGTCATTGTTCAAAGAAAAAAGAGAAGAAAAAAGAAAAACAGGAACATACCTTAATTTTCACTATTAGAACCCTTACCCACACAAGCCCATCATCCTATATTAAAGAAAATTGTATGGAAATTGGAAGAGTCGCATGCATCACAAAGAGTGAGCCCTGTTTCACTGCTGCCGAGGCTGAATACGTTGTCTAAGGGATGGTTCCGCCAATTCCACCAATGCCAGATCTAAACTGGAGGACACTCGAGCTGGATCATAAATGTCATCCATACAAGATGTCCAAATGCTGGTGAAGCCGCCACGTGTACCCTTGACATACCACTCACTATATTTAATAAACAATTCAAAAAGCAAAGTGCAGTCTAGTAAGCCATAGCAACCAATCACTCATCACTTTGCAGAAATCACAAAAATTCAACATATTTAAAATAATTGGTTGCTGTGAATTTTGTTTACGGTTCTTTTTATTGAATATTTTGGTAATATCATTGACAACTTGAAATAATTGGATTTTTTTGGAGGTTTATTTACTAAAAGAGTAGCGAATGTTCAGGATTTTTTGCTTGCACATGATTGGATGATGGAAGTCAGAGCAGCGTTACCTCATTCACTACCTAAATAAATTTTCACTTTGCAAAGGGAATTTTAACTTAGCTTAGTGAATTTAGTAAGTGTGCTCTGCTCCTTTAGGTTGATTTGACACGGGCCACTCTGACACTATAGTAACACATTGCCAGCAACAGAGTATCATGGGTAAGTCTTCCACCTACCTAGCCAGGGAAATGCTTCTTGGCCAGCCCCAAATGCTACTAAATCTTGTTCATTAATAGCAGAGCAGCAAAACAATATTTCATTGGCCCCACTGGTGAGGAGTTTATACCCTTGGCACCCCAGATGTTCTGGAACTACATTCCCCATGATGCTCATGCACTCTGCAGCAGTGGCGGCTGGTGCTCAAAATTTTTGGGGGGGGCGCAAACAAACTGAAAAAAAAAAGAAATCAATTGCTGCCACTGTGCCCATTAAACGCAGCCACTGTGCCCAAACGCCACCAGTTTGCCCCCTCAAATACAGCCAGTTTGTTTCCATATACAGCCAGTGTGCCCCCATATATATATAACCAGTGTGCCCCCATATATACAGCCAGTGTGCCCCCATATACAGCCAGTGTGCCCCCATATACAGCCAGTGTGCCCCCATATACAGCCAGTGTGCCCCCATATATATATAGCCAGTGTGCCCCCATATACAGCCAGTTTGTCCCCATATATATAGCCAGTGTTCCCCCATATACAGCCAGTTTGTCCCCATATACAGCCAGTTCCCCCCAAATGCAGCCAGTTTGTCCCCCATATACAGCCAGTTCCCCCCAAATGCAGCCAGTTTGTCCCCCATATACAGCCAGTTCCCCCAAATGCAGCCAGCGTGTCCCCCATATACAGCCAGTTCCCCCCATATTCAGCCAGTTTGTCCCCCATATTCAGCCAGTTCCCCCCATATTCAGCCAGTTTGTCCCCCATATTCAGCCAGTTCCCCCCATATTCAGCCAGTTTGTCCCCCATATTCAGCCAGTTCCCCCCATATTCAGCCAGTTTGTGCCCCATATTCAGCCAGTTTGTCCCCCATATTCAGCCAGTTTGTGCCCCATATTAAGCCAGTTTGTGCCCCATATTCAGCCAGTTTGTCCCCCAAATGCAGCCTGTCCCCCCCCCAGCCCTGCACTTACCTTCCTCGGTCCGCGCCGTCCTCGATGTGTTCTCCCGCCCTCGATGTCGCTTCAGCCAATCAGGTTACCGGTAACCAGATCCGGTGAACCTGATTGGCTGAAACCTCCACACAGTCTTCTTCCAGGAACGCACCCCCGTGCGTACCTGGGAGGAGTTTTTGGAAGCCGAATACAGCGTGAGAGCTGTATTCGGAAAGCCTATCAGAGCCGCTGGCTCTGATAGGCACTTCCAAGTCACACCCACCGCCGGCCGCCGCTCTAATTCATATGGCTGGCGCTCACCAGGAGGCCGGCCATATGTATAGTGGGCAGCGCAGCAGCGGTGACAATACACAGATTCATGCAATGCATGAATCTGTATATTGTCTTTCAGTGGCGGTGCGGGAGCGAGAGGGGGCGGCGCTCCGGCGCCCTCTATGGACGCACCGCCACTGCTCTGCAGTGTTGTTGAGCACCATGGGAAATGTAGTTCCAAAACATCTGGGGTGCCAAGGTTTGCCATCACTGCCATAGACAATGACAGGCAATCTTTTAGTGATTCTGACACTGGTGACAGATCACCTGTGTGACATCAGCCTTAGTAAATCAATCCCACTTTATACTGGATGTTACTTTGAAAAGTAAATGTATGGAAAAAGTGTTATGTAAGTTCAAATTAACATTTTGCTAGTTTAAAATCAAGGTGCAGTTAAATGATAAAGCTAAAGAATTATAAAGATTAATAGACATTGCTTATGGAATTCAGAATTTAAATACTGTACTGACAATTCTAGTAAAGAGTAAGCAACTTGTTTTAATAGTAGGAGATAGTATTTGCACAGTTGTGTCACCTAGGATTTACATGGTGGCTGATTTACTACATTTTAAGCTGATCTGTGAAATTTGTGTTTAATTTAAATATCCATTCAGTTTGTGGATCGGATTTACAGGCATGATTCTCAGAGTCAGGCTTATCCACTCTACCATTTGCTCACCCTGTTGACAATTATCATGGCTGGAAATTGAAGCAATCTATAGCACTGAGCTCAAGCCAAGGTCTGGGTTCTGCAATGTGGAAAGTCAATCTTTATCCCGGTTCTGTTTAGAAGCTATGTCAGAAAGGGACAGAAGTATGAAATTTGATTTGAAAATACACATGCATCATTTAGCACAGGAGTTTATAAACATGCATGGTTTAATAAAGTCAGTCGTTTTCTGTGTGGTTATTCCATGTTTTTTGCCATGCATTTATTGTACTGCACTGTAAATTATAGTTTTTGAATTGCCATGCTTGTTAAGGATGGAATTGAAATGTATTTATATAACCAAACGCAAATGCATAAAAAAGAAATACCCATGGATGCAAGAAAATGCGACTATAAAATACATTTGTATTTACAGATTTACAGGGATAAAATGGATGTAGTAATGCCTGTATATTTGAGCCTTAAATTAGGCTGCTTTCACACTGGGGCGTCGGGGGTAAAGCGCCGCTATTTTTAGCGGCGGTTTACCGTCGTTTTTGCATCGCTATTCGGCCGCTAGCGGGGCACTTTTAACCCCCCAATAGTGCCCGAAAAAGGGTTAAAAATAAAGGAGAGGCTCTTTCAAGGCACTTTGCAGGCACTATTTTTAGCGCTATAGAGCCTGCAAAGCGCCTCAGTGTGAAAGCAGCCTTAATGGAAGACATGAACAGAGGAATGCAAAACATATCTATTCTTTCCTGCAGTTTTTGTATTAGCCAGTGGCAGTACGTCCATAAGGGCGCACGGGCGCCGCCCCCTCTCTCTTGCCACCCCCTCTATCACCAATAGATAGATTCATGCATTGCATGAATCTATCTATGGCTGCCGCTGACACCCCCTATTCAGGCGCCTGTCCCCTTTTCGGACGCCGGGTGCCTGAATTACAGCGGCCTCTGGCAGGGAACCTGGCAGCATAACTATTGCACAATACTCCTCTATCCATCAAAAAATATAAACGTTCATTGCTAAATATAAATTTTCTGATATTTTTGGATACATTGCTTTTAAAGATTATCATTCTGCTCTATACTGTGATGAAAGGTCATAACCATTATTCAACATTTTTGATTTTATAATTATTTGTGTGTAATGACTTGGAGGAGTAAGCAACTAAAAGCCCCTTTATTCTTTCTGGCTGCCTGTTCAGACAGCCACTTTGTGTCTATATTTGGATCCGTGATGACATTAAATTGTCCTACCACTATATATATATATATATATATATATATATATATATACCTACACATGTTTAAATGCTTACATTAATATACTGTGATATTTTGATATTTTTAACCTTCTTTGTGTTTCTTTTGACAATTTTTGTTATATTTGAACTATATTAATTAGGTGTTTTAGCATAATTTGAATATAAGGATCCTGAATGTTTAATCTATAAAGCACAGTCATTTTAATATAATATTTAAGTTAATGCAATCTAAAATCTCATTATTCTTTAATGACCCATATAATTGCATATCTTCATGACATGTTTTTCTTTGCATTGTGTGTAATAAACTTTTACAGTATTGTTTTTTTTAGAACATAAAGGGGAATATTTATAAAAAATCAGAGCAATTTGTCCTGTGAATCTGCATATACATTCATTCTATTTTAATTGGGGCAAAAATGAATGCTATAAGCCTATTTTCTCACCCGGTTGAATGTTATTTATTAATACAGAATAGAGTGAATTAGGAAAATACAGCATTATGGCCATGCTATGGAGCTGGTGATCATAGGCAATTAATACTTAATTACTATGATCGTAATTTGGTATTTTCCTTAACCATTTTCTTCAAATAACATTCAATACGGAGAGAAAATAACCTAATAACTCTTGGTTTTGTCCCATGTGTACAGAACATATATGCAGTGTCACAGGACAAATAGCTCTGCAATTTTGTTAGTTACATGTTACCTAAAATACATGTCAGGTTTGAAACTTTGAAATATACGTTTTTTTTTCTGCACAGCAGAAATACATTGTAACCCATCTTATTAGCAAGATTTTTAAATGTTTTATTTTGTTTCTTTTTAATAATGCTGACCTTTGTTACTAACGCTTTCACTTTAGCTTTCCTAGTACTTCCACTAACATTTTCTTATTTCCTTTCCTTCTCTTTTATTTTATTCCTCAATCTCTCTCCCAGAACAAAGAAAAAGAACAAGCCTCTGAACCTCAAGATTCACAACAGCGTGGGCAGCTGTGAGAATATCCCATCTCAGCGTTCACCTCTTCTCTCCGAACGTTCACTACGTTCTTTCTTTGTGGGCTACCCATCTTTCCTCCCCTCTACTCCCCCTGTTCATATTGAACCTTCTTCTGCAAGTAAGTCTGCATTGAACCAGCTTTTGAAACACTTTTTCTTTTGTATGCTTGCATGTGTTATTGGCCTCCATAGAAAATGCTTTAGTACAATATAATACCCAAGATGTTTCACAGCTGTAGAAGTAGTTAGAATTACAGCTTTCCAGGTAAAGGTGCCTCAAAGATGGGAAGTGACTATGATAATTAATAGGGATCTGCGAATATGAGAGCATTCATTTTCCCAGAAACTCAGTGGAAATCAGGAAATTTTGGCTGCGTAGCACAACACATATTACTTCCAAATATACAATCTGAAAAATAAATAGAAGAAAATGCACAGATACAAAGAACACTTAATAAAATAAACTTAACTTCCCTCTATTATATACTCACCCAAAAAAAAAAAAAAAAACACGCTCTAAGTATACGGTAGATCTTTTTTTGCATTCATATTGGGGGGGGGGGGATTTACTAAAACTGGTGTACTCAGAATCTGGTGTAGCTCTGCATGGTAGTCAATTAGCATCTAACTTCAGCTTGTTCAATTAAGCTTTGACAAAAAATCCTGGAAGCTGATTGGTTTCTATGCAGAGCTGCACCAAGTTTTGCACGCTCCAGTTTTAGTAAATAACAGTGTTAATTTTGTCGACTAAAACCGACTAAAACATTTTAGTCTACGAACTTAATATTTTAATACCATTTTAGTCTACTAAAATATGACTAAAACTAAAACAATTGAGATGACTAAAATACGACTAAAACTAAAATGGGACTAAAGCTAAGATGCCATCTTGGTCAAAAGACTTATGCCGTGTACACACGATCGATTTTCTCGACGGTAAAAACGCTGCAGAGAAAATCGATGGGAAAAACGAGGAACGGCTTGTTCCCTTACACACGGCCGGTTTTCCTGAAATTTTTTCTCTTGGTCAAGAAAAACTACCGTGTGTAGGCTCCCTGGCAGTGTTTCCCTATGAGAAAACTGCCGCGGAAAAAAATGCCGTGAATCACGACGAGAAAAATTAGAGCATGTTCTAATTTTTCTCGTCGTGATTCATGCCGTTTTTCTCGTTGGGGAAAAATGATGAAAAACCCACACACGGTCGTTTTTCTCGTCAAAAAGAAAAAATTTCATTTTTCCCCGACGAGAAAAATGGTCGTGTGTACGCGGCATAAGACTAAAACTAAATTGAAATTTGACGTCAAAATTAACACTGGTATTGCATGTTTATACCTCAATACCATAAATAATAACATATTCGATTTTTCACTCCAGCAGTATATAATGAGTTTGGAAATTGTAGAGAAATGCTTAAATAATGCATTACAATTTAACTCTACCCATTAGATTTTAGATGACTAAAATGAGTTTTAGTCGACTAAAATTATTTTAGTCGACTGAAATGTACTGGAGATTTAGTCAACTAAATACGACTAACACTAAAACACTTGCAGAAGACTAAAATGGGACTAAAACTAAAATGCCATTTTAGTCCTAAGACTAAAAGTAAAACTAAATGGAAATTTGCTGCCAAAATTAACACTGGTAAATAACTCCTATTGTGTCTAAGAAGTTTTCAAAAGGCAAAACTCACCACTTTGGTGAAATTTTGATGGTGGAAAAAGTGATCATTTTGCAACAAATCCAATTTGCTGAAAGTACTCTGTTATCAAAAGTACTAGCGGTCATTTGATATATCCTTCTTGATAAGCTGCTGTTGGATGTGATTTTATTACCTGCTCTTCTCCTTTGGTCTGTTAACATAAGTTTATACATTTGAGTAATCTGAACATCAGATTTCCTGTCAAAGTGATTAACAAAAAAATCAGTCTACATCAGTGTTTCTCAACTCCAGTCCTCAAGGCGCCCCAACAGGTCATGTTTTCAGGCTTTCCTAATTTTGCACAGGTGATTCGATCAGTTTCACTGCCTTAGTAATTACCACAGCCGCTTCATCTGAGGGAAATCCTGAAAACATGACCTGTTGGGGCGCCTTGAGGACCGGAGTTGAGAAACACTGGTCTACATGACTGATTTCCACCTGTGTATGAACTATAGATGGCTTTAGCTAGATCTTTACTTTTAATACAATGTAAAATAGTAATTGGATATAATAATGTTTAGCTGTTTATCAAGTTTGTAGACCCTAGTCACACTTTTTCTTTATTGTTCTCTCTTGGAACTTGAGTACAACAGAACAACTATAGAAAGAGAATGAAAAGAAAATTCCAGCATGGTGGTACTAAAGTGTAGGCTACACAAAGAATATAGATTCTAAGCTTGAAAAAATAAACGAAAATTCAATCATAATGCCTTTTTCCTTAAGGGGTTGTTTTTGTACCTTGACCTCTTCTAAGACATTTTGCTGTAGAAACATATGAGATGATATACAGTATATAATGAGAAAATTCTTCTGGAAGGTGTCAGGAAAAAGTTATTGTGTAATGTTCAGGAATGTAACAGTCAGAACCAAAATGAGGTGCACCCATGAATTTTATCTGATTATGTTTAGGTTTTACCTGCATCAAAAAAGATTTATGAATTATATAAAAATGAATACATTTTCAGAAAGAATAGTAATTTAAACTACAATTAAAAGCACACTCCAGTGTAAATTAAAACTAAAACCTTCTGATGCATACACTAAGCATAGCTCAGTTTTTTTTCAATCTTGGAATTGTTGTAGTATACCATGTCAGACAATATTTGTTGGTGATCTGGTAATCCTGGACTGAGGCTTCTTAAGATGCCACAAAACCCACTACAACATTACATACAGACAGCCTGGTGTACAAATGCCGATACTAATATGTTTCCTACAACTACCAATCAGATTCATAACTGCCAGGAATGTTTGGATATGATTGGTAGTACTGGAGACTCAGAGAAAGGGAAAACTATACAAAACAGGCTCCCAAAAGTGCAGACCCACTGGCCTCCTAATAAATCTGTTGGGTGGTCTATGAAAATCTTTCTGCAATACATTACAGAAAGCTTTCATACAGTGAATGGCCTTTCTTATTAAAGTGGTTGTAAACCCACTTTTATTTTTTTTATTTTTTGGCCCACCTGCAAGAGAAAAGCATAATGAGCTAGTATGACTAGCATAATAGCTCATTATGTTCCACTTACCTTAGATCGGGGCCCCCGAAGCCGTCCTCGTCCCTCTGTCCAGCCGCAGACATCACTGCGGCGATAGCCGGAATGTTACTTCCGGGTATCGCCGCACCAGCCAATCACAGCGCCGCTCCGGCGCTGTGATTGGCCGGAGCGGCGGAGACGTCACTCTGCGCATGCACGCGGGAGGCGTCCCACTCGGCTACGCCCAGCGATTGCTGGGAAGTAGCCGAGTATGTGAATGGGATTGACCCCATAAATGCGCCGTTGTCTACGGCGCGCATGCGCCGTAGACAGCGGCGCTTGTCATTTTAGTAAATATCTCCTAAACCGTGTAGGTTTAGGAGATATTTCTTTCACCTACAGGTAAGCCTTAGTCTAGGCTTACCTGTAGGTGCAAGTTGAAAAAGTGGGTTTACAACCACTTTAAATTGAGCACAGTCACTGTGTGTACTTTATAGCATATGTGGCTCATTGATTGATTTCACCTATTGCCTTGAATTTCTTTTAAAGTTGAACTCTATAATATACACACATTAATGCAAATCTTTCATTCTCAATACATCATTTCATGTATTTTTTTAATGTGATCAGTGTAAGTACCTTAATTTGACTTGGTAGCAACCTTTTGCAGAACAAAGGGGGAGAGGTAGCAGTACAAGTAGCCAATCAGTTCAGATGCTGACAAGGGGCATGCTGATTGCCCCTTGGTTCAGGTTGACAGCCTGGATTCAGAAGAAGTAGGTTGTATGATGCTGGCCATCATTCAACCTGGAAGACAAAGGACATCTTTTGGTTTTTTTATTTTATCATTTATTGGGCCATTATTTTTACTGGAGTTTTTAAAGGACAGGTTCATGTTAGGATTAAAACTCCTCCCCACCTCAGTGCCAATACTATTCTAAGCTGAACCCCCCTTCTTTCCAACAGTGGTGGACTTCCCCTTCTGTGTTTAAATCCTCACCGTCCGATACTAGCTTTGCAGTGACTTCCTGTAGACTTAAATCTGGGCTCTCTCCAATGGTACAGGTATGGCCTATTGAAGCCTACGAGTAGTTACTCTTCAAGCAGGCATCAGAAAGAGGTGCTGCCTCCAATTCTCCTTAAAGATTCTTTAGTGAAACTAAATAGTTTAGTTATATTTAGGTGGCAAACATGGAGGCCAGTTATTGAAATGTCTTATCTTGTGTTTTAGTAGAAATGGTTTTAGTTTCACCTTGTCCTGTTATTGCAGCAGAACTATTATTAATAAAGACATTTAATTGCATCCTCTTGAAGAATGTCCACTGGCTTATAATTTCCTCCATTTGACATAAAAAAAATTGTGGGGTGCTATTTATAACTGAATTCTAGGCTATCCCCCTCACTAAACATTACCACCCCCCTGTAACTTTTCCTCCTTTTAGAAGAAAAACTATCCAATTGTGCTTAGTATACACCTGAATATACTGGGCAAGTTAACTAATGTGAGCTGTCCTAGTCTTCTTTCTACTGGACTGCAGAGTGGAAGGGTTGCTTTTTGGCTACCTGCATCACTACCTGGTGACTTGGATACTTCCCATTAGGTGTACATGGACAGGGTTCCCATAGGTTCCTAAATACTTGAGCAGTGTTGTGATAATGTCACATTGAGGAGCAGCAACAAGACCTGTCCCGATGCAGGCCTGAACTGCAGCAGTGAATCTATGGTCTTCACTAACAATGGAAGAGTTGTCATGATGGGTCACATCATGGTGTACTTCACTCAGTTAAAAAGCGAATTAGGTTTTTTGTTGTTGTACATTGTGTGTGTGTGTGTATGTGTGTGTGTGTGTGTGTGGGGGGTATTTTGCATGAAAATGGCCTTTAATTCTGTCATCTCCATTATCCATTAATTACCTGTATGCACGTAAACTGCAAGAAATGAACCTTGCCTTATAAGATCTTGCCTATATCATATGCCTGTGAACCTCTAGCATCACTTCAGTTGTAACAGATGATATCACAGCATTTTGTCTGTATTTTGTCTGCTCATCTAGACTTACGTCTCTGCTTCTTTGAAATCCAGCATTTCAATTTCCTCTCCTGGATACAGATGTTTCTAAAATGCCATTCAGCAGAGGTTGTCATGCAGCATCTTTGTATTCCTTTTGACAAGTAGAGGGATATACAGAACATATTATAATAGAGCTCAAAAAAGCCTCAGGACCTTGCTAAATGTGTACATTTGAGAAACAATTTAATCTGAATTATCCCATTAAATGTCAATGACACATCTGAAGTACTTGGTTTTAGTGGCTTACATAAGGCATCTTAACAAAATGCATAGAAAATCTGCCACGAACAAATGAAATGATTGAAGGGAGTGCTTTTAATGTGTCTGTTAGATTTGCACCTGCATAGTGTCTCAAAACAGACCTCTGTCTTGTACAAAGAGAACTGTGTGGGAAGTTTGCATTCATGTAATACCTATTATGACTGGCAATACAGGACTTTGATGTGCTCCTCCTACTCCCAACAGCGATTCATAATGAGATTAGCATTTTGGCTCTTTACAATTGAATGTTCTAGCCACCTAGAGTCTAAAGTGCTGCCTCAACTCTCACTTCAAGAACAAACTTACAGTACAGGGTTCAGGTAAATTAGAAAGATCAGTATCAACTCTAGTTAAAAGAACCTTCTTTTACAATTTTGCAGTTCATTGACTGAGATTTATTTAAAGTGGAACAATTAAAGTGAAATTTTAGGCTCTAACTAAGCTTAAAATGTCTCTAACCCCATTTCTAACTCCAATACAAGCTGCCCTGTATACTAATATTTACCTATTCTCAGGGCACTCCAGTCAGGTCGCATGATCGGCTCCCAGCGGCCACTTCAGGGGAGAGGAGGAGCAGCCGACAATGGATGCCCCATAGTAAGGTGGTGTCATAACCCAGGCATTCCGTCTGTCATTGGCTCTCTTTGCTTTCCAGCTACTGGAGAGATCACTAGACCAGACTAGAGCTCCATGAGAATAGGTATCCATCTTCCTTCTACAGGGTTGTTAGTATAGGAGTTAGACTGGGGGTTGGAGCAGTTTTTAGGCTTATGCCGCGTGCACACGATCAGAATTTCCGACAAGAAATGTTCGATGTGAGCTTTTTGTCGGAAATTCCGACCGTGTGTAGGCTCCATCAGACATTTGCTGTCGGAATTTCCGACAACAAAAATTTGAGAGCTGGTTTTCAAATTTTCCGACAAGAAAAGTTCTCGATCGTCTGTATGCAATTCCGACGCACAAAAAAACACACATGCTCAGAATCAAGCAGAAGAGCCAAACTGCCTATTGAACTTCATTGATCTCCGCACGTTATACGTGTTGTACGTCGCCGCGTTCTTGACGTTCAGTTTGAGCCAAAATTTTGTCTTACAAAAAAATCCACGGTTTTGTTGTCAGAATTTCCGATCGTGTTTGTACGCGGCATTAGAGTCAGGAATATTTTTTATTTATTTTTACCAGGCGAAAGTTTTATTTGAACGCATTCAAGCATACATGTTCCATAAACACTCACAAAAGAATGTAAGGTTGTAATGTACAAAAACAAATAGTCAATTACAGCTTCCAACTTCATAGCTGGAATTTTATTTTAATGTTTATCCTCTTGCAGAAAGAAAACTAGCCAATACACTGAAGCCCTGCACACACGATAGGTTTTACCGATAAAAACAGTCCGATGGACTTTTTTCATCGGACAAACCGATCGTGTATGGGCCCCATCGGTCTTTTTTCCATCGGTGTTTAAAAATAGAACATGTTTTAAACATGTTGAGGGCATGTGGGCTGGTACGGTTCATGCCTCTTTTCCTGCGGCCTGCCAGGTTGCGTGCTCGGATAAAGGGTCTGGTATGGATTTTTGGGGGGAACTCCACGCCATTTTTTTTTATTTGGCGTGGAGTTCCCCATAAAATCCATACCAGACCTTAATGGTCTGGTATGGATATTTGGGGGGAACCCACGTCATTTTTTTTAAAATTTGATGCAGGGTTCCCCTTAATATCCATACCAGACCTGAAGGGCCTGGTAATTTAATTTGGGGGGACCCCCACACATTTTTTTTTATATCAATGACTTTTCTCTGTATTGCCGGGAGCCGACAATTCATTATAGACGTGAGTGGTTTTAAATGACTTTTTCCTTCAGAAATTACACTTTGTGCAGGGACAGTTCTAAGCACGGGAAACAAGCGCTGCTTTACAGGCATACTATACTCCCCCCCCAGGTATGAAATTTAAAGGAATATTTCACTTTTATTGTTTCACTTTAAGCATTATTAAAATCACTGCTCCTAAAAAAACGGCCGCTTTTAAAACTTTTTTTTTTGCATTGATACATGTCCCCTGGGGCAGGACCCGGGTCCCCAAACCCTTTTTAGGACAATAACTTGTGTATTAGCCTTGATAATTAGCAGTTTAGATTTCGAACGTTCGAGTCCATTATATTTAATAGGGTTCTAAAGTTCGCGCAAAATTTAAGTCCGTTCGCAGGTTCTGGTGCGAACCGAACCGGGGGTTGTTCGGCTCATCCCTATTTGCTACTGACCTCTGCTAGCCCTGTTGTAAACATTGACCAACATATAACCAGCTCCAAATTTCGGAGTGTTAATCCGTGCTTTGCCATTCCCTTGTCAGTGCTCCAAGGAGTCCATTGTTTCTATAGCCCCATACACACAGTAGGACTTTTTGACAACAAACTTCAAAATGAGCAGGTTTTCAAAAAAATCCTACTGTGTGTACGGTCCATTGGACAAACTTTTTCAGTTTTCATCGGACAAAAGTTCGTTCTGCAAACGGACAAACTTTTCGGCAACAAAAGTCCTACGGTGCAAAGTCCTATCGTGTGTACAGAAATCAATCGGACTTTAGTCCAAGTTACAAACACGCATGCCCAGAATCAATGTTAAAATCAACCAACAATAGCAGAAGTTGACCAAAGGTTGGTGGTAAAGAGCAGAAAAGAGCAGAAAAACCACGTGATTTTGGGAAAGTTTGCAGAAAAAGTCCTGCCGTGTGTATGCTATGGGCGTTCACGGCCAACGCTCTTCAAACAAAAATCCACGGAAAAGTTTGTTTGAAGTCTGATCGTGTGTATGAGGCTTTAAAATAACCCACTGTGTGCAGAGACATTACAGTGCCTTGAAAAAGTATTTATACCCCTTGAAATGTTCCACATTTTGTCATGTGACAACCAAAAACGTAAATGTATTTTATTGGGATTTTATGTGATAGACCAACACAAAGTGGAACATAATTGTGAAGTGGAAGAAAATGATAAATGGTTTTCATTTTTTTTTTACAAATAAATATCACAAAAGCGTGGCGTGCATTTGTGTTCAACCCCCTTTACTCTGATACCCCTAACTAAAATCTAGTGGAGCCAATTGCCTGCAGAAGTCATCTAATTAGTAAATAGACTAACACCTGTGTGTAATTTAATCTCAGTATAAATACAGCTGTTCTGTGAAGTCCTCAGAGGTTAGTTAGAGAACCTTAGCGAACAAACAGCATCATGAAGGCCAAGGAACACACCAGATAGGTCAGGGATAAAGTTGTGGAGAAGTTTCAAGCAGGGTTACGTTATAAAAAAAAAATATCCCAAGCTTTGAACATCCCACGGAGCACTGTTCAATCCATCATCCCAAAATAGAAAGAGTATGGTACAACTGCAAACCTACCAAGACATGGCCGCCCACCTAAACTGCCAGGCCGGGCAAGGAGAGCATTAATCAGAGAAGCAGCCAAGATGCCGATGGTAACTAGAGGAGCTGTAGAGATCCACAGCTCAGGTGGGAGAATTTGTCCACAGGACAACTATTAACTGTGCACTCCACAAATCTGACCTTTATGGAAGAGTGGCAAGAAGAAAGCCATTGTTGAAAGAAACCCATAGGAAATTCCGTTTGCGAGAAGCCATGTGGGGGACACAGCAAACATGTAGAAGAAGGTGCTCTGGTCAGATGAGACCAAAATTTTACTTTTTGGCCTAAAAGCAAAATGCTTTGTGTGGCGAAAAACCAACACTGGACATCATCCTGAACACACCATACCCACAATAAAACATGGTGGTGGCAGCATCATGTTGTGGGGATGCTTTTCTTTAGCAGGGACAGGGGAGCTGGTCAGAGTTGATAGTCAGATGGATGGAGCCAAATACAGGGCAATCTTACAAGAAAACCTGTTAGAGCCTGCAAAAAACTTGAGACTGGGGCGGAGGTTCACCTTCCAGCAGGACAACTACGCTAAACATGCAGCCAGAGCTACAATGGAATGGTTTAGATTAAAGAATATTCATGTGTTAGAATGGCCCAGCCAAAGACCAGACCTAAATCCAATTGAGAATCTGTGGCAAGACTTGAAAATTGCTGTTCACAGAAGCTCTCCATCCAATCTGACAGAGCTTAAGCTATTTTGCAAAGAAGAATGGGCAAAAATGTCACTCTAGATGTGAAAAACTGGTAGAGACATCCCCCAAAAAGACTCCCAGCTGTAATTGCAGTATTGACTCGGGGGCTAAATACAAAGGCACGCCATACTTTTCACATGTTTATTTGTAAAGAAAATTGAAAACCATTTATAATTTTCCTTCCACTTCACAATTATGTACCACTTTTTTTTGGTCTATCATATAAAATCCCAAAAAATAACATTTACGTTTTTGGTTGTACCATGACAAAATGTGGAGAATTTCAAGGGGTATGAATACTTTTTCAAGGCACTGTAAATAAGCACACCACATGTCTTTAAAAGTCCTAAAAAAAATTCCCACAGTATAAATCCATTGTCCGTGCTGTCCAGCGATTTAGGGCCTATTCACACCAGCAGCTGCGCTAGAATTTACGCAGCACTGTTTTAAATAGACAATCCCTCTCCCATCATCAGTAAAAGTGCTGTTGAAAACATTTTGCTACTCTTCCATTTCCTACTTTGTAATTAGTGTTTGTGATGATGACAGATGTGTATATATAGCCTCAAAAAGGATATATCCCACTCCCCATGGCACTGCCAGCCTAAATCTTCATCAGCAATTTAATATAATCAGCATCACTGTCGTCACTTGAGTCATGGGTAGGTTCTGTGCTGTGCTATGGAATGTCAGCCTGCTCTCAGAAAATCAACTTATCCAAAAAATAAAGGAAATCAGAAGTTGCAAGGACCCTTTGATTGCCAGAGGGATCTTGAATGGATTGTTATGCAACATTAGTTCCATGTGAATTGGCACATGCGTCAATACTGCATCTCTGGAAACCAGCCAGCTATATTTATAATGTTAAATTATCCAGCTGTAAAATGTAGGGCTAATTCAGGAAATAAACCTTGTATCTGTACTTACAGTATATTTTAAGGGGACATACTCAACTGGTATTCTCAGCTGTAACCACACATAAACCAGGGACACTTAGGAACAGCTTGAGGAGAAAAAAAAAGCCGATCGCCAGCTTCTGTGCAAGGGACATCGGTCCCGAAGAGGAAGAGGCACATGCAGCTCATCTGTGCCAAACAGTACCGCCTGCCAGTGCCCACAGTGCCACCAATCAGTGCCCACCAGTGCAAAACAGTGCCACCTATCAATGCCCATGAGTGCCACCTATCAATGCTCACCAGTGGTGCCAATCAGTGCCTCATCAGTGCCACCTAGCAGTGCTGCCTATCAGTGTCACCTACCAGTGCCAATCAGTGCCCATCATTGCTACCCATGAGTGCCCATCACTGCCACCCATCAGTGCCAGCTATCAGTGCCACCTATTAGTGCCCCTTCTCAGTGCCCACCAGTGCCACCTATCAGTGCCGCCTTATCGGTGCCCATCAATGCAACCTATCAATGCCCTTCAGTGCCACCCATCAGTGCCACCTCTCAGTGTCACCTCTCAGTGCCCACCAGTGCCGCCTTATCGGTGCCCATCAACGCAGCCTATCAGTGCCCATCAGTGCAGCCCATCAGTGCAGCCTATCGGTGCCCATCAGTGCAGCCTCATCAGCGTACATCAATGAAGGAGAAAAATTACCTGTTTGCAAAATTTTATAACAAAATATAAAACGGTTTTGTATTTATTTATTCATTTTTTTATTCAGTATATTAATTTTTTTTAACATAAACTGAAAACGTTATTTTCAAAGGTTTATATAAACTATGCTTGTTAGGCCCCATGCACTCGGAATGCTGTTAAACTCACGTTCAGAGGCAGTTGGACACCTTTTTCAACTGCCCCTGAACTCATTCAATGTTATCCTATGTAACCATGTACACTGTCTGGTTTATTGGCGTTTATATGCAGTTGCGTTTAACCTCGTTTTTCTGAAAGCAAAAAAATTGGTTCAGACGCGAAAACTTCCAAGTTTCAGAAGCAAAACGCGGCTAAACGCGGTACCAGCGTTTTGCCGCAATTTCATTTATAAGCGTTTTTAAAGGTGACCTATTTTTTTACATTAGAAATCTCAAAAATGATGGCAAATGATGAAAAACCATTAAAAAATATAAAAAAAGTAATTGCTGGCATTGCATTGTGGACAATGCAAAACTTGTGTGAGGTGACATGGCAAGTGGACAATCCACAACTTGTGGCAGGTGACTTGGCAGGTGACATGGCCAGGTGACATGGCAAGTGGACAATCCACAACTTGTGGCAGGTGACATGGCCAGGTGACGTGGCCAGGTGACGTGGCCAGTGGACAATCCACAACTTGTGGCAGGTGACGTGGCCAGGTGACGTGGCCAGTGGACAATCCACAACTTGTGGCAGATGACGTGGCAGGTGACGTGGCAAGTGGATAATTCACAACTTGTGGCAGGCGACGTGGCCAGGTGACGTGGCAGGTGACGTGGCCAGGTGACGTGGTCAGGTGACGTGGCAAGTGGACAATCCACAACTTGTGGCAGGTGACGTGGCCAGGTGATGTGGCAGGTGACGTGGCCAGGTGGCAAGTGGACAATCTACAACTTGTGGCAGGTGACGTGGCAAGTGGACAATTCACAACTTGTGGCAGGTGACGTGGCCAGGTGACGTGGCAGGTGACGTGGCCAGGTGACGTGGCCAGGTGACGTGGCAAGTGGACAATGCACAACTTGTGGCAGGTGACGTGGCCAGGTGACGTGGCAGGTGACGTGGCCAGGTGATGTGGCCAGTGGACAATCAGCAACTTGTGGCAGGTGACGTGACAAGTGGACAATCCACAACTTGTGGCAGGTGAAGTGGCCAGGTGACGTGGCAAGTGGACAATCCACAGCTTGTGGCAGGTGATGTGGCAAGTTACACGCTAAATACAAGTACACTGCTGCTCTCTCAGATGCTGCTACTCACTCTGTTCTCACAAAATGGCTGAAATGGTTAAATAATAATGTTTTTTGAGCTTAGGGAGGGTCTTATGATGTTTCTTAAATAAACGTTTATAGACCCAAACGCGGTAAAACGCTGCTAAAATGGCGGCAAAACAGGCGTTTCTAAACGCCGGTTTCAGCCTTTAAAAACATGTGTTCAGCAGAGTTTGCACCGGCGTCTCGTGTGCATGGGGCCTTATATAACAGGAGGATGTTAATGGAAGAACCATGGATATCCTTTCTCCCATATGTCTTTCTTTCAGAAAATTGCAGAAATGGCCTTTCATCCTTTAATGGCCTATTGCATATTGATCATACTGTGTTTTTTTTAAGTTACGTTCTATGTCCAATTTTTAAATATGAAGAAATCTCTGGATGGCCGCACTCCAATAAAATCACCTTTATTGAATCAAATGCATACGACACTCCATACAGCAAGCGAGGGAAGAAGATACAGCATACAATACAGTTAACGCGTTTTACACTATATGCTTAAAGGGGTTGTAAAGGTTCAAATATTTTTTTTTTAAATAACAAACATGTCATACTTACCTTCACTGTGCAGCTCGTTTGGCACAGAGTGGCCCCGATCTTGGTCTTCTGCGGTCTCTCGGCGGCTGTCTCGGCTCCCTGTAAAAGCTAACCCCCTTCATGGTAGGCTCTCTCCCAAGGGGGTTAGCTTGCGGGCGTTCTCCCGTGATACAGCCGGCGGCCATAGCTGCCGACTGTACCACTCGACCCCGCCCCCCGGCACGCCACGTCATTGATTAGATTGACAGCAGCAGGAGCCAATGGCTGTGCTGCTATCAATCTCCAATGAAGAGCCAAGAACAGCTGAGAAGACTGGGGCCAGTAGCCAGCGCGTTCACGGCGCGGGACTTTCGAGGGCTCAGGTAAGTAAACCGGGGGGCTGGGGGGCTTGTAAGCAACGGATGTTTTTTTACCTTAATGCATATGATGCATTAAGGTGAAAAAATGTGAACCTTTACAACCCCTTTAATCAGCTATGAGTGCTTCCACTCTGGATGAAGGAGCACAGGGGCACCTTTGAACAGCAGCTTTGTCAGTTTGGGGGAGGGAAGTGTTAGATGTACTAGCAGATTTAGATACACTAACAAATTGATGCCAAACTCCAGCTAACACTTTAAAAGCAGTTACAGCAACAGTTTATTCCTTTCTAGGATAAAGGTTTTACATGAATAAATAAAAACTGATTGTTGCAAGCACCCCTGCCATGTGGAATGGTTTGTCTCCTCCCTGTAACTGCTAAATCTGAGAATGTTCTTTTGAAAAAGAACAGACTTACTGGCCAGATCATCAGGTGAAAATAGAAGAAAGAAAGCCTAAAAAATAATTGGTAAGCTTTAATATAATAAATGTTTGTTTTTGAGTTTAATACCACTTTAATCTGTCAGGCATTTTCTGCAAATGGAGAAAAAGTCTTTGCCTGCATCAAACTTTTTTTTTGCGGGAAATAAATAGATGCTTTTCATATGTAGCCAGGAGCTTGGCTAGAGACAGAGAGAGATTTAGAACACTGTTTTGCAGTGCTCTCTGTGCTCCCAATGGACTTCAGCTGAATGGGTTAACACTACCTCTCCTCCATCCACCAGGGGGAGATGACAAGCAGAAGGAGCTCAAGAGACTTGATGTTTGGCAGCATTGAATCATGGGAAATTAAGTTTAGGAAATAAACTTTACTATGGCAGTTAATGGACAATTGAACTACAATTCCCAATGCAAGCGGGGTATAAAGAGAGAAAGCTGTATTTGCACATGATCGGGAAGGAATTTTTCCCCCTGCTGTAGCAAATTGGACCATGCTTTGCTGGGGTTTTTCGCCTTCCTCTGGATCAACTGTGGGTGAAGGATTGTGTATATGGGATTGTATTTTTTTTTTTGGTTGAACTAGATGGACTTGTGTCTTTTTTCAACCTGACTAACTATGTAACTATGTAACATGCTGAATACCAAGGAATTTTCTCTTTGCTGCAAGGTGACCGAGGTGTGCACATCGCTGCTCCTGTGTGCACATTAAATTGGTTGTAACCCTAAAAAAAAATCCTGTTCCTTTAAAGCAGGATATACAGCATAGTGCTTGTGCAATGTCATTTGTCCCTCTCTATGCTGTAAAATACCTGGTTGATCCTGCTTGTTCCTGTGTCTTTAGTGTGCTGACCACAGTGTTCATTGCTGCGGATCCATGATACCGTGGTCAGTTTACGTACATCAGTCACCACACAGTCTCCCCCCCCCTGTCAGCTTGGGAGTCTGTGTGTGTAAGCCATCTCCTTCCTGCCCCTCCCCTCCTGCCGCTATTCTGCTGTGGCTGTAAAATCACTAATCACAAATCCTGAAATCCCCTCTGTTACAGCAAAATATACTGTGCGGTGTCTGTTTTTAAAATTTTTGACGCAAAATACCATATTTCAGAGCACTGCTGTCCGCTTGTGTTACTTCCTGCTGCTCTCCTCCTCTCCTTCTGGCTGATGTCAGAGGGGAATCTCAGCCCCTCCCACTGTAGTCCTCAGATCGAGGAAGGTGAATTCTGGGAGGTCATGTATAAAGTAAGCTATTTTGCTGCATAATTTTTTAAAAACATACACTGCACAGTATATCTTGCTGTAACAGGGGATTCCAGGATTTGTGATTAGTGACTTTGCAACCGCTTTAACTTGCTACAAGCCAGAGAGCTGCTTCACAAGAGCTTTGTCTATTGTCAATAGTAAGAGCAGTGGCGGCTGGTGCTCAACATTTTTGGGGGGGCACAAACAAACAAAAAAAACAAACATCAATTGCAGCCTCACTGTGCCCAAACGCAGCCACTGTGCACATCAATTGTCGCCACTGTGCCCATCAATTGTCGCCACTGTGCCATCAAATGCAGCCACTGTGCCATCAATTGTCGCCACTGTGCCATCAAACGCAGCCACTGTGCCATGCCATCAAACGCAGCCACTGTGCCATGCCATCAAACGCAGCCACTGTGACATCAATTGTCACCACTGTGCCCATCAATTGTTGCCACTGTGCCATGCCATCCATTGTCGCCACTGTGCTATCAATTGTCGCCACTGTGCCATGCTATCAAACGCAGCCACTGTGCCATGCCATCAAACGCAGCCACTGTGCCATCAATTGTCACCACTGTGCCCATCAATTGTCACCACTGTGCCAGCAATTGTCACCATTGTGCCCATCAATTGTCACCACTGTGCCAGCAATTGTCACCACTGTGCCCATCAATTAAAACAAAAAAAGTGTAGCGCTAAAACTAAATATGAACTGCACTGAAAGTGCAGTAATCAACAATACATATTCAAATTATACAAACATCTTAAAGGACACAGTGAAGAAATAAAAATTATTCCAAAAAGTCCTCAGTGATGTGAGTACTAAATTGTAAAGGTCATAATGAAACTAAATTCTTTAGTGTAAACCAAATAAAATGCTGGTGAAGTTGAATTGGTGAAAATCAAAATCAAAATGGTGGTGCTCCTAAAGTAGACTTGACACAAAACAAGTGCTTTCAGAGTGACCGTCACCATACGATAGTAGAAAAGGCTTACCGAAAGGCGTGGACCCCAAAAAACTTACGTTCAAAGGGTCAACCAAGCATGGGTAAGCCACTGTGGACAGCGAATCTCCAACTGTAATTTAATGTTTAATGTTTGTTTTTCACCATTTTTCAATTGGTTGTGTGAGCGGCTTCACCATAAGGCAGCGCGGAATTTTTTGTATCCATTTCCAATTTGTGCCCATCAATTGCCACCAGTTTGCCCCCTCAAAAACTGCCAGATTGCTTCCCCCCGTCCCCCAGCACTTACGTTTCTCAGGTCAGCCATCCTCCCTCGATGTCTTCTCCCAAGTCCCGCCCTCGATGTCGTTTCAGCCAATCAGGTTACCGGTAACCAGACCCGGTGAACCTGATTGGCTGAGACGATTGTCAGTGTTAACCAGGGAAAGCACACCCCCTGCATCCCCTGGTTAACTATTTGGAGGCCGATAAGAGCCCACAGGTTGTAATCAGAAAGCCTATCAGAGCCGCTGGCTCTGATAGGCACTTCCAAACACCAACAAACTGCTGTTATTCAGATGGCCGGTGCTCACCAGGGGGCCGGCCATCTGAATAGTGGGTGGCAGCAGCGACAATACATAGAGATTCATGCAATGCATGAATCTCTATGTATTGTACACTTGAGTGACAGCGCAGGGGAGAGAGGGGGCGGCGCTCCTGCACCCACTATGGACGCACCGCCGCTGAGTAAGTGTTGCCTCTTAAGGGAGTTTTAAATCTCATTGCTGCCATTCATATAGAGTGCACTCTAAAGTGGATATTGTCTACTGTTTATAGAGTAGTTATTACAGTATTGATTATCATTTATGTTACTGATTTATAATGCCAAAACTTATTGCTATTTTGCGGGTTACCAAGTTTACTCTAATATAGCTGCATAGAACTCCATTCTATGCTGCTATAGCCTAATGAACATATTGTCTAGTGAACTGTGATTGACCTAACCCTGTAATTACTAATTTATGTGCATACTGATTTTTAGTGCTAGCCATGTCAATATATTGGGTTAATTTACCACTAATCAGTCTGATGTTTGATTTTTTATATTGAATCTTAGTTGTGTGCAGGGTATCTATATTTGTGCTCCCAGTAGCAGTGCAGTATCCATTTGCTCAACCTGGTGTGTCTGAAGGGCTGAGGTCTTTCACCGAGGCAAAAGAACATAAAACCAAATCTACAAAGCAGTTCCTATGGGGGTAGCGCTAAACCCATATTTAGTTCAGGGAGCAAGCTGCTTGCTAAAGGAAAGCATCTTTGATATAGAAAAAAAGGATTAAACCATAAGGTCTCCCAGCCAGAAAGCAGTAAATACACTAAAGTAATTTACTGAAAACTAAAAAGTTCTCTTTACCTTTTTATTTCTCTCATAGAAGGTGGCAGTAATCTGCTCTGCAGGTTTGCAAAACATGAGTGCCAACGCTGTTCTACAGCCAGGCAGTACTGCTAAATCAGATCCAGTGTATACTCCTTACAGCTGCTTTCTGTGTATTATGGCTTGGCTGCTTCCTTTTATGTTTGCCAACGAAAGCTATTCATTTTCCTTAGCAAATTGCTTAATAATCCATAAACTCAACTTGCAACCTTATACCTATTTCTCTCTGTGCCTATAACCTGCTGTTTTCAAATTAACAAGTAAATCAGTGAAAGTCATTGTATTTGGCTAATAGAAATGCAAAAAACAGGAACAGAATAGAACAAGGTTTAAATGTGGGAAATAAATGAAGGATGAAATGCTCCTGAGTATATACTGTAAATGGCAGACCATTCTATTAATTACATTGTAATAATTTGTAATGTATGTGAGTTAGATATCAAGTAAAGTGCACTAAATTGTTATTGGGTAAGTCCACTAAAATCTGATGTTCCAGTGTTGAATGGGCACTATTGGGAAAATAACTCTTTGGTTTCTTTTTAGTTCAGATTAGTCTCTTTGGTTCGGATTAGTTTTATTGAAGTTATATGTTTTTCAAACAAACATACCATACTTGTCAACTGTCCTTGATCTGCAGAGACAGTCCTGCCTTATATTCACATGTCACCTGACAGCTGCATCCCAGGCTGTGTCCCAAGATCACAGCGTGAAGCCCTAAGTCTGTCACTACCACTGCCCAGCCTTGCCCTATTACTGTGTGCAGTGTATATAGATGATTCTTGCCGAACTGGAAGATTTTTAGCCCCTGTGTACTGGGCTTACAATGGCTTGCTGAACACACAGCAAAAAAGGTGTTCCTGTTTTTTTTCCCTGAAATGTTGGCATCTATGATGAGAGCAAGATAAACGTATTTGATTCAGATGGTGTCAAGCGTGTGTGGCGGCAACCAGGTGAGGAGTACAAAGACAAGTGTGTCTTGCCTACAGTCAAGCATGGTGGTGGGAGTGTCAGGATCTGGGGCTGCATGAGTGCTATAGCAGAGCATGATCCCCTCCCTTTGGAGACTGGGCTGCAGGGCAGTATTCCAACATGATAATGACCCCAAACACACCTCCAAGATGACCACTGCCTTGCTAAAGAAGCTGAGGGTAGAGGTGATGGACTGGCCAAGCAGGAATCCACACCATCCATCTTCAATCATGCCGCCCGATGGACCTGAAAAATAGAAAAGAAAAAAAGCTCTGCCTCAATGGGAGGCGTCCCGCTGACTGCTGTCTCTTGGCTGTGACAGCTGTTATATAGGCAAGGGTGGGGCCACTGTCCTTGCCTATACTATATAACAGGTGCCACAGGCAAGAGACAGCAGTCGGCGGGCGCCTCCCATCAAGGTAGAGTTTTTTTTCCTCTATTTCTCCGGTCCAGCGGGTGGCATGATTGAAGGGGGCTTCCAGATTCCAAAAAGAGCCCCGCCCGAAGATCCAGACAACCAATGGCCAGGGTTGTCGGGTTGAGACCCTTGTCCCCATCAACATGGGGACAAGGTGCTTTGGGGGGGACCCCAAAGCACGCTCCCCATGTTGAGGGCATGTGGCCTGGTATGGTCCAGGAGGGGGGGCGCTCGCTCGTCCCCCTTATCCTGTCCTCCAGACTGCATGCTAGGATAAGGGTTTTGCATGGATTTTGGGGGGGGACCCCACTGCAATTTTTTTACAATTTTGGCGGGGAGTTCCCCTTAAAATCCATACCAGACTCGAAGGGCCTGGTATGGACTGAGGGGGGGGAACCCACTCCAATTTTTTCCTTACTTTTTTATCTATATTGCCGGGAGTTGGCAATACATTGCAGCCACAAGCA
Organism: Rana muscosa; assembly: GCA_029206835.1. Classification (NCBI taxonomy): domain Eukaryota; kingdom Metazoa; phylum Chordata; class Amphibia; order Anura; family Ranidae; genus Rana; species Rana muscosa. Next base: position 974,851,121 of record CM055116.1, on the reverse strand, counting down.
ATTTTAACCACTTCCCGCCCAAGGACGTCATATGAAGTCCTGGCTTTTCATTGGGGATATCTGAATGATGCCTGCAGCTGCAGGCATCATTCAGATATCACTATTTTCAGCCAGAGATTCTGTGCACCATAATAATGATCATAGCGGCAGTTCCACACTTTTTTGGCAATAAATTGCATATAAGCCTTTAAATTGAGCACTTTTGATTTTTCATGTTCGTGTCCCATTGACTTTAATAGGGTTCGTATGTTCGCACAAATTTTTTGCCTGTTCCCATGTTCTGGTGTGAACCGAACCGGGAATGTTCGGCCCATCCCTAGTGTACCAGTTTTGTCTATACAAATATGTTAATTTTGGTACTAATAAACCATAACTTTAATCATTATAACTATAATCAGTACAAAGTATGCAAATTTGTTTGGGTGGACAATAGGGCTGCGCCGATACTAAGTATTTGCATGAATATCGGTACTCGTTCAAATGCGCCAATACTAGAAACCAATACCTTCAGGTTTGGTTCTTTCATCTGAAATGTATACAAAAGAATGCGGCAATTATTGGTTGTTAATTAACAACCAAAGACGTTTTAGCTGTCAGTTGGATTTTCCTTCCCCGCCTCCTCCGCGACCGGTCCATGGAGTTCTGCCACTGTGGGGGGCCAAGAGGCAGAAATGGGGCATGCCAGTGCCCTCATTGATCCTATTCTGCTAGAGGTGAGCAGGTTGATCCCCAGGCAGCAGGAGACTCTGTATGGAGCTGACAGATGAAGGGGCAGAGAGCCATTCACTTCCCTGGGCCAGTGCCAAGCCTGGAGCGGAGGGGAGCTTGATCGGAGCAGGAGCCGGTGCTGGAGGGCGGCAGGTGGGAGAAGTGGAGTGACCTCTGTGGACTCTGGAGCTCTGGATTTTTCTGTGGAGGATAGTAAAGAAGCATGTGCAGTGCCCCATGACTGTACGCTTCACCAGGAGCCTGCCGGAGCTGTGTTGAGCACTGCGATCCAGGAGGGGAGCTTTCTGGTGGAAGGAGTCAGCAGGATTGGGGTGAGGAAGGGAAAAGTGCGGGCCACTCTCTTCGTACTGCCTGGTATGTGTCCCCAGTACATGGAATCAGGGTGAATGGGTGAGTCATGGAAGACCAGGGTCATCAGCCTATGACTGGGGACCAGGGTCACCAGCTTGTGACGGGGGACCAGGGTCACCAGCTTGTGACAGGGCATCAGGGCCACCTGCTTGTGACAGGGCATCGGGGTCCCAAGGTGTGACATGTAGGAGTTTTTAACCCCTTCCTACCTACCCACTGTTGCCCTTTAAGTCTTAAAGCAGAACTAAATGCTTTTATCCTTTACAGCAGTGGTGGTCAGGGATGAGCCTTGGTGTGTTCAGACATGAGTCTAAACTTTCCTGAGATATCCCACCAAGAAGCTGTCACTGCAGGCAAAACAAAAAAAAAGTAAATATAGATATCTATAATTGGTATCGGCGAGTATCCTACAGAAAAGTATCGGTACTCGTACTCCGTCTTAAAAAACTGGTATCGATGCAACCCTAGTGGACAACATTGAACACAAAACATTCTAAGTCTCCATCCCATTTTATATACAGTATAGTATATGATTCTTAACTAATGGTTTTGCTCAGTGTGTAGAAGTATGTTGAAGGAAGTACCAAATAGTATTTTCTAACTTTAGTATATGTGTATATCGCTTACCACCCTCTCCTCCTTGTCTTCCGGCTCCTGGCAGGAGGAAAGGGCACACCCAGCTCTATCTGCCCGTACCCTCCTGTGTGAGGAGGTTGAGCGGTGTTCTGATGGGTCTCCGCAGCCAGATACTCCCTCCGAATGGTTCTTATCCCTATAGCCAATAAAGACAAGTCTCTATTTCCCCTAATGACTTCAATGTCCACAACAGCTGTAATTCCAACGTAGAGTTTATTTCTCTTAGATAACAGTCTCTGATAGAAAAGGTTGGAGAAAGAACAGGACAGCATAAGGTGTGGGAGAGGTCCAGGCACAAACATAAATACACTTCACTGCTTGGCTTCTCAAGCAGACTTAGTCCATTTGGATAGTCTCCCTAGATAGGGACTAGCAGCCAAAATGGTACTCGAACTGTTCACCCAATCACTATTCAACTTGCACACGGGTCTCTGCCACAGACCTGGTGAACTTGGTCTCTGCCACAGACCTGGTGAACTTGGTTTCCTTAACACTTGGCCTCTTTGTAAGGAGAAGACATCCCTCCAGAGAGTTACCGGGCCCCTTCCTTCACTGTGACCTCTCACCAGTCCCTCGGAACGGTCCTCCCCCGGCCTCCTCGTCTAAGATGCGGGTCCCCTCGCAAGGCGGCACCCTGGGATTCCTTGATCCTTGATGGGCCCCAGCCGAAGGTGCTGGGCCCAAGGCCTTTAGTTGCAGCCCCAGGGCTAAAGGTGCCTGGGACTGATACACCGACCTCTGCCCCTGGGCCAAAGGTGCCCAGGGCGGACAGGAACACACACCCTCTGGGAGTAGGACTCCCGACAACGAACCACCTACAGACAGCGTCTGCCCCTTTCATATCCTCTCCCAGCCTACACAGCAGGCCGACCACTCCCACTGTATGGTTGTCGAGAGGGGACACACAAGGCACAGCACTGTATCAGCAGTTCAACCCTGGCCCACTGTGGCAGCGCCACCTGCAGGCCACAGGGAACGGTACACCGATACTCTTCCTGCAGACAAAATGTTAATGTCATAACAAATTAGGTGTTTGAGCATAACTACCACTCAAACACTACCCCTAAATTGAGGACCCCGCTACATGTGCTTTTGCATATGTTTACATCCATCAACATCAGTTACTTTAGTTTACTTGAATCAGTTGACATGCACTTACATCATGTATTAACCTTACTCAACAGGAGTACCCTACAAAATTAACTGTCCAAAAATGCAGGTACTTGTTTTTCTGTGTAAAAGGCTTATAAAAGCATGAAGTTATTAACCACATGAAATATACCAATCTTAAAAGAGAAGTAAACAAACATTTACTGTATATTCACTTAGGTTAATGCAGAATTGATCCAATGCTGCATCTGTCCCCTGCCTGCCCTGCAGTTAGAACTGAGCAATCTAACGCAGCTGATCGCTCAGTTTTCCCCTCTGCTCAGAGCAGATAGCTGTGACTATCAGTCACCGGCACTCTGCTCCGCCCCTCCAGTGCTCACTGGAGTGCTGGGCTATGCAGGGAGAGGGAGCGGCTGGCTCAGGCTCATAGCGGAACATTGAGAGGCTGAGCCAGCTGCCGGTCCAGGCTTTTGGGTGGATCCCAACCATATGGTCTGAATTTTTTCAGAGCCTGGTCTGACTCTGTGATGTCAGCCGACATCAGCTTTGGCTGAACTGCACTCCTGTGATCCATAGGAAAAGTACATCCAAAAAAGCTTTGGGTATACTTCTCCTTTAAATGTTACACTGATTTTAAGCTACATGCTACTCTGCCAATTACCCTCTGCCTCATTTGATGGCTGGGCCATACTTATATTGTAACGGAGAAGGGAGGGGATAGCAGTAGAACAGCATAGTCAGTTTTGCTTATTCCAGAGAGGAATGGACAGTCAGTCAGTGTATGTCTCGTTAATGGAAATCAGGTTATAGATGTCTGCCAGCAACCGAAGACATAAAATTATAAATGGTCTGATCAGGCACCTGTCATCTCATGTCTGTAGGAAGCCACTATTTGCCATAGACTTGCGTTTGTGCAGAATTTGCTCAGTGTTTCATCCAGTAAAACTATGTTATTGAGATTGTGTACATGAAGGGTTAAAGACAATATATTTTTTGACATGATGTGCATCTGGCCATTGTGTCTAAATGAAATCACCATACAGACCGGAACCCAGGCACTGTTTACAATGTCTCTGTGAATTAGAGGCCTTCATCTTGCTACATCACAGAGGATTGCAATAACCATATATAACAGATAATACAAGCCTTTGATGCAATGAGAGATGATAGAAAGCAATGCTTCTATGAAAGATACTGTTACTGAATCTTCTACATTCTTTCTTACATTCTGAGCTAATTTGATTAGATTTGCCTTTTTAAGAGTTACTACTTTTATGCTTAAATTTATCAAGAAGAAAACCCACAAAGGAAAATCCAACAAAGAGAGTTGTTTCTTTACTGCAGTTTTTAGATTATCACCTAAAAGTGTTATTGCTATTAGGATGACAACTCTTTTTAATACTATTATTAGTAATATCCAGGGGTCAAGTCCCGGGGAAAAAAGTGTGGGAACTCCCACCCAAGATCCACTCCCCCACCAAAAAAAAAAAAAAAACCTACACTGACGGTAGTGACCTATATACACTGACCTACCTGACCTACACTGACCTACCTACACTGACCTATATACACTGACATTTACATACACATTACACTGTTTGACCTACCTCAGCTCAGCGGTGTCACAGCAGGCACTACTGCAGTCAGTCATTCCATCAGAGGAGGAGCCTGGAGGGGAGGAGAGCTGTGGAGTCTCGAGAAGAGCCTGAGGAGAGCTGGAGAGGAGAGAAGAGCCTCCCGCCCGAGCGCCGAGCGGGGATGTGGCGCGGCGGCCAATTTGTAATTCCCGCCTTCTGGAGTCTGCAACGCCTATGATGGGCGTCACACGTCCCGCGGTCGCTGCATTGGACCAGTGGGACGTCCATCATAGGCGTTGCGCAGGCTCCAGAAGGCGGGACCTGCTGTTATGGCACTCGGCGAGTCGGCAGGACTCGGCCGCTCTCCGCCACATTCGGCGGCGCTCGGGATCAGATTGGTCCCGCCACTCGCCACTCTGGGGCTGCAAAGGGAAAGTGCAGGGATCCCATTCCCACGCGTTCCCACAGGACTTGAGCCCTGGTAATATCATCATCAATGTATTTATAGTTGTAAACACAGTACTGCAGCCAATAAGTGGTGTGCTAAGCTTGCACTCAAAGTGGAATTAATTAAATTGTTTGTTACCCTTAAAAAAATATTGATCCTGTTCCTTTAAAGCATGTTATACAGCACAGTGCTTGTGCTGTGTAATTTGGCCCGCTGTATCACCTGAAATACCTGGCTGATCCTGCCTAGCTCTGCCCTCCCCCCTGTAAACTGACTACAGTTTATCATGGTGGTGAGTAGGGATGAGCTTCGTGTTCGAGTCGAACCCATGTTCGACTCGAACATCGGCTGTTCGCCGAATTGCGAACATTATGGGCCGTTCGCGCCAAATTCGAGTGGCGCGTCACGGCCCATAATTCACTGCGGCATCACAGTGCATTGCTGGCTGATGATTGGCCAAGCATGCACTATGACCCACATGCTTGACCAATCACAGCGCCGTCTGAACAGAGAGCTGTAATTGGCCAAAGCCAGGGTGGCTTTGGCCAATTATGGCTAAGGGGGTTTAGTACACGCCCCACACTATATAAGGCCGCCGGCTTGCCGGCCTTGTGTAGTGTGTTGGAGTTGTTTAAAGAGAGAGATTACAGAGAGAGATAGTGTAATTTATATTGAGTTAGATAGAGCAGGCAGGTGAGTTAGTTAGCTGCAGTTACAGTGTGTAGAGGATATATATGCATCCTAGGTGTTGTATATATATTTATTAGGGCTGTGGAAATTAACTATTAATTCCTCGATTAATCGATCAAAAGAATTTTGATCGATCAAAACAATTAATCAATCAAAATTCTTTGGGCTTGCTGTGTCCATCTAAAGGGCTCCTTTGCTGTGCCTTCATATCTGCATGCTGGCGGGACCTTACTATCTGCCACACGCAAGGGCTGTTACACTTCCCTCTATCAACCTGGGATTCTACAGCCATCCACTGGGAGTTGTGATAGTTCCCTTCACGGGACATCTACATACCGACGGACTGATGTTAGCCCCTTCTCATCTGGATTCAGCAGTGGTATTTTTATACCAGTATCATACTTAGCTACATGTTTTTATGACTGCTTTTGCTACCGTTTGGTATTACTCGCACCATTTTTACAGTTTATGTAGCTACATTGATTTTATCTCCAGTGCAATATTTATTTTGTTACCTACTTGAAGACTATAAAAGTTTTAATGCTATTCCCATCGAGCGCTGCCTTTGTGTGTTTTTTGTATCCTGCTATCCATTTTTCCAGTGGTTGGTAGCTGCACTGGGAATCGGCCTGCAAGGAGATCAGCTAAGAGTCGTTGGATCTGTATGTGCATTATAATTAATCGAAATTGGTTGATTAATCGATTTAAAAATAAAATCGATTAATCGAACACGAAAATTTTAATCAGTAACAGCCCTAATATTTATACTACACTGTATTCAGTTTAGCTAGATCCGTTCCTGTTATTCTCTATACTGTGACAGGCAGGCAGGTGATTGTGCTAGCTGCAGTCAGTGTTTCACTTAGTGTACTGTGTGCTTTGCATAGCGTTCACCTAAAGCTTACCTGAATACAGTTAGTGACTAATAGTGGTGTTCTCATAATAAAACCACAGGCAGAGAGCTGTAAGTATTTTCAATTAGTGTACTGTGTTCTCTGCACAGTTTTCACCTAAAACTAACTGAAGACAATTGCTGCTTTTCCCATACTAATACCACAGCAGGCAGTTGATTCTGAAAGCTGCATTATCAGTACAGATATATATTTATATATATATACATCCCACCTTTGTGCAGCTACATCTCACTGCAGGCCATTAGTATGTCTGGAAGGCAAACAAGGAGAGGCAGACAGTCACGAGGCAATAAAAGAGGGCAAGCAGGCTCTGTGTCTAGAGGCAACAGTGCTGGTCGTGGACACGGTGCATCCTCATCAGCACGTGGCCGTGGGACACGCTTGTCCTTCTTTTCGGCAGCTGGCCATGTTGGCCGCAACATGCCCGAGACTTGGTAGAGTGGATGACCAAGCCATCCTCATCCTCCTCAGAGAGAGGGGGTGCCCAACAAGGACAGCTATCTGGCAGTCATGTTCCCCCAGCTGCAGCATACTGCCAGATTTGCTCCAGTGATGAGGAGGGAGGGGATGATGAGGTCACTGACTCCATGTGGGTGCCTGATAGGAGAGAGGAGAAGGCACATCTCCAACGAGGCAGGATGCCCTCCAGGGGCCAGCTTAAGGGTAGCACACCGACTGCATCACACTGCAGAGCTCCGCATGTGCAGGGCGCTTCTGTCTCTGTGCATTATTCCAAAAGTTCTTTGGTGTGGGCCTTTTTTCAGACGTGTGCAGCAGATCGCATCGTTGCCATTTGCAACATATGTCTAAAGTGTATCTCGCGTGGCCAAAACATCAGCCGCTTAGGCACCACGTGCTTGACCAGACATATGTCGACCTGCCATGCAGTTCGTTGGCAAGCCTACCTAAAAGACCCACACCAAAGAACAAAGCGGACCTCTCCTTGCTCCTCATCAGCTGGGATCTCCAACCCCACTATACTTTCAGTCCTCTCTGAAACCTGCACTGAGAGGAATGAAGGTGTAGAATTAGGTGTGTCACAGTCAAGTACTTGCGGGCAATCTGCTATCGGTACACCGACGTCCGATTGTACCAGGCAAATTTCCCTGCCCCGGCTGCTGCACCGCTGAAAGAAGTTCATTCCCAGCCGTCCACATGCCCAGCGGTTTAATGCTAGCTTGGCTAAATTGCTAGCACTTCAAATGCTACCTTTTCAGTTGGTAGACTCTGCCCCCTTCCGTGAGTTTGTGGAATGTGCGGTTCCTCAGTGGCAGGTTCCCAAATGCCACTTTTTCTCACGGAAGGTGATTCCGGCACTCTACCGGCATGTGGAAGGCAATGTCTTGGCCTCGCTGGACAGGACGGTCAGCGGTAAGGGGCATATTACCACTGACTCATGGTCCAGCAGGCATGGACAGGGACTTTACCTATCTTTCACGGCGCATTGGGTGACTCTGCTGGCAGCTGGGAAGGATGCAGGACAAGGTGCAGTAGTGTTGGAGGTTGTTCCGCCTCCACGTTTCCAAAATGTTACTACTGGTGATTCTGACACACCTCTCTCCTCCACCCCCTCCTCTTCTTCTTCCTCCATGGCCTCTACCTGTGCTTTGTCCTTGGAACCAGCGGTGCTCCGTAGGCGTTCAAGGGGCTACGCAAGTATGCAGGCAAAAAGATGCCATGCGGTACTTGAGCTTGTTTGCTTGGGGGACAGGAGCCACACTGGGGCAGAGCTTCTGTCAGCTCTGCAGGGGCAGGCTCAGAGGTGGTTGACGCCACGCCAGCTTAAGCCAGGAATGGTGGTTTGCAACAATGGCACCAACCTTCTCTCCGCCCTCCGACAGGGACAACTGACACATGTGCCCTGTTTGGCTCACGTCCTTAACTTGGTGGTGCAGCGGTTCTTGGGCAGGTAACCGGGCTTACAGGAGGTCCTGAAGCAGGCCAGGAAACTCTGTGGGCATTTCCACCGGTCATATAATGCCAGTGCTCGGCTCGCTGACCTGCAAAAGGATTACAACCTGCCCAAGAACCGCCTAATCTGTGACATGCCCACCAGGTGGAACTCTACGATGGCCATGCTGCAGTGGCTGCATATGCAGCAGAGGGCCATCAATGAGTAACTGTTGCAATATGGCACCAGGACAAGGTCAGGGGAGCTTGGATTTTTCCCCACACCAGTGGGCCATGATCTGGGATGCATGCACTGTCCTGGCACCATTTGAGGAGGCCACGAGGATGGTGAGCATGAGCAGTGACAGTGTATGCATCAGTGACACTGTCCCTCTTGTCCACCTGTTGGAGCACACGCTGCGTGGAATAATGGACAGGGCACTTGAGGCAGAACAGGGGCAGGAAGAGGAGGATGTCCTTACCTCTCAAGGCCCCCTTTATCCAGACAGTGTTCCTGCTGGCCCGGCTATCACACAGGAAGAGGAGGAGGAGGATTGTGTCAGCATGGAGGTGGAGACTAGCACTCAGCATCAGCAGCAGTCTTCAAGGGATCAATTACAGTCCCAAGACACCCGTGGACTTGTATGTGGCTGGGAGGAGGTGGCTGCGGATCATGTCATCCTCAGTGACCCAGAGGACTTCGCACTGAATGCCTCAGCAAACCTACGCTGCATGGCCTCCCTGATCCTGCAAAGCCTGCGGAAGGATGCTCGTATTCGTTCGATCAAGGAGAGGGATCATTTCTGGCTGGCAACCCTCCTTGATCCATGTTACAAGGGTAAGGTTGCGGACCTTATCTTGCCGTCGCAGAGGGAGCAGAGGATGAAGCATCTTCGGGAGGCCTTGCAGAAAGGTCTGTGCAATGCGTTCCCAGAGACAGGGAGGTTACAAATTCCTGGTCCTGGACAACGTGTTGCTGAGGGTTCGGTCAGTCAAAGAAGGAGCGGTGGAGAAGGTGGCCGTCTGACCGATGCCTTCAGACAATTTTTTAGTCCGCAGCCCCAAGTATGATCGGTTCCAGAAACCATCGCCAGCGTCTGGTTTACATGGTGCAGGAATACCTAGGGGCAAGATCAGACTTGGACACCTTTCCCACCAAAAATCCTCTGGGTTACTGGGTCTTGAGGATGGATCACTGGCCAGAGCTTGCACAGTATGCAATTGAGCTACTGGCCTGTCCTGCATCCAGCGTTCTTTCGGAACGCACATTCAGTGCTGCTGGAAGCTTTGTAACTGATCACAGGGTGCGCCTGTCCACCGACTCGGTCGATCTACTGACCTTCATAAAAATGAATCAGTCTGTACATTTACAATCTCTGCCTTCAATCATTTTCTTTCTTACTTTTTTGAATGCTAAATGTTTTGATTTTTGTACTATTCAACCTAAAGTTAGCAAGCTTTTTGATCATGTTGTATGATTTGTGGTATTATCCAGTTGGTGTTTTATAAAGTATCTCACAAAAGTCAGTACACCCCTCACATTTTTGTAAATATTTTATTATATCTTTTCATGTGACAACACTGAAGAAATTACACTTTGCTACAGTGTCAAGTAGTGAGTGTACAGCTTGTATAACAGTGTAAATTTGCTGTCCCCTCAAAATAACTCAACACACATTCATTAATGTCTAAACCGCTGGCAACAAAAGTGAGTACACCCATAAGTGAAAATGTCCAAATTGGGCCCAATTAGCCATTTTCCCTCCCCGGTGTCATGTGACTCGTTAGTGTTACAAGGACCCAGGTGTAAATGGGGAGCAGGTGTGTTAAATTTGGTGTTATCACGCTCACTCTCTTACTGGTCACTGGAAATTCAATTTGGCACCTCATGGCAAAGAATTCTCTGAGGAGCTGAAAAAAAGAATTGTTGCTCTACATAAAGATGGCCTAGGCTATAAGAAGAATGCCAATACCCTGAAACTGAGCTGAAGCACCACTCAGAACAACCAAAGAAGTTGAGTGCACGTGCTCATCGTCATATCCAGAGGTTGTCGTTGGGGAATAGACAAATGAGTGGTGCCAGTGGTTGCTGCAGAGGTTGAAGGGGTGGTGGGTCAGCCTGTCAGTGCTCAGACCATACACCGCACACTGCATCAAATTGGTTTGCATGACTGTCATCCCAGAAGGAAGCCTCTTCTCAGTGGCTTAGACAGATAATTGTTCATGGTTATGGCCTTAAGTATTGGGTTCCACTCTTTTCTGTTAAACTCCACTCCACTAGATCTCTTAGTGCCTCTTGGGCTTTTTGGCATCAGGCAACTGTGTGCCAGATATGAAAGATTGCTACTCTGTCTTCTCTTCACACGTTTTCTTAGTTTTACTAGGTGGATGTTCAGGCCTATTCTGATGCCAGCTTCAGGCGTAAGTTTCTTCAGGCAGCTGTTTGAGCTGCAGGCAGCCCCTAATTTTGTTGTTTTTTATGAGGGGCTGTTAATGTTTTGTTACTGTTGTTCACCCCTCAGTTGGACTGATTTTGTCTCTTAATCCCGTGTCCCTTAATGAACGAGAAATAAAATAGTATTTAGGTACTTATTGTAAAATCTGTTTGTTGGAGTTCATTAAGGAACATGGGTCTCACCCCTCTATGTTTTTCAATCTTGCTGCTATTACAGCTTATTTACAAACTGAGGTATGCTCAGGTTGGGAGGGGTTATACCAGACTGGTCATGTTTTTTGTTCTTGCCAGACTCCAAATCCTCCTATAGGCAGCATATGTCTAATTCCATATCCCTTAATGAACTCCAAAAAATTGATTTTATGGTAAGTAAAAGTTTGTTTTAGTTTTTATAGCAAAGCACAGGTTTGCTTGAAAGCTTGTTACAGTGTGCAGAAAGTGCAATGGTGATATGCAAGCACTTAGATAACAGGTTACTGTAGTATGATTGATTGAAGATGATTTCCAATTGGTTGCAGAAGCTTACTGCCCTTTTCAAATCATCCTTGCTCATTGCATTTATTGAATAAGCCAGCTGAAGTCCAGGGCTGCTATGATTGACATGAGTCAGAAGAAAGGTTCTTATAACTTATCACCTATGAGGTTCACCTCTTCTGTAGTAATAGGAAATATAAATTATTTACCCTGCCCATTATGTTTGAAGGACATTAGACTCCCTACGTATACTACGTATACTATTAATGCAATGACCTGCAGCACAGATCAATTGCCGGAGATCAGGGAAAGGGAGATGGCTTTTGTTGTTCAATCGCCAAAACTGTTTTTTATCAAGCTGTTACAAAAAGGAATATAACCTTTAATGTACTTTATTTTTATTTTGTTACACTTTCGACCATATTTTAAAACAAGTATTATATTAATAATGTATAACATACTTATTCATTAATGTAAAGCTAATCCACCAAACTGCTTGTATGTACATTATTTGCAGTCTTCTTACGTGAGCTGAAATAAGATTACAATAGGTTTCAATTGCTAAGAAAAAACTCTGATGGTTAATTATCAATTGGTGAAAGACAAATACACTCTCTTTGTCTCTTAATAGCTACTGTAGATCAATTTCTACACATTTTGTTTGATGTTTCAGAAGATGCATCTTGAATAGCACGTCCATTGCTTGATTTATTGTAAGTAAATCCAGTTAGCTTTCTGCATAATGAAGTTAATAAATTGGAATGTCTTTATGTTGAGTTTAATCTTAAAATAGTTTTTTTCATAAAATCATTGTCTATGTTCCAAACGAATGATGCAGAAATTACAAAGCTGAAACTGATATTAATTTCAGAAAGCTGCAATTAAAAAAATGTAACTACATTAGAAAAAGGTGTGTTAATAGTCCTACAGTTAGAAGAAAAAACAAGTGGGCATAAAGTATACTTAACATTTAAAGATATCAAAGCAATTAATCACATTAATTAAAAAAAAAATTATATATATTTTTTTTGTTTCCTGTGGAATAAAAAGCATAATAGATAGAAAGGTGCTTGCTTCATCTATCCTAATTTGTGTAAAGGTAAGAAAGGACACCGATCAGAGAATAAAGGACAAAATCGTATATCATTGGGCTAAACTATTAAGCAAGATATCAATTTTAAACCCGCTCTAGGATAATATACTATAAAAAACTATACCTCCTTATTGTGTAATCTCCTAGTGATTAAAGCTATGTGAATCAATAAATCATGAACTTTTATGACCGGCTGCTGCTCTAGTGAGGTGCTATACCTATATAACTAAACATAAAAATAAAGAGCTACCTAGTCTTTTAAATGACTACATAAATTACTAAATAAATACACACAAAATTCTAAATATTATATGTACTAAGTATAACAAATTAGTGAAAAATGTAAAAGTTTTGAAAAATTAATAGTCCATGTCCACATGTTTTTCTTCTCAAATTTGTGAATAATAGTGCAGTCTTATTAGTGCCATGCTCTATTTCTTAAGTATGGTGCAAATTGGCAATCTTGTGTTCCCTGCCTGTGATCCCCCTCACTCACCGACCAGTTTGGACCCTTGGATGTGTATAAGAATCATGCATGGTTTATCTGATGATCCTGGTATGCTGGGGCTTGTGGTCATCCACCAAAATTAGTATCATAGGCAGTGGCGGCCGGTGGTATTTTCTTGGGGGGGGGGGGAACAGTGCACAGCATCCCAATGTAAGCATCCCTTGTAATAGGAATAAAGCATGACCGGTCCTCTTTATGGAGAGATCTGGCGTCAATAAGGCCTCGGATACCTCCTCTACCCTGGAATGCATGAGATAAAAAAAACCCATCAATCTCTGCTTTCCAGGTAAAAAAAAATGACAGTGTCTACATCTGCCAGAGCCAGACACCGCTTCCAGCCTCCCAGGACCATAGAGATGGCCGGGGACCATCCGGTCCTGGGCCAACTCTATGGTAATCCCGTGCCGTCTCCCATGCGATCTCTGGCTTCCCGATCGCATGGGAGAGCCTGGAGAGGCACCAGAGGGTGACAGGAGGAGGGGGGAGTCAAATTAAAATTGAGAAACTCTACTGCATAGCATACTTTTTATGGGGAGAGTTATGCAAACACACAAAATGCAGTTTGAGGACCCATTCACACTATTGTGTTGTGGTAAAGTGTAGTAAAATTCTTGTTAACTGCGTTGTTAACAAAACCCATTAAGCACTGTGCATTGTGGTGTGCACGAACCTTTTAAATGGCATGTAATGCATCTGGGTAGGGATGAGCTCGATGTTCGAGTCGAACGCATGTTCGACTCAAACATCGCCTGTTCGTCTGTTCGCAGAATTGCGAACATTATGGGCCGTTCGCGCCAAATTTGTTTGAATGCACTGCATTTCCGGCGCTGTGATTGACCAAGCATGCACTGTGACCCCGCATGCTTGGCCAATCACAGCGCCGGCGGCGAGGAGAGCCATAATTGGCCACGGGCAATCATAGCTCAGGGGGGTTTAGTACACGCCCCACACTATAAAAGGCCACCAGCGCGGCGGCCTCGTGCAGTGTGTTCCGGTGTGCAGGGAAAGAGATATAGGCAGGGACAGTGTGTTCTATGTTCTATTCGTTTCTCAGGCATCTGCAGGAGTTAGTGGGTGTTGTGTGCCTCCAGCACAGTATACACCTGGATCTACACTTTATTGCTGTTCTCTTAGCTAGATAGGCAGGCAGGGAAAGAGATAGATAGGCAGGGACAGTGTGTTCTATGTTCTATTCTTTTCTCAGGCATCTGCAGGAGTTAGTGGGTGTTGTGTGCCCCCAGCACAGTATACGCCTGTATATATCCGTCATTGCTGTTCTCTAAGCTAGATAGGCAGGCAGGGAAAGAGATATATAGGCAGGGACAGTGTGTTCTATTCTGTTCTCAGGCATCTGCAGGAGTTAGTGGGTGTTGTGTGCCCCCAGCACAGTATACACCTGTATATAGCCGTCATTGCTGTTCTCTAATACAGGCATCTGCAGGAGTTAGTGGCACAGTATACACCTGTATATAGCCGTCATTGCTGTTCTCTAATACAGGCATCTGCAGGAGTTAGTGGCACAGTATACACCTGTATATAGCCGTCATTGCTGTTCTCTAATACAGGCATCTGCAGGAGTTAGTGGCACAGTATACACCTGTATATAGCCGTCATTGCTGTTCTCTAATACAGGCATCTGCAGGAGTTAGTGGCACAGTATACACCTGTATATAGCCGTCATTGCTGTTCTCTAATACAGGCATCTGCAGGAGTTAGTGGCACAGTATACACCTGTATATACCCGTCACTGATGTTCTCTAATACAGGCATCTGCAGGAGTTAGTGGCACAGTATACACCTGTATATACCCGTCATTGCTGTTCTCTAATACAGACATCTGCAGGAGTTAGTGGCACAGTGTACACCTGTATATACCCATCATTGCTGTTCTATAATACAGGCATCTGCAGGAGTTAGTGGCACAGTATACACCTGTATATACCCGTCATTGCTGTTCTCTAATACAGGCATCTGCAGGAGTTAGTGGCACAGTGTACACCTGTATATACCCGTCATTGCTGTTCTCTAATACAGGCATCTGCAGGAGTTAGTGGCACAGTATACACCTGTATATACCCGTCATTGCTGTTCTCTAATACAGGCATCTGCAGGAGTTAGTGGCACAGTATACACCTGTATATACCCGTCATTGCTGTTCTCTAATACAGGCATCTGCAGGAGTTAATGGCACAGTGTACACCTGTATATACCCGTCATTGCTGTTCTCTAATACAGGCATCTGCAGGAGTTAGTGGCACAGTATACACCTGTATATACCCGTCATTGCTGTTCTCTAATACAGGCATCTGCAGGAGTTAGTGGCACAGTGTACACCTGTATATACCCGTCATTGCTGTTCTCTAATACAGGCATCTGCAGGAGTTAGTGGCACAGTATACACCTGTATATACCCGTCATTGCTGTTCTCTAATAAAGGCATCTGCTGGAGTTAGTGGGTGTTGTGTGCCTCCAACACAATATACACTACCCAATTGTTGGTTTTCCCATCTCCCTGCAGGCCATTACTATGTCTAGAAGGCCAACAAAGAGAGGCAGACAGTCACGAGCCAATAAAAGAGGGCAAGCAGGCTCTGTGTCTGGGGGCAACAGTGCTGGTCGTGGACGCGGTGCATTGTCATCAGCACGTGGCCATGGGACACGCTTGTGCTTATTTTCAGCAGCTGGACGTGTTTAGCCGCATCATGCGCAAGACTTGGTAGAGTGGATGACCAAGCCCTCCTCATCCTCCTCATCCTCTCTCACCCAGGCTCAGGGTACTGGCAAAGCAGCTGCCAAAGCGTCCTCTTCCCTCGTATCAATGTCATCATCAGTCACTCCTTCCCTAGACCCACCATGTCCTCCTGAGGAGTCCCCCGAACTGTTTGAGCACAATGTTGGGTACATGCTCCAGGAGGATGCCCAGCGTTTCGAAGGGTCTGATGATGATACCCAGCTAGAGGAAGGCTGTAGCGTGAGCGCAGAGAGAGGGGATGCTCAAGAAGGACAGCAATCTGGCAGTCATGTTCCAGCAGCTGCAGCATACTGCCAGATTGGCTGCAGTGATGAGGAGGGAGGGGATGATGAGGTCACTGACTTCACGTGGGTGCCTGATAGGAGAGAGGAGGAGGAGGAGGATGAGGAGGAGGCACATCTCCAACGAGGCAGGATGCCCTCCGGGGGCCAGCTTAAGGGCAGCACACCGACTGAATCACACCGCAGAGCTACGCCTGTGCAGGGCGCTGCCTCTGCCCGTTATTCCAAAAGTTCTTTGGTGTGGGCCTTTTTTGAGTCGAGTGCATCAGATCGCACCGCTGCTATTTGCAACATATGTCTCAAGCGTATCTCACGTGGCCAAAACATCAGCCGCTTGGGCACCACTTGCTTGACCAGACATATGTTGACCTGCCATGCAGCTCGTTGGCAAGCGTACCTTAAAGACCCACACCAAAGAACAAAGCGGACCTCTCCTTGCTCCTCATCACCTGGGATCTCCAATCCAATATACCTTCAGTCCTCTCTGAAACCTGCACTGAGAGGAATGAAGGTGTAGAATTAGGTGTGTCACAGCCAAGTACTCACGGGCACTCTGCTAGCAGTACACCGACGTCCGATTGTAGCAGGCAAATTTCCCTGCCCCAGCTGCTGGACCGTCAAAAGAAGTTCACTCCCAGCCATCCACATGCCCAGCGGTTGAATGCTAGCTTGGCTAAATTGCTAGCAATTCAACTGCTGCCTTTTCAGTTGGTAGACTCGGCCCCCTTCCGTGAGTTTATGCAATGTGCGGTTCCTCAGTGGCAGGTTCCCAAACGCCACTTTTTCTCACGGAAGGCGATTCCGGCTCTCTACCGGCATGTGGAAGGCAATGTCCGTGCCTCGCTGGACAGGGCAGTCAGTGGTAAGGTGCATATTACTGCTGACTCATGGTCCAGCAGCATGGACAAGGACGTTACCTTTCTTTCACGGCCCATTGGGTCACTCTTTTGGCAGCTGGGAAGGATGCAGGACAAGGTGCAGTAGTGTTGGAGGTTGTTCCGCCGCCACGCCTCCAAAATGCTACTACTGGTTGTGACACACCTCTCTCCTCCACCCCCTCCTCTTCTTCTTCCTCCATGGCCTCTTCCTGTGCTTTGTCTCCGGAACCAGCGGTGCTCCGTAGGCGTTCAAGGGCCTACGCAAGTACGCAGGCAAAAAGATGCCATGCCGTGCTTGCGCTGGTGTGTTTGGGGGACAGGAGCCACACTGGGGCAGAGGTTCTGTCTGCTCTGCAGGGGCAGGCCAAGAGGTGGTTGACGCCACGCCAGCTTAAGCCAGGAATGGTGGTTTGCGACAATGGCACCAACCTCCTCTCCGTCCTCTGACAGGGACAACTGACCCATGTGCCCTGTGTGGCTCACGTCCTTAACCTGGTGATGCAGCGGTTCTTGGGCAGGTACCCGGGCTTACAGGATGTCCTGAGGCAGGCCAGGAAAGTCTGTGTGCATTTCCGCAGATCATATAATGCTAGTGCTCGGCTGGCTGAGCTGCAAAAGGAGTTGAACCTGCCCAAGAACTGCCTTATATGTGACATGCCCACCAGGTGGAACTCAACGTTGGCCATGCTGCAGCGGCTGCACACGCAGCAGAGGGCCATAAATGAGTACCTGTGCGACTATGGCACCAGAACAGGGTCAGGGGAGCTTGGGTTTTTTTCACCACGCCAGTGGGGCATGATCAGGGATGCATGCACTGTCCTGGCACCATTTGAGGAGGCCACGAGGATGGTGAGCAGTGACAGTGCATGCATCAGTGACACTGTACCTCTTGTCCACCTGTTGGAGTACAAGGGTAAGGTTGCGGACCTTATCTTGCCGTTGCAGAGGGAGCAGAGGATGAGACAACTCCGGGAGGCCTTGCAGAAAGGTCTGTGCAACGCGTTCCCAGAGACTGGGAGGTTACAAACTCCTGGTCCTGGACAACGAGTTGCTGAGGCTTGGGTCAGTAGCAGAAGGAGCGGTGGAGAAGGTGGCCATCTGACCGATGCGTTCAGACAATTTTTTAGTCCGCAGCCCCAAGGTATGATCGGTTCCAGCAACCATCGCCAGCGTCTGATATACATGGTGCAGGAATACCTAGGGGCAAGGTCAGACTTGGACACCTTTCCCACCGAAAATCCTCTGGCTTACTGGGTCTTGAGGATGGATCACTGGCCAGAGCTTGCACAGTATGCAATTGAGCTACTGGCCTGTCCTGCATCCAGCGTTCTTTCGAACCACACATTCAGTGCTGCTGGAGGCTTTGTCACGGATCACAGGGTGCGCCTGTCCACCGACTCGGTTGATCGACTGACCTTCATAAAGATGAACCAGTCTTGGATCACCACCAGCTACCAAGCACCTGAAGCTGATATAACAGAATAATTTATTTTCAAGTGTCACATCCCTTCAAAACTGATGCTGATGCTGAGTGACTGTCCTGTTATGTTGACTGACTATCCTCCTCCTCCTCAATGATCCGATTCTTGATGATAGCTTGGAAGAACTTTTTTGTTTCTGGGTGCCGCCACCAGTGGCTAAGGCCCAATTTTTCAGCCCCTGTTTAACAGGGGCATGTAATTACAATTTTTGATGCAATGCTTTGCAGCAGGGCTCATTCCTGCACTCCAACTAGAGTATCTGGGATAGGTTGCAGTGTTGTGGCACCAGCACCAGTGCCTAAAGCCCAATTTTTCAGCCCCTGTTTAACAGGGGCGTGTAATTACAATTTTTTATGCAATACTTTGCAACAGGGCTCATTGCTGCGCTCCAAGTACAGTATCAGTGAGGGGTTGCAGTGTTGTGGCACCAGTGCCTAAGGCCCAATTTTTCTTCCCCTGTTCAACAGGGGCATGTAATTACAATTCTTGATCTAATAATTCACAGTAGGGCCCATTCCTGCGCCCACCAAGAGTAACTGTGAGGGCTTACAGTGTTGTGGCAACACCACCACCACCACCACCACCAAAGGCCCAATTTTTCTGCCCCTCTTCAACAGGGGCATGCAATTACAATTCTTGATATAATAATTTACAGTAGGGCCCATTCATGCGCCCACCAAGAGTAACTGTGAGGGCTGACAGTGTTGTAGCACCAGCACCACCACCAAAGGCCCAATTTTTCCTACCACTGTTCAAAAATGGCATGTAATTACAATTCCTGATATAATAGTTCACAGCAGGGCGTTCCAGTGCCCACCAAGAGTAACTGTGAGGGCTTACAGTGTTGTGGCAACACCACCACCACCACCACCACCAAAGGCCCAATTTTTCTGCCCCTCTTCAACAGGGGCATGCAATTACAATTCTTGATCTAATAATTTACAGTAGAGCCCATTCATGCGCCCACCAAGATTAACTGTGAGGGCTGACAGTGTTGTAGCACCAGCACCACCACCAAAGGCCCAATTTTTCCTACCACTGTTCAAAAATGGCATGTAATTACAATTCCTGATATTATAGTTCACAGCAGGGCGTTCCAGTGCCCACCAAGAGTAACTGTGAGGGCTTACAGTGTTATGGCAACACCGACACCTAAGGGGCAAATTTCTGCAGAGTATATATACGGCAGGCCCCTACTTTCAAACATCCAACTTACAAACGACTCCTACTTGCAAACGGAAGGAGACAACAGGAAGTGAGAGGAAATCTACCCCTAGGAAGGGAAATTCTCTCCTGAAGGAGTTAATATGGGAAAAAGGTGTCTCCTCTCTACTGATGCTTTATCACCAATCCTTGTTTCAATAAAAACCCCACTTTTCCAAAAACATTTGTCATTGGGACGGAAAGTGAGGTGAAATCTTCTGAACAGGTGCACAGACAGCAAAACAAATGTTACAGGGGTGATAACCCTTCCCTATGTTTTCCAAAAAGCTTAAAAATATATTCTTTGGCTGGAGCTACACTTAAACAGTGTAGCTGTTCAAAATTACAAACAGATTCTACTTAAGAACAAACCTACAGTTCCTGTCTTGTTTGCACCACCTGTATACTGCTGTTCAGAGTATATAGGGCCTTTTTTATTTTGGGTGCGGGGTTCCCCTTAATATCCATACAAGACCCAAAGGGGCTGGTAATGGGCTGGGGTAGGGGGGGGTGATGGGGTAGCAATGCCATTTTTCTCAAAGATTTTCATCCATATTGCCAGGACAAGACATGACATTAAAGCCGCAAGCAGTTTTAAATGGCTTTTTTTCCTTTAGAAATGTCATTTTGTGCATGGACAGTTCTAAACACGGGAAACACGTGGCACTTCACAGGCATACTTTAGACACCCCCCCAGGTACGATATTTAAAGGAATATTTCACTTTTTTTTTCACTTTATGCATCATTAAAATGACTGCTCCCAAAAAAACGGCTGTTTTGAAAACTTTTTTTTGCATTGATATGTGTCCCCTGGGGCAGAACCCGGGTCCCCAAACCCTTTTTAGGAGAATGACTTGCATATTAGCCATTATAATTAGCACTTTTGATTTCGAACGTTTGCATCCATTGTATTTAATAGGGTTCTAAAGTTTGCGCAAACTTTGGGTCCGTTCGCAAGTTCTGGTGCAAACCGAATCGGGTACATCAGGGTATTGGAGCACAATATATTTATGTTTTGAAGCACTTCAGCAAAGAGATGGGAACTAGCTGTGCATTTTAGTGCAATGCATAATAAAAAATGCTGCATGGCCAATAAAATATGTGTTCTGGTTCCTTAGTAGCCCATTTAAAATAAATGGGCTTGGTTAAAGCTGAAGTTTATTTAGCTTTCCCTGGTTTCTCCCTCCCCCTCATCAGCGTGCTAATAAAAACATTTTTTAATACATTGGCATTTTTAATTCATACCTCTATTCATACCTTATTTGAAGCTCACTGTATACGTCTGTTTTCTCCAATAACCTTAAGAATTGCTGTAATCTATCGGCCCCCTGGACCGGTATCAACTTTCCCTGATGACTTCTCTGCCTGGCTACCCTACTTTCTCTCTTCTGAAATTTCCACAATCATTCTCAGGGACTTCAACATCTCTGTTAATACTAACACTCCTGCTACTTCTAAACTTCTTAGTCTAACCTCCTGATTTGACCAGAAGCAATGGGTGCATGCTTCTACTCACTCTGATGGCAGCACCCTTGACCTTGTATTCTCCTACCTATGCACTCTATGCAACCTCTCCAACAATCCTTTTCCTCTGTGATCACTGCCTTTCCCTCCAACTACCTAACAATTACCCCTAGAAACCTTTGTCACTTTAACCCTTCTCTTCTCTGCTACTGACCACCTCTGCCACAAAATCTCAACCCTGTCCTGTCCCAATCTAGCCACTTCTGTCTACACTAGATCCCTGTCCTCCACCCTGGACGTACTTTCCCCCCTTACTACACACAGAATCAGGCCTGGATCCCTAGAACCCTGGCAAACAGATGACACCATAAGTCTCAAAAAACATAGCTGCGCCATTGAGCCTCTGTGGGGTAAGACTGAATCTCACAAAGACTTCAACCAATATATATCTGCCCTCTAAAAATACAATTCTTGCCTCCACATGGCCAAGCAGACCTATTTTATCACTCTCATTAATACTTTTAACACCTTCTCATCCAGTCCCCGTTAACTCTTCCTTACCTTCAACACTCTACTTTGTGTTCCACTGCCTCTACCCACTAACTCACTTACTGCCCAGGAGATCGCCAATCACTTCAAAAATAAGACTGATTCGATTAGAGATGAAATCTCCACTCTACAGATACCACCCCCCCATTAACACCCCATGTCCACAGGTACAATCAACACTCCTATTATTCAACCCTGCTTCTATAGATGAGGTTGCTGAACTTATTTCTAATGTCCACTTAACCAGCTGTCCCCTGGACCCAGTTCCCTCTCAAATACTGTGGTCACCCTTTGACTCTATCCTACCCTCTCTAACCCACATCTTCAATCTCTCCCTCTCATCAGGCATCTTCCTCAACTCTCTAAAACATGCACTAGTCACCCTCATACTTAAAAAGCCTTCCTTGGACCCCACCAATCTTAACAACCTAGCCCCTTCTCCTTGATCCCCTTTTCCTCCTTGAACGCCTGTCTACAACCAACTGAGTGACCACCTCATTAAGAATAACCTTCTTGATCCCCTACAGTCTGGATTTCACCCTCAATACTCCACAGAAACTGCTCTCCTAAAACTTGCAAAATATAATTTCTACACTGGCGATACCCAAATTTATCTCTCTACTCACAACATTAGTCTCCTCATGCATCGCTAATTTACTGACCGACATATCAGTCTGGATGTCACACCACTTCCTCAAACTCAACCTATCCAAAACCAAGCTCATAATATTTCTTCCTTCACGTGCCCCTTCCCCTGACTTCTCTGTCAAGATCAATGGCAGAACCATCAACCCATCCCGGCATACCAGGGTGCTAGGTGTTATCCTGGACTCTGAACTCTCCTTTCGGCCCCACATCCATTCACTTTCCAAAGATTGCCGCCTCAACCTCTGCAACATCTCCAAAATATGCCCCTTCCTAGCCAATGTCACCACAAAGCTCCTAATCCACTCCCTCTCTCGCTTCGACTACTGCAACTCCTTTCTCATTGGCTTACCTTTCAATAGGCTATCCCCCTTCAGTCCATCATGAATGCTGCTGCCAGACTCATCCACCTTACAAACCGCTCAGTGTCTGCTACTGAGCTGTCACTAAAATGAAAATTGAAACACCACACCACTGCTAAAAGGTCCAACAATGTCTTTATTCTAGTAAGGTCAGATTAACCAACGTGTTTTGGGGGGACCAAAACGCCACCTTCATCACGGTTTCTTTGAGAACAATGTGAAAGGGCAAGAAGTAAACTTTACCTTTAATGGTATTTCTTTCAGTGTGATTACAGGCACAGCTTGTCAGCAGCTGGCTTAGTTTACCTGCTTTGGGCATCACGGCCCATTTAAAGTGCCAGCTCTAAATGCCATAAACGGGTTAATATTGGTTATTGTAAGTTGACAATAACCATATGGCCCTATTTACACTACTTTGTTGTAAATCACGTAACAGGATTCGCTGTGCTGTTATGGCAATGCACCTGCATTGAAGCACACTCCAACACATGTCAGTTCATGGTAGTGCATTGCATTCCAAAAAAGGGACATGAACATTATTCCCCTTGTTAGGATGCATT
The DNA here is from genome assembly GCA_029206835.1 of Rana muscosa. Lineage (NCBI taxonomy): Eukaryota > Metazoa > Chordata > Amphibia > Anura > Ranidae > Rana > Rana muscosa. The sequence goes on along the minus strand of CM055116.1, from coordinate 974,828,070 downwards.
GGCAACCCAATAATTTCAACGGACTGCTTTAATACAACATACATTGACATGCAATATATTGCACATGCATTACCGCACGGCAAAGAAGTAATTGGGCCCTATGGCTAATTTGCATACCTAAACCAATTTACGTTATTTTTTTCACGTTTTTATATTGCGCAGTGTTTTATTAAATATCCTACTCATGTTTTTTTTATTTTTATTATTAATATAAACTAACACATAGACAACGTCGTTCCAAAATGCATTTTTGTTTTTTCTACACCTATTCTACACTATTCTACATAGTTTTTACAGTGTATGTAAACCCAAAAACAAAAAAAACACACTATATTGCCAGAAGTATTGGAACGCCTGCCTTTACATGCACATAAACTTTAATGACATCTCCGTCTTAGTCCGTAGGGTTCAATATTGAGTTGGCCCACCCTTTGCAGTGATAACAGCTTCAACTCTTCTGGGAAGGCTGTCCACAAGGTTTAGGAGTGTGTCTATGGGAATGTTTGACCATTCTTCCAGAATCTTATTTCTAAGGTCAGGCACTGATGTGGACAAGAAGGCCTGGCTCGCAGTCTTTGCTCTATTCATCCCAAAGGTGTTATAGTCGGTTGAGGTTAGGACTCTTTGCAGGCCAGTCAAGTTCCTCCACCTCAAACTCGCTCATCCATGACTTTATGGACCTTGCTTTGTGCACTGGTCCAAATCATTTGGTGGAGGAGGGATTATGGTGCAGGGTTGTTTTTCAAGGGTTGGGCTTGGCCCCTTAGTTTCAGTGAAGGTAAATCTTAGGCTTCAGCATACCAAGACATTTTGGACAATTTCATGCTCCCAACTGTGGAAACAATTTGGGGACGGGCCCTTCCTGTTCCAACATGACTGCGCACCAGTGCACAAAGCTAGGTCCATAAAGACATGGGTAAGCGAGTTTGGGGTGGAGGAACTTGACTGGCCTGCACAGATGATGAATTAGAGCGGAGACTGCGAGCCAGGCCTTCTTGCCCAACAATAGCTCCTGCCTTCTCGCCCAACAATAGTTCCTGACCTCACAAATGCGCTTCTGGAAGAATTGTCAAACATTCCCATAGACACATTCCTAAACCTTGTGGACAGCCTTTCCAGAAGAGTTGAAGCTGTTAAAGCTTCAAAAGGTGGGCGAACTCAATATTGAACCCTACAGCCTAAGACTGGGATGCCATTAAAGTTCATGTGCGTATAAAGGCAGGTGTCCCAATACTTTTGGTAATATAGTGTATATTTGGTCTTGTACCTTTAAACCTCCATAGCATATTCTTTTTATTCAGCTTTTCTAGTCAGTGACAATGTGAGACAAACACCTGTTTTGATGAATGTCACATTTACTGATTTTAAAATATTCCCTTTTAGTATGGTGGAAATGCTCACTGCCCTGCTTGCAGTAATGCAGCGGTTTTGTCACCTTTCTCCAAGTGCCCCTGCCTTGGGCTTACCAACATGCTGTGATGTCATTGTCGCATCCTGCAATCCTGCCCAGCCAAATAATACCCTCAGCTTGACTTCCGGCAGCTCTGGAATAGAAAAGGATCGTCAGCTTCTGCATTTTGGGTCCCAGCAACGTTCTTTTTCCTCAGCACATATTGCAGAAGTGACATTCCATTGCAGCTTGACTTCACCCACAGCCTTTCCCTGGATAAAAGAAACAAAAAGTGTTTATGTGACCATAGCAATAACTCATAAAACTAAAGCTTAAATTGCAGCATGTTTTTTTTTTTTACTTCAAATTGAGAATATCATTTCACTTCCTTTAAAAAAAAAAAAAAAAAAAAAAACTTTTTCTGTACATTTGCTTAAATCAGATTTATTACAAATTTTCTAATGTATTTTTTTTATACACCACAATCCACAGTGACAGCTGCAACCTGTCACTGCATTCCAGCAAAGCAGACGTGTGTGGTGGGTATTGGTGGCGGCAATGGGTTGCTGTGCATTGCTACATTTTGTTGTGACAGGTTCAGTTTAGTTGCTACATTTTATAATAAAATGTGAATCTCTTTAGGAGATCAATAAAGTTATTGCTTGACTCTTAAAAAAAGAAAACAACAATGAGCTTGACTCTCTTAAAAGGGTAATATGCAGGCACTAGATCATATTAAGCTGTACAATTCTTGTCAATTGTTTGCACCTTAAACATGAATTATCTGAAGCCCCCATTGTTTGTAATTGAAATCCCCCACTCCTCTTTCATTTTCACCTTTGTAATGACAAGGGAAGCATACAGTGCTAAGATTGATGTGTGCCTTGACATAAAATCCTGGCTCTTACAACAAAGCATTTAATTCCATGGTCACTGCCAAAATGGACTGGATTGGCATTTTATTTTCCTGTCAAAGAATGATTACCAGGGTGAACTTTGGCCTGAGCAGTTTGACAAATATGAAGTGACATCATGTCATCCATTTTTTTTTTCTTTCTAATAGAGGTGATAAAAGTATATCTGTAAACATTTAAATATATACAGTATCTCACAAAAGTACGTTTTTGAAAATATTTTATTATATCTTTTCATGTGACGACACTGAAGAAATGACACTTTGCTACAATGTAAAGTAGAGAGTGTACAGCTTGTATAACAGTGTAAATTTGCTGTCCCCTCAAAATAACTCAACACACAGCCATTAATGTCTAAACCACTGGCAACAAAAGTGAGTACACCCCTAAGTGAAAATGTCCAATTTGGACCCAATTAGCCATTTCCTTCCCCAGTGTCATGTGACTCATTAGTGTTACAAGGTCTCAGGTGTGAATTGGGAGCAGGTGTGTTAAATTTGGTGTTATCGCTCTCACTCTCTCATACTGGTCACTGGAAGTTCAACATGGCACCTCATGACAAATAACTCTCTGAGGATCTGAAAAAAAAAAAATGTTGCTTTACATAAAGATGTAGAAGATGTAGAAGATTGCCAAGACCCTGAAACTGAGCTGCAGAATGGTGGCCAAGACCATACAGGTCTGTTTAACAGGACAGAATCCACTCAGAATAGGCCTCGCCATGGTTGACCACAGAAGTTGAGTGCACATGCTCAGTGTCATATCAGGAGGTTGTCTTTGGGAAATAGATGTATGAGTGCTGCCAGCATTGCTGCAGAGGTTGAAGGGTCAGCCTGTCAGTGCTCAGACCATACGCCACACACTGCATCAAATTGGTCTGCATGGCTGTCGTCCCAGAAAGAAAACAAGCAGACTAAGCACATGGATTACTGGAACCATGTCCTGTGAGATCAAGATAAACTTATTTGGTTCAGATGGTGTCAAACGTGTGTGGCGGGAACCCAGTGAGGAGTACAAAAACAAGTGTGTCTTGCCTACAGTCAAGCATGGTGGTGGGAGTGTCATGGTCTGGGGCTGCATGAGTGCTGCTGGCACTGGGGAGCTACGCTTCATTGAGGGAATCATGAATGCCAACATGTGCTGTGACATACTGAAGCAGAGCATGATACCCACCCTTTGGAGACAGGGCCGCAGGGCAGTATTCCAACATGATAACGACCCCAAACACACCTCCAAGATGACCACTGCCTTGCTAAAAAGCTGAGGGTAAATGCGATGGACGGGCCAAGCATGTCTCCAGACCCAAACACTATTGAGCATCTGTGGGGCATCCTCAAACGGAAGGTGGAAGAGCACAAGGTCTCTAACATCCACCAGCTCTGTGATGTCGTCATGGAGGAGTGGAAGAGGACTCCAGTGGCAACCTGTGAAGCTCTGGTGAACTCCATGCCCAAGAGGGTTAAGGCAGTTCTGGAAAATAATGGTGGCCAAATAAAATAGTGACACTTTGGGCTCAATTTGTACATTTTCACTTAGGGGTGTACTCACTTTTGTTGCCAGTGGTTTAGACATTAATGGCTGTGTGTTGCGTTATTTTGAGGGGACAGCAAAATTACACTGTTATACAAGCTGTACAATCACTAATTTACATTGTAGAAAAGCATTTCTTTAGTGTTGTCACTTGATTCCCCATGTCATTTCTTCAGTGTTGTCTTATGAAAAGATAATCATTTTTTTTACAAAAATTTAAGGGTGTACTCACTTTTGTGAGATACTGTATGCTCCTGGAATGTTTGGGGGTTGGGGGATCCCACAAAGAGTGCGGCTGTTTTTTCTACTGTAACATCATATAATGCTGTGGTACTCAGGAGTAACACAGCATTCTACAGGAGACACATTTGACTAAGCAGACAACTTTGTATTTGAAACGGAGGTGTTTCCAAATCCAGTATCACTCAGTATACACTTCATATTCTAGAAGTGTGAGTATTTTGATAGGGTCGGGGTGACATTCTCCTGTAGGCAGATTAGCATAGATGACAGGGGCTGGTACATTTTCCTTTACTGTACTTTTTAGAATACGGTGTGCATTCTGACTAATATATATATATATTTCCCCTCCATTTAAGTTGGAGGTTTTATATCATTTGATAAAATTTATATATGATAAACCCAGTGTTAGATGGGAGGGTAGATCGGTATCAGCCAGGGTCCGATAGCATGTTTTCTCAAGTATTGGGGGAAGCAGGGTTAAGGGACATATGGAGGATGAGAAACCCGATTGATCAGCAATTCTCCTGATTTTCAAACACACATTTCACACTCTCTAGGATCGATTTAGCTCTGGGAAGTAAAAATGTATTACATCTCATTAAAAAGATAAAATATATGCCATGGGGTTTATCAGACCACTCACCTCTGGTGCTGTTGGTGTGCCAGGGGGGAAGTTATTAGAAGGGGGAGTGGAAAAAAGGCCCTTTTTGGCTAGAGCTTATGGGGGATGCTGAGAGGTGGTATCATCGATGGCAGAGTTTATGGGTCGAAATATTGGTACAGCGTCTGTAGGGGTTGTTTGGGATGCCCTCTAAGCATTTCTTCGGGGGATAATGATACAACACGTAGCAAGAATAAAGAGGTGAACCAGGGAACAGGAGATATCGATTATGAATAAGGTTATAGAGGCAGAAAGACAGTATGTAGAGGATTCATCTCCTGTGAGCTCCTGGATTGGGAAAATAAACAACAGGAATATAAACAAATGCTTTTGACAAAGGCAGAGAATAAACGGTTGTTTCAGTGGCAGCTCTTCTATGAGGAGGGGGAGAGTGTGGGTCATCTGTTGGCCCTTTTGGCAAGGGAAAATACATCTACTACACCTGTATCTGCTATTAGAACAAACAGTGGTAGGGTTACTGCGTATACACCGGAAATTGTACATTTAAAAAATATTATGAAGGACTGTATAGTACCCAATATAGGGATATGGAGGGGGAGTTGTGGGAATTTGTTAGAGATGTGGGCGTACCATGCCTCTCCAGGAATAACAGAGAAACACTTGATGCCCCATAGCTTTGGAAGAGCTGCAGAAGGCAGTGTCGGTATTGGCAAACCATAAGTCCCCAAGGGCTGATGGTTTGTTGGTGGAAGTAAATAAACATTATGTTGCCAGAATTATTACAAGTGTTTAATAAGGCAGTAGAGGGTATGTTACCCTTGTCACTGATGGAATCTATCATTGTTGTCTTGCCAAAAGAGGAAAAGGACCCACTCAATCCATCTTCCTATAGGCAGGGCCAGATTTACTCTTCCTGCCGCCCCAAGGCCAGGTTCCGCAATGCACCCCCCCACCGCCAACCGAACCACCCCCCCCCCAAATCAACAGAGAATGGCAACCAGATGGCATGGGCGGCACGGTTAGCTCAAATATTTTTTGTTTCTTTTTTTTTTACTTTTTTATCACTTTTTTTTATTTTTATTTATTTGTAGCTTGTCGTCTACTTTTTTTTATTTTTGTATAGTTTTCTTATTATTTTTAATATCATTTTTCTTATTCTTTACTTTCTAATTACTTTTTTATTTTATTAATTTAATTATTATTTCTTATTATTTTTTTTATTTTATTTTTTATTAAAAAAAAATCACTTAACTTTATTGCTATCACACAGGAGAAAACAATTCCCTGTGTGATAGCAATTGGAGGTGACAGGTTCTCTTTATTGACCCTGTCACCTCCAAAACAGGAGTCCTAGCACTGTGCTAGAACTCCTGCCACAGCAGAGATGGGAAGAGCACAGCTCACCCCTCTCCCTGTGTACATCGGCGGCAGGGAGAGGAGACAGACTCGGCGGCTGGGGGGAGGATGGTGTCCCGAAGACAGAGCCAGCAGAGAGAGGTATGTGGGGGGGGAGGGGAAGATGGACGGCAGCACACATTTTACAAGCGATTTCGGGACATCGCCGCAATCACTTGTTAACGAGCGAGTGGATTCCCCCACACTACATTTAGTCCTGCTAGAAAGCAACTTACCGCCCTGTATGTTCCGGCCATCGGGGGACTCCATGCCGCTGCCGCCCCTCGGCGCCCTGCCGCCCCAAGGCCTGGCCTTGGTGGCCTTGTGGGAAATCCGGGCCTGCCTATAGGGCAATATCTTTGTTACATATAGATGTTAAGATCCTTGCTAAGATATTGAACGATAGGTTGATAAAAAATAATTCAAAAACGAATACGTCCAGATCAATCAGGGGTTATACCCAATAGATCAACCAGTGTAAGTCCCGATGGTTAATATGGGGTCAAGAGATATGCTGTCCCTGGATGCAGCCAAGGCTTTTGATGGCACTATTTCTGCCAGGTGCTGGTAGCCATTCATTTTGGTCCCAGTTTTGTCAATTGGGTAAGGTTGCTATATGGAATGCCTAAAGCAAAAGTAAGTGTAAACAATAAATGCTTTGAGAGGCTTCCATTGGCCTGAGGAATGAGACAGAGGTGTCCCCTATTGCTCCTGCTCTTTGCTCTGGCAGTGAAACCATTGGCTATTGCTATTAGATTGTCGGAGAGAATCCAAGGATTCTAGAGGGCAGCAGGGGTGGAAAAAATTGCGTTTTACGCTGATGATGTACTGTTATTTTTTGGAGACACTCAATTTTTCCTGATTGCAGCAATGGATATAATCACGGATTTTGGGCGTTTCTCCGGTTTGACAATTAACTGGGACAAATCAGTGCTCTTGCCTGTGGATCCACTGGAGGTATCTTTGCCTTCGGGGGGTTCCCATAGATGGAGATAGCCAATAAAATAAAATATCTGGAGACATATATGACCTTAAATCCTAAACACTACATTACTGATAATATAGCTCAGTTGATAGAGAACTCCAAGCGTAAAGGAGGGCTTTGGCATCGGTTGCCCTTATCAGTGCTGGATACTCTGCAGAGGACACAGATGACAACAACTATGAAATTAATAGGAAGTGACGTCACCCATAGAGTTACTATGAGGCTTCCGTTGTCCTCTGTGTCCTCTGCACCCGCCTACACAGTGAAGCCATGGCTGACAGCTCAGCGTGGGATCAGGTCGGAGCGGGTCAGATCGGCTTCCAAAAAGGTATGTATATTCGTTTTTTTCTTACAGGGATAGAGGGAATGCAGAGGTAAGCATGATAATGTTGGTCAAAAATAAGTATATGATGAAAGGAAAAATCTATATGTACATTAGGGTAGATAGTAGTGCATTGTATAGATAAAATGCTTATGTGTCAAAGGTTGCGAATAAGTGTGGTTGTGGAAAGTATGTAAAAAAAAATTGTTTCTAAATAAAGATTACATGATTTAAAAACATAAAGGAATTGAGAATCTTCACTCAAAAATTATGAGAATAAGAACTTAATGTATCCAGTTTAGGGATGAGCTTGGAGTTCGAGTCGAACTCATGTTCGACTCGAACATTGCCTGTTCGCCCGTTCGCCGAACAGCGAACAAATTGGGGTGTTCGCGGCAAATTCGAAAAATCTATGGGAGAAATCTAAAGTGTTAATTATAAAGGCTAATATGCAAGTTATTGTCCTAAAAAGTGTTTGGGGACCGGGGTCCTGCCCCAGGGGACATGTATCAATGCAAAAAGAAGTTTTAAAAACGGCCGTTTTTTCGGGAGCAGTGATTTTAATAATGCTTAAAATGAAAAAATAAAAGTGAAATATTCCTTTAAATTTCGTACCTGGGGGGTGTGTATGATATGCATGTGAAGTGGCGCATGTTTCCCGTGCTTAGAACTGTCCCTGCAAAAAATGTCATTTTTGAAAGAAAAAAAGTCTTTTAAAACTGACTCGCGGCTATTAATGAATTGTCGGCTCCCGGCAATACATACAAAAGTCATTGATAAAAAAAAAAAAAAAAAAGCGTGGGGGTTCCCCAGAATTCAATTACCAGGCCCTTCAGGTCTGGAATGGATATTAAGGGGAACCCCGCCGCAAATTAAAAAAAATTGACGTGGGGTTCCCCCAAATATCCATTCCAGGCCCTTCAGATCTGGCATGGATTTTAAGGGGAACTCCACCCCAAATTTAAAAAAAAAATGGCGTGGAGTTCCCCTAAAAATCCATACCAGACCCCTTATCCGAGCACGCAACCTGGCCGGCCGCAGGGGAAAAGGGGGGGACGAGAGAGCGGCCCCCCCTCCCTCCTGAACCGTACCAAGCCACATGCCCTCAACATGGGGAGGATGTCCCCATGTTGATGGGGACAAGGGCCTCATCCCCACAACCCTTGCCCGGTGGTTGTGGGGGTCTGCGGGCGGGGGGCTTATCGGAATCTGGAAGACCCCTTTAACAAAGGGGACCCCCAGATCCCGCCCCCCCCCATGTGAATTGGTAAGGGGTACGTTGTACCCCTACCATTTCACGAAGAAAGCGTAAAAAAATGTTTAAAAAAACACACAAACACCTTGAAAAAGTCCTTTATTAAAAAAAAAAAAAAACATTCCAGCGGTGAAATCCAGTGTCCCACGGCGATCCCGATGTCCAGCGCTGTCCTTCATTGGTTGTGCCTGAGCGGACCTGATGGGGAACTCCCTCTCAGTATTTTAAATGTATAGACCCGCCCTTTCTAAAGTTCCCCATCAGGTCCGCTCCCTCGGTATGTCGGACCCGCCTACGTCATTGGCTTGAGCGGGGAACTTCCTTCACTGTGTAATTTAAATTTACATAGTGAAGGAAGTTCCCCGCTCAAGCCAATGACGTAGGCGGGTCTGACATACCGAGGGGGCGGACCTGATGGGGGACTGCTCTCACTTTGGTAATACATGTATAGACCCGCCCCTTCTCATGTTCCGCATCTGGTCCGCTGAGCGGACCTGATGGGGAACTTTAGAAGGGGCGGGTCTATACATTTAAAATACTGAGAGGGAGTTCCCCATCTGGTCCGCTCAGGCACAACCAATGAAGGACGGCGCTGGACATCGGGATCGCCGCGGGACACTGGATTTCACCGCTGGAATGTTTTTTTTTTTTTTTTTAAATAAAGGACTTTTTCAAGGTGTTTGTGTGTTTTTTTAAACATTTTTTTACGCTTTCTTCGTGAAATGGTAGGGGTACAACGTACCCCTTACCAATTCACATAGGGGGGGGCCGGGATCTGGGGGTCCCCTTTGTTAAAGGGGTCTTCCAGATTCCGATAAGCCCCCCGCCCGCAGACCCCCACAACCACCGGGCAAGGGTTGTGGGGATGAGGCCCTTGTCCCCATCAACATGGGGACATCCTCCCCATGTTGAGGGCATGTGGCCTGGTACGGTTCAGGAGGGAGGGGGGGCCGCTCTCTCGTCCCCCCCTTTTCCCCTGCGGCCGGCCAGGTTGCGTGCTCGGATAAGGGGTCTGGTATGGATTTTTAGGGGGACTCCACGCCATTTTTTTTTAAAATTTGGGGTGGAGTTCCCCTTAAAATCCATGCCAGATCTGAAGGGCCTGGAATGGATATTTGGGGGAACCCCACGTCAATTTTTTTTTTAATTTGCGGCAGGGTTCCCCTTAATATCCATTCCAGACCTGAAGGGCCTGGTAATTGAATTCTGGGGAACCCCCACGCTTTTTTTTTTTTTTTATCAATGACTTTTGTATGTATTGCCGGGAGCCGACAATTCATTAATAGCCGCGAGTCAGTTTTAAATGCATTTTTTTCTTTCAAAAATGACATTTTTTGCAGGGACAGTTCTAAGCACGGGAAACATGCGCCACTTCACATGCATATCATACACACCCCCCAGGTACGAAATTTAAAGGAATATTTCACTTTTATTTTTTCATTTTAAGCATTATTAAAATCACTGCTCCCAAAAAAACGGCCGTTTTTAAAACTTCTTTTTGCATTGATACATGTCCCCTGGGGCAGGACCCGGGTCCCCAAACACTTTTTAGGACAATAACTTGCATATTAGCCTTTATAATTAACACTTTAGATTTCGAACGTTCGAGTCCATTGTATTTAATAGGGTTCTAAAGTTTACACAAACATTTTGTCTGTTCGCAGGTTCTGGTGCGAACCGAACAGGGGGGTGTTCGGCTCATCCCTGATCCAGTTATTTGAAAAGCATGTTTATGTTCACTTTGAATGCCCAATGACATGCAGATGCTTTTCACATGATTGGATGGCTAAAATAAATATTTACACAATTTGTGACTAAAGCCTAGTACACACGGCTGAGAATCCCGTCAGGAAAAAAACGTCCTTTTTCCTGACGAGATTCCTGGCAAGCTTTTCTTGCCAAGCCGTGCATACAGATGGCCATTCAAAAGAACCGCCGTTCTTTTGAATGGCAAGAATGCGGTGACGTCATCGACTATGAGGAGCATGCGCTCGTCACATTCAATGCCGTCGCCGCCATCTTGCTTCACCCTACCCTTGTAAGCTACCGCGCATGCGTCAAAGTCTCATCAAGCACGTGCGGGCTTACCGGAGGACAGGTAAGCTTGTAGCCGCATACACACAAACAGTTTTCTCGTCGGGAAACAGGCCGACGAGAAAATAGAGAGCAGGTTCTCTATTTTTCTCATCGAGATTCCCGGCAGTTTTCTCGACGAGAAAACATACAAACGACCGGTTTTCTCCACAAAAAGCTCGGCCAGCAGTTTTCTTGATAGTTTCTTGCCAAGAAAACCGGTTGTGTGTACGAGGCCTAAAGATTCTCAACTTAGTACATTAGTTCAAAGACATCACCTACACAGGGAGTTCATGGTTTTTAATTATTCAGCCACTGGTGCGCAGTCATGTTGGAACAGGAAGGGGGCATCCCCAAACTATTCCCACAAAGTTGGGAGCATGAAATTGTCCAAAATGTCTTGGTATGCTGACGCCTTAAAAGTTCCCTTCACTGGAACTAAGGGGCTAGGCCCAATCCCTGAAGAACAACCCCACACCATATTCCCCCTCCACCAGATGATTTGGACCAGTGCACAAAGCAAGGTCCATAAAGACATGGATTAGCGAGTTTGGGGTGGAGGAACATGACTGGCTGTACAGAGTCCAGACCTCAACCCGATAGAACACCTTTGGGATGAATTAGAGCGAAGACATTGAGCCAGGCCTTCTCGTCAACATTAGTGCCTGACCACATATATGCGCTTCTGGAAGATTGTTCAAAAATTCCCATAGAGACACTCCTAAAACTTGTGGACAGCCTTCCCAGAAGAATTGAAGCTGTTATAGCTGCAAAGGAAGGCACAACTCAATTTTAAACCGTACGGACTAGAACTGGGATGTCATTAAAGTTCATGTGCGTGTAAAGGCAGTTGTCCCAATACTCTTGGTAATGTAGTGTATGCCATTACATCCTAAAGAAACCCAGAATGCTACATGAAAGAGTTCGGGAAGACACCGCTAAACACACTCCAGAAGTAAAAGTGACTTCATTTTTTGAACATAGGCAGAAATGTCTTGGCTATTCATTTCAAGCAGAAATCCCATCCATTACTATATGACTAGTTAATATCTATACAGTTCCATTGAAAAAAATAGCACTTTTAGCAGATTTGATTCTGTAACAGAGAAAAGCTTTATTTTTGAGAGTTCCTCCAACAATATCCATAGCACATAAAGAGAAATGTACCGTATATACTCGAGTATAAGCCGACCCGAATATAAGCCGAGGCACCTAATTTTACCACAAAAAAATGGGAAAATGTATTGACTCGAGTATAAGCCTAGGGTGTCCATCTGCATGCCTCACTGTGCCTCACTTTGCCTCACTGTGTCCATGTGCATGCCTCACTGTGCCCATGCCTCACTGTGCCCATGCCTCACTGTGCCCACTTTGCCTCACTGTGTCCATGTGCATGCCTCACTGTGCCCATGCCTCACTGTGCCCATGCCTCACTGTGTCCATGACTAGACTGACGTTTAACATGGGATTCTATGGAAGGGGTGACTTGGTACTCTTATAGAGGTGAAATGGGGCTACATGTGTGCCAAGTTTCGGGTCCAGAGGACCTACAACCGGCCGGTACCGGGTCCCCAAAATCACCCGAGAAATGACTGTTTAACATGGGAGTCTAAGGAAGGGGTGCCCGGTTTTGAAAAATCGGTGCTCCTCGGCCGTAGGTCCCCCGGACAACAAACTTTGCACACTTGTAGAGAAAGAGTGGGGCTACATGTGTGCCAAGTTTGGCCAGTACCGCGTCCCCAAAGTCTAGGAAATCAGGTGCAAAAAGGTGACTCGAGTATAAGCCGAGGGGGGCATTTTCAGCACAAAAAAAATGTGCTTATACTCGAGTATATACGGTACATTTAAAGCAAGCAGTAATACTTATTAAACCCAAATTCAAGGCATAGTTAATTGCCTGAAAATTAAATTGGTGTTGTGTATTGCATCACTTTTTTCAGAATTTCATAGCTGAGTAGGTACGTTCTTTGCTCCTAACATTTCTACCACACAAATTAAATGATGACTCAGCCATTCTCAATGTTCTGTAATTGATACAAATCACCTTAGCTTAGTATTTATTGTGATATTTATTTATACTAGCATGTCATTTTCCAATTACACCCTTCTTGGTAAAACATTGTTTGGTATTTTGGGAACATGGTTTAACATTTATATGGATTCTCATTGTTTTTAAACTGTCTGCTTGCAGGGCACCAAAATGGTCATATTTCATTATTTGACCACATGGTTTCCTAGTAGTAATGTGTATAACCATACTCCTGATGATGTGTGTAAACACAAATCACTAAACCCCATGCTGTTTTGTATTATCATTTCATGAATGTGAAATAAGTTATGAGCATTCCAAGAGGTTGCGTGAATTGAGCAGATTTAATTGTCTCAGCTAAGTCCCAAGTTGGATGAAAAATCTGCATTTTTTGACTTTGACCTGCTTTGGGCTTCTGTTTTCTATCCAGGCAAAGCTGGACTGCAGTCTTACCTCTGCTATGCTTTACATTTATAAAACTTGTTACCGCAAACTTGCAGTATTAAGACGTTTCTGATAACCACAGGGTAGATTCAGACCTGCCTTGCACATTTAAATCTAATAGGTGATACATCATACTGTAACAAAGGAAATGCGCTTGTTTTTGAAGTTGCAACAGGTGTTTTCCCAATCCCGGTAACAAATATGCAAACTGTGATGTCAGAAAAGAATAATCTCTTGTCCTGCCTGGTTAATACATATCATTGACTCACTAGGTATAATGCCAGAATCAGGATGACCAATCTAGAGCCTTCTCCAATAAAGAAAAAGTCAGCAGAACAAGATTATGCCGCGTACACACGAACGGAATTTCCGTCTGAAAAACCTTGGATGGTTTTTCCGACTGAATTTCGCTTAAACTTGGCTTGCATACGCACGGCCACACAAATCCTGTCGGAAATTCTGACCGTCAAGAACATGGTGACGAGCCAAGATCAATGAACTTCAATAGGCAGTTCGGCTCTTCTGCTTGATTCTGAGCATGCATGTTTTTTTGCGCATCACAATTGCATACAGACGATCGGAATTTCCAATGGGAACTTTTCCAGTCGGAAAGTTTGAGAACCAGCTCTCAAATTTTTCTTGCCAGAAATTCCGACAGAAAAATTCCGATGGAGCCTACACATGGTCGGAATTTTCGACCAAAAGCTCACATCGGACTTTTCTTGTCGGAATTTCCGATCGTGTGTACGCGGCATTAGACTGACTTTTTGGCAAGTGCAATGGACTTTCTGACTTTGCTACAATGTTTGCTGGATAACAGTTCAATCTTAGGTTTTACTTGTTCCCTGCAATTTTTCTTTAATACCACTCAGTTAAAGCAGGGCTCCAGCCAAAAATAACTGCATAAAAATGAATAGCATATTGAAATATAAATTAACAAAACCAGGGTTTGCTGAAATAATCAGCTTAAATTCAGAGGATTCTCCCGCAGTACTTTTTTTCTTCCACTGGATGTACTTGGTCCAATGGTAAGCATTAACCACATGCTTACTGGGCACTTATTTCCACTTCCTGCTCAGGCCAATTTTCAGCTTTCAGCACTGTCACTGTAGACTGCACTTTCAAGTGCACTTCCAAGTGCAAAGTGGATTTGCCTTTAGTAAATCAACTCCTATGTATTCATACAACTTGTATAGTATATGTGTCCATATGGACTTCACTTAAATCCATATCTCCATGTTTATCATATTGGGTATTGTTGATTCTGTTAGTCAGTAAGGCTACTTTCACACTGAGGCGCTGGATGCGCTGGCGGTATAGCGGCGCTATTTTTAGCGCCGCTATACCGTTTTTTTTTTGCCGCGATTTGCGGGCTCTAGCGGGGGTATTTTAACCCTCGCTAGTGGCCGAAAAAGGGTTTAAAGCGCCCGCAATTATGCCTCTTTGAGGTGTTTTGCGGGCGTATTAGAGGCGCTACCCCATTGATTTCAATGGGCAGGGGCGCTATAGGAGCCTCAAAGATGCGGCTTGCAGGAGTTTTTTGAGCCTCCTGCAAGCGCAACGCTCCCTCGGGCTTTCACATTGGATAGTATTGAGAGGCTTTTTTGGGGAGCATTGCAGGCGCTATTTAGAGCGCAATAGCGCCTGCAAAGTGCCTCAGTGTGAAAGGGGCCTAAGGTGCTGTGTATGTTTTATGTCCTTTTAAAATCAATATATTTTGTAATAAAGATTTATATTTTAGATAACTATCGTCTCATGTTGTGCCCACAATCCTTTTTTTCTAAATATAGGATGGTGGCATAGTGGGGGTCCTCCCTTTCTGTACCCATATGACATATTTATGATTTTTTTTCACACAAATAGCTTTCTTTTTAACTTTTTAACTTAATTTTTTAAACAAACAAAAAAAGACTGAATTAAAAAAAAAAAAAACTAAAACAAAACATTTTTCATATTTTGTTATAACATTTTGCAAACAGGTAGTTTTTCTCCTTCACTGATGTGTGCTGATGAGGCTGCACTGATTGGCACTGATGAGGCTGTATTAATGGACACTGATGAGGTGGCACTGATGGGCACTGATAGGTTGCACTGATGAGGTGGCACTAGTGGGCACTGATAGGCGGCACAGAGGTGGCACTGATAGGAGGTACTGATGGGCACTGATAGGAGGTACTGATGGGCACTGATAGGTGGCACTGATGGGCACTGATAGGCACTGGTAGGTGGCACTGATAGGCTGCACTGATGATGAGGCACTGATTGGCAGCACTGGTGGGCATTGATAGGTGGCACTGGTTGGCACTAAAATGTGGCACTGGTGGGCACTGATAGGTGGCACTGGTAGGCGCTGATGGCACTGATTTGCAGCACATTCAGGCTCTAAGGGGACCAATGTCCCTCTAATCGAAGCTGCAGCTTTTTTTTTCATTCACACTGACAGCATGAAGGAAAAAAAACTGTCCTGTTTATTTCCGTGATCAGCTGTCATTGACTGACAGCTTATCACATGATAAAGGGACTGCTGTGATTGGCCCTTTACCCAATCTATGATCAGCCGAGTCTCACGGACTCGGCGATCACAGAGCACGCCACCAGCGCGCCCCCTGGGGAAGGCGCGAGAACGGGAGGACGTCTATGGATGCCCTTCAAGCAATTTAAGTCCACGCTCTAGCCGTCTTTCGGATATTATGTGGGCGGCAAGTGGTTAAGAAGGAGCAAACCAGGCAAAATTCCTTTTGCAAGAACCCAACAGGAAGTCCTCGATTCTCGAACATAGCGCTGAGAGCTGTTGAAGTCTATGGAAGCCAAATTTACCTTTTTCAAGGCTGATTTGTAAGCTAATGTTAATAAAAGACGTGTAGCTGGCCAATGCCATAAGAGACATGTTCCAATGCAAAAAAAATCATTCAGCAGAAAAAGGGTCTCTGGGTTTACAGGACAGTATAACCCAGAAAGCAAGCAATTGAGCTGCAACTTTGCAAATGACTTGCTAAGCTATTGCTAGACTTGCCAGGCTTTACAAGTTTGTTTCACAATTGCAGAAAGCAGGGGCATTGCTAGGTCTGCAAAAGATCTGGGGCTAGATCCCATAGCAGCGGTCACCAACCTTTTTGCAAGCCCGGTGGTAAGCAATTTTTCACGGGTAATGGCTGGTGTTGGCGCTTTAATCGTCATGGCACCATGGTTGATATGGTTAACCTTTTGTAAGCCTGGCCACGTACGGGGCCCCGAAAACCAAGCACCGCCTTCAGGATTTCTAAGGGCGCAAATTTTTGATTCTCCTCACTACCTATCACAGTTTTGAAGGCCAGAAAATGCCAAGATGGCACAAACCCCCGCCCCAAATGACCCCATTTTGGAAGGTAGACACCCCAAGCTATTTGCTCAGAGGCATGGTGAGTATTTTACAGCTCTCATTTGTTTTTGAAAATGAAGAAAGTAAAGAAAACATTTTATTTTTATTTTTTCAATTTTCAAAACTTTGTGACAAAAAGCGAAATACTCACCATACCTCTCAGCAAATAGCTTGGGGTGTCTACTTTCCAAAATGGGGTCATTTGGGGGGGTTTAGTGCCATGTGGGCATTCCATGGCCTCCGAAACTGTGATAGGCAGTGAGGAGTAAAATCAAACATTTACACCCTTAGAAAGCCTGAAGGCGGTGCTTGGTTTTTGGGGTCCTGTACGCGGCTAGGCTCCCAAAAGTCTCACACATGTGGTACCCCGTACTCTGGAGAAGCAACAGAATGTATTTTGGGGTGTAATTCCACATATGCCCATGGCATGTTTGAGCAATATATCATTTAGTGACAACTTTGTGCAAAAAAAAAAAAAAAAAAATTGTCTTTTTCCCGCAACTTATGTCAAAATATCAAATATTCCATGGACTCGACATGCCTCTCAGCAAATAGCTTGGGGTGTCTACTTTCCAAAATGGGGTAATTTGGGGGGGTTTTGAACTGTCCTGGCATTTTATGCACAACATTTAGAAGCTTATGTCGCAGATCACCCACTCTTCTAATCAATTACGTTGAACCACCAAACATTATATATTTTTTTTTAAAGCAAATGCCCTACAGATTAAAATGGTGGGTGTTGCATTTATTTTCCACACAGTATTTGCGCAACAATTTTTCAAACGCATTTTTTGGGGAAAAAAAAACACTTTTTTAAATTTGAATGCACTAAAAGACACTATATTGCCCAAATGTTTGATGGAATAAAAAAGATGATCTTTGGCGGAGTACATGGATACCAAACACGACATGCTTTAAAATTGCGCACAAATGCGCAGTGGCGACAAACTACATACATTTTTAAAAGCCTTTAAAAGCCTATGCAGGTTACCACTTTAGATTTACAGAGGAGGTCTACTGCTAAAATTACTGCCCTTGATCTGACTTTCGCGGTAATACCTCACATGCATGGTGCAATTGCTGTTTACATATGACGCCAGACCGACGCTTGCGTTTGCCTTTGCACGAGAGCAGGGGGGACAGGGGTGCTTTTTTTTTTATTTTGCTGTTTTATTTTATTTTTAAACTGTTCCTTCCATTTTTTTTATTTTTTTTTATAATTTTTATTGTTATGTCAGGGAATGTAAATATCCCCTATGATAGCAATAGGTAGTGACAGGTACTATTTTTTGAAAAAAATTGGGCCCTCAAAGCATCTGACCACACCAAGATCGGTGTGATAAAATGCTTTCCCAATTTCCCAATGGCGCTGTCTATATCCGGGGAAATCTAAGTCATGAAATGTTCGTAGCTTCCGATTTCTTAGGCCATAGAGATGATTGGAGCCATTCTGGTCTCTTATCAGCTCTATGGTCAGCTGGCGGATCAACCGGCTGCATTCTCAGGTTCCCTGTTGGGACAGGAGAGCCAGAGAAAACCATGGAAGACGGTGGGAGGGGGGGGGACATTCCCTCCCACTGCTTGTAAAAGCAGTCTAGAGGCTAATTAGCCGCTAAATCGCTTTTACATGAAAGCTGACCGCTGGCTGAAAAGAATGATACCAAGATGATACCTAAACCCGCAGGCATCATTCTGGTATAACCATTCAAAGTCCAGCAAGAGATTGATCGGTGGGTATGCCCACCATTAGAATACCTCCCTTCATCCACCCACTTCTAATGATGGGCATACATGCACAATTTATATATGCTGAAGTATGGGGGCATCCTCCGGCAAAAGTTATGCCGCGTACACACGGTCTGACTTTTCAGCGGGCAAACCTCCGTCTGAATTTCGACCATGTGTACGCGGCATTAGGAGCAAATCGCTCCTCCGCCCCTGCTGCCCCCATGCTTCGGCATATATGTTTTTTTTTTAACTGTGGTGGTGAAATCACCTCCTACAGCGTTGGAGTCACAGCTTTATGTATCGTGGGAGCAAACACTGTTGCTGTCAAGATAAATAAATCCGCGCTGCAACTGAATGGCGTACCTGCTAAGCAAATTATGGTTAACATTAAAACAAAGTAACATTATAGTATAACCGTAAGACCTTACCATACCATGCCTGCTAAGCAAAAAAAAAAAAAATTGTAAAAAAAAAAAAAAAAAATTAAATCAACCTGTGCATAAAATATATATATGCCGAAGCATGGGGGCATCCTCCCGCAAATGTTATGCCACGTACACACGGTCTGACTTTTCCACGGGCAAGCCTCCGTCGGAATTTCGACCGCATGTACACAGCATTAGGAGCAAATCGCTCCTCCGCCCCTGCTGCCCCCATGCTTTGGCATATATGCTCTTTTTTTTAACTGTGGTGGTGACATCACCTCCTACAACACTGGAGTCACGGCTTTATGTATCGTGGGAGCAAACGCTGTTGCTGTCAAGATGAATAAATCCGCGCTGCAGCTGAATGGCGTACCTGAAAACAAAAAAATGGTTAACAATAAAACACAGTAAACAGTAAAGTATAAAAAAAAAATCATACCTGAAAAGCAAGCATGATAAAACATAATAACAATAAAAAATTGCAGAATAGAATACAGTAAAAAATAGCAGAACAATAGAGAGAGAATAGAGAGTGAGAGAACAATAAAACGACAACTATTTTTGTTTTTTTTTATTTTTATTTAATATTTTTTTGTGTTTTTTTTTATTTTTTACTTTTTTATTTTTTAACACTTTTTTTTTGTAACTGTAACTGTAACTGTTTGGTTCCAGGTTTGGGTCTCTCAAAATGCGATGGCATCTTGGGAGACCCTGTGCAAGTGTGTCCTAGTCTGTGAAATGCTGTATCCTACGCTAATACTGCACTAGTGTGTGGAAGCGTTCAAAACATTCACCAATGCACAGACCAGAATTGTTAGGACAGCGTGGACAATAATAACGGGTGTCACGCCTAAATCCGCACTTTCTACAGACACAACATTTTCTTTGGGGGGCTCGTTGGGTAGGGGTAGTAGGGAGGACATACGGAAAATGCCTCTCAAGCAGTCGGCTTACTGCATTTGGTTGGGGATGGTGAGGTACAGCACCGCCTGGATACAGAAGGGCTCGGACAATATCTCCCTGGAATTTACGGAAAGATCCAGTCCGTCCTGAAGCTCTGTATAGCACAAAAGCATTCAGCAAAGCCAATTGAAATAAATATACAGACACTTTTTTGTACCAGCGTCTGGCCTTATGGGCAACTAGGTACGGTGCCAACAACTGGTCTTGAGTTCCACCCCTCCTATATTTTAGTTATATTCCTGGACACAGAGGGGTTTCTCCACAACACCAGTCGCCGTACGAATTTGGACTGTCGTGTCTGCGTGAAGGGAGGAAAGAACGAAAACATTCTTATTATGCCTCCACTTCACAGCGAGCAAATTATTACACCTTGAGCAGGCTCTCTCCTCCAGCCTAAGACGGGAATCTACAAGCCACTGGGGTAAGCCCCGGTGATTAGGTCGCACAGTGGCACATTCGCCAATTTGCTGATCAAACAAGTGACTAAAAAGTGGCACGCTCGTGTAATAATTGTCCACATACAAATGGTACCCCTTTCCGAATAAGGGTGACACCAAGTTTCACACTATCTTGCCAGCGCTCCCTATGTAATCTGGGCAGTTCTCCGTCTTTACGTGACTATCTTTTCCCTCATAAACCATAAAACTATATGTATAGCCTGTGGCCCTGTCACAGAGCTTATACATCTTGACCCCATATCTGGCACGCTTGCTGGGAAGGTACTGTTTGAAAGACAAGCGGCCAGAAAATGTAATCAGGGACTCATCAACGCAGCCAACTTGATGGGGAGTATACAAGGCTGCAAAACGTTCGTCGAAGTGGTTTATGAGGGGCCGAATTTTGTAGAGCCGATCGAATTCAGGGCCTCCACGAGGACGACAAAGTTCACTGTTGTTGAAATGCATGAACCGCAAGATCTGCTTGTATTGTTTCCTGGCCATGGAGGCAGAGAACACGGGCACATGGTAAACTGGGTCAATGGACCAATATAACCGCAGCTTACTCAATTTAACTATGCCCATGTCGAGGGAAAGGCCCAGAAAGGTCTTAATTTCGGAAACCGTAACTGGTTTACATTCTCTGGCAAGGGAGGACTGGGGATTAGCGGCTATGAATTGACCAGCATACAAATTAGTTTGGTCCACAATAGATCTATAGGGATCTTCCATGAAAAACAGCTAATAAAAATCAAGTGCCGTAAAACAACTTTTTCTACCTGAATTCCGGGTTGGCCAGTGAATGGGGGAAGTACGGGTTCTGCAGAAGTGGTGGGCACCCAATCAGAATTGGCAAATTCTGCAGGAAGGACACTATGGGTACGATGGGCCTGTCTTTGCCTTCTTCTTGGTGGCAGCGGGACACTACTTGTGCCTGCCACCTCGTCAGCTTGAACTGCACTTATGGGACTCGCCACGTCACCAAGTGTTACTGCAGTGCTGGATGTACGACCAGGGTATACTAGGCCACTGGTGCTTGCCAGTTCACCAGAAGGATGAGCGGCACTAGTACTATTCTGCTCCATACGAGAGCCCTGCGGTTCATGCACCTCAACAACAGCAGAAGAATGGGGTCGGGTACGCCTGACCTTGGCAGGGACCTCACCTCCGTCGTCAGTGCTATCTGTCATGGAGCCGCTGTCGTCTACAGGATCATATTCTGAGCCTGAATCTGACAGATGTGTGACCTGACGGTGAACCTAAATAACTAACTGGCTACCTAGCGTCACCCGCGACACTTATACGGCAATCAGAAAAAAGATCGCTTAGTGACACTGGCGACAGGAGGTGAAAGGTTACCTGGGGGGCGATCAAGGGGTTAAACCTTTATTAGGGGGGTTAGGGGGGTACCCTGGACCTAAAGGGACCTAACACTAACTGCCCTGACACTTTTTGCAGTCACAAATGACACTGCATGCAGTGATCAGTAAACAAATGACCACTGCAATCAGTGACACTGTGACTGGGGGTACAAGGGGTGATCTGAGGGGTTATCGGGGGGTGACTGGGGGGGTGATTTATGTGCCTATGTGTGCTGGTGTTAGTGTAGTGTTGGTGCACTTACTATTGATGTCTTCTCTCCTCGAGCTCCGGACGAAAAGACAGCTGCGAGGAGAGATGACATCACTTCCTCTGACCTGTGTTTACAATTCACAGACGGAGGAAGCTTCTCATTCGCCAGGAGCGATCGTGAGGGGGTGGCCATGAATCAATGGCTGCCCCCTCATCACGGATCGCTCCTGGAGGGATCCCGACCGCTGCGGGCACCGGGGGGGGGGGGGCTCGATCGAGCCCCCACCTGCTGGGAGACAGGGACTTACAGGTACGCCCATGTGCCTGCCCGTGCCATTCTGTCGACGTACATCGTCGTGCGGCGGTCAGCAAGTGGTTAATCTGCTTTAGCCAGGATCTTATTTTTTTATTTTTTTGGGCTTAACAAACACTTTAAAAAAATCTACTACCTGCCATTGCTTTCCACACTGGAGAGTGTGACATCACAATCCTTCTGGTGAGATCCTTGGAACGCCAAGTATGCCAGATCTACCAAGATGGTGCTTCAACACTGTGCTGGTGCATCTTTTCGTAAGATTTGGAATTCTCATCATTCCGAGGATCTCATCAAAAAGATTGTGATGTCACCATAGCTGGAAGGCAGGCGCGATGAAAGTTTATTTACTTTTTTATCCTTTCTTTTACACTTTAATATGGAGTTTTTACATGGGGGGTGGGAGCCCTGATGTTACATTGCTGAATAATATAAATTGGTTATGGGCATTCTTTGTCAATGCAACAAAGCAAAAAGCTAAAATAAGATGCAAAGACCAGTAACCAGTTACAAAAACCGATTTATGTTAACTGCGGGATGCCCAGTCAAAGATTAATTTTATTGGTTATTTTACCTCCCACATTGGTCCTTACCTTATTCATGAAAACACTTCTCACAGCTATATTTGATACATACTATCAGTTAACAGTGTGCAGTTGGATTTGTCTAATGATCAAGCTCTTTTAAACATAGTTAAATGCTTGTTGCTTTCTGGGTGGAGGAGCACAGCAGGGTTCATAATTCTGTATCATTGCAACAGGAAGAATATTATTCTTGTGGTCATGTCAGAAAAGCCTATTTGCAGTTATTCCAGATCTTATTTTTAGCAGTTTGTAGCAGCTTTTTATAGATTACTAAGTGCATACTTTCAAAGGTGGAATTGTCACCTATCACTTTGACAATGGGCAGCTTGGTGTCATATATTAGAGACCTTCTTCCTATATCTACATTTTATTTTTGCATAATGTCTGTCCCCTCTGATCTAGGCTCATAACCATAACAAGAGGATCAGACTGATGGCTGATGCTGTCTCTCAACCTCTACCTCTGAATGCAGAGAAAGTAAACGCGGACCTGTCATCTGTCAACGAGAGGTCTTACTTTGCTGTCACCTATGATAATAGGGCTGTCACCCATCCTCCTCCATTTCTACCTATGCTAGGCTGTGTTAAAATGTGGACTAACACAGAGAATGCCAAGTTACTTCCACACACACACCTGGCAAACAACATGCAACACACTTGACAAACAGAATTTGGGAAGTGATGAATATTGAGGCGGTAGGGTTTTCTTGGAACAAGCAAACTTGTGCAGCACATCTTGCTGTAGCTATCAAAGGCAATGTTATGGCTTCAATTATTATTGTTTATGTCTTGAATTAGTTAGCCCATGCAGGATTACATACATGGAATTGTCCATATAGAAGAAAAAGAGACCCTATAAAAGTATTATTTCCCTTCACTTGTATATGCACCATTTAATAATACAGAGCTTTCAATGTAAAGCCAAACTCTATCTTTTAATACAGTAGAAGCCAAGCCAAGCACTACTCTTTTCTAAATGGGAATAGATACTTCTGCTTTGAGAATTACTCATGCTGCTGTGTGTATGTGTTCTGAGTGAATTTAAACCAATTACGGATTAGGTAATGCAAAGCGAACTGGCAGTGACGGCCGATGCTCAATATTTTGGGGGCAAGGAGGTGGGGCGTTAAACAAACCTGCCCCCCTCACTCGCACTACCGCGACCGCTTGCTTGTGTTGGGAAGTGATGGGCCGTTCCTTCTTTTTCTGTCCGAACAGGAAGTGGGTCCTGAGACCCGATTGGCCTGGAGGAGAAGCAGGAAGACAATAGTGAAAATGTAAATCGCTAATGTCACACAACTGGGTGGGCTCAGGGCGTAGTGCTCTGCGCCCCGAGCCAACCCTTTTTTTAAGCCGATTTGAGCCTCAGGCTCTAATCATGTGCTTCAAAAAAAAAAAACATTGGAATCCATGCATCCAGCACCCTGCATGTAGATTAGGGGCTGGGGGTGCATAGATTAGGGTAGGGGCACCCCTAATGGAGCGGCCACCACTGGAAACTGGTAATAGAGAGTGGCAGTAAAACACAGCAGAAACCTTTGGTTAGCTGACTCTAGAGTCCCAGTTCCTGACTAAGGCTCCATTCACACTAGTGTGATTTCAGATGTAACTTGAGTCGCACAGAATCGCATGACAATGGAAATCATATTGTTTTCAATTGTGTGTATTTATATCAATGCAACTCAGTGCAGCGTGGTTTTGGAAAAGGTTCCTGTACTACTTTGGTGCGATTCCAGCGCAATTTTGTGCTCATAGGTTATGCAAACCACATCCAAGTTGCAGTACATAATTGCACTGAAAATCGGATCAAAATCTGATCACAGAAAAATTAACCTAGCCTTAAAATGGTAAATATGAAACATTTATTTAAAGTGGTTGTAAAGGTTTAGAAATAATAAACAAATCATACTTACTTGTTCTGTGCAGTGGTTTTGCACAGAGAAGCCCCGATCCTCCTCTACTCGAGTCCCCTACCATCACCTGTGCCCCCCCCCCTGCCTAGTGCTCCCATATCATGCTGCTTGCTCTGGGGGCACTTGTGCATGCTCGATCCCGAGCTGTCTCTGTGTGTCTATGGAACATACAGAGCATGGCTCAGCCTACTCTCTGGCTGTGATTGACAGTAGCAGAGGCCAAGGGCTCCCGCTGTTGTGTCTTAGCCAATTATGAGGGAGAGACCTGGGAGAGCCACTGCTCTCGTACACAATGCTGTATCAAGATGGGGATTGGGTAAGTATTAGAAGGGGCTACTGGGGGAGCTGCACACTGAAGGTTTTTTTTTACCTTCATGCATAGAATGAATGAGGTAAAAAACCTTCACCCTTTACAACCAGCTTAAGTATGTCATATATATGTTACGGGAAATGTGTGTATTCTACAGAATGCCTAATTTCACATACTGCCTGTAATATATACAGTAATACACACAAATAAATATATATAAATATATATATATATATATATATATATACATATATATATATATATATATATATATATATTGTAAGCAATTTGCCTGGGTATTTATATATGACTAAAAATAAATAAGAAAATATTATCCAGAATATAAACCAGACAGAGAAAAAATGTTTGCCAGAACACATTATAACAGTTTGACGTGCAGCCAAGAAACCTTTTACATTTGATATATGCATATAGGGATTTTATGATGGTCACTATTTGAATTAGCATATGCACTCCCCACTTGACAGAGCCTGGAGGTGATGATAGGTCATTCAGATCCTGGGCATCACATTAAGGTAGGGTGGAAGGGGACATGTATGTTCTCTACTATCAGTAGTGTTACTGGTAGCAGCAGATGTAGGATTGATGTGGACATACAACCCCAATTCCAAGAAAAGGATGCTGTGTAAAATCTACATAAAAAAAAAAGATTGCAATGCTGTGCAAATCTAATAAACTCATATTTTATTTAAAAAAGAAAACATATTAAATGTTTAAATTGAGAAAATGTACCATTAAAAATAAATAAATAAGGTAAATTTGAAATTGATGGCAGCAATACATCTCAAAAAAGTTGGGACAGGGCAACAAAAAGCTAGCAAAGTAAGTGGCACTAACGAGAAAGAGCTGGAAAAACATTTGTTCAACTATTTAGGTTAATTGGCAGGTTAGTAACATCATTGGGTAAAAAGAGAGCATCTTAGAGAGTTAGGGGGTTATTTACTAAATGCAAATCCACTTTGCACTACAAGTGCAAACTACAAGTGAAAAGTGCACTTGAAATTGCACTGAAAGTGCGCTTGGAAGTGCAGTTGCTGTAAATCTGAGGGGAAGCTCTGCTGATTTTATCATCCAATCATGTGCAAGCTAAAATGCTGTTTTTTATTTTCCTTGCATGTCCCCCTCGGATCTACAGCGACTGCACTTCCAAGTGCACTTTCAGTGCAATTTCAAGTGCACTTTGCACTTGTAGTTTGCACTTGTAGTGCAAAGTGGATTTGCCTTTAGTAAATAACCCCCTTAGTGTCTCAGAAGTAAAGATGGACAAAGGTTCACCAGTCTGTGAAAAGTTGCATCTATAAAATTGTCATTCAATTTCAGAATAATGTTCCTTAATGTAAAATTGCATAGACCTTAAATATATTATCATCTACAGTACATAGTATCATCAAAAGATTCCGAGAATCTGGAGAAATCAAGGAACAAAGCCGAAACGCAATATTGGATTGGATTGGATGTAAGTTTTGGTGAGATACTCTCTAAGGGATAATTACTTCTAAAGGGGTACAGACATTGCAGCTTTTCTCATTTGAACACAGAAAGTGCATTTGCTGATTATTGTGAACCAGACCCTCCCATTCAAGATGAGCATGCAATCAATCTGGTGAAACAAAGCTAGTTCTTCAAAGCAACTAAAAGAAGGAATATACTACATAGCTTGTTAAAATCTCTGCACAGTACATTGATCATCAAGAGGGTTTTTTTTTTTTTTATTAAAAAGAGTGTTACTCTTTAACATTTGCCCAGAATTTTTCTGTGCTTCTTTTGGTAAACCAGCCTGACTCAGGTAACAAATTAAAATAATACGTTTGTGGCAATTATAGACAAATGTATATTGTATAGCTACATCAGTGTTTCTTGAACTATAAGTTGGTAACCAAATTGGGTTGCAGATGTATTGGGGATGGGTGGCCACTTGACTTTGTGTCCAAGCAGATTATTGGGGATTAAAAGGACACGGACTTTGAATAACAACACAGATGTGTATCAGAACCCGGTGTGTGTGAGGTGGGGGACAGAGACAACTAACCAGAAAAAAATATAAGGTGAGGAGATTCTCTTGACTTTAATAAAGCTTACAGTAAGACCCCGTTCACACTGAGGCAGTTTTCAGGCATTTTAGCGCTATAAATAGAGCCTGTAAAGCGCCTGAAAACTGCCTCTCATTCTCTGCAATGGGTGCTTTGGGGCGGTGCGCTTGTGGGACGTTCGGGAAAGTCCTGCAAGCAGCATCTTTGGGCGAGTTGGGATCGCTGTATACAGTGCTCTCAAAACGCCCCTGCCCATTGCGATGAATGGGCAGCGCTTCTGATAGGGTCCTTTAAAAGCGATACGGAAGCACCGCACCACAGGAATTTTTAACCCCTTATTTGGGGTTAAAAGTGCCCTGCTCGCTGCTGAAAAGTGGCAAAAAAGCACAGCTTAACCAGCTGTAAAGCGCCGCTAAAATGAGCAGCAATTTACCGCGAACGCCCCAGTGTGAAAGGGGTTTAATGGAGAAGAATGTCTGCAACGTGTGCTTTCTAGAGAAGTTCTAAAAGCCTTAAAGTATTTGTAAATGATCACCTTGTAAAACAAGCCATTCAGTTTAAAATAGAAATGAAAAGTCCCTCTGTTCTCAGCTAAATATGAGGTGGGGGGAGGAGAAGCAGCAGTACATTGAGCTTCCCAGTGAATGGCTGTGCAGCGGGGCCATGTCAGGACAAGTCTGATCATTGGAGGGGAGTACACTGAGTTCCCAGCATAGCTAGAGAACTGCCCACGATGTGCTCTCCTGCTTAGTGTGGTCAGTTTTCAATAGGAAAGCAAGGGGACGAGCAGGAACACCAGGGATTTCACATAAAGAAAGCAATACAAAGAGAACAGGAGACTTTCTCATACGAGTACATGGTACATCAGGCACATATCAGAGATATGAAGTGTCCGGGTAACAAACACTTTAAAGTGATTGTAAACCCTCCTGGAAAAAAACAAACAAAAAATAAACACCCTGCAAGATAAAGGCATAATGAGCTAGTATGCATAGCATACTAGCTCATTATGAATTACTTACCCGGGAACAAAGCCCCTGCAGCCGTCCTCGTCTCCCCCTCTGGCCGATGACATCTATCCCAGAGGTTATTTCCGGGTATCGCGGCTCCGGAGCCGCGATGACGTCACTCCCGCTTGACGTGACTTCCCGTCAGGAACGGCACAGTACAACTCAAGCAACGGCACGTACGTTCCATTGCTTCATTTGGCTTAAGTGCGCATGTGCCGCATGACGTTGGCACATGCAAATACAGGGATATCTCCTAAACCATGCAATTTTAGGAGATTTCCAGTGCAGCTACAGGTAAACCTAATTATAGGCTTGCCTGTAGTTTAAAGTGGTTGTAAAGGGTTTACAACCACTTTAAATTTAATAAGTTGAAATGGGCATTTTTGACAAAACACATACAGTATGAAAACAAAACAACCCCATTGAATTATTTATTAGTAAGACAGCAAGTATAAAAAACTGTATTTCAACTGTAGAAGGGTAGTTTTCTACAAAGTCAGCTTGTAAGACAGTAGCTGTAGATAGCATCCTAACATCAGTTTAGCTCAGTTTCTAGTGTGATTGTCATTGGTAAGAATGCTCCTTACATTTGTGGTCATAGAGAAACCCCCCCCCCCCCCCCCATTACAGATAGCTAACAAGATCAATGGTGTCAGTGGGAATGTATCTGAGAGGCAGAAGTTGCTAATTGTTCAAGGAACCCTTCGCAACCTCTGGAGGAACCCTAGGGTTCCATGGAACCCTGGTTTAGATAAACATTGTTCTGCAGTAATTCTCATGTGCATTTTTAATATATTATGAATTTAGACTTGCATTAATTACAATTTGCGTGATTGTTTTTTATTATATAGCTATGGCATTTTGGTAAAATTGCTTTTTTTTCAGTCCCAGTGCAGCAACAATTTATTTATTTGGGTACTCAGAATAAAAAAGTTGAGGAACCCCTAATCTAAATAAAATGACTAACTATATTCTCTGGGGTTCTCAGCTTGAGTTTCTGGAGCTCGGTGTAAGCTGTGGAGAGACAAACATGCACACATACATATATCTTATATATAAAAAAATCTAACTATTTATAATTGCAATGGAAGGGCAATAGTGTGTGTATGAGATTAGATAATAAACTTTGATGTATAGGTTTAGATCAGGGATCCTCAAACTGCGGCCCTCCAGCTGTTGCGGAACTACAAATCCCATGAGGCATTGCAAAACTCTGACATTCACAGGCATGACTGGGCATGATGGGAATTGTAGTTCCTGAACACCTGGAGGGCCGTAGTTTGAAGACCCCTGGTTTAGATGAAGTTCTCTGTTGACCTTTAAAACTCACAAACTGATACCAGAGAGAAATCCAGGGATGCAGACAGCAGAGTTTACTCAATTACTTCTGACCCAGAGCTTTTCTCTGAAAGTTCAGAGGACCCATCTATAATTAAAAAACCAAAACAATCCTCATGCTGTGCAGTTGATAGTCTATGGTCATTTTCCCCAAGTTGTCCTGGTGAATGGAAGACAGATAAACAGATTGCATCTATTTGGACAGCAGCAACAGTTACCTATTCTTTCTATAATGTATATGTAGTCATATATGGTGCATATCTGCTTAAAGTGTATGTAAACCTTAACACTTAAATTCACTTATTTTGTTACATCTGTTTAATAACTGACAACGAATACTTGTTGATCATGTCAGAAATCTAGTGCTGTTCTGTGTCCTTTCTGTTTCATCTCACTGAGTCGAATTAGCCCTCCCAGTTTTTTTCTTGGACTACAGAGCAACTAGTACCTATGTTGTGGAAATGAGGAGAGGAGGATATATTCAGTAGTTTAACAAAAGACAAATGGGCAGAGCTGAACTGTATCTTGTAAATTTAAAGTAGTGGTAACCCTAAAAAAAAAAATAGATCCTGTTCCTTTAAGGCATAATCTATAGCACAGTGCATGTGCTGTGTAATTTGTCCCTTCCTATGTTCCTATACCTCATTGATTTTGCCTGTTTCTGTGTCCCCCTGTCTGTGCTGACCGCGGTAATCATGGCTGCTGAGCCATGATACTGTGATCAGGTCACGTTGCTCTGTCAGGCCACTGTCTGCTTTGAATCTCTCCCCCTCTCCCCCTCCCTCCCTGCCTGTCAGCATGAGAGCATCTCTCCTTCCCGCCCCTCCCACCGATATTCAGCTGCAATAGCTGCAATATGCAGCAAACATACATGTATCCCATTTGGATTACACTGCCAATAACTACAGTGCATGTGTTTAAAATGAAAAGGCTAAATACCTTTTCCCACACCGCTGCTGTGCAGTCACGTGATCGCCCTCAGCTGGCCAGCTGACGCTTCTCTCCATAGATCAAGGAAGAAGAGCGGAGGGGGTCACGTGACCGCACAGCTGTGTGAGAAAAGGTATTTAGTCTTTTCATTTAAAAAAACACACACACTGTAGTTATTGGCAGCATAATTTGGAGGGAATACATGCAAAGTCACAATATGACTTTACAAACACTTTAAGTCCTTAAAATCCTGTGTGCTAGTGGCCCACAATAGGAAAAGCCGAGTGCATTTCTGGCACATCATCAGGTATTTTTCTGTACTTGCAGGGTCTTTAAAGGATGAGTGCACTTTCATGTTTGCTCCTTCAAGCTGAGCTAACAGCCCCCCCCCCCCCTTCAGAGATGCATTCTTCTCTTAATCCAACAGCTACAGGCCTTCTGGGTTTGTTTACATTATGCACCACAAGCCCTTTGCCTCCTGGTTTCAACCACTCAGTAGAGCCCCACAGAAGTTTATGGGGCCCATCTACCTATGTCTGAGGACACTAATGTAAAAAGTAGGGACTGTGATTGAGGGTGCTGTGATGTGAAGGGTGGAGGGCTGTGATGTGAAGGGGAGGCTGTGATGTGAAGGGGGAGCTGTGATATGAAGGGGGAGCTTTGATATGAAGGGGGAGCTGTGATATGAAGGGGGAGCTTTGATATGAAGGGGAAGCTGTGATGTGAAGGGGAGCTTTGATGTGAAGGGGGAGCTGTGATGGGAGGGGCGGACTGTGATGTGAAAGGGACGTAAGGGATAACAAATGCAGGTATCCAGCCACAGCAGGGATGAACAGATAAGTTTAGCTGTGCTTAGGAAACTGAAATCAGAGTAAGATTTAAAAAAAAAGTTTATTAATGCACACAACATCAATCCAACACCAACAGACCATAAACACAGCAAAAGTGAAAAATAAACATGACAATAAAGCAAAACCAATCCAACAACCTAACTATAATGTGCTATATACCAATGGTGGGAGGCTGTCATAAACAGTGACACAGCTTGGGTCCAATGTTTGACAGATCAATGGCAATAGCTAAAAATGTATACATTGCCCAAAAAATACAGCAGTAGTATTTATTTTCCAATTGTATTAGAAGACAGCAAAAACTGGTCTTGTGCAAACACTTTTCCTGATAGAACAATGCCATATGTTTAGAAATGTTCCTGTTGGAAACTGATGTTTTTTTACTAAACAACTATAGAGATTTTTTAATGTAAATCTGAAGAAATCTGACCTAACATAGAGGGGGGACTGTTAAGTGAAGTGGGTGCTGTGATATTAAGAGGGACTGTGATGTGAATGGGGCTCTGTGATGTAAAGGGAGGGGGTTGTGATGTAAAGTATCTGAGACATAGCACTAATATAAGATTCAGACCTCTGTCAAAAAAAAAATATATATATATATCAGACCTCCTGAAATTTGATCACAATGCCCCTGCCATACATCAACCTGTTTCCCTGTCTGATAACTATTTTAGTAATAGATATGTACAGTAGAAGTCAATGAGCAACTTTCAGATTTCTTATTGAAACGCTTGAAGGTCTGTGCAATAATTGGGTTGTAACATTTTTATTTTAAGAAAAAAAAGCAACATTTTATGTTTTGTGGGTTAGATATGTCAAAGAGTGGAGTGCATCACATCTGTAGATAAATTGTAAAATAATTCCCACAGAAAGATATTTTATGACGTGAAAATTGAAAAGACCATTTAATTAATTGTATTTATATGTATTAAACAGTGTAATTTTAATGTAGCATACATATTATTATCCCAAGTTAATAAAAATAAAAAATCATAGCTGGGCCTGTAGTGCTTTTTTGTCCTTTGGGACAGCATTAAGAGAGTCAAGTTCAAGTTAAACCATAACCAATATATATGTTTCTGTGTAGCATATGTAGCAGCACAAAGCTAGAAAATTCAATAGAATTTACAGCTAATGTGGACAAATTCAGTAATGACCTGTTCGTAAATTTGAGCACATTATCAAATTGAAAATGTATCAAAATGGATAGCTGTGTTGAATGAGATTAGCAAATGTTTATAGAATCCCTGAGCTAATATTCTAAGAACACAGCAATGGGATACCTGAACTTATTTTGAATTCACTGATAACATATCAAATGCATACAGTATATAAGGTGTATAGTCTGTAAGTTAAATCATCGATTCTGTACAAGTAATTGGGTTTATGGTGTGAGGTGTGGGATGCTATTGGTCTTGTACTCATCATGGTTTATTGCTTTCAGACACACTATCAGTGCCTCGCTGGTCTCCACAGATTCCACGAAGAGATCTGGGAAACTCCATCAAACACAGGTAAAGTGGCTCTGCATTAATCATAAGAAGAAATTACAAACAGGAAATAGAAAAACCCATAACATGGCATCTGCGAAATGCTAAAGTAATCAGGCGTGTTCCTCCTGGGCTTACATTGTGTATTTGTTACAAAAGATAGTAACTAGTTCATTTGAGAAATGATTTCATTTAATGCCCAGAACATCCTTTCGGCACTTAACTGAACACTTAGCCTGTTTACTTCTTGTTTAGGTATACATTCTCAGATTTCCCTTAGCACCAGTTAAGATTTTTAGCAGTTCCAAAAAATCTTAAAGAGAAAATTCTCTAAAAGCTTATCAGCAAAACGTATGACACACAACTACAAGTGTGCATAACAAATTCAGTGGCTCTAATGCCTCGTACACACGTCCGGTTTTCCTGACATGCCAAAAACCAACGTTTTTCCCGACGTAATTCCTCTCAAGCCTGCCTTGCATACACACATTCAGGCAAAAAAAAACGCTCGACCAAAGCGCGGTGACGTACAACACGTACGACGACACTATAAAGGGGAAGTTCCATTCAAATGGCACCAAACTTTGGGCTGCTTTTGCTGATCCTCGTGTTAGTAAAAGTTTGGTGAGACGATTCGCGCTTTTCAGCCTTGTGCTTTTCAGTCCGTTACAGCGTGACGAATGTGCTATCTCCATTACGAATGCTAGTTTTACCAGAACGAGCGCTCCCATCTCTGATTCTGAGCATGCGCGTTTTTTTTCCCCTCGGAACAGCATACACACGAGCGGTTTTCGCGACGAGAAAAAGACTGACGGGAAACACGACAGGAAAAAATAGAGCAGGTTCTAATTTTTTTGCAGGCAGTTTTCTCATCGGTAAAACTGCTATGGAGCATACACACGACCGGTTTTCCCGACCAATCTAAAAAATGGCAGTTTTCTCATCGGGAAAACCGGTCGTGTGTACGAGGCATTAGTCTTTCTGTTCAGCAAAAGGAACCTATTGTTAACAACTTGAAGACCAAGCCTTCTCTGGCCCTTTTTGTTTACAAGTTTAAATCAGTATTTGTTTGTTAGAAAATTACTTATAACCCCCAAACATTATATATATATATATATATATATATATATATATATATATATTAGCAGAGACCCTAGGGAATAAAATGGAGATTGTTGCAATTTTTTTATGTTTTACAGTATTTACACAGTTTTTCAAATGCAATAAATAAAAAGCATTTTAATGAATTAAAAACACCAAAACACAATATATACCCCATTAATTTTGTATACTTTCAAAGATTATGTTATGCCAGGTTAATAGATACCTACTCGTGGAATGGAGACAAACAATGGTATTTAAAAATATCCATAGGCGACGTCTTAAATGCCTTTACAGGTTAACTGTTTAGAGTTACAGAGGAGGTCTAGTACTAAAATTATTGCTTTCGCTCTAATGTTCGCGGAGATACCTCACATGTGTGGTGCAAACACGGTTTACATATACATGCGCGACTTACATGTTCCATGCGTGCGAGCATGGAGGGATGGGGGCCCATTAAAAAAAAAAATTCTTATCCATTTTATTTTTTATTTTTACATTGTCCCTTTAATATTTTTTTATCACTTTTATTCCTATTACAAAGTGGCAAATATCCCTTGTAATAGGTCCTCTTTATGAAGAGATCTTGGGTCAAAAAGACAAGCAAAAGATCAAAAATAAAAATGTTTTGATCTTTTGCTTTAAAGAAAAAAAAATTGTTTACTTGATGTCACTCCGGTCCTCCAACTAATCTACTCTTTGATTGCCTCTGTGACCAGCTGGTGGCACCATCAGGTCATTTCTTGGGCGAGGCAGTAGAAACTGTAAGCCCAAAAACATCATACTTAACAAAAGTGCCCTTGTATTGTAATATGCTCATATAAGAATATAGTGCACTGTAGGGTATAATACATGTATATAAATAATTACATACACATTTTTTGTAAGCCTTGCATCACCCTGGAGTAATTCGAACAAAGCCTTTGTTTGCAAAGCTTTGTCCGAACAATGTGGCAGTTGGGGCAATGACAGGTCTCTCATCACCCATCATTTTTTCATCAATAAAAGGCCACCCTTATATTTATAGTACATAATTCTGCATTTACATAGTTACCTCTTTAAGTTTAAATAAAATCTTTTCAAAAAGCTTTTTTTTAACTAGCAATCTTTAGAAACCGCTGGTGACCTAAAGGAAGGCAAAGCCTAATCATAGTGCTAATTTGATAGTTGTAGACATTTATTATTTTTAAAGATTATCATTTATACTTTTTTTCCACAGAGTCAATGATCACTAATTGTTTTTTAGTGAATTCGATAGCCCGAACACATTAAATACATTGTATATAAATTATAATCTGTGCAAGATGTGAAATGTACTAATTCACAGGAATTATAGTAAACATGCCACCTGACATGTGTCATTCCTATTGTAAATAAAAAATACACACAAAAGAAAAAACTAGCTGGTGCGCTGATCAGCAGTTTAGTATAACCCTCCAGCTGTCTATTGGTGCAAATTAGACAAGTCGAAGGGTGATGCTGCTCACTATATGGATCCTCTGGGTGTCAGGAACACATCTAGACAAAACACAAAAGAGGAGAGCGCAAAGCCACCCTAGTGTAACTCAGCTTTAATATGGTAAAAACAATACAATGGTCAAACTCACATTGTGTGAAGATAGATACAGCATGACCCTGACAGGGTAAGGGGGAGCCGTGGACATGCAACCAAGCTGCCTGGATCCTGGCAGCAAATCCGGTTGACCTGAGGAAGGAGGCCTTGTCTATGAAACGCATTGTCATGGCAACTGTGTGATGTCCTCACTGTCTTCCCCCCTGTATCCTGCTCGTGTGGGTTTGTGTGTCCTTGAAGGGTAGCACTGGCTGGACCGGGCACATGCACATTAGGATCTGCACGTCGAACGTGGTGGTAGATGGCCTTGGATGTGCTTTCAGGATCTGGGCAGCTAGGTTGAACGTCCACAGCTCCCCCTTCCCTTGTCTGGATCTTGAGGTGGTTTTAGGAGTGCGGCCACAGTGGAATCATTATGCTGTATCTATTTTCACACAATGTGAGTTTGACCATTGTATTTTTAACTTTACCATATTAAAGCTGAGTTACACTTGGGTGGCTTTGCGCTCTAAGTTTGTTTTGTTTTTTCTTTCCTATTGTGCCTAACATGCTTCAGTATAAACTTTCTGCTTTGAAGGGTTGAATTATGCAGGGAAACTGCATTGTAATTCAAAATTTGGACTAACCGAAGGCTTTTCTTGAAGGCCATCCACGTATTGTACACTTAAAAACACTTGCAATCATTTATGTGAACTGCGCTAAACTGTGTTCCATGCCAGTCAAATTACATGATCCAACAATGGCGTTGATTGTTCCATGAGAAGTCACCATGGAACTATGCATGCAGATTGTATGTCCTGTTTAAGAACAGTCATTCTGCCCTGGATTTACCTGCTATACAATCATCAAGCAGGGTGAATGGCAATCACCTGCATTGTGGTTGGCTCTCTGCGGTACATAAATGCTTGTGTTTACTGATTTAGAGTGGAGTGGTTAGAAAAACACAATTGGCACAATGTTCTTTGTAGGAGAACAGTACGATCTGAAAAGGTTTTCCAAACTGACAAATCAAGGTCTCCCCTGAGAGCAGTGGGTGGCTGGACATCTGCCTAAATCCTAATTGATATTAGATCATCACTCTGAATTTATCAGTTTCAGTTTAGAGGAAAGAAAGCTTTGTGTAGTTATTTAGGATAACTGAGTGTCTTATTTTAAGGTAAAGCTAAAATACAGCATTACATGAAAAAATCCTAATGGGCTATTATTGATGGTTAGTTAATTCATTCTTAGTATTATTTGCTTGTGTTTATTTTGTATGCTTTCTTAGTGCTTTATTCCATATTGGTCACTTATTACCCATGCATTATTAACTGTTTGTGCACCTTAGTATTGAATTTATTGTTCATGATTCACTGTTTATCACTTATCACATGCTATTTGTTGCTCCTCACTTATTGCCTGTTACCCATTCCTCATCCATTGTCATGGTATTGCTCATGCCCTTTTTTCAACTTTTGCTTTTTACTCACTTCAATTTGGATGAATGATTACTCCTGGGTCAGGTGGATGTTGATGTCCCATATGGTGAGCTTATGATTGATATCATTGCTTTTGACATTCTTTCTAGTACTGAAGTTTAATTCTGATGAAAGATGATAGCCATATATGACAACTATTACGTAGAGACATTTGTAAGAATCTGGTGACTCCCACTCACCTCTGTGGGTTGAGACCAGATAGCATGATGCAATTAAGTAAGTTCCTGATGAAGACTGGATGATCCGTAGTTTCCAAACTTCTGAGAAATCCTCTCTTCCCACTGGTAACACAGGGTCAATCCTTACTTATGATAGCATTATGGGTAAAAAAAGGAAGACGTTTTTTCCTATAATTTTAATTACTGTATTTTAAATTTTACTTGAAGTACAGTGATTTAAATTATAGGAAAAAAATTACTTAAACACAAACCCTTAAAGCTGAACTCCAGCCTTTGTCTCAGCTGTGCAGGCTCCTTCCCTGTATTAAAAGTTCTAAATCAGATTTTGGTGTATACCATGAGCTTCTCACAGTGTGCATTAGAAGCTGCAGCAAATCATATAGAGCCCTCCTTTTTTTCCTAGTTGGAGGATGTCCAGCACAATCTAACCCTTTCCTATGCTTGGGCTACTTCTTTCATTCGTGGTATTTTTAGTTCTTTAAATCATGGAAGCTTAGCATCACAGGGCTGACTGGATGCAAATTCAATCTGCCTAGAAACAATTAGTACTCCAGACAGATACACATCTATTAAAGTATTTTGATATTCGCATAGCTTCCCCCAGGAGCCATCCCTCTGCTTGCGACAGGGCTGAGGGCTCTTGAGAGGCAACGTACTGTCATGTTTTCAGGCAGCTATCCACAACCCCTTCCACCAGCCATGGTCTGTTTGCATTGCACAGAGAAGCACAGAGATCGATTGAGGACCACTTGTTTCAAAATAAGATATTTAATTAAAGTGAATAGGTTTTATTAAACAATTCAATTAGCATGTTGATGGAAGGATGATGGATGAACAAGGGAAAGCAAAATAACCAGATTACATTTCTTCGTTAAATCAGTGTTCATAATTCTGCCCCATAAAAATAGAAAGAGCTGTCATATCGTGGAAATAATATCTTTGTAAACTGGTTTGTTTTGCTTTCCAAATAAACAAATTCAGTATTGAGCACAATGAAGTCTGAAAACATAAAACTTAATTCCTGTTTCAATACCAAAGGGATTCTACTTTTTTTTTTTTTTTTAAAACTCCCTTTTAAGCATGATGATGAAATAGAATAACTAAACCTTTTGTAGACGTTTAGTTAATTAATATGTTTGCTTTTATTTAATTCCAGATTTTATTTTTCAAAAGTTATGAGTAACATTCCTCTTTCTTAGTATAAATATTCTAAAAACTAAAAGATGGTTAAATACCCTGCATAAATTAAAAGTATACCACCAACAACTGAAGCACATAATTTTTTTTTTAAATACTTACGATACAGCCAGATTTTAGGTGGGCTTGCCTCGAAGAGGGTGATGTCACAGACCTTCCTTTAAGACCCTTGAAGAGCTGATAATCCTAGATCCCACAAGAATGCCTACCAGTATAGTGTGAGATTTGGTATCCTCAACTTCCCAAGGGTCCAATGAGAAGCTGAATGTTGTCACTAATGCCCATATGAGCATGGTGAAAGGATATTTCTTTCTCCTATGCTTCTTCTTTTGTATTTTTTTTAAATTTGTGCTTATTTTTTGGAGGGGGGCTAGGCATTACGTCCAAGGTTTACATTCTGAAATGGTTTATCACAACATTGATCTAATTTTTCAGATCATTCCCGTAGAACAAAAGGTATAAGAATAGGAAGAGTTAAACATGTTATTTCAGGAGAGTGGAAGTGAAATGTTTTTTTTACTTAATACGAGGTGATTGGTTTCCCTGTTTAGGAAAAGTAAAGACTGAGCCATTCTGCTACCTGAGAGCAATCTCATCTT
The DNA here is from genome assembly GCA_029206835.1 of Rana muscosa. NCBI lineage: Eukaryota > Metazoa > Chordata > Amphibia > Anura > Ranidae > Rana > Rana muscosa. Next base: position 974,789,469 of record CM055116.1, on the reverse strand, counting down.
ATTCTCTTTCTTGCTCCCTTACTCATCTCCCAAGAAGGAGGATCTGGCCTGAATTTGAATCCCATTTCAGAAGCTGAACTATTAAGATGAGATAAAACTCTCAGCAAGGATGATAAAAAAAAAAAATCAAATTAACTCGAGGCTTTGCAGTTCTGCAATAAATTTTTCACAAGGCAGAAATGGAAGCATTTTGTAAGTGCATTTGAGATAGAACCCAATCCCTTTCCCCAACCTTGCACCGATAAGACATTTTCTGCATTGAATATTGGACTAGGTTAATGCTTAGTATATAAAGTTTGATATCAGGCAAGCGTAGTGATGTCCATTCTGCACACACTAGAAGGTCCTTCTTGTTGCAAAACTCAAGTAGCATTGTGAAAAATTATAAAAATAGGTATACAGGAACTGTATGTTATGAGAGAGACAGTGGTGAATATAAATAGCGAAGACTTGGACATACGAGTAGATCAAAGTCATAGAAAATAAAGAAAAAATTCTTGTTATATATTAAATTCCAAATGAGAGGATATATTTTCTTCATAATGGCTTTTTGAGGATGTAAAACTGATACGTTTCTAATTTATACTTACTAATATAGTAGTAAGCCTATGACCAAATTATGCACACTAATGAATTTGAATATTCTGAACAAGCAATAACAGTACTTTAGGAGTAACTGCACTTTTGATGAGAAAAAACAGTACACCTTGGGCGATCAATGTACATTGCAAGGATTTCAACAAACTTTGTTTCTGCTCTGAAGAAAAAGCTGCTTGTTTGGTTTTGTCAATGTGCAAAGAAAATATGTAAATGACTTGTATTATCAATCAGCTGATGCACTTGCTGTGTTCTAATGAAGAATTTTCAGAGGATGCCTAAAATCTGATGTATCTTAGTGTAGATTTCTGAGAAAATCATTGAGCCAATCATACAAGCAGGAAATTACATTTCGTGGGAAGTTCTGCACACCAACTGTATGCAGAATGCCTCCAGGTTGCTATGTTGCATTAAACTTCAGAGAAAATGACAGTGCTGAAGATTGAAAAGGAAAGGCCATTTTTAATAACACTCAATTACAATATGGCTTGTATGGCAATTTTATTATGTTATATTATTTATTTGCTATTTTTTCCAAAGAAAGTGGCGTTACCGTTTAACAGATTGAAGGACAGGAGAATTTTTTATTCTGCATTTTTTGCTAGAAAATTAGCTAAAACTCCCAAACAATTATTTATGTTTTGAAAGTGGAGGTCCTGTTGAATAAAATGGTGACAGTTGCAATTTTTTTTATATTGCACAATATTTGTGCAACGGTTTATTAAATGCATGTTCGATTTTAGTGCTCACAAACAAAATATAATGTCCAGTTTTTTGGTAAAATATAAAAGGCTGGATTTCGTCATGTTAATAGATAAGAAAAATGTTAAGCCTTAACATTTTGCATATCCATGAAATGGCAAGTCGATTACAGGTAATCAATTTAGGATTAACTATAAATTATGATCTTAGCATTGGGTAACAGTGAAACTGGAGAGCACGGGAACCACAACAACTGGCGGCAGGGGGATATCGGCCCTTCTTGGTAACGTAAAAGTGATCAGGTGGCTCTGCAGCCGCTCAGATTACTTCTACAATAAAAACAATACCAAGCTCACAGCTGCAGCAGGCATGAGCTTCCGTTATCAACTTGAAGTCCCCACTGTTTATATACAATATGGATGTCAAGTATTTTAAACAAATCTTCCTTTTCTTCTGTAGCTATGGGCATTGTGTAGAAATTTGTCTTCAAGCTTTACAACAGAGGTACTAAAAATCACAATTCCTTTCATCTTTTCTATGTCAATCAGAATCTTGGCAGCCTGTCAGCCTTCAAATGTAAACAAATCGCAGGTGTTTCTGAGCTGTTAGAAAGTAAATTTAAAGTCTTTGGTGTGATCTTTGAGTATGAATTTCTTCACAGTACTTGCAGCTAATGAGGTTGTAAGGCCTTCTTGAGTCCTGGTTCAGACTGATGCGGTGCGGGCAACCGCATGTGTTACGGACAGGAATCGCACCACATTCCTGTTCAAATCGCATGTGATTCCTTGTAGTGTGATTTGAGCCCATTCATTTTGTATGGCTCAAATCGTACCACACTCGCTTTTTTGTGCCACACTGGAAAAAGATCGCATGGGTGTTCACACCAATTTAACCAATTGCACTGTGTTTTGTGAACTGTTTTTGGGGTGTCATTAACTTAACCTGCAGCAGTTCTAATGAACGGAGTGTGATTGTGATGCAGTGCGGGAAACGCACAGTAATCGCTGTGAATCCCACACTGCATCAGTGTGAATCGGGACTTAAAGCTACATTGATATTCAAATCATGAACCTAAATATCAGCTAGGTGTTCAATCATTATTCCTTGGTGCACATTAGTTACTTGAAGCCCAACTGTGGGCTCTGGCATGCTCCTTCACCCTGGCCTGTGGGTGGTCACTCGCTGTCCTCATCTACAATGCAGGACTGTTGGACCTACATTGTAATTGCTGATGTCATTCCACAATGGCTTCCTAGAGGTGAGTTCACAGCCCTAGGTGAGCTCCAACTCTGGCAGTTCATAGCTTATTCCGCTTTCCGTTCCACCCCTGGTGGCTTTGCAAGCCACGCCTTATGGAGGGGGCTGCAGGGGAACGGTTTAAAAAATGGAGGAAGTCTGCTGGAATGAGAAATAAGGTAACTATTGCTCCTTGTTCCCCATCCCCTAGAATTAACAAGCATTTAACCCTCGTAGTGCAGAAAACCCTTTTGCAAAGTTTGTTTTTTGTAATTCCTGGAGTCGGATTTTAACTAATGTTAAACAATTGCAAACATTTATTTATCAGGAATCAATGATTTTTCCTATGACATCTAAGGATGAGTGAATGTGCCTGGGTTAGGTTTGTGGGGTGCCCATTGAACCCCTTGTAAAATTTTAAAATTGCAGACTCAAAGGGTAACTCCACTTTTGTGAAAGAAAAAAGCAAATAAATAAATAATATAGCATATACAATTGCTACACAAGTCATATTGTAATTTATGTTATTAAAATTACATTGTCTTTTTAATTTGTAGCCGCTGTCATTTTCTGTAAAATGTAATGCAATATAGAAAAGTTGTGGCATTTTGTACTCCAGAAAGGTAATTTCCTTTTTGTATGTTTGTTAGGCATTCTCTGCAATAGGAATTACCGTATATACTCGAGTATAAGCCGACCCGAACATAAGACGAGGCACGTAATTTTTCCACAAAAAACTGGGAAAACTTATTGACTCGAGTATAAGCCTAGGGTATCCATCTGCATGCCTCACTGTGCCTCACTTTGCCTCACTGTGTCCATGTGCATGCCTCACTGTGTCCATGCCTCACTGTGTCCATGCCTCACTGTGCCCATGCCTCACTGTGTCCATGACTAGACTGACGTTTAACATAGGAGTCTATGGAAGGGGTGCCCGGCTTTGAAAAATCAGTGCTCCCTGGCCGTAGGTCCCCCAGACAAAAAACTTTGAACACTTATAGAGGGGCTACATGTGTGCCAAGTTTCGGGTCCAGGAGACCTACGACTGGCCGGTACAGGGTCCCCAAAGTCACCGGAGAAATTACCGTTTAACATGGGAGTCTATGGAAGGGGTGCCCAGATTTGAAAAATCAGTGTTTGCCGGCCGTAGGTCCCCTGCACAACAAACTTTGCACACTTGTAGAGAAAGAGTGGGGCTACATGAGTGCCAAGGGGACCTACGGCTGGCTGGTACCGACTCCCCAAAGTCCGGGAGATCAGGTACAAAAAGGTGACTCGAGCATAAGCCGAGGCGGGCATTTTCATCACAAAAAAAATGTGCTGAAAAACTTGGCTTATACTCGAGTATATACGGTATATTTTTGGTGTGATACTTCGTAAGGGTTATTTACTTCTAAAGGGATGCAAATTTCCTAATTAGAAGACTGCTGATTAGATTTAACACACACTCCCATTCAAGAACCAGACTTCCAAGGACATAGTAGAACACACAGCTGTTTCTTAACAGAAACAAGTGCAACATTTGTTAAAATTCTTACAATGTTCATAGATAACCCAGAGGGGACTGTTTTTAACTCAACATTATTGAAGTTACTCTTTAAATCCGAACCCTACTGAAGTCTGTGGGGGGTGAGACTTAATATTAATTCTGAAAAAATTCAAGACAAATAGGTAAGGGATTGTCAAACAAAGGGCATCAGGAACTGTGCTCTGCCATGAGGGACCAATGCTAAGAAAATATAAAAAAACATTGTACTGCGGGGAGAGGAACCTCCTTTTTTAAATAACTTTAAGGGCAACATGGGCAAAACTCTCTTTAATTACATGCTTGGGAGATTTTAAGCTGTATGTGGTGTTATGAAACAGTATGATTCTCATGGACAGGGTTAAGCCTCGTACACACGATCGGATTTCCATCAGACAAAGCGTAGGACTTTTGTCCGAAGGACGTTGGCCACGAACTTGTCTTGCATACAAACGGCAAAGAATTGTCGGCCAAAAAACACGAAACAATGTGATTTTTCAGCTCTTTAGCGCCACACTTTGGGCAACTTCTGCTAATGTTGTGTTATGGTTAGCATTGCTTCCGAGCATGCGTATTTGTACTTTGGATTTTTTCAGACGTACTTCTGTACACACGGTCGGATAATCCGACAACACACATTTGTTGTCGGAGAATTTTAAAGCATGCTATCCCACATTTGTTGGTGGAAATTCCGACAACAATTGTCCGATGGAGCATACAAACAGTCAAATTTTCCGACAACAGCCTGCCATCACACTTTTCCCGTCGGAAAATCCGATCGTGTGTACGGGCCTTTAGTGACACAGTATTTTGGCGTCACATATTTTGAATGGGTAATTATTTTTTTACATTTACATCATCCAATCTGGTTCCTTAGCCACTTCCCTACCGACTCCCATACACATACGGTGGCAGGTTGGCTCTCCTGCCCAAATCACCATATATGTACGGCGGCTCCCATAAGAGCCATAGCAGGCACGAATGTGCACCCACTGCACGGTGGGGGACCTGAAGCTTGCCGCCGGCCACCCGCGATCGCAGGCACGAGGGTCAGAACGGGGATTTGTGTGTGTAAACCCCTTCCCTGCCAGTGGCATTTATACAGTAATCAATGCATTTTTATAGTACTGATTGCTGTATAAATGTCAGTGGTCCCAAAAAAGTGTCAAAAGTGTCTGATCTGTTCCCTGCAATTTCGCAGTCCTGCTAAAAATCGCAGATCACCGCCCTTACTAGTAAAAAAAAATAATAATAAAAATGCCATAAATCTATTCCCTATTTTGTAGACGCTATAACTTTTTGCGCAGACCAATCAATATACGCTTTTTGCAATTTTTTTTTTACAAAAATATGTAGAAGAATACATATTGGCCTAAACCGATGAAGAAATTTGTTTTTTTATTTTTTTGGGGGGGATATTTATCATAGCAAAAAGCAAAAAATATATATATATTTTTTTTAAATTCGCACTTTTTTGTTTATAGCGCAAAAAATAAAAACCACAGAGATGAGCAAATACCACCAAAAGAAAGCTCTATTTGTGGAAAAAAAATCAATTTAGTTTGAGTGCAACGTCGGACGACTGCACAATTGTCAGTTAAACTGATGCAGTATTGTATCGCAAAAAATGGCCTGGTCATTGAGGGGACAAATCCTTCCGGGGCTGAAGTGGTTAAAAAATGAAAAAACAACTTTTGACGTAGTTTTGCCTGAGACACCTGATTTTTTTTTATCCACCAGTAAAAGGCCTGAACTGAGTGATGGAAGCTGTAGCCACAACAGTTATAAAACATGATTCCCAAAACATCCAAACAATAGACTCTAGTTATGTGTTTGATAGAAATTGGCTAGTGTCATGACAGTATGTGTGCACTTGAATAGGCAGAAAATTGAGAGAGCTTTGCAGTGTGGGCCTCTTTTACTCTATCTGCTGCTGACATCATCATTGTGCTGATGTAGCATGCGTGCAGCATACTAGCACTGGTAAACTTACTAGCCATTTGGGCACCACATGCATAAGGAATCATATCAGTATGCACCAAAAAGCTTGTTGAAAGTAGCACAATAATGAGACCAGTTGGCAGCAAATGGGTTTGCACTCTTCTTCTAATTTTTTGGTGCCTGATAATTTGCCCTTTTCCACCTGCTCAAGGATGCACATTTTAATCATTTCTTTGTGGCCCTTACCTTCCCTTCACTTAATCCCACTATATCACCAATTCTTTAAAACGTGGGCAGAATTTATAGGATAATATGTTCAGGACAATCCCACAGACCTCTGACAAGGAGGAAAAAGAATGTCGGGGTGCTGGTGGTGAGAAGTAGAATTGGGCTGCTGGTGGTGAGTAGGAGAAGGGTTGGCAGAGCTGGAGGTGAGGAGGAGGGTAATTTGGGGGATTTAGTGCCACCATCCAAGAGGAATCTCAAAATGCAGTACTTTGAGGAGGTAGTGCAAAAAAAAAAAAAAAGTTTTTAAAGATTATATTTTAATTAAAGTTTTCCACACTGAATATAGAGTACAGAAATTGTCAGCCAGAACAGGTAAAAATCTATTATATGACCACAAAGAATAATAAAGAGTAGGTCATTGTCAATTCCTAGGACATACATGAATGTGTATGGAGAGAAGAAAAGAGATGGAAAAATAATACTGGAAAGGTTGAGAGGAATAGAAAAAAGGGGAAGAGAAGGGGTAGAGGGAGACCTCTGTTACCTCACAGTATCTGGTACTACGGAATGCATTTTTTCTATATTGGTGAAAGTCATTCTGTAAATTCAGAGGAAGGGTAAACCTGATTCCAGGAACCTTAGATTTTGAAAATAAACTCTTTGGTGGATTTTCTGATGATCCCCTACACTGGAAGCATAGCTGCAGGGTGAAAACCAATGCCATAGGCTGCCCACATTCCAAAACACAGGGGGAAGAGCCAGCAGCATCAAATGGAGGGGGAAATCTTAAGGTCAGACAGAAGCCAAAATGACGTGCACAATCCTATGATTATAGAAGACCATCCCTGCCCTACACCAACATACTGAATAAAGAAACAGGAGGCAAATGAAGAATGCAAGGGAAAGGAGTTTTGGGGAGCTGGCAGTTAGGAGGGGCAGGAATGTTAAGGTGTTGGCTGTGAGGAGGAGGAAATGTTTTGGAGGTTGCATCAAGGGTGATATTTCATCTCGCCCTGATACAAGGCGAAAATTAGCAGATGCAACAGAGTTGTAAAGCTAATCAGTGAAGAGATTTGTTTTTTCAAAGCCATCAAAAAATATATACTTATCAATTATTCAATTATAGCCAGGAATATTGTACAGTAAATGCACAATATGTAAGCAGCGTTATTAAGCCTCAGTTTCGGAAAGGAGAGACGGGGTAGGTGTTTTCAGGAAATAAAAGCAAAAGTATTATTTCACAAAAAATGGGCAGAAATATTGTACAGTCTGTGTACAATATATAAAAAGCTTTATAAATCTGCAATTTAGGTGGGAGAGATAAGGCAGGTTTTATGCACAGTTGATGCACACTATGTACAGTGCCTTGAAAAAGTATTCATACTCCTTGAACTTTTCCACATTTTGTCATGTTACAACCAAAAATGGAAATGTAATTTATTGGGATTTAATGTGATAGACCAACACAAAGTGGCATATAGTTGTGAAGTGAAAGGAAAATGATAAATGGTTTTCAACATTTTTTACAAATAAATATGTAAAACGTGTGATGTGCATTTGTATTCAGCCGCCCTGAGTCAATACTTTGCAGGTCTTTTTGGGGATGTCTCTATCATCTTTGCACATCTAGAGAGTGACATTTTTGCCCATTCTTCTTTGCAAAATAGCTCAAGATCTGTCAGATTGGACAGAGAGTGTCCGAGCAGCTATTTTCAAGTCTTGCCACAGATTTTCAATTGGATTTAGGTCTGGACTTTGATTGGGCCATTCTCACATGAATATGCTTTGATCTAAACCATTCCATTGTAGCTCTGGTTATATGTTTAGGGTTGTTGTCCTGCTGAAAGGTGAACTTCCACCCCTGTCTCAAGTCTTTTGCAGACTCTAACAGGTTTTCTTCTAAGAGTGTCCTGTTTTTTGCTTCATCCATCTTCCCATCAACTCTGACCAGCTTCCCTGTCCCTGCTGAAGAAAAGCATCCCCACAACATGATGCTGCCACCACCATGTTTCACGGTGGGGATGGTGTGGTCAGGGTGATGTGCAGTGTTAGTTTTTTGCCACACATAGTGTTTTGCTTTTAGGTCAAAAAGTTCAATTTTGGTCTCATCTGACCAGAGCACCTTCTTTCACATGTTTTCTGTCTCCCACATGGCTTCTCGCAAACTGCAAACAAGACTTCTTATGGCTTTTTTGTAACAATGGCTTTCTTCTTGCCACCTGAGCTGTGTATCTCTGCAGCACCTCCAGTGTTACCATGGGCCTCTTGGCAGCTTTTCTTATTAATCCTCTCCTTGCCCGGCCTGTCAGTTTAGGTGTCTTGATAGGTTTGCAGTTGTGTCATACTATTTCCATTTTCAAATGATGGATTGAACAGTGCTCCGGGAGATGTTCAAAGCTTGGGATATTTTTTTTACCACCTAACCCTGCTTTAAACTTCACCACAACTGTAACCCTGACTTGTTTTGTGTGCCTTGGCCTTCATGATACTGTTTGTTCACTAAGGTTTTCTAACAAACCTCTGAATGCTTCACAGAACAGCTGTATTTATACTGAGATTAAATTACACACAGGTGGACTATATTTACTAATTAGGTGGCTTCTGAAGGCAATTGGTTCCACTAGATTTTAGTTAGGGGTATCAGAGTAAAGGGGGCCGAATACAAATGCAATTAGTTGTAAAAAAAATTGAAAACTATTTATAATTTTCCTTTAACTTCACAATTATGTGCCACTTCTGTTAGTCTATCAAAATAAAAACCCAATAAAATACATTTATGTTTTTTGTTGTAACATGACATGGAAAATTTCAAGGGGTATGAATACCTTTTCAAGGCTCTGTGAGCAGTTTTAGTGGTCTGAAATTTAATAGGGAGGGGTCGGGTCAGGCAGGTTTAACTATTAAATTAAAATTCAATCATTATTTTAGTTACAATAACCAGAAGTCGATGAACGCTATACAGTACATCCAGAAAGTATTCACAGTGCATCACTTTTTCCACATTTTGTTATGTTACAGCCTTATTCCAAAAGGGATTAAATTCATTATTTTCCTCAAAATTCTATGAAATTCTACAAACAATACCCTATAATGACAATGTGATGACAATGTGAAAGAAGTTTGTTTGAAATCTTTGCAAATTGATAACATTTATAAAAATAAAAAACAAAAAAAAAATCAAATGTACATAAGTGCCATAACACTCAAAATTAAGCTCATGTGCATCCTTGAGATGTTTCTACAACTGGATTGGAGTCCACCTGTGGTAGATTTAGTTGATTGGACATGATTTGGAAAGGCACACACCTGTCTATATAAGGTCCCACAGTCAACAGTGCATGCCAGAGCACAAACCAAGCCATGAAGTCCAGAGACAGGATTGTATTGAGGCAGAGATCTGGGGAAGGGTGCAGAAAAATGTCTGCCACATTAAATGTCCTAATCAGCACAGTGGCCTCCATCTTCCATAAATGGAAGAGGTTTGGAACCACTAGGACTCTTCGTTGGGCGGACCGCCATGCAAAACTGAGCGATTGGGGAAAAGGCCCTTAAAAGGGAGGTGACCAAGAACCCAATGGCCACTCTTAAAGGAGCTTCAGCATTTTTCTGTGGAGAGAGGAAAACCTTCCAGAAGAACAACCATCTCTGCAGCATTCCACCAATCAGCCCTGTAGTGTAGAGTGGCCAGACGGAAGCCACTCCTCAGTAAAAGGCTCATGACAGTCCACCAGGAGTTTGCCAAAAATCACCTGAAGGACTCTCAGACCATGAGAAACAAAATTCTCTGGTCTGATGTGTTGGGAAATTTAAACAGGTAGTCCCTCCTACCCCCACAGACCAGCTTAAAATAACCCAATTGCCACACCCAAAAGATACAGGATCAGTACTGAGAGATTTCTTTTTAAGCGCAAGGAAACAGACAAGGCTGTTTTGCACTCAGAGTGAAAATCTGTTTATTCTTTTGCAGGGGTGGACATTATATAGTCATTATCATAATCCAATCATAAAAGAGGGAGGGGAGAGGAAGGGGTGTGGTTAATACAGTGGGTATACATTTTATCATTATTCAGTAGACATTTTGCCACTCTCAAGAGGGCCGACACTCGTCCTGACCCTCTCAAAATGGCTGACAGTTTCATTATTAGTAAGAATCAATCATGAATGTCACCACGAGTGCCATAGCTCATAGTCACAAGGTCTCACAAGGTCCCACTTCCCTGTACCAATGTCTACCAGATGGTTCACAGGAAGGGCCAGCTTAAAAATAGACCAGCACTCTGAAAATTATGCCACTCATTGCAAATTATGCATGCTTTTGCAAAACTGCTGCTCCATACAAAATACAAGATCTTAACCTATTTCATAATACTTGAAAAACATATAATACTAGTCAATTTCCTTAACCCCTATGTCCAAGCTAGAATATATGACTCCATCTCACTATAATAGGGGTCCTTATGCCATGCCAATTACCACAATCCCCTCTTTCAGTCACGACGATCACGGCGGTTACTGATATCTCCGCATTTGGACATACTCCTGGGCATCATGATAAGAGCTAAAATACATTCTATTTGCTGCAGCTGGATCAGGATTGGGAGCCAGAGTGCCTTGGGAAATCATACACATAATAAACTTGAAACAGGCGTATAGAGTTAATGCCAGAAGCAAAATCATTTCAATACACATAGCAGTATCCCTGATCCAGAAAAATACCATTTGAAACCAAACCATCCCACATTACCCAGGGGGTTCCCAAGCAATCACTTAGCCTTTTCATCATATCTATACCTACTCCAGTTCCTGAGGGGAACCATGCCCAGGCCATGTCCTTTTTCAAAAACAATGACCCGGCATAACGGTGCCTGAGGGGGCACCCAGGACGAACACCAGCCCTGAGCAAGTGACATCCCTCACTGTCCCCGAGAATTTTCATTATCAGAACCAGTGAGGCCAAGCAACACCATCCCTTAGGATCACTCGGAATCCATGGATGGCATGTCCTTCCACAACAAATGTATGTGCTGTTGTCCAAGGCTAGTGGCCGTCCACAAAGGACCCGCTGGGCACCTCCAGAGAATCCTGCAAAGGCAAGCTGTGACAGTAGCCTCGCCATCTTAGTATGGGGGTCAGAGGCCTGGGCACACCACAACAACATTCCCACTATGACCCCAACCCTCACCCGTACCACCACACTAAACATTTATCACCACATTGAGCATGTAGAAATGTAAAAACAGAAAACAAACATAATCTCAGCTGCACAGCAATTGTCCATGAAATGGAACGGGATTGGGCGTGACAGGGGCGTGACAGTCCATAAAAGCAAGTGGGAGGGGCATGACAGCCTTTAGGCCAAAAACAAAAATAGTCCCAATAAAATACATTAAAAAAAGTCTCTTGTATGGCTTCCGAATGTCCATTAAATTGTAGGAAGGAGGGAAAAGAAAATGCAAAGGAAATGTCCACATTATAATTCTCATTCTCCTCAACCTTTCCCAAAACCTTTGGTTCGGTTCTGTGATCATTCATATGTACAGACATGAACTATCTACCCCAGACACTGCCTCTTTGTAAGGACAGAACTTGATATCCACAGACAAACTGGAACTGATACATTGGGCTAGACTTGGGTCTTCGGGCTGGCACATCTGGATCTCTCTTGTGATGCTCACTGGAATTTTGTAGACCTTGGGCGTACGTCATCTGGCTAGCCCTCAAGGTGTTTTTACCAGGAACACTTTCCAACAGGAGTCCGCCTGTAGTCATCTGAGCACCTCCCATGGTGCTTGAACAACAAAGATGAACAAAGAAGATTTCCATGTAAAAACTGTAGCCATCTCTTCATCCGGATAGGGTATGGGACAGGGTATGAATGGGGCAGGGGATGAATAGGGTGGGGGATTTCTTCAGGTGCATGGGGCTGTGGGTGAATGCTGGCTGGCTGGGGCGGATACTCCTCATCCGACATGAACAATCACAGAACCTACCCGATTAATTCGGGCCTTAACCATTGGGGGTATTAAGAATAATATTCTTCATTGACTCAAACATAAGTAAAACATGCAGGAATTAAAAATAATTCTCAGCAAAGATCTTCATCATATAGATTCAACATATCTAACTAAACACCTTTAGTTTCTTCTATCCCCGGGACTCAAATGGACCCGAGAAACTCAGAACAGAACATTTTACCCAAACCCAAAGGCCTCCCACCTTTGCAAATATACCTGATCATCAGCAACAAACAAATCATTTATGGATAAACAACATTACATCATTAAGACCCCTTTCACACTGGGGCGGGCAGGAGCGGTGGCGGTATAGCAGCGCGATTTTCAGCGCTGCTATACTGTCGTTCTTACCGTGGTATGCGGTTGCTAGGGGGGTTAATTTAACCCCCGCTAGCGGCCGAAAAAGGGTTAATACCGCCCGCAAACCGCGGCTATTGCTGCGGTTTGCGGGCGGTATTACCGCGCTGTCCCATTGATTTCAATGGGAGACCGCGGTAAAGGAGCAGTGAACACACCGCTCCTTTACCGCTGTAAAGAAGCGGCTAGCAGGACTTTTGGAGCGGTCCTGCTAGCGCACCGCTTCAGTGTGAAAGCCTTCGGGCTTTCACATTGAAGACACAGGGCAGGATTTTTTCATGCGGTATAACAGCGCTATTATTAGCGCTAAACCGCATGAAAAACGCCCCAGTGTGAAAGGGGCCTAATACTTCACGACTGACACCCTGGAATTTCAAAACGTAAATATCCAGAATGGTCACTCTGCCTGTTATTTCAAACAAACTTTCCCATCACATTTCAGTACCTCACGGACTCAATATATGCAGCAATGTATTCAGATCCTGGTTACTTAATTTCAGTAACTCTTCAAACATTTTTCCCAAATTTCAACCTTCTGTTACCAAAATCCCCATTATCAATTTTTTTCATTTAACCCCAAACTTTTTTTAGGGAAAAACATATAACATGGGCCTGAACACAATATGAGACAACCCGTTGTGTACATTCTAAACACACACTTAAAATACTCTACTAATCAAAATAATACCCTGTGCGTTCATTAACCACTTGCCGCCCGCCCTATAGCGGATTGACGGCGGCAAAGTGGTTTCAAAATCCTGACTGGACGTCATATGACGTCCTCAGGATTTTGAGCCGCTGCGCGCCCCCGGGGGTGCGCATCGTGGCGATCGTTGCTGCGGGGTGTCAGTCTGACACCCCGCAACACCGATCTAGGTAAAGAGTCTCCGACGGAGACTCTTTACCACATGATCAGCCGTGTCCAATCACGGCTGATCACGATGTAAACAGGAAAAGCCGGTCATCGGCTTTTCCTCACTCGCGTCTGTCAGACGCGAGTAGAGGAGAGCCGATCGACTGCTCCTCTGACAGGGTGGGGGTTTGTGCTGATAGATTATCAGCGAAGCCCCCCCCGAGGATGCCCACACTGGACCACCAGGGATGCCACCAGACCACCAGGGATGCCCAGCACCAGGTATGCCACCCTAGACCACCAGGGATGCCAGTTAGTGCCCCTAATGGATGCCAATCAGTGCCCCTAATGGATGCCAATCAGTGCCCACAATGGGCATCACTGATTGGCAGGCATTATTGTTTGGCACTGATTGGCATCCATTACAGTACATCAGTGCCGCCTATCAGTGCCCATCCCGTGCCCATCTGTGCCACCTATCAGTGCCCATCCATGCCCATCCGTGCCGCCTATCAGTGCCCATCCATGCCGCCTATCAGTGCCCATCCGCGCCGCCTATCCGTGCCGCCTATCCGTGCCCACCTATCCGTGCCCATCCATGCCGCCTATCCGTGCCACCTATCAGTGCCGCATATTAGTGCCCATCAATGCCACCTCATCAGTGCCACCTCATTGGTGCCACCTCATTGGTGCCCGTCAGTGCAGCCCCATCAGTGAAGGAGAAAACATACTTATTTAAAAAGTTTTGTAACTGAAACAAAAAAAATACTTTTTTTTTCAAAATTTTCGGTCTGTTTTATTTATTTTTTAGCAGAAAATAAAAATCCCAGAGGTGATCAAATACCACCAAAAGAAAGCTTTATTTGTGAGGGGGCGTGGCCTGGACGCGATGAGAGAAGGTCGCAACTAACAGGAGCTCCGACAGAAGAGGAGACCAACCGCCTCCCCACAGGGCTATACTACACTTGTTTCGTACTGCTTATACCCTGCACCCCTGTGGGAACTTCAGGTGCATGCCTTCACGGAAAAAACCTCCGAAATCTAAGCCGCAGAGGTCCCTTACAACTTACCTCCTCCGCACCGCTGTAAAAGCAGTCATGTCCAAAGATGGCGCCCAGGCACAGCGAGGTTCCCCGCCGCCGGCGGTATCCCCAGAGGCTTCGGTTTCAACCCTCACAGAAGGTGAGTGTCCCTATCAGCTAACTAAGGCTGACCTTGAAGACAGCCTTGCCTCCATGTATGAGAAAATAGCTGGAAAGTTCCAAAGTGAACTCCACAAAGCCACTAGTATTCTCTCACTGGAGATCACCACGCTGGGAGGCCGCATGGACATGTTAGAAGCTAAACATGATGAATTGGCTGTAGCACACGCGGATCTCCGCAAAGACTATGAGGCACTGGCTGAAAATTTCCAACTGGTGCAATCACAGGTCGAGGATCTCGATAATCGAAACAGGAGGAACAATCTCAGACTACGGGGTATACCCGAGTCTGTCATGGACCTCCCGGCCGCTGCCACTAAGCTGTTCCTCAGCCTCCTTCCCTCTACACCCGCTTCAGCGTTTGTGTATGACAGGATTCACAGGGCATTGCGCCCCAAGCCCCCAGCTGAGAAACCGCCGCGAGACATAGTTTTATGTCTCAAGGACTTCTTGATTAAAGAGGAGATTCTCCGTGCAGCAAGGAATTCTGTAACAATCAACCTGGATGGGGTAAGGATCCAAATTTTCCCTGATATCTCTCAGGCTACCCTCGACCGCAGACGTCGCATGAAGGAAGTCACATCAGTCCTGCAGTCAGCCCACATTCGCTACAGATGGGGCTTCCCGTTTAAACTCACAGTCCCGCACAATGGAACCACCTACACAGCCTATAATGTGGCGGAGGGGAAGGTGATCTTAATTAAACTAGGCCTCTTGGAACCAGAGGCTGTTAACCGCAGACCCTCTACTCCAGGACCTAACCCAATCTGGAACACCCCTTTTTCTCGAAGGAACCAGGGCAGATGGCGCCAACCCTTCCGAGACCAACCGGCTTAAAGATCCACACTTAGAATTTGTACAGGCTCCGGTATCTGGACGGGCAGGATTTCCCCTATTAGAGTCCTGTCCACACTTGAGACTGGAGTCATCACTAGCATGTTTGCAGAGCCCCCAGGCTCATGTCTCATGCTCCAGTCCCCCTCAGTGGTATTACCATCCTACCTACATAACAGTTTACTTTCTTGCCCACGCTCGGGACTTCTGTGCTGGCTCTCAGACCACGAACCTCCATGGCTGAACCACGATGTGACCTACACCGGTAACACTTGCTTACTCCTTATGCTAGGTTGCATCAACCTATCCCCTCTCGGGGATAGTTTTACCATAGCTGTGCGGGAGCACTGCTCTGCTCATGCAAGATGGCATGCATCAGTTTACTTTTTTCTGGCACATTATTTTTCACTGTGTTTTTTTTTTAATCTTTTTGATATAGTGCTAATATGATCTGAGGCGACGAGTCTCCTCTCGTCCACTGCTTCCCCCCTGCTGATCTTGGGACCCGGGCCGCTGTGAGGTTCAGGGCGATGTGCGTTGTATGGTCGCCCTGTTCGTCGCTGCGATCCTATCGGGATCCGTCGGTTGGTATAGGACTACATAGTCCATTGGAAAAGTTTTTTTGGTCATTTGGACTATTTTCCTTTGACCCCCATGCTCGTAATGGTTTTGTTAACACCCTTGAGTTAAAGTTTACTGGTTATGCTCTTATTTTTGCAATTTACCTTGAAAAGTCATTTATGTTGTTTCTCTCCTTGTTACAGTATCGATCAGACGCTCATTCTCTCTACTCAAAGACAGACATGCTATGTTACTTGTTTGACAGAAGCACACATGGCAATTCTACGTGGTCTTCCCCTTATACATGCACCTCCCATTCATATGCCCTATCCCTGTTAGTTCATGATGGCTCTTAAGATCTTGTCCCATAATGTACAGGGCTTTAACCTGCCCCAGAAGCGTAGAAAGGCCTTTAGACACTATAAAAACCTGGGAGCAGACATTCTCCTACTACAGGAGACCCATTTTTCTAGCTCAAATCACCCACAATATTTTGATCGAGCATTTAAACAGTTTCACTGTACCTCCCACTCTAATAAGACACGTGGAGTTGCCATTTTTATTAGTAACTCAGTCCTCTTCGAGGCGACACATTTATATAAAGACCCGGATAGCAGGTTTATAATCCTGCAGGGTAAAATACAGGGCCGAGCAGTTACCATGGTTTCTTTATACGCCCCGAATGAGGCACAGGCTTCTTTCTTTAAACGTTTTTTTTCAATTCTGGAACGATACCTTTCACCACATTTAATAATAGGGGGGGATTTTAATCTCACAGCGAACCCGAGCCTAGATCGGAGCAGGAGCACCCCCGCCTCTAAGGCATTTCCTAAAACCCTGTCCAATAGTCTAAATGCCCTGCAACTTATTGACACGTGGTGGGCACATAATATTGGGTGCAGGTCTTATACATTCTACTCGAACCCTCATGATAGCTTTGCGCGATTAGATTATATCTTCAGCACCCCCACTATCCTAGCTAACTCTTCGAGGGCAGACATTCACGTTTGCCCTTGGCCCGATCACAATATAGTTGAGTTCACAGTCCGGGGGATGGGCCTCAAACCCACGACCTACTCCTGGAGATTGAACGAATCACTACTTACTGATTCCCCAACGGTTGAGGCGCTTAACACCAAACTGCAGGAGTACTTCACTGATAACCACCTACCTGACACATTTCCAAGTACTTTATGGACTGCCCATAAGGCAGTCATGAGAGGCAACCTCATTGACTTAGCCTCCAAAAGAAACAAAGCTAAAATATCTGATCTCCGTTTGCTCACAAAGACCCTTAATACCATATACAACAAATATAGTCAGGATCCCTCCCCTGCCCTTCTTGAACAAATCCACACTAAAAAACACGCATTAGATCTCCTGCTTTCGGAGGATACGGAAAAAGCCTTGAGGTGGGCCAAAGCTAAGTTTTTGCTACATAGCAATACGTCTTCAACCATGTTCGCCCGGAAACTCAACCAGGCCACAAAGCCCTCACATACCTATAGACTTCGCAACTCTGCGGGCATTTTGGTCTCTCACCCTAAGGATGTCCTGGAGATTTTCGTAAAATATTATAAAGATTTGTTCAAAATGTCGAGTCCCACCTCAGACCCTTCCGCACATTCCTGGTTCTCAGACCTGGCCCTACCTAGTCTAACAGACCAACAATTAGAGTCCCTGAATGCCCCCTGTTCTGAACAAGAAATATTGTCCATTATCAAATCCCTCAAATCCTCCACAGCCCCTGGCCCGGATGGCTACTCCACTTCCTATTATAAGAAATTCGCACACATTTTGTCCCCTCATCTGACCTCTCTGTATAACTACATCTTGAAAGGAAATTACTTTCCAGCAGAGATGCTTCTAGCGAATATGTCCCTCATCCCCAAACCACACAAAGATCATTCCCTGCCCCAAAACTTTCGTCCAATATCAGTGATCAATAATGACCTGAAAATCTTCGGCAGACTGCTAGCAGACAGACTTGCCTCTGTTATAACCAGCCTGATCTCCCCCGACCAGACGGGATTTATTCCCGGTAGGCAGATCACAGATAATATCCGCCTAGTTTCTAACATAATACAGGATGCCAACCTTCATTCTAAGCAAACTCTCCTGCTCAGTCTGGATATTCACAAGGCATTCGATAGCGTCAGCTGGTCCTACCTTGATCACCTCTTACCCAAATTCGGTATCTCGGGAAACTTTATACACGGTTTCCACTCCTTATACAGAGACCCACAAACACGCATTAAATTCCCAGGCAATAATTCCCCATTTTTTCCCCTCCAGAAGGGCACAAGGCAGGGATGTCCGTTATCCCCTCTCCTATTTGCCCTGGCCATAGAGCCCCTTTCCCGTGCTATAACCAACAATGTTAACATTAAAGGATACTGCAAAGGCCCTAACGAATTTAAACTTAGCCTCTATGCCGATGATGTGCTCCTATTCTTGTCCAATCCACTTATAGCATTGCCCAACCTCACATCTTTACTTGATTCTTTCCACACAATCTCTGGGCTGGGGGTTAATCTACCCAAATGTTCGCCATGCCAATAAATATACCTCCAGATCTTGAGGCTTCCCTGAGACATCACTTTGCATTTACTTGGTGCACGGACACCCTCCGCTACTTAGGAATTCAGCTTACCCCTGCTTTTCATTCCCTGTTCCATGTGAATTTTCACCCCATAGTCTCCCATGTTAAAACCTTACTTAAAACCTGGGATACATATCACGTCTCCCTGCTGGGTAGGGTCACAGCCATTAAAATGGCCATTTTGCCCAAGCTATTGTTTTTTTTCAGGGCCCTCCCTATATACGTCCCTAAGACTTATATTGATTCAATCCAAAAAGAAGTGAATAGATTTGTGTGGCATAATAAAAAAACAAGATTTCATAAAGCCTTACTATATAGACCCCAACCCTTAGGAGGTCTAGGCCTTCCCGACCTTTGGCGCTACTACTTAGCGTCAAGATTTGCACAAACTGCACAATGGCACGCAACCCCATCTGGTATTCCCTGGCTGGCCTTCGAGACTCAGTCAATACTCCCTTTCCACCTGTCGGGACTCTTGTGGGCCGGATCTATAAAGCCGTGCCTACTCACCCCACTAAACTCTATTGTTAGTCAGGCACTCTGCCTCTGGCGGTTGTATGGCCATAAGTTTGATTTATCCTCTTCTCTCTCCCGGTTATACTCCTTTATAGGAGATCCAGATTTCCCTCCGGCCTTTGAGGATAGGATGGGATTCTCCAGATGGTTGACATCAGAGGTTATTACGTTACAATCCTTAAAAGAAGGCAGACATTTTAAATCCTTCCAGCAACTACAGACAGATCATGAGTTCCCATCCTCCGAAGTATATAAGTACATGCAGGTTAGACATTTCTTCCAACACAGGGGCTCTCTGAATTCCCGCACCCACTGTACCCCATATGAACGCTTATGCTCTCAATCATCTAGAGACAGAGGGATTATATCCAAGACATACACCATGCTGAACAAATATGCCCTGCCAGCCAAGACAAAATCAATGCTCAGGTGGGAGGAGGAATTGGGCCTGACTTTTGAACCCCTAGAATGGGAGGAGATGTTGACAAATATGTATAAACACACCAGAGCCTACTCCATTCGTGAAACGGCTGTTAAACTACACCTCAGATGGTACCTAACCCCAGCACACCTCCACACACTCTTCCCTGCAGTTTCCCCGCTCTGTTTTCGGGGCTGCCCTGTGTCGGGCACACTGATTCACACCTTTTGGAGCTGTACACATCTTCAACCCACTTGGCAGGCGGCAGCCACCAAAGCTTCAACCATAGCTGGTAGGACCATTACCCTTACAGCCCAAATGTGCCTATGCTTTACACCCATCCCTGATATCCCTACACCTTGCGCTAAACTAATATACTCCCTCTTTTTGGCCGTCCATTGGGTTATCGCACGCAACTGGCGCTCCCCGTCCCTTGCCTGGTCCCAAGTGCTGACACGAATGGAAGCAATTAAGCTGGCAGAACATATCCACCACACGCTCTATGACACTATGCAAATTTATGATGATAAATGGAAACACTGGTTCGATGTACCGTAATCCCATTTTAGAATTTTTTCTGTTGGCACCTTTCACAACCACCACATGTAATCACGAATGATTTATCAGTCTTGTGCAGTTTCATGTAATGTCAACTCTATTATGTACCCCTATCTCTCTCCCATGTCATGCGACGTTTATTTTTCCTCTGAATTGATTATGCTGTCTGACATTTTCTTTGTATGATGCTGATACTTAAATAAAAACGTTTGTAAACAAAAAAAGAAAGCTTTATTTGTGGGGAAAAAATTATAAAAATTTAGTTTGGGTACAGTGTAGCATGACCGCGCAATTGTCATTCAAAGTGCAACAGCGCTGAAAGCTGAAAATTGGTCTGGGCAGGAAGGTGTATAAGTGCCCAATATGGAAGTAGTTAAACATAATACAACCATCCTCTCACTCCACATTCAACTGGCCATGCCATTCATTCATAATTTTCCATACTTTCATCTTTAATACCGTTAAAACCCTTTAATTTCAATAATACAAGAATAAACAACTTACACAACTAAAACAGTCCCTAAAACCAGACCCCAAGTGTGTCCCGGTGTGACCCAACTCACAGTGATTCTGGAAAAAGGCTCTTGCACCACTCTGTTCCGACCTTAGTGCGACCCGTCCCTACGCGGTTTTCACTGGTCACACGAAATCGCACCGCAAAATTGCCCTGCAAATCGCGCGACCCTGGGACTGCAACAGTGGAAAACAGAGCCCAACTGAAACAATCAAAAACACCCCATGTATACATTGAAAATGCTTCTCTTAAAAATTTGTATCTGATCAGATTTCCCCAAAAAAACACATTTGGTAACAGCGCATACATGTAATTTACCTGTGATGTGTCACACTCCCCCTTTAATGTTCCCATTTAACTTATGCAGTGGGCATGGGCCTATGTGCCCAACACATTTTATGAATAGACTGACAAATAGTTGCAACAGTTTACAAACATATATAACATATTTTAAATCTATATAGATAACTTGTCTCAATTAAAATCCTCCTTAAAATCTCCAGTCCAGCAAATCTCTCTGACTTTCTGAATATGGAATACAAATATATGCTCTGCGCAAAAACGTTGGTGAAAACCTGGTTGGTGGTTTGATCCCCTCTTCCACCCGAAGCAAAACAGCAAGCGGACATGTACCTCTGTGTATTGTGCTAAACAATACTTTGGATAGGAGTACCTTGTCCTTGTCCAAATCTGCGAGTCCATCCTCCTAAAGCACCACACACACATGAGTACCCTACTCTGTCCCTCTCACCTGCCCACCTTTTTAAAATCCTCCTTGGCAGGATCATAGGACACATATCAACCAACCAACAATCCATCTGTATTCAGAAGGAAAAACAACTAATACTCTAAATTGGAATTCCAAGACAAGACAAACATTGACATACACATAAAATTTTAACATTTCTCTCTATTAACAACAACTTTCCCTTACCTAGGTGTCCGTTTATGAAACTACTCCACAGCAGCGAGCGACCCCAAGGATCGCCACCAATCACAGTGTACAAAACAGAGACAATCGGGGGAGAAGCGTTTGAACACGTTCTCCCACCGATGACCTCCACACACTGAGAACCCTCAACGACCGACACAGAAACGGCCAGTCCATGAAGCTGCGATCTCAGTGCTCCACCGGCAATCTGTGTCAGAACTCACACCCCCAGACTCACCAGCTCAGAGGTGGAGAATCAAGGAGCTAACAGGAAACCCAGGGGGGGGGTCCGAGGGGGAAGGAGGAAGATTTCTTGACTTCCCTCCATCCCATCCAGACCCCCCACACCAGTCACCACATTCCCCCCCCCGTCAGCGTACCTAACAGTGACAATTTTATCACCGCCCAATAAACCGACATCTCAGTATCTCTGTGAATCTCTGGTACCGTAATTTCACAAAATCTCACGAGACCCCAGCACCAGGGGCCGTTCCTTGGAGGACCCAATGTAACCTCAAAAACATCAACAAACATCAAAACAAATAAACAGGGTACGTTTACACAAAAATCCTTATTTTAACAACATACTGATAATCCAAACTTTAAACCCTGGGCCATGACACTTTACCTTCCGTTTCTTAAACAAAAACTTTCTGCGTTTAACTAACTGCTGAAAACCTCTTATCTCGGCTGTCCCTTAAACTTCCTCAAAAATACCTCATAATCAATAAAATGACAACGAGAATATCCTTGCACTCGCTACAGCAAGTCATGAAAAAAACACAAATTAATCAAAACGATCTATCAAAAAGTCTAATTGTCCACGCCTGGTAAAGCCGTGCCTCTACAGACGGTTCCCCTTTAACTCTCATACTAGCTCACTGTCTGCTGCTGACTTCCTCTTTTTTAAATGTACTTTCCTTTACTTTTTTTTCCTTTCTTTGTGTCAGTTTCTCCGTGAAAACAAAAAATGCACACCCTCTTTAACTCCAATCTCTCTTTACCTTCTAAACATCTCTTACTTAACCCTCTACAGGTAGAATATTTGATTTAAAACACCTTTACCTCTCACTTACTATTCTCATCACACCATGGGGCATTGTCCGAACACCCCATTACCTTACATAACACCCACCTCCCACCTAAACACATTCGTTTTCAAACTTCTCAATTTCCACTGCCTGTTACTCTCAAAAGTTACCAAACCAATCTATACATTTCTTCAAGCAAAAATCAAGCATTTATAATTACACTTCTATAAACAAAATACTGGCAAAGGGGAGACATCATATCATATTCATATACTATACCATTTTCTCTTCAAAGAAACCTTTAGCAAACTTATAATGAATATGCATAAATACTCACCAAATACCTGGACATTTACTTTACTCTAATTTAATTTGTCCCTTTTCCTGAACAACAAAACACAGTGGAAGAGGACTGCATCCCACACAACAAATTGTCTTAAATACTGCTAAGCAGAATGCGACAGACAGAAGTAGCAAGATTAGCGAAAAGTTTTTCCCCATTCTCGGTGGCAACTGTCTATTTTAGGTATCTCTGTACCATGTAGCTACTTTTCAAAACGGCCTTGCCCATGGCAAGCCACAGCAGGCTCCCCACAGCCTCTTAAAACAGCCTGGTCTGGGCTTTCCCCTTTTAAACTAACATTTTTAAAACAACATAAGGTCTCCCATCAACACCGCGGCACAGCAGTAATCAATGCAGATCCTCCCGTGTTTACCATTCCGAACCCGTAATCTCAGCAGTGCCTTCATTACTGTTGGGAAATTTGAACAGGTAGTCCCTCCTACCCCCACAGACCAGCTTAAAATAACCCAATTGCCACACCCAAAAGATACGGGATCAGTACTGAGAGATTTCTTTTTAAGCGCAAGGAAACAGACAAGGCAGTTTTGCACTCAAAGTGAAAATCTGTTTATTCTTCTGCAGGGGTGAACATTATATAGTCCTTATCATAATCCAATCATAAAAGAGGGAGGGGAGAGGAAGGGGTGTGGTTAATACAGTGGGTATACATTTTATCATTATTCAGTAGACATTTTGCCACTCTCAAGATGGCCGACACTCATCCTGACCCTCTCAAAATGGCTGACAGTTTCGTTATTAGTAAGACTCAATCATGAATGTCACCACGAGTGCCATAGCTCATAGTCACAAGGTCTCACAAGGTCTCACTTCCCTGTACCAATGTCTACAAGACGGTTCACAGGAAGGGCCAGCTTAAAAATAGACCAGCACTCTGAAAATTATGCCACTCATTGCAAATTATGCATGCTTTTGCAAAACTGCTGCGCCATACAAAATACAAGATCTTAACCTATTTCATAATACTTGAAAAACATATAATACTAGTCAATTTCCTTAACCCCTATGTCCAAGCTAGAATATATGACCCCATCTCACTATAGTGGGGGTCCTTATGCCATGCCAATTACCACATGATGAAACAAAGATTAAACTCTTTGGCCTTAATGGCAAGTGTCATGTCTGGAGAAAACCAGGCACCGCTCATCACTTGGCCAAGACCATCCCTACAGTGAAGCATGGTGGTGGCAGCATCATGCTGTAGGGGTATTTTTCAGCGGCAGGAACTGGAAGACTAGTCAGTATCAAAGGAAAATTTTATGCAACAATGTACAGAGACATCCTCAAAGAAAAGCTGCTCCAGAGTGCTCTTGACCTCAGACTGGGGCAAAAGTTCATCTTCCAACAGGGCAATAACCCATAGCACACGATAAAGCCAAGATAACAAATGAGTGGCTATGGGACAACTCTGTGAATGTCCTTGAGTGGCCCAACCAGAGCCCAGACTTGAACCCAATTGAACATCTCTGGAAGGATCTGAAAATGGCTGTGCGCCGATGTTCCCCACCCAATCTGGTGGAGCTTGAGAGGTCCTGCAAAGAAGAATGGGAGAAAATTCCCAAAAATAGGTGTGCCAAGCTTGTAGCATCATACTCAAAAAGACTTGAGGCTGTAATTGGTGCCAAAGTATTGAGCAAAGGCTGTGAACAATATATGTAATTTTTTTTTGTTTTTGTTTTTTATAAATTTGCAAAGATTTCAAACAAACATCTTTCATGCTGTCATTATGGGGGTATTGTTTGTAGAATTTTAAAGGAAAATAATGAATTTAATCCATTTTGGAATAAGGTTGTAACATAACAAAATGTGGAAAAGTGAAGCGCTTTGAATACTTTCCAGGTGCACTGTATAAGCAGCTTTAATAGGCTGTAATGTGTAATGTAATGTAAAAAGTAGAGACCACGCTGATTTTATAATAAAATAAAAATTAGAGTGTATTATTTCAGAGACAATAGCCAGAACGATTGTGAAGATCCGAAGCACAACTATATAGTTTGCTTAATTAGGCTGCAATTTAAGAGGGAGAGACAAGGCAGGTTTTTAATATGAAATAAAAATTAGAGTGTATTATTTTAAGGACAACTGCCAAAAATATTGTACAGACTCACTGCACAGTGTGTAAGCAGCCTTATTGGGCTGCAATTTAAGAGGGAGAGACCAGGTATGTTGTATCATGAAAAAACATTTAGTATATATTATTTTAGAGACAAAACCCATAAATATTAGAAGGTGGTTTCATACCACCTCATACGCACAATTTACCATTGTCCCTGAGATTTGTTCTTCTCCGCCCCCTTTTTTTTCTCTAGTATACTATTGATATTTTAGATGAATTAAATGGGTCTATATTCTACCCAATCGAGTGTACTTAACATTGACAAACCTTTAGTACATTATGTCATAAAAACACAATTGTCATATATTTTATATAGTATTTTGAAAAACTTTAATAGAAAATTTGGAAAGAAAAGCCAGTGATATTGTTCACACTCACTGCACACTATGTAACCTGCTTTAGTATGCCACAGAGGGAATGACCAGGTATACTTTATCATGAAATAAAAAGTAGACTGTATTATTTTAGAGACAATAGTAAAAAATATAGTACATACTTGCTGCACAGCGTGTAAGCAGCTTGATCAGGTTGCAATCTAAGAAGAAGAGACAAGGCAGTTTTATCCCAAATAAAAATCAGAGTGTGTTATTTCAGAGACAGTAGCCATAAATAATATACAGTCATGGGAGAATATGTAAGCAGCTTGATTAGCCTGCAAAGGAAGAGAAAGAGACAAGGTTGTATTTATTTTTAAATAAATATTAGTTTAGTGTAGTATTCATAGATATAATGACCACAAATGTTTTTGAGTGCTGGAGCACTGGAATTGCCTGCAGATTAGGAGACACAAAGCATGATTTACCTTGCAGCCGACCTTAGAAATGTTTCAACTAAAGACCATAGCTGAGGTTTTTATACCTTCCGTTTGCAGCCCCCCCTAATACTTACCTGTGCCTGATCTAGATCCAACAATGTGCGCAAGAGCAGAGGCTCTCAGCTCTCTTTCCTCATTGGCTCTCGCTCCTGTCAATCACAGCCAGTGAGGAGGGAGTGGGGGCCGGGGCAGGGCCAAACCCGTTCTGTGTGTCCTTTGGAGCAGGGTTTGGAGCAAGCATGAGGGAGAAGCCAGCGGCAGACCCGAGAAAAGGAGTATTGTGGCTGCTCTGTTCAAAACCATTGCACAGAGCAGGTAAGTATAACATGTTTGTTATTTTAAAAACAAACATTACCTTTAGTATCACTTTATTAGAACTAGAGCAGACAGAATATGGAGCAGCTGTGCATAGTAACCAATCAGTTTCTATTTCCAGCTTGTTCAATTAAAGTGTAACTAAAGGCAAAACTTTTTTCTTTCATTTTGGATAGTGTAAGGGAGGGTTACCTCTAATGTTCCCTAGAGGTAACAATGGAGAACTGTACTTGTTAATTCCTTTGCTAAGCAGGGAGCTGCTACCATGGGAAGATCAACATTAATACAGGTTTCCCAACTTCAGGACAGAGCAAGCAGCAGCTTGCATCGTTAACTCTCTGTAATCCGTGGTCATATTTCTTACAGCGATTACACTAAGCATTTCGGACACTACTCCTGAGAACACCAATTTCCCAGGTGTGCAACATTTCTCATCCAGTACCGTGGAGCATGCACCTGTCTCTACCAACTCTGCAATCACAGCACCTTGCTCCTAGTGACTGGTCCCACTGTTGCTAATGCATGCAGGAAATGCTCTTTATCTACATTTCCATGCTTGTTCTCCTCCTAACGCCTCAATACTTAATTTCACTCTCTCTGTTCTTCATAACTCACAGGCTGGATCCCTAAGCACTGTGTGCAGCATAGTCAGTCCAATAAGTGGGGAACTGGCCACTAGTAAAGGGGCCAATCATGACACCATCATCCTTGCCACATCACCTGCTTCCTGGCGGGTTGATTGCTTTAGCAAGTGATACAAGTACCGTAGTCCTTAGCAATAACACTATAGCTTTCTCTGGACAACATTCTGCTCATTAGACCTCTGTACTGTATCTTTTCTAACTTCAGTCCCCTTTTCAATACCAGACCCTTATCTGAGCATGTAGCCCAACAGGTCAGGAAATGGAGGGGCCGTGAGAGAGCCATAGCAGTAAGCCATACCAAGCCATATAAAGAAAAAATTAACCTGTGCTCAAATCCCAATAGCTTGTACATGTATTTAAACTATCAGGTGCTAAAGGGTTGTGACCACATGTTAACACTACAAATTATGGGTGAACCCTCTGCACACTGCTATACACCCTTTCCAGCAAACTACTGTATGCAATGAAAAACAGGGATTTTTAGTTCACACATATCGCAGTACATGTTTAAGCAGGCCAACTGCATCAAAGTAATCCCCTGCTTTGGTGGACTCCATGCCAACATGGGGTATAAAGACATAAAGTGGGGGAGAGCTACTAGGTTTAGGTTTAGTCACTGACCTACATTACAACAAAGAAAATATATATCTGTGCTCAAATCCCAAAAGCTTGTACATGTATTTAAACTATCAGGTGCTAAAGGGGAGTGACCACAAAATAACACTACAAATTCTGGATGGACCCTCTGCACACTGCTATGCCAGGCCACGTGCATTTAACATGTGGGGTGCTTTGGGGAAGCGGGGCCCCCCAAAGCACCTTTGTTCTCGTATTGATGGGGACAAGGGCCTCTTTCTTCCTCACAACCTTGGCCAGTGGTTGTGGGGGTCTGCGGACAGGGGGCTTATCAGAATCTCACAGCCCCCTTTAACAAGTGTGTCCCCAGATCCCACACCCCCATGTGAATAAGTATGGGGTGATTGGTAGCCCCACTCATTCAACAAAAAACTAAGTGTAGTGTAAAAAAACACAGGAGGCAGTTTTTGACAAGCCCTTTATTAAAAAAATTAAAATAAATGTAGTGTAGATTCATCGTCAATCACCAAAGCCGGCCCGTAAAAAAGCTCCCCTATTTTGCCCTCTGTTTCCCATAAGGGAGATTTCCCTTCACTTCCTGTCTCATAGCCAAAACAGGAAGTGAGAGGAAACCCCTCAAAAGTGAGGGAATTCCGGGCTGTTACCAGGGTCACCATTGGAAGATTTCCCCTCTATTACTTTTCTGGAGTGAACCCAAAATGTGGGATTTTATTTTACTTTAATTTTTACTTTGTAAACAGTACAAATAGAGAGGGTTAATCTTCTAAAGGGGGCACAGACAGCAATAAAATCTGACAGATATTCTAACCCCTCAACACTCTAACCAAAACTAAAAAAAAAAGTTTTGTCGTTAGTTACTCTTTATGCTATGAAAGGTAATTACCCTTTTTGTGTGTGGCTGCATTACTTTGCTAGAGAACTGGGGGAGCTGGTAATGGTAGCAGGATAGCAGAGGTTGCAGGAGCAGGTAATGGTGGTAGGGCTCATAAAAGAACACAATATACCCCCATTAGAAAACGAATAAATTATTTGTGACATCATACAATTTGTATCATAAATTTATTTGTGAATGACAAAAGTGCAATCAACCCCCCCCACCATATATTGTGAATACATTAACACAGAATGCCAAATCATCCATACAATATAGTCATTAAATCCACGTGACTATCAATAAAGTAAAGTAAATTTTGAATGAAAATTATATATCAGGCAAGTTAGTAAGAATAAACCGAAGAAAATACCAATATGGTTCATTAAGAGGTGCATAGGATAGTAAAAAAAAAAAAAAAAAAAAAAAAAGGAAACAGGAGTTGTAGCTGACCGAGAAGGATATAAAAATAGACAAAAAGTGGCCACACACATTATCAGTGCTGCCAAAACACAGAAAGAGGAGGAAATTACTAAATCTATTAAGAAAGGAGATAAAATCTTTTTTTAGGTACATTAGTGATAGAAGGAAAAACAGAATGGGATCACTAAAATAAAAACTGGGCACAACAGATATGTTGAGGGAGACCTGGATGTAGCAAACCATTTAAACAATTACTTCTGTTCAGTCTTCTCAGAAATAAATTGCACTAACAATAACAGCAAAAAAGGGCAGAGACACATTCCAGGAAACGACAGGTCATTCAGCCTAACATCATTAGTAGGTAAATTATTGGAGGGGATGATAAGGGACTATATTCAAGTTTTTCCTGAAGAAAACAGTATCATTAGTAGTAATCAGAATGGGTTTGGGGGAAAGTTCAAAACTATTCTTAGAAAGTATCATTTTAGGGTAGTTGATGCTTGGAATAAACTTCCACTAGCGTTAGTGAGACAATCAACAGTAAATGGCTTTAAACATGCTTGGGACAAACATAGATCTATACTCAGACAAGTTAACAAAAAAAAGCCTGCAATATCCCCAAAAACAAGCAAACAAAAAAAAGGGGCAGACTCAATGGACTACTTGGTTTATTTTCTGCCGTCACTATTCTATGTCACTATGTTTCTAAAAGAATTGTGAATGAAAACACTCCTTCTTCTTCCCAGTAATTTCCACTTCTGTGTCCCGTGCAATAAGCAACAAAAGGTCACACCAGATATATGACCACGTATCCCTAAGAGGGTCCTAAATTGCCAGATAAGCACAGTTGGATCATGCATTAAAAACAGACAGCTTCTATAGCGTGATATTGTTTAAAAGATTAAATTCAAATTAAATCCAATTGCTTAGTTACATAGAATCACTTGTATCCTGTATATTACACTACAAAAGCCTGGTATACATACCAACAGATAGGAGACCTCCGCTTCAACACGTTTCATCACAGACTTCATCAGGAAGGAGATAGTGAACTGGTGGGGGAGTTTAAATGCACTTTTGGAATTTACCAATGATATATGACATGGATATGCAATTAGCGGACCTCCAGCTGTTGCAAAACTACAAGTCCCATCATGCCTCTGCCTCTGGGTGTCATGCTTGCTGCTGTCAGAGTCTCGCTATGCCTCATGGGACTTGTAGTTTGGCAACAGCTGGAGGTCCGCTAATTGCATATCCCTGATATATGATATGATCCGACTGTATGGTGTCACAAATGATTTATTCTGTTTTCTAATGGGGGTATATAGTGCTGGTATTTTTTATGAGTTTGCTAATTATCCAGGGTATGGGGGGAGGGGTTTGGGTTACTGGTGCAGATTTTTGTTTATCTGTGAATGGTGTCAGCCCAGCAGAGGTACCAAGAGTTGGTGGTATAGCACTGTTTAGCAGCAACTATCTCTCCCAGCAAAATGTAACACAATACATTACTGTGTATATCCCTGTATAATGCTGTGTTCAGTACTGTTATCAGTGGCCTTAAACTGGTGGCCCTCCAGCTGTTGCGAAACTACAAGTCCCATGAGGCACTGCAAGGCTGACAGTTACAAGCATGACTCCCACAGGCAGAAGCATGATGGGACTTGTAGTTTTGCAACAGCTGGAGGGCCACCAGTTTGAGACCCCTGGACTTTAGAACATCTATCTCTCCCTAGTCAAACACCGTCAGCTCTCCCTATCTACTCTAAGTATCCAACACACACTGACAAAAGGCTACTGGAATCCCTGCCTTTTAAGTGGAATAGGGTTGGTGTATAGGAAAACCCCCATTATTGGCCCTTTTAATCCACCCAACCATAGTTCAAAGTTCTCTATATGCATTATTGTAATTGGTTGCTATCGCAACAAACTGCTGCATCAGTTCACTGTATTCCCGAACCGCAAACCACTTGGATTTGCCCTGAACTCATGTTCAACCCAAACCCCACAGCTTATCCACAAGGACCCTAATGAGCAAATTGCAAACATAAATAAATACATTTACTTACTCACCTAAGCCCTTGGCAGTCCAGTGTTGATTCAGAAAATCCTACTTTATCTAAAATGTAAATAATATGTATAATTGGTATACAATCCATTTTTTAATTTATAAGGTTTGAAAGTTGCCTTCCCCTTTCAATTTACAGATGCAGTGACTTTCATAAAATGTTAAAAAATTCAAAATGTCTCCTCCTTAGAACATAGCTACCTAGAGGAGTTTTGCACAGTGCTAATGTCCTGAACATCCCCAGAAAATAAGTCTGCACTAAGCTACAAATACAGTTAGAGGCAAACAGATTAAAATTGTTGGTGATATCCTCTTTAAAGCCATATGCACACTGAGCCCTTGTGTGTCCAATCCTGGCATTTTAGTCCACCAGGGAGGCATAGATACCAATTGTCCCTAAACACATAGGGCCTTAAACGCAAGTACCATTTGGTATAGCATTCAGCCCCATCCATCTGCAGCTTATTTCAGCCTGCCATAGACTTTGACAAGATGCAGGTGGCGGGGCTGGACGCTACACCTGTGCTTGCCAGGCACACTAAAATGCTGGGATTGCACGCACATAGGATAAACACCTTGTGTGCACATGGCCTAGGGATCGTCCATTTTTTAAGGGAATGCATACATTGCAGCTAATCTTTTTATAGCTTGCAGATTGTAACAGGTGAGTACATTAGGACCCTCTCATTCACAAATCTGTTTGATAAAGAACATAGTAATACCAACCAATAGCATCAGAATACCTGCATCCTGGGCATACGTGAGTACCACTTGGCACAGCATTTAGCTATTTCAGCGTGTCAAAGACTTTTACAGGACTCTGCATCTGTGCCTCCCCAGGTTTAATAAAATGCCAGAATTGGATGCATGCAGGCTAAATTCCCAATGTGCATGTGGCCTAAGGGTCATTCACATCTAAAAGAAAGCACATACTGCAGTTTGTCTTTTTATAGCTCTGGGATTGTAATGGGTAACCATGTAAAGACCCTCTCTTTCACAAATCTGTTTGAAAAAGAATATAGTAAAAACCAACCACAGTGTCTTTTAGAACAGTGAAATATAAGTATTGTACAGTATATCCATATGTCAATCACAGCCAGTGAGCCAAAGGAGAGAGTAGGGGGCGTGGCCACGGATCTATGTGTCTTATAGATGCATAGAGCAGGGTTTGGGAGCAAGGATGCACCAGTGCCCCCATAGCAAGTGGCTTGACATTGGGGGCACTGGTCAAGGGGGAGGAGCCAGGAGCGCCGGCGGGAGACCTGAGAAGAAGAGGATTGGAGCTGCTCTGTGGAAAACCATTGCACAGTGCAGGTAAGTATGACATGGTTTTGTTTTTTAAAGCTGAACCTTTAATACCACTTTAAGCTGTGTGATCGCATCAGGTCTGCAATGTTGGCAAGTATGACGGCAAAGTCTTTTTTCGCTTAGCTCAGATAATATGCAGATATCAGCACCTATTGCACTGACACTGGTTCTCTGGGTCACATGACCTGGGACCAGTGCACTCTGGGTTTGTAGCTAAGAGATAAGTATATTTTTAGTTACATACATTGTTATTCAGTTCAAATTATGCTAATGCGATTGTATGACCTTGCATGGGCACAGAACAGTCACAGCTGAGTTTTACTAAAAACTAACCACCAGAATGATAATCTTGGAGCTGGAGAGTATTCAGGTGATTATTATTGTTCTCTCCTGACTAAATTTTTCAAATGCCTGACCACATTCCCACGCATTTTGTTTACAAATTACAATAGACAAGTGTTATCTCCATGTAATTACCGTAACTATTTATTCACCACTTTATCATTATCACATAAAACAAGAATTTCACATTAAAATACCTCTAGTTTTTTACTTTTGTCTACCGTGTGCCTTCAAAGTCCAACCATTAGCTTTTAGCTTAAAAATTTGCATATTATCGGGACGCTGGCACACTGTTATTAGTATATCCACAGTGTCACCCTGTGTAAGGATATACGTTAAAACCCTATCTTCTCAAAGAATGAAGCAAAAGCTAGACTCCCTCGCCCTTAAAGTTTTGCTGCCACATAACCAGGATTTTCCACAAATTCATCCTGTCATTGAAAATGTCAAGAACCACAGTCTAATAAAAACTTATTTTCAGTAAAGTCTCTGTGATGTATGTCACAGAAGTGGAAACACTTGGCTTGTTCATTTTATGAAATGAGCAATGTTCAAATCTTTTTATAATCTCCACTGTTGGGAAGGAAACACCACAGACAATGGCTGGTAAAATGTCAGTGTCCACTTTGCTGCCCTGCACTTTATTTTGGAACCGGTGACAGCTATTATAAATAGTTTAGTCCATAGTCGTAGTGGCAATGCTTGTGCTAATAGAATTTATCCTTTATCAAGAAAATATGAAATTTGGGGGGGAAAAAAGATCGGAGTCACTCAGAAATGAAAAAGTTTGACTCACAAAATATTTTTAGCTGGTAGATAGACATGTTGATTATCAGTAGTAACAAGTGCATCAGTATTACCAGAAGTACAATTTATTCTGCTTAACATTGTCATTATATTTTCATCATGAGTCAGCCTGATGTCCTTTGCTTGCTTCCTAGGTTTTCTACAAAGTACTGGATGTCTCAGACCTGTACTGTCTGTGGGAAAGGGATGCTGTTTGGACTGAAATGTAAAAACTGCAAGTACGTTATCCAATTTCAATCATGTAGTCTGAAATAGCTTACAATGGAAATGGTACACCAGATTTGACAAACATGTTGTTGAATGACATTATTTGCCCAATTGCCCATGTGATGACATCCCTTGGTATTAGTGAAATTAGTGTTTTATGCCGCTTTCACGCGACCGTTATTCATGTCATGCAAAAAAACGATGTTTTTCTCGTCGTGATTCCTCTCAAGCCTGCCTTGCATACACACGTTCATGAAAAAAAACACTCGAGCAAAGCGTGCTGACGTACAACGGCACTATAAAGGGGAAGTTCCATTCAAATGGTGCCACCCTTTGGGCTGCATTTGTTGATCCTCGTGTTAGTAAAGTTTGGTAAGAGACGATTCGCGCTTTTCAGCCTCGTGCTCTTCAGTCCGTTACAGCGTGACGAATGTGCTATCTCCATTCTGAACGCTAGTTTTACCAGAACGAGCGCTCCCGTCTCATACTTGATTCTGAGCATGCGCATTTTTTTCCATCTCGTAAAAGCGTACACACAACAGTTTTTCACAACGTGAAAAAGAACGACGTGAAAAACAACAAGAAATAATAGAGCAGGTTCTAATTTTTTTTTCAGGCAGTTTTCTCGTCGCAAAAAATGCTATGGAGCATACACACGACCGTTTTTCACGACCAATCTAAAAAATTGCATTTTTCTTGTCATGAAAAACGGTCGTCTGTACGCAGCATAAGAGTAAACCTTCCAGTGTATGTAATATGTTGTACATATCTAGAATGCACGCACATTTCAGTGTTTTTTATCCCTTTGTAGCCCTTTAAGTATAGAATAATACCTGTTGATGTGCCAGAAGTGCACTCAGCAACTAAACCTGGATATAGAACAGTCATTTTTTTTTTTATTCAGCCAGCAGAACAACAAGTGAGGTGAATGGAAGAATCCCCCTCACCGGGACATTGTATTCTTATAGTGGGACTCGCTGCTGTCACAATACAATTATCAACAGCTGCAGTCACTGATTAACATACTGTACGTTTTTCAACTTGTTCATTCAACAGAAGTTGATCAAACAGTCGCCTGTTGAACAGGCATTCCATACACTAGTTGAAATATGTTCAATCCCCGCTGAACCAGCTGAATTTCGATCTGTCTATGGCCAGCTTTAGTCCTGTGTTCTGACAACACACAACTGAGTAATATCAGTGGTGTCAACCCTGACAAGTTTTCTTTTGTTAAACTGATCAGACCCACTGCCTATCCTATTGTCCTCAACATAGAGACTAATGATTCTGTAGTCCCAGATAAAAAACTTGAAGGGCTATTTTCTTGCTTTAAGATAACAAGTGTGCACAAGACAAAGGACAGCGTTACATTTCTGACAAGATTAACAAGTATTTTTTGTAATTTTGAACAGATATAAAAAAAAAAAACCTACACTTATATATTTAAAGAAGTATATTTAATTGGGGTACGGCACTGCTCCCTAACCCTAATGAAAGGGTCAGTAATCCTAAGTGATTGCTAAATGCTCAAAATTAAATTGTAAATAATATATACTACAAAAGGTGAACAATTATAATCAGTCCACCTTTCAACAGTGGTGTTGACACTAGATGCATGAAACCAACATCACCATCAGATACACCACGGTGAACATAGAGACACCCAGAAACAAAGTGTAAGTGTCAAACTAATTATATGTTGGTATACAAAAAATACAAGACTGTATCATTAAGACCACAGTTTAGTGCAATACATCTATACACTTTGATAAGATCCAAATGTGATAAGTGCACGTTAGCTCCAGAATAGAAGCTCCAATCTGCAGCTGCAGATACCTATCTCTGCCAGATAGCAACACAGTCCAAAATTAGTATGCACACAGACAGTATAAAACAGTCTTCTTCATAAAATCCAAAAGTAAACGTTCTGCTCTTCATTTAGATGTCAATGTCCCCCACATGTGTCTCCACTCACCAGATCCTTTACCCCTACAGGGGTAAACAGCTCAAAGGGATATCCGGATCACACGTCCACAGGGGAGATATCAGCTGGGCTAGTTCTTCCTATAATTTGTGGAGTTCCGTGGAAGGGAGGATTCCCAATTACCTCATTGGTGCAAACAAAAAGAGAGAGAGGCTTCCATAGTGCAGATGGAAAAAAACTTCCGGCTTTATTAAAAAATATATTTAAAAACATACAATGCAGCAAAGTCTGCAATAGACAAGCTACACGCCAAAGGAACAAACAAAAATGAACAGCACAGCAGTCCTCAATTTGGTCAGTACCAGCTGGTAACGCTGCATGCGTTCCAAATGCGTTCCAGCAGTACTTCCGGGTCAGCGTGGTATGCGTATGACGTAGCTCCGCCTTACGCGTTTTGTCATAGGACTTCGTTATATATTTAACCACATCAATACTGGGCACTTTCGCCCCCTTCCTTCCCAGACCAATTTTCAGCTTTCAGCGCTCTCGCATTTTCAATGACAATTGCGCGGTCATGCTACGATGTACCCAAATAAAATTTTTATCATTTTGTTCACACAAATAGAGCTTTCTTTTGGTGGTATTTATTCACGACTACGTTTTTAATTTTTTGCGATATAAGCGGAAAAAGAGCGGAAATTAGAAAAAAAATATATATTTTCGTCTTTCTATTTTAAAAAAAATCCAATAAAATTTAATTTTGTCATAAATTTAAGCCAAAACGTATTCTACTACATGTTTTTGGTAAAAAAAAATCTGTTAAGTGTATAATAATTGGTTCGCGTGATCACGGACATATGTACGCAAATGATCATGTACAGATGTGCGCAGGTGATCACGGACATATGTGTGCAAATGATCATTGGGACATATGATTTTATTGTCACATATGTGGGGGACAGGTGTTTTTACTATGTGGGGACATGTGTGTGTGTGTGGGGACATGTGTGTGTGGGGACATGTATTTTGGGGACATGTATGTTTACTTTCTGTGTTTTAGACTGTGTGGGGACACTAGGCTGGTGATCAGTGAGTAAAAAGCTGAAAAAAACAGCCCATACTCACTGATCACCAGCCAGGCTGCAGCGATCCGCTCTCCTCTCCTCACCGACAACTTCTGTGTGAGGAGAGGAGAGCTGATTGCCTAGCAACCGGCTCTCTGTTTACATCACATGACAGCTGTGATTGGACACGGCTGTCATGTGATCAGGAGGGCCAATCACAGAGCCCTCCTGCCGAATCGAGATGCGCTGTGTCCGGGTGACACGAGTGCATCGGGATCGCGCCGCTGCGCAGGAACGCGCGTGCGCGATCCCCCTCCTTCTGAGGGACGTTCCTGAACATCCACTCAGAAGGAGAGAGCGCCCACCCGGCCGTATATGTACAGTGGCCGGGTGGGAAGTAGTTAACTGACCAAATGGGATGTTCATTGCTATGATTTGCATATACTTTGAAGAAAACTTCTGGGGGGATAAATTAGGAGGTTGTCATTGTTGACCTCTTTCTGTTCTCTTATGCTAATTGTTTGGCTGTCTCTGGCTCCAATGCTTTGCTGGCCCACCAGCTTCAGCATGTACTAAGTTATTCAGTTGGGACAAGTACAGTTGCAAAAAAAGTATGTGAACCCTTTTGGAATGATATGGATTTCTGCACAAATTGGTCATAAAATGTGATCTGATCTTCATCTAAGTCACAACAATAGACAATCACAGTCTGCTTAAACGAATAACACACAAATAATTAAATCTTACCATGTTTTTATTGAACACCATGTAAACATTCACAGTGCAGGTGGGAAAAGTATGTGAACCCCTAGACTAATGAGATCTCCATGAGCTAATTTGAGTGAGGTGTCAGCCAACTGGAGTCCAATCAATAAGATGAGATTGGAGGTGTTGGTTACAGCTGCCCTGCCCTATAAAAAACACACACCAGTTCTGGGTTTGCTTTTCACAAGAAGCATTGCCTGATGTGAATGGTGCCTCGCACAAAAGAACTCTCAGAAGACCTACGATTAAGAATTGTTGACTTGCATAAAGCTGGAAAGGGTTATAAAAGTATCTCCAAAAGCCTTGCTGTTCATCAGTCCACGGTAAGACAAATTGTCTATAAATGGAGAAAGTTCAGCACTGCTGCTACTCTCCCTAGGAGTGGGCGTCCTGTAAAGATGACTGCAAGAGCACAGCGCAGACGGCTCAATCAAGTGAAGAATCCTAGAGTGTCAGCTAAAGACTTACAAAAGTCTCTGGCATATGCTAATAATCTACGATACGTAAAACACTAAACAAGAATGGATTTCATGGGAGGATACCACAGAGGAAGCCACTGCTGTCAAGAAGCAAGTCAGAAAAAGTCATTATTTGCACACTTGTTCTGAGATAATGATGCAGTATTTAAACAAGAGGTCAGCATGACTGACAGATCTTTGCAGCATCAGCAGTCTCTATGTCTTTTTTTTAAAGCAGGGGTCGGCAACCGATCAATCGCAATCTACCAGTCAATCCCCAACAGGTGACTGGTAGATTGTGACTTTGGCTTGCCGATCTGCCGTTTGCAGAATGAGGAGCGTCGTTGAGGAGCAGTCGGAGTGGGACTGTTTTTTTAATAGTAGTGACCATGGCCAGCTCCGGCTTTGCTAGTTATAGCTGCCAGCCCCTGCGGAGTGATATAAACTGCACTCTGCCTCTCTGTATCCTGCTGCGATAGGTGTGGGTGAGCTACTTGTTCAAGGGCCAACAATATGTGTTCAGGTTTATGTTGTTCAACACAAAAGTAGTATGCACTGATGGCAAGGAATGAAGCTGAGGCCTCGTACACACGGCCGAGATTCTCGTTGAAAAAAACATGTCGTTTTTTTCGACGAGATTCTTGGACAAGAAACTTGTCCCGGCCGAGTGTACACACGCTCGTTTCAAAGAACCCGCGGTTCTTTGAAAGGAGTGTACGCGGTGACGTCATCGACTACGTCGAGCATGCGCTCGTCACATTCGATGCCGTCGCCGCCATCTTGGTATACCCTACGTATGCCTAGGAAGCTACCGCGCATGCGTTGAATTCATTTCGAACATGCGCGGGCTTCCGGGCGGACAGGTAAGTGTACACACACTCACTTTTCTCGTCGAGAAACACGCCGAGGAGAATCTCGACGAGAAAATAGAGAGCAGGTTCTCTATTTTCTCGTCGAGGTTTCTTGTCGGTTTTCTCGACGAGAAACACGCTAGCAGCGTACACACGACCGATTTACTCGGCAAGACTTCTCTGCCAGCAAGTTTCTTGCTGGTTCTTGCCGAGAAAATCGGTCGTGTGTACGAGGCCTGAGAGTCCTTTTTTGGTCCACAAATCATTGCAAATAGATACTCTTCAAACAGCAGCCACACTCTTTTTGAATTTTTGTTTTTCATCTTCATACTGTTTGTCAATCAGATTGCTTATTTTAGTTTTCTTTGGAACAGTCAGCTTCCTATCTAGTGTCTCCATCATGCTAACAAAGTCCTCATCTTCAATCGTTCTGACTGGTAATCCGGTGCGCCCAATCCATCTTGCTATGGCCTCCTCCCTGGCATGTTGTTCCTTAGAGTAAATTTTATATTTTGAAGCACCTAAAAAAGCAGTGGAAATAGTTTGCTGTGGTTGTGCACTGCCACTGGCTTGACTTGGTCCGTCATTTGAGGTTTTCAGTATCTGTGGGGTTGAATTAGGGGGGTAAATTAAAGTTATTCTGATTTTACGTTCTCTCTCACCCCACACAGTCAGCTCCAAGTTGTCTCTCTATAATATACTATATGTGTATAGGCCAGGGCCGGCCTTAGGGCTTTCGGTGCCTGTGCTGTGCCAAAATTGACAGTGCCCCAGCCCCATCACCACTGACCAGTGACCACTGACCTGACCACATCCTTCTACATATATTTTGGTGAGATACTTAAATTTGGGGAAAGCAGCAGCTGATAGATATTATGAAATCAAATCACTCGCTCCCATTAAAATTCAGTGACTAAAGTGCACAACACAACATAGAGAGACAAACAAACAGTTTTTACTTCAGAATAACCCTTTCATAATCATATCGCATCTATTTCTGACATTTGTTGCTTGCAAGTTAAAATCCGTAATTTTTGATAGCATATTACTTAGAACCCCCAAACATTATATATATATATTTTAGCAGAGAATCTAGAGAATAACACATGGAAGTCATTGCAATATTTTATGTTACACTCTATTTGCGCAGCGGTCTTTCAAACGCATTTTTTTAGGAAAAAATACAATTTCATGAATTAAAAAAAAACTAAGCAGTAAACTTAGCCCAATTGTTTAGTATAATGTGAAAGATGATTTTACGCTGAGTAAATAGATAGACAACATCATCAACATGTCACTCGTGGAATGGCGACAAACTACGCCACAGTACCTAAAAATCTTTATAGGCTTTCTTGTTAAAAAAAATAAAAAAAATCTCCATAGGTGACGCTTTCAAAAAAACAAACGATTACCAGGTTAGAGTTACAGTCAGAGACGTTCTAATGATAGAATTATTGCTCTCGCTCTGATGATCGCAGCGATACCTCACATGTGTGACTTTAACACTGTTTACATATGCAGGGGCGACTTACGTTTTCTTTGCTGCGCGAGCTCGCGGGGACAGGGGCGCTTTTTAAAAAAAAAAAATTCGGATTCATTTTATTTATTTTTACATTGTCACGTCACGTGTTGCTGGGCTTACCTTTTTATGAATTTCAGGATGAGTTGTCCGCAAATGACAGTTTGTTGTATTTTTACCAGCGAGTGTCGCTCCACATGGTTTGCAAAGAGCAGGGCCGATCCGCCCTATAGCGGACTACGCAAGCTGCATAGGGCCCCGAGTAATACTCGGGGCCCCGCTGCTGCTGCATCCGCCACCGCCTCTAGAGGTCCGTGGCCGGAGGAGATAATGTCTCCGCCGGCCGCCATTTTCCCGAAGACCAGGATGAGAAGGGAGGGATCCTGCCGAAATAGAAATAGCACTGCGGCGCTGCCCGACCCCGCCCCTGGTCTGTCTGTCATCTGAGACTGTGACCTGTGGGGGAAAGGGGTGGGCGGTGCCGCAGCTCACTGTAGCCGGCCGGCTCCGCCTCTAATTTGTTCCCCCTCGCCTCTCGCTGCTGCTGAGCTATAGAAGGTCTCAAAGGGGGGGGGACACCTGAAATGTAAGGAAGCACTCCGCTGGCTGGGGACACCTGAGATGTAAGGAAGCACTCCGCTGACTGGGGACACCTGAGATGTAAGGAAGCACTCCGCTGACTGGGGACACCTGAGATGTAAGGAAGCACTCCGCTGACTGGGGACACCTGAGATGTAAGGAAGCACTCCCCTGACTGGGGACACCTGAGATGTAAGGAAGCACTCCGCTGACTGGGGACACCTAAGATGTAAGGAAGCACCCTGCTGGCTGGGGACACCTGAGATGTAAGGAAGCACCCTGCTGGCTGGGGACACCTGAGATGTAAGGAAGCACTCCGCTGACTGGGGACACCTGAGATGTAAGGAAGCACTCCGCTGACTGGGGACACCTGAGATGTAAGGAAGCACCCTGCTGGCTGGGGACACCTGAGATGTAAGGAAGCACCCTGCTGGCTGGGGACACCTGAGATGTAAGGAAGCACCCAGCTGGCTGGGGACACCTGAGATGTAAGGAAGCACTCCGCTGGCTGGGGACACCTGAGATGTAAGGAAGCACTCCGCTGGCTGGGGACACCTGAGATGTAAGGAAGCACTCCGCTCACTGGGGACACCTGAGATGTAAGGAAGCACTCCGCTGACTGGGGACACCTGAGATGTAAGGAAGCACTCCGCTGGCTGGGGACACCTGAGATGTAAGGAAGCACTCCACTGGCTGGGGACACCTGAGATGTAAGGAAGCACTCCGCTGGCTGGGGACACCTGAGATGTAAGGAAACACTCCGCTGGCTGGGGACACCTGAGATGTAAAGAAGCACTCCGCTGGCTGGGGACACCTGAGATGTAAGGAAGCACTCCGCTGGCTGGGGACACCTGAGATGTAAGAAAGCACTCCGCTGGCTGGGGACACCTGAAATGTAAGGAGGCACTCCGCTGGCTGGGGACAGTGACATCAGGGTTCCCACTGATTCTGCATTATGGTGAGTTGAATGATTTAATTTTATATTACAATGTAATAATAGAAATAATGCGCTTTAATCACCCTGACACCATAACAACCATGGTGCCAGGATGATTGAATTGCTAACACCAGGTGTTTGGAGAATCTTGATCTGCTGATTGTTAAACTTTCTGGAATACTCATATTTCTATTGCGGTGTAGGATCTGGGCCTGCTGTCCCTTCATCCCTCTTTTTTTACTTCCTCTCTCTCTCTCTCTTTCTTCCTTTGTTTCTCCCTCCATCCCTCGTTCATCTCAGACTCTAACCACACCCTTTGAGTCACGCCCCTTTAAGCCACACCCAATATTACGCTTAAACAGCGCCCATTATTCACGGGTCAGGTAGAGGGCCCCTTTGCAGAATTTTGCTTAGGGCCCCAGGGAGGTCAGGATCGGCACTGGCAAAGAGTCTTGTTGTCCTTAACATCAAATGTAAAATACATCCATAGATCTTCTCTTCTCTTTCTAC
This sequence comes from Rana muscosa, assembly GCA_029206835.1. Classification (NCBI taxonomy): domain Eukaryota; kingdom Metazoa; phylum Chordata; class Amphibia; order Anura; family Ranidae; genus Rana; species Rana muscosa. Next base: position 974,747,369 of record CM055116.1, on the reverse strand, counting down.
CAGTGACAATAACAGAAGCCAGTATAGTTTGGACTTTGGAGTCTTGGACGTACGGTGGGGAGGAACTGGAAGGCAGCCTGTATGCTGCATGCAGTGCTCTCGACGGTGTAGAGAAGGCCTGTGAAATTAGGAAATAAATGACATGCAGTGAGTACAGTACACAAGGTGCTGGAGCCTGGATGGTGGTCTGAGGGGATGGCCTATAATAATCGACAGTGCATTTTCAAAAAGGCCTGGCCCTGGATGCCATCATGCCAGTGTCACTGTGCCACTGCCTGTCGGAGCAGAGGAGGCCTGCACAGTTGCACTTGCACTGTTCGTTGCACAGGTGGTCGTCTAAGTTAAGGGCAGTGAGGGGAGGGGGGAGGCCTCAGGCCTGTTGTACATACCACAATTATGTACTGCAGTACAAAGTACTGCACTAATACTAGATCTGCTGATGTCTGCTCATCACTCTCAGCCGAAGTTCTCTGCCTCTGGGTGGCGGAGGGGTGGTGGGCGTGGTCGCGGCGGCAGGACTCAAGAGGAGTCGGACTCAGGCCTCGGGAGTGCTCTGCTATCTCTCACAGACAGTGTCCTCTCGCCTCGCCTCAATCACACTGGCGTCGGACTCATGATTCGTCACGGTGGTGCTGGGCGCGCATTGCGTAAGTAGGCGGAGCTCCGTAAAAAACGGAAGTTGGTAAACGTCCCTCCCTGCAATTTTCGTCTCGTTGTCGTCCGATAACAAAAACAAATCCAATTTTCGTCATCGTTTTCATCAGTGGACGAAAATGTGCTGTACTTTTCGTTCCCTTTTCGTCACTGTAAAAACGCTGCTGACAAATCGTTGACGAAAACGTTTTCGTTGACGAAATTAACACTGTAGGACCGGAGGGAGGCCAGCAGCAAGGGGACAGAGACAGAGAAGAGTTCAAGTTTGTGGTATGATGAAAATAGACTCCTCTTGTCTATTATCCTCTCATTTATTCAGGTCAGTGCATTTCGCTCATTTTTAACTTTATACAATCTAAACTGCAGTGCACCAATGTAATCAGAGACATAACACCAGCTTTAACAGAAAGCAACAATCATAGAATGCTTAGGAAAGTAAAAGCTGATTTGCACTCCCTTTAGCTGCAGTGGCCACGGGTCTACACATATGCCTTGGCCGCAGCAGTTATAATACGCCCTGTCACTCTTGGCGGGTGTATAGCCCACCGAGCACGACACATTCAAGTGAATGAGGTTGCTTTGCAAGCACCCTGCAACCTTGTGCAGTACAGCAACCAAGGGGTTAAAGCAGGTGGTGAGGAGGCATTGTATCACTTCCTCAACACCTGCTTTAACTCCTTGGACCCCAACATTAGCATGCTGTGACTGTGCTTTGCATGCGTTTGCAGGGTGCTTGCACAGAGGCCCAATTCATTCTAAAGGGTTGTGACATGCAGGGGGTAGCATTTGCTGAAAGCTGCAGGGGGTATAACTCCTGCCACCACATGTTAAAACCCTCGGCCAATGGCTTTTCAGCCAAAGGGGGTAGGGATTGGGGATGGTTAAACCGTGGCTCAACCGCAGGGTTTTACCATACCCCAGCCTCATGTGTGAATGAGCCATAAGGTTGTCACAGCCAAATGCAACTAAGGCCTCTTTCACAAGGGCAGCAGGCACTGCTGCTTCTCTGTAAAGCGATCTGAGCGTGTTTAACAAGTGGTGAAGAGGCAATATTTTGCTTCCTCACTGTCTGATCTAAACCTATAATTGCCATGCACTGCACGCAATTGTGGTAGTAAGGCAATTGGTAAGGAGGCGACATTGGCGATACAGTGCCTGGTGATCTTTGATTTCTTACATGTTGTTCAGGCAGATCTTCACCTCTGTAAGGTTGCCTACCCCTGTTTTAAAGTATAGCTTACCAGTTCTTAGATGCAGTGGCTTCAATTGTTTCATTTACATTTTCTTGCCAGAAATGTCCTTCTCAATACCTGTGAGCCTATAAGAAGTAAAATGTACGTTATCTTTATTGTTTAAACTACTAATCCCATAAATCCATTATGTACCCAGCTGTTACAAAGGGAGACAGTAGGCATGAAGAAGGGTAAACTTATTGATTAATAATTATCAGAGTGGTTGTTAGACAAGAAACAGTCAAGTCTATCACATACCTGGTAGCAGAGCCTGAAATAAGGAGGAAGGTCTCTCTTACATCTCTGACTCTGGGCCCTGATAGTGTAAACAGAAGGGGCAGGAATGCAGAGTGGTGCATAGGTCTTACCAGTATTAGAGCGAGTATCTACGCCAGGAAGGAGGGGTTGTCAGTAGACTTCAGTGCGGCAGATGGGTTGGTAGGCAGCTGAAGGATGGCAGACTGTAGCAGGCTGGTACTGGCGACAGCGGGCAGGTGAGGCATGCACTGGTAGCAGACTGTAGATCCGCAGGATATGAGAGGAAGCAGGGTCAGGCAAACTGGGTCATATACTGGCAGGACAGATCAGGTACAGAGGAGCAGGCAATAGCGTGGTCTGGGTACAAGCTGGGTCAGGAGGCAATCAGTGCAATAGAAGCCAATGGAGTAGACAGAAGCGGAGGTCAAGAACAAGCTGGGGTCAGTGCAAGTTCAGAGAGTGATCACACAAGCCGGATCGGCAACTGGGATCAGGATGTAGGATAACAGGAATACAGGATGCAGGGAAGGCTGAAAGACAAAGCAGCACTGATCCCGAGCACTGGCTGAGTTTAAATATCCTGTTTGACACCAACACCTATCACATGTATACGTCTGCTCTTTCACGCACGAGAATGCATGATGGCTTGTGTGCGTGCACGAGTTTGCGCATGCGCATATTTATTAGCCAGTACCCAATTCTTGTGAGCATGAAAAGGAAAACGTTTTAGCCTGTGCACACAAGGTCTTTCCTTACACAATCACCATTACCCAATTTAGCACTCTGATTGAGAAATAGTTATGATAGAGCAGTGAAAGACATCAGGTGTATACAAATAGCAACGTGGTAGCCCAGATCAGTATAAACAGTAGCAAAGCCATCCTGAGTACCTGGTAGGCAAAAAGATAACTGGAAGAAGGTTATTTCAGACAGAGAAAAGAAGTGGGTACTATATTGCCTGTGTGCCCAGACAGAGGCAGTGCTAGGCCTAGACTGGAAAAAGGGCTTTAGGAGGAATGAAAGGAACAGCATAAATCAACCTAGTATTGGTAACTCTAAACTAAAATTGAAGCTAAGGAATTATCTCTAAAGTAGATCTTCGCTGGCTAATGTTGGGGCCCTGTAGACAAGCGTTGGTGTACTAAGGATGTTGATTGAGTTCTGCAGTCAGTGGAACTAAAATGTGGGCTCCTGTTACAGAGCAACACAGACAAAACCGGACTATCAGCATACTGTAAAGCCGCCCCGCAACAGTGAGGCACAATCTGAGAACTACGGTCTCCCCCCGCTGTTTGTATAGGTTTAAATTTAGGCCGTGAAATGGCATCTCTCATCGAGCGATACCTCCTACGATGTGTGCATGCGCCATGGTTATGTCAGCCCAGCTGATGGTTAAATCAGCTGTTGTGTTATGACGTACAGCGCATGCGCAGTTTGTCCCGGGCACTATTCAATGGGGGGGCACTTCTCGACAGAACACCGGAACCGGCATCTACTCATGTGTGCCATTTTTCATTGGCTGGCGGGGGGTGACATCACTCCTGCGCTTACACAGGCTCCCGCAGCGGGCATGCGCCCACCATATTACTTGCATGGACCGATGTACAGGTACGTTGGTTCGTGTGGGAGAGCCGACCTGCTGCAGTATATCTGTGTGAGCTGGTCGGCAAGTGGTTAAAGGAAGCTCTTGCACAGAAGTAGGGATGAGCCGAACACCCCCCGATTCGGTTCGCACCAGAACATGCGACCAGGCAAAAAATTTGTTCGAACACGCGAACACCGTTAAAGTCTATGGGACACGAACATGAAAAATCAAAAGTGCTCATTTTAAAGGTTAATATGCAAGTTATTGTCATAAAAAGTGTTTGGGGACCCGGGTCCTGCCCCAGGGGACATGTATCAATGCAAAAAAAAGTTTTTTCGGAAGCAGTGATTTTATAATGCTTAAAGTGAAACAATAAAAGTGAAATATTCCTTTCAATTTTGTACCTGGGGGGTGTCTAAAGTATGCCTGTAAAGCAGCGCATGTTTCCCGTGTTTAGAACTGTCCCTGCACAAAATGTCATTTCTGAAAGAAAAAAAGTAATTTAAAACCACTCGCGGCTATAATGAATCCCAGGTCCCCGACACTACAGAAAAAAGTCATTGAAACATTTCCCCAGCAAGTGGGGAAAGCCGGGGCTTACCCTATGATGTGACGGGTGACCCCAGCCCCTCGTACGTCATGGGAGTTTCGTGTGGAGTGGAGACTGGAGGTGGAGGAGACTGCAGCATCGCTGGACATCGGATCACCGCGGGACATAGAGAACAACGCTGGACAGACTGGATTACATCATTGGAATGTTTTTTTAATTTTTTTAAAAAAAAATTTTAATAAAGGACTTTCCCAACTGTGTCTGTGTGTTTTTTTACAATTTTTTACACTTTCTTTGTGAAATGGAAGGGGTACATTGTACCCGTTACCAATTCACATGGGGGGGGGGCGGAATCTGGCGGTCCCCTTTGTTAAAGGGGGCTTCCAGATTCCGATAAGCCCCCCGCCCGCAGACCCCCACAACCACTGGGCAAGGGTTGTGGGGATGAGGCCCTTGTCCCCATCAACATGGGGACATCCTCCCCATGTTGAGGGCATGTGGCCTGGTACGGTTCAGGAGGGGGCGCTCTCTTGTCCCCCCCTCTTTTCCTGTGGCCTGCCAGGTTGCATGCTCGGATAAGGGTCTGGTATGGATTTTTCGGGGGACCCCACGCCATTTTTAAAAATTATTTTGGTTCCCTGCACAAAATGTCATTTTTGAAGGAAAAAAGTAATTTAAAACTACTGCATCTATTAATGAATTGTCGGGTCCGGCAATACAGATAAAAGTCATTGAAAAAAACGGCAATATTTATACCAGATCCAAAGGGCCTGGTAATGTACTGGGGGGGGGGACCCCTGACATTTTTTTCAATGACTTTTCTCTGTATTGCCGGGGACCCGGGGATTCATTATAGCCGCGAGTGGTTTTAAATGCTTTTTTTTCCTTCAGAAATAACATTTTGTGCAGGGACAATTCTAAGGACGGGAAACATGCACTGCTTTACAGGCATACTTTAGACACCTCCCAGGTACGAAATTTAAAGGAATATTTCACTTTTATTGTTTTACTTTAAGCATTATTAACATCACTAATCCCGAAAAAACTGACGTTTTTAAAACTTTTTTTTGCATGGATACATGTACCCTGGGGCAGGACCCGGGTCCCCAAATTTTTTTTATGACAATAACTTGCATATTAACCTTTAAAATGAGCACTTTAGATTTCTCTTATAGACTTTTAAAGGGTGTTCCGCGGCTTTTCGAATTTGCCGCGAACACCCCAAATTGTTCGCTGTTCGCCGAACCATACCAAGAATCAAGTACGAATACACATACAACTTGTATTTATACAATATTTGCTTATCCTGAAGTTCAGCTTTGAAATTTGGTTCAATAATTCAAATTTTCTCTATAAGTCCATGTGTTGTAGAGAGAAGCACGATTAGCCAATATGACGTGTGACTGGTTCTTTCTCTCTTCTGCCTTTTATTTTCACCTTCACACTTTAGATTTAACAAATAAATCTAATGGCCAAGAACAGTCAAGAACACACCACTAAATAATGGGTCTTTTTCACTATGTACTTTGTACTGCAGAGACATCATTGAGATGCTTGAATGTTTTGTGTTTGAAAATAACCTTCACAAAGTTCACAGCAGCTGGGAATGTAATGCAAAGAACTCAATTTTTAGAAATAAGATGAAAACCAGAAAAAAACTAAAATACAATTTCAAATTGATGGCCATTTGATCACATATACTGCCTATAGCAGAGCACAAATTTGATCACTATTGGGGCAAACGGGTATATGGGTCTACTAAACAACTTTGTTCTAATGGGGCATTCTTTTTTAACCCAAAGAAGGCCATATTAAGAATGAATTAGGACAGGTATTATACTTTTATATAGTGATTTGGTAAACTAAAATTGGCCACATGCAATACCATCTGATATCTGTAGATTTTCTTTTACATTTATATACAGCTTGGCCCTATACTATATGTTTGTAAATATAAAGAGATTGTACAGAAATTGTACAACCAAATGGCCAGCTTAAGGGCCCATTCACACAGGGGCGGCATGACTTTGGGGGCGACTCGGCAAGGCGATCTGAAGACGACTTCAGAGGCGACTTGCAAAATTACTTCTGTATAGAAGTCAATGCAAGCCGCCCCGAGTCGCTCCCAAAGTCGTACAAGAACCTTTTTCTAAGTCAGAACGACTTGCCTCGCTCCTATTAGAACGGTTCTATTGAACAGAGCAGGACGCAACTTGTCAGGCGGCTGAGTCGCCTGACGAGTCGCCACTGTGTGAATGGGCCCTAAAGCTTTTCATTGACATAACACTATGGGGCACAGTGGGACACAACAGACCACATCAGATGCTTCCATCAAGGTTAAATTGTTTTTCATAGGCTAAAGATTTAAGCCTGGTACACACCGATAGTTTTTTTTTCATTCAACCCAGCAGGCTGAACGAAAAAAAAACTGACAGCTCAGGTCGGAGCAATATTAGTACAATGATCTCCCTTGCTGTTCTATTGTTTTCTGCCCCCCCTCCCCCACCAGAACACTCCGGTCAGCACAGAGAGGTGACCGGGAACCGGTCGGCAGACCTTTTTTCGGACATGCCTCTCAGTCGGCCGGCCTCTGTTGGACTGGCACACAGGCCAATTTGGACCCGAAGGGCCTGAAATGGATGAGGGGGTGACCCCATGCTGTTTTTTTCATATATTTTTCATTGCTAGGATTCTGTAGTTTACATTAAGCTGTCAGTAGAGAAAACCATTCACAGCTGGTGAGTCATCGGTTTTAACCACTTCAGCCCCGGAGGATTTGACTGCCAAATGACCGGGCCACTTTTCGCGATTTGGCACTGCATTGCTTTAACTGACAATTGCGCGGTCGTGCGACGTGGCTCCAAAACAAAATTGCCGTCCTTTTTTTTACACAAATAGAGCTTTCTTTTGGTGATATTTGATCACCTCTGCGGTTTATATTTTTTGCGCTATAAACAAACATAGAGCGACAATTTTGAAAGAAAAGCGATATTTCTTACTTTTTGCTATAATAAATATCTCCCCCCAAAAAAATATATAGCGCTTACCACCCTCTCCTCCTTGTCTTTTGGCTCCTCGCAGGAGGAAAGGGCACACCCAGCTCTATATGCCCGTACCCTCCTGTGTGAGGAGGTTGAGCGGTGTTGTGATGGGTCTCCACAGCCAGATACTCCCACAGAATGGTTCTTATCTCTATAACCATTAAAGACAAGTCTCTATTTCCCCCAATGACTTCAATGTCCACACCAGCTGTAACTCCAACGTAGAGTTTATTTCTCTTAAAACGACAGTCTCTGATAGGAAAGGTTGGAGAGAGAACAGGACAGCATAAGGTGAGGGAGAGGTCCAGGCACAAACGTAATACACTTCACTGCTTGGCTTCTCAAGCAGACTCAGCCCATTTGGATAGTCTCCCTAGATAGGGACTAGCAGCCAAAATGGTACTCGAACCAACCACACAATCACTACACAAATGGGTACACTGGTCTCTGCCACAAACCTGGTGAACTTGGTCTCTGCCACAGACCTGGTGAACTTGGTTTCTTTAAAGCTTGGCCTCTTTGTAAGGAGAAGACATCCCTCCAGAGAGTTACCGGGCCCCTTCCTTCAGTGTGACTTCTCACCAGTCCCTCGGAACAGTCTTTCCCCGGCCTCCTCATCTAAGATGCGGGTCCCCTCGCAAGGCGGCACCCTGAGATTCCTCAATCCTTGACAGGCCCCAGCCGAAGGTGCTGGGCCCAAGGCCTTCAGTTGCAGCCCCAGGGCTAAAGGTGCCTGGGACTGATTCACCGACCTCCGCCCCTGGGCCAAAGGTGCCCAGCGCGGACAGAAGCACACACTCCCTGGGAGTAGGACTCCCGACGACGAACGAACCCCTGAACAGGCAGTGTCTGCCCCTTTTATATCCTCTCCCAGCATACACAGCAGGCCGACCACTCCCACTGTATGGTTGCCGAGAGGGGACACATCAGCAGTTCAACCCTGGCCCACTATGGCAGCGCCGCCTGCAGGCCACAGGGAACGGTACACCGATACTCTTTCTGCAGACAAAATGGTTGATAATGTCCTAACATTTTAAGTGTTTGAGCATAACTACCACTCAAACACTACCCCTAAATTGAGGACCCCTCTACATATATATATAAAAAAAATAGGGGATAGTTTTATGGCATTTTTATTAATCATTTTTTTTACTAGTAATGGTAGCGATCAGCGATTTTTATCGTGACTGCAACATTATGGCGGACACATCGGACACTTTTGATGCTATTTTGGGACCATTGTCATTTATACAGCGATCAGTGCTATAAAAATGCACTCATTACTGTGTAAATGACACTGGCAGGGAAGGGGTTAACCACTAGGGGGCGAGGAAGGGGCTGCGTGTGTCCTAGGGAGTGATTCTAACTGTGTGGGGGCTGGGCTACCTGTGACACAACACTGATCACTGCTCCCGATGACAGGGAGCAGAAGATCAGTGTCCTGTCACAAGGCAGAACAGGGAAATGCATTGTTTACACAGCATCCCCCTGTTCTGCAGCTCCGTGACCCGATCGCGGGACACCGGCAGACATCGAGTCCGCGGGTCCCGTGGGCACGGTCACGGAGCTCGCGGCAGGGTAAAAGTGCGTGCAGTGGTCGGCAAGCGGTTAAGGATGCAGCGCCGGCTTCCCGGCAACAACCAGCTATTCTTCACACAGAATTCAAATTTGTTGATCAATTTTCAGCTGATTCTAATTCAAATCGTTCCGCAAATTTGGAATTAGTTAGAAAATAAATCATGTTCAGAAAACAAACAAACCTGTTTTTCCATTTTCCTTCAAATGATTTGGCATTTAGAGTGCCCTGTCCTTCACTTGCAAAGTTTGCACCCACTTTGCTAGGTGAATAGTCAGCCCCCACTCCTTTTGTACAAATGAACCCTTAAAAGTTGACCCTGGTTGAGACAGAGGATATGTGTTATAGCATTTGTAGGCAGTAGCAAGTGCAAAATACTGTATAGGTATGTGGCAGGGAACCAAAACAGCAGAAATACCCTTCTGAATAAATTGAGGAAGTAACGCAGAGTTTTATTTTAACTACGTACAAATCTTGTCAAATTTGTTTATTAAATTTTCAAAATTACAAGCATATTTTTGCGCAGACCAATCAATATACGCTTTTTGCAATTTTTTTTTTACAAAAATATGTAGAAGAATACATATTGGCCTAAACCGATGAAGAAATTCGTTTTTTTACTTTTTTGGGGGGGATATTTATCATAGCAAAAAGCAAAAAATATATATATTTTTTTTTTAAATTCGCACTTTTTTGTTTATAGCGCAAAAAATAAAAACCACAGAGATGAGCAAATACCACCAAAAGAAAGCTCTATTTGTGGAAAAATAAATCAATTTAGTTTGAGTACAACGTCGGACGACTGCACAATTGTCAGTTAAACTGATGCAGTATTGTATCGCAAAAAATGGCCTGGTCATTGAGGGGACAAATCCTTCCGGGGCTGAAGTGGTTAAAAAATGAAAAAACGACTTTTGACGTAGTGTTGCCTGAGACACCTGATTTTTTTTTATCCACCAGTAAAAGGCCTGAACTGAGTGATGGAAGCTGTAGCCACAACAGTTATAAAACATGATTCCCAAAACATCCAAAAAATAGACTCTAGTTATGTGTTTGATAGAAATTGGCTAGTGTCATGACAGTATGTGTGCACTTGAATAGGCAGAAAATTGAGAGAGCTTTGCAGTGTGGGCCTCTTTTACTCTATCTGCTGCTGACATCATCATTGTGCTGATGTAGCATGCGTGCAGCATACTAGCACTGGTAAACTTACTAGCCATTTGGGCACCACATGCATAAGGAATCATATCAGTATGCACCAAAAAGCTTGTTGAAAGTAGCACAATAATGAGACCAGTTGGCAGCAAATGGGTTTGCACTCTTCTTCTAATTTTTTGGTGCCTGATAATTTGCCCTTTTCCACCTGCTCAAGGATGCACATTTTAATCATTTCTTTGTGGCCCTTACCTTCCCTTCACTTAATCCCACTATATCACCAATTCTTTAAAACGTGGGCAGAATTTATAGGATAATATGTTCAGGACAATCCCACAGACCTCTGACAAGGAGGAAAAAGAATGTCGGGGTGCTGGTGGTGAGAAGTAGAATTGGGCTGCTGGTGGTGAGTAGGAGAAGGGTTGGCAGAGCTGGAGGTGAGGAGGAGGGTAATTTGGGGGATTTAGTGCCACCATCCAAGAGGAATCTCAAAATGCAGTACTTTGAGGAGGTAGTGCAAAAAAAAAAAAGTTTTTAAAGATTATATTTTCTTGTCAAATTTGTTTATTAAATTTTCAAAATTACAAGCATATATTGTCAATAAACATAGTCACTATAAATAGTAGCAGTTAAGGAGAACACAAATTAGATATTTATGTCAAGCTCCAGTGATTTTTGAAGGCAACAACAACAGAAGAGGAGAAAAAAAACAGTAATTTAAGTTTAACATATGTTGACCATTATCTGGAGACTTGCTAAAATATATGCTTAGTGTTGAATTTAGTAATTACAAACCAGATTTAGTAATAATATATAACATGTAAGGTAATATAAGGATTTATAAAGAAAAAATTAAGGGTCATAATTTCTCGACCTCATATAATGTTATTGTAATATATAAGGTTTGTATTGTTTCAAAGGAGCTCTAAAGCTGAAATATACTGATAAATAAAAAACATAAAAATAAATAAAAATGTTGCTACCATTTTTGCATATAATAACAATATATGCTAAGAAAGAAAAAACAACAAAAAAGAGCTAAAGAGCGAAGATAGAAGAGAGGGAAGGGTAAGAAGAAGAAGAGAAAAAAAATAAAGATAGTAGGTAGAAAAGATAGAAAAGGTCGAAAAGGTCCCCGGGGTATCTTATAATGTTGGTCTGATAATATTAGTATATTAAATAGCTATTAGTAGTTATATTACCAAGGTCTTAATAATGTGATGTCAAAAAAAGTCACCCAAGGATTCCAGATTTTTCAAATTTTCCAATATTATCATTGGTAATGGCTTCCGTTTTTGAGTGGGTCATGGCTTGGTTTATTCTGGTTTTGGTTTCTGAGATCATTAATGTTGGGGTTTTCCACGCTTTGGCGATTGTCTGCTTTGCTGCAGTAGTGATTTGTAGAAGGAGTTTGAATTGAGTGTGGGAAATAGAAGTCGGTTTTAGATTTAGTAGTGCAATTGAAGGGTCAGGTTTGATTGTTTTTTTGAATAAGGTAGAGAGGATAAGAAAAACCTCTTTCCAAAAACATTTTGTAACGGGACAATCCCAAAATATGTGTATGTGTGATCCTAGTTCACCACAGCCACGGAAGCAGAGTGGGGAGTATTGCGGAATATATTTTGCGATTCTGACAGGAACCAAATACCAGCGCAAAAGTACTTTATAATTTGTCTCTAGAGCTAACTACGTACAAATCTAACATAAAACAAGATTATGGTAATTTGTAATCAGGGCCACAATGCATCTCTGAACAAATGCGGAGACTGGTAATATTTGATTATGCTTTATTTACATGTATGACTTAGTGAGCTAATATGCATTATGTTTCCAATAAAGAAAAAGGTTTTCATACTTATGTATGTTATACCACCTTGAAATCAGTCCTGCTCATCAGTACAAACTTTAGATACAAACATAATGAGATAAATATCCATAGCAGATGTAGCAAACCTGAGCAATGAAACCAGTTGTTTTGTACATGTCTTTATTTATATCCATGATGACTATGTTGCTGTTTTTTTGGTTAGGTAAGTATAAAATGTGCTATTCATATACTGTATTTGCTTTTCTTTTTATGATTTCCCCTTGTCTATTTACACCATTGATGTTTACTGAACTTAGTAGTTCAAAGTGCAATTTACAGACTGGAAGTAGAAAGTTGAAAGGCTGCTACTACTGTTAACCACTTGCCGCCCGCCCTATAGCGGATTGACGTCGGCAAAGTGGTTTTAAAATCCTGACTGGACGTCATATGACGTCCTCAGGATTTTAAGCCACTGCGCGCCCCCGGGGGCGCGCATCGCGGCGATCGTTGTTGCAGGGTGTCAGTCTGACACCCCGCAACACCGATCTAGGTAAAGAGTCTCCGACGGAGACTCTTAACCACGTGATCAGCTGTGTCCAATCACGGCTGATCACATGTAAACAGGAAAAGCCGGTAATCGGCTTTTCCTCACTCGCGTCTGTCAGACGCGAGTAGAGGAGAGCCGATCGGCTGCTCCTCTGACAGGGGGGGTTTGTGCTGATCAATTATCAGCACAGCCCCTCCGAGGATGCCCACACTGGACCACCAGGGATGCCACTGGACCACCAGGGATGTCCATTACAAGGTATGCCTCCCTAGACCACCAGGGATTGAAATCAGTCCCCCCTAATGGATGCCAATTAGTGCCCCTAATGGATGCCAATCCGTGCCCACAATGGGCATCACTGATTGGCAGGCATTATTGTTTGGCACTGATTGGCATCCATTAACACATTACAGTGCCACCTATCAGTGCCCATCCATGCCCATCCGTGCCACCTATCAGTGCCCATCCGCGCCGCCTCATTGGTGCCCATCAGTACCGCCTTATCAGTGCCTGTCAGTGCAGCCCCATCAGTGCCCATCAGTGAAGGAGAAAACTTACTAATTTACAAAGTTTTGTAACTGAAACAAAAAAAATATGTTTTTTTTTTTTCAAAATTTTCGGTCTTTTTTAAAAAAAATTGCAGAAAATAAAAATTGCAGAGGTGATCAAATACCACCAAAAGAAAGCTCTATGTGTGGGAACAAAATTATAAAAATTTAGTTTGGGTACAGTGTAGCACAACCGCGCAATTGTCATTCAAAGTGCAACAGCGCCGAAAGCTGAAAATTGGTCTGGGCAGGAAGCTGTATAAGTGCCCTGTATGGAAGTGGTTAAACCAAGATTGTAAACATAAAATAAAAAGTTAAATGATATAAAACAACAGTTTAAGAATATATTCAATTGAAAAAAATACAGTATATATCTTCCAATATTTTAAAGTTGTTACCCAAGATTTCTATCTTCTATTTGTGATATTTGTTCTAGTGGCAACTGTCAAATGTGGGATTTTCTTTTCTTTTCTGCTGTGTCTTATGGTCAATAAGTAAAGGTACACCACCCCAATGAGAAATAGATAACATAAATATAAGGACAGCTCTGTCCAAAATAAAAAAAAAAAATGCAGACTTTTGAGCTGCTGACTATATGCAGCTTTCTTTTTTTATTAGGAATAAGCTGCTAGTTCGGGACTTCTGAGGCTTGGCAAATGGCCAAACAAAATGGGTATTTGGCCAAGCTGAATCTCTAACTGCAGGAGGAAGTGAAACATTTAGCAGCAGTATTACTTCCACAGCTAAAGGTGACAGGTTCCTGCTCAGTAGAAATAAGGTTCCTGCTCCTGTTTGTTAGCGAGCCAGCAGCCAACCTTACAACCTGATGGACAGGTGAATGTAAACATAGGGACAAGAGTGAAAAAAAAAATGCTGCTGGGTCCCCAAAATTTATTAATAAAGAGCTTGTCAAAAAATGTGTGTCTTTATTTACTATTTATGAAAAAAAAAATTGTGAATGAGTAGGGGTACTATGTACCCTTTACTAATTCATGTGGGGGCAGTATATGAGGGCCTCCCTATTTTTAAGGGGGCTTCCAGATTGCGATAAGTCCCCCACCCATAGACCCTCACAACCACCAGACTAGGCTTGTGGGGAAGAGTCTCTTGTCCTTGTCAACGGGGGACAATGTGCTTAGCCAGAAGTGTACCACCAGGCAATGTACATATCCTCCCCATGTTGAGGGCATGTGGCCTTGTAAGGTTCAGGGGAGTGCACATTCACCCCCCTGTTCTAGCCCGGTAGGCTGCATGCTTGAATAAGGGTCTGATATGAATCTTGGGGAGAATCATCACTTTGGATTTCTTGCTTTCACATGTGTTTCCCCTTAAAATTCATACCAGACCCATGCAGGTTTTTTGTGTGGTGTTCCTCTTAACATCCATACCAGACCCTCATCAAGGATAAGGGGGAGTCTGACTACTCAGCAAATGCAGCAAAAAAATAAAGGGGTTGTTCCATTGTTGTGTCAGGCAGTTATTTAGCACCGCAATGTTTCACACTTGGCAAATTTTCTTAAACATGGAGCAGTTACACAGCCAGATTTTTTTTTTTTAAATACCCCCCCAAACATTTTACATTCATCATTAAAGAGTTATAGTGGAGATGAGTAGACATCCAGAGTATCCCCTAAGCACTCAAACTACATCCTGCCCTATCAAAGCCCCCTGCTTTTGGGCACCCAAAATGGCAACAGTCTTATGCAGTTTTATTGTCAAACACAATTAAAAATGATTTAATTAATTCATTTTCAGTCACTCACAAGCCGCTAAGTATTTAGGTCTGCGACTTGCATGTTTTATAAATTCACAATAATTTGTAACTATATTTGTACATTGGTGTGCTCGTATTTTATCATTAGTTATGCAGGCTGTGCTTTCTGCTTTCCAGTGCTGCTCAATGGTTGTACTTTACTGCCTCTTTATACACTGCATTTCTGTTATAATATATTGCATGTGCTGTTGTACTTTCAATAGAAGTTTTTTATTAGTTTTTTTTTAATAGGAATAAACGGTTAAAGGATTAAAAAGACCTTTCTCATTACCACAAATAAAAAATGATCTTTCAGCTAAGAATGCTCATTGCAGAAATATAGTGGTGGTAGGGTGCCTTGACCCACCTAATCATTTTGCAGTCAAGAGCTTGTTAAGGGTTTGCATCAACAGGCCCTGAGCTTGTGCTAATTCGCAAATGCAGTTTGCTTTCTTATGCATTCCACCTGCCTTTCAGGTCAGTTTAGGATGCCTTTGACACTGCCTGGTCACTGTTTAAAGCTACTTTTTTAATCTCATTGACTTGTACACTATATTACCAAAAGTATTGGAACACCTGCCTTTACACGCACATGAAATTTAATGGCATCCCAGTCTAAGTCCGTCGGGTTCAATATAGAGTTGGCCCACCCTTTGCAGCTATAACAGCTTCAACCCTTCTGGGAAGGCCGTCCACAAGTTTTGGGAGTGTCCATGGGAGTGTTTGACAGAAGCGCATTTGTGAGGTCAGGCACTGATGTGGACAAGAAGGTCTTGCTCAAAGTCTCCGCTCTAATTCACCCAAAAGGTGTTCTATCGGGTTGAGGTTAGAACCCTGTGAAGGCCAGTCAAGTTCCTCTGCCCCAAACTCGCTTATTTGGTCCAAATCATTTGGTGGAGGGGGGATTATGGTGTGGGGTTGTTTTTCAGGAGTTGGGCTTGGTCCCTTAGTTCCAGTGAAAGGAACTCTTAAGGCTTCAGCATACCAAGACATTTTGGACAATTTCATACTCCCAACTTTGTAGGAACAATTTGGGGGTGGCCCCTTCCTGTTCCAACATGATTGCAGACCAGTGCAAAAAGCAAGGTCCATAAACACATGGATGAGCGAATTGAGGTGGAGGAACTTGACTGGTCTTGACCTCAACCTGATAGAACACCTTTGGGATGATTTAGAGCGGAGACTGCGAGCCACATCAGTGCCTGACCTCACAAATGTGCTTATGGAAAAATGGTCAAACATTCCCATAGACACACTCCTTAACCTTGTGGACGGCCTTCCCATAAGAGTTGAAGCTGCTATAGCTGCAAAGGGTGAGCCAACTCTATATTGAAATTCACGGACTAAGACTGGGATGCCAGTAAAGTTCATGTGCGTGTAAAGGCAGGTATCCCAATACTTTTGGTAATATAGTGTATGTTAAAATAGGCCTGGAATTGGTTTGACATTTTCCTAAGATTGCAGTGTGTATGGCCAGCATAAAGGCTTGCATAATTGGATGTCTATTGTTTGCATTTGACAGTTTGCGACGCATTTATGGAGGAGTATGTGCTAAAACTGACCACAACCTTATCTCAAATGCCTGTGTATGCTAATCCTTAATTATATTGTATTGCATTGAACAATAATCATTTGCATATTATAGAATGTGTTAGAAGGATGCAAATACCACATTGAACACGTGACTTACTTCAGTGCTTGTTGTGTCACTTGCAATTAATTGAATGAATTTGCTTTAATCTATATATATCTTAACCATCTGTGCGCTCGTCTGTTTTACTGTATATCTAATGAATTGTTATTTAGCAAGAAAAAATTATTTTTTTTCCTCTTGGAAGTTAATATCACCAAAATGGCTTCCAGCAATTATAGTAGCAAAAATAGCCATTTCTACATAGATTAGTTTTGCAATTAGGATTTTGAGATCACTACCCTTTTTTGGCTTTTAACACATTTAGGGATTTTAATACATTGGGCACTAGTATATTTAGTGCACTGCTCAGTAATGTAGCCACACACTTGCAGATCTGACGCATCAGCACAGTTTTTAGCTGATATTGCTATAGATGTGACTGACTAAATCTAAAATATCTGATCACCTGATCTGGATTATGGGGAGAACAAAAAGAAAACACATACATATAAACTGAAATGAAATACAAAAGTAAGAGAAACCCCACAAATCCTCAGTTTGCAATAACTATTAATTGCTTTCATCATAACAGTTTAATGCACCCACAAACTTTCAGTGTATAAAGTGTATCAAGGATCATATAATGAGAATCCAAACTCCTCCAGAGTCCTGTTGTTATTCAAACCTCCATTACAAGTGCTGCCTATTCAAACACCTTTTCAGTGTTTGATGCTACGATATGTGACTCCTCACCCCTTCACTTATCAGGGGTTCAGATGTGTTTCAGGTACTACTGGCTCTTTTTCAAACAGACCTCTATGGACTATGAATTTAGATAAAATTTTCTGTTAATTTAACACCCATGCTATATGATATACTGTATGAGCAAATAACGGTTAGTCAGTCAAGTTGGGGCACCTCATAGACAGATGGAAAATTAAATCAAAAATTATACTTTTATCCTATAGGCCCTATTATAGCTGGAAACTCCTCATTTATTTCTAACCCATCATTTTACAGCTGGCATTACTTTGTGCAAACACCCAGCTTTTGAGTTAAAATGGAGAACCTTCATAAATGCTATTCTGCAGGTGACTTTGAATGTTAGGAAAAGTAATGTTGTTGGGATATTTGCTTTCATTTTCTAGCCTGAATTGGAAATATGACAAAAAAAGATTGGTTACTGTGTTCAGCATTATTTTTTCTACAAAATTATTCTGTGGAACAGTTTTTAGAAATGCACCCTGTAGCTCATATTTATTCACCATTCTCCACTGAGATTAGAAATGTGTATATGATTTATTTTCAAATGTGAATAGTGAATGAATCATATTTTATTGTCAGCATGAATTAAGATGTGATACCTGTATTTTCAGGCTACTGAACTCTGATACTATTGGAAAATAAAGCGTGATATGCAGGAGAGGGCTTAAACCTGGCCTTGTTTATTAGTGTATCAGTATGAAAAGGTGACACTACAGCTTCCAATCAGATTTTAGTTGGGTAGATTTGAATCTGATTGATGGTTGGAGAACATGCCATATTAACACTAGCAATTCTTAATATGGAGATACATAAGGTTTGGTATCCTCTGCAGGTTTACCAGTGTTAAGCTTTTTGATTTATTGCTATATATATTTCATGTTTCTGTTTTTTCCTGTCTCCTTATTAGATTAAAGTGCCACAATAAATGCACCAAAGAGGCTCCTCCATGTCATTTACTAATCATACACCGAGGAGGTAAGTGTTAATTTTAGTGTTAAGAATAACAAATAAACAAACAGATTTTGTTTAGAAGTCATATTATTGTTTTTATTTTAAAGAGTACAGTATACCGTATATACTCGAGTATAAGCCGACTCGAATATAAGCCGAGGCACCTAATTTTACCACAAAAAACTGGGAAAATGTATTGACTCGAGTATAAACCTAGGGTGTCCATCTGCATGCCTCCCTTTGCCTCACTTTGCCTCACTGTGTCCATGTGCATACCTCACTGTGCCCATGCCTCACTGTGCCCATGCCTCACTGTGTCCATGACTAGACTGACGTTTAACATGGGAGTCTATGGAAGGGGTGTCCGGGTTTGAAAAATCGGTGCTCCCCAGCTGTAGGTCCCCCAGACAACAAACTTTGCACACTTGTAAAGAAGTTTGGGGTCCAGGGGAAATGTCACAAGGGGGTACTGGGTCAGTGTCAACAGCAGTCTGCAAACCTTAATGATACACCGCTGGGTTTGTTTTTTCTTTACATGCCCAAAGACTTCCTATGTTTAAATGGCCTTAACAGCCCTCATCATGGGACAAGCATCAATCCCCAGGCTGCATGGCAGTTGCATGGGCTGCTATGGCTATGGTTACACCACTGGTATATATATATTGTAGTTTGTCTAGTTTCTAGTCTTGTTTCTGTAATTGATGTAGATACTTTTGATGTTGGTCCATATTGTGGCAAATTTTGGAGTGAATTAAAAGGCTAATATGTCTAAAGAAAAGGCATAAAAGTCACATTGTCAGTTGCTAGTATTATTTTCACCACAATAGAACACTTGACTGGGCCCCCAGCATCGGTTTAACAAAAAAATTGCATTTTTTCTCATTTCAGCGCGGCTAGTTAGGACTGAATCTGTACCATGTGACATCAACAATCCTTTGAGAAAACCTCCACGGTATTCAGACCTCCATATCAGCCAAACCCTTCCCAAAACCAACAAAATAAACAAGGTAAGCCACCATACATGCCTTAACATAACCTTTATTTTTGCTATCAAATGAAGCTACGCAGATAGATATTTCCCATGTAGCTTTTATAAAATTGGAGAGTGGATGTGCAGACTAGAAAAGTAAGTGGATACATGCTAATCAATGCAAGCATAACTGTCCTTTCTACTAGAGTACTAAGTATAGAAAAAGCTTTATACAATGTATCTGGTGCATTATGCATGAACCGCTCTTAAAATGAAATAATTGCACTGCAGCAAATATATTAATGCCCATTGTGGTGCATTGTGGCAGCAGGCTGTGTTAGGCAGCCCATTCAAAATCAATGATCTGAAATCTACCTCATCACACAAACTATAATAAAAAATGATGTTGCAATCTTATGCCGCGTACACACGGCCGTTTTTCTCGTCGAGAAAAACGAATTTTTTTCCTTTCGACGAGAAAAACGATCGTCTGTGGGCTTTCTGACGTTTTTTTCGGCGAGAAAAACGGCATTAAAAACGACGATAAAAATTAGAACATGTTCTAATTTTTCTCGTGGTTTTTTTCGACATGTTTTCCGCGGCAGTGTTTCCCATAGGGAAACACTGCCGTGGAGCCCACACACGGTCGTTTTTTTCGACCAAAAAAAAAAAGACATTTAAAACGGCCGTGTGTGGGGGGAACAAGCTGTTCCTTGTTTTTAACGTTGATTTTCTCGACGGTGTTTTCACCGTCGAAAAAATCGATCGTGTGTACGCGGCATTACAGCGCATGACAACATGCAATGTACAAAGGTGTGCTCTGACTGTGGGTTGGGCTGCCATTCAAAATGAATGGCACCACAATGCACTAACATGTTAATGGTGCACTACTGCCTTTTTCATTACCATATGCATTGGAACCTAAATAGTATTTTTATTGGGCAGGTTTATACAGAAATACAGGCCTGCAATGCCTTGGTTTTTAAAGCAAGCTTGTCATTATTTAAAGTACATCTGTATTGTCGCTTTAATTATATATTTACTTTAATATATGTGGCAAAGTAATAGGTTCACTTGATGAGAACCCCCCACTCCGATACATACCTTCCCGGTGCTCCTTCACAGTCCTGCTGCAAAATATGAAATTGGCAGTATTTCTGACATTATAGGAGGGCATTTCCTCCCACAATGCAGTGGTTACTGAGTTTTCGGTTGCCATACTTTAGCACATGAGCACTTCTAAGAGTTTTTAAAATTTGAGGGGGAGGGGGGCTCTTGCTTACCCTCCCCCCATTTCCTGGCCAACTAGGCTGCATGCTCAGATTAAGGGTTTGGTATGGATTTTTTAGGGGGATCTCTGGATCTCATGCATTTTTTTTCTTTGCAAGAGGTTTCCCCTTATAATCCATGCCATACTTGAAGTCTCGCTCTATTCAATTTTTTTCTATTCTTGCTTTGACATTTATAAAGAAAAAAAATTATAGTTTAAATTGATAAATATACAACAAAATATCTCTATGTTGCTATATCCAACAACTACAATGTGCAAAAGAAAAAACTAGCACCTTTGATATAGGTGTCTCCTGAAGGAAAAAAATGGCACTGCATTAGTGGTGTTGCCAAGAGGAAAATTGGCACCATGTCAGTGCATTGCTGTCAGTCTCTGGCGCACTGATTGGCATCTATGTCAGTGGGATAAAAAGAGGGGAGGAGAGATGGCAGGTGGGCTATGTAGGGTTCCTGGAACTTAAAGGTTCTGGGAGGGCTCTGAGGGAGGAAAAGGGGTCTCAGTGCCCTCTGTTCTTACTCCACAAGTTATTTCTTCACACCCCCTTGCATATTAGCCCAGAAAATGGGCATTTTTAATTTGACAGATTTTGCCCCCAATGATTTTAATGGGATTCGGATTCGGCATCCAACTTCTTTGAAGTTCAGCGAACCTCTGCCAAACTGAACCCAGGACAGTTTGGCTCATCACTACAGACATTGCTAAATTGCTACCTTACAATTAACAGCTTGTGATGTAAGTTCCTTCAGTTTGCCATTGTGCTACTTGATAGCCCACTGTCATGGATCGGCAGTAATGTTTGTTTGTCAGCTTACTTCTCCATGTGTTCAGCTTAAGAGACCAGCTGCCCTTCACCTGGCTGCTTAAGTAATCTCTCCTCAAAGCATGGCTCCACCCCAGCCCCTATCAGGGAATGCTATATTAATCTGCACACTGCAAGCCAGCCCTGCTGATCAATATTGTGTGTTTGGCTTCCGTGTGCTCTTTGCTGTGTGTTCTATGTCTGATTCTAGTTACCGATCTTGGCTTGTTCTTGACTGTCCTTGTCTGCTTCATAGCCCGACCTTGGCGTGTTCCTTGACTATCCTTACCTGCTTGGTGCCCCGACCTTTGGCTATATCCTAATTATCCTTTGTTGTCGCAGTCTGCTGCTTCCTCTCTACCTTCCTGTACTCTACCGTGAGCGTGAGCTGGGAGGCCTTGGAGGTCACGACCTGGAGCCAAACTGCAGCTAAATTTATCCCCACCACTAGGGGTCTCTGGATGAACACCCGCTGGCTCTTATATTCAGTGCCCTGGGAAATCTCATGCTCTAGCTCCCAGTGTCATCCTTGTTAGTGCTCCAGAATACCTGCTCTCCTGAATCACCTAGAGTTCCATCCGCAGCAGTCAGCCGTAGGGTCCACTACCTAGCGGTGCTCTCCTGACCCCAACGGATGCATCTGTCACCTGGACTCAGGTGACCTGACACCCACTTTAATATCCACTTCAATATTGATGACAGGTTAATTAAGTATTATATGGTCTCTGCTGACTTAAAACACCCACCTGTGGACTTACAGTAATTTACAACAGTTTTGCTGATAATTAAGTGCAGGTACAAAAACCTAGTAGGTGAGAAAATCATCTACAGGCCTGCCATGCAAAATTACATTTACCCAGAAGTAATTTCTATGTTTTAAGAGAAGCTTATTTGGCTATTGGTGTAAGTCTTGGTTTAGTTAGTAAGTTATAGCAAAGAGGGGATTAATCTAGAAAGCCTTGTGAGCTGATCATGTTTATATCTGTTATCAGCATCAATAGCAAATGCATATGGATATACATGCTGGAGAATGTACAGGCCTGGCACAGATAATAATCCATTTGTACAGATGAATAGAGTCAGGGACAAATGATAAATACGCACATCCACACCAAGCAACAGATAACAGGAAACACAGGGCTGATTGCATTACATTGATTTGCTTTGTGCCAGTCATGGCAATTACTGCATGTTTTTCCCATTTATAATGTAAAATACGACTCATGGTCATATCACGATCGGAAGCACTGTACTTTTCAGTGCCTTCATACCATATTACCCGTTATCTGAATATGTTGTCTCTTTTAGCTACTGTCTCTAGCCTCCAGACTTCAAAACCCTTACAACTTTCTTTTCTGCTTGTCTACCCAATTGAAAAATACAGAACTGTGATAACAGTACAAGAAAAAAATAAGCTAAAATTCATAATCAAACCTTATGCAAAAAGAGAAAATGGGGGAGACACTAATACCCAATGCAACTTAGCTTGTAATCATATATCCAAAACACAATTCTGTGTCATTCATGTGAATGAATTCGTCTCCAAAAATGTATACTTTATGAATCTACTTAAAGCAGAACTAAACCTATCAATTTAACTGTTTCATTTAAGGCATAATGTGAATTATAACTGTGACAGTTTCTTGTGCTCTCAACTGATCAAGTGTCTGGCATCATTGCCGAGACAAGGTTATCCAGTGCAAAAGGCAAAGATTGGAAACTGTGGCCGCCCCTGCCCTCCTCCCCCCGAGTGTAGGAGGGGATGAGGCTTACAGCAGCACACAGTAAAATGTATGTAATGTGTGTAAAGTTTGTAGCCTGCGCTAAAATCATACCAATTATTAATGGTAGACTGCAGCAAACTGTAGAGTTTAAAATTGGTGCACAAATATGTGGCTAACAGTGGCAAAGAAAAAAAACAATGATGCATCAGTGGTGTCACTGGAAAGAACAAATGGTCCTGCATTGGTGGTGTCACTGGAAGAAAAAAAAAATGTCTCAACACTTAAGAAAATTTTGTGGTGTCATTGAAAATAAAAAATTTTCCCTGTGTGGGTAGTGTCACTGAAAGAAAAAACAGTCCCTGTATTGGTGGTGTCCCTGGAAGGAGAAAATTGCCCTACCATAGTGATGTCACTGATGAAAATATGTCTCTTAAGCCCTGTACACACAATCGGTTTTACCAATGAAAACAGTCCGATGGACTGTTTTCATCGGACAAACCGATCGCATGTGGGCCCCATCGGACTTATTTCCATCGGTAAAAAAAATAGAACATGTTTTAAAATTTTCCGATGGAAAAAAAACCGATAGGGAATTTCGAACGTTTGTGTGGAACTCCATCGGAGAAAAAACACACGCATGCTCAGACTGAATTAAGAGACGGGAGCGCTCGTTCTGGTAAAACTAGCGTTCGTAATGGAGATAGCACATTCATCATGCTGCAACGGACTGAAAAGCACAGAGACTGAAAAGCGCGAATCGGCTCTCACCAAACTTTTACTAACACGCGGTAACACGAAATCAGCAAAAGCAGCCCAAAGGGTGGCGGCATTGGATTTGAACTTCCCATTTATAGTGTCGTTGTATGTGTTGTACGTCACGGCTTTTGGGACGGTCGGAATTTTGTCTGTTGGTGTGTAGGCAAGACTGATGGAAGTCAGCTTCATCGGAATTCCGATGGAAAAATCCATCGGATTTGATTCCATCGGAAATCCGATCGTGTGTACAGGGCTTTAGTCAGTGGTGACACTTGAAGAAAAAAATGCCCCAGTACTGGTGATGTCACTGAAAGGAAAAATGCATCCATGCATTGGTGGTGTCTCCTGAAGGAAAAAATGGCACTGCATTGGTGGTGTTGCCAAGAGGAAAATTGGCACCATGTCAGTGCATTGCTGTCAGTCTCTGGCGCACTGATTGGCATCTATGTCAGTGGGATAAAAAGAGGGGAGGAGAGATGGCCGGTGGGCTATGTAGGGTTCCTGGAACTTAAAGGTTCTGGGAGGGCTCTGAGGGAGGAAAAGGGGTCTCAGTGCCCTCTGTCCCACAGCAGACTCCTGCTATTTCTGACACTACAGTGTCAGGAAAAATGGTTGAATTTCCAGAATACTCTCCCTTAACACAGTGCCCAGAGCACATGTCACTTCTGCCCCTCCCCTTTTCCTGCTTGGCTGGTGTCATAACTGAGCACATGTGCAGCACCATTGCAAGTGCAGATCAAACAGAAGCTAGGACAGCAGCTTCCTTGGCTGTAAAGAATAGAAGGGTTTAGTTCCACTTTACAGCGTGGTTTGGTGTTGGCCTTGAAGTGAATCACAAATTACCTACAATAACTAGATTTAGTAGAAATCATAGCAAGTTTTCAATGCACAAGATTCCTTTCTTAGCTGATGGCCTTGTTCAGAGAATTAGTTAGGAACAAGATATGATCCAATAATGTCATAGATTTGGTTGTAACCATAAAAGAGAGATGCAAGCTCAAAATAAATTTAAGCAAAAGTAAAAATACCCCAATTTAACCCAGTTATATAAGCATTAAAAGACCATCCATGTATACCTCTATCTATATATTTTTTATAGTAAAGTGAGGGTTAGAACTTCTATTAGGTTTGTATTGATATCTGTGTCCCTGCTAGAAATATCCCCCCTCTGTAATTATCCTTGTGGCCAGTGGTACTGGGGAAGAAAGTAATTGAAAAAAATTATATTTGTCTCTGTTACAGGAGGTAAAGAGAACTTTTCCAATTACATCAGGTGCCAACTCTCAGAGGGGGCTTACCTTCACTTTAGAGAGATTTCCTCTCACATCTCTGGCACAGGAAAAATGAAGAGAAATCTCACTGGGACAAAACCAGACAAAATAGTTGCAAGGGTTTCATTTTTTTCTCTACTCTCTCTAAAAGTAACAAGAAAAGTGTTTTGGCTACAGATGCACTTTAAATATGTTCTATGATAGTATCTTGGTTTGTTTTTATATTAGTCTTTGGTTGTTCCCTGCTCAGCATGATTCTGGTTAGGAGATAAAGGGGCAGCACTGTAAACCAGTCAGGCTTGACACAAGTAGCTGATTAGGCTGGAAGAACACATGGTGGGACTATCCAAAACCTAACTGTTTTGTTTTACTACAATAGAGAATAATGAGTTTAAATGGTGACTTTTTTTTTCTTTGACAGGAGTTTCTGCATTAGAAAACTTGCTTAATTTGTTTTCTGCAGAGTAGTTAAAAATGTGAAAAACAACGCTCCTGTGTGACCATGAGAATACCAATTTGGAAAGCCAAGCATGTGGGCTGGTATCCATATGGCAGGGGGCCAGTAAGTGTGCAGCCCCCTACTGGTGAGCATTATAATTTCCAGAGCCCCCAATACCCAGTAGGCAATGTGGGTATGAGTGGCAGGTTTTGCACCACCTATAATACCTATCCCCAGAAATGGCAAGTAGGTAGTCATTTCCCCCTGGTAAACTAGTAACCAACTCACCAATTTTGGAAATTTTTAAAGCGGTAGTAAGTAAACCGCAAACAAAAAATTCCCCCAACAAATTAAGGGTATAATGTGCTAGTATGCATCATATACTAGCACATTATGAAAGATTTACCTTAAAACAAAGCCCTCCAGCGCCACGCTGTCACCGTTTACAGGGTTTTCATCTTCATGAGGTCTTCTTTCCGAGTTCATGGGCTCTTGAATGGCCGAGCCGCAATTAAATCACTCCAGTGCATGCCGTCCATTGAGTGTGCAGTGCGCATACGCCAGAGACGTCAAAGACAAATACTGTATCTCCTAAATGGTGCATGTTTAGGAGCTATTTACTGTAGCTACAGGTAAGCCTTATTATAGGCTTACCTGTAGATATAAATAAATAAGCAGGGTTTACTACTGCTTTTAGCAAACAACCTATATAAAAACTTTTTAAAATAAATGAAATATTCTTAACTTAAAGCAGAGTTTCCCCTGAAAAAAATAAATAAAAATCCAGCAGCTACAAATACTGCAGCTGCTGACTTTTAATATTAGGACACTTACCTGTCCTGGAGTCCAGCGACGTCGGCAGCAGAAGACGAGCGATTGCTCGTCACTCTGCTGCCCCCACTGCCATCCTCGGTGAGGGAACCAGGAAGTGAAGCTTTGCGGCTTCACTGCCTGGTTCCCTACGGCGCATTTGCGCGAGTCGCGCTGCACCGTTCTCACTGGTCCCTGTTGTGTTCTGGGAGCCGAGTGTCTCCGAGAACACAACGGGTTTTCTGCGGGAAGTGACGTACTACCTGCAGAATACCCACAGAGAGGACTCCCGGAAGTGGGTGCAAATACCTGTCTTAGACAGGTATCTGCACCCCCCTCCCCCTGAAAGGTGCCAAATCTTTCAGGGGGGAGGGGGGAGGGTTCCGATGAGCGGAATTTCCACTTTAGGGTGGAGCTCCGCTTTAACTAAACACATTTTATGGTATCTGAAGGTGTGTCATGTTCAATGTACAAATAAAATAGTGCAGTGCTAAATAACTTAGTAATTTCTAAACAAGTCCAAAAAGAATCAAGAAAAAAATTGTCCCAAAATTCAGTATGAACAATAACAAATGAAAGGAAAAAAGTTGCTAGATGTAGAAAATCCTCAAAAGTGATCAGAGTGCTTGAAAACAATATATCAATAGTGCTTCAATACATGTGTTCCCGTCACCAACTTCACAGGCCGCTCACCTCAAAGATTGGGTCTCTGAGCTAACAGAAGACCAAGATAAACATTCCCCTTGGAGGGGTATAATTATAGATGAATCCTGTCTTCAGATGATCATTAACAAATGGCGATGCTCCTCCAAACATTAATTCTCAGCAGTATTCATGTAAGACATAAAGACAACCATAGTGCTCTCTGTTTCATTTAAAAACGATCACATTTATTTAAAAAAATCTCACTTACATAAAAAGCACTGAGCCCAGTGCTAGGAACATGAGCCTCCTGTTTTATAGACACAGCGTCTTTCGGTTGCAAGCTTCTGGGTATTGCTGGATGGAATGTCACATAATGGTCCCCTCCGCACGCGTATCGTTCCTCAGGGTGGAACTTCCTCAGCGTATTATGGGGACCCTGTATGGACAATCCTTTAAATACCCTTTCCTTCCATCTGTTATAAGCCACACCCCCAGTGGTCACATGATCACAATGAGGAGAATCACCATCACATGACTCACCATAACCTATCAGTGGTCAGCATGACATACGGCCTCCTTCAAGAGCTAATACCACACCCCCTATTTATTTTTTTGATGTTTAATCAATAGATCAAAAATCCCTGAGAGTGAAATATATTTCAACAATCTGTACCTCATCCTGAAAGAACTTACACTCCGATAAGTCTAATGTACCCCACATACGTGTTCGAAGGTGACCCGCAGTCATCCACGGTTGCGATCATGTAAAAACATGACCGCAAACACCCTCCCCCCGGGCCATCCTGAGGCGCAAATCGGACACACCCCTTGGAGCGCGTCCTTCTCTATTGGTCGGCGCTGCATTTAACATGACGGCGTCATACGTGATCACGTGACGCACGCCAGCCATACGCAATCACGTGACATGCATCGGCCAATCAGTGTGTCTCTGTGCCAGACTCGTCGCCATAGCGACGCTGACGCCTTAATGCCGGAACTGCACTGAGCACCGTTGCGGCCAAATAGCATCAAGGCCCCACATAAGCGTTCAGTGCAACCTACGGCTACAAGGAAACCGAGCTACCAACTCCCCAAGATGTGTTCTTATTGGCAAGCTATTCAATTTAGCAGTGTCACATAACTGATGGCCCACACTATTTCTACCGCAATGTCATCATAAGTGATCGCATGGTGTGCGTACACCAATCTGTGTACGCACAGCATGAACCAATTGGCTGTCATAACAACCCCAACGCCATAAAACCGAAAATATTAATATAACAGCAATATATATTATATAATACCGTATTACTATCCATAATATTAATTGATAATTACACTCGGGACCTTAATATAATAACACAAGAGGTGTGGCTAAATTTAATATCCATTTTGATATCTAAAATAAAAATAACAAAATGTATGCATCTTTAATTGGTGAACTATATGGGAAGGTTGGTCCAATCCAATGGACCCAATCAAATTAGGGCATCACTACCCATATAGAAATTATTTTTACAACCAACTAGATAATTATAAACAACTGCATACAGTAAGATTCTCACGACCAGAGTAAATATTCCAGATATTAACGGACTCTAATCGTCAGATAACCCCCTACACAGTAATAGATACCGACATCACATCCATCAGCACCCAAAACCCTGCAACCGTATTAAAACAATACATAATAAAATAATGCTAAATAACATGGAACCATCCAATCCGCTTATCGATCAGAGATGAAGCAGTTGAGGTCAAACTCAACATTAAGCCCCGAAGGGACCCCCACCTTTGTCTCATACACCCAGAATGATTCCCGTTTACTAAGCTGTCTTATAAAATTTCCTCCTCTCCAATGCTTGGTAACTTTCTCAATCCCCCAAAATTTTAATTTTGCGGGGCTCCGATTGTGAAACAATCGGAAATGCTTGGAGACATTATGTGTAATGAGGCCTTTTTTGATATTCGTCACGTGTTCCCCTATCCTCACATGGAGGGGCCTGGAAGTTCTTCCCACATATTGCAACCCGCATCCACACTCCAACATATATACCACACCTTCTGTGTTGCATGTTATTAATTGCTTAATTTGGTATTTCTTATTGGTGGCAGATGCAGTGAATTATTTTCTCTTCTTAACGTTACACTTGGCCTGCCTACATGGAGGGCATTTCCCACAGGAATAAAATCCTGTAAGGAAATTAAAAATTCTATTTTCAAACAGAACAGGAGGGTCAATCACCCCTGGAGCCAACTTGTCTCGTAGTGAGGGCGCCTTTTTATACACAAATTGGGGGCGTTCAGGCAATGCTGGACCCAAAACCTTGTCCTGTTTAAGGATCGGCCAGTGTTTTTGTATAATTTTCTCAAACTTCCTGAATTGGACGTTAAATTCAAGAAACATTCTCATACCCGTGCTGGTATTTGAATTAGGCTTGGGAATATTGGCAACCAAGCTTTTTCTATCTATTTTCCGTACACTTTCCATTTCTTTTTGTAAAGTATTTTCATCATACCCCTTCTGTAAAAAACGGGTAGATAGAACTTTAGATTGAGATATGAAATCGTTTTCATACGTGCAATTCCGTCTAAGGCGTATAAACTGCCCCTTGGGAATGTTGCACAGCCATTTGCTATGGTGGCAACTGTCTATCGGAATAAACGCATTTCTATCGGTGGCTTTGAAGTGGTTGATCATTTTTACATGGTCTCCATCCTTAGATATATTCAAATCAAGGAAAACCATATGCTCTGTGCTGACATTCCAAGTCAGAGCTATATTTTGGTTATTAGCATCTAACTTCCTCATGAACCTATCCAAGGACGGCCTGTCGCCATCCCAAACCATTACGATATCATCAATATAGCGCTGGTAACATACCAGTTCCGATGGTCTATTCTTAAATACAGTCGTTTCCTCCCAATGAGCCATAAAGAGATTAGCTACACTGGGAGCAAATCGGGCTCCCATAGCCACTCCTCTCGTTTGGCTATAAAATTGCTTGTTATACCAAAAATAATTCTTGGCTAAGCAGAATCTCAAACTGTCTGTCAAGAAGTTTTTATGCCGTCTTGAAAGATTAAAGGATTTAAAGGCCCAGGTTACCGATGCAATGGCATCCTCATGACTAATAATAGTATAAAGGGAACTTACATCTGCTGTAATTAGAAAAGTAGACGGGGATATTATCAGGGATTCCAAGATCTGAATTGCATGTTTGGTGTCTTTCAAAAATGCATCAGTTTCTCGGACTAAAGGCTGTAAGAACGTATCGATATATTGACCTAACCTGGAGGTAACGGAATCTATCCCGTTAACTATTGGCCTTCCAGGTGGATTGATGCTATCTTTGTGCATTTTGGGTAAAAAATAAATTATAGGTGTACGGCAAAATAAAGGGTCTAAATACAATGCTTCTTTGGTATCAAGAATGCCTATGTGTTTTCCCCTTTCTATATGGAAATGTAACTCGCTTTTGTATTCTAACAATGGGTCTTTGTTCATAATACTATATGTATTAGAATCGCTGAGTAGATTTTCCATCTCGTTCCTATAATAAGATTTGCTAAGTACTACTAAGCCCCCACCCTTATCTGCAGGGCGGATAACCAAATCTTTTCTCTCCAGTAAAGAGTCAATTCCCTTTTTGATATATTCGGGGTCATTAACCTTCCGTACCTTAAGGGATTCTAAATCCTTTGCCACCATGTTTTTGAAGACATCTATGTTTTTTGTGTCAACTTTAGGGGGATTAAACGCTGACTTATTCCGGAGATTAGAGTATTGGTTAAAGGGGGTCTTAATGGTAGGGACGTTGTTTTTAATAACAGGGTTGGACAGAAAATATTTCTTAATGTTCAAACTCCGTACATATTTTTGCAGGCTGACATAAGTTTGAAATTTATTCAAATTCCTGGTGGGAGCATATTTTAAACCTCTGTCCAATGTCCTTATCTCATTATCATTAAGGGGCGTGCCACTTAGATTATAGATCCCTGTACCGATTGGGGCTTTGTTCTTTTTATTTCGCCTTCCTCCCCTCCTTCCTCTCGATTTTTTCTTTTTCTGAAAGGTCCCCCCTCCTGAGTGAATGGCGGGGGGATTGGTCCCTGCCAACCGCCTGGATTGGGTGGCATAGAGGGCGCCCCTCTCCCTACCCCTCTCTGGGCTCTGGGAAAATCCCCCCCCCTCCTGGCACCATGATTCGCCAAGGGGGAAAAACGATTATATGTGGTTAAATGATTTCCATATTGTTGGGGAGTTCTCCCTCTGTTGGAATATGTAACGTACCCCGAGGTATGATAATAATCATTCTGGTGATAATTTGAATCATTACCTCTATTAGTATACGTCCCGTTTCTATCTGGCGCATATTGGTAATTACCCTGTTGACTATAATCATTATATTGTCCATTATGCCCTGTAGATGCACCATAGTCATAATTCCTATGGGGGGATTGGTTTGTACCACCTCTCTTTCCCCGCCCTCTCCTATTCTTACCCTTTTTCCCCCGTATGGCCTGATATTGACTCTCCTCATGAGGTGTCCCCCCATAGGGATATTCAGAATGGTCATATGTATACACATTATTACCACTAGTCATGGGTAATGGAGTAGTGACTGCTTCCACAGTGGAATGTTCGGGTTGTGTTTGTGTCATGGTGACGTCAACTGGGCTGGTTTGCCATTTGAACACATTGCCCTTACTGAAATCCTCTAGATCCCTAATGTATTTCTTCCGTTTTTTATTTTGAGACTCAGAATCCCATTTAATTAATCTGTTTTTTAGTTCTGTTGATAATCTCAAGAACTCATCAGATTCCTTGTGAGGTTCAAGGGAACTCCTGAGCTCTCGGATTTGGGTCTCTAAGTTTTTCATTTTTCTTTGTTTCCTCCTATGCAAGAGTTCTAGGAGTTCTAGACCCTTACATAAAAAGAAATCACCCCATTCTTTTGTAGCTTCATCATCAACAAGACCGTCATTAGGGGGAACATCCCATCTAAGGCGTCTTGGGATTAATTTGGCTGCTATATACTGCTCAAAGGAAACGATATCCCACCAAGTTTTTACCTTCTTCTCGAAAACATGCCCCAGTTTTCTGAAGGTTTGGGCTATATCGTTACCTTCTCCCGTAATTGGGTTTCTAGAGAAGACATCTCCTATTTTTATTTCTCTTTTTTCCAAATATTGAAAAACATCCATAATCAATTGCTGCTAGACCGTAATATATTGTGAAATGGTACTGAAAAAATGGTGGGTTTAGTCAGCGCAAAAGAAAAAAACTGTGAAAATATGGAACCCCAGAAGAGGTTCCCTAAAGCCGCTGTGCACTCAAGGTCAATATATCACACTCCTTGCAAATAACATGTACAAATAAAATAGTGCAGCGCTAAATAACTTAGTAATTTCTAAACAAGTCCAAAAAGAATCAAGAAAAAAATTGTCCCAAAATTCAGTATGAACAATAACAAATGAAAGGAAAAAAGTTGCTAGATGTAGAAAATCCTCAAAAGTGATCAGAGTGCTTGAAAACAATATATCAATAGTGCTTCAATACATGTGTTCCCGTCACCAACTTCACAGGCCGCTCACCTCAAAGATTGGGTCTCTGAGCTAACAGAAGACCAAGATAAACATTCCCCTTGGAGGGGTATAATTATAGATGAATCCTGTCTTCAGATGATCATTAACAAATGGCGATGCTCCTCCAAACATTAATTCTCAGCAGTATTCATGTAAGACATAAAGACAACCATAGTGCTCTCTGTTTCATTTAAAAACAATCACATTTATTTAAAAAAATCTCACTTACATAAAAAGCACTGAGCCCAGTGCTAGGAACATGAGCCTCCTGTTTTATAGACACAGCGTCTTTCGGTTGCAAGCTTCTGGGTATTGCTGGATGGAATGTCACATAATGGTCCCCTCCGCACGCGTATCGTTCCTCAGGGTGGAACTTCCTCAGCGTATTATGGGGACCCTGTATGGACAATCCTTTAAATACCCTTTCCTTCCATCTGTTATAAGCCACACCCCCAGTGGTCACATGATCACAATGAGGAGAATCACCATCACATGACTCACCATAACCTATCAGTGGTCAGCATGACATACGGCCTCCTTCAAGAGCTAATACCACACCCCCTATTTATTTATTTTGTTTAATCAATAGATCAAAAATCCCTGAGAGTGAAATATATTTCAACAATCTGTACCTCATCCTGAAAGAACTTACACTCCGATAAGTCTAATGTACCCCACATACGTGTTCGAAGGTGACCCGCAGTCATCCACGGTTGCGATCATGTAAAAACATGACCGCAAACACCCTCCCCCCGGGCCATCCTGAGGCGCAAATCGGACACACCCCTTGGAGCGCGTCCTTCTCTATTGGTCGGCGCTGCATTTAACATGACGGCGTCATACGTGATCACGTGACGCACGCCAGCCATACGCAATCACGTGACATGCATCGGCCAATCAGTGTGTCTCTGTGCCAGACTCGTCGCCATAGCGACGCTGACGCCTTAATGCCGGAACTGCACTGAGCACCGTTGCGGCCAAATAGCATCAAGGCCCCACATAAGCGTTCAGTGCAACCTACGGCTACAAGGAAACCGAGCTACCAACTCCCCAAGATGTGTTCTTATTGGCAAGCTATTCAATTTAGCAGTGTCACATAACTGATGGCCCACACTATTTCTACCGCAATGTCATCATAAGTGATCGCATGGTGTGCGTACACCAATCCGTGTACGCACAGCATGAACCAATTGGCTGTCATAACAACCCCAACGCCATAAAACCGAAAATATTAATATAACAGCAATATATATTATATAATACCGTATTACTATCCATAATATTAATTGATAATTACACTCGGGACCTTAATATAATAACACAAGAGGTGTGGCTAAATTTAATATCCATTTTGATATCTAAAATAAAAATAACAAAATGTATGCATCTTTAATTGGTGAACTATATGGGAAGGTTGGTCCAATCCAATGGACCCAATCAAATTAGGGCATCACTACCCATATAGAAATTATTTTTACAACCAACTAGATAATTATAAACAACTGCATACAGTAAGATTCTCACGACCAGAGTAAATATTCCAGATATTAACGGACTCTAATCGTCAGATAACCCCCTACACAGTAATAGATACCGACATCACATCCATCAGCACCCAAAACCCTGCAACCGTATTAAAACAATACATAATAAAATAATGCTAAATAACATGGAACCATCCAATCCGCTTATCGATCAGAGATGAAGCAGTTGAGGTCAAACTCAACATTAAGCCCCGAAGGGACCCCCACCTTTGTCTCATACACCCAGAATGATTCCCGTTTACTAAGCTGTCTTATAAAATTTCCTCCTCTCCAATGCTTGGTAACTTTCTCAATCCCCCAAAATTTTAATTTTGCGGGGCTCCGATTGTGAAACAATCGGAAATGCTTGGAGACATTATGTGTAATGAGGCCTTTTTTGATATTCGTCACGTGTTCCCCTATCCTCACATGGAGGGGCCTGGAAGTTCTTCCCACATATTGCAACCCGCATCCACACTCCAACATATATACCACACCTTCTGTGTTGCATGTTATTAATTGCTTAATTTGGTATTTCTTATTGGTGGCAGATGCAGTGAATTATTTTCTCTTCTTAACGTTACACTTGGCCTGCCTACATGGAGGGCATTTCCCACAGGAATAAAATCCTGTAAGGAAATTAAAAATTCTATTTTCAAACAGAACAGGAGGGTCAATCACCCCTGGAGCCAACTTGTCTCGTAGTGAGGGCGCCTTTTTATACACAAATTGGGGGCGTTCAGGCAATGCTGGACCCAAAACCTTGTCCTGTTTAAGGATCGGCCAGTGTTTTTGTATAATTTTCTCAAACTTCCTGAATTGGACGTTAAATTCAAGAAACATTCTCATACCCGTGCTGGTATTTGAATTAGGCTTGGGAATATTGGCAACCAAGCTTTTTCTATCTATTTTCCGTACACTTTCCATTTCTTTTTGTAAAGTATTTTCATCATACCCCTTCTGTAAAAAACGGGTAGATAGAACTTTAGATTGAGATATGAAATCGTTTTCATACGTGCAATTCCGTCTAAGGCGTATAAACTGCCCCTTGGGAATGTTGCACAGCCATTTGCTATGGTGGCAACTGTCTATCGGAATAAACGCATTTCTATCGGTGGCTTTGAAGTGGTTGATCATTTTTACATGGTCTCCATCCTTAGATATATTCAAATCAAGGAAAACCATATGCTCTGTGCTGACATTCCAAGTCAGAGCTATATTTTGGTTATTAGCATCTAACTTCCTCATGAACCTATCCAAGGACGGCCTGTCGCCATCCCAAACCATTACGATATCATCAATATAGCGCTGGTAACATACCAGTTCCGATGGTCTATTCTTAAATACAGTCGTTTCCTCCCAATGAGCCATAAAGAGATTAGCTACACTGGGAGCAAATCGGGCTCCCATAGCCACTCCTCTCGTTTGGCTATAAAATTGCTTGTTATACCAAAAATAATTGTCACGTGATTGCGTATGGCTGGCGTGCGTCACGTGATCACGTATGACGCCGTCATGTTAAATGCAGCGCCGACCAATAGAGAAGGACGCGCTCCAAGGGGTGTGTCCGATTTGCGCCTCAGGATGGCCCGGGGGGAGGGTGTTTGCGGTCATGTTTTTACATGATCGCAACCGTGGATGACTGCGGGTCACCTTCGAACACGTATGTGGGGTACATTAGATTTATCGGAGTGTAAGTTCTTTCAGGATGAGGTACAGATTGTTGAAATATATTTCACTCTCAGGGATTTTTGATCTATTGATTAAACATCAAAAAAATAAATAGGGGGTGTGGTATTAGCTCTTGAAGGAGGCCGTATGTCATGCTGACCACTGATAGGTTATGGTGAGTCATGTGATGGTGATTCTCCTCATTGTGATCATGTGACCACTGGGGGTGTGGCTTATAACAGATGGAAGGAAAGGGTATTTAAAGGATTGTCCATACAGGGTCCCCATAATACGCTGAGGAAGTTCCACCCTGAGGAACGATACGCGTGCGGAGGGGACCATTATGTGACATTCCATCCAGCAATACCCAGAAGCTTGCAACCGAAAGACGCTGTGTCTATAAAACAGGAGGCTCATGTTCCTAGCACTGGGCTCAGTGCTTTTTATGTAAGTGAGATTTTTTTAAATAAATGTGATTGTTTTTAAATGAAACAGAGAGCACTATGGTTGTCTTTATGTCTTACATGAATACTGCTGAGAATTAATGTTTGGAGGAGCATCGCCATTTGTTAATGATCATCTGAAGACAGGATTCATCTATAATTATACCCCTCCAAGGGGAATGTTTATCTTGGTCTTCTGTTAGCTCAGAGACCCAATCTTTGAGGTGAGCGGCCTGTGAAGTTGGTGACGGGAACACATGTATTGAAGCACTATTGATATATTGTTTTCAAGCACTCTGATCACTTTTGAGGATTTTCTACATCTAGCAACTTTTTTCCTTTCATTTGTTATTGTTCATACTGAATTTTGGGACAATTTTTTTCTTGATTCTTTTTGGACTTGTTTAGAAATTACTAAGTTATTTAGCGCTGCACTATTTTATTTGTACATGTTATTTGCAAGGAGTGTGATATATTGACCTTGAGTGCACAGCGGCTTTAGGGAACCTCTTCTGGGGTTCCATATTTTCACAGTTTTTTTCTTTTGCGCTGACTAAACCCACCATTTTTTCAGTACCATTTCACAATATATTACGGTCTAGCAGCAATTGATTATGGATGTTTTTCAATATTTGGAAAAAAGAGAAATAAAAATAGGAGATGTCTTCTCTAGAAACCCAATTACGGGAGAAGGTAACGATATAGCCCAAACCTTCAGAAAACTGGGGCATGTTTTCGAGAAGAAGGTAAAAACTTGGTGGGATATCGTTTCCTTTGAGCAGTATATAGCAGCCAAATTAATCCCAAGACGCCTTAGATGGGATGTTCCCCCTAATGACGGTCTTGTTGATGATGAAG
This sequence comes from Rana muscosa, assembly GCA_029206835.1. Classification (NCBI taxonomy): domain Eukaryota; kingdom Metazoa; phylum Chordata; class Amphibia; order Anura; family Ranidae; genus Rana; species Rana muscosa. Next base: position 974,710,525 of record CM055116.1, on the reverse strand, counting down.
CTACAAAAGAATGGGGTGATTTCTTTTTATGTAAGGGTCTAGAACTCCTAGAACTCTTGCATAGGAGGAAACAAAGAAAAATGAAAAACTTAGAGACCCAAATCCGAGAGCTCAGGAGTTCCCTTGAACCTCACAAGGAATCTGATGAGTTCTTGAGATTATCAACAGAACTAAAAAACAGATTAATTAAATGGGATTCTGAGTCTCAAAATAAAAAACGGAAGAAATACATTAGGGATCTAGAGGATTTCAGTAAGGGCAATGTGTTCAAATGGCAAACCAGCCCAGTTGACGTCACCATGACACAAACACAACCCGAACATTCCACTGTGGAAGCAGTCACTACTCCATTACCCATGACTAGTGGTAATAATGTGTATACATATGACCATTCTGAATATCCCTATGGGGGGACACCTCATGAGGAGAGTCAATATCAGGCCATACGGGGGAAAAAGGGTAAGAATAGGAGAGGGCGGGGAAAGAGAGGTGGTACAAACCAATCCCCCCATAGGAATTATGACTATGGTGCATCTACAGGGCATAATGGACAATATAATGATTATAGTCAACAGGGTAATTACCAATATGCGCCAGATAGAAACGGGACGTATACTAATAGAGGTAATGATTCAAATTATCACCAGAATGATTATTATCATACCTCGGGGTACGATACATATTCCAACAGAGGGAGAACTCCCCAACAATATGGAAATCATTTAACCACATATAATCGTTTTTCCCCCTTGGCGAATCATGGTGCCAGGAGGGGGGGGGATTTTCCCAGAGCCCAGAGAGGGGTAGGGAGAGGGGCGCCCTCTATGCCACCCAATCCAGGCGGTTGGCAGGGACCAATCCCCCCGCCATTCACTCAGGAGGGGGGACCTTTCAGAAAAAGAAAAAATCGAGAGGAAGGAGGGGAGGAAGGCGAAATAAAAAGAACAAAGCCCCAATCGGTACAGGGATCTATAATCTAAGTGGCACGCCCCTTAATGATAATGAGATAAGGACATTGGACAGAGGTTTAAAATATGCTCCCACCAGGAATTTGAATAAATTTCAAACTTATGTCAGCCTGCAAAAATATGTACGGAGTTTGAACATTAAGAAATATTTTCTGTCCAACCCTGTTATTAAAAACAACGTCCCTACCATTAAGACCCCCTTTAACCAATACTCTAATCTCCGGAATAAGTCAGTGTTTAATCCCCCTAAAGTTGACACAAAAAACATAGATGTCTTCAAAAACATGGTGGCAAAGGATTTAGAATCCCTTAAGGTACGGAAGGTTAATGACCCCGAATATATCAAAAAGGGAATTGACTCTTTACTGGAGAGAAAAGATTTGGTTATCCGCCCTGCAGATAAGGGTGGGGGCTTAGTAGTACTTAGCAAATCTTATTATAGGAACGAGATGGAAAATCTACTCAGCGATTCTAATACATATAGTATTATGAACAAAGACCCATTGTTAGAATACAAAAGCGAGTTACATTTCCATATAGAAAGGGGAAAACACATAGGCGTTCTTGATACCAAAGAAGCATTGTATTTAGACCCTTTATTTTGCCGTACACCTATAATTTATTTTTTACCCAAAATGCACAAAGATAGCATCAATCCACCTGGAAGGCCAATAGTTAACGGGATAGATTCCGTTACCTCCAGGTTAGGTCAATATATCGATACGTTCTTACAGCCTTTAGTCCGAGAAACTGATGCATTTTTGAAAGACACCAAACATGCAATTCAGATCTTGGAATCCCTGATAATATCCCCGTCTACTTTTCTAATTACAGCAGATGTAAGTTCCCTTTATACTATTATTAGTCATGAGGATGCCATTGCATCGGTAACCTGGGCCTTTAAATCCTTTAATCTTTCAAGACGGCATAAAAACTTCTTGACAGACAGTTTGAGATTCTGCTTAGCCAAGAATTATTTTTGGTATAACAAGCAATTTTATAGCCAAACGAGAGGAGTGGCTATGGGAGCCCGATTTGCTCCCAGTGTAGCTAATCTCTTTATGGCTCATTGGGAGGAAACGACTGTATTTAAGAATAGACCATTGGAACTGGTATGTTACCAGCGCTATATTGATGATATCGTAATGGTTTGGGATGGCGACAGGCCGTCCTTGGATAGGTTCATGAGGAAGTTAGATGCTAATAACCAAAATATAGCTCTGACTTGGAATGTCAGCACAGAGCATATGGTTTTCCTTGATTTGAATATATCTAAGGATGGAGACCATGTAAAAATGATCAACCACTTCAAAGCCACCGATAGAAATGCGTTTATTCCGATAGACAGTTGCCACCATAGCAAATGGCTGTGCAACATTCCCAAGGGGCAGTTTATACGCCTTAGACGGAATTGCACGTATGAAAACGATTTCATATCTCAATCTAAAGTTCTATCTACCCGTTTTTTACAGAAGGGGTATGATGAAAATACTTTACAAAAAGAAATGGAAAGTGTACGGAAAATAGATAGAAAAAGCTTGGTTGCCAATATTCCCAAGCCTAATTCAAATACCAGCACGGGTATGAGAATGTTTCTTGAATTTAACGTCCAATTCAGGAAGTTTGAGAAAATTATACAAAAACACTGGCCGATCCTTAAACAGGACAAGGTTTTGGGTCCAGCATTGCCTGAACGCCCCCAATTTGTGTATAAAAAGGCGCCCTCACTACGAGACAAGTTGGCTCCAGGGGTGATTGACCCTCCTGTTCTGTTTGAAAATAGAATTTTTAATTTCCTTACAGGATTTTATTCCTGTGGGAAATGCCCTCCATGTAGGCAGGCCAAGTGTAACGTTAAGAAGAGAAAAGAATTCACTGCATCTGCCACCAATAAGAAATACCAAATTAAGCAATTAATAACATGCAACACAGAAGGTGTGGTATATATGTTGGAGTGTGGATGCGGGTTGCAATATTTGGGAAGAACTTCCAGGCCCCTCCATGTGAGGATAGGGGAACACGTGACGAATATCAAAAAAGGCCTCATTACACATAATGTCTCCAAGCATTTCCGATTGTTTCACAATCGGAGCCCCGCAAAATTAAAATTTTGGGGGATTGAGAAAGTTACCAAGCATTGGAGAGGAGGAAATTTTATAAGACAGCTTAGTAAACGGGAATCATTCTGGGTGTATGAGACAAAGGTGGGGGTCCCTTCGGGGCTTAATGTTGAGTTTGACCTCAACTGCTTCATCTCTGATCGATAAGCGGATTGGATGGTTCCATGTTATTTAGCATTATTTTATTATGTATTGTTTTAATACGGTTGCAGGGTTTTGGGTGCTGATGGATGTGATGTCGGTATCTATTACTGTGTAGGGGGTTATCTGACGATTAGAGTCCGTTAATATCTGGAATATTTACTCTGGTCGTGAGAATCTTACTGTATGCAGTTGTTTATAATTATCTAGTTGGTTGTAAAAATAATTTCTATATGGGTAGTGATGCCCTAATTTGATTGGGTCCATTGGATTGGACCAACCTTCCCATATAGTTCACCAATTAAAGATGCATACATTTTGTTATTTTTATTTTAGATATCAAAATGGATATTAAATTTAGCCACACCTCTTGTGTTATTATATTAAGGTCCCGAGTGTAATTATCAATTAATATTATGGATAGTAATACGGTATTATATAATATATATTGCTGTTATATTAATATTTTCGGTTTTATGGCGTTGGGGTTGTTATGACAGCCAATTGGTTCATGCTGTGCGTACACGGATTGGTGTACGCACACCATGCGATCACTTATGATGACCTTGCGGTAGAAATAGTGTGGGCCATCAGTTATGTGACACTGCTAAATTGAATAGCTTGCCAATAAGAACACATCTTGGGGAGTTGGTAGCTCGGTTTCCTTGTAGCCGTAGGTTGCACTGAACGCTTATGTGGGGCCTTGATGCTATTTGGCCGCAACGGTGCTCAGTGCAGTTCCGGCATTAAGGCGTCAGCGTCGCTATGGCGACGAGTCTGGCACAGAGACACACTGATTGGCCGATGCATGTCACGTGATTGCGTATGGCTGGCGTGCATCACGTATGACGCCGTCATGTTAAATGCAGCGCCGACCAATAGAGAAGGACGCGCTCCAAGGGGTGTGTCCGATTTGCGCCTCAGGATGGCCCGGGGGGAGGGTGTTTGCGGTCATGTTTTTACATGATCGCAACCGTGGATGACTGCGGGTCACCTTCGAACACGTATGTGGGGTACATTAGACTTATCGGAGTGTAAGTTCTTTCAGGATGAGGTACAGATTGTTGAAATATATTTCACTCTCAGGGATTTTTGATCTATTGATTAAACATCAAAATAAATAAATAAAAAAATAAATAAATAAATAAATAGGGGGTGTGGTATTAGCTCTTGAAGGAGGCCGTATGTCATGCTGACCACTGATAGGTTATGGTGAGTCATGTGATGGTGATTCTCCTCATTGTGATCATGTGACCACTGGGGGTGTGGCTTATAACAGATGGAAGGAAAGGGTATTTAAAGGATTGTCCATACAGGGTCCCCATAATACGCTGAGGAAGTTCCACCCTGAGGAACGATACGCGTGCGGAGGGGACCATTATGTGACATTCCATCCAGCAATACCCAGAAGCTTGCAACCGAAAGACGCTGTGTCTATAAAACAGGAGGCTCATGTTCCTAGCACTGGGCTCAGTGCTTTTTATGTAAGTGAGATTTTTTTAAATAAATGTGATCGTTTTTAAATGAAACAGAGAGCACTATGGTTGTCTTTATGTCTTACATGAATACTGCTGAGAATTAATGTTTGGAGGAGCATCGCCATTTGTTAATGATCATCTGAAGACAGGATTCATCTATAATTATACCCCTCCAAGGGGAATGTTTATCTTGGTCTTCTGTTAGCTCAGAGACCCAATCTTTGAGGTGAGCGGCCTGTGAAGTTGGTGACGGGAACACATGTATTGAAGCACTATTGATATATTGTTTTCAAGCACTCTGATCACTTTTGAGGATTTTCTACATCTAGCAACTTTTTTCCTTTCATTTGTTATTGTTCATACTGAATTTTGGGACAATTTTTTTCTTGATTCTTTTTGGACTTGTTTAGAAATTACTAAGTTATTTAGCGCTGCACTATTTTATTTGTACATGTTATTTGCAAGGAGTGTGATATATTGACCTTGAGTGCACAGCGGCTTTAGGGAACCTCTTCTGGGGTTCCATATTTTCACAGTTTTTTTCTTTTGCGCTGACTAAACCCACCATTTTTTCAGTACCATTTCACAATATATTACGGTCTAGCAGCAATTGATTATGGATGTTTTTCAATATTTGGAAAAAAGAGAAATAAAAATAGGAGATGTCTTCTCTAGAAACCCAATTACGGGAGAAGGTAACGATATAGCCCAAACCTTCAGAAAACTGGGGCATGTTTTCGAGAAGAAGGTAAAAACTTGGTGGGATATCGTTTCCTTTGAGCAGTATATAGCAGCCAAATTAATCCCAAGACGCCTTAGATGGGATGTTCCCCCTAATGACGGTCTTGTTGATGATGAAGCTACAAAAGAATGGGGTGATTTCTTTTTATGTAAGGGTCTAGAACTCCTAGAACTCTTGCATAGGAGGAAACAAAGAAAAATGAAAAACTTAGAGACCCAAATCCGAGAGCTCAGGAGTTCCCTTGAACCTCACAAGGAATCTGATGAGTTCTTGAGATTATCAACAGAACTAAAAAACAGATTAATTAAATGGGATTCTGAGTCTCAAAATAAAAAACGGAAGAAATACATTAGGGATCTAGAGGATTTCAGTAAGGGCAATGTGTTCAAATGGCAAACCAGCCCAGTTGACGTCACCATGACACAAACACAACCCGAACATTCCACTGTGGAAGCAGTCACTACTCCATTACCCATGACTAGTGGTAATAATGTGTATACATATGACCATTCTGAATATCCCTATGGGGGGACACCTCATGAGGAGAGTCAATATCAGGCCATACGGGGGAAAAAGGGTAAGAATAGGAGAGGGCGGGGAAAGAGAGGTGGTACAAACCAATCCCCCCATAGGAATTATGACTATGGTGCATCTACAGGGCATAATGGACAATATAATGATTATAGTCAACAGGGTAATTACCAATATGCGCCAGATAGAAACGGGACGTATACTAATAGAGGTAATGATTCAAATTATCACCAGAATGATTATTATCATACCTCGGGGTACGATACATATTCCAACAGAGGGAGAACTCCCCAACAATATGGAAATCATTTAACCACATATAATCGTTTTTCCCCCTTGGCGAATCATGGTGCCAGGAGGGGGGGGGGGGATTTTCCCAGAGCCCAGAGAGGGGTAGGGAGAGGGGCGCCCTCTATGCCACCCAATCCAGGCGGTTGGCAGGGACCAATCCCCCCGCCATTCACTCAGGAGGGGGGACCTTTCAGAAAAAGAAAAAATCGAGAGGAAGGAGGGGAGGAAGGCGAAATAAAAAGAACAAAGCCCCAATCGGTACAGGGATCTATAATCTAAGTGGCACGCCCCTTAATGATAATGAGATAAGGACATTGGACAGAGGTTTAAAATATGCTCCCACCAGGAATTTGAATAAATTTCAAACTTATGTCAGCCTGCAAAAATATGTACGGAGTTTGAACATTAAGAAATATTTTCTGTCCAACCCTGTTATTAAAAACAACGTCCCTACCATTAAGACCCCCTTTAACCAATACTCTAATCTCCGGAATAAGTCAGTGTTTAATCCCCCTAAAGTTGACACAAAAAACATAGATGTCTTCAAAAACATGGTGGCAAAGGATTTAGAATCCCTTAAGGTACGGAAGGTTAATGACCCCGAATATATCAAAAAGGGAATTGACTCTTTACTGGAGAGAAAAGATTTGGTTATCCGCCCTGCAGATAAGGGTGGGGGCTTAGTAGTACTTAGCAAATCTTATTATAGGAACGAGATGGAAAATCTACTCAGCGATTCTAATACATATAGTATTATGAACAAAGACCCATTGTTAGAATACAAAAGCGAGTTACATTTCCATATAGAAAGGGGAAAACACATAGGCGTTCTTGATACCAAAGAAGCATTGTATTTAGACCCTTTATTTTGCCGTACACCTATAATTTATTTTTTACCCAAAATGCACAAAGATAGCATCAATCCACCTGGAAGGCCAATAGTTAACGGGATAGATTCCGTTACCTCCAGGTTAGGTCAATATATCGATACGTTCTTACAGCCTTTAGTCCGAGAAACTGATGCATTTTTGAAAGACACCAAACATGCAATTCAGATCTTGGAATCCCTGATAATATCCCCGTCTACTTTTCTAATTACAGCAGATGTAAGTTCCCTTTATACTATTATTAGTCATGAGGATGCCATTGCATCGGTAACCTGGGCCTTTAAATCCTTTAATCTTTCAAGACGGCATAAAAACTTCTTGACAGACAGTTTGAGATTCTGCTTAGCCAAGAATTATTTTTGGTATAACAAGCAATTTTATAGCCAAACGAGAGGAGTGGCTATGGGAGCCCGATTTGCTCCCAGTGTAGCTAATCTCTTTATGGCTCATTGGGAGGAAACGACTGTATTTAAGAATAGACCATCGGAACTGGTATGTTACCAGCGCTATATTGATGATATCGTAATGGTTTGGGATGGCGACAGGCCGTCCTTGGATAGGTTCATGAGGAAGTTAGATGCTAATAACCAAAATATAGCTCTGACTTGGAATGTCAGCACAGAGCATATGGTTTTCCTTGATTTGAATATATCTAAGGATGGAGACCATGTAAAAATGATCAACCACTTCAAAGCCACCGATAGAAATGCGTTTATTCCGATAGACAGTTGCCACCATAGCAAATGGCTGTGCAACATTCCCAAGGGGCAGTTTATACGCCTTAGACGGAATTGCACGTATGAAAACGATTTCATATCTCAATCTAAAGTTCTATCTACCCGTTTTTTACAGAAGGGGTATGATGAAAATACTTTACAAAAAGAAATGGAAAGTGTACGGAAAATAGATAGAAAAAGCTTGGTTGCCAATATTCCCAAGCCTAATTCAAATACCAGCACGGGTATGAGAATGTTTCTTGAATTTAACGTCCAATTCAGGAAGTTTGAGAAAATTATACAAAAACACTGGCCGATCCTTAAACAGGACAAGGTTTTGGGTCCAGCATTGCCTGAACGCCCCCAATTTGTGTATAAAAAGGCGCCCTCACTACGAGACAAGTTGGCTCCAGGGGTGATTGACCCTCCTGTTCTGTTTGAAAATAGAATTTTTAATTTCCTTACAGGATTTTATTCCTGTGGGAAATGCCCTCCATGTAGGCAGGCCAAGTGTAACGTTAAGAAGAGAAAAGAATTCACTGCATCTGCCACCAATAAGAAATACCAAATTAAGCAATTAATAACATGCAACACAGAAGGTGTGGTATATATGTTGGAGTGTGGATGCGGGTTGCAATATGTGGGAAGAACTTCCAGGCCCCTCCATGTGAGGATAGGGGAACACGTGACGAATATCAAAAAAGGCCTCATTACACATAATGTCTCCAAGCATTTCCGATTGTTTCACAATCGGAGCCCCGCAAAATTAAAATTTTGGGGGATTGAGAAAGTTACCAAGCATTGGAGAGGAGGAAATTTTATAAGACAGCTTAGTAAACGGGAATCATTCTGGGTGTATGAGACAAAGGTGGGGGTCCCTTCGGGGCTTAATGTTGAGTTTGACCTCAACTGCTTCATCTCTGATCGATAAGCGGATTGGATGGTTCCATGTTATTTAGCATTATTTTATTATGTATTGTTTTAATACGGTTGCAGGGTTTTGGGTGCTGATGGATGTGATGTCGGTATCTATTACTGTGTAGGGGGTTATCTGACGATTAGAGTCCGTTAATATCTGGAATATTTACTCTGGTCGTGAGAATCTTACTGTATGCAGTTGTTTATAATTATCTAGTTGGTTGTAAAAATAATTTCTATATGGGTAGTGATGCCCTAATTTGATTGGGTCCATTGGATTGGACCAACCTTCCCATATAGTTCACCAATTAAAGATGCATACATTTTGTTATTTTTATTTTAGATATCAAAATGGATATTAAATTTAGCCACACCTCTTGTGTTATTATATTAAGGTCCCGAGTGTAATTATCAATTAATATTATGGATAGTAATACGGTATTATATAATATATATTGCTGTTATATTAATATTTTCGGTTTTATGGCGTTGGGGTTGTTATGACAGCCAATTGGTTCATGCTGTGCGTACACGGATTGGTGTACGCACACCATGCGATCACTTATGATGACCTTGCGGTAGAAATAGTGTGGGCCATCAGTTATGTGACACTGCTAAATTGAATAGCTTGCCAATAAGAACACATCTTGGGGAGTTGGTAGCTCGGTTTCCTTGTAGCCGTAGGTTGCACTGAACGCTTATGTGGGGCCTTGATGCTATTTGGCCGCAACGGTGCTCAGTGCAGTTCCGGCATTAAGGCGTCAGCGTCGCTATGGCGACGAGTCTGGCACAGAGACACACTGATTGGCCGATGCATGTCACGTGATTGCGTATGGCTGGCGTGCGTCACGTGATCACGTATGACGCCGTCATGTTAAATGCAGCGCCGACCAATAGAGAAGGACGCGCTCCAAGGGGTGTGTCCGATTTGCGCCTCAGGATGGCCCGGGGGGAGGGTGTTTGCGGTCATGTTTTTACATGATCGCAACCGTGGATGACTGCGGGTCACCTTCGAACACGTATGTGGGGTACATTAGACTTATCGGAGTGTAAGTTCTTTCAGGATGAGGTACAGATTGTTGAAATATATTTCACTCTCAGGGATTTTTGATCTATTGATTAAACATCAAAAAAAATAAATAAATAAATAAATAGGGGGTGTGGTATTAGCTCTTGAAGGAGGCCGTATGTCATGCTGACCACTGATAGGTTATGGTGAGTCATGTGATGGTGATTCTCCTCATTGTGATCATGTGACCACTGGGGGTGTGGCTTATAACAGATGGAAGGAAAGGGTATTTAAAGGATTGTCCATACAGGGTCCCCATAATACGCTGAGGAAGTTCCACCCTGAGGAACGATACGCGTGCGGAGGGGACCATTATGTGACATTCCATCCAGCAATACCCAGAAGCTTGCAACCGAAAGACGCTGTGTCTATAAAACAGGAGGCTCATGTTCCTAGCACTGGGCTCAGTGCTTTTTATGTAAGTGAGATTTTTTTAAATAAATGTGATCGTTTTTAAATGAAACAGAGAGCACTATGGTTGTCTTTATGTCTTACATGAATACTGCTGAGAATTAATGTTTGGAGGAGCATCGCCATTTGTTAATGATCATCTGAAGACAGGATTCATCTATAATTATACCCCTCCAAGGGGAATGTTTATCTTGGTCTTCTGTTAGCTCAGAGACCCAATCTTTGAGGTGAGCGGCCTGTGAAGTTGGTGACGGGAACACATGTATTGAAGCACTATTGATATATTGTTTTCAAGCACTCTGATCACTTTTGAGGATTTTCTACATCTAGCAACTTTTTTCCTTTCATTTGTTATTGTTCATACTGAATTTTGGGACAATTTTTTTCTTGATTCTTTTTGGACTTGTTTAGAAATTACTAAGTTATTTAGCGCTGCACTATTTTATTTGTACATGTTATTTGCAAGGAGTGTGATATATTGACCTTGAGTGCACAGCGGCTTTAGGGAACCTCTTCTGGGGTTCCATATTTTCACAGTTTTTTTCTTTTGCGCTGACTAAACCCACCATTTTTTCAGTACCATTTCACAATATATTACGGTCTAGCAGCAATTGATTATGGATGTTTTTCAATATTTGGAAAAAAGAGAAATAAAAATAGGAGATGTCTTCTCTAGAAACCCAATTACGGGAGAAGGTAACGATATAGCCCAAACCTTCAGAAAACTGGGGCATGTTTTCGAGAAGAAGGTAAAAACTTGGTGGGATATCGTTTCCTTTGAGCAGTATATAGCAGCCAAATTAATCCCAAGACGCCTTAGATGGGATGTTCCCCCTAATGACGGTCTTGTTGATGATGAAGCTACAAAAGAATGGGGTGATTTCTTTTTATGTAAGGGTCTAGAACTCCTAGAACTCTTGCATAGGAGGAAACAAAGAAAAATGAAAAACTTAGAGACCCAAATCCGAGAGCTCAGGAGTTCCCTTGAACCTCACAAGGAATCTGATGAGTTCTTGAGATTATCAACAGAACTAAAAAACAGATTAATTAAATGGGATTCTGAGTCTCAAAATAAAAAACGGAAGAAATACATTAGGGATCTAGAGGATTTCAGTAAGGGCAATGTGTTCAAATGGCAAACCAGCCCAGTTGACGTCACCATGACACAAACACAACCCGAACATTCCACTGTGGAAGCAGTCACTACTCCATTACCCATGACTAGTGGTAATAATGTGTATACATATGACCATTCTGAATATCCCTATGGGGGGACACCTCATGAGGAGAGTCAATATCAGGCCATACGGGGGAAAAAGGGTAAGAATAGGAGAGGGCGGGGAAAGAGAGGTGGTACAAACCAATCCCCCCATAGGAATTATGACTATGGTGCATCTACAGGGCATAATGGACAATATAATGATTATAGTCAACAGGGTAATTACCAATATGCGCCAGATAGAAACGGGACGTATACTAATAGAGGTAATGATTCAAATTATCACCAGAATGATTATTATCATACCTCGGGGTACGATACATATTCCAACAGAGGGAGAACTCCCCAACAATATGGAAATCATTTAACCACATATAATCGTTTTTCCCCCTTGGCGAATCATGGTGCCAGGAGGGGGGGGGATTTTCCCAGAGCCCAGAGAGGGGTAGGGAGAGGGGCGCCCTCTATGCCACCCAATCCAGGCGGTTGGCAGGGACCAATCCCCCCGCCATTCACTCAGGAGGGGGGACCTTTCAGAAAAAGAAAAAATCGAGAGGAAGGAGGGGAGGAAGGCGAAATAAAAAGAACAAAGCCCCAATCGGTACAGGGATCTATAATCTAAGTGGCACGCCCCTTAATGATAATGAGATAAGGACATTGGACAGAGGTTTAAAATATGCTCCCACCAGGAATTTGAATAAATTTCAAACTTATGTCAGCCTGCAAAAATATGTACGGAGTTTGAACATTAAGAAATATTTTCTGTCCAACCCTGTTATTAAAAACAACGTCCCTACCATTAAGACCCCCTTTAACCAATACTCTAATCTCCGGAATAAGTCAGTGTTTAATCCCCCTAAAGTTGACACAAAAAACATAGATGTCTTCAAAAACATGGTGGCAAAGGATTTAGAATCCCTTAAGGTACGGAAGGTTAATGACCCCGAATATATCAAAAAGGGAATTGACTCTTTACTGGAGAGAAAAGATTTGGTTATCCGCCCTGCAGATAAGGGTGGGGGCTTAGTAGTACTTAGCAAATCTTATTATAGGAACGAGATGGAAAATCTACTCAGCGATTCTAATACATATAGTATTATGAACAAAGACCCATTGTTAGAATACAAAAGCGAGTTACATTTCCATATAGAAAGGGGAAAACACATAGGCGTTCTTGATACCAAAGAAGCATTGTATTTAGACCCTTTATTTTGCCGTACACCTATAATTTATTTTTTACCCAAAATGCACAAAGATAGCATCAATCCACCTGGAAGGCCAATAGTTAACGGGATAGATTCCGTTACCTCCAGGTTAGGTCAATATATCGATACGTTCTTACAGCCTTTAGTCCGAGAAACTGATGCATTTTTGAAAGACACCAAACATGCAATTCAGATCTTGGAATCCCTGATAATATCCCCGTCTACTTTTCTAATTACAGCAGATGTAAGTTCCCTTTATACTATTATTAGTCATGAGGATGCCATTGCATCTGTAACCTGGGCCTTTAAATCCTTTAATCTTTCAAGACGGCATAAAAACTTCTTGACAGACAGTTTGAGATTCTGCTTAGCCAAGAATTATTTTTGGTATAACAAGCAATTTTATAGCCAAACGAGAGGAGTGGCTATGGGAGCCCGATTTGCTCCCAGTGTAGCTAATCTCTTTATGGCTCATTGGGAGGAAACGACTGTATTTAAGAATAGACCATCGGAACTGGTATGTTACCAGCGCTATATTGATGATATCGTAATGGTTTGGGATGGCGACAGGCCGTCCTTGGATAGGTTCATGAGGAAGTTAGATGCTAATAACCAAAATATAGCTCTGACTTGGAATGTCAGCACAGAGCATATGGTTTTCCTTGATTTGAATATATCTAAGGATGGAGACCATGTAAAAATGATCAACCACTTCAAAGCCACCGATAGAAATGCGTTTATTCCGATAGACAGTTGCCACCATAGCAAATGGCTGTGCAACATTCCCAAGGGGCAGTTTATACGCCTTAGACGGAATTGCACGTATGAAAACGATTTCATATCTCAATCTAAAGTTCTATCTACCCGTTTTTTACAGAAGGGGTATGATGAAAATACTTTACAAAAAGAAATGGAAAGTGTACGGAAAATAGATAGAAAAAGCTTGGTTGCCAATATTCCCAAGCCTAATTCAAATACCAGCACGGGTATGAGAATGTTTCTTGAATTTAACGTCCAATTCAGGAAGTTTGAGAAAATTATACAAAAACACTGGCCGATCCTTAAACAGGACAAGGTTTTGGGTCCAGCATTGCCTGAACGCCCCCAATTTGTGTATAAAAAGGCGCCCTCACTACGAGACAAGTTGGCTCCAGGGGTGATTGACCCTCCTGTTCTGTTTGAAAATAGAATTTTTAATTTCCTTACAGGATTTTATTCCTGTGGGAAATGCCCTCCATGTAGGCAGGCCAAGTGTAACGTTAAGAAGAGAAAAGAATTCACTGCATCTGCCACCAATAAGAAATACCAAATTAAGCAATTAATAACATGCAACACAGAAGGTGTGGTATATATGTTGGAGTGTGGATGCGGGTTGCAATATGTGGGAAGAACTTCCAGGCCCCTCCATGTGAGGATAGGGGAACACGTGACGAATATCAAAAAAGGCCTCATTACACATAATGTCTCCAAGCATTTCCGATTGTTTCACAATCGGAGCCCCGCAAAATTAAAATTTTGGGGGATTGAGAAAGTTACCAAGCATTGGAGAGGAGGAAATTTTATAAGACAGCTTAGTAAACGGGAATCATTCTGGGTGTATGAGACAAAGGTGGGGGTCCCTTCGGGGCTTAATGTTGAGTTTGACCTCAACTGCTTCATCTCTGATCGATAAGCGGATTGGATGGTTCCATGTTATTTAGCATTATTTTATTATGTATTGTTTTAATACGGTTGCAGGGTTTTGGGTGCTGATGGATGTGATGTCGGTATCTATTACTGTGTAGGGGGTTATCTGACGATTAGAGTCCGTTAATATCTGGAATATTTACTCTGGTCGTGAGAATCTTACTGTATGCAGTTGTTTATAATTATCTAGTTGGTTGTAAAAATAATTTCTATATGGGTAGTGATGCCCTAATTTGATTGGGTCCATTGGATTGGACCAACCTTCCCATATAGTTCACCAATTAAAGATGCATACATTTTGTTATTTTTATTTTAGATATCAAAATGGATATTAAATTTAGCCACACCTCTTGTGTTATTATATTAAGGTCCCGAGTGTAATTATCAATTAATATTATGGATAGTAATACGGTATTATATAATATATATTGCTGTTATATTAATATTTTCGGTTTTATGGCGTTGGGGTTGTTATGACAGCCAATTGGTTCATGCTGTGCGTACACGGATTGGTGTACGCACACCATGCGATCACTTATGATGACATTGCGGTAGAAATAGTGTGGGCCATCAGTTATGTGACACTGCTAAATTGAATAGCTTGCCAATAAGAACACATCTTGGGGAGTTGGTAGCTCGGTTTCCTTGTAGCCGTAGGTTGCACTGAACGCTTATGTGGGGCCTTGATGCTATTTGGCCGCAACGGTGCTCAGTGCAGTTCCGGCATTAAGGCGTCAGCGTCGCTATGGCGACGAGTCTGGCACAGAGACACACTGATTGGCCGATGCATGTCACGTATGGGCCGATGCATGTACGATTGGCCGATGCATTTTAATATATGGATACTTACCTGTCCAGGGAGCCTGCGATGTCGGCACTGCAGCTATTGCCGGTAAGGGAACCCGGCAGTGAAGCCTTTCGGTTTCACAGCGGGTTCCCTACTGTGCATGCGCGAAGCGCGTTACGCTTTCTAATTGGCCCAGCGGCAGGGGAAGGAGGAGGGGGCTGAGCTTCACCGCGGCACCATCTCCAAATGTGGGGAAGGTGACCTGTCAAAATCAGGTCCCCATTCACCCCTGCCCCCTGGGGGGGGGGACACGTTCCTATGTTGAAATCCTAAACTTAAAGCCGCTTTAAGTTTAGGATTTCAACATAGGAAGCAAAAGGCCCCCCTCCCCCTCCCCCCTGCTTATTTAACAGCCTACAGCTGAGAAGTGAGGTTACAATACTACAGAGATTATAATACAATAGTTTTATTGCACATATGAATCTAGGGAGTTTTTACAGAGAAACTGTGAAACTGTATAGAAACATCACTAAGGAGAGCTTTGGCTGGCACATGTACTTGCAGGTGCGTTACACATTTCATTTGCTGTTTCAAAAGGCAAGGCATTATAACTTCATATTAAGAATATAAATTGCGCTTGCCTAAGTGAAACTAAAATTAAACACTCTGCAATAGCCATTCAGTAAATTCTTTATTCGATCTTGATTATTGACATATGTTTGTAAAATAGAAGTTTCAGTTTCTTTACCAACATTTCCAGAACAGTAAGAATCCTTCATTATGAACCTCAAAAGCTCACATTTATAATTTATGATTGAGGCAGTTTAACTCTATAAATTTTATTCTCAATGCTCGAAACTATAAAGCCGTGTACACACGATAGGTTTCATCGGACAAACCGATTGTGTATGGGCCCCATCAGTCTTTTTTCCATCGGTGTTTAAAAATAGAACATGTTTTAAATTTATCCAATGGTTAAAAAACCGATAGCAAATTACTATCGTCTGTGGGGAACTCCATCGGATTAAAAACCCACGCATGCTCAGAATCAAGTCGACTAATGCTCAGAAGCATTGAACTTCATTTTTCTCGGCTCATCGGAGTGTTTTACGTCACTGCGTTTGAAACGGTTGGTTTTTTGACTGATGATGTGTGGGCAAGACTGATGGAAGACAGTTTAATCAGATTTCCGATGGAAAAAAACATCGGATTAGAATCCATAGGATATCCGATCGTGTGTACAAGGCTTAACTGTGTTAATAGTTGGAAATCTATGAAGGATCAGGAGGCAATTCACTGCTTGAGGTTACTAGCTGAAAAACTTCCTTTTTGTGGAATGTGGTGAGGGTTACAAGGGCTAGGTTGTACTCTTAATATTGTGATCCTAATGGGTGAAGGGGTTGTGCTGAGGGCACAATGTTCACATCTTTCATGGTACAATGTAACTGTATGACTGCAGAGCCATCTGCTAACCCTCTCTTTCCAGATGGTATGTAGAGATTTTAGGCATTGTATCTTTACATATAAATAAAATGAGATAATAACAAAACAAACACTGGTGAGGGGGAGGACAATTAAAGCTGAGAAAATGTGTGGGATAGAGAAATAATTAGTCTAGGACCATATAGATTGTCATGTTGAAAAATGATTTATTAACCAAACTTAAAGTGAATCCTTCTCTAGAACATTGAAGGGAGTTCATTAGGAATCAAAAAGGTAGTGCACATGTTAACTTTCCTAGGCAATATAGCTCACTGATTGGTTCCACCGAGTCAATGGTTTCTCAAAAGTGGATGCATGCATTAGATGGGAATAAGGGTGTCTCTCTAAGTGCTGATGCACCCATGAAGATTCACAGAGCTTTTATTTTATTATCGGGGGCATAAATATTAGTAGGCCTCACAATGGCTATTCTCATTTTGGGTATGACTGCAGGTTTAGTATATTGCCATGCCTGTACATGTTTCATGAAGGATGTAGTTGAGTAATATTGTCCTTTGATGTCAAAGTATGTCTGCTCTCCTCTCATCTGCTTCCCAATGTGTTATCTCTTTTGTTTTCCCAGGACCACATTCCAGTGCCCTACCAGCCAGATTCCAGCAGCAACCCTTCCTCTACGACATCCTCCACACCGTCCTCACCTGCTCCTCCGCTTCCCCCCAGCGCCACCCCACCCTCTCCTCTCCACCCATCCCCACAATGCACCCGCCAGCAGAAGCCGTTCAACTTACCAGGTACCGAAACCCACCTGGAGCATGAGCCTTCTACCCAATTCTCTGCTGAACTAGTGGCACAGGAAAGATAAATATAGCTGAAGTGGTTCTAAATTAATTCAAAGGCAACTTCATAAAACACTGTTACGCTGATTAGGCAGAGATTAGTTACTCACCCCTCTGTCTCCATTAAGCCATTCTTCTGGTTTAAAGTTCCTGGGTCTCATCAGCTGATGGCTTCTTCTGTCTGTGTTAATGACTTGCTTTATAGAAGTTTAAATAAACTCTATAAAAAGAGCGAGGGGTAACAGAGGCGCTTACTAAAGATAATATGAAACTAAATAAATAATTAAATCATCAAATACACATATTAAAAATAATGTGCAAATCAAAGGGGGGGGGGGGGGGTGGATGACACTAAACTAAAAAAGTAGCCGCCACCTGAAGAGTGTACACACACAAAAAGCAGTATAAAAAGAGCGAGGGGTAACAGGGGCGCTTACTAAAGATAATATGAAACTACTGTAAATAAGTAATTAAATGTGAAACAATCATCAAATACACATATTAAAAATAATAATGCAAGAAAAACTTCCTAGAATAAACAAACCATGATTGACTCTTCATAAAAGTGCAAATATAGCAAGCAGTGAAAAAAATATGTCAAGGTGCAACAATCCAGTGCAAAATTAACTCCTGTATAAATGTCCGTGTAAGCAGGATAAAATAACCCACAATAAAAAATGAACAATCAAAAAATAGGAAAAATATAAAAAAATATATATAAAAATATGCAAAACAAGTCTTATGTGCAAATAAGCAATTCCCAAGACAGGTGCAAAAAAAAATATATAATAAATTAACATAAATATATATATATATATATATATATGTATATACGGTATATATTTTTTTGCACCTGTCTTGGGGATTGCTTATTTGCACATAAGACTGTTTTGCATATTTTTATATATTTTTTTTTTTTATATTTTTCCTATTTTTTGATTGTTAATTTTTTATTGTGGGTTATTTTATCCTGCTTACACGGACATTTATACAGGAGTTAATTTTGCACTGGATTGTTGCACCTTCACATATTTTTTTCACTGCTTGCTATATTTGCACTTTTATGAAGAGTCATTCATGGTTTGTTTATTCTAGGAAGTTTTTCTTGCATTACTATTTTTAATATGTGTATTTGATGATTTTTGCACATTTAATTACTTATTTAGTTTCATATTATCTTTAGTAAGCGCCCCTGTTACCCCTGCTCTTTTTATACTGCTTTTTGTGTGTGAACACTCTTCAGGTGGCGGCTACTTTTTTAGTTTAGTGTCATCCACCCCCCCCCCCTTCGATTTGCACATTAGTTCCCCCATTTTACATAAATAAACTCAATGGCACTAAGCTAGGGGGAGCCACAGGTGTGTTTTACCTGTGAGAGTTTTAGTCTGCTTTTTATAAGATTTGGGGCTTGGATTGCAGTAAAGTTATCACACACCACTCCCCTTACAACTGGATTTGGTTTAGTAGTATGTTAAATAAGTTATTTTTGATGTTATACTGCACTGCTGCTGTGAGCTATAGTAACTCAAATGTATGGGAAAATGCCAAGGTTTTACAAGATGTTGTATGTTCCATATTGTTGTCAAATATAAGGAAACAATTGAAAGTACATGAAGTGACCTGCATATTAGTTTTTATTAGGTCTAGGGTAGGGTGACCAGACATCCCCGGTTTCAGGGGACAGTCCCCGGATTGAGGACACTGTCCCCGGACCAAGTCTGTCTCCGGTTTTGTCCCCGGATTGGATTTGAACAGGGACTGGGGCAAAATCAGTGCAGAATAAAAATAAAAAAAATCTGAATTACACCCCCCTGCTCCGCCGCTCCTACTAGCTTAGGGGGGGGGGTGTATTTTTTCCATTATCTGTGCCCCTTTCTGATGATCATGTGCTGGTCGGAGCGGAAGGAATATTTCTTCAGTTTCGGGCGCATGCCCATTCGCAAGTTCTTCTGCCTTGGCTCAAGTCCCAGCCAGCCGCCTGCCTGCTTATCTCCTTGCCTTACCTGGCGGAGTGATCTTCCTCCACTCCCCACCCAGTAGTAGCTGGGGCCTGGAGAGTAAGACTTGACAGGCTGTGAGGCGGGCAGCGGCGACGGGCAGAGAGTCGCTGATTGCCGCCATTACTAGTAAAAAAAAAAAAAAATGTCCCCGGATTTCATTTTGAAAATCTGGTCACCTTAGTCTAGGGTGTACAACATACAACTGGCTTCTCTGTGAACAATGCAGAATTTGCAGAATCTTTAACGTCTACCCACCAGAATATGTCTTATTTAAATCGATCAGACTACAAAACTGCAACATTACAAAATACTTTTTGTTGTTTATGTCTTTCCAGTTCTACAATTAATATGTAACACAGTTGAAGTGATTGT
Source organism: Rana muscosa (assembly GCA_029206835.1). NCBI lineage: Eukaryota > Metazoa > Chordata > Amphibia > Anura > Ranidae > Rana > Rana muscosa. The sequence continues at coordinate 974,690,705 of CM055116.1, read as the reverse complement.
CTTTTATTTTGTATTCATAGTAACCCGTATATTTGCTGCCAGGGTAGCATTTTCCAAGGTTTATTTTCTTTATCGTACACCACGGGACACAGAGCTAGTCATTACATAATGGGTTAAGGGTCACCAGCGGTGATTGGACACTGGCACAACCAATGGAAGACAGTTCCCCTCCATATAACCCCTCCCATCAGGGAAGTACCTCAGTTTTTTCGCCAGTGTCGAAAGGTGTTGGACGCGTTAGGAGGTGCTAAAGGAAAGCTCTACCAAAGAGACCCTGTGGGGGTAAAAGAGCTATGCTTTCGGATCCATCCAAGACGCCTACAAATGAGCTGAATCTGGATGGGATCCGGGCCTCATCCATGAGGCGTCGCCTGTAATGTCTCTCTTCGGAGGACTGGGCTCTAAGATCCAGCACTTTCGCTATTTCGCTATAAAGTCCTGGTAAGAGTCTTGTACAAGGCCCAGGGGAGAGGTATCCTTTAAATAGGAACCCATATCCCTGAAGGTTGGCACACATAGCCCACCGTGAAGGGTGAAGTTTGGTATCTGTCTGAAAACTTTCAGCAGAAAAACCTGCGGCGTGGATAAGGTGAGATTAGAAGGTCCATAACTAGGTTGGGACCTTTTTCAAAAAGTGGATGTCTTCTTTTTTTCCACCACTGGGGGGAGTAAAGAGCTGAATATACTCACCTCACTCTGTTCAGTGTCGGCTTCGGCGAAGTACACTGCTCGTCACCTCCGCTGCTGAGCTTGCTTGAGCACCCCGCTCCTCCTTCCGGTGGCCGATACAGACACCTGCAGATGCAGGTAAGTGGGGACAGGGGCTGATGAGAGTCCTCTCTCACTATGGCCACCACCATAGCGCTAAAGGCCGCGCGCGCTGCGCGCGGGAGCGCGCTTTATCGGAGGGGGGGGGGGGGCCGAGGCGTGCGCGGGCACGTGGCGCGCGCAGGCACAGAAACGGCGCCAAATTTAAAAGACTGTCAGTGTAAAAAGCACTGCAGCAGCAAGCAAGCTCGTTAGTTCTCTTGTTCCTGGCAGAGAAACACAGCAGCTATACAGGGACGTAAGACTCCATGTGGTTGGATTGGGTACTTCCTAGAAGACATCCATGTTATGCATAGTTATGTGTTAAAAGTTGCATACTTAATGTATTTGCTAAACTGAACACGGTAGTATATGCATTTAGGTACCTTGTATTTTGTCTAAACAGTAAGTCTTCCAGGGGAAGTAATGCGGACAAAAAGAGATAAAAGAGCACCGCCGCCTGAGACAGGGGGCTCTAGTGTGCTGACTCGGTACCTTCCTCTCCTGTGTTGCCAAAAGCACCTGTACAGGATGAGCCATTACCTCTGTCAGGTATGGCGGCTTCCCCAGTGAAGCCTGGGCCTGCATATGTCACTGAGGACACTTTATCAGCTGCCCTAAATAATCTGGAGGAGAAAATTGCTACTTTAATCGCTAAATCCTCTAAAAAGGACAATAAGCGAAGCAGATCTCCTCCAGTATTGGACCTCCCTTCAGAAGTACCTGAGGAGGAGGAGGATGAGGAGGAGGCTACATCAGCAGAGGATGAGGAGTCAGACGGATCAGGGATATCGGATGAGCCTTTTTCGGTATCCCAGATTTTAAAGTCACAGGTGCAATGCTATGCAGGAGCCGTGCGAGCTGCATTTAGGTTACCCTCTTTGGAGGTAACAGAATCACCTGTCTCCTCCCTAGGATCATTAAGATCCCTGCAAGGTGCATGCTCCTTCCCGGTTCATCCGTTACTAGAGGATCTATTGTACGCAGACTGGCAACATCCAGATAAGCGTTTTTCACCTCCAAAAAAGTTTAACATTCTTTATCCTATGGAGGAAAAATTTTTAAAGAAATGGAGCCTGCCTACGGTAGATGCGGCTATTTCTTGTGTAAATAAAAACCTGACATGTCCAGTGGATAATGTACAAGTGTTTAAAGATCCTTCTGAGAAGAAGTTGGAATCCTTACTGAAATCCTCCTTCCTTTTGGCCGGCTCAATTATCCAACCTGCAGTAGCAGCAGTCGGTATGTGTCAGGTCGTCAGCCAACAGGTAAAGCAGGGGCTGAAGGAGCTGCCTTCAGAGCAGGCTAAAAATTGGGAGAATTTACCTAAAGCCTTATGCTTCACAGTGGATGCCATGAGAGATTCTATCATACAGGCATCACGCCTTACACTCCAGCTGGTACAGATGCGCAGAGTACTTTGGCTTAAGCATTGGTCAGCGGAAGCCCCATGCAAAAAGTTGTTGGCAAGTTTCCCGTTCCATGGCGAACGCCTTTTTGGGGAAGATTTAGAAAGATATATCCAAAAGATATCAAGTGGTAAAACGACACTTTTACCTGAGAGAAAGAAAAACAAGAGACCTTGTTTTAAACACACTCTCTCCCCAGCTCCCGGGAAATCGGACTCCAGCCAGTGGCGACGGCCTTTTCAGCCGCCCAAAAAAGCCAAAGAACAGGCTCAGAAGAACAAGAAGCCGTGGGGTTCAAGAGCTAATAAGCAAGCCCCCAAAACCTCTCATTGAAGGGGCGCCCCCGCTCGGCCGAGTGGGGGGAAGGCTTCGTCAGTTCTCAGCGACTTGGCGGACAGAAACCCAGGACAAATGGGTGGTATCCACAATATCCTCAGGGTACAGACTGGAATTTCGAGAGATCCCATCTTCTCAATTCCGAAGTTCAAGACTCTCCAAGGATCCACAAAAAAGAGGATCCTTCTTCAAAGGTTTGAATCACTTAATAGCTCAAGGTGTGGTTACAGAGGTACCCCAAAAGGAGCAAGGTTCAGGTTTTTACTCAAACCTCTTTGTGATTCCAAAACCGAACGGAGAAGTCAGACCCATCCTGGATCTAAAAAATCTAAACCAGTTTCTGAATGTTCGCCATTTTCGAATGGAAACGATTCGATCCGTGGTCGCTACTTTAAAAGGCGGAGAATTCATTGCGTCCATAGATATCAAAGACGCATATCTACACATACCAATCCTCCCCGCTCACCAAAGATTCCTAAGGTTTGCGGTAGAAGATCGCCACTTTCAATTTGTGGCCCTGCCATTTGGTGTAGCCACCGCGCCCAGAGTATTCACAAAGGTGCTAGCTCCTCTGTTAGCAAACCTAAGAACACGGGGCATTGCGGTAACAGCCTATCTAGACGATCTACTATTAATAGATCAGTCAAAGGAGGGATTGGATCACGCTGTAGACACTACAGTAGGATACCTGGAGCATTTAGGATGGATTATAAACTTACAAAAATCCTCTCTCCAGGCCCAAAGAAGGATAGTGTACCTGGGCATGATCATAGATACAGCCCAAAACAGGGTATACCTGCCAGAGCCAAAGATACAGTCTCTGAAAGACCTGATCCACAAGGTCAAAGCAAACAAGAGGCCGTCTATTCGCCTTTGCATGAGACTATTGGGAAAGATGGTAGCCTCCTTCGAGGCGGTCCCTTACGCCCAGTTTCATTCGAGACTACTTCAAGGCAATATTTTAGCCTCCTGGAACAGGAAGAGCCAAGCTCTGGATATACCCATGCGCCTGTCCTCACAAGTACGCCACAGCTTCAATTGGTGGCTAGAAGCCAGGAATTTACGGAAGGGAAAGTCCTTCCTCCCAGTGGCCTGGAAGGTGGTATCTACGGATGCCAGTCTATCGGGCTGGGGTGCAGTATTCGAGGAGGCTTCTACCCAGGGAACCTGGGCCAAGACTCAGGGGATCCTGCCCATCAATGTGCTAGAGATCCGGGCGGTATATCTAGCCCTCAAAACCTGGACATACAGGTTACAGGGCTACCCAGTTCGGGTTCAATCCGACAATGCTACGGCAGTAGCTTACATCAATCACCAAGGAGGCACCCACAGTCGGGCAGCCCAAAGAGAGGTGAACCGGATCTTGGCATGGGCAGAAGAGCATGTACCTTGCATCTCTGCAATCTTCATTCCAGGGATAGAAAACTGGCAAGCAGACTACCTGAGTCGTCAGCAGCTGCTACCAGGAGAGTGGTCTCTTCACCCAGAGATCTTTCAGGCCATATGTCTGAGATGGGGAAACCCAGATGTAGACCTGCTAGCTTCCAGGTTCAACAAGAAATTGGACAACTTTGTGTCCAGAACGAGAGATCCTCTAGCCTACGGGACAGACGCTCTAATAACTCCATGGAATCAGTTCTCACTGATCTATGCATTCCCTCCGATCCCTCTTCTACAAAGACTGCTTCGCAGGATCAAGGAGGAGGGAATACCAGTAATCCTAGTGGCCCCAAACTGGCCCAGGAGGCCTTGGTATGCCGAGATCGTAAAAATGGCGATAGGAAGGCCCTGGAAGCTTCCACTTCGACACGACCTGTTGTCACAGGGTCCAGTATTCCACCCTTCCTTACAAAGGCTAAATTTGACGGCCTGGCTGCTGAGACCCACATTTTGAAAAAGAGAGGGGTCTCTGGCCTGGTTCTTTCTACGCTCATTAATGCTAGAAAGCCAGCCTCCAGACTCATCTATCATAGAGTCTGGAAAGCATACGTTTCCTGGTGTGAATCCAGAAGTTGGAATCCTCTGAAATATGAAATAAGTAGGATTCTTGCTTTTTGCCAGTTAGGAGTGGATATGAAATTAGCCCTTAGCACCATCAAAGGGCAAATATCGGCTCTATCAGTCTTCTTTCAGAGACCATTGGCATCTCACTCCCTAGTTCGGACATTCATTCAGGGGGTACTGAGGATAAATCCTCCAGTCAGGTCTCCCTTGTGTCCATGGGATTTGAATTTGGTATTGTCAGTGTTGCAAAAGCAACCTTTTGAACCTATTCGCCATATTCCTTTAATTATATTAAGTAGGAAATTGGCCTTTCTGATTGCTATAGCTTCTGCTAGGAGAGTATCAGAGCTAGCAGCTCTTTCTTGTAAAGAGCCTTATCTAATTTGTCACAAGGACAAGATCGTACTACGACCCCATCCGGCTTTTCTGCCTAAGGTGGTGTCGGCTTTTCACTTGAATCAAGACATTGTTCTGCCTTCCTTTTTTCCAAACCCGCGGACGGCGGGGGAAAAATTATTACACTCTCTAGATCTAGTGAGAGCGGTAAGGGGGTATCTGCAAGCAACCGCTCAGATACGTAAAACAGATGTTTTGTTTATTTTACCAGATGGTCCCAAGAAGGGCCAAGCGGTATCAAAATCCACCATTTCCAGGTGGATTAGACAAGTAATTGTTCAAGCTTATGGTTTAAAGAACAGGACTCCTCCTTTTCCTGTTAAGGCGCACTCTACCAGGGCGATAAGTGCTTCATGGGCAGTGCACCACCAGGCTTCGATGGCTCAGATCTGTAAGGCTGCAACTTGGTCCTCAGTCCATACATTTTCCAAATTCTATCAAATAGATGTGAAAGGACATGAGGATTCCGCCTTCGGGCGAAGTGTGCTGCAGGCAGCAGTATAGGGCTTCTGGTCCGCAAGCGGTCGGTTTGATCTGTGTCTCCCCCCCTTCATATGAGCATTGCTCTGGGACGTCCCATTATGTAATGACTAGCTCTGTGTCCCGTGGTGTACGATAAAGAAAATAGGATTTTTATAACAGCTTACCTGTAAAATCCTTTTCTTGGAGTACACCACGGGACACAGAGGTCCCACCCTTCTTATGGGAACCTTACTGCTTTGCTACAAAACTGAGGTACTTCCCTGATGGGAGGGGTTATATGGAGGGGAACTGTCTTCCATTGGTTGTGCCAGTGTCCAATCACCGCTGGTGACCCTTAACCCATTATGTAATGACTAGCTCTGTGTCCCGTGGTGTACTCCAAGAAAAGGATTTTACAGGTAAGCTGTTATAAAAATCCTATTTTTACTGACAATCAGGGATGAGCCGAACACCCCCCTGTTCGGTTCGCACCAGAACCTGCGAACAGACAAAATGTTCGTGTAAACTTTAGAACCCTATTAAATACAATGGACTCGAACGTTCGAAATCTAAAGTGTTAATTATAAAGGCTAATATGCAAGTTATTGTCCTAAAAAGTGTTTGGGGACCCGGGTCCTGCCCCAGGGGACATGTATCAATGCAAAAAGAAGTTTTAAAAACGGCCGTTTTTTCGGGAGCAGTGATTTTAATAATGCTTAAAATGAAAAAATAAAAGTGAAATATTCCTTTAAATTTCGTACCTGGGGGGTGTGTATGATATGCATGTAAAGTGGCGCATGTTTCCCGTGCTTAGAACTGTCCCTGCAAAAAATGTCATTTTTGAAAGAAAAAAAATGCATTTAAAACTGACTCGCGGCTATTAATGAATTGTCGGCTCCCGGCAATACATACAAAAGTCATTGATAAAAAAAAAAAAAAAAAAAGCGTGGGGGTTCCCCAGAATTCAATTACCAGGCCCTTCAGGTCTGGCATGGATTTTAAGGGGAACTCCACCCCAAGTTTAAAAAAAAAATGGCGTGGAGTCCCCCTAAAAATCCATACCAGACCCATTATCCGAGCACGCAACCTGGCCGGCCGCAGGGGAAAAGGGGGGGAACGAGAGAGCGGCCCCCCCTCCCTCCTGAACCGTACCAGGCCACATGCCCTCAACATGGGGAGGATGTCCCCATGTTGATGGGGACAAGGGCCTCATCCCCACAACCCTTGCCCGGTGGTTGTGGGGGTCTGCGGGCGGGGGGCTTATCGGAATCTGGAAGACCCCTTTAACAAAGGGGACCCCCAGATCCCGCCCCCCCCCCTATGTGAATTGGTAACGGGTACATTGTACCCCTACCATTTCACGAAGAAAGCGTAAAAAAATGTTTAAAAAAACACACAAACACCTTGAAAAAGTCCTTTATTTAAAAAAATAAATAAATAAACATTCCAGCGGTGAAATCCAGTGTCCCGCGGCGATCCCGATGTCCAGCGCTGTCCTTCATTGGTTGTGCCTGAGCGGACCTGATGGGGAACTCCCTCTCAGTATTTTAAATGTATAGACCCGCCCCTTCTAATGTTCCCCATCAGGTCCGCTCAGCGGGCGAGATGCAGAACATGAGAAGGGGCGGGTTTATACATGTATTACCAAAGTGAGAGCAGTTCCCCATCAGGTCCGCCCCCTCGGTATGTCGGACCCGCCTACGTCATTGGCTTGAGCGGGGAACTTCCTTCACTATGTAAATTTAAATTACACAGTGAAGGAAGTTCCCCGCTCAAGCCAATGACGTAGGCGGGTCCGACATACCGAGGAGGCGGACCTGATGGGGAACTGCTCTCACTTTGGTAATACATGTATAGACCCGCCCCTTCTCATGTTCCGCATCTGGTCCGCTGAGCGGACCTGATTGGGAACTTTAGAAGGGGCGGGTCTATACATTTAAAATACTGAGAGGGAGTTCCCCATCAGGTCCGCTCAGGCACAACCAATGACGGACAGCGCTGGACATCGGGATCGCCGCGGGACACTGGATTTCACCGCTGGAATGTTTTTTTTTTTTTTTTTTCTTAATAAAGGACTTTTTCAAGGTGTTTGTGTGTTTTTTTAAACATTTTTTTACGCTTTCTTCGTGAAATGGTAGGGGTACAATGTACCCCTTACCAATTCACATAGGGGGGGGGGGGCGGGATCTGGGGGTCCTCTTTGTTAAAGGGGTCTTCCAGATTCCGATAAGCCCCCCGCCCGCAGACCCCCACAACCACCGGGCAAGGGTTGTGGGGATGAGGCCCTTGTCCCCATCAACATGGGGACATCCTCCCCATGTTGAGGGCATGTGGCTTGGTACGGTTCAGGAGGGAGGGGGGGCCGCTCTCTCGTCCCCCCCTTTTCCCCTGCGGCCGGCCAGGTTGCGTGCTCGGATAAGGGGTCTGGTATGGATTTTTAGGGGGACTCCACGCCATTTTTTTAAAAATTTGGGGTGGAGTTCCCCTTAAAATCCATGCCAGATCTGAAGGGCCTGGAATGGATATTTGGGGGAACCCCACATCAATTTTTTTTTTATTTGCGGCGGGGTTCCCCTTAATATCCATTCCAGACCTGAAGGGCCTGGTAATTGAATTCTGGGGAACCCCCACGCTTTTTTTTTTTTTTTATCAATGACTTTTGTATGTATTGCCGAGAGCCGACAATTCATTAATAGCCGCGAGTCAGTTTTAAAAGACTTTTTTTCTTTCAAAAATGACACTTTTTGCAGGGACAGTTCTAAGCACGGGAAACATGCGCCACTTTACATGCATATCATACACACCCCCCAGGTACGAAATTTAAAGGAATATTTCACTTTTATTTTTTCATTTTAAGCATTATTAAAATCACTGCTCCCGAAAAAACGGCCGTTTTTAAAACTTCTTTTTGCATTGATACATGTCCCCTGGGGCAGGACCCGGGTCCCCAAACACTTTTTAGGACAATAACTTGCATATTAGCCTTTATAATTAGCACTTTAGATTTCTCCCATAGATTTTTCGAATTTGCCGCGAACACCCCAATTTGTTCGTTGTTCGGCGAACGGGCGAACAGGCAATGTTCGAGTCGAACATGAGTTCGACTCGAACTCGAAGCTCATCCCTACTGACAATATATTGAACAGTTGAAAATAACAATATATATCTGATAAAAGATGCTTTTGGTCAGCGACTAGTAAATCAGACTATTTTTTCCTTAACAAAACTATAAGAAACAGCAGCAAACCAAATATAAAGGCTTATCTTTGCATCTGCACTAACTCCTTAAAGGTTGTATATGCCTGGATGCCTGGTAAAAGGCAGTCAGTCATTTTTGCACATACTCTTGTATGGGCATGACTGGATTTTGAACTTTGTTACCGATACAGTTAAATTACCAATAGAAAATTATCTGTTAAAAGAGTTTGGGGTAGATGCCTGGCTAAGTACTGCCTTAAAATGACTGTATATTATTCATATTGGGAAATAAATATTGATGCATTTTGGAAACTCTCTATAAGCAGAATGTGTTTTTCAAGACAGCAAATTCTGAAGATTAAAACTTCATTACATGGAAAATGTGCACACTTACTTATATTTGTACTTCCTATGTGCTGCTTAAAGGTTAAAGGAAATTAATTATGGGGTATGTATGTAGGCTACCATAGTTGAGCTTTCTGATACGTTTATGAACAGTGCAGCAGAATTATTACTAATCTTCGGCAAGGTAAAGTGGCAAGGCAGAGGTTATCCAGGACAAATATAAAAAGACAGAGAGGAAATTGACTCACCAGCACTGACACATCGACATTGCTAAAAGTACTTAAAGGGGATGTAAACCTGATTCATGAAATTTGAACTAGGCACAAATATCTTATCTCTCTCCAAAACCCTAAGTCCTGTGTCTTTCTCCTGCTCCGTTCTTCTGTTATCAGCATAATAACTTCTGACAAGTTCTATGTCAACTGTGATAAAACCAGGCTGCATTTTGTGTCAGGGTGGGTGCTATAAATAAAATAGCAGATAGCTGGTCTATTCACAGCACAGCTCTGAAAGTATCTGCCTATGTGGAGGGGTTGTGTGCCTTTCCTTCAATTAGAAGACTCCCAGTGTAAGCAAAGAATCCACACCCAGTGCTGAATGAGGAAGTGAAAATTCTAACATGACGTGCACATTCTAAACTGTATATAAAGCTAAAGACAGCAGATATACATGTAACATTCATGTAGGGAGACTTGTTTCATCTCTGTGTATCATCTGAGGCTTTTCACTTCACTGGGTATATGTGATGGTTTACATCCACTTTAAGAGCAAGTTTGGGGGACCAGGTTCAAGTGTCTAGTATTTTTTTTCCCAATAATGTAATAAAAAAGTTAATTTATCTCCTTCATTGTGGCTGAAACTCCCTTAGGAAGAACATCAAAAGTATATAGTATCTTTCCAAGTTTCCTAATTTGGATACAAAGATCCTTCCTCTAACTGCACCCTCTTCTTCTCAGTAGAACTTTGAGGTACAGTATTTTCCTTAAATAAATGATTGGCTACTAGTTTATTTCTTTTGAGACACTAGAATTATTCTAGTCTATTGGGGAAAATTTTAAGAAACTTTTTCTCTGCAGTTTAATTTTATCCCAGTGACCTAAAAGAGATAAACTAACAATTTTACCCATAATCTGAATAGTAATACTGCTGTGTGTCCTGCAGAGTATGCATCTCCTAGAAATATATTAGTTTTAGTATAAAATATTGGCTTGGGTTGAGCAGACGTGTTTGTATTTTATTATTTTATATGGTTTATCATTTTGCTGCTGGGATAAAGCTTCCATCTGCAGCAATGTTTATTTTTTGGCTCAAAAGCTTTCAGTATGTTTTCACTGATTTCAATCTTTATAAAAATGTGTTTATAAGTTAAGTCCGTTTAAGTGTATCCTTCTATAAGAAAACGGAAAACCTAGTTTTCATATGCAAACAAGAAAATACATAGAATGGGGAATTATCTTTTTATTAACTTCTAATGACATATAAAAAAAAAAAGTTATATTGATATAAATGATTACATTTGTAACCAAATTCAATATGTTGCTGCTGATAGGTCTTACTTTTGTAGCCCCCTGTCACAAATGATGAATGGGGTTTTCCACCTAATGCAAAATCTACATACAATGGGTCCTCTCTTTAGTTATTCTTCACATTGCTCTGTGACAGAGGAACATCTGTAGAACTGGTGATCTTTTGACTAGTTTATAAAAGATTAGTGTGCATGTGTATGTTTTGGGGAAGGGTGGAGTAGACCTCTCAGTTTTGCTGCAGTGTGAAATGGGGGATACTAATTGCTGAGCAATGAAATTTTAAATAACAGCAGGGTATTGCTGAGAAACCCCAGGCTTGAGGGGGTCTACTGAGAAATAAAGTGCTTTCTAGAAACTTGGAGGATGAACTTCTCCACAGTGTCTGCAGCTGCAGAGGTCAGTAAGCATCTGTTTTAAAGTTTATTTACTGCTTGTTATGAGTATAAAAATATGTTAATATCTGTAACCTGATCACAGTGCTACTTTAAACTCATATTTTATAATGTAAAGGAGAACAGTGAACTAACGTCTTAGTACCCATAGTCTCTCTTTACATGTTGATGTACAGGCATGACTTTTTTTAAATGATAAATTTCAAGGAATGTTCAAGCTTAAATACACACACAAGAAAGGAGGAAAAGGGGTGCATAGGGATGAAAGGTAAGTCCCCCCCTTGTGGAGATTACAGCAAGTACCCATCAAAGGTTAACGAAGTGCAAAATACAAATTACACAAATATATTAACCACCTAAGCCCCGGACCAATACGCAGCATAAAGACCAGGCCACTTTTTGCGATTCGGCACTGCGTTGATTTAACTGACAATTGCGCGGTCGTGTGACGTGGCTCCCAAACAAAATTGACGTCCTTTTTTTCCCACAAATAGAGGTTTCTTTTGGTGGTATTTGATCACTTCTGCGGTTATTATTTTTTGTGCTATAAACAAAAATAGAGCGACAATTTGGAAAAAAATGCAATATTTTTTACTTTTTGCTATAATAAATATCCCCCAAAAATATATAAAAAAACATTTTTTTTTTCCTCAGTTTAGGCCGATACATATTCTTCTACATATTTTTGGTAAATAAAAATCGCAATCGGCGTTTATTGATTGGTTTGCGCAAAAGTTATAGCGTTTACAAAATAGGGGGTAGTTTTATGGCATTTTTATAAATCTTTTTTTTTTTACTAGTAATGGCGGCGATCAGTGATTTTTTTTTTCGTGACTGCGACATTATGGCGGACACAACGGACACCTTTGACACATTTTTGGGACCATTGTCATTTTTACAGCGATCAGTTTAATAAAAATGCACTGGTTACTGTAAAAATGACACTGGCAGTGAAGGGGTTAACCACTAGGGGCGCTGAAGGGGTTAAGTGTGCCTAGGGGAGTGATTTCTACTGTGTGGGGGCATGGCTACGAGTGACACGTGACCGATCTCCGCTCTGATTACACAGAGCGGAGATCGGTGACATTGTCAGTAGGGGAGCGGGGAGATGTTGTGTTTACACTAACATCTCCCCGCTCCATGCCTCCGTGGGACGATCGTGGGGATGTCCGCGGCGATTGAGTCCACGGGACCCGCGGCCCGACTCACGGGGAAGGCAGGAGGTCGCGAGCGCGCCGCCGGCGACGTGCGCGCGACCCCGATGTCGGGCAGTTAAAGGGGATGTACAGGTACGTGATTGTGCCTGTACGAGCCATTCTGTTGACGTATATATACAGTGAGCGGTCCTTAAGTGGTTAAATGACACAGTGTCAGTCAAGCATATACAAGTAGGTCATGTGATCATCCTACTTGATAGCGATGGGGAGCCAACTGTCTCTTCTAGTTAGAGTGCTGATCATGTAGGTTAGCTGTTAATTCCTCTATCCACTAGTGATGAGCCGAACACCCCCGGGTTCGGTTCGCACCAGAACCCGCGAACGGACCGAAAGTTCGAACGAACATTAGAACCCTATTAAATACAATGGATGCGAACGTTCGAATTCTAAAGTGCTAATTATAACAACTATTATGCATGTTATTGTCCTAAAAAGGGTTTGGGAACCCGGGTTCTGCACCAGGGGACATGTATCAATGCAAAAAGAAGTTTTAAAAACGGTCGTTTTTCGGGAGCAGTCATTTTAATGATGCATAAAGTGAAAAAAAAAAGTCAAATATTCCTTTAAATATCGTACCTGGGGGGTGTCTAAAGTATGCCTGTGAAGTGCCACGTGTTTCCCGTGTTTAGAACTGTCCCTGCACAAAATGACACTTCTAAAGGAAAAAAAAGCCATTTAAAACTGCTTGCGGCTTTAATGTAATGTCTGGTCCCGGTAATATGGATGAAATTCTTTAAGAAAAATGGCATAGCTACCCCATGACCCCCCCCCTACCCCAGCCCATTACCAGCCCCTTTGGGTCTTGTATGGATATTAAGGGGAACCCCGCACATAAAATAAAAAAGGCCCTATATACTCTGAACAGCCCTATACAGGCGGTGCATACAAGACAGGGACTGTAGGTTTGTTCTTATGTAGAGTCTGTTTGTAATTTTGAACAGGTACATTGTTGAAGTGTAGCTCCAGACCAAAAATCTATTTTTAAACTTTTTGGAAAACATAGGTAAGGGTTATCACCCCTGTAACATTTGTTTTGCTGTCTGTGCCCCTGTTCAGAACATTTCACCTCACTTTCCGTCCCAATGACAACTGTTTTTGAAATGTGGTGTTTTTCTTGAAACAAGGATTGCTGATAAAGCATCAGTACAGAGGAGACACCTTTCTCCCATATTTATTCTTACAGGAGAGAATTTTCCTTCCTAGTGGTAGATTTCCTCTCACTTCCTGTTGTCTTCTTGCGTTTGCAAGTAGGAGTCGTTTGTAAGTTGGATGTTTGAAAGTAGGGACCTGCCGTATATACTCTGCAGAAATAGGCCCCTTAGTTGTTGGTGTTGGCACAACACTGTAAGCACTCACAGTTACTCTTGGTTGGTGCTGGAACGCCCTGCTGTCAACTATTATATCAGGAATTTTAATTACATATAATTGTTGAACAGTGGTAGTAAAAATTGGGCCTTTGATGGTGGTGCTGGTGCCACAACACTGTAAGCCCTGACAGTTACTCTTGGTGGGTGCAGCAATGGGCCCTGCTGTGAATTATTAGATCAAGAATTGTAATTACATGCCCCTGTTGAACAGGGGCTGAAAAATTGGGCCTTAGGCACTGGTGGCACAACACTGCAACCCCTCACAGATACTGTACTTGGAGCACAGCAATGAGCCCTGTTGCAAAGTATTGCTTCAAAAATTGTAATGACACGCCCCTGTTAAACAGGGGCTGAAAAATTGGGCCTTAGGCACTGGTGGCACAACACTGCAACTCCTCACAGATACTGTACTTGGAGCACAGCAATGAGCCCTGTTGCAAAGTATTGCTTCAAAAATTGTAATTACACGCCCCTGTTAAACAGGGGCTGAAAAATTGGGCGTTAGGCACTGGTGGCGGCACCCATAAACAAAAATGATCTTACAAGCTATCATCATCAATCGTATCATTGAGGACTCGGAGGAGGAGGATAGCCAGTCAACATAACAGCACAGGCACTCAGCATCAGCATCAGTCTTGAAGGGATGTGACATGTTAAAATCAATTAGTCTGTTATATCAGCATCAGGTGTGTGGTAGCTGGTGGTGATCCAAGACTGGTTCATCTTGATGAAAGTCAGTCGATCAACCGAGTCGGTGGACAGGCGCACCCTGTGATCCGTGACAAATCCTCCAGCAGCACTGAATGTGCGTTCCGAAAGAACGCTGGATGCAGGACAGGCCAGTAGCTCAATTGCATACTGTGCAAGCTCTGGCCAGTGATCCATCCTCAAGACCCAGTAAGCCAGAGGATTTTCGGTGGGGAAGGTGTCCAAGTCTGACCTTGCCCCTAGATATTCCTGCACCATGTTTATCAGACGCTGGCGATGGTTGCTGGAACCGATCATACTTTGGGGCTGCGGACTAAAGAATTGTCTGAACGCATCGGTCAGACGGCCACCTTCCCCACCGCTCCTTCTTTGACTGGCCGAAGCCTCAGCAACTCGTTGTCCAGGACCAGGAGTTTGCAACCTCCCAGTCTCTGGGAACGCGTTGCACAGACCTTTCTGCAAGGCCTCCCGGAGTTGTCTCATCCTCTGCTCCCTCTGCGACGGTAACATAAGGTCCGCAACCTTACCCTTGTACCGTGGATCAAGGAGAGTGGCCAGCCAGTAATGGTCCCTCTCCTTGATCCGAAGAATACGAGGATCCTTCCGCAGACTTTGCAGGATCAGGGAGGCCATGCAGCGTAGGTTTGCTGAGGCATTCGCTCCGGAGTCCTCTGGGTCACTAAGGACGACATGATCCGCAGCCACCTCCTCCCAGCCACGTACAAGTCCACTGGTTTCTTGGGACTGTAAATCATCCCTAAAAGACTGCTGCTGATGATGCTGAGTGCCAGCCTCCACCTCCATGCTGACACAATCCTCCTCCTCCTCCTCCTCCTCCTCCTCCTCTTCCTGTGCGATGGGTGGGACAGAAGGAACACTGTCTGGGTAAAGGGGGCCTTGAGAGGCAAGGAAGTCCTCCTCTTCCTGCCTCTGTTCTGCCTCAAGTGCCCTGTCCATTATTCCACGCAGCGTGTGCTCCAACAGGTGGACAAGAGGTACAGTGTCACTGATGCATGCACTGTCACTGCTCACCATCCTCGTGGCCTCCTCAAATGGTGCCAGGACAGTGCATGCATCCCTGATCATGCCCCACTGGCGTGGAGAAAAAAAACCAAGCTCCCCTGACCCTGTCCTGGTGCCGTAGTCGCACAGGTACTCATTGATGGCCCTCTGCTGCGTGTGCAGCCGCTGCAGCATGGCCAACGTTGAGTTCCACCTGGTGGGCATGTCACATATAAGGCGGTTCTTGGGCAGGTTCAACTCCTTTTGCAGCTCAGCCAGGCGAGCACTGGCATTATAAGATCTGCGGAAATGCACACAGACTTTCCTGGCCTGCCTCAGGACATCCTGTAAGCCCGGGTACCTGCCCAAGAAGCGCTGCACCACCAGGTTAAGGACGTGAGCCACACAGGGCACATGGGTCAGTTGTCCCTGTCGGAGGGCGGAGAGGAGGTTGGTGCCATTGTCGCAAACCACCATTCCTGGCTTAAGCTGGCGTGGCGTCAACCACCTCTCGGCCTGGCCCTGCAGAGCAGACAGGACCTCTGCCCCAGTGTGGCTTCTGTCCCCCAAACACACCAGCGCAAGCACGGCATGGCATCTTTTTGCCTGCGTACTTGCGTAGCCCCGTGAACGGCTACGGAGCACCGCTGGTTCATAGGACAAACCACAGGAAGAGGCCATGGAGGAAGAAGAAGAGGAGGGGGTGGAGGAGAGAGGTGTGTCACAACCAGTAGTAGCATTTTGGAGGCGTGGCGGTGGGACAACCTCCAACACTACTGCACCTTGTCCTGAATCCTTCCCAGCTGCCAAAAGAGTGACCCAATGGGCCGTGAAAGAAAGGTAACGTCCCTGTCCATGCCTGCTGGACCATGAGTCAGCGGTAATATGCACCTTACCGCTGACCGCCCTGTCCAGCGAGGCCAAGACATTGCCTTCCACATGCCGGTAGAGAGCCGGAATAGCCTTCCGTGAGAAAAAGTGGCGTTTGGGAACCTGCCACTGAGGAACTGCACATTGCACAAACTCACGGAAGGGGGCCGAGTCTACCAACTGAAAAGGCAGCAGTTGAAGCGCTAGCAATTTAGCCAAGCTAGCATTCAACCGCTGGGCATGTGGATGGCTGGGAGTGAACTTCTTTCGACGGTCCAGCAGCTGGGGCAGGGAAATTTGCCTGCTAGAATCGGACGTCGGTGTACTGCTAGCAGAGTGGGCGCAAGTACTTGGCTGTGACACACCTAATTCTACACCTTCATTCCTCTCAGTGCATGTTTCAGAGAGGACTGAAGTTATAGTGGGGTTGGAGATCCCAGCTGATGCGGTGCAAGGAGAGGTCCGCTTTGTTCTTTGGTGTGGGTCTTTGAGGTAGGCTTGCCAACGAGCTGCATGGCAGGTCAACATATGTCTGGTCAGGCATGTGGTACCCAAGCGGCTGATGTTTTGGCCACGCGATATACGCTTGAGACATATGTTGCAAACAGCAGCTGTGCGATCTGATGCACTAGCCTCAAAAAAGGCCCACACCAAAGAACTTTTTGAATGACGGGCAGAGGCAGCGCCCTGCACAGGCGGAGCTCTGCGGTGTGATTCCGTCGGTGTACTGCCCTTACGCTGGCCACCAAAGGGCATCCTGCCTCGTTGGAGATGTGCCTCCTCCTCATCCTCCTCCTCCTCCTCTCTCCTATTAGGCACCCACGTGGAGTCAGTGACCTCATCATCCCCTCCCTCCTCTTCACTGGAGCCAATCTGGCAGTATGCTGCAGCTGCTGGAACATGACTGCCAGATTGGTGTCCTTCTTGAGCATCCCCTCTGTCTGCTCTCACGCTACTGCCTTCCTCTAGCTGGGTTTCATCATCAGACCCTTCGAAACGCTGGGCATCCTCCTGGAGCATGTACCCAACACTGTGCTGAAACAGTTCGGGGGACTCCTCAGGAGGAGGACATGGTGGGTCTAGGGAAGGAGTGACTGATGATTTGTCTGACATTGATACCAGGGAAGACGACGCTTTGGCAGCTGCTTTTCCAGTACCCTGAGCCTGGGTGAGAGAGGATGAGGAGGAGGAGGAGGGCTTGGTCATCCACTCTACCAAGTCTTCGGCATGATGTGGCTCAACATGTCCAGCTGCCGAAAAGAAGGACAAGCGTGTCCCATGGCCATGTGCTGATGACAATGCACCGCGTCCACGACCAGCACTGTTGCCCCCAGACACAGAGCCTGCTTGCCCTCTTTTATTGCCTCCTGACTGTCTGCCTCTCCTTGTTTGCCTTCCAGACATTCTAATAGATGGCCTGCAGGGAGATGGGAAAAAAGCAATAAGGGCTACCTTCAGGTGTCCTTCTCTGTCCCTTGAAACAAGGACTTTCACAGTGAAAGAAACTGACACTCTCCCTACCTACAGTTTTCTGTCCCTAGAAAAAATGTTTTTTTTAATCACAATATAGCACAAGGACAATTCACTCACTGTCCTTACAGGTCCCTGGAAACAAGGACTTGCAGAGTGAAAGAAAAAAAACACTCTCCCTACCTACAGTTTTCTGTCCCTAGAAAAAATGTTTTTTTTAATCACAATATAGCACAAGGAGAATTCACTCACTGTCCTTCCAGGTCCCTGGAAACAAGGACTTGCAGAGTGAAAGAAAAAAAACACTCTCCCTACCTACAGTTTTCTGTCCCTAGAAAAAATGTTTTTTTTAATCACAATATAACACAAGGACAATTCACTCACTGTCCTTCCAGGTCCCTGGAAACAAGGACTTGCAGAGTGAAATAAACTGACACTCTCCCTACCTACAGTTTTCTGTCCCTAGAATAAATGTTTTTTTTAAGCACAATATAGCACAAGGACAATTCACTCACTGTCCTTACAGGTCCCTGGAAACAAGGACTTGCAGAGTGAAAGAAAAAAAACACTCTCCCTACCTACAGTTTTCTGTCCCTAGAAAAAATGTTTTTTTTAATCACAATATAGCACAAGGACAATTCACTCACTGTCCTTCCAGGTCCCTGGAAACAAGGACTTGCAGAGTGAAATAAACTGACACTCTCCCTACCTACAGTTTTCTGTCCCTAGAATAAATGTTTTTTTTAAGCACAATATAGCACAAGGACAATTCACTCACTGTCCTTACAGGTCCCTGGAAACAAGGACTTGCAGAGTGAAAGAAAAAAACCACTCTTCCTACCTACAGTTTTCTGTCCCTAGAAAAAATGTTTTTTTTAATCACAATATAACACAAGGACAATTCACTCACTGTCCTTCCAGGTCCCTGGAAACAAGGACTTGCAGAGTGAAATAAACTGACACTCTCCCTACCTACAGTTTTCTGTCCCTAGAATAATTTTTTTTTTTAAGCACAATATAGCACAAGGACAATTCACTCACTGTCCTTACAGGTCCCTGGAAACAAGGACTTGCAGAGTGAAAGAAAAAAAACACTCTCCCTACCTACAGTTTTCTGTCCCTAGAAAAAATGTTTTTTTTTAATCACAATATAGCACAAGGACAATTCACTCACTGTCCTTCCAGGTCCCTGGAAACGAGGACTTGCAGAGTGAAATAAACTGACACTCTCCCTACCTACAGTTTTCTGTCCCTAGAATAAATGTTTTTTTTAAGCACAATATAGCACAAGGACAATTCACTCACTGTCCTTACAGGTCCCTGGAAACAAGGACTTGCAGAGTGAAAGAAAAAAAACACTCTCCCTACCTACAGTTTTCTGTCCCTAGAAAAAATGTTTTTTTTAATCACAATATAGCACAAGGACAATTCACTCACTGTCCTTACAGGTCCCTGGAAACAAGGACTTGCAGAGTGAAAGAAAAAAAACACTCTCCCTACCTACAGTTTTCTGTCCCTAGAAAAAATGTTTTTTTTAATCACAATATAGCACAAGGACAATTCACTCACTGTCCTTCCAGGTCCCTGGAAACGAGGACTTGCAGAGTGAAATAAACTGACACTCTCCCTACCTACAGTTTTCTGTCCCTAGAATAAATGTTTTTTTTAAGCACAATATAGCACAAGGAGAATTCACTCACTGTCCTTCCAGGTCCCTGGAAACAAGGACTTGCAGAGTGAAAGAAAAAAAACACTCTCCCTACCTACAGTTTTCTGTCCCTAGAAAAAATGTTTTTTTTAATCACAATATAACACAAGGACAATTCACTCACTGTCCTTCCAGGTCCCTGGAAACAAGGACTTGCAGAGTGAAATAAACTGACACTCTCCCTACCTACAGTTTTCTGTCCCTAGAATAAATGTTTTTTTTAAGCACAATATAGCACAAGGACAATTCACTCACTGTCCTTACAGGTCCCTGGAAACAAGGACTTGCAGAGTGAAAGAAAAAAAACACTCTCCCTACCTACAGTTTTCTGTCCCTAGAAAAAATGTTTTTTTTAATCACAATATAGCACAAGGACAATTCACTCACTGTCCTTCCAGGTCCCTGGAAACAAGGACTTGCAGAGTGAAATAAACTGACACTCTCCCTACCTACAGTTTTCTGTCCCTAGAATAAATGTTTTTTTTAAGCACAATATAGCACAAGGACAATTCACTCACTGTCCTTACAGGTCCCTGGAAACAAGGACTTGCAGAGTGAAAGAAAAAAAACACTCTCCCTACCTACAGTTTTCTGTCCCTAGAAAAAATGTTTTTTTTAATCACAATATAGCACAAGGACAATTCACTCACTGTCCTTACAGGTCCCTGGAAACAAGGACTTGCAGAGTGAAAGAAAAAAAACACTCTCCCTACCTACAGTTTTCTGTCCCTAGAAAAAATGTTTTTTTTAATCACAATATAGCACAAGGACAATTCACTCACTGTCCTTACAGGTCCCTGGAAACAAGGACTTGCAGAGTGAAATAAACTGACACTCTCCCTACCTACAGTTTTCTGTCCCTAGAATAAATGTTTTTTTTAAGCACAATATAGCACAAGGAGAATTCACTCACTGTCCTTCCAGGTCCCTGGAAACAAGGACTTGCAGAGTGAAAGAAAAAAAACACTCTCCCTACCTACAGTTTTCTGTCCCTAGAAAAAATGTTTTTTTTAATCACAATATAACACAAGGACAATTCACTCACTGTCCTTCCAGGTCCCTGGAAACGAGGACTTGCAGAGTGAAATAAACTGACACTCTCCCTACCTACAGTTTTCTGTCCCTAGAATAAATGTTTTTTTTAAGCACAATATAGCACAAGGACAATTCACTCACTGTCCTTACAGGTCCCTGGAAACAAGGACTTGCAGAGTGAAAGAAAAAAAACACTCTCCCTACCTACAGTTTTCTGTCCCTAGAAAAAATGTTTTTTTTAATCACAATATAGCACAAGGACAATTCACTCACTGTCCTTACAGGTCCCTGGAAACAAGGACTTGCAGAGTGAAAGAAAAAAAACACTCTCCCTACCTACAGTTTTCTGTCCCTAGAAAAAATGTTTTTTTTAATCACAATATAGCACAAGGACAATTCACTCACTGTCCTTCCAGGTCCCTGGAAACGAGGACTTGCAGAGTGAAATAAACTGACACTCTCCCTACCTACAGTTTTCTGTCCCTAGAATAAATGTTTTTTTTAAGCACAATATAGCACAAGGACAATTCACTCACTGTCCTTCCAGGTCCCTGGAAACAAGGACTTGCAGAGTGAAAGAAAAAAAACACTCTCCCTACCTACAGTTTTCTGTCCCTAGAAAAAATGTTTTTTTTAATCACAATATAGCACAAGGACAATTCACTCACTGTCCTTACAGGTCCCTGGAAACAAGGACTTGCAGAGTGAAAGAAAAAAAACACTCTCCCTACCTACAGTTTTCTGTCCCTAGAAAAAATGTTTTTTTTTAATCACAATATAGCACAAGGACAATTCACTCACTGTCCTTACAGGTCCCTGGAAACAAGGACTTGCAGAGTGAAATAAACTGACACTCTCCCTACCTACAGTTTTCTGTCCCTAGAATAAATGTTTTTTTTAAGCACAATATAGCACAAGGAGAATTCACTCACTGTCCTTCCAGGTCCCTGGAAACAAGGACTTGCAGAGTGAAAGAAAAAAAACACTCTCCCTACCTACAGTTTTCTGTCCCTAGAAAAAATGTTTTTTTTTAATCACAATATAACACAAGGACAATTCACTCACTGTCCTTCCAGGTCCCTGGAAACAAGGACTTGCAGAGTGAAATAAACTGACACTCTCCCTACCTACAGTTTTCTGTCCCTAGAATAAATGTTTTTTTTAAGCACAATATAGCACAAGGACAATTCACTCACTGTCCTTACAGGTCCCTGGAAACAAGGACTTGCAGAGTGAAAGAAAAAAAACACTCTCCCTACCTACAGTTTTCTGTCCCTAGAAAAAATGTTTTTTTTAATCACAATATAGCACAAGGACAATTCACTCACTGTCCTTACAGGTCCCTGGAAACAAGGACTTGCAGAGTGAAAGAAAAAAAACACTCTCCCTACCTACAGTTTTCTGTCCCTAGAAAAAATGTTTTTTTTAATCACAATATAGCACAAGGACAATTCACTCACTGTCCTTACAGGTCCCTGGAAACAAGGACTTGCAGAGTGAAAGAAAAAAAACACTCTCCCTACCTACAGTTTTCTGTCCCTAGAAAAAATGTTTTTTTTAATCACAATATAGCACAAGGACAATTCACTCACTGTCCTTACAGGTCCCTGGAAACAAGGACTTGCAGAGTGAAATAAACTGACACTCTCCCTACCTACAGTTTTCTGTCCCTAGAATAAATGTTTTTTTTAAGCACAATATAGCACAAGGAGAATTCACTCACTGTCCTTCCAGGTCCCTGGAAACAAGGACTTGCAGAGTGAAAGAAAAAAAACACTCTCCCTACCTACAGTTTTCTGTCCCTAGAAAAAATGTTTTTTTTAATCACAATATAACACAAGGACAATTCACTCACTGTCCTTCCAGGTCCCTGGAAACGAGGACTTGCAGAGTGAAATAAACTGACACTCTCCCTACCTACAGTTTTCTGTCCCTAGAATAAATGTTTTTTTTAAGCACAATATAGCACAAGGACAATTCACTCACTGTCCTTACAGGTCCCTGGAAACAAGGACTTGCAGAGTGAAAGAAAAAAAACACTCTCCCTACCTACAGTTTTCTGTCCCTAGAAAAAATGTTTTTTTTAATCACAATATAGCACAAGGACAATTCACTCACTGTCCTTACAGGTCCCTGGAAACAAGGACTTGCAGAGTGAAAGAAAAAAAACACTCTCCCTACCTACAGTTTTCTGTCCCTAGAAAAAATGTTTTTTTTAATCACAATATAGCACAAGGACAATTCACTCACTGTCCTTCCAGGTCCCTGGAAACGAGGACTTGCAGAGTGAAATAAACTGACACTCTCCCTACCTACAGTTTTCTGTCCCTAGAATAAATGTTTTTTTTAAGCACAATATAGCACAAGGACAATTCACTCACTGTCCTTCCAGGTCCCTGGAAACAAGGACTTGCAGAGTGAAAGAAAAAAAACACTCTCCCTACCTACAGTTTTCTGTCCCTAGAAAAAATGTTTTTTTTAATCACAATATAGCACAAGGACAATTCACTCACTGTCCTTACAGGTCCCTGGAAACAAGGACTTGCAGAGTGAAAGAAAAAAAACACTCTCCCTACCTACAGTTTTCTGTCCCTAGAAAAAATGTTTTTTTTTAATCACAATATAGCACAAGGACAATTCACTCACTGTCCTTACAGGTCCCTGGAAACAAGGACTTGCAGAGTGAAATAAACTGACACTCTCCCTACCTACAGTTTTCTGTCCCTAGAATAAATGTTTTTTTTAAGCACAATATAGCACAAGGAGAATTCACTCACTGTCCTTCCAGGTCCCTGGAAACAAGGACTTGCAGAGTGAAAGAAAAAAAACACTCTCCCTACCTACAGTTTTCTGTCCCTAGAAAAAATGTTTTTTTTTAATCACAATATAACACAAGGACAATTCACTCACTGTCCTTCCAGGTCCCTGGAAACAAGGACTTGCAGAGTGAAATAAACTGACACTCTCCCTACCTACAGTTTTCTGTCCCTAGAATAAATGTTTTTTTTAAGCACAATATAGCACAAGGACAATTCACTCACTGTCCTTACAGGTCCCTGGAAACAAGGACTTGCAGAGTGAAAGAAAAAAAACACTCTCCCTACCTACAGTTTTCTGTCCCTAGAAAAAATGTTTTTTTTAATCACAATATAGCACAAGGACAATTCACTCACTGTCCTTACAGGTCCCTGGAAACAAGGACTTGCAGAGTGAAAGAAAAAAAACACTCTCCCTACCTACAGTTTTCTGTCCCTAGAAAAAATGTTTTTTTTAATCACAATATAGCACAAGGACAATTCACTCACTGTCCTTACAGGTCCCTGGAAACAAGGACTTGCAGAGTGAAAGAAACTGACACTGTCCCTACCTACAGTTTTCTGTCCCTAGAATAAATGTTTTTTTTAAGCACAATATAGCACAAGGAGAATTCACTCACTGTCCTTCCAGGTCCCTGGAAACAAGGACTTGCAGAGTGAAATAAACTGACACTCTCCCTACCTACAGTTTTCTGTCCCTAGAATAAATGTTTTTTTTAAGCAAAATATAGCACAAGGACAATTCACTCACTGTCCTTACAGGTCCCTGGAAACAAGGACTTGCAGAGTGAAAGAAACTGACACTCTCCCTACCTACAGTTTTCTGTCCCTAGAATAAATGTTTTTTTAAGCACAATATAGCACAAGGACAATTCACTCACTGTCCTTCCAGGTCCCTGGAAACAAGGACTTGCAGAGTGAAAGAAACTGACACTGTCCCTACCTACAGTTTTCTGTCCCTAGAATAAATGTTTTTTTTAAGCACACTATAGCACAAGCACAAAACACACTGACACTCTCCCTACCTATCCTTCTCTTTCCCTAAACTAAAGGAATCCAGGTTAAGCAAGAAAGAAATAACAGTCACTGTCCCTGCCTATGCTGCTCTATCCCTGCTCCGGAACACACTACACTAGGCCGCCGTGCTGGCGGCCTTTTATAGTGTGGGGCGTGTACTAAACACCCTCAGCAATAATTGGCCACAGGCATCCTGCCTGTGGCCAATCATTGCTCTCCTCGCTGCCGGCGCTGTGATTGGCCAAGCATGCGGGGTCACAGTGCATGCTTGGCCAATCACAGCGCCTGGATGACACTGCGATGGCGTAGTGCATTGTGGGCCGTTCGCGTCACTCGAATTTGGCGCGAACGGCCCAAATCGTTCGATCTTCGTCGAACGATCGAACAGCCGATGTTCGAGTCGAACGTATGTTCGACTCGAACACGAAGCTCATCCCTACTATCCACATACTATTACCAAATGTCTGGGATTGTTGTGGATCTCTAATGCCTAGGGATCAAGGCCCAACCTGTGGTTAGAAAAAACCAGAAGAAGGCCCTTCTTAGTGGCCATAACTTACCCTGGGATGATAGAAAGCATAAAGGCATAGTTTCCCCTTGCAAATTACATTTGACATAAAGCCTAATCAGCTCTATAATTTATTAACCTGGATTGATAAATATGGGCACACAAAAATGTACACAATTTTTTTTTTTTTTAAAACCAGATTGTGTTCACAAGCTTTTCTTTCCTAAAATTTGTCTTCTGGCAAATGCTGAATTTAGCAGAACTGTTTGTCTCATAACTGCTAAATATAGTGCTAATTTTCCAGGTGATTTGGAAGTTTAATTTGTATATTGGTTTTCTGTTTCACACGCAAAGCTATGTTTTAAAGATACTGAGAAAGTTATCACACTTTTGAGATAATAGAGCAGGATATGCTTTATTAATACAATTTTTCTCTTTTATATTTTCTTATAGGGTCCAACAGTACGACTCATACGTGTCCCTCTTTGCTGCAAGGTTCTCATTACTACAAGTATAAACAGCAGTTCATATTTCCAGGTAGGGTTAATATCCAAGAAGCTTTATGTGGTCATCTTTAAATCATAGAAGGTAATATTCTGGAAATATGTGGCAGGTGATATTGTTGACTCATTAGGTTCAGGTCAGCCTAGCATCAGGACCCCTCACTTTATTCTTTATCCTTTCATCTCTGTGTTGCTTTTGATCAATATTTGAATGGCATGCCGTGAATGTGTCATGTACAGTAACATCCAATGCTTCTGCTTAGGAACTCCTGTCTTTACATTTGATATGTTCAGTGTATTTTTGGAACCAAGCTTGCAAAGGTACACCAGTTATATAGTACAAATCTTTTCAAATCAGCTACATGTGTTTTTGTTTAATTGTTTAGTAGCATGATAATAAAGCTGAACTCTTGGCAGATATGAAATGCACAGGCAGAGATCTATAGTCATTTAATATATATTTTTTTGCACAATACAATTTTTTATCCCTTGGTATAACATTTGGTGGTCAGCCGTCAATGAGTGCGGAGCGTTTTTTTTTCTTTTCGGGTGTGGTGGACAATGGATTTACATTGGGGGACACTGTTTTTTTATTTAGTAATAAAGGAATTGTCAAAACTCTGTCTCTGTGATTCTATTAATGTTTTGACACTTACCCCATACTCATTCACATAGGGGGGGGGCTGGAATCTGGGGGCCCTCTTGTTAAAGGGGGCTACAGATCCTGATAAGCCCCCTGCTCGCAGATCCCCATAACCACAGCCCAGGGTTGTGGGTAAGAGACCCTTGTCCCCATCATCATGGGGACAGGGTCTTTTGGGGTAGGGGCAGAGCCCCTCCTGTCCTAAAGCACCCTCCCATGTTGAGGGCATGTGGCCTGGTATGGTTCAGGAGGGGGGGGGCGGTGGCCCACCCTTACCTGACCTGCCAGGCTGCATGCTCAGATAAGGATCTGGTATGGATTTTGGGGGGGACCACTTGCCGTTTTTAAAAAAAAAGATTGGTGTGGGGCTCCCCTTAAAATCCATACTAGACCCATTTTTTTATTTCTTTCTTTTTTAATAGCTGGGTGCTGGCAATTGCAACCGCAAATCAATTTAAATGTGATTTGATTTGTTTTTTTCTTTAGAAATCTAATTTTTGCTCTATATATGCTACAGATGCGCCACTTTACAGGAAAACTGAGAGGACCCCCCTCAGGCACTATATTTAAAGGAATTTTTCATTTTTATTGTTGCATTTTAAGCATTGTTAAAATCACTGCTCCTAAAAAAATGATTGTGCTTAAAAAAAAAATCAAAATGGGCACTTTTGATTTCTCATGTTCGGCTCCCATAGACTTTAATGGAGTTCGCTGTTCGGGGAAGAACTTTTCCCCTGTTCGAGAGTTCTGCTGCCACGGCAGCCTGGGCTCAGAAGAACTAGGTTGAATGATGCTGGCTGTCATTCAACCCATAAGACTGATGACATCTAGTGGCAGAAACAAAGTACTTTGGGGGACAGCTCTGGATTTAAAGTGAGTATCGCAACAAAGCTGCTTTCTTATTTAACCTTTTTTAATCTGACGTTTTATGGCAGAAGCTTAGTATATTTTGCTGGTACACACTGAAATAGCCAGAGACAATGCAGTAAGCTATCCAATGTCATGCTGAAATAGGAGCAGGCTATGGGGAAATCTGCCTTAGCCTAAGTTCACATTGATGCGATTTGGCATACAATTTGATTTGTCAAATCGCATGTCAAATCGGCGGCTATTGCTGGCAATGGCACTGTCCGAATTGGTGCGATGACAACTTTTTGGCACTACACCGATTCCCAAAAGTCGTTTCTGTACTACTTTTGGTGACTTCAGGAGATGATTTGTATAGACATCTGTGCAGGAACCCACACAGATGTCTGTCAAATCGCCTCCCGAAATCGGACTGCATTGCCAGGTTGAAACCGTGCGAGTTCAGCTGAACTTGCACGATTTCAAACCCTCTCCAATGTGAACATAGGCTTAATGTTTATTGCCAGCATACACACTAGGGTTCAACTAGCACCTTAACACAGTGTGGGAGGTCACCAAGCCCCAGGACCATGTCTCATATGGGTCAGACCTGTGCTACCAAAGTATATTCTTTCATATATAGAGTTCTATTAAGCCACGTAATCTCCATTACTATGAGAATTAATGATGACTTTAGAATATTTAATCCACATTCTTTAAAAAAATAACATTTTACTATATATGCTGCGACTAGTGTATGCTTTTCAAGATTTTGGGCTTTAGTGTTCAGGTCTAAACTAGTTATAGTAGTGTGGATGGTCATACATGCTCTTTGTGTGTTAGTTTGTGTTTAGAGAGCCTTACTCCTAATTACATTTGTATTCTCTGCTCATGAGAGGGAAGATGAGAGGCAATGCTTCTTACATGCTACCATCATCATCTGCTGTAGCTGCCCGAATAGTCAGGCCATCAGGCACTGTGTTGCCTAACAAGCAGAAACCTTTCAGCACACTTCCTACAGACTTGCTGGGTAAACTAATGGCCCTGGTGTTGTCTGCAGCTGCAAACACATGTAACTGCAGTTATGTTCGTTGTATTTATTACAGGAACTTATTTAGCACCGTCAATTTATGCAGCACTTCTTTATATATACAGTGAGTAAAAAAAGTATTGAACACATCACCATTTTGCTAGGTAAATATATTTCTAAAGGTGCTATTGACATGACATTTTTACCACATGTCCGTAACAACCCACGCAATCTATACATACAAAGAAACCAAAACAAATAAGTTCAGAAATTAAGTTATGTGTAAAAAAATGGAATGACACAGGGAAAAAGTATTAAACACGCTAACTGAAATGTATTTAATACTCCATACAAAATCTTTTGTTGGCAATTACACAGTTTCAAGACGCCTCCTGTATGGAGAAACTTGTGTGCATTGTTCAAGTGTGATTTTGGCCCATTCTTCCACACAAACAGTCTTCAAATCATAAAGATTCAATGGGCCTCTTCTATGAACTCTGATCTTTAGTTCTTTCCATAGATTTTCTATTGGATTCAAGTCAGGTGATTGGCTGGGCCATTCTAGCAACTTTATATTCTTTCTTTGAAACCATTTGAGAGTTTCCTTGGCTTTGTGTTTGGGATCATTGTCTTGCTGAAATGTCCACCCTCGTTTCATCTTCATCATCCTGGTAGATGGAAGAAGATTTTTATCAAGAATATCTTGGTAAATTTTTCCATTCATCCTTCCTTCAATGCCATGACGTTTGCCAGTACCATATGCTGAAAAAGAGCCCCACACCATGATGTTCCCACCTCCAAACTTCACTGTTGGTATGGGGGTGTTTTTGGGGTGATGTGCAGTGCCATTTGACCTCCAAACATGGTGTGTATTATGGCATCCAAAGAGATTAGTTTTGGCCTCATCTGACCAGACTATTCTCCCACTATTTCACAGGCTTGTCTAAATGTTGTACAGCAAACTTTAAACAAGCTTCAACATGCTTTTTCTTCAGCAATGGAGTCTTGCGTGGTGAGCGTGCATGCAAGCCATTAACCTGCCAGCATGTCTTTGGAGTGAGGGAGAAAATTCACACAGGCACAGGGAGAACATGCAAACTCCAAGCAGGTAGTGATGTGGTTGGGATTTGATGACGACCCTAGTGCTTCTACGCAGAAGTTCTAACCACTTAGCCACTGTGTGTTGCAGTTGGTGTAGCACATCTCAATGCACCTTTGAAATACCCCTACGAGTGGCTATATTGGGAGAAATGTGTACACATTGGAAATTAGTCTTGACACATATGAACTTCGACTTCTAAAATCTGACCCTAATGGTTCCTAGATACCATAATGCCTAATGATTAGCCCAACCTTTAAGAAGGTTGCAGTAGGTTATGAAGGGATTGAACTCTCAGAGCTCAGCAGAGGGATACTTAGGAAGAGTTAAAAGTCATACATAAGCTTGTGTCCCCTTTCACAGGCAGGTGACAAAAATTATAGATAAATGGAGAACCTGTGTAATGCTATTCTTCTTAAATGTATTAAACTTTGTTGTTGTAAACTTTTTAGTATCTCTTTATTTTGTGATCTCTTTTGTAATCTTCTTTTTTATTTGTAGATGTTGTGCCTGAAGTCCCTCCCCGAGCACCCCAAGTAATCCTTCATCCAGTGACTTCTAATACAGGGTATGTGGTCCTTTCTCCTATCCACTGTGTTCAGTTAATAAGAGTTTATACTTTACCTGAAAAAATAGAAGATCTTTTATGTCACAAAGACATGGACAGAGCTCCTTGGGCCTGCATCCTTCCCCTCCTGACTGGTGTGACAATCCATTCTTGATGACTACAGATAAAGAGAAAGCTAGCACATAATCTATGTATATAAAGCTTTTTGTTTGTAGCATGTCTTAAAGCGGGTGTAAACCGTGGATGTTCAAAAAAGAAAAAAACATGCAAGTTAATGGCATAATGTGCTAGTATGCACCACATACTAGCTTGCAGGATGAAAGGAACACAGTGAGAGCCTCAACAGCATGGTGGTGCTTCTTTATTGTGTAATGAGCAGAAAAAAGACCAAAATTCCAATAGTAAAGCTTATGTCACTATTTTGGCTATACACTCTAGGGTGCAGTGGCGGCCAGTGCTAATTTTTTTGGGGGGCGGCAAACAGTACCATCCCCCCCTGGTCGGTCAGCGGGTCGGTCAAGTGCACTTCTATGCAGCACTTCACCGGCGGCTTCCTTTTCTCGGCAGCGGTGGCTTTCCCTTCCTCTGCTCTCCACAGCCATCGGCGGCTTCTGTTTCCTCCCTCCTCTTCGGTGGCCAACCGAGAGTCTTCTCTTTTCGGACAATCGGACCTGCTTCTTATTGGCCGGATTGAGGATCAGTGTTAATTTTCATTGCTGGGAACATTCTTTTATAATTTGTCTGTTGTTGGGGTTTAACCACTTAAGCCCCGGACCAATACGGGCCATTATGACCAGGCCCCTTTTTGCGATTCGGCACTGTATCGCTTTAACTGACAATTGCGCGGTCGTGCGACGTGGCTCCCAAACAAAATTGGCGTCCTTTTTTCCCACAAATAGAGCTTTCTTTTGGTGGTATTTGATCACCTCTGCGGTTTTTATTTTTTGCGCTATAAACAAAAATAGAGCGAAAATTTTGAAAAAAAAGACATATTTTTTACCTTTTGCTATAATAAATATCCCCAAAAAATATATAAAAAAACATTTTTTTTCCTCAGTTTCAGCCGATACGTATTCTTCTACATATTTTTGGTAAAAAAAATCGCAATCGGCGTTTATTGATTGGTTTGCGCAAAAATTATAGCGTTTACAAAATAGGGGATAGTTTTAAGGCATTTTTATTATTATTTTTTTTTTTTTTACTAGTTATGGCGGCGATCAGCGATTTTTTTGTGACTGCGACATTATGGCAGACACATCGGACACTTTTAACACATTTTTGGGACCATTGTCATTTTCACAGCGATCAGTGCAATAAAAATGCACAGGTTACTATGAAAATGACACTGGCAGTGAAGGGGTTAACCACTAGGGGCGCTGGAGGGGTTAAGTGTGCCTAGGGGCGTGTTACTAACTGAGGGGGGGCGTAGCTACGACTGACATGTCACCGATCTCCGCTCTGATTACACAGAGCGGAGATCGCTGACATTGTCAGTAGAGGAGCGGGGAGATGATGTGTTTACACACACATCTCCCCGCTCCGAGCCTTCGTGAGACGATCGCGAGGATCCCCGCGGAGATCGAGTCCGCGGGACCCGCGGTCCCGAAATTCGTACATTTGTACGAATCCGAATTACGAATTTTTATGAATACGAATTCTGTACGACATACAAAATTTCGTTTACGAATTTCGGATCCAAATTATCCGAATCCAAACTACCAAATAACGATTTTCAACTAATACAAAAGAAACAAACAAAAAAAAAAGTTACGAAAGTAGGAGTTGTGTCCAGAATCAACGAAAACAATGTACTCTACCCCGTCCGAAAGTACGAATTATGGTATTGAGCTTCCCTTTAATAGTGCCGTTGTACGTCTTATACGTCACCGTGTTCTTGGCGTTCGAAATTTCCGACAACATTTGTGCGACCGTGTGTATGCAAGACAAGTTTGAGCCAACATCCTTCGGAAAAAAAACGACACGGTTTTGTTGTCGGAATTTCCGATCGTCTGTACGCAGCATGAGTCCGTAGAGTTCAATATTAACGATTCGTACGAAATTCGTATTTCGTACGAATCCGAATTAAATTCCGTACACAAATTGAGAATTACAAATTTTTTTTAATACGAAACAGAACGGAACGAAACAAAACAAATTTTTTGACGGCTCCCATGTCTACTGACTGGATGAATAAAGTTTAAACATTGAATTTGTGAGGGGGTTAGCTCGGCAGCGGGTGTGTGTGACCCCCGGGATGGGCTCCCCACACAAAAACAGGCCCAGCAGACGGAGCTTGTGGTTTTCAAAATCAAAAAGGTGCGGTTTATTTTCTATTTACAGTGACAAAAACACAGCAAAGCAAAAGAAACATAAACAAAATAAATCCTGGTCAAGTTGACCTCTGACTAAACATACAGGTTTCCTAACTAACAACTGGGATCAGCCTAGTGCTGTCCTAGTCCCTAAGTCCCTGGTTTAGTAAAAGTCCAAACAAATAGCCACACAGGCTTTGTCTCACCGCACAGGGGTTCACTCTCCCTAGACAGTCCACACAGGTCTGGGTCCAGGCATGAGCTAACATCTAATGAAGCTGGGAGTTCTTATAGAGGCCTAAATGAGCTGACAAGGTTCAGCTGGTCTCCTCATCTCTGTCTGCACGACGCCCCACACTCTCCCTAGAGGTATGAGTCATCCATGAGCCCACTAGCCTTAGCTGGGCTTATACAACTCTCCACCTAGTTGTATAAGTCGGCGTAAAGCCTGAATCTGGGCGAAATATATCTACCCCCCTGGATGCAACCAGGTGACTTTACCTTCCTGCTGTCACATACCCCCCCCTCTTGTTTTAACCTCGGGGTTGGAACACCAGCAATCAGGCATTCATGTACTCGAGACAAAGCATCCACATTCCCCATTTGAACGCCAGGGCGATGCTTTACTGTGAAGTTGAATTCCTGGAGGGCCAGGAACCACCTATTCACTCTTCTATTTGTTTCCTTGTTTTGAGCCATCCACTTTAACGGAGCGTGATCCGTAACCATGTCAAAGTGCCTACCTAGCAGGTAGTACCGAAGGGAATCTAGAGCCCACTTCACCGCTAAACACTCCTTTTCAACGGTGGCGTAATTTACCTCATGGGACTTCAACTTCCTGCTGAGGTAAATGACTGGGTGCTCTTCCCCGTTCCAGACCTGGGACAATACTGCTCCTAACCCCACATCTGACGCATCACTTTGTACGACAAAGTCTTTAGAGAAGTCGGGTGAGTACAACACTGGCTGGCTACATAAGGCTTGTTTCAAGAATTGGAATGCTGCCTCAGCCTCGGGGGTCCATTTAATCATGACCGACCCTTTCCCCTTCGTCAGGTTGGTTAGGGGCACAGCCTTAGAAGCAAAGTGGGGAATGAATCGCCGATAATACCCAGCGATTCCCAGAAAGGCTCGTACCTGCTTCTTGCTGTTGGGACGTGGCCAACTCTGGATGGCCTCGACTTTGTTGAGTTGGGGTTTTATTACTCCCCTCCCAATGGTGTACCCAAGATATTTGGCCTCCTCCTGCCCAATGGTACACTTCTTGCGGTTA
Organism: Rana muscosa; assembly: GCA_029206835.1. Classification (NCBI taxonomy): domain Eukaryota; kingdom Metazoa; phylum Chordata; class Amphibia; order Anura; family Ranidae; genus Rana; species Rana muscosa. Next base: position 974,657,838 of record CM055116.1, on the reverse strand, counting down.
GCCGTAAACCCCGCTTCCCGAACAGAGTCCAGGACTGCTTGCACTTTTGGCAGATGTGAGGCCCAATCTGTGCTATGGACAATTACGTCATCCAGGTAAGCCGCAGCATACTTCCGATGGGGCCTCAGCATCTGGTCCATTTTCCGCTGGAATGTGGCCGGCGCATTCTGTAACCCGAACGGCATTCTTTTATATTGGAACGCCCCGTCTGGGGTTACAAATGCGGTTTTCTCTTTGGCCGACTTGGCCAGGGGGATTTGCCAATACCCTTTTGTGAGGTCAAGAGTCGTCATGTATCGGGCTGTTCCCAGCCGGTCGATCAACTCATCTATACGTGGCATGGGGTAGGTGTCAAATTTTGTAACTTTGTTCAACTGACGAAAATCGTTACAAAATCGCCAGCTCCCATCCGGTTTAGGCACCAACACGATGGGACTAGACCAATCACTTTGGGACTCCTCTATCACCCCTAAGTTCAGCATTTTCTGTACTTCCTCCCGTATTGCCTCCCGTCGGGCCTCTGGGATCCGATAGGGTTTTAACTTCACCCTTTCACCGGGCGGGGTAATAATGTCATGCTCTACCCCAGATGTTTGTCCCGGCAGCTCAGAGAATACCTCCTTGTTGCGAAGCACAAACTCCTTAACCTCCTGTTGTTGGGGTTGTGACAAGGTGGCTGCGATTCCAACCTCAGGAATCACGCAACCAGTTTGAGCTGGTGACCAAGTGTCTGCGACTAGGGACTCTCTATCCCTCCAGGCTTTCAACAGATTAACGTGATAGATCTGTTCGGGCTTTCGCCTTCCTGGTTGTCTGACCTTGTAATTCACTTCGCTCACTTTTTCCATTATCTCGTAGGGGCCTTGCCATTTGGCAAGGAATTTACTTTCAACCGTAGGGACAAGTACCAGTATCCTATCCCCCGGGGAAAAGGTACGGGTCTTGGCTCCACGGTTGTACACTCTCTGCTGTGCTAACTGCGCTTGGGCCAAATGTTCCTTCACGATGGGCATTACCTGTGCAATTCGGTCTTGCATCAGGGCGACATGCTCAATCACACTCCTGTGGGGAGAACTCTCACTTTCCCAAGTTTCCTTGGCAATATCCAACAGCCCTCTTGGGTGTCTCCCATACAGTAACTCAAAGGGGGAGAATCCCGTAGAGGATTGGGGCACCTCCCTAATAGCAAACATCAGATAAGGAAGTAGACAGTCCCAATCCTTTCCATCTCTATCCACCACTTTCTTCAACATTTGTTTTAGGGTTTTGTTGAATCTTTCAACCAGCCCATCGGTTTGGGGGTGATACACAGATGTACGTAATTGCGTCACTTTGAACAATTTACATAGCTCCTTCATAACCCGGGACATAAAGGGTGTACCTTGGTCCGTAAGCAGTTCTTTACAAATACCCACCCGGCTAAACACAAGAGATAGCTCTTTGGCTATGGTTTTGGCCGAGGTATTTCGGAGAGGGATCGCTTCTGGATAACGGGTGGCATAGTCCATTATAACTAATATGTACTGGTGCCCCCTAGCGGACTTGATTATAGGACCTACCAAATCCATGGCGATCCTCTCAAAACGGGACCTCAATGATGGGTAGAGGGACCAGCGGGCTACGGAAATGTGGCATCGGGGCCGACCTCTGACACACAGGGCAGGAGGAACAATAATTTTCTATGTCCTTCATCACCCCCGGCCAATAGAATCTCTGTAATACCCTCTCTCGGGTTTTCTCTGTCCCCAGATGACCTCCAAGAATGTGCCCATGGGCCAACTCCAACACCAACTTCCTGTAAGGTTTGGGCACCACAAGCTGCTCAACAGTTTCTTCTGCCCTTTTTGCCACCCGATACAGTAGGTCCTTCTCTACGCTGAAGTATGGGTAAGTGCAGGTATTATCTGGGTTCACTAACTCGCCATCTATTTTCATTACGTTTTCCCGTGCCTTTATTAGGGCGGGGTCTTTCAACTGTTCTGTGGCAAAGTTTTCCCTGTGAACCTCAAGATCAGAAAACTCCACAGACGGTAGGTTTTCGTCTGAGGAGGTGGGCTCCTCTCCAGTTTCTTGAGTCTCCCCTGCCAATACTGACAAGGGAAATTCCGGAGAGTCCTCACCACTCTCAGGGGAGTTCTGGCTATCACATTCCTGGTACATAGGGGCACCAGTGGGGGGCTCAGGATCATCCCACAGTTCCCAGAACTTCGGAAAATCCCTTCCCACAATGGCGTCATGCGGTAACTGAGATACTAAGCCCACTGGATGAGAGAGGGTACCTTTGGGGGTCTCGAAACACACTGTAGTCACTGGATACTCTCGGGTGTCCCCATGCACACAAATAACAGCTACCTTGCTATTCCCAGAGACCTCTGTTTTAACTAACTCAGCCTTTATCAGGGTCACAAGGCTACCTGAATCCAGCAATACCACAACATTTCTACCATTAATACACATTTTGCATAAATGTTTCTCAGTTCCCCGAATGGCAGTGCATGCGACTGTCGCACACAGCGACTGACGTCTGCCCGTCAGAAAGTCACACTGCATGGGTTCCTCCACAACCAGGCAATTGGCTGCAATATGTCCCGCTTGCCGGCAGCGGTAGCAAACGATCCTTCTTGCCGCCTCTTGAGCCGCTGATTTCCCAGGCTGTTCTCGCCAAACTTGGGGGAGAGCTCCCACCCTCTCACTCTCTCCACCCTCACCCCTTGGAATCCTCTTATCCGCCCCTGGGGATGGTCTGGTCTTAGGGTGGAAAGTCCGAGTGTCTCTGGAAGAGGCCGTCAGGTTCTCTGTAGCCAAGTATTTCTCCACACGATCCACAAGACCATCGGCCGTCTCTGGGTCTCCATGGCTTACCCACTTTTGGATGGCAGTAGGAAGAGCTCTCAAAAACCGATCCATTACAACACGTTCCACAATCTTTGGTGCGGACAAAGTCTCTGGCTGTAGCCACTTTCTGCTCAGGTGAATGAGATCATACATTTGAGACCTGGGGGGTTTTCCAAGCTGGAAAGTCCAGTTATGCACACGCTGAGCCCGGACAGCCAGGGTGACACCCAGCCTTGCCAATATTTCAGCTTTTAGCATCACATAGTCTTTTGCTTGGTCATGCTCTAGGTCATAGTAAGCCTTCTGCGATTCACCAGTTAACAGAGGAGCCACCAGTCCAGCCCACTGCTCCTCAGGCCACTTTTCTCTTTCAGCAGTCCTTTCAAATGTGGTCAAAAATACCTCTGGATCATCCTCTCCAGTCATTTTTGTCAATAAACGACTCACCCCAAAGGACGCGGTATTAGTGGGACGGCTTCCCTCACTGGTCTGCGGACGTTGCTGCACTACTGCTTCCATTTGTTGTAGTCTCTGCTCTTGCTTCTGTAACAGGTCTATGAAGCGGGCCTCAGATTGCTGCAGGGCTTGTTGCTGGGCTGCAAGGCTCTGTTGATGAGCTTGCTGCTGGGCTGCAAGGCTCCTTTGCAAACCTGCATTTGTCTGCTGTTGATTGGCATTTGCTAGAGCCAGCTGTTTCAGTATCTCCTCCATGCTGGCTTAAAAAAACTGCCACTGGTTCTCCACCAACTGTGAGGGGGTTAGCGCGGCAGCGGGTGTGTGTGACCCCCGGGATGGGCTCCCCACACAAAAACAGGCCCAGCAGACGGAGCTTGTGGTTTTCAAAATCAAAAAGGTGCGGTTTATTTTCTATTTACAGTGACAAAAACACAGCAAAGCAAAAGAAACATAAACAAAATAAATCCTGGTCAAGTTGACCTCTGACTAAACATACAGGTTTCCTAACTAACAACTGGGATCAGCCTAGTGCTGTCCTAGTCCCTAAGTCCCTGGTTTAGTAAAAGTCCAAACAAATAGCCACACAGGCTTTGCCTCACCGCACAGGGGTTCACTCTCCCTAGACAGTCCACACAGGTCTGGGTCCAGGCATGAGCTAACATCTAATGAAGCTGGGAGTTCTTATAGAGGCCTAAATGAGCTGACAAGGTTCAGCTGGTCTCCTCATCTCTGTCTGCACGACGCCCCACACTCTCCCTAGAGGTATGAGTCATCCATGAGCCCACTAGCCTTAGCTGGGCTTATACAACTCTCCACCTAGTTGTATAAGTCGGCGTAAAGCCTGAATCTGGGCGAAATATATCTACCCCCCTGGATGCAACCAGGTGACTTTACCTTCCTGCTGTCACAAATTGTATTCATTTTAATTATTTGGAGTAACAGGGAATGTGAGTAAATGGTGATGTTTACCTCTTAATTGCAAGGGGCCCCACACCCTCAGAGACCACCATGTTTAAAGTTCTATTACTAGCATGCCTTTTGGTTACCCTGTTCCTATGCTCCTTTTGTCTGTCCTGATGCAGTTACCTCCTAGTGTGTTTATTTGGTCAGTGCTTTTGTGACCATCTTGGGTCAGACAGAGTCTATTTAAGACCCTGGCTCCCAGGTTTGGCAAGCATTTTGTGGCTAAAACAGGGACAGGACATCTGCCTGGTAGGGAAAGTGCTTAGCGTCAGGGAGAGGTTCCTTTCTGGATGCCCCCCCCCACTTGGGTATGGACCGGCCAGGTCACATTCCACTCCTTCAGACAGACGCTGTCAGCATACCCGATACTTAGTTCTACTGACATATTGCTTTTACATGCTGTGAATGTTCCCAGTCGGGTAGCCTTGCAGCTCGGCCTAGTCTGTATTGCTGAACTCCAGTTAAAGTATATTTCTGTTTTTCTTTACTGGGACTGAGTATTTTCTGACGTATCACCATACAGCACCTACCCACAAGCATTTCCAGTCGCAGAGACTATAAATATATTTAAAAGCTGCATGTCTATCTTACCAGCTAATGATGGAAGTATAAAAGGAGATTTCATGTTTAACGTCAGAGATTAAATAAAATAACAGACATTAAATTAATCCTCCGGCAGGGAGCAGTGTGGGCAGCTGTATAAACAGGGAAAATAAAATGAATTAGCAATAACTGCAGCTCTTGATTCTGTCATGTTTTTATTTGCATCTAGTTTCATTCCAAGAGTTCAAAATATAAAGAATATAGAGAGGTAAATCATGTGATTGTTTGTGGGGTTTTTTAATATATAATTGCAAATAAATAAAATGCAATACAATATTAGGTGTCAAAGCAGTATTTATACAATCTTATTAGAGCAGATTGTGTGAGGTTAGTGTTACAAACAGGAATGAGTGTAGCCAATTTTTCTATTAAATATAATAAATATCAAAAAGATGAACTGTTCTTGCTAAATTATATGATTTCCTGAAAATTGCACGTATCAGCATGTATAAATTCAAGAGAGCCAAAACATTTGCGATTTTCTGATCTGCGGATTCATTTGGTTTTCAGATCAGTTCACTTACCATTAAGTTTTGACTAGTTCATGGAACTTCCAAACAAAATGGTGTTGTATAGCTAGATGAGCTGGGCTTTTATATGAAATAAAAACCGTGTCCTCTCGTCTCACACACTTGCCCCAAGCCCTCTTACAATTAGGTCTTCCCTCTTTTTTTTTATTGTGTATATATATATATATATATATATACTGTATGTATGTGTATATATATATATATATATATATATATATATATATATATATATATACTGTATGTATGTGTATATATATATATATATATATATATATATATATATATATATATATATATATATATATATATATACAGTACATATATATATATATATATTATAATGTTTGGGGTTAATTCGATTTAGTGTAGAGCTTACCATTGACCAGAGTCCACACCAGTTCTGCCATTTAAGGGCTTGTTGGCCCACTTATATTCAACAAAAAAAAACAGTCCATCCAGGATTCCCACACAGGGGTTTAAACTTTACACAGCAACAATGTTTACAAAAAAATACCAAGCCACCTGGCTTGGTGCTCAGGCTTTGGACCTCAGTATTCTTGACCATGTAACAGTGTCCCTATTCCGTACACACTTTGTACCGCTGCTGGCACTCTTCTTTCACAGCTTCCTTGCTGCTCCAGCCCACAGGCTTGGGACCTCTATCTGCTCTGTCAGACTGCACCATGCTTCTCCCTTGCACAGCTGGACTCCTCAGGGGGGGTGGACCCCAGAACCCTGGTCCTGTCTCTTACAAAAAGCTCAGCACACACCTGCATAATTGGTGTGCTGGCTTGTCCTAAAACCTGGTCCCAGGACTGGAGATTTCATCCCACCCGGATCACTATGAAATCTCCAGGCTCCAGATCCCAAACCAGATTCTACCAACCCCGGCGTAAACTGAAAAAACAGTTTCCTCCAAATAAAATAAGCATCCTGGAGCCCCTAAACCTGCCTTGTTGAGAATCCTGGGTGACCTACACTGTGATAGGGAACCGTACAGTCACAATATAAATATATATAGATATATAGACATATATATCTATATATAAAACATAGCTGATAATATCAACAAACAAGCTTTTTACTTTTTTTGCTCGGTACAATTTGTAAAACATTTCCATACATGTCCCTTGTTCAGTTAAAATATTCTTCTGAGTTATGTGGAAAAAATCTTTATAATGCATAAGATCTGTAAGGGTCTTACCGTTAATCATGTTTATACAACAGACATTGCAGAATTAAATCTCATAGGAATGTGTAATTTCTTGTTCAAGTGACCAGTAATAGAAAAAATACAGCAAAATAAGAAATAAACATGTTCCATAAATTAGATGTACTTATTATATCTTGAGTTAGCCAGCACTCTTCCTTCGTACACCTGTCTAAAGCCAGTAATTACGTCCATCTTCTCTAAAGCAGTAAAGCTGCTTTTTTTTATAAGCTATGTTGAATGTGCCTCAAATTATTATGATTTGAAGCAACATGAATAGATTTGTAATGAAGACTGTGGGTCTTTAGTAGGGATGAGCTTCGAGTTCGAGTCGAACTCATGTTCGACTCGAACATTGCCTGTTCGCCCGTTCGCCGAACAGCGAACAAATTGGGGTGTTCGCGGCAAATTCGAAAAATCTATGGGAGAAATCTAAAGTGCTAATTATAAAGGCTGATATGCAAGTTATTGTCCTAAAAAGTGTTTGGGGACCCGGGTCCTGCCCCAGGGGACATGTATCAATGCAAAAAGAAGTTTTAAAAACGGCCGTTTTTTCGGGAGCAGTGATTTTAATAATGCTTAAAATGAAAAAATAAAAGTGAAATATTCCTTTAAATTTCGTACCTGGGGGGTGTGTATGATATGCATGTAAAGTGGCGCATGTTTCCCGTGCTTAGAACTGTCCCTGCAAAAAGTGTCATTTTTGAAAGAAAAAAATGCATTTAAAACTGACTCGCGGCTATTAATGAATTGTCGGCTCCCGGCAATACATACAAAAGTCATTGATAAAAAAAAAAAAAGCGTGGGGGTTCCCCAGAATTCAATTACCAGGCCCTTCAGGTCTGGAATGGATATTAAGGGGAACCCCGCCGCAAATAAAAAAAAATTGACGTGGGGTTCCCCCAAATATCCATTCCAGGCCCTTCAGATCTGGCATGGATTTTAAGGGGAACTCCACCCCAAATTAAAAAAAAAATGGCGTGGAGTCCCCCTAAAAATCCATACCAGACCCCTTATCCGAGCACGCAACCTGGCCGGCCGCAGGGGAAAAGGGGGGGACGAGAGAGCGGCCCCCCCTCCCTCCTGAACCGTACCAAGCCACATGCCCTCAACATGGGGAGGATGTCACCATGTTGATGGGGACAAGGGCCTCATCCCCACAACCCTTGCCCGGTGGTTGTGGGGGTCTGCGGGCGGGGGGCTTATCGGAATCTGGAAGACCCCTTTAACAAAGAGGACCCCCAGATCCCGGCCCCCCCCTATGTGAATTGGTAAGGGGTACATTGTACCCCTACCATTTCACGAAGAAAGCGTAAAAAAATGTTTAAAAAAACACACAAACACCTTGAAAAAGTCCTTTATTAAAAAAAAAAAAAAAAAACCCATTCCAGCGGTGAAATCCAGTGTCCCGCGGCGATCCCGATGTCCAGCGCTGTCCGTCATTGGTTGTGCCTGAGCGGACCTGATGGGGAACTCCCTCTCAGTATTTTAAATGTATAGACCCGCCCCTTCTAAAGTTCCCCATCAGGTCCGCTCAGCGGACCAGACGCGGAACATGAGAAGGGGCGGGTCTATACATGTATTACCAAAGTGAGAGCAGTTCCCCATCAGGTCCGCCTCCTCGGTATGTCGGACCCGCCTACGTCATTGGCTTGAGCGGGGAACTTCCTTCACTATGTAAATTTAAATTTACATAGTGAAGGAAGTTCCCCGCTCAAGCCAATGACGTAGGCGGGTCTGACATACCGAGGGGGCGGACCTGATGGGGAACTGCTCTCACTTTGGTAATACATGTATAGACCCGCCCCTTCTCATGTTCTGCATCTCGTCCGCTGAGCGGACCTGATGGGGAACTTTAGAAGGGGCGGGTCTATACATTTAAAATACTGAGAGGGAGTTCCCCATCAGGTCCGCTCAGGCACAACCAATGAAGGACAGCGCTGGACATCGGGATCGCCGCGGGACACTGGATTTCACCGCTGGAATGTTTTTTTTTGTTTTTTTTTTTAATAAAGGACTTTTTCAAGGTGTTTGTGTGTTTTTTTAAAAAAAATTTTTACGCTTTCTTCGTGAAATGGTAGGGGTACAATGTACCCGTTACCAATTCACATAGGGGGGGGCGGGATCTGGGGGTCCCCTTTGTTAAAGGGGTCTTCCAGATTCCGATAAGCCCCCCGCCCGCAGACCCCCACAACCACCGGGCAAGGGTTGTGGGGATGAGGCCCTTGTCCCCATCAACATGGGGACATCCTCCCCATGTTGAGGGCATGTGGCTTGGTACAGTTCAGGAGGGAGGGGGGGCCGCTCTCTCGTCCCCCCCTTTTCCCCTGCGGCCGGCCAGGTTGCGTGCTCGGATAAGGGGTCTGGTATGGATTTTTAGGGGGACTCCACGCCATTTTTTTTTTAAACTTGGGGTGGAGTTCCCCTTAAAATCCATGCCAGATCTGAAGGGCCTGGTAATTGAATTCTGGGGAACCCCCACGCTTTTTTTTTTTTTTTTTTTATCAATGACTTTTGTATGTATTGCCGGGAGCCGACAATTCATTAATAGCCGCGAGTCAGTTTTAAATGCATTTTTTTTCTTTCAAAAATGACATTTTTTGCAGGGACAGTTCTAAGCACGGGAAACATGCGCCACTTCACATGCATATCATACACACCCCCCAGGTAAGAAATTTAAAGGAATATTTCACTTTTATTTTTTCATTTTAAGCATTATTAAAATCACTGCTCCCGAAAAAACGGCCGTTTTTAAAACTTCTTTTTGCATTGATACATGTCCCCTGGGGCAGGACCCGGGTCCCCAAACACTTTTTAGGACAATAACTTGCATATTAGCCTTTATAATTAACACTTTAGATTTCGAACGTTCGAGTCCATTGTATTTAATAGGGTTCTAAAGTTTACACGAACATTTTGTCTGTTCGCAGGTTCTGGTGCGAACCGAACAGGGGGGTGTTCGGCTCATCCCTGGTCTTTAGCTCAAACTGGAAATGCGATAAAAACCACTGCAGCCTTAGTTCAACAACGATTATATATGGTGCTTCATGAACATTTTCTAAGCAGGTTTTAGTGATGAGTGAACCTGGCCATGTTCAGTTTGATCCAGGTTCGCCCAACTCAGCAGGAAGTCCATGAAACCTGAACTTTCTTCAGTTTTTTTTCAAGCCTAAAAAAGGGTGTGGGCAGCTGGACACTGCCATATGCCAGTGCGAAAAAAGAAAATGTTGAAAATAGCATTTAGTTAGGAGAGGATCTTTTCATGCAGTTTTAAGCACAACACTGAAAATACACAAATCCTTTAAATAAGGTGTATATAAACAGACGGGGATCCCGAGTAATGTTATTGACCACATAATTGTCTTGATCAAATGTGGTCAATGACGTCATCTGGGATCCTCACCCCTGTGTTTACACTACCACAGCACTACGAATCTGTTATTTAGCAATGGGAGTGTGGCTGGAAGACATTTCCAGGTGACAATGGATTTACTTTGGAGGAAATTATTTACATTTATGTTTATTTATTTATTTTCATATTGAAAGACTTTTTCATGGTGTCAATATTTTTATGTTAATTTTTTTGGAGAATGACTAAAGGGCTCTTTTAAATGGGTTGGCCTGTTAGTTTTTCAGGTGGACCCAATCAGACAATCCAATGCCCTCTATTGAGCAGCTGATGTAAACGGATGTGTCTGTTTACACCTGCCGTCATCTGCTCCTATCTGCTAAAAACAGATGGATGGAGGATCTTTTCCCCATCCGTCTAGCGGATTGGATGACAGTCTGATGTAAACGGACAGACTGTCCATTTACATCCAACCGCCCATAGAGGAAAGTGGGCTGTGTCTGTGTCCACTCTGCATAAGTGGAGTAGACACAGACCTGTCATCCCCCTGCTCAACAGGGACCAAAACAGGATGAATTCCCACTTCGGTGAGGCTGCATATATGCATACACTTGTCGTGAGGGGGTTAAGGATAAAAATTATTTCCCAAGTAAACTCAGAGCATTTACTACATTAGATGAAGGATGGAAATTTGCAGGAATGGACATGTCTCCATTGTATACTTGGATACCTAATGCAAAGAGCCTGTTGGCGCTTAGCCATTTTTTGAACTATGCAAAGCTGCAGAACTTTTTCCATAAATATCTTCTCAAATGCCTGACATCTACCCAATCCATCCACTGCTTTTTCTGATCATGCCAAATGCTGTATGTGTTATATTGATGACAACTTCCTCATTTGGGTTGGTAATGAAAGAAAATTTTCTATGTTTTTTGATTTTCTAAACAATATCTTTCCTGGGCTCGTGTTTAATGCAGAGATCTCATCACAAAGTGTTACTTTTCTTGACATTAAGATCACTAATGCACAGGGTACCCTGATGACCTTTTCAATTAAACCCACTGACAGGAATATGTTTTCACATTACCAGAGTGGACACCTTAAGCATTTTTTAAATTTCCTATTTATCTCACAAATTAACAAGGGTTGCAAATGTTCTTTCCAAATACACAGGTAGAAGTTGTCAGTAAGATATAAGGGATTTCCAAATTGTGGGTATTCTACTACAATAATTGATGAAGCGCTGGCCAAATTCCTCACTGGCTTTGTTTACGCATGTGTTCAATCGCAAGTCTGAACATATCACAAGGGCAATAATTATTGTTGAGGGGCATAATATAAAATTCTGTAATATCCAAGCTGAAAAGTAGCACTATGTGATATATTTCTGTGAAGCAATAGCATATACTATACTAAAGGTGATATATTTCTGTGAATCAATAACATATACTATACTAAAGGTTTATCGATAAAAAAAATGTCAGTAAATCTTCCACAAAAGTACATGAACAACCAGCATATTGTGAAGTCAAGTTCAAGTCAATGTCAGGAGTCTGTGATAGTAAGCCCTTGTAGTTCACCAACTCGGGGTTCTCCAGGGCACAGAATCTAAGCCTCAGCCTGCTTCTTCACCAGGGCTCCTGAGGGAGGGGTTGGACTTGCCACAAGCTTAAACAAGGTAGTGAGTCCCAGGTACATTCAGCTGAAAGCACAGAGACAACTTAGTGTGTGCAGAGTACAACAGCAGGAGACTGAAGGGAAAACCAGGAAACAAGCCAAGATCAGGGTGTGCGGCAGGCAAGCACAGACAGTGGACAGAGCAGGGGTCAGTACACAGGCAGTCAGACAGGATACACAAAGTAGTAGTAAGCAGCGGGAGCTCCGAGAACTGTGAAATTGCTCAGGAAACATGGGCTGGACTGAGAACATGTACATATAGGAAGCAAACTGGGAGGCAAGCCAGGAAGTGATGTAAGCGAAAGGAAATATAAACCCAGAGAATAGCAGGTGATGCCTATAGGTGAGCGCAGAAGCCAACAACACGTGAAAGGAATCAGAGGACTAGGAGAAGCACAGCAGCAAGGAAGTAGGAATACACAGGCAGGAAAACTGCAGGCTAAATCATGACGGTCAATATTTTCTTAATCCAAAAAATGATCCTTCCACCAGTGCTCCATTTAGTGTTCATAACCTCCACTGACAAATGGAAAGCCACTCACAAGACCACGTAGCCTGACGTCTTGTCTGGTCCTGCTGCCTTTCTGATGTCAATCAGAGGCCGGACTGTCACAGAAATGTATCTCACTTTGCTGCATTTCAGCTTGGATATCACTGAACCTTATATTATTTCTGAGGGTGGAAGTTATACAGCAGTGTAGCATTTATTTATTTTGTTTTGTTTGGGAGTATTAAGAATATTAGAATATTGATTTCATTGCACAGAGTTGGGCTTGTGTTTAAGTTGTTTTTTTTTTTTTTTATATTTACATGAGAACCTTAACATACTTTGAGCAGGCAGTTCCTCAATGCCCAGTCTTAAGGTCTCGCTCTTACTGGCACATAGATGAAATAGAGCCTTACGTGACCTTTTGGTACAGGCTGTTCCCAGACAAAAAAATGTAAAGGCACCCTATAAAATGTCATAAATAAGAGGGTGCTACATATGCCTGTGCAGTCAGGGGTGGCCTGCGGTACTGGGGTGTGCCACTTTAAATGCCAATTTAAATGTTCTTCGCACTGTATCATGCTCTAATCACATGCCTGACAAAGGGGTCATGTGTGGCCCTGAAACATTGCACTTTACCACAGTGATGTAATTACCGAATAAATGCTTGGACATTATTTCAATGATTATTGGTGTGCTGGTGACAAATACTTTGGTTTATGGTATTGGTTTCCAGATGGCAGTTGCTGCTGCTCCACCCATTTACTCCATACCTTTTCCAGGAACATGTATGATGGGAATTTGTATACATACATAATCCTAGTTATAATTGGGGCTTCCAGATTCCTACAATCCCCACCAACCCCCATAAATCCCCATATTCCTTTCAAGCATGTGTGGGGAAGAGATCCTTGTCCTCCAACATTGGAACATGGTGCCCTGCAAAGGGGGAGGCTTTGACACCCTCTCTGCAAGGTGCCCTACCTCCTCCCATCTGTTGAAAGCCATGTGGCTTGGTATGGTACAGGTTGCTATGTGACCTCCCTATTTAATCACCCAGTCTGCTTGCAATAATTTTTCATTGTATTGGAATAAAGTACCTTTTTCAGGGGGTTGATTTATTTACTTTTAACTCTTTCTCGGAATGAGTGATAAAGGACTACATCATATTGTTCTGTAACACCATGTGCAATTTTAAGGCATGTGTGACATTGGGGGATGTCTAGCTCAGTGATAGATGTGTTTTAAGTGAGTTCACCGCCAACAGGAACTAAGGTTTAAGGGCATGGTAACCCACTTTTATTGAAAGTAACAAAAAGGAAAGTTCACACATGTATTTGGTTGCCCACACAGGGGTTCTTCTCCCAAAATTACAACAAATGAAAAATGCCAGTCAACCTGGCTTTTAAGGCTCACTCTTGGGCACAATTCCTTGCTGCACAGGCCCACTCCTGGCCTCTAGGAAGGGACTCTCCTGACACTCCAGGCTTCCACACTTCTCCAAGACTCACAGTTCCCTCTGGTACCCAAGACTCTTCCAGTTGTCTCAGCTATAGTTTCCCTGACTCTCTCAGCTGGCCCAACTCTCTCAGTCCACCGACCTGGAACCTCTCCCACATGGAGTACCATCTCAAGGATGTTGCCTGAGTTCTTACACAGTAGCACACTTCCCTCCAGCAACTGCTGTCACACCAACTCCTTTCCCACACACACTGAGCTATGTTCAGCTCTGCCTTATAACGGGTGTGTGCACCTGGACACACACACAACCTGCAGAGCTTCTGGAAAACCCAGACACATGACTGAAGACTCAATCCCTCCCAATGCTCTTTGAAGTCTTCAAGTTTCCAGCCCCAATCCAGACTTACAAAATCCAGAGAAAACTTAAAGCATAGTTTTCTCTGCTCACCAATCTTTTGCTGGAACTTCTCAAATTGCTTTTTTGAGAGTCCTGTGTCCATTTTAAACACATTTCCACTAAGACAGGGGCTCTCACTCTCACGCATGGTAAAAGGATTCCTGAGTCTAGAAGCTTAAAAAAAAATTGCATTTCTTTCTCGTACATCACGGGACACAGAGCGACATAGTCATTACTAATGGGTTATATAGATACCGTCAGGTGCTGGCACTGGCAACTTCCAAAACCGGAAGTACCCTCCCCTATATAAGCCCCTCCCATCCGGGAGCACCTCAGTTTTTTGCCAGTGTCTAAGGTGTTGGCCAAGAAGAAACATGTGTTTTTCACTGAGCTTGCGTACAGGTTCTTTTGGGCCTCAGTAAGCTATTCCGGATCCGACCAAAAAAGCTTCATAGCTAAACGGTCGGTACCCGGGCCTTGCAGAGAAGAGCAAGGTTTTGCCTGTAATGCTTCTCTTAGGAGAGCTGGACCCTGGGATCCAGAGCTCTGGTCATACCCACGACCAAGATGTTTTCTGTGCAGGGTGCTATACAGGTCCAGGGGAGTGGAATCCTTGGGAACCCGGTCCCTGAAGGTTTGATTACAATGCCTGCCGTGATAGGTGAAGTTTGGGCTTTTGTGGACCAAACAAAGTCCTGCGGCGGGGAACAGGTAAGTGGGGGCCCCCAGGAACTTGGTTCTATTGGGGGACCCCCAAGCCTAATTTGTCTTTCTGTCTGTTACCTAATGGTATTCCCGCAAAATTCTGTGCATGCCTGTAACTACTAAAAAAATGTAATAATTTTTAATGGTGGTCAAGAAAAAAAAAAAAAAAAAAAAAAAATTTTTTTTTTATATATTTAATATATTAGACTGCGGTACCTGTGTTTGTCCACTAGAGGCCGCTGTGGAATGTTTTCTTGTCATGTGGACTAGCTTCTTCTCAGCAGAGCAAAGTCCAGGCAGATGGTGAGTTCTCTTATAGGAAACTGCTTCCTCTGCCATGTTGCAGTGCTCGTCCATCCCCCGGCCTGCGGCAAAGAGGGGCCCTGGCTCCTGTCCCTTGTTACCATATTTGAAATTAGCGCCGAAGGCGCACGTGCCCGCGCGCGTGCGCGTGCACGCGCCTCTATATATAGAGGTGAGCCGGGAAAGGGGGCGGAGCCTGGGGGATGACGCTCTGTGCGCGCCGCAGCGCTTCTGCGCATGTGCGGGCGTCCCAGCAGTTTTAAAAAAAACACAATATTGTAGTGAGCTGGCTATGAAGTACAGAGACAGAGCTGGCAACATTTAAAGGCATACAGCAAGCGGTTGATACAGGCATCCCCTAGAAAGGCACATTAGTAGACACCAACTGTGATATAGCAGCAATTGTGCTAGACTATTCTCAGTAAAAGTGGTGCATTACGGCTGGAATACCTCAGCTTTAGGCTTAGGAATATGCCGTCCAGAAGCTCCGGAACTGAATCTTCCAGGAAGCGAAGGGGGTCTCATCGGGCTCGGAGGATCTTGGGCATACTCCTGCTGCACCAATCTCCCCTGAAGTTCAGAGGTAAGTGACCGTAGAGACCCCGCAGGGGTACTTGGTACTGTGGCTGTCCTCAGTCACCTGCTCCTGTGTATGTAACAGAGGAGGTTTTTTCCTCAGCTCTGGGAGGATTAGAGAGATTGTCAACATTTATCGCTGCCTCCCTGTCAGGGAAAGCACGCCCGATCTCCGTCTCCTCCTTCAGAGTGCCTGTTAGCAGAGCAACAGTCCCATACAGGGATCGACCTGCCTGAAGGGGATCAGGATGAGGTTGATTCTGTTATAGAGGAATCAACAGTGGGGGAACCTTTTCTCAGCATCTCAAGCTGAAAGATTATGGGTTCAGTCTCTGACTAACATGGTCCGATCAGCATTTAAAAATGCACCTTGCGGAACCATCAACCACTACTGTATCCTCGTTGGGGTCGCTAGAAGCCCCCAGACTGTTTGTTCTTTTCCACTTCACCCTTTACTGAAAGGGCTCATTTACCAGGATTGGGAACGTCCTGAGAAAATATTTATTCCCCCAAGAGATTTCCGGTGGTCTATCCCATGGAGGATAAGTTCATAAAAAAAAAAAAAAAAAAAAAAATGGAAGGTCCCTACAGTGGACGCAGCCATCTCTTGTATGTATAAATCACTGACATGTCCAGTGGATAATGTCCAAATGTTCAAGAACCCAATAGATAAAAGATTGGAGTCCTTATGAAAATCTGCTTGGTGATACAACCAGCAGTAGCAGCTATTGGGGTCTGCTAAGCAGTGAAGGATCAGTTGAAACAGGTCTTGAGGGACTTGACAGATCAGCAGGCTTTGCCCTAGCTGATCTACCTAGAGCCTTAGGCTTTGCGGTTGACGCCATAGAGGATTCAGTCCATCAGGCCTCCCGCCTTACGCTGTCTATAGTACATATGCGTAGGCTCCTATGGCTAAAAAACTGGTCTGCTGAAGCTCCCTGTAAGGAATGGCTGGTTAGCGTCCCATTTCATGGTGAACGCTTATTCAGGGAAAACCTGGACAAATATATCCAGAAAATTTCCAGCGGTAAAAATACGCTCTTGCCGGTTAAAAGCAGAGTTAGAGGTCCCTCTTTAAGAGGCCTGCTTCTCCAGTCCCTGGGGCATCGGCTGTGTAACAGTTCCGACGGCCTCCTTGGTCAAATCCCAGGGGTAAAAAACAGGGACAGTAGCAGGGTAATGAGAAACCCTGGGTCAGGGGAGGTACAAAACCTCCCCCAAAGTTAAATTCATTGAAGCCCCCACTCAGTCGGGTGGGGGGAGGACTCCAGTTGTTCGCAAGAGACCTGGCGGGACACGATCAAGACAGATAGGTGCTCTCCGCAGTAGGTTTGGGATACAGTTTGGAGTTAAAAGACTCTCCTCCTTCCCATTTTTGAGGTCAAACGTGCCAAGGGATCCCCGGAAGAGAGAGTCCCTCCTGTTGGCACTAGAACAACTATTGCTCCAAGGAGTAATTATGGAGGTTCCCCTGGAAGAATGAGGGTTCGGGTTTTACTCAAACCTCTTTACAGTCCCGAAGCAAACGCGGACGGGAGGCCCATATTAATTCTAAAAGGGCTATACAAATTCCTGTATATCAGGACTTTCCGATGGAGTCGATCCGATCGGTGGCCACTGCCCTACAAGGGGAGGATTGGTTAGCCACGATCAACATCAAAGATGCTTATTTGCACATTCCCATCTTTCCAGTCCACCAAAAATTTCTACGCTTTGCAGTAGAAGGGCGCCATTTTCAGTTCAGAGTCTTACCCTTCGGTTTGGCCACAGCACCACGAGTGTTTACAAAAATTCTGGCCCTTTATTGGCCAATCTAAGAACACAAGGTGTAATGATAATGGCATATCTGGATGACTTGTTGCTGATAGACCACTCAGTGAAAAAACTGGACGTGGTCGTTCACAAGACGATCAAGTATCTGGAATCTCACGGTTGGATTATCAACCGAGACAAGTCAGCCCTAAAAACCAGTCAAAAGTCTGGAATACTTGGGGCTAAGGTTGGATTCAGGCCAGAGAAAAATATTCTTGCCTCGAGGAAAGGTGTTGTCTTTGAAAGATTTGATCCACTTAGTGGGTACAAAAAAGACAGCCGTCCATACGCCTGTATATGAGGCTGCTGGGAAAAATGGTGGCATCATTCGAAGCAGTACCCTACGGTCAATTCCATTCAAGGAATTTGCAAGGGGCCATACTGTCAGCCTGGAACAAAAAAGTTCAGGCTCTGGACTTACCAATGTCCTTGTCCCCTTCCGTTCGCAGGAGCCTCCGCTGGTGGTTGGTTCCCCAGAATCTGGAAAGAGGGAAATCCTTCAGTCCAATTTCCTGGAAGGTGGTCACTACAGATGCCAGCTTTGTAGGCTGGGGAGCAGTACTGGAGCAATGGTCTCTCCAGGGCAAGTGGTCAGAAGCAGAAAAGGCCCTGCCCATCAATCTCTTAGAGATACGAGCAGCCCGGTATGCCCTAGTAGCATGGACATCCAAACTCCAAGGGTCCCCTGTCAGAGTTCAATCAGACAATGCCACAGCAGTGGCATATATCAATCGTCAGGGGGGCACCAGGAGTCGTGCAGCCCAAAGGGAAGTAAATTACATCCTGAGATGGGCAGAAAGATATGTCCCAGCCATATCTGCGGTATTCATTCCAGGAGTGGAGAATTGGAAGGCGGACTTTCTAAGTCGCCAACAATTATGCCCAGGGGAATGGTCCCTTCATCCCGAGGTTTTCCGGACAATATGTCAGCGGTGGGGAACACCGGATGTAGATCTGCTAGCATCCAGATTCAACACAAAAGTGGACAGGTTTGTCTCTTGGACAAGGGATCCCCTAGCTTGCGGCTTGGATGCCCTAGTGTTCCCTTGGGATCAGTTCAAGCTGATATATGCATTCCCACCGCCACAATTGTTACCTCGATTACTCCGCAGAATCAGGGTAGAAAAGAAACCAGTGATTCTGGTGGCTCCAGCGTGGCCCCGAAGAGCATGGTACGCGGAGATTGTAAAAATGTCTGTGGGGAGTCCTTGGACCCTCCCACATCGTCCGGACCTGCTTTCGCAGGGACCGATATACCACCCTTCCTTACCAGCCCTAGGTTTGACGGCCTGGCTATTGAAGCCCACATTCTAAAGAAGAGAGGGCTCTCTAATGCTGTGGTGTCTACCATGATCAATGCCAGGAAACCGGTATCCAGGCAGATCTACTATAGAATCTGGAAGGCGTACATCGCCTGGTGTGAGGCCAGAAAATGGCATCCACGTAAATACGTAATAGGTAGGATTCTGGACTTCCTACAATGGGCTGTAGATAGGAAGCTTGCCTTGAGTACTATCAAGGGTCAGATTTCGGCCTTGTCAATATTTTTTCAAAGGCCCTTGGCTTCGCATTCACTAGTCAAAGCCTTTATACAAGGAGTGATGCGTATTAGTCCTCCGGTTAATATTCCCATATGTCCATGGGATCTAAACTTGGTTCTGTCAGTTCTACAGAAACAACCATTTGAACCATTACAGCATATTTCCTTGGTGCTTCTCACCAGGAAATTGATTTTTCTAGTAGCCATTTGTTCGGCTAAAAGAGTGTCGGAATTAGCAGCTATGTCCTGTAAGGAGCCATATCTGGTTATCCATAAGGACAGAGTAGTGTTACGTCCTCATCCAGCCTTTCTTCCTAAGGTGGTATTGAGGTTTCATTTGAACCAAGATATGGTTCTTCCTTCTTTTTTCCCCAAACCTACTTCGGTAGAGGAAAAGTTATTGCATTCTTTGGATGTAGTAAGAGCAGTTAAAGCTTATCTAAAAGCCACTGCTCAGATTCGCAGAACGGATACTTTGTTTATTCTGCCGGAAGGCCCCAGAAAGGGTCAGGCAGCGTCAAAATCTACTTTAGCCAAGTGGATTCGACAGGTCATAATACAAGCCTATGGCTTGAGAAGGAGACCGCCTCCGTTCAAAGTTAGAGCGCACTCCACGAGAGCAGTTGGAACTTCATGGGCAGTGCATCACCAGGCCTCCCTGGCTCAAATCTGTAAGGCCGCAACATGGTCTTCAGTACACACGTTTACTAGGTTCTACCAGGTGGACGTTGGAAGTCAGGAGGATGTCGCCTTTGGGCGCAGTGTGTTGCAGGCCGCAAAAGATCCTCATGTCTGATAGCGCTCAGCTTATATATGGTGTATCCCCCCCCTCATTTGGCATTGCTTTAGGACATCCCATTAGTAATGACTATGTCGCTCTGTGTCCCGTGATGTACGAGAAAGAAAATAGGATTTTTATAACAGCTTACCTGTAAAATCCTTTTCTTGGAGTACATCACGGGACACAGAGCTCCCGCCCCTCTTTAGGGACACTTATTGCTTTGCTACAAAACTGAGGTGCTCCCGGATGGGAGGGGCTTATATAGGGGAGGGTACTTCCGGTTTTGGAAGTTGCCAGTGCCAGCACCTGACGGTATCTATATAACCCATTAGTAATGACTATGTCGCTCTGTGTCCCGTGATGTACTCCAAGAAAAGGATTTTACAGGTAAGCTGTTATAAAAATCCTATTTTTCTTAGCTATTCCTTGAGAGCTGGAGCAGAGCAGTTGGATTTTGGAATAGTTATAGGCCCTGACATAATGGATGAGCTACTCCTGTGTCTGTTAGCCTGAAGTTTCACTTTAACCACTTGACAACCACCTGCCGACAAATAACGTCGACAAGGTGGTTGCTTAACTCTGGGAGGACGTTATATAACGTCCTCCCAGAATCTCGCTCGGCGGATCACGAATCGCGGTAAATCGCCGCTGATAGCGGCCGTTTACCACGTGATCGCTCCGTCAAATGACGGAGCAATCACTTGTAAACAGACCGGCGTCATTTGATGACGCCGGTTCCTCCCTCCCCTCTCTGTACCGATCGGTACAGTGTGAGAGGGGAGGGGGAGGGAGCGGATGGCAGCAGCAGCACTGTGGGCTGGATCTGTGACAATTGCAGTCACAGATCCAGCCATCCATCCATCCCTGCTCAGCCATCCCTGTGCTATACCCTGCCAATACTCTGCAATACACCCTGCCAATACTCTGCAAAATACCCTGGTGCAATACTCTGCAATACACCCTGTGCAATACTCTGCAATACCCTGGTGCAATACTCTGCAATACCCTGGTGAAATACTCTGCAATACCCTGCGCAATACTCTGCAATACCCTGCGAAATACTCTGCAATACCCTGCGAAATACTCTGCAATACCCTGCGAAATACTCTGCAATACCCTGGTGCAATACTCTGCAATACCCTGGTGCAATACTCTGCAATACCCTGGTGCAATACTCTGCAATACCCTGGTGCAATACTCTGCAATACCCTGCAAAATACTCTGCAATACCCTGCAAAATACTCTGCAATACCCTGCACAATACTCTGCAATACCCGCCACAATACTCTGCAATACCCGCCACAATACTCTGCAATACCCGCCACAATACTCTGCAATACCCGCCACAATACTCTGCAATACCCTCCACAATACTCTGCAATACCCTCCACAATACTCTGCAATACCCTCCACAATACCCTGTGCAATACCCTCCACAATACCCTGTGCAATACCCGTGCAATACCCTGCCATACACCGCAATACCCTGCCATACACCGCAATACCCTGCCATAGTCCGCAATACTCCGCAATGCCCGGCAATACTCCGCAATGCCCGGCAATACTCCGCAATGCCCGGCAATACTCCGCAATGGCCAGCAATACTCCGCAATGCCCGGCAATACTCCGCAATGCCCGGCAATACTCCGCAATGCCCGGCAATACTCTGCAATAACCACTTCCCGCCCTCCGGCCGTCATATGACGTCCTTGACTTTGTGCGGGGATATCTGAATGATGGGAGCAGCTACAGGCATCATTCAGATATCAGCTTTTTCAGCCGGCGATTCCCTACACCATAAGAACAATCATAGCGGCTGTTCCGCCGCTTGATCATTCTTACGGGAGGCGAGAGGGGATGTCCCCCCCCCGCCGCCCTCCGGTGCTTCTACCGACTCACCGCTACGATCAAAGCCAGGATTGTTGTTTTTTTTTTTTTGTATTTTTTTCAGGCTTCCCAGCCTAGAGGTGAGATGTGGGGTCTTATTGACACCCCCCCCCCATATCTCACTGTAAAGAGGACCTGTCATGCCATATTCCTATTACAAGGGATGTTTACGTTCCTTGTAATAGGTATAAAAGTGATCAAAAAAATGTTTAGGGCGGAAAAACATGTCAAACTAAAATAAATAAAGTAAAATGAAGAATACATTTTTTTTTTTTTTTTAAAGCGCCCCTGTCCCCGTGAGCTCGCATACAGAAGCGAACGCATACGTAAGTCCCGCCCACATATGAAAACGGTTTTCAAACCACACATGTGAGGTATCTCTGCGAACGTTAGAGCGAGAGCAATCATTTTGGCCCTAGACCTCCTCTGTAACTCAAAACATGTAACCAGTAAAAATATTTAAAGCGTCGCCTATGGGGATTTTTTAAGTAGCGAAGTTTGGCGCCATTCCACGAGTGTGTGCAATTTTTAAGGGCGACATGTTAGGTATCTATTTACTCTGCGTAACTTCATCTTTCACATTATGCAAAAACATTGGGCTAACTTTACTGTTTTTTTTTTTTTAAGCACAAAACATTTTTTTTCCGTAAAAAACGCGTTAAAAAAATTGCTGCGCAAATATCGTGCAAGATAAAAAGTTGCAACAACCACCATTATATTCTCTAAGGTCTTTGCTAAAAAAACATATATAATGTTTTGGGGTTCTATGTAATTTTCTAGCAAATAAATGATGATTTTTACATGTAGGAGAGAAATGTCAGAATTGGCCTTGGTGCTCCAGAACGCCTGAAGGTGCTCCCTGCATGTTGGGCCTCTGTATGTGGCCACGCTGTGTAAAAGTCTCACACATGTGGTATCGCCATACTCGGGAGTAATAGCAGAATGTGTTTTGGGGTGTAATTTGTGGAATGCATATGCTGTGTGTGAGAAATAACCTGCTAATATGACAATTTTGTGAAAAAAAAAAGAGAAAAAAAAAATCTTGATTTTGCAAAGAATTGTGGGAAAAAATGACAACTTCAAAAAACTCACAATGCCTCTTTCTGAATACCTTGGAATGTCTTCTTTCCAAAAAGGGGTCATTTGGGGGGCATTTGTACTTTTCTGGCATGTTAGGGTCTCAAGAATTGAGATAGGCCGTCAGTACTTCAGGTGTGATCAATTTTCAGATATTGGCACCATAGCTTGTGGACTCTATAACTTTCACAAAGACCAAATAATATACACCAATTTGTACTTATTTTTACCAAAGATATGTAGCAGTATAAATTTTGGCCAAAATTTATGAAGAAAAAATAGTAATTTGCAAAATTTTATAACAGAAACTAAAAAAAAATCATTTTTTTACAAAATTTTCAGTCTTTTTTCTCTTATAGCGCAAAAAATAAAAAACCCAACAGTGATTAAATACCACGAAAAGAAAGCTCTATTTGTGTGAAAAAAAGGACAAAAATTTCATATGGGTACAGTGTTGTATGACTGAGTAATTGTCATTCAAAATGTGAGAGCACCGAAAGCTGAAAATTGGTCTGGTTATTAAGGGGGTTTAAGTGCCCAGTGGTCAAGTGGTTAAATCCATGATTTCCCATTTACTGAACAAGAGCTGTTAATGCTTCAGCCTCTACTATGTGAGAGTAGGCTATCTAAGTTTCCCTTATTTGAATTTCCCAAATTTTATGAGATCATACAAATATCAGTAATTATAACAGAATTTTTTATTATTTATTCCAGTAATGAAGGAAATCCATTACTTCAAATTGAAGTGGAACCAACATCTGAGGTAAGGTAATCAAGCTATTTAATTAAGTGGAGAACAACAAAATGTTCCATTATTTTCCTGATCTCTGACAATTCGTAGCAAAACTCACTATTTAGTAAATATAGGAACATAATTACTTACAGTAGCGCATCTGCATAATTAGAAGTCCTTTAGGTATTACTATCAAAATTAACTAGCTATTATATGTATCCCCGTCAGATGAAAATACTTTTCTAGACTTGTTGTAGATGACAGTATTGACCTGTTGTACATGACTATAATTTTATAAGTTAATATGAGCTCCTAAACCCTAATGGACTAAACATTCAAAGGTCTGTTGATTAATGTTTTCACCCATGAATCATAAAAAATTTCACCTAAGATTAACACATGCTCCACTTAAGATTTAAAAAAAAAATGTGTTAGTATTGAGTGAAATTTGTGGTAATCTCCAGTGAAAACGTGGATAAATAGATCCCCAGTTTTTTCGATTTAGTTCTGTTATCACTGTATACAGTAAGTGTTTTAATAATTACATATTTTGCGTATAATTCTGTTTTAAGCAATGCTTTCACAATGTCCATGTTCTGAGATCTCAAAATGCACAAAGGACAATGTGGGGAATTCATAAACAGTGTCTATGATACTCTTTAACATTCAATTGTGTCTCTGCATGGCATATGTTGGGGTGGCAATATATTTATGTACCTGTTGTAAACAAGTATGTGAATTAGTGGCAAGCACTGCATGTGGAAACACTCTGTCCTCATTCTAGCTAAGCTCATTCCCTGCTGTGGCAACTGTCACCCAGACACCGCAGTGCCATGTAGTTTTGTAAAAGGAGGAGAGAGAAGCGCCAAGCCAATCCTTTAAACAGCTTAGGAATTTATTCAGTATATAAGTATAAAACATCACTAAAAACTTGCGTGAAAAATGTTGGAGCACTTGCAGAGTGCTAGAGTGGGTGGGAACTTCCACATGCAGTGTCACAGGAGCACCGGAGGGCCGCCAGAAAGGCCCTATTCAGGGATCCACAAGCACTGTGTGTTAGCCGCAGCTGGAGCCTCGATAAGCCTCATGGAAGCTGATGAAGAAGGCGAGGCCATGCCTTCGAAGTGCGTTCTGATTGGCCAGACAGCGTGTGGGCGGCTCCCCAGTTTGCAGCCCAGGACCACTCCCACCCAGAGACACACAGCCGACATCTCCATGAGGCTTATTGAGGCTCCAGCTGCGGCTAACACGCGGTGCTCGTAGATCCCTCAATAGAGACTTTCCGGCGGCCCTCCTGTGCTCCTGTGACACTGCATGTGGAAGTTCCCACCCGCTCTAGCACCTGCAAGTGCTCCAACATTTTCCACGCAAGTTTTTAGTGTTGTTTTATACTTATATACTGAATAAATTCCTAAGCTGTTTAAAGGATTGGCTTGGCGCTTCTCTCTCCTCCTTTTGCTTTCCTTTTGTTCACAGTGATCGGGTTCCCCAGCCCACACCTGAAGCAACCTTGCTCCCTTTACAGCCTCCATTTAGAGACTTTTTTAGAGACAAATTTTTAGGGGTTCATCCCCCAGAACTTTCAATTCACTCACCATTCACATGGTTGCACCTTCATGTATCAGCATGCAGATGCATGCCTTTTCATTTAAATTTTAAACGTTAATCTTTTTCATAAGATGGTTTAGCGCTGAACATTAAACCAATATTGTGTATGTGTTTCCTCCCATGTAGTTTTCTGGCTGGGTTGGTGGAGCATGATGGGGAAGCTGAGACACTAATTATCCATCAGGTCTGCTCCCCCTGTGATTGACAGCATACAGTGCTATTGGCTAAATATACACATACTGCCTGATTTTAATCACAAGGAGAGAGTGTGCCTAACGGTGTGCCAGCTTCCCCACAATAACCCGCCCACTGTTAGCATCACTGGTTGCCAGGAGGCTTTTTGCTGTGAAAGAGGAAGTAAACCCTGGTGGGTTTTACTTCCTTTCTTCTTCAAGGTAAAGTAAAGGCATAATGTGCTAGTATGCATCATTATGTGACACCTGCAAACGAAGCCTGCGTTGTCCTACTGCGTCATCCATCTCTGCCCATCTTCCTTCCGGGGCCGCGGACTGCGGCTGTGTGACTGGCCGGTGCCACGTGATGTCACTCATGCGCAAGCGTGTGGGAGCTGCCGATCATGGCACACGCTTCTGAAGAAATGGCACGCGCTCTCCGGTTCTTCTCTCGCTCTACGGTTCTTTCTTCCTTCTGCCGGGCCAACATCGAGGAGTAGAAGAGAGAAGAAGACGCCAACGGCGATGGGAAGACCGGCCCCTCCACTAGCAAAAGAGCTGGAAGAAGATAGTGGAGGGGCCGGCAGAAGGACAACGGAGAGCCGGACGAGACGACGGGAAGACCGGGCCTCTCCGCTAGCAAAAGAGCTGGAAGAAGATAGCGGGGGCCCGGCAGAAGGAAGAAAGAACCGGAGAGCGAGAGAAGAACCGGAGAGCACGGAGACGACACCGGAGACCCCCGAAGTCGGAAGAGACCCCCGGAGTCGGAAGAAGACCCCCGGAGCTGTGTAATAAATTACTTTAAAAAGCTGTGTGTGTTTTTTTATTGACATTTTTTTCCCACCAGGTGAATGGGTAGGGGTACGATGTACCCCATACTCATTCACATAGGATGGGGGGCCGGCATCTGGGGGCCCCCTTATTAAAGGGGGCTCCCGGATTCCAATAAGCCCCCCGCCCGCAGACCCCGACAACCAACGGCCAGGGTTGTCGGGAAGAGGCCCTTGTCCCCATCAACATGGGGACAGGGTGCTTTGGGGTGGGGGGGCCGCAGGTCGCCCCCCTGCCCCAGAGCACCAAACCCCCCATGTTGAGGGCATGGAGCCTGGTACGGTTCAGGAGGGAGGGGGGGCCGCTCTCTTGTCCCCCCCTCTTTTCCTACGGCCTGCCAGGTTGCATGCTCGGATAAGGGTCTGGTTTGGATTTTGAGGGGGACCCCCACGCCGTTTTTTCGGCTTAGGGGATTCCCCTTCAAATCCATACCAGACCGAAGGGCCTGGTATGCTCCTGGAGGGGGAACCCATGCCGTTTTTTTATTTAAAAATTGGCGTGGAGTTCCCGCTCAGGATTCATACCAAACACAGTGCCTAGTATTGGCGGGAATCTACGTCGGATCTCCGTCTACCGGCAATGCGTGTCGCTCATTGCAAAAGGAAAAACAAAATTTTTCCTTTCCCGATGACGAGACAGCTCGGTGCTGGCTCTCGCGACGGGGCTCGTAGGGTGTCAATCTCACCGCTAGAAGAGGTGAGATTTACACAATATCGGCGGCACCTACTGTATCTCCTAAATGGCGCATGTTTAGGAGATATTTACAATACCTATAGATAAATCTTATTCTAGGCTTACCTATAGATACAACTTACACAGGGAAGTTTACAACCTCTTGAAGCCAACAATCCCCCTAACAGCCAGTGACAGGTGGGGAGGGGGTAGTGGCGGCAAATATGCCGCTACACAACGTGCAGAGATAGGCATTCTGCTTATCTCTGTACACCAGTTTATAGTCTAAATTACCTCCAATTGCATTATCTACAAACTGGAGGTAGTTATTTTTTAATTTAGTAGCATAACTTTTTAAAAACGTCAGTATTAAGATCTACCTGAATCTGCTGAACACATTGATAAAGCTACAGAAACAGACAGCAGGGATTTTTTTAATCTGGCGCAGGCCATTGTAAAGGGCCCTAAGGCCAAAAAAGTGTTGTTAGGCCTCTATTGAATTCCCCCAAGTTTATTTAGTAATCATTCACCCTATCTGTTATTGTGGTGGAGAGGTTAGAAGAAGTGACAAAGGGAAACAATGGGCAGTATATTGCTGCCAATAGTTAATTAAAAAGATATTTATCTTGCCATTTGAAAGGAAAAATGCCACTTTATAATGCTTAAACAGTTCAGTAATGAAAATCCATTTAATTGGTATTGGCATTTAAGCAATCAAGCCCTGAAAGTTTTTGAATACCAATTTTGTTGGCAAGAAATTGCCAACAAAAATATAGTACACCTTCCTATTCAATAACTGGTACCCATAACTGTATCAGTTATTGAATTGTAAGGTATTGTCAAAGTTGTCATTTCTGTGCTGCTTGATAACTGCTAAAGAGTACTACATTTAAATAAAAATGGTAATCCCTCTCTCAACCAAAGTGAAATTATTGCCAAAAATTACAAATCCTTATCTAAGTGTTTTATCCTTACTATGACCAATTCAGAATGAAGAAAGCAACGAGAAAGCAGAAGAGTCTGAAGATGACTTTGAGGAGATGAACCACTTGCTGCTATCAGCCAGGAACTTCCCCCGTAAAGCCAGTCAAACCAGCATATTCCTACAAGAATGGGACATTCCATTTGAACAGCTGGAAATTGGAGAGATGATTGGCAAAGGACGCTTTGGGTTAGTGTACCATGGGCGCTGGCATGGAGAGGTAGCAATTAGACTTATTGACATTGAGCGGGATAATGAGGACCAGCTAAAAGCATTTAAGCGGGAAGTGATGGCTTACCGACAGACACGACATGAAAATGTGGTACTCTTCATGGGAGCCTGCATGAGCCCTCCACACCTAGCAATTATCACCAGGTAATCCTTCTCATTTTGTATTTTGCAAAAAGTCCATCTATAGGCATTTTTTTTTACTTTTGTTTTTGTTCCCGTTTTCCATTCCCTGCCACTTTTGATGCCTGCAATGTTTTTTTTTTTTTGTTTTTTTTTTACTTATCTTATCTAGGGACACTGGAAATCTTTTTTTAACCACTTCCATACTGGGCACTTATACACCTTCCTGCCCAGACCAATTTTCAGCTTTCTGCGCTGTTGCACTTTGAATGACAATTGCGCGGTCATACAACACTGTACCCAAACAAAATTTTTATCATTTTTTCCCCACAAATAGAGCTTTCTTTTGGTGGCATTTGATCACCTCTGGGATTTTTATTTTCTGCAAAAAAAAAAGACCGAAAATTTTGAAAAAAAAGTATTTTTTTTGTTTCAGTTACAAAACTTTTTAAATAAGTAAGTTTTCTCCTTCACTGATTGGGCTGCACTGACGGGCACCGATGAGGTGGCACCAATGAGGTGGCACTGATGAGGTGGCATTGATGGGCACTGATGATGGCCACTAATATGCGGCACTGATAGGTGGCACGGATAGGCGGCACGGATGGGCACGGATAGGCAGCACAGATGGGCACGGATAGGCGGCACGGATGGGCACTGATAGGCGGCACGGATGGGCACTGATAGGCGGCAGGGATGGGCACTGATAGGCTGCACGAATGGGCACTGATAGGCGGCAAGAATGGGCATGGATGGGCACTGATAGGTGGCACGGATGGGCATGAATGGGCACTGATAGGTGGCACGGGTGGGCACTGATAGGCAGCACTGATGTACTGTAATGGATGCCAATCAGTGCCAAACAACAATGCCTGCCAATCAGTGATGCCCATTGTGGGCACTGATTGGCATCCATTGTGGGCATCGATTGGCATCCATTAGGGGGCACTAACTGGCATCCCTGGTGGTCTAGGGTGGCATACCTGGTGCTGGCATCCCTGGTGGCTTCCCTGGTGGTCCAGTGGCATCCCTGGTGGTCCAGTGTGGGCATCCTCGGGGGGGCTGTGCTGATAATCGATCAGCACAAATCCCCCCTGTCAGAGGAGCAGCCGATCGGCTCTCCTCTACTCGCGTCTGACAGACGAGAGTGAGGAAAAGCCGATGACCGGCTTTTCCTGTTTACACTGTGATCAGCTGTGATTGGACACGGCTGATCACGTGGTAAAGAGTCTCCGTCGGAGACTCTTTACCTAGATCGGTGTTGCAGGGTGTCAGACTGACACCCTGCAGCAACGTTCGCCGCGATGCGCGCCCCCGGGGGCGCGCAGCAGCTCAAAATCCTGAGGACGTCATATGACGTCCAGTCAGGATTTTGAAACCACTTTGCCGCCGTCAATCCGCTATAGGGCGGGCGGCAAGTGGTAAAGCTCCAGTGACATCAATGGGGCTACAGCACTCTTAATGTCATCAGAGTCAGGAGGAAGGATGTAAGAGGGTTCCCTGGGTCACTTCCTCTGGTGTGCTCCCAGGAAATGTGGGCAGTACTATGCTATCATTCATGATACCTGTGGAGGAAAAAGCATGGCCAGTGCTAACTGGCATTAAGAAGAAAGGTTTTCAGTGGAGACAACACTGAAAATTCTTCTTTGTTACCTGCAGGACAGCAAAGTATTCAACAGCATAATAACGCTGCAGTGATTTCAATGTGTGGAAACAGCATTGCCATCATTGCTGAAGGAAGTTCCAGGCACTGGAAGCATCACAAAATATATAGAAAAAAAAATAGAAAATTAAAACTCCCCTCAAATGTTTGATGCTTGCTTTTCATTCATTGAGATGAATCCGTGGTAATGTCCTGGAAGAATTGGCTGCTGAATGACCGGGCCATTTTTTGCGATTCGGCACTGCGTCGCTTTAACTGACAATTGCGCGGTCGTGCGACGCTGTACCCAAACAAAATTGACATCCTTTTTTCCCACAAATAGAGCTTTGTTTTGGTGGTATTTGATCATCTCTGCGATTTTAATTATAAACCAAAAAAGAGCAACAATTTTGAAAAAAACACAATATTTTGTACTTTTTGCTATAATAAATATCCCCATTTTAAAAAAAAATAAGGAAATTTTTTCTCAGTTTAGGCCGATATGTATTCTTCTACATGTTTTTGGTAATAAAAATCACAATAAGCGTATATTGATTGGTTTGCGCAAAAGTTATAGCGTCTACAAAATAGGAGATAGATTTATAGCATTTTTTTTATCATTTTCTTTTTATTAGTAATGTATAATTTTAATTTTACAGTTCTGTCCCCTATGGGACAAAGTACATGTAATACTTTGTCCTTTATTCTAAGTGCTTTCTAACCCTAGTTACTGTATGAGCTCCAACCCTTTACTTGTACTGATGGCCGATCAGAAAACAGCTATCAAGGAAACAGTTGTATCATATATGCAGCTTGTCCTGGCTGTAAACACTTCCCCAAAATAATTAATGGAAAGAGCAATGCAAAGGCTTGCACATTCCACCATCCTCTGCATTCTTCTTGCTGTTGCTTGTCTTGGGAAAGTGCTCACAGCAAGGACAGGCTTCAGCTATGAATCAGCTGTCCTCCCTCATAGCTTTTGTCAGATCAGCAGTGGCAGGAGGGGAGGGGGCAGGTCAGACCTCATAACTAGGGTTAGGAAGCGCTTAGAAACATGGGACAACATATGTACTTTGTCCCATAGGGGACAGAACTGTAAAATAAAAATTATCATCATAGATTACTGAAAGAGTTGAGAATCCTCATGCAAAGAAGGTTGATTTACCATTGAGAATGTTCACACAATAAAATGTGTGATTCTCTTCAATTATCCAGTCATATTCAGATGAGATAAGTAAACAGTGATTTTAATTTCAGATAATTAGATAATTCAAATGAATCGTTAAGGCTGGGTTCACACTGGTACGACACGAGTCATACAACTTTCATCCTACTTTGCTCTGCGACATCAGTCCTACATTGATCCTACATTGGTCCGACATCCATCCGACATTCATGAACAGGATACTACTTTGATCCGACTTTGTGCTAGTCTGACTTGTCCTTTGACCAATCAAAACAATCCCAGGGTGAGATAAATTCCTTTTACTGCTGCTGTAATCACCATGTCGGATGTCAAATGTTGGATGGTTAGGACAAGGATCCTACTTTGATCCGACTTCAATGATATTCAATGGGCTGAAGTCGGATCAAAGTCGGACAGAAGTAGTACAGGGAGCATTTTTAATGTCGGACCGACTTGTGTCGGACCAGTTAAGACGGCTCTCATAGGGATTCATTGATTTTCACACGTCATGCGACATGAGCTCCTAATGTCGGAGCGTTTGTCGGACAAGTGTGAACCAGGCCTAATTGTGTGTACATTCTCAAAATCAGCCTCAGTAAATTGTGTAAATATTTGGCTCAATTATCCAAATTCCTGTTCACGTATCTCACTTGTATTTAATTGGATAATTGTAAATATTTACACATTTTATTGTGTGAAGATTCCCAACTTCTTTGGTAAATTTAAATCTTTCAAAATTAACATGTAGAAGGCCAGTATGGCCAGTTCCCGCAAATAACAGAGTATCATTCTTCAGTTATGTACTATAAGTAATTAGTTAAGATATATTATTATTATTGTGTATTTTTAATAAATTAGCTATTCACAACAGACCAATATACCTCTTGTTTTAAAATTCATCAATTGGTTCCAGGTTACATTCTAACAATGCATTTTTTAATTTGTTGCCAGTATTTCAAGAAATAATTTTGGTGATAGGTGGATTTAAATACCAGAATTTGTATTACTACAATAAAAATAGTAATAATAACATTAATGTTCCAATGTATACAGTAAATAGATTAGACAAATATTCATTAGATAGAGGATATTTAAGTTTGGGTTACATTTGTAAATCTATGTAGTAATGTTATACAGTAATTTTCGTGTTCTTACATGTTGTCTTTTTCGCCAATTTAGTGGTAGTATTGAAACATTTTAAGGCTGAATACAACATCAATTTCCTTTATCCTGCGTTATCCGAAAATTAAGTCACAAACACACAAAGCTAGTGCAAATCCACTTTCATTTCCCCATCCTTATTATAGTTACATAGTTACATAGTTAGTAAGGTTGACTAAAGACACCAGTCCATTCAGTTCAACCTGAGTGAGTGTGGGTGCGTGTCTACAATTCTCCCTATCCCTGTACATTGTGTCTCATTATATTATTATTTTTATTTAAGGTACCCATATGGCGCTGTCAATTTACGCAGCGCTCCACACACACATCGCACACTCACATCGGTCCCTACCCTCAAGGAGCCCACAATCCAAGGTCCCCAACTCACATTCATATACTAAGGCCAATTTTTGGACAGAAGCCAATTAACCTACCATGATAACATTAAAGCAATTGTAAACCTCAGACCTGAAAAGTGGACAAAGCACATCCCTCTATAGTGTGTACTAGCCTGAATTCAAAGCATCAAGTGTGGTTCTTCTCTCATCTATCCTCTCTGATGTTTGCATTAGACACTGATAGAACGCTGAGCCAACACCTCAGTCTCTCAGGAGACGCTCCACCCCCCTTCAACACACAGCAGGTGACTCAACTCAGTTTTTTCTATGAGCCTGTTAGAGGGGGGTCTGTCCCTTCCTTTTAATCAGCTATCAGATTTCAAGGAGTTATTTGCTCTAGCTCTGCAGTGTGCATGACATCAGATCCCCACCACCTACTTACTGCTGCTAAAAGATGCTGTGTAAAAGGTGTGTTTTGGAAGACTGTAGACGTTAGAGGCCTATAGATAAACAGGTACAACTTATGTAGGAGGATTTGTTTAATCACTGTGCATCACCTGCTGCACGTTACTTCAATGGGTATATGTAAAGCCTTGTACACACGATCGGATATCCTATGGATTCTAATCCGATGTTTTTTTCCATCGGAAATCCGATGAAACTGTCTTCCATCAGTCTTGCACACACACCATCAGTCAAAAAAGACCGTTTTAAACGCGGTAACGTAAAACACTCAGATGAGCCGAGAAAAATTAAGTTGAATGCTTCTGAGAATGCGTCGACTTGATTCTGAGCATGCGTGGGTTTTTTATCCGATGGAGTTCCCCACATACGATATTAATTTGGTATCGTTTTTTTAACCATCGGATAAATTTAAAACATGTTCTATTTTTAAACACTGATGGAA
Organism: Rana muscosa; assembly: GCA_029206835.1. Taxonomy (NCBI): domain Eukaryota; kingdom Metazoa; phylum Chordata; class Amphibia; order Anura; family Ranidae; genus Rana; species Rana muscosa. Next base: position 974,624,605 of record CM055116.1, on the reverse strand, counting down.
AAAAGACCGATGGGGCCCATACACGATCGGTTTGTCCGATGAAAACAGTCCATCGGACTGTTTTCATCGGTAAAACCTATCGTGTGTACATGGCTTTAGGGTTTACAACCGCTTTAATGCTGTCTTAACCCCTTCAGATCTGCGCTATAGCCGAATGACGGCTACAGCGCGGACCTACTTTGTCGGGAGGCCGTCAATAGACATCTTCCCCTTTGCACACTCCCCACGTGCCTCCTGCAAGGCATGCGCAGCACACAGTGATCACCGAGTCAATGAGACTTGGGTGATCACAGCCCCTTACCATGTAATCAGCTGTCAGCCAATTCAGAGTTCAGCTAATAACAAAATAAAAAAATAAAATGCTTTCCTGGCAGCTACATCAGATTATTAACCTAATAACATTGGCTAACAAATCAAATATTTTTAAAAAGGATAGTGTACATAAATCTTTTTATTGCGAGTTTTACTTCCATAGTAAGTAGACATACTTTATTGTACAAATAGTAATAGTACACATACTGTCAAAACATACCCGCAATGCTTGTGCTCTCCTTTTCTTCAAAGGTCATACACTATGCCATTAAATTGTATCTAAACCCTTGGCATGAAAAATATGCCTGTGCTCTCCCTAATGCTACACCTTTTTTTAACTCTTAATTTTGTTTGTGATTCAGTGCCAGCAAATGCTTTAAAGTGGAGTTTCATCCAAAAATGGAAATTCCACTTTTTTGGAATCCTCCCCCCCCCTCCGGTGTCACATTTGACACCTTTCAGGGGGAAAAGGAACAGATGGGTAATACAGGTATTTGCTCCCACTTCTGGGCATAGGGCGATCGAGGTGACCTACGCCACTTCCGGCACCTACTCTGTCCTCCCCTGCTGTCTTCTGGGAGACACACAGGTCCCAGAAGAAAGCAGGGACCTATATCCTTTATCTCATGTGTTGGAAAAACTTCTCAGAAGTGACTCAGATAACAGAGGGAAGAAGCACCAGAGAGAAACGACACTTAGAGCTTTGGAGAGGGATAAGTAAACACTACAGATATACTGTATGTGTTTTGCACAGATTCTATGACTGAGGTTTACAACCACTCTAATATATTTTATTGCTTACCTAATAGGGTCACATTGCTGCCTTTGCACTTTTTTTAGGGAGTGGCAGGATTCTCACCCCTCTCTGAGTGTTCTAAACAAGAACTATAACAAAACTGCAAGCATTATTTTGTTTCATTAGTTGCGCATGTCATTTGATAGCCTCCATGGCGCCCCCCACAGTGTAACTAGTCTTTCAATGCAGTACTGCAACGCTTTAGACAAAAAGGAAGTAAAATAATAAACATTACTGAGGGTAAAACATTTTATAGCTAATACTAGATTTCAAAGGAACCAATTGAGGGTAAAACCTTTTATAACTAGTACTAGATTTTTTTCTTGCTGTAAGTGAGAGTTTTTTATTACAAAGTTTGTATTTTTAAGATGGGCAGATAAAATGTTTCTATTTTTTGGAGTGCTTGATTTGGACTTTGTTTGTTACCTATAATCTGCATAAAATAATGAGTGAAGGGTCTTTTCCTGATAATCATAAAAAGAGTAATGGGTTTCCAAAATGAGAGCTTTAGATTGGGTTTATTGAGTATTACCACACTAACAAAAGCTGAGGAGCCAACATGTACAGATACAGACGGTCCCCTAGTTACAAACGACTCCTACTTACAAATGGAGGGGGACAACAGGAAGTGAGGGGAAATCTACCCCTAGGAAGGGAAATTCCCTCCTGTAAGAGTTATTGTGGGGAAAAGGTACCTCCACTGATGCTTAATCACCAATCCTTGTTTCCACAACAACCTAAAATTTTCAAAATCCAATTATCATTGGGACAGAAAGTGAGGTGAAATCTTCTGAACAGGGCCACAGACAGCAAAATGTTACAGGGGTGATAACCCTTCCCTATGTTTTCCAAAAAGCTTAAAAATAGATTTTTTGGCTGCAGCTACACTTAAAAAATTTACCTGTTCTGACTTACAAACAGATTAAACTTAAGAACAAACCTACAGGCCCTATCTTGTTTGTAACCCGGGGACCGCCTGTACTTCTGATGAGAGAAAATCCACAAATAGGCAAATTTGTCAGAGTAGAAGGTGTTTAAATAGAATAAAAACACAGATATACTGTATAGTCAGGGCTTGTTAGATCAACAATCACAATGCATGGTATGGGATAGAGAAACGTATACAAGGAGTAACAGGAAACTATGCTGTCCTACTGAAAAAAGCCTACATTTACCACCTGGTGACACCTCAAGCATACTGAAGCATGCCTAAACTACAGAGGCCTATGTAACTATTAGGCAGAGTACATGAGAAGTGCACACCAAACAGCGGTATTCTCAAGCTGGAGGAGTGAAAGCTGTTTTGGAAGTCGATCATGTAGGTGAAGGAAAACAGAAGGTATAGGCAATCCACAGTTGCTGTATATGGCCCTTTGATCATATAGCAGTTTATGGTATAATATCAATCTGCCAATATATTTTTCTATCAAAATGTTTACAAATGACAGCAGAGCATAAGGGTTCCACGAGGGTTATTAGGTCATTAAGCCACTTACAATAAGTAAAAATGAATCTGTTGTGTCATAAATATCAATGAACTATTTGTACAATTATCCTAAAGGATTTATGTCTGACAGCTTTTCTCCTATTTGCTGATGAGTTGGCAAAATGTCCCTGTTGCTCTGTGATTGCTGAACATGTGTTGAGCTGGGAAATGCCTCTGAAGCGATCCCTTTGGGCAATGCCTGAGAAAGTGAGGCCTGATCAAAGATGAACATCAAGAGCCTTTCTCGTTATGCTGAACACAGCAGGGACATTCCCATGGCACTTGTTTTTGGACATAGTATCTGTAGAGAACAGCCAGACTGACAGCTGCCCAAAGCAATGTCAGGTATTTTATGTTACAGGGAAAATGTATACATATGACCACTGTCTAAGAATTATACATCACAAATATTATATATTTATTATATATACCCTGTGGTCTTTTGTTTTCTATCCCATAATTAAGTGTATGACAATGGAACCACCCATAGGAGTCTGTCTTATTATTTCTGACATTCAGAAATAAGTATACTGTACCATAAATTATGACATATTTTGAAGTAGGAAACATCAATTTTAATTGATGGAAAGTTCAAAAGTGCTCAATTGGGGAGGGAGGAACCACCCACTGCTGAACACCAGTGATTGCAAGACAAATTTTCTTATATTTCACTGCAAGTGAAAACTTTCTATTTTGAATTGTCCATATATAGGTGTTGAAAGATTGTAATGACTGTCACATGTTCTCTGTTTTTTAAATTTATTCAAGAAATATGTGCATGTATATGTAGCACACAGACCCTTTTTTCCCTGCCTACCTTCACTTGCAGGGGTAAAGGCACACCATGCCACATGCCCGTATCCTCCTGGTATAAGAGGTTGAGCGGTGTTCTTGCAATTTTGGGTCCTGCAGCGAGTTACCTCCCTCCGTTGGTTCTCGTCCCTAGAATGTAGGGAAAAGTCTATTCTTCCCCGAAAGAAGCCAATGTCCTGACAATATTTAAACTCCAACAGACGAGTTTATTTTCTTTTGCTTGAAACAAATTTGGGGAAAAGGTTGAAAACAGCAATAGGATTTGGTAGGGAAATAGGTTCTGGCACGCGGCACCCAGTCATCCTATTCTCCACTCAAGCCTGAGTGGGTATTGCTCACCCGGATAGATCCCTCTCACAGTTCTAGCAGCCGGAGTGTAGCACGAACATGACACTTTAGTTTTAGTCCCCTTCACGGACAAGTTCAGGAGATCCTCTGCCACAGAATCCTTTAAGTCCTGAATTTAGAACTTCCCAATGCCTGTAGATTATAGAGACCATAGGTGCCAATGGGGCACGCTTCAGGAGCTATCTTGCAACTCATGAATCCTTCCCTCTGATAGGCAACCAGGCCTCCCCGAGACTGTTACTTCCCTCACCGATCCATCGGACAGGTCCTCCCCCGGTTTCCTCTGTTTCAGAGCGGGCTACCCTCCCTCGGGTTCCCTGGGACTCCAGTGGTTGGTTTTGTAGACCCAGTTGAAGGTACTGGGCCTACCTGGAACTCTGCAGCCTCGGGCTAAAGGTCCCCGAGGCTCCTTGACCAGTTCATGCACCCCCAGGCCAGCAGGGCCAAAGGGCACGACTTCACCACCAGGGGTCCTCCTTGGAATCCCCCCGGCAAACCCCCCCAGATCATGGCGTCTGCCCTTTATGTACCCTCTCCCGGCACGCACAGCAGGCAAAACCCACCCACCGCACGGTAGTTGAGAGAGGAAACCCAATCACACCACAACGCCACCTGTGGTTCTCCTCATGACCTGTGCAACATCGCCACCTGCAGGTCAAGTAGAACTATACTCCAGGCAACATTACAGCAGAGCAGATTCCAAACTAAGCAGAATTGGAGAACCTGAGCTAAACTATTGCTCAGCCTGCCCTTAAATTTAGAGCATAGCGACCCCAATTTCAGGGGTCCGCAACATATATTTGTGTTGTCCAAAGCTAAATAGCTTATTTGTTTTTGCAGGTTATCCCTTACTGAATGTACTGTAATTAACCAATTATTTCCCAAAAATTATGATTCTAACAAGGCTAGAACAGAAAGTAATGAAAGTGCAATGTACTGAATAGTACTACACCCATGTACTGCTAATTTCTAGACTTGTGCACAACGGAAAAATTCGTTCCGTTTCGGTTCGTTTCTTTCCGGTCCTGTTGATTCGTAATCATTCGTAATTTTGCTAGACGGGATTTTTCGTGTTCGGACTCATTCGTATTTTTGCAAGCGACATTTTTCGTTGAATTTTTTGTTGCTTTATAATTCGTACTTTCGGTAGAGTACGTTGTTTTTCGTTGATTCTGGACACAACTCCTACTTTCGTAACTTTTTTTGGGTTCGTACTTTCGGTAGAGTACGTTGTTTTTCGTTGATTCTGGACACAACTCCTACTTTCGTAACTTTTTTTGGGTTCGTTGATTCGTAATTTTCCGTGTCTCTCTCACAACGACGCTGCCTATTATGCCTAATGTGCTTCGAATGGATTTGTACTTTTCTAAATACATTGCGGTTATTTGTAACGATTCGAAATCTCGTATTTTACTTTCGTTTTTAACATGCGGCTATAGGCTCCGCCCCTGTACACCATTTTGAGAGGGTTCAGCACGGTGAGGGAGAAGCAGAGAGCAGAGCAGAGTGTTATTGTGCTTCGAATGGATTCGAAATCTCGTATTTTACTTTCGTTTTTTACATGCGGCTATAACCTCCGCCCCTGTACACCATTTTGAGAGGGAGTTCAGCACGGTGTGGGAGAAGCAGAGAGCAGAGCAGAGTGAGTGTTATTGTGCTTCGTATGGATTCGTACATTCGTAACTTTTTCATAACGAATTATGCCGAAGACATTCGGGCATTCGCTATTTGCGGTATAATTTATTTCGGATTCGGTCTTATTCGTAATTGCTTTGTTCGGAAATTCGAATGCTTCCGAATGTCCGAAAGTTGCTAAATTCGGACGAATTTCAATTCGTTACGAAACGAATTGCACAAGCCTACTAATTTCAACCTTTCAAAAATATCTTTTAAGATGCACTTTCTAGCGGTTGTCTTTTTCCCTTTCCTCCTTACTAAATCAAGACTGAGAATTATGCCGCGTACACACGGTCGGAATTTCCGATGGAAGAAGTCAGATGGGAGCTTTTTATCGGATATTCCAACTGTGTGTATGCCCCATCAGAATTTCCGACGGACTTAAATAGAGAGCAGGTTCTCTATTTTTCCGTCGGAAATTCCGACTAAGTTTTGCCCGTGGCAAAGTCCGATCGTTTGTACGCGGCATTAGATTAAGCCATCTTAGAATGCCTCTTCCTGTGCCGAGCATTGAAGCCAGGATTTTAAATCCCACCTTCCCTTGCAGCACTTCCAATTTATTGTAGGCACTTCCTCAATGATGAAAAGGGGCATCGTTGAGTGGCAGCTGGTGTGTCCACAAATAGTTGTAGCCTGGAGGATGCAGTAGAGAGGAAGGTGAGAACATTGCAGTAATTTTTTAAACCTTGTTTCAGGATTTTTGCCCTCAGGAGAAAATGTAACAATACCAATACTGGCAGGGTCATAAGGTATTTTGCCAAATAAATAAAGAGGGCAATTTTTTTAATGCTGCAAAAATTACCACTGAGGTTAACTATTTGTGGTATTATTGTTGTTGCGCCATAAAGATCTCTTTCTGGTAACAAACATCACCGACCACCCATGAGGGATGTATTAAATTTGGTGTATGAAATAGAAAATGCTTTCACCTATGTAACAAGTCACATCCCCCTTATAATGTCCCACTCCTTCACAAGAAATTATATTTAGTCCCGTATGATGTTTTTTTTTTTTTGTTGTTTTTTTTTTATTATTATCTTTTTTTATTAATTTTCCAAAAACATATATAACACACATTACAATACATGAAACACATTTACAGTCTCAATATTTCCCATTACAAATAAAAAAAAAAAAAGGGGGGAAGAAAAGAGGGAGAGATGGGGAAATGGAGAGAGAGAGAGAAAAAAAAGGGGGGGGAGGGAGTGGGGATGATTTTAGAAGGGGGGGGATGGGGGAATACAGTCCCCCATACTCTCCCCCAAATATATTATGTGCTATCACTCTAGTGTTGATGTCTTCTAAAGTGGAATTAAATAATAAAGGGAGACAAAAAGTGGTTTTTGAAAACTACTACGAACTAAAAAACAAGTGTTAAAATCAAAAAGTAGACAGTATAAAGGACTAGGGGATGAATTTATGAGTGACTGTACTGATAGAGTGACAAAACATGTATATAAAGAGAAAAGTGAGAGGTAAAGTTATCGTCACCTGTGCCAAAAAAAAAAGGGGAGGAAAAGAAAAAGAGATGGGGAAAAGGAGAGGGGGAAAGTGAGGGAGAGAAAAAAAAAAAAGGGGGAGTGGGGATGATTTTAGAAAGGGGGGGGGATGGGGGAATACGATCCCCCATACTCTCCCCCAGATATATTATATGCTATCACTCTAGTGTTGATGTCTTCTAACGTAAAATTAATTAATAAAGAGTGAAAAAAAGTGATTTCAAAAACTACTACAAACTGAAAAACAAGTGTTACAATCTAAAAGTGGACTGTATAGAGGACTAAGGGATGAATTTACAAGTGACTACACTGATGAAGTGACAAAACATATATGTAGAGAGAAAAATAACAGGTAAAATTATCGTCACCTGTGCCCAAAAAAAAAAAAAAAAAAAGGGGGGAGGGGGAGTAGGGGAAGCCTCAGGGAAGAACAAATCTAATCCCCCTCTCTCACTCTCTCCGAGAAAAGGAAGAGAACAGAAATAGGGGTGTAAAAAAGGAAAGAAAAGGGAGGAAAGGGAAGGCCGGCATGCATGGTATCCAATAAAATGTTTGTCACATTACATTTTAGTCTCTTAAGGGATAAGCCAAAGAATAACCACAGGGAATCATCCTTAAGATATAGATAGCTTATTCAATAGATGTAAACAGGTCTCAGTGGGATTGTGCAAGTATCTCTCTATAGGTTGTGGTGTCCTTGAACTCCATCCACGGAGTCCAAGTTAAAGTGTGTCGTTGAAAAGTGTCCTTGTTACAATGAGTGATATCTTCCATGAGATGGACCTCTGAAATTTTTTGAAACCACTGTTTCACGGATGGAGTCTCAGGCTGACCCCAAAGGGTAGGTATAAGTGCTTTAGCCGTATTAAGCAGATGTGGAACTAAAGAACATTTGTATTTTCTGACAGGTTCCTTGGTAGCATGGAAAAGAATGGTCCATGCATCAGCAGGAAGATTAATATTGGATATTTGTTGGATAATTCGAATAATGCTAGACCAGAAGGGGCGGATGAGTGGGCACGACCACCATATATGAGCGTGGGTTGCTCTGTTCCCACAATTCCTCCAACACAACAGGGAGTTGTCGGGGAGCATCTGATGAAGCTTTGATGGGGTGTAGTGCCATCTGGTTAGTAGTTTGTAATTGACCTCAGCCATCCTTGATGCAATTGAAGAGATATGAGTCAGCTGTAGGACTTTATCCTTTTGGCTGTCTGAGAGGCAGGATTCCAAGTCTGCCTCCCACTTAGCGAGAAAGGGAGGATAAGTATCACCTTGGAGCTTGATGAGTAATTTGTAGAATACCGAGATACAATGTTCAGGTGGGTCCGTTGAATTAAAAACGTCCTCAATACTGTTTAAGTCCTGTATCCCTCTAAGCGGCTGAGGCAGAGTTCTAAGGAAACCTTGCAATTGATTATATCTCCATTTGTCAAGAAACATAATGGGCTTGAGGCCGAGAATTTCCTTAAGAGGCTTAAGCGCATTTGCTCGAAGAACATGATGTAGTAGAAGAGGTTCTTCTGGCAACCACGTCCTATAGCCAGGATCTAATAGGCCAGGTAAGAAATAATCGTGGTCCAAAAGCGGTAACAGAGGAGAAGCATATGACCACGAGAACTTCCTATGTAAGGCATCCCATACATCAAGGGTGGAAGTGGTTAAAGTGGAGGTACTTGGAGCAAGGTGTCTATGTAAGCGTGGCAACCAGGGTGTAGTTGCTAGGTCTGTGTTACTAAGAGCATGTTCCAAACTCACCCAAAGTTTGGAATTAGCAGCATATTTCCATTCGGATATTCTAGACAGAATCACAGCATTATAATAAGCCTTAAAATTTGGAAGGGCCAGTCCCCCAGCTTCCTTGGAGCGAAATAATACTTCCTTAGATACTCTGGGGTGACTGTTCCTCCAAATAAAGCGGGAGACCATGGTCTGTAATAGGGAAAAAAATCCTATAGGCACACCCAATGGGATCATTTGAAAGAAAAAAGAACTCTAGGCAGAATGTTCATTTTAATTATACTCACTTTACCCAACCATGAGTGTGTCAGCGTGTTCCACTTTTGTAGATCCCTTCTAATATTATTCAATAATGGGATGTAATTATATTTAAAGAGGGACTGAATGAGAGGCACAAGATTCACTCCCAGATATTTCATACTTCGTTGAACCCATCTAAAAGGGAAGAGGGGTTTTAAATTTTCCACCTCCCTTCCAGGTAGATTAATATTTAGAATTTCAGACTTAGATAGGTTAATTTTAAAGTTGGAGAGTGTCTGAAAAGTAGAAAACGCTGACATTAAATTAGGAAGCGAGATACGAGGCTGCTGGGTAAAAAATAAAATATCGTCCGCATATGCCGCATATTTGTGCGTTTTATTACCTACTTGAATCCCATGTATATTTAAATTACATCTTATGGTTGCCAAAAAGGGTTCGAGGGTAAGGGCAAATAAAAGGGGAGAAAGAGGGCAGCCCTGTCTGGTCCCATTAAATAGTTGGAATGAGTCACTCAAAGTGCCATTTATGCGAATTTGTGCCGTGGGGTTAGAATAGAGGGAAGTAATGCGGTAAAACATCTTGGGTCCCAGCCCAAAATGTCGCAGGGTCAGTTTTAAGTAATCCCAGTCCACCCTATCGAACGCTTTTTTAGCATCTGTAGATACGAATAGGGTGGACTGGGAAGACCTTTGAGCGTATTGTTTAAGAGATATCGTCCGGAGAGAATTATCCTTGGCTTCTCTGTGTGGCATAAAGCCCGTCTGATCCGTAGAAACCCAACTAGGTATAAGAGGGAGTAGTCTGTTGGCCATTACCTTAGAATATAATTTGATATCAACATTTAATAGGGAAATTGGCCTATAGCTACTGCATTGAGTAGAGTCCTTATCTGCTTTAAGGATAACTGAAATATGGGCTGTAAGAGATTCCGGGCGTAGTCCCGAGGTCTGTGAGATTGAATTGGCATAAGCCGTAAGGCGGGGCAGAAGTATATCACTGAATGTTTTATAGTGCCGGATAGTATAACCATCCGGTCCCGGGGCTTTACCTGTCGGTGAAGATTTCAGAGCCGCCTGAAATTCCTCAACCGAAAGTTCAGATTTAAGTTCCCTGAGAGTCAAATTTGAAAGTTTGGGCAAATTTGCTTCTTTTAGATATGTAAGCATAAGGTTACGTCTCTCCTTCACAGTCAGAGAAGGGGAGTCACACTGCACTTTGTACAAATCTGCATAATAGTCCCTGAAAGCTTTAGCAATGTGAGGAGTCGCATGGACTAAATTTCCGTTTGATAACTTTATTTTAGGAATAAACAATCTAGTCTGTTTTTCTTTGAGGGATCTTGCTAATTGTCTGCTAGGTTTGTCCCCCCACTCATAGAATTTTTGCGAATATCGTTGGAATTTCCGAGCTGTATCGAGGTTAAGAAGATTTTTTAATTCCTCTCGTTTCAATGTGAGAGCTTCTAGCTGGGATGTGTGCAAAGTGAGTTTATGTTGTTTATCAAGTTCTGTTATTTGGTGCAGGACCTGTTCAAGTTGTTGACCACGCTCTCTTTTTTTCCTTGCCCCAAGTTCTATGAATCGGCCTCTCATAGTTGCCTTGTGAGCTTCCCATACAATAGCAGGGGATGTCTCAGAAGGTTTATTGTCTTTAAAATATTGCGATATATGAGAGGCAAACACAGAAACTTCTGTTGGGTTAGAAAGAAGAGAATCATTGAGTCTCCAATTATTGGAGCGCTGAGTCAAAGTGGGCATAGTCATACTCATCGACACAGGTGCATGATCTGACAGTGTCGCAGTACCTATATTCGCCGATTGTAATAATGGGAGGTGATAATGGTCTAAAAAGATATTATCTATTCGGGAATAAGACTGATGAGTCTTCGAAAAATGGGAAAAATCTTTTTCTTTTGGATGTAAAATACGCCAAACGTCTATCAATTGTCGGTCTATTAGTCTCTTTTTAACAAAGGACAGGCGCTTAAAAGAGATGTTAGAGCGACCGTGGGATGTATCCAAAACAGGATCTAGAGACATATTTATGTCTCCTGCCAGTATGATTAGACCCTCAGCAAATTGTGATAAATCAGTAAGAATTTGAGAAAAAAAGGTAGGTTGATTTTGGTTCGGGCAGTATATGTTTGCTAGAGTACATTGGGTAGTACCTAAAAAGCCCTTTAAAAAAAGAAAACGACCATGGTCATCCGCTTGCATATCTAAAAAACGGAAGGGTACGCTACTACTAAAACCAATAGCCACCCCCTTAGCTTTATTCATATCTGAAAGGCTATAATACCACTGAGGAAAATAAAGCGAGGTCAATTTGACCTGCGTAGTATGGGTTAAATGTGTTTCCTGAAGAAACACAATAGAAGAGGCAAGTTTCTGTAATTCACGGATAACCTGATGCCGTTTTGCCGCAGCATTTAAACCCCTAACATTATAAGAAGTAACTTTAAGTGTGGCCATTTATCACAGTAGAGCATAACCCTTGAACCTACTTAGCCATGCATGCAGGGCCGGCGCTACCACTAGGCGAAGTAGGCAGCCGCCTAGGGGCGCACTATCACCTAGGGCGCAACCTCAGCCTCTGTCCTGTGTGACTGTGTGAGCTAGGCTCTCCTCTCTCCTGATCGCTGGCCTGGCCCCATTCAGTGTGCCGCCACGGCGCCACCAAATTCCCCCCATGTGTAGCGCAGAGCGCCCCGCTGCGCTGTCACACCTCAGTCCTCAGACAGGTATCACACAGCGCCGCTCTGGGACTCCTTTGCTCCAACCTGTCCCTCTGGTGCGGCGCTGTGTGTCTTGTGTGTGCAGCGGAGGGGCGGGGCTGAGGAGTAGCTGACTGACCTCCCGCCCAGCGAGGACTCCATGGAGCGGGTGGATGGCATTTGCGGCGGTGCGGCGCTGGCCTGGCCCTGGCGGGGACTCCGTGGAGAGGATGGATGGCGCTGGCCTGGCCCCTGAGCAGAGCCCTGATGATGGCTGACGAAGCACCAGAGCAGAGGTAAGGAGGAGGACGGATCGATCTACATGCTGTATGAGGGGGAGGGGGGGAGTGTGTTTGAGTAGTGCAGGAAGTAGGAGTCAGGAGGGTCACTGTATGTGTCCTGTAAGGGGGGGTCACTGTATGTGTCCTGTAAGGGGGGGTCAGTGTATGTGTCCTGTAAGGGGGGGTCACTGTATGTGTCCTGTAAGGGGGGGTCACTGTATGTGTCCTGTAAGGGGGGGTCAGTGTATGTGTCCTGTAAGGGGGGGTCAATGTATGTGTCCTGTAAGGGGGGGTCAGTGTATGTGTCCTGTAAGGGGGGGTCAGTGTATGTGTCCTGTAAGGGAGGTCACTGTATGTGTCCTGTAAGGGGGGGTCAGTGTATGTGTCCTGTAAGGGGGGGTCAGTGTATGTGTCCTGTAAGGGGGGTCAGTGTATGTGTCCTGTAAGGGGGGTCAGTGTATGTGTCCTGTAAGGGGGGGTCAGTGTATGTGTCCTGTAAGGGGTGGTCAGTGTATGTGTCCTGTAAGGGGGGGGTCACTGTATGTGTCCTGTAAGGGGGGGTCAGTGTATGTGTCCTGTAGGGGGGGTCACTGTATGTGTCATGTAAGGGGGGTCAGTGTATGTGTCCTGTAAGGGGGGGTCAGTGTATGTGTCCTGTAAGGGGGGTCAGTGTATGTGTCCTGTAAGGGGGGTCAGTGTATGTGTCCTGTAAGGGGGGGTCAGTGTATGTGTCCTGTAAGGGGGGGTCAGTGTATGTGTCCTGTAAGGGGGGTCAGTGTATGTGTACTGTAAGGGGGGGTCAGTGTATGTGTACTGTAAGGGGGGGTCAGTGTATGTGTCCTGTAAGGGGGGGTCAGTGTATGTGTCCTGTAAGGGGGGTCAGTGTATGTGTCCTGTAAGGGGGGGTCAGTGTATGTGTCCTGTAAGGGGGGTCAGTGTATGTGTACTGTAAGGGGGGGGTCAGTGTATGTGTCCTGTAAGGGGGGGTCAGTGTATGTGTCCTGTAAGGGGGGGTCACTGTATGTGTCCTGTAAGGGGGGGGTCACTGTATGTGTCCTGTAAGGGGGGTCAGTGTATGTGTCCTGTAAGGGGGGTCAGTGTATGTGTCCTGTAAGGGGGGTCACTGTATGTGTCCTGTAAGGGGGGGTCACTGTATGTGTCATGTAAGGGGGGGTCAGTGTATGTTTCCTGTAAGGGGGGGTCAGTGTATGTGTCCTGTAGGGGGGTTCAGTGTATGTGTCCTGTAGGGGGGTTCAGTGTATGTGTCCTGTAGGGGGGGTCAGTGTATGTGTCCTGTAAGGGGGGGTCAGTGTATGTGTCCTGTAGGGGGGGTCAGTGTATGTGTCCTGTAAGGGGGGGTCAGTGTATGTGTCCTGTAAGGGGGGGGGTCAGTGTATGTGTCCTGTAGGGGGGGTCAGTGTATGTGTCCTGTAAGGGGGGTCAGTGTATGTGTCCTGTAAGGGGGGGTCAGTGTATGTGTCATGTAAGGGGGGGTCAGTGTATGTGTCATGTAAGGGGGGGTCAGTGTATGTGTCCTGTAAGGGGGGGTCACTGTATGTGTCCTGTAAGGGGGGGTCAGTGTATGTGTCCTGTAAGGGGGGGTCAGTGTATGTGTCCTGTAAGGGGGGGTCAGTGTATGTGTCCTGTAAGGGGGGGTCAGTGTATGTGTCCTGTAAGGGGGGTCAGTGTATGTGTCCTGTAAGGGGGGTCAGTGTATGTGTCCTGTAGGGGGGGGGTCAGTGTATGTGTCCTGTAAGGGGGGGTCAGTGTATGTGTCCTGTAAGGGGGGGTCAGTGTATGTGTCCTGTAAGGGGGGGTCAGTGTATGTGTCATGTAAGGGGGGGTCAGTGTATGTGTCATGTAAGGGGGGGTCAGTGTATGTGTCATGTAAGGGGGGGTCAGTGTATGTGTCATGTAAGGGGGGGTCAGTGTATGTGCCATGTAAGGGGGGGTCAGTGTATGTGTCATGTAAGGGGGGTCAGTGTATGTGTCATGTAAGGGGGGGTCAGTGTATGTGTCATGTAAGGGGGGGTCAGTGTATGTGTCCTGTAAGGGGGGTCAGTGTATGTGTCATGTAAGGGGGGTCAGTGTATGTGTCATGTAAGGGGGGGTCAGTGTATGTGTCATGTAAGGGGGGTCAGTGTATGTGTCAGGTAAGGGGGGGTCAGTGTATTTTTCAGGTAAGGGGGTGTCAGTGTAATTGTCAGGTGGGTTAGTGTAGGGGACAGGGGGTTAGTGTATGCCAGGGGGTCAGATAGGTCACATGTGTTGCAAGGGCAGGCTAAAGTGGAGTCAGGGGCGCAGCCGGGGGGGGGGGCGGCAAAATTAGGTTTCGCCTAGGGTGTCAAAGATCCTTGCACCAGCCCTGCATGCATGCCAGCCTTGATAGGGAAAATAAAACAAAAAAGAAACGGGTAAGTATTGAGAAAAACAAAAAGACCAATTTACATAAACAACAAAAACGTCCATCTGGACGCATGTGGGAAACCTTAATTTATCACGCAGATTTCTGCGGTGGTCCCTATGGGGGGAGAGAGCACGGGCAGCCGTCCAGAACTCCTGTAGGAGAACGGATAAGAAAACTCGAAAGCTACCCGCTCTCCACAACCCCAAAAGGAAAGATGGGGAGGGGAACGTGTCGTATAAAAGACACATAGGAGCATTGTGCTCCACCCGCATTCAGCTTGCGTCAGATAATGTGCAGAGGAATACTTTTTGCTCCAACAGTAAACAATAAACCTTTTTATAACAAATATACTTTAGCGGCCAAGTCACATCTCATTAGATATAATAACTTACAGGCATACTCAACCAAAGAAAAAAAGGAAAGTACATAGGCATAATCACCCTTTACTCGTCTATGTTATTATACAGGACCTGACGCTGAAGAGCGCCCTTTTTTAGTAGTAGGAGATTTTTGCCAATGGGAGTCCTGAATATGCGAAAACTTAGGGACCGGATCATGCCAGCCCTGGAGGTCCACTGAGGGCAGATTAAGGTCCTTTAAAAATTGTAACAATTCCTCTGGGAACCGGAGGGTGTGGGAGCGACCATTTTTGGTAGCAATAAGGCACGCCGGGAAACCCCATCTATAGGTAATCTCCTTAGAACGTAAATGTTCCAAAAGTGGTTTAAGGGCTCTGCGGCGGTCTAAGGTTTCTTTAGATAAATCCGAGAAAATATTGAGAGTTGCTCCATCAAAGTCAATGTTGGGAATGCTCCTCAACTTGACCATAATGGCGTTCTTATCTGTGAAATAATGTAGACGGCATATTACGTCTCTGGGTTGCTCAGGAGCAATGGTACGAGACCTAAGAGCCCGATGAACCCGATCAAAGCGCAACGGATCAGTGGGTTCATTTCCCAACACTGAATTAAATATACCTCTAATCTGCGACTCCAAATCTTTATCTCCAGTCACTTCCGGCAGACCTCTGATTCGTAGGTTGTTTCTGCAATTTCTATTCTCGAGGTCCTCTAACTTATATAGTGAGGCACGTTGAGCAAGGGCTAGCTGTGTGACAGTCTTTTGTAGTTCTCTTATAGCTGTTTCATGAGTATCTTGTCTCTGCTCTGGCCCCTCCACCCTATCGAGAATATGCGCCATATCTGTTCTTACTCCTGTGATTTCCTTTTTTATTGATTTTTCGAGTCCATGGAACATCCCGGCTAACTCTTTTCTGATGCCGCTCAGCAGAGACGCCATATCTGAGCCTGTAGGAGACTCAGGTTCTTCCATGAGATCTGAGCAGTAAGATGATACAGGCGAACTTTCTCTTACAGAGGTTGCTAGTGAAGCGAGAGATGCGTTGCGTCTCATGCGTCTAGCTTGACTGCTACATGCGCCAGGGCCAGTTCCACTGGCAACCAGGAATCGCTGTATGGAACTAGAGGTGGTTTGGTTAGCCGCCGTTCCTTTACTATGTGTCTTGGGAGTTGTAGAGCGGATTTTGTGTATCTTTGCTGGCATAGTTGGAGCTTCAGAACTGAATGCTAAGTGGAGCGCCCCTCAGTCTCATTCGCTTAACAACATGTGTACAGCGTAGTATGGAACATATGGTTATTCAGGCCCATGCTGAGCTTCATCTGCTGAATAGGGGTTGAGCTGGAGAGGACAGGGATGACTGGGCCCTTGCTGCTACTAGGCCAAGGGTGTAGCAAGCTGAGGCCCAGTGAGTGTGCCACTCCCTCCGAGCTGCTGCTATATGTCTCTGGGTGTCTGACTAGTGCCTTAGCAACCAAGTAGGGAAGATAATGATCCCAATAAGGCACTGAAACTGTGCCAGAGGGAGCTGTTCGGGGGGGGGTGAGGTGGGATAAGGCTGGGGTGCCCGGAGTAGCAAGATGGCCTCCGACTACCGAGGGTAGGCCCAAGCCGCGGTCTTTCCTGGGAGAGTAGGCCGACCTTAGGTGTTCCACTCAGATTAGGCCTACAGATTCCCCGCTCGGAGCCCCTCCGGTGCACCCGTGAATAGTCTCTCTAGGGGTGTCCCGTTATGGCTAGATAGGGCTGCCGCCCTGTTACTCACTGTGCTCCACAGGCTGGGAAGTCCGGGACGGCAGGCCGCCAGATGGCGTCAGGCGGCTGGATGGATGTAGCTAGCGGCCGGGATCCACAGGTGTTTGAACGATGTAGCGTTCGTCCCGTGCCCTCCGGAGCTGCGGCAGCTGGTAGGTTAGAACCGGGCAGTCGTTCCGGATCGCGGGATTAGAGAGCGGGGAGCCTCGGAGGGTCAGCAGGCCTCAAGATGGCGCCATATCCCTGCAGCCCAGCGCGTATCGATCACTGTCTCCTGCTGATAATCGATCTACAGTATTTCTCTGTTTAGTATTCAAGCTGACATACCTGCTTGTGCCTCTTTTCACTTTACAAACACTCCAAGTCTGCTTTACCTTGTCTTCCCAGGTTTCCGTCTGGAGACAACTCTCACCTCGTCCCACATGCGGAATCCTGTGCCTTTTTAGATTAGCTTGTAAATACAAGCAACTGCAGGAAGTCGGCGTCTGGTCAAAGCTCCGGGGGGGGGGGGTCAGGGGGGGAGGGTCGGGAGGGCCGATGGTATGGGTTTCCAGCCTTCAGCTATGCTCCAGCGCTCCGTTGTGTCCGTTCATCGGCTGTTATTGATAGGGAGGGGGGAGAGACAGGCAGCTTCATCTGTGACTTAGCAGCCTCTCACGCTGCATGAAGTCCACGGTCTTCCCCGAGCGCTCCTCACACACTTCCTTCGGCAGCACGATCAGGCCCCTCCCCGGGTCACCGGCTTCTATACACAGCTCTGAAAATCCTATAATAAGTAAATGCGCTGATAAACGTGCTCTGTTTACACTGGTGGGGCCATTCAGAGAGAACGTTACAGGACGGCTCAGAAGGCGTGGCAGGGTCACGCCTCTGTCTGCTCCCCCGTATGATGTTTTAAGTTTATGTTACACAGTTTAGAAGAGTAGCATATCTGTAATCTGACTATCTCATGCGATAATTTACACATACTTACATGTAGCGCCCTCCTCACTCCCCTCTTTCTCTCGTCTCGTCTTTCTCTTGTCTAGGGGTATCTTAGAGGGGAGGGAGCGGGGACACCACGCCTGGCCTCCACCACATGTGTCAGTGCGGTATAAGCAACGTTCTTGTATTACCTTCGGGTCAGTGCTGTGCACCTGGGTCTTCCCTCCAAGAGTCACCTTGAACAATGTCTGCTAGGAAATGAGCCCCACACCATTAAAGTTCAACACTCCTTTATTCTTCTGCGAATGAACACAATCAGTTGAACTCCCTTGGTTAACAGAACAGGAATGGAGGTGTGGACGCGAATAGGCCCAGACACAATTTGGTTCTCCAGTTTCCTCCCTGAAAGTGGGTTACGGTCTCTGAACGAGGGGTGATTTCCTTCCAGGCAGTCTCCGACGAGAGGCTCACCTGTCACCGGCAATATGCTGCACCGGGTCTTCAAGTGAGGAGCTCCCCCCGGTCCATTGCGCCTTCCGGATTCGGGTACCCACTCCCGGGGTTCCCTTGGATCTCTTTCCCTCGCGGAACTCAGTGTTGGGCACTGAGCTCCGGACCTCCATCCGAGTACCTCACCCCAGGCTAAAGGTGCCTGGGATGGAACACGATCTCCGGCGGTCCTCTAGGCCTAGGCCACCCAGAGGACCGGTACGAACCACCGTCCACAAGCTGAAGGTGCCTGGGACTCGACGATCCCGTGACAAAGATGGCCGGCCCCTTTATACCCTCTCCCGGTTAGCACGGCGGGTTCCCCGCCCCACCATACCGCTGCCGAGGGAGGACAAAAAGGAGGTACGGCACTCAGCAATGATTCAACCCCAACCCATGGCGACAGCGCCACCCACTGGGCTTGCAGGAATTACACATCACTAATGTCTCTGCCAAGTTCAAATTTACACCCGGGAAAGTACATACCCGCTACACTCTCCCCCTGGTGGTTTGACACTGGTCCCCAGTGTCTGGAGTAAATCATGCCCTCAACGGCTGACATAATCCAATCCAGAAACTCACTAACAATTGTGTAAAAATAAAACTTTTAGAAAAAACTACACTGCTGGAGCAATTGTGTCTGAGCCCTGTAATAAATGGGAAAGAAACAACAACATGTAATCATAACTTTGAATCACATTTTAGATCATACTCTTCCCACCCATCCTGACTAAGATACACCCCATTCTCAGTGATCTTGATGGATGCTCTCCTGCAGAGGGAAAAGAAAGAAACAACACACATAACCCTGACACATGTATTCGTGTGAGAGAAAAGAAACTTCTTCGGGAAGAGATCCCTTTTCTCCAAAGAGTGAATGTGTGAAAAGTGTTTAACGTTGCGCAACACTGCCACCTGGTGACAGCATCGCGGTAACTGCACCCGTGGAACTTTCCTCTTCTCTTTTGGCCCTATCTACCCAGAGTCCAAGATCTCCTGCGGGAAAAGTGAAGAACAAACCAGGAACAGTTCTCCATTCCTCTGGGCACAAAAGCAACGGCCCCAGAAAGTTCAGCAGCATAACAAGAACAAACAGAGTCTTTTTCTCTCCTACAAGTAAAAGCGGGGATGCGGCAGAACAAGTGGCTTCAAGTGCTGGTCCATGGTCTCTAGATGATACTCCACATCTTCCCCTTCCTTGCGCCGGATCAGCACTTTGTCTGCATGGATGTGTCGCCCCAACATCCACTCTGCCTTGCAGTCCTTGAAACATTGAGAGGCCTTTGGAGAGCATGCCAGGTACCTGCGGGCGTGTGGAACCTGAAGGTGAGTCCACACAAAGTCATTGTACCAGCGCTCCCGGCACACTTCCACCTCATAAAGCAGTTCCTTCGACAAGTATGGATACTCCCATCCGTATTCTGCAGAAACCTTTTGGCCAAATAGGCGTTGTAGTCTCGCCAAAGGAGGCATGGTAGCTTTGTCCCCTTCGCCAGGCAAAACTATTGAGTCCGGGTGGCGAGGGACCTTGACCACATCTGGTCTGGGCATAGGTGCCCGCAGCAACAGTCTCTTTTCCCCGGCCTTCGGTACAGATGGCACTGGGGATGTAGAAGCAGGCTGGGGACGGGACCCTTCTTCAGGCGCTGGTGCCTCCACCCGGGGTGTACTTTCCCCTGTAGACATGGGTGGATCCCTGGTTCTGCGGGATGAAGCAAGCGGTACTTTGTCCCAGCCCTTCTCGGCAAACAAATCGTCTATGGCAAAGTCGTCTCCCATGTCCGAGAGCGACTCCAGGTCAGAGGTGTCACACTCCTCCGTGGGTAGGTACCCTGTAGTGGAGACTGAGTTTCCACCTCTTCCCACACACCAAATCTCTCCGCCTGGCTTACCTCGGCCTTTACTTGAAGCGGGACGTCCGGAACTCTTGTCGACGGATTCATCCGGGCCGGGCGTAAGCGGGCGAGACGGTCCACCACCACCGCTGGTCGGGGCTACCATGCCGGTCTTTCTCTTCGTGGCGGACGCTGCGAGACAGTGGTGACTGAGTCAGCATCCTCGGATTTCTCCCGTTGGGGTTTTACGACCTCCTCCGCGGTCGCTGCAGTGTGCGTAGGGATGGCTCTCACAGCAGTGGTTCCTCCTCTCTGAGTGGTGTTGCCCGCAGCATGGCCGGGGTAAATGGTTCTCGGCCTCTCGACCGCCGGATCCACTTCGAACAGGAACTCCCCACATCGCCCGAATGGCTTCAGCTGGCACACCAGTCCCGAACAGCCGGGACAAATCACACCCAGGGCCTCAACGTCCATGCACGAGTACAGGGCGAATCGACCCCTTGGCTTTAGCCGGTTCCCCGTATCTGTTACCGGAGCAGCAGCAGTCAATGTCGTGGTGGAAGGGTGAACTGGAATCCACGAGGTGTGTCCAAACATGGCGAACTGTTGCTGATCCATCGCACACTGCAAAGTTTTTGCGCCAACGTCCCACGTGTAGTCCTTCACACGTATTGGACTCCTCCCCTTTGCTCCAGTTCGCGGGCTTTTCTTCTTTTCTGTTTCTGAGTCACGCCCACGAACTAAGCGATGGGGGTGTGCCTGGTGGCGCAGTGCAATAGAAACCCCCACGTGTACTACTTCACTTCGGCCAATGAAGGTCTGCCTATTCGCTTAACTCCTCCAGCAGACACTTTCAATTCCGTGGTGCACAAACACTATACAGGACCCAAGCCCCCACGTGTAGCGCCCTCCTCACTCCCCTCTTTCTCTCGTCTCGTCTTTCTCTTGTCTAGGGGTATCTTAGAGGGGAGGGAGCGGGGACACCACGCCTGGCCTCCACCACATGTGTCAGTGCGGTATAAGCAACGTTCTTGTATTACCTTCGGGTCAGTGCTGTGCACCTGGGTCCTCCCTCCAAGAGTCACCTTGAACAATGTCTGCTAGGAAATGAGCCCCACACCATTAAAGTTCAACACTCCTTTATTCTTCTGCGAATGAACACAATCAGTTGAACTCCCTTGGTTAACAGAACAGGAAAGGAGGTGTGGATGCAAATAGGCCCAGACACAATTTGGTTCTCCAGTTTCCTTCCTGAAAGTGGGTTACGGTCTCCGCACGAGGGGTGATTTCCTTCCAGGCGGTCTCCGACGAGAGGCTCACCCGTCACTGGCAATATGCTGCACCAGGTCTTCAAGTGAGGAGCTCCCCTCGGTCCATTGCGCCTTCCGGATTCGGGTACCCACTCCCGGGGTTCCCTAGGATCTCCTTCCCTCGCGGAACTCAGTGTTGGGCACTGAGCCCTGGACCTCCATCCGAGTACCTCACCCCAGGCTAAAGGTGCCTGGGATGGAACACGATCTCCGGCGGTCCTCTAGGCCTAGGCCACCCAGAGGACCGGTACGAACCACCGTCCACAAGCTGAAGGTGCCTGGGACTCGACGACCCCGTGACAAAGATGGCCGGCCCCTTTATACCCTCTCCCGGCAAGCACGGCGGGTTCCCCGCCCCACCATACCGCTGCCGAGGGAGGACAAAAAGGAGGTACGGCACTCAGCAATGATTCAACCCCAACCCAGGGGCGACAGCGCCACCCACTGGGCTGCGGGGAATTACACATCACTAATGTCTCTGCCAAGTTCAAATTTACACCCGGGAAAATACATACCCGCTACATACATATTGTAACATTGTAACATCTTTGTAACATCTTTATTCAAGTAAAGTTTCCTTAATTCTTTGAAGATCTTTTTTTATATTTTGCCTAAATTCAAGTAAATTTTCTTTATTCATTGAAGATTTTTTTATAATTTGTCATAAAATGAATTTAAAGATCTTGTGTTTGGATTTGCTTGAATTTGTGGCAAGAATGAGTAACATTTTGTTCCCTGTGGTACTGTTGATGAAACATGTCGCAATCTTTGTCTAGCCAAAAATCTTATTGTCCTTTTTATCCCTTTTTGTACGCATACATATTATTTGTGGATACTAACTTGTTGTGCTATCTAATGCTTGGATAGAGGGTGCATTTTAAGGTTTACATAGTCAGAGGTTTGTCTTCCATTTTAAGGCATTTTTGACAAGTTGGCAAGTTGGCATTGTATAGCGTTTGTTGTATGTAAATAGGATAAGCAAGTGCACTATTCTGATTTATCTTGCATTGTTCAGTTGTCAAAAAATAAGGTTCAGCTCTGGTCCTTTTGGTACACTAATTAAATTATTTAAACCAATTCGGATAAATTCTGTTACGTCGCTCTGGGCATCATTACTGCTTTATGATGTTGTTTTTAAATCGTAGCATTTTTCAAAACCAGGATTGGGGGAACTTAGTGATGGAAAGCAGATAAACAGTTAACACAACACCATGGGTCTATTACCACTTGTCACTGCCTCTCCTTATTGAGATTAATGTAAACCATGTAGCACTCATTAGATGCAAAACTATTAGGAAAGGTAGCAGAATTTATTCATTAAATGGTTGCCTCCTCTTTTTTGGAATACATAGATTTGCTTATAAAATTGCATATATGATACTATCTGTGTATGCAATTTAAACTTCTCCACTATGCCTATCAAATATAAATTAACTACAGCTGTCAAATACCATAAATTGCAATTCCTAGCCTATAGTGAATCATTGTACAAGTTTTAAATAGAAGGCAAGTGGTGACTTTAGTACTTTTAAAATGTACTATATCTAAAATTGCTAGACAAGACTGTCTGATGCCCACATATTCACATATTCCTACCACATACAGACAAAGGCAATGGACATTTTTTTGCTGGTAAATTAATTATATTTTTCATCAATATGTCAGTTGTTGTGTATGTGTGGTATGTTAGAACAAAATAATACTATATGAAATTTGGCTGCAATAGAGTAGGAGTAAACACACAGAAATGCACAAAAACAAGCATCAATGAAGTAATAGTGTATGTATGAAAAACTATAAAAATCAATAACAATTAACTTGGAACTGTAGCCGATGGTGAATAATGAAATTCCTTTTTCTGCTTCCCCAGAGGATAAGAGATGAAACCTGACAGGTCACTATGGCAGCAATTGTGATTTTTTTTTTAGTAAATCCCCCATACTAAAGCTGGTCATATACTGTTTAAAATACAGCCAGTTCCACAAAGAGCGGGCAAATTTTGATTAGATGTTGATTGTTTGTTTGATAAACTTTTGTTGAAGAGACGTGTTGGGAATTTTTTTTTGATCAGCGACTGCAGATGCTTATTAGTGTATTCTGACAGCTGTACCCACCACTAACAGTGTATGGCCAGATTTAGTATGATCTTAAGCAATTCGGAACAGAAAGGCTATGAAGATTTACCACTGAAAAAGTTGCTTTAAAGTAGAATTAAAGACAAATCTTTTTTAATTTGATTTTGGATAAAATAAAGGAGGGTTATATATATATATATATATATATATATATATATATATATATATATATATTCTTTTTTTTTGCCATCTGTATCCCATTGGAGAGATTTTCCTTTACTTTCTGTCCCATAGCCAAAACAGGAAGTGAGTGGACATACCTTCAAAGTGAGGAGATCCCTGGTTGTCACCAGGGTCACCAGAACCAGTGTTGCCATTGAAATATTTTCCCTCTAGTCCTGTTTTGGTGGGATTTTTTTTCACTTTCATTCTCAGGAACATAGATAAACTGGACAAAATAGAGAGGGCGACTCTCCGTATCGGGTATGTAGACAGCAATAAATACCTGACAGATATTCTAACCCCTTTCCATTCTATCCAAAACTAAAAAAGTTTGGCCTTTAGTTATATTTTTAAATTAATGACTAGGTTTATAAAAGGAACTCATACCTCAGTGTTAGTGATCAACTGCAGTTTGCTCGTAAAGTGAGTGAAGTGATGGGTGTCTTATAATTACATTCTGAAAGCCCCTGGTTTCAAGTCATAATCTAACTTTTTGAACAAATATCACAATTCAGATCAGGACCTAAAAAAACACATTAATGTATAATATATCTTTAAAAGATGGCAAAATGAACACCATATGGTTATTTCAATATTCTTGTTTTCTTATATATGCTTGTATACAGTACTGTGCAAAAGTTTTAGGCAGGTGTGAAGAAATGTTGTAAAGTAAGAATGTTTTAAATATATATATATATTAATTGTTTATTTTTATCAATTTATGAAATACAAAGTGAGAAAACCGAGGAAAGATCTAAATCAAATTAATATTTAGTGTGACTACCTTTTGGCTCCAAACCAGCATCGATTCTTACACTTTGTACTCTGGGATTTTGTAGGATTAGAGTCAGATGTATGAATAACCAATTATACCAAGCAGGTACTAATGATCACAAATTTTATATGTCGGTTGAAACACAGTAAATAGCTAAAACAGAAAAAACTTAGTTGGAGGCTTAAACCTGAGTGAGTAACAGCCAAACTCTGCTACTAAGGTGAGGTTTTGGAAGACAGTTTTATGTCACAGGTCATATACCATGGCAAGACTGAGCACAGCAACAAGACACAAGGTAGTTATATTGCATCAGCAAGTTCTCTCCTAGGCACAAATTTCAAGGCAGACTGGGGTTTTAAAGTATGCTGTTCAAGTTTTTTTGAAGACCCACAAAGAAACGGGCAATGTTGAGGACCGTAGACACAGTGGTGTGCCAAGGAAACTTATTGCAGCAGATGAACTGTGGTCAAAAATCCATACCTCAGACGTAGAAACCAAACTAAGCAACTCAACTATACGCAAAAACATAGGAACTGGGGTGCAGAAAAATGGCAGTAGGTGCTCTGGTCAGATGAGTCAAAATTTTAAATATTTGGCTGTAGCAGGAGGCAGTTTGTTCACAAAGGGCTGGAGAGCGCTACAATAATTATTGTCTGCAAGCAACAGTAAGGCATGGTGGAGGTTCCTAGCAAGTTTGGGCTGTATTTTTGCAAATGGAGTTGGAGATTTGGTCAGGATGGTGTTCTCAATGCTGGGAATTACAGACAGATACTTATCCATCACGCCATGACATCGGGGGGGGGGGGGGGGGCATGTGATTGGCCTCAAATTTATTCTGCAGAGGGACAATGACCTCAAACATGCAGCCAATGTCATTAAGAACCATCTTCAGCCTGAATAAGAAGAAATAGGAAGAACAAAGAGTCTGACTCCTGAAAGTGATGGTTTGGCCCCCACAGAGCCCTGATCTCCACATCAAATCTTTCTGGGATTACATAAAGAGACAGAACATTTGAGGCAGCATACATCCACAGAAGATCTGTGGTTAGTTCTCTAAGATGTTTGGAAGAACTTACTTGCTGAGTTCCTTCAGAAACTATGTGCAAGTGTACCTAGAAAAATTGATGCTGTTTTGAAGGTCACACCAAATATTGATTTGATTTGGATTTCTCATCTGGCTAATTTAACTTATTTTTTTTATTCATTTACACCTACTTAAAACACAGTACTGTATGTGTATATATATATATTGTGGGGGGGTTAACTCGGTAGCGGGTGTGTGTGACCCCCTGGTTGGGCTCCCCACACAAAAACAGGGCCAGCAGACGGAGGTTGTGGTTTTCAAAATCAAAAGGTGCGGTTTATTTCTCTATGTACAGTGACAAAAACACAGCAAAGCCAAAAAGAAACATAAACAAAATAAATCCTGGTCAGTTTGACCTCTGACTAAACATGCAGGTTTCCTAAACTAACAACTGGGATCAGCCTGGTGCTGTCCTAGTCCCTAAGTCCCTGGTTTAGTAAAAGTCCAAACAAATAGCCACACAGGCTTTGCCTCACCGCACAGGGGTTCACTCTCCCTAGACAGTCCACACAGGTCTGGGTCCAGGCATGAGCTAACATCTAATGAAGCTGGGAGTTTTTATAAAGGCCTTAAATGAGCTGACAAGCTTCAGCTGGTCTCATCAACTCCCTGCCTGCACGACGCCCAGCCCTCTCTCTAGAGGTATGAGTCATCCATGAGCCCACTAGCCTCAGCTGGGCTTCATCAACTCCCTAGTTGTATAAGTCGGCATAAAGCCTGAATCTGGGAGAAATATATCTACCCCCCTGGATGCAACCAGGTGACTTTACCTTCCTGCTGTCACATACCCCCCCTCTTGTTTTAACCTTGGGGTTGGAACACCAGCAATCAGGCATTCATGTACTCGAGACAAAGCATCCACATTCCCCATTTGAACGCCAGGGCGATGCTTTACTGTGAAGTTGAATTCCTGTAGGGCCAGGAACCACCTATTCACTCTTCTATTTGTCTCCTTGTTTTGAGCCATCCACTTTAACGGAGCGTGATCCGTAACCATGTCAAAGTGCCTACCTAGCAGATAGTACCGAAGGGAATCTAGAGCCCACTTCACCGCTAAACACTCCTTTTCAACCGTGGCGTAATTTACCTCATGGGACTTCAACTTCCTGCTGAGGTAAATGACTGGGTGCTCTTCCCCGTTCCAGACCTGGGACAATACTGCTCCTAACCCCACATCTGACGCATCACTTTGTACGACAAAGTCTTTAGAGAAGTCGGGTGAGTACAACACTGGCTGGCTACATAAGGCTTGTTTCAAGAATTGGAATGCTGCCTCAGCCTCGGGGGTCCATTTAATCATGACCGACCCTTTCCCTTTCGTCAGGTTGGTTAGGGGCACAGCCTTAGAAGCAAAGTGGGGAATGAAGCGCCGATAATAACCCGCGATTCCCAGAAAGGCCCGTACCTGCTTCTTGCTGTTGGGACGTGGCCAACTCTGGATGGCCTCGACTTTGTTGAGTTGGGGTTTTATCACTCCCCTGCCAATGGTGTACCCAAGATATTTGGCCTCCTCCTGCCCAATGGTACACTTCTTGGGGTTAGCCGTAAACCCCGCTTCCCGGATAGAGTCTAGGACTGCTTGCACTTTTGGCAGATGTGAGGCCCAATCTGTGCTATGGACAATTACGTCATCCAGGTAAGCCGCAGCATACTTCCGATGGGGCCTCAGTATCTGGTCCATTTTCCGCTGGAATGTGGCCGGCGCATTCTGTAACCCGAACGGCATTCTCTTATATTGGAACGCCCCGTCTGGGGTTACAAATGCGGTTTTCTCTTTGGCCGACTTGGCCAGGGGAATTTGCCAATACCCTTTTGTGAGGTCAAGAGTCGTCATGTATCGGGCTGTTCCCAGCCGGTCGATCAACTCATCTATACGTGGCATGGGGTAGGTGTCAAATTTTGTAACTTTGTTCAACTGACGAAAATCGTTACAAAATCGCCAGCTCCCATCCGGTTTAGGCACCAACACAATGGGACTAGACCAATCACTTTGGGACTCCTCTATCACCCCTAAGTTCAGCATTTTCTGTACTTCCTCCCGTATTGCCTCCCGTCGGGCCTCTGGGATCCGATAGGGTTTTAACTTCACCCTTTCACCGGGCGGGGTAATAATATCATGCTCTACCCCAGATGTTTGTCCCGGCAGCTCAGAGAACACCTCCTTGTTGCGAAGCACAAACTCCTTAACCTCCTGTTGTTGGGGTTGTGACAAGGTGGCTGCTATTCCAACCTCCGGAATCACGCAACCAGTTTGAGCTGGTGACCAAGTTTCTGCGACTAGGGACTCTCTATCCCTCCAGGCTTTCAACAGATTAACGTGATATATCTGTTCGGGCTTTCGCCTTCCTGGTTGTCTGACCTTGTAATTCACTTCGCTCACTTTTTCCATTATCTCGTAGGGGCCTTGCCATTTGGCAAGGAATTTACTTTCAACCGTAGGGACAAGTACCAATATCCTATCCCCCGGGGAAAAGGTACGGGTCTTTGCTCCACGGTTGTACACTCTCTGCTGTGCCAACTGCGCTTGGGCCAAATGTTCCTTCACGATGGGCATTACCTGTGCAATTCGATCTTGCATCAGGGCGACATGCTCAATCACACTCCTGTGGGGAGAACTCTCACTTTCCCAAGTTTCCTTGGCAATATCCAACAGCCCTCTTGGGTGTCTCCCATACAGTAACTCAAAGGGGGAGAATCCCGTAGAGGATTGGGGCACCTCCCTAATAGCAAACATCAAATAAGGAAGTAGACAGTCCCAATCCTTTCCATCTCTATCCACCACTTTCTTCAACATTTGTTTTAGGGTTTTGTTGAATCTTTCAACCAGCCCATCGGTTTGGGGGTGATACACAGATGTACGCAATTGCGTCACTTTGAACAATTTACACAGCTCTTTCATAACCCGGGACATAAAGGGTGTACCTTGGTCCGTTAGCAGTTCTTTACAAATACCCACCCGGCTAAAAACAAGAGATAGCTCTTTGGCTATGGTTTTGGCCGAGGTATTTCTGAGAGGGATCGCTTCTGGATAACGGGTGGCATAGTCCATTATAACCAATATGTACTGGTGCCCCCTAGCGGACTTGATTATAGGACCTACCAAATCCATTGCGATTCTCTCAAACGGGACCTCAATGATGGGTAGAGGGACCAGCGGGCTACGGAAATGTGGCATCGGGGCCGACCTCTGACACACAGGGCAGGAGGAACAATAATTTTCTATGTCCTTCATCACCCCAGGCCAATAGAATCTCTGTAATACCCTCTCTCGGGTTTTCTCTGTCCCCAGATGACCTCCAAGAATGTGCCCATGGGCCAACTCCAACACCAACTTCCTGTAAGGTTTGGGCACCACAAGCTGCTCAACGGTTTCTTCTGCCCTTTTTGCCACCCGATACAGTAGGTCCTTCTCTACGCTGAAGTATGGGTAAGTGCAGGTATTATCTGGGTTCACTAACTCGCCATCTATTTCCACTACGTTTTCCCGTGCCTTTATTAGGGCGGGGTCTTTTAACTGTTCTGTGGCAAAATTTTCCCTGTGAACCTCCAGATCAGAAAACTCCACAGACGGTAGGTTTTTGTCTGAGGAGGTGGGCTCCTCTCCAGTTTCTTGAGTCTCCCCTGCCAATACTGACAAGGGAAATTCTGGAGAGTCCTCACCACTCTCAGAGGAGTTCTGGCTATCACATTCCTGGTACATAGGGGCACCAGTGGGGGGCTCAGGATCATCCCACAGTTCCCAGAACTTCGGAAAATCCCTTCCCACAATGGCATCATGCGGTAATTGAGATACTAACCCCACTGGATGAGAGAGGGTACCTTTGGGGGTCTCGAAACACACTGTAGTCACTGGATACTCTCGGGTGTCCCCATGCACACAAATAACAGCTACCTTGCTATTCCCAGAGACCTCTGTTTTAACTAATTCAGCCTTTATCAGGGTCACAAGGCTACCTGAATCCAGTAATACCACAACATTTCTACCATTAATACACATTTTGCATAAATGTTTCTCAGTTCCCCGAATGGCAGTGCATGCGACTGTCGCACACAGCGACTGACGTCTGTCCATCAGAAATTCACATTGCATGGGTTCCTCCACAACCGGGCAATTTGCTGCAATATGTCCCGCTTGCCGGCAGCGGTAGCAAACAATCCATTTGGCTGCCTCTTGAGCCCCTGACTTCCCAGGCTGTTCTCGCCAAACTTTGGGTAGAGCTCCCACCCTCTCACTCTCTCCACCCTCACCCCTTGGAATCCTCTTATCCGCCCCTGGGGATGGTCTAGTCTTAGGGTGGAAAGTCCGAGAGTCTCTGGAAGAGGCCGTCAGGTTCTCTGTAGCCAAGTATCTCTCTACACGATCCACAAGTTTACCGGCCGTTTCTGGGTCTCCATGGCTTACCCACTTTTGAATGGCGGTAGGAAGAGCTCTCAAGAAACGATCCATCACAACACGTTCCACAATCTCCGGTGCGGACAAAGTCTCTGGCTGTAGCCACTTCCTGCTCAGGTGAATGAGATCATACATTTGAGACCTGGGGGGTTTTCCAAGCTGGAAAGTCCAGTTATGCACACGCTGAGCCCGGACAGCCAGGGTGACACCCAGCCTTGCCAATATTTCAGCTTTTAGCATCACATAGTCTTTTGCTTGGTCAGGCTCTAGGTCATAGTAAGCCTTCTGCGATTCACCAGTTAACAGAGGAGCCACCAGTCCAGCCCACTGCTCCTCAGGCCACTTTTCTCTTTCAGCAGTCCTTTCAAATGTGGTCAAAAATACCTCTGGATCATCCTCTCCAGTCATTTTTGTCAATAAACGACTCACCCCAAAGGACGCGGTATTAGTGGGACGGCTTTCCTTACTGGTCTGCGGACGTTGCTGCATTACTGCTTCCATTTGTTGTAGTCTCTGCTCTTGCTTCTGTAACAGGTCTATGAAGCGGGCCTCAGATTGCTGCTGGGCTTGTTGATGAGCTTGCTGCTGGGCTGCAAGGCTCCTTTGCAAACCTGCATTTGTCTGCTGTTGATTGGCATTTGCTAGAGCCAGCTGTTTCAGTATCTCCTCCATGCTGGCTTGAAAAAAACTGCCACTGGTTCTCCACCAACTGTGGGGGGGTTAACTCGGTAGCGGGTGTGTGTGACCCCCTGGTTGGGCTCCCCACACAAAAACAGGGCCAGCAGACGGAGGTTGTGGTTTTCAAAATCAAAAGGTGCGGTTTATTTCTCTATGTACAGTGACAAAA
The DNA here is from genome assembly GCA_029206835.1 of Rana muscosa. Classification (NCBI taxonomy): domain Eukaryota; kingdom Metazoa; phylum Chordata; class Amphibia; order Anura; family Ranidae; genus Rana; species Rana muscosa. Next base: position 974,594,206 of record CM055116.1, on the reverse strand, counting down.
ACACAGCAAAGCCAAAAAGAAACATAAACAAAATAAATCCTGGTCAGTTTGACCTCTGACTAAACATGCAGGTTTCCTAAACTAACAACTGGGATCAGCCTGGTGCTGTCCTAGTCCCTAAGTCCCTGGTTTAGTAAAAGTCCAAACAAATAGCCACACAGGCTTTGCCTCACCGCACAGGGGTTCACTCTCCCTAGACAGTCCACACAGGTCTGGGTCCAGGCATGAGCTAACATCTAATGAAGCTGGGAGTTTTTATAAAGGCCTTAAATGAGCTGACAAGCTTCAGCTGGTCTCATCAACTCCCTGCCTGCACGACGCCCAGCCCTCTCTCTAGAGGTATGAGTCATCCATGAGCCCACTAGCCTCAGCTGGGCTTCATCAACTCCCTAGTTGTATAAGTCGGCATAAAGCCTGAATCTGGGAGAAATATATCTACCCCCCTGGATGCAACCAGGTGACTTTACCTTCCTGCTGTCACAATATATAAATATATATATATATATATATATATATATATATATATATTAGGGCTGTTACTGATTAAAAAATTTGTGTTCGATTAATCAATTTTTTTTTTTAATCGACTAATTTCAATTAATTATAACGCACATACAGATCCAACTACTTTTAGCCACATCTCTCCCCACTGTAATATATCCACATCCCCCCACTGTAATATATCCACATCTCCCCCACTGTAAAATATATACATCTCCTCCACTGTAATATATCCACATCTCTCCCACTGTAATATATCCACATATCTCCCCACTGTAATATATCCACATCTCCCCCACTGTAATATATCCACATCTCCCCCACTGTAATATATCCACATCTCTCCCCCACTGTAATATATCCACATCTCTCCCCCACTGTAATATATCCACATCTCTCCCCACTGTAATATATCCACATCTCCCCCCACTGTAATATATCCACATCTCCCCCACTGTAATATATCCACATCTCTCCCCACTGTAATATATCCACATCTCTCCCCACTGTAATATATCCACATCTCCCCCACTGTAATATATCCACATCTCCCCCCTACTGTAATATCCGCATCTCTCCCCACTGTAATATATCCACATCTCCCCCACTGTAATATATCCACATCTCTCCCCCACTGTAATATATCCACATCTCCCCCCTACTGTAATATCCACATCTCTCCCCACTGTAATATATCCACATCTCCCCCACTGTAATATATCCACATCTCTCCCCCACTGTAATATATCCACATCTCCCCCCTACTGTAATATCCACATCTCTCCCCACTGTAATATATCCACATCTCCCCCACTGTAATATATCCACATCTCTCCCCACTGTAATATATCCACATCTCCCCCCACTGTAATATATCCACATCTCCCCCCACTGTAATATATCCACATCTCCCCCCACTGTAATATATCCACATCTCTCCCCACTGTAATATATCCACATCTCTCCCCACTGTAATATATCCACATCTCTCCCCACTGTAATATATCCACATCTCTCCCCACTGTAATATATTCACATCTCCCCCCACTGTAATATATCCACATCTCCCCCCACTGTAATATATGCACATCTCCCCCACTGTAATATATCCACATCTCTCCCCACTGTAATATGTCCACATCTCTCCCCCACTGTAATATATCCACATCTCCCCCACTGTTATATATCTACATCTCTCCTCACTGTAATATATCCACATCTCTCCCCACTGTAATATATCCACATCTCCCCCACTGTAATATATCCACATCTCTCCCCCACTGTAATATATCCACATCTATCCCCACTGTAATATATCCACATCTCTCCCCACTGTAATATATCCACATCTCTCCCCCACTGTAATATATCCACATCTCTCCCCACTGTAATATATCCACATCTCTCCCCCACTGTAATATATCCACATCTCTCCCCACTGTAATATATTCACATCTCTCCCCCACTGTAATATATCCACATCTCTCCCCACTGTAATATATCCACATCTCTCCCCACTGTAATATATTCACATCCCTCCCCACTGTAATATATCCACATCTCTCCCCCACTGTAATATATCCACATCTCTCCCCCACTGTAATATATCCACATCTCTCCCCACTGTAATATCCACATCTCTCCCCACTGTAATATATCCACATCTCTCCCCCACTGTAATATATCCACATCTCTCCCCACTGTAATATCCACATCTCTCCCCACTGTAATATATCCACATCTTTCCTCACTGTAATATATCCACATCTCTCCCACTGTAATATATCCACATCTCTCCCCCACTGTAATATATCCACATCTCTCCCCCACTGTAATATATCCACATCTCTCCCACTGTAATATATCCACATATCTCCCCACTGTAATATATCCACATCTCCCCCACTGTAATATATCCACATCTCTCCTCACTGTAATATATCCACATCTTTCCTCACTGTAATATATCCACATCTCTCCCCACTGTAATATATCCACATCTCTCCCCACTGTAATATATCCACATCTCTCCCCACTGTAATATATCCACATCTCTCCTCACTGTAATATATCCACATCTCTCCTCACTGTAATATATCCACATCTCTCCTCACTGTAATATATCCACATCTCCCCCACTGTAATAAATCCACATCTCCCCCCACTGTAATATATGCACATCTCCCCCACTGTAATATATCCACATCTCTCCCCACTGTAATATATCCACATCTCTCCCCCACTGTAATATATCCACATCTCCCCCACTGTAATATATCCACATCTCTCCTCACTGTAATATATCCACATCTCCCCCCACTCTAATATATCCACATCTCCCCCACTGTAATATATCCACATCTCTCCCCCACTGTAATATATCCACATCTCTCCCCCACTGTAATATATCCACATCTCTCCCCCACTGTAATATATCCACATCTCTCCCACTGTAATATATCCACATATCTCCCCACTGTAATATATCCACATCTCCCCCACTGTAATATATCCACATCTCTCCCACTGTAATATATCCACATATCTCCCCACTGTAATATATCCACATCTCCCCCACTGTAATATATCCACATCTCTCCCCACTGTAATATATCCACATCTCTCCCCCACTGTAATATATCCACATCTCCCCCACTGTAATATATCCACATCCCCCCCACTGTAATATATGCACATCTCCCCCACTGTAATATATCCACATCTCTCCCCACTGTAATATATCCACATCTCTCCCCACTGTAATATATCCACATCTCCCCCACTGTAATATATCCACATCTCTCCCCACTGTAATATATCCACATCTCCCCCCACTGTAATATATCCACATCTCTCCCCCACTGTAATATATCCACATCTCCCCTCACTGTAGTATATCCACATCTCTCCCCACTGTAATATATCCACATCTCTCCCCACTGTAATATATCCACATCTCTCCCCACTGTAATATATTCACATCCCTCCCCACTGTAATATATCCACATCTCTCCCCACTGTAATATATCCACATCTCCCCCCACTGTAATATATGCACATCTCTCCCCACTGTAATATATCCACATCTCTCCCAAACTGTAATATATCCACATCTCTCCTCACTGTAATATATCCACATCTCCCCCCACTGTAATATATCCACATCTCTACCCCACTGTAATATATCCACATCTCTCCCCCACTGTAATATATCCACATCTCTCCCCCACTGTAATATATCCACATCTCTCCCCCACTGTAATATATCCACATCTCTCCCCCACTGTAATATATCCACATCTCTCCCCCACTGTAATATATCCACATCTCTCCCACTGTAATATATCCACATCTCCCCCCACTGTAATATATCCACATCTCCCCCCACTGTAATATATGCACATCTCCCCCACTGTAATATATCCACATCTCTCCCCACTGTAATATATCCACATCTCTCCTCACTGTAATATATCCACATCTCCCCCCACTGTAATATATCCACATCTCTCCCACTGTAATATATCCACATCTCTCCCCCACTGTAATATATCCACATCTCTCCCCCACTGTAATATATCCACATCTCTCCCCCACTGTAATATATCCACATCTCTCCCACTGTAATATATCCATATCTCCCCCCACTGTAATATATGCACATCTCCCCCACTGTAATATATCCACATATCTCCCCCCACTGTAATATATCCACATATCTCCCCCACTGTAATATATCCACATCTCCCCCACTGTAATATATCCACATCTCCCCCACTGTAATATATCCACATCTCCCCCCACTGTAATATATCCACATCTCCCCCCACTGTAATATATCCACATCTCTCCCCACTGTAATATATCCACATCTCTCCCCCACTGTAATATATCCACATCTCCCCCACTGTAATATATCCACATCCCCCCCACTGTAATATATGCACATCTCCCCCACTGTAATATATCCACATCTCTCCCCACTGTAATATATCCACATCTCTCCCCCACTGTAATATATGCACATCTCCCCCACTGTAATATATCCACATCTCTCCCCACTGTAATATATCCACATCTCTCCCCCACTGCAATATATCCACATCTCCCCTCACTGTAATATATCCACATCTCTCCCCACTGTAATATATCCACATCTCTCCCCACTGTAATATATCCACATCTCTCCCCACTGGAATATATCCACATCTCTCCCCACTGTAATATATCCACATCTCCCCCCCACTGTAATATATGCACATCTCCCCCACTGTAATATATCCACATCTCTCCCCACTGTAATATATCCACATCTCTCCCCCACTGTAATATATCCACATCTCCCCCACTGTAATATATCCACATCCCCCCCACTGTAATATATCCACATCTCTCCCCTACTGTAATATATCCACATCTCCCCCACTGTAATATATCCACATCCCCCCCACTGTAATATATGCACATCTCCCCCACTGTAATATATCCACATCTCTCCCCACTGCAATATATCCACATCTCCCCCCACTGTAATATATCCACATCTCCCCCACTGTAATATATCCACATCTCTCCCCACTGCAATATATCCACATCTCTCCCCACTGTAATATATCCACATCTCTCCCCACTGTAATATATCCACATCTCCCCTCACTGTAATGTATCCACATCTCTCCCCACTGTAATATATCCACATCTCTCCCCACTGTAATATATCCACATCTCTCCCCACTGAAATATATTCACATCCCTCCCCACTGTAATATATCCACATCTCTCCCCACTGTAATATATCCATATCTCTCCCCCACTGTAATATATCCACATCTCCCCCACTGTAATATATCCACATCCCCCCCACTGTAATATATGCACATCTCCCCCACTGTAATATATCCACATCTCTCCCCACTGTAATATATCCACATCTCTCCCCACTGTAATATATCCACATCTCTCCCCACTGTAATATATCCACATCTCCCCCCACTGTAATATATCCACATCTCTCCCCCACTGTAATATATCCACATCTCCCCTCACTGTAATATATCCACATCTCTCCCCACTGTAATATATCCACATCTCTCCCCACTGTAATATATCCACATCTCTCCCCACTGAAATATATTCACATCCCTCCCCACTGTAATATATCCACATCTCTCCCCACTGTAATATATCCACATCTCTCCCCACTGTAATATATCCACATCTCCCCCCACTGTAATATATGCACATCTCTCCCCACTGTAATATATCCACATCTCCCCCCCACTGTAATATATCCACATCTCTCCCCACTGTAATATATCCACATCTCTCCCCACTGTAATATATCCACATCCCCCCCACTGTAATATATGCACATCTCCCCCACTGTAATATATCCACATCTCTCCCCACTGTAATATATCCACATCTCTTCCCACTGTAATATATCCACATCTCCCCCCACTGTAATATATCCACATCTCTCCCCACTGTAATATATCCACATCTCCCCCCACTGTAATATATCCACATCTCTCCCCCACTGTAATATATCCACATCTCTCCCCCACTGTAATATATCCACATCTCTCCCCCACTGTAATATATCCACATCTCCCCTCACTGTAATATATCCACATCTCTCCCCACTGTAATATATCCACATCTCTCCCCACTGTAATATATCCACATCTCTCCCCACTGGAATATATCCACATCTCTCCCCACTGTAATATATCCACATCTTCCCCCACTGTAATATATGCACATCTCCCCCACTGTAATATATCCACATCTCTCCCCACTGTAATATATCCACATCTCTCCCCCACTGTAATATATCCACATCTCCCCCACTGTAATATATCCACATCCCCCCCACTGTAATATATGCACATCTCCCCCACTGTAATATATCCACATCTCTCCCCACTGTAATATATCCACATCTCTCCCCACTGTAATATATCCACATCTCCCCCACTGTAATATATCCACATCTCTCCCCACTGCAATATATCCACATCTCCCCCCACTGTAATATATCCACATCTCTCCCCACTGTAATATATCCACATCCCCCCCACTGTAATATATCCACATCTCCCCCACTGTAATATATCCACATCCCTCCCCACTGTAATATATCCACATCTCCCCCCCACTGTAATATATCCACATCTCTCCCCACTGTAATATATCCACATCTCTCCCCCACTGTAATATATCCACATCTCCCCTCACTGTAATGTATCCACATCTCTCCCCACTGTAATATATCCACATCTCTCCCCACTGTAATATATCCACATCTCTCCCCACTGAAATATATTCACATCCCTCCCCACTGTAATATATCCACATCTCTCCCCACTGTAATATATCCACATCTCCCCCCACTGTAATATATGCACATCTCTCCCCACTGTAATATATGCACATCTCCCCCCACTGTAATATATCCACATCTCTCCCACTGTAATATATCCACATATCTCCCCACTGTAATATATCCACATCTCCCCCACTGTAATATATCCACATCTCCCCCACTGTAATATATCCACATCTCCCCCCACATCTCCCCCTACTGTAATATATCCACATCTCCCCCACTGTAATATATCCACATCTCCCCCCACTGTAATATTATCCACATCTCTCCCCACTGTAATATATCCACATCCCTCCCCACTGTAATATATCCACATCTCCCCCCACTGTAATATATCCACATCTCTCCCCCACTGTAATATATCCACATCCCTCCCCACTAATATATCCACATCTCTCCCACTGTAATATATCCACATATCTCCCCACTGTAATATATCCACATCTCCCCCACTGTAATATATCCACATCTCCCCCCACATATCCCCCACTGTAATATATCCACATCTCCCCCACTGTAATATATCCACATCCCTCCCCACTAATATATCCACATCTCTCCCACTGTAATATATCCACATATCTCCCCACTGTAATATATCCACATCTCCCCCACTGTAATATATCCACATCTCCCCCACTGTAATATATCCACATCTCCCCCCACATCTCCCCCACTGTAATATATCCATATCTCCCCCACTGTAATATATCCACATCTCCCCCACTGTAATATATCCACATCTCTCCCACTGTAATATATCCACATCTCCCCCCACATCTCCCCCACTGTAATATATCCACATCTCCCCCACTGTAATATATCCACATCCCTCCCCACTAATATATCCACATCTCTCCCACTGTAATATATCCACATATCTCCCCACTGTAATATATCCACATCTCCCCCACTGTAATATATCCACATCTCCCCCACTGTAATATATCCACATCTCCCCCCACATCTCCCCCACTGTAATATATCCATATCTCCCCCACTGTAATATATCCACATCTCCCCCACTGTAATATATCCACATCTCTCCCCACTTTATATAGGACGATTGTCTGCTTGCTTAGTCTTAGTCTTACGAGAACGACACAAGCAGGCAGACCCGTCCTTCTGTATCCACGAGCAGTTGAGGCGGGTGATGATGACGTCAGCGTGCCGCTCTAAGGGAGGGAGGCCGCCGCCGGGTGTACCAAGATGGCCGCCGCTCCGGAGCTAGGCCAAAGCCGCGGCCTTTCCTATAGGCGAGGCAGCGGAGCTCAGACGGAAGACCCGGAAGCCGGCAGAGAGGTGAGTACCGATCAAAATCATTTTGGTCGATCAAAGAAATGAATGATAAATCAAGTAATTAATCGTTAATTTCTGCAGCCCTAATATATATATATATATATATATATATATATATATTGTCGAAAATGCCAAGTCATTGTTTTTGGATAAATGAGTGAAACTGCTGGCCATCTGGGTCAAAATGGTGGAGAAGATAACTTAGGTTAGTGGAATAGATATCTTGGCTTGAGTATTGTTCAATGCCATTGCTGTTATATGCTCAGAATTAGGTGTAATTCATTGAGTTGCAGGTAAACTAATATTCCTTCAGCAAAAATCATAGCCATTCTCCAAAAAAATATGATCATGAATCATTCTATTAAAAGATAAATAGGGAGGCAATGGAGCTCTAGAGCATGTACTTTATATAAGGCTATTTTTATAAATGATTTTATTTGCGCCAGCAGCTTTAATTACTTGCATCAACAAATTTGATTAACCAGACTTTGTTGACTTTAGCAACTGCTGCTTGAGATGCTGACTGTATGTTTATGTATACCTGTACCTAGAACTAGTGAGCATAAATATTCTTGTCCAGTTTGCCTTCATTATAAAGGTATCTACAGTATATTCAAAGAGATTTTACCTATGCTAATGAATCTGATTCTAGTATGCAAATATCCAACAAAAATTAGGGGAACACATACCACAAACAAACAAGGATGATGTCTAGTTGTTCCCATCTTTTGTACAAGATATGGCACTAACTTAGCATTTGTTTTGAAGCAGTTTTTCCTCCACACAACCCAATGCAAATACCAGAGCAACACAAAGCAACTTGAAGTAACTCTGTGTTAAGCTACCCATAAATGGATCGCAACTCAGTCTGTTCAGCAGGTACTAGTAGAATTTTGATGCATCTATGGCCATTAACGTTCAAGAGGTATTGATCTAATGATTGACCCCTCTCTAACAGGACTGTTGGTAAATTGTATTTTGATCAACACTGCAGCCAATCGGCTGTAGAACTGATTAGTGTATTCTGACAGCAGAGGAGTCCCCCACGGTAAGAATACAATAGTGCAGCAGAGAGGATTCCTCCAGTCCATTGATATCCTCCCATGATCGTGCTGCCCATGCGTTCTATGATCGCTGTGTCCTTAGGACACAGCTAATCATAGACCAGGGTAAGGGGCCAATCACAGCGGCCATTTACCACGTGATCAGCTTTGTCCAGTGACAGCTGATCATGATGTGCAGTCCTAACAGTGACAAGCAGTGCTGCCTATCAGTGCCCACAAGTGCTGCCAATCAGTGTCCACCAGTGCTGCCAATCAGTGCTGCCAATCAGTTTCCATCAGTGGCTCTTCATCAGTGTCCCCTATCAGTGCCGCCTATCAATGCCATCTATCAGTGCCACCTATCAGTGCCATCTATTGGTGCCAACTTATCAGTGTCCACCAGTGCCATCTCATCAGTGCCCATCAGTGCAGCCTATCAGTGCCACCTCATCAGTGCCTATCACTGCAGCCTATCAATGCACATCAGTGCAGCCTCATCAGCACACATCAGTGAAGGAGATAAATTACCTGTTTGCAAAATTTTAACAAACTTTTTCAATTTTTTTTCATTTTCTTAGCAAAAAATAGAAAACCCAGTGGTGATTAAATACCACCAAAAGAAAGCTCTATTTGTGTGAAAAAAAACAGCCTATTGCATTACAGTGTGCACCCCAAAGCTTAAACACACCCTACCGATTATTCTGTTCATTCAGAAAGGGAAGGGAACGGTAAATTACATATTTAACCACTTAAGCCCCGGACCATTTGGTAGCTAAAGGACCAGAGGTGAATTCAGAATTTTGCACTGCGCTGTTTTAACTGTAAATTGTGCGGACATGCAATGTTGTACCCAAACTAAATTTGCGTCCTTTTCTTCCCACAAATAGAGCTTTCTTTTAATGGTATTTGATTGCCTCTGCGATTTTTATTTTTTGCGATATAAACGGAAAAAGACCGAAAATTTTGAAAAAAAATGATATTTTCTACTTTTTGTTATAAGAAAAATCGAATAAACTCAATTGTAGTCATACATTTAGGCCAAAATGTATTCAGCCACATGTCTTTAGTAAAAAAAATGACAATAAGCGTATATTTATTGGTTTGCGCAAAAGTTATAGCGTCTACAGACTAGGGTACATTTTCTGGAATTTACACAGCTTTTAATTTATGACTGCCTATCTCATTTCTTGAGGTGCTAAAATGGCAGGGCAGTACAAAACCCCCCAAAATGACCCCATTTTGGAAAGTAGACACCCCAAGGAAATTGCTGAGAGGCATGTTGAGCCCATTGAATATTTTTTTTTTTTTGTCCCAAGTGATTGAATAATGACAAAAAAAAAAAAAAATTACAAAAAGTTGTCACTAAATGATATATTGCTCACACATGCCATGGTTATATGTGGAATTGCACCCCAAAATACATTCTGCTGCTTCTCCTGAGTACGGGGATACCACATGTGTGGGACTTTTTAGGAGCCTAGCCACGCACGGGACCCCAGAAACCAAGCACCGCCTTCAGGATTTCTAAGGGCGCAAATTTTTGATTTCACTCCTCACTACCTATCACAGTTTCGAAGGCCATAAAATGCCAAAATAGCACAAAACCCCCCCAAATGACCCCATTTTGGAAAGTAGACACCCCAAGCTATTTACTGAGAGGCATTATTGGCCATGGAATATTTTATATTTTGCCACAAGTTGCGGGAATATGACAAACTTTATTTTTTTTGCACAAAGTTGTCACTAAATGATATATTGCTCACACATGCCATGGGCATATGTGAAATTACACCCCAAAATACATTCTGCTGCTTCTCCTGAGTACGGGGATACCACATGTGTGGGACTTTTTGGGAGCCTAGTCGCATACAGGACCCCAAAAACCAAGCACCGCCTTCAGGATTTCTAAGGGCATAAATTTTTGATTTCACTCCTCACTACCTATCACAGTTTTGAAGGCCATAAAATGCCAAGATGGCAGAAAACACCCCCAAATGACCCCGTTTTGGAAAGTAGACACCCCATGCTATTTGCTGAGAGGCATGTTGAGCCCATTGAATATTTTTTTTTGTCCCAAATGATTGAATAATGATAAAAAGAAAAAAAAAAGAAAAAATGTACAAAAAATTGTCACTAAATGATATATTGCTCACACATGCCATGGTTATATGTGGAATTGCACCCCAAAATACATTCTGCTGCTTCTCCTGAGTACAGGGATACCACATGTGTGGGAATTTTTGGGAGCCTAGCCGGGTACGGGGCCCCAAAAACCAAGCACCGCCTTCAGGATTTCTAAGGGCGTAAATTTTTGATTTCACTCCTCACTACCTATCACAGTTTCGAAGGCCATAAAATGCCAAAATAGCACAAAACCCCCCCAAATTACCCCATTTTGGAAAGTAGACACCCCAAGCTATTTACTGAGAGGCATGTTCAGTCCATGGAATATTTTATATTTTGCCACAAGTTGCGGGAATATGACAAACTTTGTTTTTTTTGCACAAAGTTGTCACTAAATGATATATTTCTCACACATGCCATGGGCATATGTGAAATTACACCCCAAAATACATTCTGCTGCTTCTCCTGAGTACGGGGATACCACATGTGTGGGACTTTTTGGGAGCCTAGCCGCGTACGGGACCCCAAAACTCAAGCACCGCCTTCAAGGTTTCTAAGGGCATACATTTTTGATTTCACTCCTCACTACCTATCACAGTTTTGAAGGCCATAAAATGCCAAGATAGCACAAAACCCCCCAAAATGACCCCATTTTGGAAAGTAGACACCCCAAGGAAATTGCTGAGAGGCATGTTGAGCCCATTGAATATTTTTTTTTGTCCCAAGTGATTGAATAATGACAAAAAGAAAAATAAAAAATGTACAAAAAGTTGTCACTAAATGATATACTGCTCAAACATGCCATGGTTATATGCGGAGTTGCACCCCAAAATACATTTGGCTGCTTCTCCTGAGTACGGGGATACCACATGTGTGGGACTTTTTGAGAGCCTAGCCGCGTACGGGCCCCCGAAAACCAAGCACCGCCTTCAGGATTTCTAAGGGCACAAATTTTTGATTTCACTCCTCACTACCTATCACAGTTTTGAAGGCCATAAAATGCCAAGATAGCCCAAAACCCCCACAAATTACCCCATTTTGGAAAGTAGACACCCCAAGCTATTTGCCGAGAGGCATGGTGAGTATTTTACAGCTCTCATTTGTTTTTGAAAATGAAGAAAGACATATTTTTTTTTTTCAATTTTTAAAACATTGTGACAAAAAGCGAGATCTGCAAAATACTCAACATACCTCTCAGCAAATAGCTTGGGGTGTCTACTTTCCAAAATGGGGTCATTTGGGGGGGTTTTGTGCCATCTGGGCATTCCATGGCCTCCGAAACTGTGATAGGCAGTGAGGAGTGAAATCAAAAATTTACACCCATAGAAATCCTGAAGGCGGTGCTTGGTTTTCGGGGTCCTGTACGCGGCTAGGCTCCCAAAATGTCTCACACATGTGGTATCCCCGTACTCAGGAGAAGCAACAGAATGTATTTTGGGGTGCAATTCCACATATAACCATGGCATGTTTGAGCAATATATAATTTAGTGACAACTTTTTGTACATTTTTTTTTTCTTTTTGTCATTATTCAATCACTTGGGACAAAAAAAAAAAAAATATTCAATGGGCTCAACATGCCTCTCAGCAAATAGCTTGAGGTGTCTACTTTCCAAAATGGGGTCATTTGGGGGGGTTTTGAACTGTCCTGGCATTTTATGCACAACATTAGGAAGCTTATGTCACACATCATCCACTCTTCTAACCACTTGAAGACAAAGCCCTTTCTGACACTTTTTGTTTACATGAAAACATTTTTTTTTTTTGCAAGAAAATTATGTTGAACCCCCAAACATTATATATTTTTTCAAAGCAAAGGCCCTACAGATTAAAATAGTGGGTGTTGCATTTTTTTTTCCACACAGTATTTGCGCAGCGATTTTTCAAACACATTTTTTTGGGGGAAAAACACACTTTTTTTATTTTTAATGCACTAAAAAACACTATATTGCCCAAATGTTTGATGAAATAAAAAAGATGATCTTAGGCCGAGTACATGGAAACCAAACACGACATGCTTTAAAATTGCGCACAAACGCGCAGCGGCGAGAAACTACATTCATTTTTAAAAGCATTTAAAAGCCTTTACAGGTTACCACGTTAGATTTACAGAGGAGGTCTACTGCTAAAATTACTGCTCTCGATCTGACCTTCGTGGTGATACCTCACATGCATGATGCAATTGCTGTTTACATATGACGCTAGACCGACGCTTGCGTTCGCCTTTGCGCAAGAGCAGGGGGGACAGCGGTGCTTTTTTTTTTTTTTTTTTTTCTATTATTTATTTTGCTTTTTTATTTTATTTTTAAACTGTTTCTTCCATATATTTTTTTTTTTTTTATCATTTTTATTGTTATCTCAGGGAATGTAAATATCCCCTATGATAGCAATAAGTAGTGACAGGTACTCTTTTTTTGAAAAAAAATGGGGGTTAGACCCTAGATCTTTCCTCTGCCCTCAAAGCATCTGACCACACTAAGATCGGTGTGATAAAATGCTTTCCCAATTTCCCAATGGCGCTGTTTATATCCGGGGGGGGCATTCCCTCCCACTGCTTGTAAAAGCAGTCTAGAGGCTAATTATCTGCTAGAATTGCTTTTACATGAAAGCCGGCCACTGGCTGAAAAGAATGATACCAAGATGATACCTAAACCTGGAGGCATCATTCTGGTATAAACATTCAAAGTCCAGCAACATACCAGTACGTTGCTGGTCCTTGTTGGACATGTATTGTAATCTTTTTTTTCATGCAGCCTGTTGGCTGAACGAAAAAAAGAGATTGATCGGTGGGTATGCCCACCATTAGAATACCTCCCTTCATCCACCCACTTCTAATGATGGGCATATATGCCGAAGCATGGGGGCATCCTCCCACAAAAAAGTTATGCCGCGTACACACGGTCGGACTTTTCCACGGGCAAGCCTTCGTCTGAATTTCGACCGTATGTACGCGGCATAAAAGGTTATGCTGCGTACACATGGTCGAACTTTTCCACGGGCAAGCCTCCGTCGGAATTTCGACCGTATGTACGCGGCATAAAAGGTTATGCTGCGTACACATGGTCGAACTTTTCCACGGGCAAGCCTCCGTCGGAATTTCGACCGTATATACGCGGCATTAGGAGCAAAATCGCTCCTCCGCCCCTGCTGCCCCCATGCTTCGGCATATATGCTCTTTTTTAACTGTGGTGGTGAAATCACCTCCTACAGCGTTGGAGTCACGGCTTTATGTATCGTGGGAGCAAACGCTGTTGCTGTCAAGATAAATAAATCCGCGATGCAACTGAATGGCGTACCTGCTAAGCAAATGATGGTTAACATTAAAACAAAGTAACATTACAGTACAACAGTAAGACCTTACCATACCATACCTTCAAATCAAATACCAAAACAAAACCTAGTAAAAAATAGAACATTTTTTTAACGCAACCTGTGGCTAAAATATATATATGCCGAAGCATGGGGGCATCCTCCCGCAAAAAAGTTATGCCGCATACACACGGTCGGACTTTTCCACGGGCAAGCCTTCGTCGGAATTTCGACCGTATGTACGCAGCATAAAAGGTTATGCCGCGTACACACGGTCGAACTTTTCCACGGGCAAGCCTCCGTCGGAATTTCGACCGTATATACGCGGCATTAGGAGCAAAATCGCTCCTCCGTCCCTGCTGCCCCCATGCTTCGGCATATATGCTCTTTTTTTAACTGTGGTGGTGAAATCACCTCCTATAGCGTTTGAGTCACGGCTTTATGTATCGTGGGAGCAAACGCTGTTGCTGTCAAGATAAATAAATCCGCGATGCAACTGAATGGCGTACCTGCTAAGCAAATGATGGTTAACATTAAAACAAAGTAACATTACAGTACAACAGTAAGACCTTACCATACCATACCTGCAAAGCAAATACCAAAACAAAACCTAGTAAAAAATAAAAAAATTTTTTTAACGCAACCTGTGCCTAAAATATATATATGCCGAAGCATGGGGGCATCCTCCCGCAAAAAAGTTATGCCGCGTACACACGGTCGGACTTTTCCACGGGCAAGCCTCCGTCGGAATTTCGACCGTATATACGCGGCATTAGGAGCAAAATCGCTCCTCCGCCCCTGCTGCCCCCATGCTTCGGCATATATGCTCTTTTTTTTTAACTGTGGTGGTGAAATCCCCTCCTACAGCACTGGAGTCACGGCTTTATGTATCGTGGGAGCAAACGCTGTTGCTGTCAAGATAAATAATTCCGCGCTGCAGTTGAATGGCGCACCTGAAAACAAAAAATTACATACCTGAAAAGCAAGCATGATAAAACATTGCAGAATGGAATACAGTAAAAAAGAGCAGAACAATAGAGAGAAAATAGAGAGAGAGAGAGAGAGAGAACAATAAAACGACAACTATTTTTGGTTTTTTTATTTTATATTTTTTTTGTGTTTTGTTTTTTACGTATTTTTTTTTCTTTTTTACACTTTTTTTTTTAAACTTTAACAACTGTAATGGTTCGGGTCTCTCAAAATGTAATGGCATCTTGGGAGACCCTGTGTAAGTGTGTCCTAGTCTGTGAAATGCTGTACCCTACGCTAAAACTTCACTTTTGAGTGGTAGCGTTCAAAACATTCACCAAGGCAAAGACCAGGTTTGTCAGGACAGAGTGGACAATAATAACGGGTGTCACGCCTAAATCCGCGCTTGCTACAGACACGACATCTTTTTTGGGGGGCTCGTTGGGTAGGGGTACTCGGGAGGAGATGCGTATAATGCCTCTCATGCAGCCGGCTTACTGCATTTGGTAGGGGATGGTGAGGTGCAGAACCGCCTGGATACAGGAGTTCTGTGACTATCTCATTCTGGAATTTTAGAAGAGATAAAGTCCCGCCTGAAGCTCTGTATAGCACATGAGCGTTCAGCAAAGCCAATTGGAATAGGGATAGAGACACTTTTTTGTACCAGCGTCTCGCCTTACGGTCAATTAGATACGGCGCCATCAACTGGTCGTTGAGGTCCACCCCTCCCATATTTTTGTTATATTCGTGGACACAGAGGGGTTTCTCCACAACACCAGTCGCCGTAGGAATTTGGACTGTCGTGTCTGCATGAAGGGAGGTAAGAAGGAAAACATTCTTATTGTCCCTCCACTTCATAGCGAGCAAGTTATTACACTTTACGCAGGCTCTCTCCCCCAGCCTAAGACGGGCATCTACAAGCCGCTGGGGAAAGCCCCGGCGATTAGGTCGCACGGTGCCACATGCTCCAATCTGATGATCAAACAAGTGACTAAACAGTGGCACGCTCGTGTAATAATTGTCCACATACAAGTGGTACCCCTTTCCGAATAAGCGTGACACCAAGTTCCACACTATCTTGCCAGCGCTCCCTATGTAATCCGGGCAGTTGACCGGCTCAACCTGACTATCTTTTCCCTCATAAACCATAAAGCTCCATACATAGCCTGTTGCCCTGTCACAGCACTTATAGAGCTTGACCCCGTATCTGGCACGCTTGCTGGGAAGGTACTGCTTGAAAGCCAAGCGGCCAGAAAATGTAATCAGGGACTCATCAACGCAGACAGCTTGATCGGGAATAAACAAGGCTGCAAAACGTTTGTTGAAGTGGTTTATGAGGGGCCGAATTTTATAGAGCTGGTCGTATTCAGGGTCCCCACGTGGACGACAAAGTTCATTGTCGTTGAAGTGCGTGAACCGCAAAATCTGCTCGTATCGTTTCCTGGGCATGGAGGCAGAGAACACGGGCATGTGGTCAATTGGGTGCATGGACCAATAAGCACGCAATGACGGGAATTTATGTGTGCCCATGTTGAGGGAAAGGCCCAGAAAGGTCTTAAATTCAGAAACTGTAATTGGTTTCCAATCTTTGGCAATGGAAGGCAACTGGGGATTAGCGGCGATGAATTGACCAGCATATATATTACTCTGGTCCACAATAGATCTATAGAGATCTTCCGTGAAAAACAGCGAATAATAATCGATTGGCATAAAATCAGCTGTTTCCACCTGAATACCGGGTTGGGCAGTGAATGGGGGAAGTACGGGTTCTGCAGAAGTGGTGGGGACCCAATCAGGATAGGCGAATTCTGCAGGAAGAGCACTATGGGTACGACGGGCCTGCCTTTGTCTTCTTGGTGGCAGCGGGACACTACTTGTGCTTGCCACCTCGCCAGCTTGAACTGCACTTATGGGACTCGCCACGTCACCACGTGATACTGCAGTGCTGGATGTACGCCCAGGCTGTACTAGGCCGCTGGTGCTTGCCAATTCACCAGAAGGAATAGCGGCGCTAGTACTCCTCTGCTCCATGATACGAGAGCCCTGCGGTTCTTGCTCCTCAACAACCTCAGAAGATCGGGATCGGGTACGCCTGACCTTAGCAGGGACCTCAACTTCGTTGTCAGAGCTATCTGACGTGGGGCCGCTGACGTCACTGTCTTCTACGGGAAGATATTCTGAGCCTGAATCTGACAGATACGTGACCTCCTCTTCACTATCTGTCATGCTCAGAATCTCGTAGGCCTCTTTACTAGTGTACCTTCGACTTGCCATTTTGGGTTCTAAATTTAGGGGTACACTAGTAAGATTCACAGGAAAAAAAGCACCCGACTGTCGTCAGCAAATATATCAAACGCTACAAAAAAAACTGTTAGCGGTCGCAGGGATCAGGACTGTCTCTGCGAACGCTGCAGTTATGTGTTTTGTGTTTGGTAAGTGACAGTGATCGATCGATACTGCACTTGGGTGGGCTGGGCTGGGCTGGGCGGAGGGGCTAAACGCAGGTGCTAGCAGGTATCTGGGCTGATTACGCTAACACTGCGTTTTTGGGAACCCTAAACCGCTGGGGACGCTAGTATAGATCTGATCAGATACTATACCACTAAGGGAGGTGTATGCTTTGCGCGTGGGTGTTAGCGTTACTGGCACTAACCTAACGCTGCCTGGGGCGACGCAGACCCTCTCTGGCGCTAAAACCTAATTGATCTCACCCGCCGGGCGATCAGGGGGTTAAACCTTTATTGGGTTATATACGGCGGGTGCCCTGATGCTATAAAAAGCAAACTAACCAACCAGTGTCACCCGTAACCTTTATATGGTGATCACTGATGAAAGGGTTAACTAGGGGCAATCAGGGGGTTAAAACCTTTATTAGGTTAAATATGGGGGTACCCGACGCTATATAAAAACCTGACGGGTTACCTAAATAACTAAATAATTAACTGGGTAACCAGTGTCACCAGTGACGCTTATACGGTGATCACTGGTGAAAGGGTTAACTCTAGGGGCAATCAGGGGGTTAAAATAATATATGGGGGTACCTGACGCTCTAAAAACCTGCGGCGAAACTAAAAAGAAATAACTGGCTATCTAGGGCACCACCGGCACTAAATACAGCGATCGAAAATACGATCGCTTAGTGACGCTGGCGTTAGGGGTGAAAGGGTTACCTGGGGGGCGATCAAGGGGTTAAACCTTTATTAGGGGGGGTTAGGGGGCTACCCTGGACCTAAAGGGGCCTAAACCTAACTGCCCTGCAACTTTTTACTATCACAGATGACACTAAAAGCAGTGATCAGTAAAATAAATGATCACTGCAATCAGTGACACTGTGATTGGGGGCTGGGGGGTGACCTGGGGGGTGATCTGGGGGTGACTGGGGGGTGAAATGTGTGCCTATGTGTACCTACATGTCAGTGGACTGTTGGTGCACTAACCTGCTTCCTCTCTCCTCGGCGCCGGAATCGAAAAGACCGCCGCGAGGGAGATGACATCACTTCCTCCTGCCTGTGTTTACATCACATGGCGGAGGAAGCATTTTCATTGGCCGGGAGCGATCGCGAGGGGGTGGCCGAAATCGAATGGTCACCCCCTCATCTCTGATCGCTCCCCAACGATTAACGGCCGCTCACTGTATAGGAGGGGGGTCCGATCGGACCCCCCAGCTGTACAAAGGCGATCACGTACACTCTACGTGATTGTGCCTGTCGGTGCCATTCTGCCGACGTATATATACAGTGAGCGGTCGTTAAGTGGTTAATGGCCCCTTCCCCCATTCATCCTAAAACATCCCTGCAGCAACAGCCGGTGGGAGAAGAGAAGAGGGAAGCCAGCAGCGCCGCGGGAGGAGGGGGGATCAAGGCAGTAGGGCAAATCTGTGCTGCACAGGGTGATTAGGGTGTGCCTGGGCACACCTGGCACACCCTGTGCGCACGCCTATGGTGACAGCGCTGAAAGCTGAAAATTGGCCTGGGCAGGAAGGGGGTAAAAGTGCCTAGTAAATAAGTGGTTAAAGAAACAATCAGCCCTAGAATCATGAAATAAATATATGAGAGGTTGAGGGATAATGAAAAAAATTCTGATTCTTTTAAAGTTCACTTAATAGAAATTAGAGTACTATATCCCAGACTAGTGTTTGTTTGATACCCATGGTTCATCACATTGCACACTTTTGAGAAGTATAAGTTTTTTATCCTGTATTCTGTGGGCTTTCCCTTTCCTTCTATGAGAGATATTTCTTAGCAGTATTTAATGTAATGAATGCCATTAATCTAAAGTTAAAGAGATATTGGCGTCCAGTCAGGAGGAAAAGCTGGGCACATTGATCAGGCAGGGAAAAGCTGTCCTACCATCAATACAAAGCTATGAGACCAAATCAGCCCTAGTAATGAATCAAAACAAGCAAATGATTGGTCTTTATATCTATCTAGTACACAATTTAGTAGGAAATCTTCTTTTCTCAACCTTCCTTTCAAGTATATTAATCTCAAAGAAGAATATTTTTGAAGTTAACTCCTGACATAAAGAGAAAAATTAAGCATTGCTTTAATATGTCGATTTTTAAGGGAAGTAATAAAAATATTTTTTTTTATTAAAAAAATAAATAAATAAGGTAGAACTCCAGAAAAAATTATGTTGATTTGTTTTAATAGAGATAGAAAGGACTATAACTTATGTCAGAGTTTTATGGTGGTCTGAATCCTTGTTAAAGTGGATGTAATCCCACTCTCATCCTTTCTAAACTACTGCCATAGTGCTGATCTATAAGGATATAGATGCCTCCTGCATGTATCCTTATCTGTCAAATGTCTCCCCTCTGTCTGTTATAAGAACTGAAAAACTTCAGATTCTGTGGGTGGATCTGTTGTCTGGAGCTCGGTGGGTGGAGTCGTGATGTCAGTAGACTCCCGCCCACCTCTACACTCCCCGCCCACCTCTACACTCCCCTTGTCAACATGCATTTTCTCCTGTGTATTCCTTCTGCTATGATCACTAACATCCAGTCAAAATCCAGAAAATTAACCACATGACTTCAGAAAAGGAGTGGGGGGTGGGAATTAAAAAATAATGCCTGTCTAAAGCTAGTGCACAAGATATGTAAATAACCTGTCACTCAAAGCAAGGGGGCGGAACGGACAAAGGTTTTTCTCTGTTTGTCCGTTTTATCTCACTGAACAATGAAAGAGGATTGCTCAGAGCTGGAATAACTCTTTGTGGCAAGACCTGGCACAAATGATAGGAAATCTTATACTCTACATTGTGACATCAAAAAAATAAAAAAATTCGGGTTTACATCCACTTTAAGGGAATTTGCCATCACCTCCTGAACCTGTCACACAGACGGTACATACAGAAAATAGGAATATCTCAATGGGCACACGGATCATTCCAAAAACCTAATGGAGGTTCTAAACCTCCCCTACCCTAATAAAACTAATGGCTCATACACAAGATCAGTTTTTCCGACAGGAAAACCGTGTTTTTTTTTCAGCAGGAAAACTGCTCAAACTTGTGTTGCATACACACACGGTCACACAAATCTTGTCTGAAATTCCGAACGTCAAGAACGCGGTGACGTACAACACGTACGACGACCTGAGAAAAATGAAGTTCAATAGGCAGTTCGGCTCTTCTGCTTGATTCTGAGCATGCGTGTTTTTTTTCGCGTTGTAATTGCATACAGATGAGCGCGATTCCCGATAGGAATTTTTCCTGTCACGAAAATTTAGAACCTGCTCTCAATCTTTTTTTGGCTGTAATTCTGTCAGAAAAAGTGTGATGGAGCATACACACGGTCGGAATTCCTGACAAAAAGCTCACATCACACTTTTCTTGTTGGGAAAACTGATTGTGTGTACGAGGCATAAGTGTTGTTTGCTGTCCACGTGACAACACAAAAGTGTCTGAACCACTGTGCAATGTATATGTTTTTAAACAGAATATGTCATAAGCATCTGTACAATAACTTCCTCACCCATCAGTTACCTTTTATATCTACCTGCCCTTAAAAGTGTTGACTGTTGGCACAAGAAGAAGGCAAGTGTAGTGTATATATAGCATTCACTATCATGTCTATCAAAGTAAATTCCCAATTAGCAGCTTTTGGGTTTTATCAACCAGATGTTTCTGGGAAAAGATCAGCACCTAAGCAGGACTTAGTTAGCTGAAGATGCTTGGACCCAGATTTTGAAGGCCTACATTGGATAATCAAGATATGAAACTCAGTGTGAATCTCGCAGTGTATTCATGTTCTTATCTGTCAGCTAATCTCCACTTACTAGCTTCATGGTGTTGCCCCTTAACAGAATTGAGTTATGTATCCAAAATTAACATCACCTGTAATTCTGAAGACTTCTAAAATGGAGCTACCAAAAACATGTTTGATATGCATAATTAAGATGTGCTGTTTTAAATTGCATTTAAATACTCTTGCTCTGTGGATTTATTTTCTCCACAATGGGGTGCGTATAGCACATGTACAAAATATAAAATAACATCTGTTCATAAAAAGAAAAACTACCTTAATTGAAGATGTCAATTATGAATTTAGTTTTCCCACAGAGATTATTAGCTCCTTGCCGCTTTAGATACCAGAACACCTAGAGCATACAGTTCCTTTTGCAAAAAGCTCTCCATCTTCGCACAGTTTTACTGCTTGATCATCCATCTAAATTGCACCAATCATACAGCACAATTATCCCCTGAATTTTCTCATTTAACCGATGCCTAGAGCAAATAGTAAAAAAGAGTTTACATAGGAGATTTAAAAAAAAATGTGTTATACTACTTCTGTTTTGAAGTGAGGCTTTTATTTAGTCTATATTATAAAATAAGAAATTTGCTAAATACTATAGAGTTGGCTAACTAAAGGTGTAGAGTCAATCTAATCTTTGTTTTCCATGTGCCGGTGACTACTGGAAACATTTGCAGAAAGTTTAATTTATGTAGCCAATTCTACTCTGCATATCATAGCCATGTGTGTTGGCATTCCAACTCTCTAGCGCTGGTAAATATCTAGCCAAAACTTTTTTGGGTTTTGTAAAAGTGGAGAAAGGTTAGAACTTTTGCCAGGATTTTATTGCTATGTTTCTAGTGGGGATATTTCTTCTTACTTTCTGTCCTGGTGATCAAATAGGAAGTGAATAGAGTTGAGCGGACACCTGGATGTTCGGGTTCGACGGGTTTGGCCGAACTTCGGAAAAAAGTTCGAGTTCGGGACCGAACTTGACCCTGAACCCGAACCCCATTGAAGTCAATGGGTACCCAAACTTTTGAGGACTAAAATGGCTCTAAAAAAGTAATAGAAAGGGCTAGAGGGCTGCAAATGGCAGCAAAATGTTGTTAAGAGCATGGCAAGTGCTCTGCAAACAAATGTAGATAGGGAAATAACTTAAAATAACATAAAAAAAAAAAAAAAAATATGCTGGAGGCTCCCTTCTCAGCAGAAGAGGTACAGGAAGTCATTAAGAACCTCAGAAACTCAACGGCACGATGCCACACATGTGGTGGGAATGCCCCAGAATACGCCCTTTCTGGAAAAAAATATTCAATTTAATGGATAAGCTAGTGGGAAAATAAAATACTTTGAAATTAAAAAAATGTAAAATTATAATCTTGACCTAGGAGGATGAGGTCCATATGGAATAGGTGGTTGAGGTGGTGGTGGGTGTGGCTGTGTAGGTGGAAGCGGCAGTGGAGGAGGACGAGGTAGCCAACACTGGTTCAAAAATACAATGGGTAAGGCCGGTGATGTGTCGAATTCTGTCCCCCGTCGGATAGTGTCTGCCCTGTACTGCGCTTGCTCAGACTGTTACTATGTGCTACCGTATGTCCACTTGGATGGTGGGGCTTAAACCTGCACTCACGGCCCAGGCGCCGTTCATTTTCAGAGATTTTGTGAATCTCCTTGTCCTCCGTACTGCGCAAGCGCTGCGCCTGCGCAGTACGGGCCGGACACTATCCGATGGCCGGACAGTTTTTGTCAGAACACCGGTATACATGTCTATTCTGCACAAGGTACGGACAAGTCCTGTGGGATCCATGCCTGGTTCATTTTAATGAACATGAGCTTGTCCACATTGGCTCTGGACAGGCGGCTGTGCTTGTCTGTGATAACGCCCCCTGCCATGCTAAATACACGTTCAGATAATACACTGGCTGCAGGGCAGGCCAGCACCTCCAAGGCGTAAAGGGCAAGCTCAGGCCATGTGCCCAATTTGGAGACCCAGAAGTTGAAGGGGGCAGACCCGTCATTCAGTACGTGAAAGCGTGTGCACACATACTGCTCCACCATGTAAAGACGTTCCATCTCAGCTGGTGGTGCTGGTTGTTGTGGCGTGCTAACAAAGCTTTTCCACATTTCGGCCATGCTAACCCTGCCTTCTGAGGTGCTGGTGGTGCCCCGGCTGCGTTGGCATTGGCGACCTCTTCCTCCTCCTCTGCCTTCGTCTTGTGCTTCCACCATACCCCCGCTGTCAGGTGGGAATGCCACTAGCAGCGCGTCTACCAGCGTGCGCTTGTACTCGCGCATCTTACGATCACGCTCCAGTGAGGGAATTAAGGACGGTACGTTGTCCTTGTAACGGGGATCCAGCAGGGTGGCCACCCAGTAATCAGCACCAGTTAGAATGTGGGCAACTCGGCGGTCGTTGCGGAGACACTGCAGCATGTAATCGCTCATGTATGCCAGGCTGCCGAGAGGCAACGAAAAGCTGTCCTCTGTGGGAGGTGTATCGTCTGTGTCCTCTGTATCCCCCCAGCCACGCACCAGTGATGGCCATGAGCTGGTCTGGGTGCCACCCTGCTGTGAACATGGTTCCTCCTCCTCCTCCTCGTCATCCTCCAGAACTGTGCCCTTGCTGGCGGAAAATTGTGTACCTGGCGTTTGTTGGTGCAGGAACCCACCCTCGTAGCCACTTGTGAATGACTGCCCCAAAAGCCTTGGAAATGATCCCTCTTCCTCCTCCTCCTCCTGTGCCACATCCTCTTCCATCATCGCCTGAAGCGTTTTTTCAAGGAGGCATAGAAATGGGATAGTAACGCTGAGAACGGCGTCATCGGCACTGGCCATGTTGGTGGAGTACTCGAAACAGCGCAACAAGGCACCCAGGTCTCGCATGGAGGCCCAGCTATTGGTGGTGAAGTGGTGCTGTTCCGCAGAGCGACTCACGCGTGATTGCTGCAGCTGAAACTCCACTATCGCCTGCTGCTGCTCACACAGTCTGGCCAGCATGTGCAAGGTGGAGTTCCACCTTGTGGGCACGTCACATATGAGGCGGTGAGCGGGAAGGCCGAAGTTACGCTGCAGCGCTGACAGGCGAGCAGCAGCAGGGAGAGAATGCCGAAAGTGCGCACAGACGGCCTGCACTTTCTGTAGCAGCTCTGGCATATCGGGGCATTTACCCAGTGTGCTGTTAGGGAGATATAATGTCCCTGACCGTGCTTACTGGTCCACGCATCCGTAGTTAGGTGGACCTTGCCACAGATGGCGTTGTGCAGTGCACACCTGATTTTGTCCCCCACTTGGTTGTGCAGGGACGGGATGGCTCGCCTGGAAAAGTAGTGGTGGCTGGGCACGATGTACTGTGTGACAGCCAATGCCATCAGGCTTTTAAAACTCTGCGTCTCCACCAGAAGGAATGACAACATTTCAAAGGCGAGGAAATTTGAAATGCTGGCATTCAGGGCCAGGGACCGCGGGTGGCTAGGGGGGTACTTCCTCTTCCGCTTCAGTGTTTGCGAGATAGAGAGCTGAACGCTTCCATGGGACATTGTGGAGATGGTTGGTGACCCAGGTGCTAGTGTTGCTGGCAGATCCTCTGTTTGCGGGTTGGCAGGTGCCACTGTCACTACAGAGGTGGATGAAGAGGCCGAGACTGCAGCAGAAGAGGAAGCAGGAGGAGCCAGACACCTTTCTTGGTTTTTGAGGTGTCTACTCCACTGCAGCTCGTGCTTTGCACTTAGATGCCTTGTCATGCAGGTTGTGCTCAGGTTGAGAACGTTTATGCCTCGCTTCAGGCTCTGATTGCACAGCGTGCAAACCACTCGTGTCTTGTCATCAGCACATTGACTGAAGAACTGCCACGCTAGGGAACTCCTTGGACCTGGCTTTGGTGTGCTCGGTCACTTGCTGCATTGGGCAGTAGCAGACGTACTGTCTAGGGGATGGACGCTCCGCTTTTGCACCCTGCTCCCTCTTCTGCTGTGCTGGTGGCTCCGTGCAACCACCGCCTCTTCCTCCGAACTACACTGGTCACCTGCATGACGTTGATTCCATGTGGGGTCGAGGACCTCATTGTCCTCCACATCATCTTCCACCCAGTCTTCACCCCTGCCCTCCTTGTCGGTCTGCACAATTGCGAAAGCAGCAGCAGTTGGCACCTGTGTTTCGTCATCATCCGAGACGTGCTGCGATGATCCTCCCATGTACTCATCATGAAGCATAAGTGGTTGGGCATCGGTGCACACAATCTCTTCCACTTCTGGGGCAGGGCTAGGTGGATGACCCTGGGAAACTCTGCTAACATCATCGAGTCATCGAAAAGCAGAAGAGACTGCTGCATGATTTGGGGCTCTGACTGCTTGTCTGATTTGCAAGGGGGTGAGGGTAAAAAATGATGGATATTGGCTGCAGATGCCAACTCTGATTTTTTATCAGGAGCCTGGGTGGGAGACAATGTGAAGGAACCGGAGGCACTGTCAGCAACCCAATCTACTATCGCCTGTACTTGTCCTGGCCTCAACATTCGTACAGCCTCATTAGGCGTGACCAAATACCGCTGCAGGCTCTGTCGCCTACTCACACCTGAAGAAGGTGTTTCACTTGTGCGTGTAGCTGGCACAGATCGACCACGTCCTCTCCCTGCTACAGGAGCTCCACCAGCAGCACCACGACCGGGGCCACGTCCCTAATTTGACATTCTCCTCATATTTTCCAAATTGAGGATCTTGCCCTAAATGGGTGTTTTTGCAATAGCAGAATACACCCACAGTATGTAAACGGTGTATCTCACACCTACAGAAATGCAGAAAATGCTATTAAAAAAAAAATGTTTTGCCCTAAAAAAAAATTATTTGAATAGCACAATAGAAGAAATATATATATATTGTGTATCTCACACCTGCAGATATGCAGAAAACACTGCAAAAAAATATTTTTTGCACTAAATGTGTGTTTTTGCAATAGCAGAATACACCCAGATTATGTAAACGGTGTATCTCAAAACCTACAGAAATGCAGAAAATGCTATTAAAAAAAAAAGTTTTTGCCCTAAAATTTTTTTATTTGAATAGCACAATAGAAGAAAAATATATAAATTGTGTATCTCACACCTCCAGATATGCAGAAAACACTGCAAAATATTTTTTTTGCCCTAAATGGGTGTTTTTGGAAGAGCAGAATACACCCACAGTATGTACAGGGTGTATCTCACAGTAACATATGCAGTGCTGGTGCACTGAGCTTGCAGATAAAAGTTATATTTTCTCTGGCACTGGGCTCATGGCAGTGTAAAAAGACTGTGCACTGCAACCCAACCAGGTAAACGTATGTAGATCGCTGACTAATTAGAATATATTTCTGAAACTGGACTGACTCCTATCATGTAATTCTCTCCCTCACAGCAACAGCAGCCAGGAACCTTTCCCTACACTGTGTTAAGCAGAGTGACGTGCTGTGCTGTGTGCCTCTAGCTTATATAGAGGCTGGGTCACATGCTGCACTGGCCAATCACAGCCATGCCATTAGTAGGCATGGCTGTGATGGCTTCTAAGGGCACACCAGTTAAACGAAAGTTGATTGGCTGCCCTGCAGCTTTTAAAAAATGCGCCATTACATCGCCGAACACCGGACCCGAACCCAAACATACAGTCAATTGTTCAGGTTCGGGTCCGGGACCCAAAAACCCAAAAGTCCGGTACAAACCCGAACTTTACAGTTCGGGTTCGCTCAACCCTAGAAGTGAATAGAACCTCCCCGGTAGAGACATGGGAGATATTTACTTAAACTGGTGCCCTCAGATTTGGGTGCAGCTGTGCATAGTAACCAATAAGCTTCTAACTTCAGCTTGTTAAATTAGGCTTTGCCAAAAAAACCTAGAAGCTGTGCACCAGTATTAGTAAATCTCCCCTTATAGACTGATTTGTTAAAGGAAAAGGTAATCTTCACTCTATAATTTGTAGTTGTGTTTACTTTGAATACTCAATCATATTTAGAGTAATAGAATAAGAATTTGCCGTTCACATGCTTGACTAAAGCGAATCTTCAGTCATTTTGTTAAGTGAAGATTCCCTACTCCTTCTGTAAATCAGCCTCATAGACTGAAATAATTCTAATTAGAGTTGAGTTATTTAACTCCATACTTAAAGCGGTAGTAAACCCCAGCGCACAAATCCTCAGAAAAGTAGGGCCACTATGCTAACTATTTCTCCACATACCTCAGTACTAGTTATCCCCATAGCATGATTCTTACTGTATTTTTCTGCTTGTCATCTTGCCCCTGTGTTCCGGCTGAGTCTGTGAGATAATCTCACGCATGCCCAGTGATCAATAATGGTAATGGGTCTGAAATCTCGTGAGATTTCTATGCAATGCCGGGGAGTGCTCTGATGGAGGCACAGCACCCGTATGAAGAGACTGAATGCACAATGAGCCATCAATTGGGGACAAAATACGTATGTGCCGGTGACGTCATGCCAACAAAAATCTGGTGAAATCTCCTAAACAGTGTGGGTTGGGATAACATGAAAGACACCTATATGTAAGTAATTTCACAATGCTTTACATGATGCAGAATAGGTCAGGAGACTTTACTACCACTTTAATGATTTTGAGTTTGAAGGAAAGTCCTATAATAAGATATACTAAAATATACTATTGGTTTTGTGTGTTTTTGGACCTTACTAATTTGACACCAAACTCTTGTCCATTAGATGAGTTATTCTCATGCTTTTTTCATATTACCTTGGCAGGGTGAAAGCAATCGTTAATCTTTATTATGACACGAGTCTGTAGTTGACTGTCATGTCGGCAAAACTAATGGATGAGTTGTAATGGAGAAGAAACTCATTATATGAATGACAGCACATTAGATAATGTGGTAGACATTTCCTCCTTTCCCATTCACCTTTCCTCTCGCTCTCCTCATCTCCCTCCACTATTATTCTTCTTCATACTTACCATTGATTAATTTGCACAATTTTCTTTCTCCGTATTTTTTTTTCTTTTTCATTTCCTTTCTTGGCAATTTGACATAGTGGCTTACATTTGTTTATATTTATTTACTTGTCTAAGGTGAATAAAATGTTCTTGGAGTTTTTCAAAATGCACACGGTACCTTTATTGCTTAGCAATATTAACATTCTTAAACCTTTCCTACCACCATCTAGATCTTGATCAGCTACAAAATAAAAACCTTATATGATAACTTGTAGACTGTAAAGCCCTGTACACACGGCCGAGATTCTCGTCAGGAAAAAAACGTTGTTTTTCCTGACGAGAATCTTGACAAGAAACTTGTCCCGGCCGAGTGTACACACGTACGATTCAAAAGAACCACCGTTCTTTTGAATGGCGCGAACGCGGTGACGTCATCGACTATGACGAGCGTGCGCTCGTCACATTCGATGCCATCGCCGCCATCTTGCTACACCCTATGCCTATGCCTAGGAAGCTACCGCGCATGCGTCTAAGTAATTTCGAGCATGCGCGAGTTTCCACGGCGTCAGGTAAGTGTACACACGCTCGGGTTTCTCGTTGAGAAACAGGCCGATGAGATTCTCGACGAGAAAAAAGACCGCAGGTCGTCTTTTTTCTTGTCAGGGAATCTGGGCAGTTTTCTTGACGAGAAAACTGAAACCTGCATACACACAGCCGGTTTTCTCGGCAAGAAAGCTCTCCCGGCAGTTTTCTTGTCGTTTTTTGCCGAGAAAACCGGTCGTGTGTACGCGGCCTAACTCTAAAGATGCTTGAGATTCACAGCTACAACTCAAGCATGCATTGACCATGCTTGGACAGCCATATTTTTTTCTAGTCTTGTTAACTTTGACTTACTGCAAACTGCAAACGCATGCACAGGTTGCAAGCGCATGTATGTAGACATTGATTGCGCTACACAGGTTATGTGTCACCGTAAACATCTGAGTTAGAGAAATGTCCCCCATGGTATACTCTAAGCTGATGAGCTGTAAAGGCATTTAAAGCATTGCCTATTGATACTTTTGTGCACCATAATTTTTCACTATTGCAGTTTTAAGGCTTTACACATTTGGTATCTACAGTTGTGCTCATAAGTTTATATACCCTGGCCGAATTTATGATTTCTTGGCCATTTTTCAGAGAATATGAATAACACAATAACTTTTATTTCACTCATCCTTAGTGTTTGGCGGAAGCCATTTATTATCAGTCAACTGTGTTTACTGTTTTTAAATCATAATGATAACAGAAACTACCCAAATGACCCTGATCAAAAGTTTATATACCCTGTTGATTTTGGCCTGATAACATGCACACAAGTTGACACAAAGGGGTTTGAATGGCTATTAAAGGTACATCCTCACCTGTTATCTGTTTTATTGTATTTAGTGTGTGTGTATAAAAGGTCAATGCGTGTACTCCTGACATACCCTTGCATCTTTGATCCAGTGCTGAACTGACGTTTATGGGTTCTGAGTCATGGGGAAAGCAAAAGAATTGTCAAAGGCTCTGCGGGAAAAGGTAGTTGAACTATATAAAACAGGAAAGTGATATAAAAAGATATCCAAGGAATTGAGAATGCCAATCAGCAGTGTTCAAACTATAATCAAGAAGTGGAAAATGAGGGGTTCTGTTTAAACCAAACCACGGTCAGGTAGACCAACTAAAATTTCAGCCACAACTGCCAGGAAAATTGTTTGGGATGCAAAGAAAATCCCACAAATAACTTCAGGTGAATCACAGGACTCTCTGAAAACATGTGGTGTGGCTGTTTCAAGATGCACAATAAAGAGGCACTTGAAGAAAGATGGGCTGCATGGTCGAATCGCCAGAAGAAAGCCATTACTACGCAAATGCCACAAAGTATACCGCTTACAATGCGCCAAACAGCACAGAGACGAGCCTCAAACCTTCTGCCACAAAGTCATTTGGAGTGATCAGACCAACATTGAGCTTTATGGCCACAACCATAAACGCTACATTTGGAGTCCACAAGGCCTATGGTGAAAGGTACACCATTCCTACTGTGAAACACAGAGGTGGGTCGCTGATGTTTTGGGGTTGTGTGAGCTAAAAAGGCACAGGAAATTTGGTCAAAATTGATAGCAAGATGAATGCAGTATGTTATCAAAAAATACTGGAGGAACATTTGCATTCATCAGCCAGGAAGCTGTGCATGGGATGTACTTGGACATTCCAACATGACAATGATCCAAACACAAGGCCAAGTCAACCTGTCGTTGGCTACAGCAGAATAAGGTGAAGGTTCTGGAGTGGCCATCTCAGTCTCCTGACCTCAATATCATTGAGTCACTCTGGGGAGATCTCAAACGTGCAGTTCATGCAAGACAGCCCAATAATTTACAGGAACTGGAGGCTTTTTGCCAAGAGAAATGGGCAGCTTTACCATCTGAGAAGTTAAAGAGCCTCATCCACAAATACCACAAAAGACTTCAAGCTGTCATTGATGTTAAAGGGGGCAATACACGGTTTTAAGAACTGGGGTAAACTTTTGATCAGGGTCATTTGGGTAGTTTTTTGTTGTCATTATGAATTAAAAAGAGTAAACACAGTTGATTGATAATAAATGGCTTCCGACAAACACTAACCATGAGTGAAATAAAAGTTTTTGTGTTGTCATTCATATTCTCTGAAAAATGGCCAATAAATCATAAATTCTGTCAGGGTATGTAAACTTATGAGCACAACTGTATTTACTCTGTACTACCTCATCTTTTATTTTGTACAGAAAAAGGGAATTAAATTGTGTATGTGTGCAGTAAAAGTATTTAGTGTATTCCAGTTCTTGAAAATATCGATTTATTAAACAGTTGTGCAAATTGTGTGCAATGTAAAAAAAATGGAACTACCATTGTATTTTTCTACAGGGCCTATGCTTTCAGAAATTTATATGAAAATGTTCTGGGGGTTTTAAGTATTTTTATAACTAAAAATACACATTTTACCATGTGTGTAAAAAAAATTAAAAAATATTCTAGAGGAGGAATATTGAATGAGGGGAATGGGGGGGGGGGGGGGGGTGGGACTTTTTGCAAGGTCATGACTGGGTAGGGCCCTGCACCTCCATCCCTGTCATATTGAAAAAAGAAGGAGCAAAAAGGAAGCCGGTAAGGCAGCAAAATTGCACCAAAGGGGGAAAGGGTGGGACTTTAAATGAAGCTCATGGTAACAAAAGAGAACAGATATGGTGGATATCAAATATTTAATAATACATATTTACATGTTACAATACATGGGTTACATAAACAATACAGCAATTGCACACTGGCGGATGCCAGTACCTGACACGGTAATGCCAGGCGGCAACATGTCTGTAAACAAGGTAAAGAATTGCACACTGGCAGATGCCAGCTCCTGACACGGTAATGCCAGGCGGCAACATGTCTGAAAACAATGTACACATGATAGGTTAGAGGGTCCACCTATGTTCATTAATTGGGTATGTATTTTGGAAGCATACAATCTGCATGGTCTAATATTGACTAAGCCCTGTAGATATAGGTTGGCACATAACATGGTAAACAGGTAGCTCGACGCGTTTCGCGGCTTAAAGCCGCTCTTCAGGAGCAGGTATATGAAGTTTCTGCAATAAAAGAATAAATTGCTAAGTAAACTAGCTTATGTCAGTATAAGGATGGATGGGTGCAGTCAAGCAGCCATCCCAAGGTGAAAGAGTATCACTTACATGTGTATGTGCAATAAGTGGCACACCAGCAGGGACTGTGGACCACTCAAGGGGGTCAGTATCGGGAGCTGAGGGGGCGTGTTCAGCGGAGGCACCCACCCCGAACCGCGCCCCAGGCTGATCCGGGCACAGCGAGCACTTCTGGGGGGGGGGGGCATGAAGGATATGCAGTGAGTGTGAGTGTAATGTAAACTAGAGTGAATGATTGGAGTGAGTGAAAGCAATGAAATTAATAGTGTGTCAATGTGCAGCAGTGGGGAAAGTAGTGGAAGGGGGTGTAGGTAGAGGACCATGGAGGAGGCCGACCCCAACACACCGGGTGACTACAAAGGAGAGGTGAGGGAAGGGAAAGTGAAGGTGAGTGAGCAGTGCAGTGAGGTGCCGGTGACAAGAGGGAAGAGAGAGGTGCAATCCAGGGAGGGAGGTGTGGGATAGTGATTGGAGGGGGGGTGCGGGTGGAGGGCCATGGAAAAGGCCGACCCCAACGCACCAGGTGGTTGAAGGGGGAAAGCGAGGGGAAGGAGAGGTGAAGGAAGGGTGAGCAGTGTAGTGGGTTACCTGGTGCTTGGAGGGAGGAGAGAAGTCCAATCCAGGAGGGACGTGAGAAGTAGTGTACAGGAGGGCTCGGAACAGTCCAGATCCAGCAAGGGGAGCCGCCCATAAATGGACGCCGCCGACGACCAAGCCCCCAACGTCACACACACATTGTTTACAGACATGTTGCCGCCTGGCATTACAGTGTCAGGTACTGGCATCCGCCAGTGTGCAATTGCTGTATTGTTTATGTAACCCATATATTGTAACATGTAAATATGTATTATTAAATATTTTATATCCACCATATCTGTTCTCTTTTTTTACCATGGGCTTCATTTAAAGTCTCACCCTTTCCCACTTGGTGCAATTTTGCTGCCTTACCGGCTTCCTTTTTGCGCCTTCTTTTTTCTAGAGGAGGAATAAGTCAAACTTTAATAAGGATAGAGTAAAGGATGGTTATAACTTCTGTCAGATTTTCACTTTTTGCCCAACAGCCAAAGGAGGAAGTGACAGAAAATCCCTTTAAGTGGTTGTCACCAGGGCCACCAGAACTAGCATCCCCATTGGAAGATTTCTCCTCTATTACTGTTCTGGGGACAACCTAAAAATTCATAGTTTCATTCAACTTAACTTTTAATGAGACTGGAAAATGGGGTGAAATCAACTGAGGATACAGACAGCAATAAAACCTGACAGGTACATTTAGTTATGCTTTAACCCACTCTGTAGCACTTTAGGTTGGCTTGACATGGTTGTTTTCCCAGCAGCTACATTTTGTCTTTAGTCATTAGAGATTAGGTGAACATTAGGAAACTGCTTTATTGGAGAAAACACTTTTTTAGTTAAATATTTGCAGACACATGTGTGCTTATATTTAGAAACAGCATGTTCTCTTCTATTGGTAAAGGGAATATCCCCAGACTTGCTGCTGAGTATAAACTCCTCCCTACACAACACATCTCTACTTTCCCTGTAGTGAGTAGGAAGAAAGTGCAAGCATGCATAGCCAGCAGTCACTGCACCACTGTTCCCAGGAGTAGGAACCATCTAAAAAGGGATATCAACATTGAAATTTGTAACATGCTACTCCTAAATGTTGACATCTGCTCTGCCATTTGGAAGGAATAGAATAATATACAGAAGACACAGTAATCTATCAGCCTGATCTTTTCCAACTCAGTTACGTCTCCAGATTTGTAATCTGCTTTCTTCAACACAGCATAACCAATCAAACTGTTGTGTCAATAAATCAACATCACGTATTTCAGATGAGAAGTATCTAAGGCATGGGTGCTCAACCTGCAGCCCTCCAGCTGTTGCGGAACTGCATGCCCCATAAGGCATTGCAAGCTGCTGACCGTTACAATCATGACTCCCAAAGGCAGAGGCATGATGGAACTTGTAGTTCCGCAATAGCTGGAGGGCCACAGGTTGAGCACTCATGATCTAAGGCAGTGTTTCTCAACTCCAGTCCTCAAGGCGCCCCAACAGGTCATGTTTACAGGATTTCCCTCAGATAATATGGCTATGGTAATTGAAACTGATCAAATCACCTGTGCAAAATAATGAAAATCCTGAAAACATGACCTGTTGGGGCGCCTTGAGGACTGGAGTTGAGAAACACTGATCTAAGGTCTATGAGTACTTTTAGTTTCTCCTGTTCAAATACCAGGCTGTCAACAACAGCACAAAGTGGCAAAATATTTTATATTAGCCTTCTCTTAAAGCATTTCTATGGTTACAGCATACTTTAATTTTATAACATGAGCATTGTATTAGCAAGTTAGCAGTTAGTTTTGACAATCCAATATAAGTTTACTTGAAAAACTGCTTTCATATTGTAAGTGCTGCCTGCCGCTGGCCATCTCCTTCCACAATTAGCTTCCCAGCTTTTCTTCTACTGTTTACTTTTAATTCCTACATATGCTTGCTGCCTGCAGGCAGTGATTCCTATGCTGATACTCCTCAGCACCTCTGTAGTTCAGAAGCCAGGCTCTGTGAAATGGGTGACACAGCAGTGCCTACTCACAGGGCATAGTGAATATGTGTGGGAAGTAAATGTGTGGGAATTTTCATAAAGTAAGTATGTTCAAGATTATTCATATTAATAGGCATAGACTAGAAATAATTGAAATACAATGTGGAAGTTAATATATTATTTTACATTTTGACCATAGATATGCTTGAAGCAGTTCCTTGTTATAATGCCTCAGTGGTTGTTAAGCAGGGTTGAGAGCGACAGTGCTTTTCAGAAGGTTTGTTTTTTAAATTATGCTGAACTATACTGCTGATGGTATACATTTACTGATTTTCAATCTCTCTGCTATACTCTGTGCTCTGTGGCTCCTTTTTTCTTATCTAGATTTTGCTGCTATCCTTTATCAGTTGCATCAGCTTATGTGTCCCTTCTCTTCTTCTTTCCATCCTTACACTGCTATTTCTTTTATATACTATTTTCAAATACTTTAGTAAACACCTGCCACATTTTCTTTACTCTTTTACTTTGTAGTTTTGTTCTACCATAAAAACCAATCATTTGTCCTCGGATATGGATAAATTTGAGTGGGGATACAATTTCTGTCCAGTTTCTATTTTTTTTTTTTTTACCTTTATTATTGAGATTTTTTTTAACTTCATGTCCCTGTGACATCAAGACACGAAATGACAGGGTGGCAAACACTGGGGCAGGGGATATGGACAGTGGTATAATTAGGTCTAAAATAGGTTTTTGTTTTCTTTGTGCATCGGAGTTGGGGAAATTTACCATCTAGTTTGTGAGGGAATATCTCACTAGGAGGGACAGAGGCAAAGGTAAAATCCTGACAGAGGCTCTAACATTTTGTAGCCCTATCCAAAACAAAGTAAACATTTTCGCTACTGCTCGGCTTTAACTAGTTATACATCCTACTGAGCATGGAAATTTTGCATTATAATGTCTCCTGGAATATATGGGGTCATTTTATCAAAGGAGAAGAGCATGTTCACTCTGCAAGGGAATTTTCTATTTGTAAGGGGACGTTCATTTACCTTAGTGAATATGGGGAAACTGCGCTAACTTCAGCCGTAAACCAGCACAACTCAATTTTTTTCATTGGCATATGATTAGATATTTACAAAGCTAAGTGAAAATTCCCTTTTAAATTGATATTCCCTTTGCAAGTCAACTGGTCTTTTAGTAAATTAACCTCTAATGCCGCGTACACACGTTCTGAATTTCCGACAACAAAACCGTGTTTTTTTTTCCGACGGATGTTGACTCAAACTTGTCTTCCATTTACACGGTCGCACAAATGTTGCTCGGAAATTCCGATGGTCAAGAACGTGGAGACGTACAACACCAAGACGAGCCGAGAAAAATTAAGTACAATGATTCCGAAAATTGCGTCAAATTGTTTCCGAGCATGCGCAGCACTTTTGTGCGTCGGAAATGGCTACACACGATCAGAATTTCCGACAACAACTTTTGTTGTCGGAAAAATTGAGATCCAGCTCTCAATCATTTGTTGTTGGAAATTCCGACAGAAAATGTCCGTTGAAGCCTACACACGGTCGGAATATCCGACCAAAAGCTCACATCGAACATTTGTTGACGGAAATTCCGATTGTGTGTATGCGGCATTAGTCTCATCTTAGGGATGTCTTTACAGTAATACCAATAAATCAATAAAAAAGCCAGTAATTGATCTAATCAACAATTCACGTTTTCACAGGGCTTTACAGTATAAACAGTTTCATTGCTAGAACTGAAATATTGTATATGTAAAGCCAAAGTGAAAATTTGGTTATCTAATACAGTAGAAATCTGCGCCTTGAGTTTTGGCTGTTGAAGGTTTTCTGGAGACTATCCAAGTTCCAGCAACTTTTCCTAACTTGGACCCAGTGACTGGGCCACCAAAATCCAAGCGCAATTATGGCTGAAATGTGTAAATTCGTCATTTATGGAGCTAGGGTCTAAAATGTGTGATTATTGCTATCTTCTCTCCTCCAGGCTGCTATGAACCGCTGTCATTTATTAGCACACAAAAGCCATGTCATCCGCTAAAATAGCATGAATCAGTGACATTTGTATGCTCAGACACTGGAAGAATTTATGAATGAAAACCCCACTGGAAAGGTCAATTAAGACAAGTCTGTTGTGTAGCTTAGTCAAACGATACAGCAAATGCAAGTTGTATTACTTAGAACGCCATCCAAATAAAATAACTCCCTACTGTAGAGCTAGGGTAGTGAATGCAGAGGATAACGCTCAGTCATATCAGGACACTTTTTAACTGAAGTAAGAATTCTGGCCTATAATTTTTAAATCTTATAATTGACACAAATGAAGGAAATGTTTTTCTTGGCACATTAGGTTTTGGTATTTGGACCCTGGTGGATGTAGATTTTAGGAAGGGTTTTTAGTTAAAACTGAATAGGGGCCATTCTCATTATGCTTTGCATTAAAGTGGTAGCAAAGTATTTTTGGCACTTTTAAGGCTTACCTGTAGGTACAGTGAATATCTCCTAAAACTGAACAGTTATAACAGATATTCACACTGCATGCAGCCGGTGATGTAACCGGCGAATGCGCTCTGAAGGGATGGCATAACCTGCTGTCCCTTCAGAACTACGTGCCATAGTCTGCAGGAGTGACGTCATCACAGCACAGTCAATCAGATGGATGGAGTACCAGTGATAAAGTGATGTGTGCATTTCAGTCCTCAAGTACCCCCAACAGGTCATGTTTTAAGGGGTTCCAAGACTTGGTATTTATGACAACTCTTTTATCTAAGAGAAATTCCCAAAACATAGCCCGTTGAGGGTACTTATAGACAAAGGTTGGGAACCACTGGTCTACATGATTGGTGTATCTGTAAAAGGAGTGTCTTTTACCTAAATGTTTTGCAAATAGAAAATGTGTCTAATGTTATAAAGATGAAAAGTATGTGTAACAACAATATATATATATATAAAAAAAATGGTGTCCCCAAGCCTGTGGTGGAAAACATGAATAATTTAACTTTCTTTGTTCCTGTGTGTGGTTACCCCTCCTCAGTATATTATTGCAAAGTAGATAACAGCTAGGAAGCTACAGCTTATCTGATGCTGTTGGAGCTCTTCCTGTGCGTCTGTACAGAAACTGTGCTAAACATCAACATGGTGTAATGGATGGAATGAGCACAGATGTGACTTTTTCAGGCCTTGGGCTGCAAATTAGCCATTCTTCCTTTCTAAGTAAATTAAATCAAAGTTTTGCTTGGTTGTATTTAGAGATTTTATTTATTCTTTATTTTTAACAATATGATGTTTTCAATTGAAACTGAAGTTCTTTGTAAACAGTGTGGGATCTGTAAATGGGCTCTAAGGATGAAAAAAACTATAAGAATATATAAATGTGAAACTTTGCTGAGAGGGGGTTCTTGTCCATACAGCAGACTGTGTAGTAATTATATATTACAGTGGTCTTTCAAGGTGAAATAACAAGTTTGTTTAAAATGACCATACTAGCCTTGAATCTGAGGTAGCCTATCAACTTGAGGAAATTTATGATGGCAGATGAAAAAGGAATGACTCAGAAAAAACTGTTTGTACTTTACTTTCCCAGTAAGACCTTCTATGAGGTCTGTGAGAATGCCACAGCTGCAAATGTATGTCAAGATAAAGTTTGATTAGATTTAAAAAATAAAGAGAAAAAGCCATTTAAAATGTTTTTAGTAAGAATAAATCAAGGGCTGCGAACAGTACAACTGATGTGAACAATTTGTGTTGTGTATTTATGTTGTCACACACATTTTCTTTACTAACTATGCTAATTTTTATAAAATCTGCTCATGTTATTAGAACAGCACTTGCAAACAGCCAACTTAGTGATGTAAATATACTTAAAGCAGACCTTTACACCTCCGAATTACTTTACCTCAGTGCACTTCCCATGCCTCTGTAAAGTAAAAAATAAATTTTTCCATTTGTTCATATATTTTTTTCTCTCAACTTGCACGCCCTGCTACCATTCTTACCTAGGTGAGAATGATGTGTTCTGCTCCTGTAGCCTTCTAGGATATTGATGTTATATATCCCAGAAGGCTACAGGAGCAAGAACCCACAGTGACCTGTGGGAAACCTGATGGTCATCATCAGGGGCTATCCTGGTGGAACCCAGAAGAGACAGCTGGCTTCTGATGACTGAGGATAATGATGGGGCACATGACCCTATTGCAGCTGAGCAGCAGATTGCAGCAGGACCATGCTGGATTGGATGTGTAGGTCAGTTTGTGAATGGGCAACCTAACAGAATAGGTAAGAATGTGGGAGGTTAAAAAAAAGAAAAAGCAGGGAGGCATGAAGTTCCTCTTTATTGTTTACATCAGCTAAATATATTTCAGGTGCTTTACTTCAAAAGGTGTTTAAAGTCTTAGGCTTCATGTACACATAGCCTACTTTGACCACTGGTCACAGGAAAATGCAAAACGTTGCAAAATTGAGCTGCGATTTTACCGTGAATTTGCCTCAATTTACGGCCGGTGGTCAAAACTTTCCTATCCTAAACGCAATTCTTCCGTGTTCGGGAGAATGAGGTTGAGGGAGGTTGAACCTCCCCTAACTGCAGCAGCTCCTAAACAATCCTAAAAGCCTAGGTGGACACCTAGGCTTTAGGGATGAGCTTCGTGTTCGAGTCGAACATACGTTCGACTCGAACATCGGCTGTTCGATCGTTCGACGAAGATCGAACGATTTGGGCCGTTCGCGCCAAATTCGAGTGACGCGAACGGCCCACAATGCACTACGCCATCGCAGTGTCATCCAGGCGCTGTGATTGGCCAAGCATGCACTGTGACCCCGCATGCTTGGCCAATCACAGCGCCGGCAGCGAGGAGAGCAATGATTGGCCACAGGCAGGATGCCTGTGGCCAATTATTGCTGAGGGTGTTTAGTACACGCCCCACACTATAAAAGGCCGCCAGCACGGCGGCCTAGTGTAGTGTGTTCCGGAGCAGGGATAGAGCAGCATAGGCAGGGACAGTGACTTTTATTTCTTTCTTGCTTAACCTGGATTCCTTTAGTTTAGGGAAAGAGAAGGATAGGTAGGGAGAGTGTCAGTGTGTTTTGTGCTTGTGCTATATTGTGCTTAAAAAAAACATTTTTTCTAGGGACAGAAAACTGTAGGTAGGGAGAGTGTGTCAGTTTCTTTCACTGTCAAAGTCCTTGTTTCCAGGGACCTGGAAGGACAGTGAGTGAATTCTCCTTGTGCTAAATTGTGCTTAAAAAAAACATTTTTTCTAGGGACAGAAAACTGTAGGTAGGGAGAGTGTGTCAGTTTCTTTCACTGTCAAAGTCCTTGTTTCCAGGGACCTGGAAGGACAGTGAGTGAATTCTCCTTGTGCTAAATTGTGCTTAAAAAAAAACATTTTTTCTAGGGACAGAAAACTGTAGGTAGGGAGAGTGTGTCAGTTTCTTTCACTGTCAAAGTCCTTGTTTCCAGGGACCTGGAAGGACAGTGAGTGAATTCTCCTTGTGCTAAATTGTGCTTAAAAAAAACATTTTTTCTAGGGACAGAAAACTGTAGGTAGGGAGAGTGTGTCAGTTTCTTTCACTGTCAAAGTCCTTGTTTCCAGGGACCTGGAAGGACAGTGAGTGAATTCTCCTTGTGCTAAATTGTGCTTAAAAAAAACATTTTTTCTAGGGACAGAAAACTGTAGGTAGGGAGAGTGTGTCAGTTTCTTTCACTGTCAAAGTCCTTGTTTCCAGGGACCTGGAAGGACAGTGAGTGAATTCTCCTTGTGCTAAATTGTGCTTAAAAAAAACATTTTTTCTAGGGACAGAAAACTGTAGGTAGGGAGAGTGTGTCAGTTTCTTTCACTGTCAAAGTCCTTGTTTCCAGGGACCTGGAAGGACAGTGAGTGAATTCTCCTTGTGCTAAATTGTGCTTAAAAAAAACATTTTTTCTAGGGACAGAAAACTGTAGGTAGGGAGAGTGTGTCAGTTTCTTTCACTGTCAAAGTCCTTGTTTCCAGGGACCTGGAAGGACAGTGAGTGAATTCTCCTTGTGCTAAATTGTGCTTAAAAAAAACATTTTTTCTAGGGACAGAAAACTGTAGGTAGGGAGAGTGTGTCAGTTTCTTTCACTGTCAAAGTCCTTGTTTCCAGGGACCTGGAAGGACAGTGAGTGAATTCTCCTTGTGCTAAATTGTGCTTAAAAAAAACATTTTTTCTAGGGACAGAAAACTGTAGGTAGGGAGAGTGTGTCAGTTTCTTTCACTGTCAAAGTCCTTGTTTCCAGGGACCTGGAAGGACAGTGAGTGAATTCTCCTTGTGCTAAATTGTGCTTAAAAAAAACATTTTTTCTAGGGACAGAAAACTGTAGGTAGGGAGAGTGTGTCAGTTTCTTTCACTGTCAAAGTCCTTGTTTCCAGGGACCTGGAAGGACAGTGAGTGAATTCTCCTTGTGCTAAATTGTGCTTAAAAAAAACATTTTTTCTAGGGACAGAAAACTGTAGGTAGGGAGAGTGTGTCAGTTTCTTTCACTCTCAAAGTCCTTGTTTCCAGGGACCTGGAAGGACAGTGAGTGAATTCTCCTTGTGCTAAATTGTGCTTAAAAAAAACATTTTTTCTAGGGACAGAAAACTGTAGGTAGGGAGAGTGTGTCAGTTTCTTTCACTGTCAAAGTCCTTGTTTCCAGGGACCTGGAAGGACAGTGAGTGAATTCTCCTTGTGCTAAATTGTGCTTAAAAAAAACATTTTTTCTAGGGACAGAAAACTGTAGGTAGGGAGAGTGTGTCAGTTTCTTTCACTGTCAAAGTCCTTGTTTCCAGGGACCTGGAAGGACAGTGAGTGAATTCTCCTTGTGCTAAATTGTGCTTAAAAAAAACATTTTTTCTAGGGACAGAAAACTGTAGGTAGGGAGAGTGTGTCAGTTTCTTTCACTGTCAAAGTCCTTGTTTCCAGGGACCTGGAAGGACAGTGAGTGAATTCTCCTTGTGCTAAATTGTGCTTAAAAAAAACATTTTTTCTAGGGAGAGAAAACTGTAGGTAGGGAGAGTGTGTCAGTTTCTTTCACTGT
Organism: Rana muscosa; assembly: GCA_029206835.1. Classification (NCBI taxonomy): domain Eukaryota; kingdom Metazoa; phylum Chordata; class Amphibia; order Anura; family Ranidae; genus Rana; species Rana muscosa. The sequence continues at coordinate 974,552,097 of CM055116.1, read as the reverse complement.
CAAAGTCCTTGTTTCCAGGGACCTGGAAGGACAGTGAGTGAATTCTCCTTGTGCTAAATTGTGCTTAAAAAAAACATTTTTTCTAGGGACAGAAAACTGTAGGTAGGGAGAGTGTGTCAGTTTCTTTCACTGTCAAAGTCCTTGTTTCCAGGGACCTGGAAGGACAGTGAGTGAATTCTCCTTGTGCTAAATTGTGCTTAAAAAAAACATTTTTTCTAGGGACAGAAAACTGTAGGTAGGGAGAGTGTGTCAGTTTCTTTCACTGTCAAAGTCCTTGTTTCCAGGGACCTGGAAGGACAGTGAGTGAATTCTCCTTGTGCTAAATTGTGCTTAAAAAAAACATTTTTTCTAGGGACAGAAAACTGTAGGTAGGGAGAGTGTGTCAGTTTCTTTCACTGTCAAAGTCCTTGTTTCCAGGGACCTGGAAGGACAGTGAGTGAATTCTCCTTGTGCTAAATTGTGCTTAAAAAAAACATTTTTTCTAGGGACAGAAAACTGTAGGTAGGGAGAGTGTGTCAGTTTCTTTCACTGTCAAAGTCCTTGTTTCCAGGGACCTGGAAGGACAGTGAGTGAATTCTCCTTGTGCTAAATTGTGCTTAAAAAAAACATTTTTTCTAGGGACAGAAAACTGTAGGTAGGGAGAGTGTGTCAGTTTCTTTCACTGTCAAAGTCCTTGTTTCCAGGGACCTGGAAGGACAGTGAGTGAATTCTCCTTGTGCTAATTTGTGCTTAAAAAAAACATTTTTTCTAGGGACAGAAAACTGTAGGTAGGGAGAGTGTGTCAGTTTCTTTCACTGTCAAAGTCCTTGTTTCAAGGGACAGAGAAGGACACCTGAAGGTAGCCCTTATTGCTTTTTTCCCATCTCCCTGCAGGCCATCTATTAGAATGTCTGGAAGGCAAACAAGGAGAGGCAGACAGTCAGGAGGCAATAAAAGAGGGCAAGCAGGCTCTGTGTCTGGGGGCAACAGTGCTGGTCGTGGACGCGGTGCATTGTCATCAGCACATGGCCATGGGACACGCTTGTCCTTCTTTTCGGCAGCTGGACATGTTGAGCCACATCATGCCGAAGACTTGGTAGAGTGGATGACCAAGCCCTCCTCCTCCTCCTCATCCTCTCTCACCCAGGCTCAGGGTACTGGAAAAGCAGCTGCCAAAGCATCCTCTTCCCTGGTATCAATGTCAGACTCATCATCAGTCACTCCTTCCCTAGACCCACCATGTCCTCCTCCTGAGGAGTCCCCCGAACTGTTTCAGCACAGTGTTGGGTACATGCTCCAGGAGGATGCCCAGCGTTTCGAAGGGTCTGATGATGAAACCCAGCTAGAGGAAGGCAGTAGCGTGAGAGCAGACAGAGGGGATGCTCAAGAAGGACACCAATCTGGCAGTCATGTTCCAGCAGCTGCAGCATACTGCCAGATTGGCTCCAGTGATGAGGAGGGAGGTGATGATGAGGTCACTGACTCCACGTGGGTGCCTAATAGGAGAGAGGAGGAGGAGGAGGATGAGGAGGAGGCACATCTCCAACGAGGCAGGATGCCCTTTGGTGGCCAGCGTAAGGGCAGTACACCGACGGAATCACACCGCAGAGCTCCGCCTGTGCAGGGCGCTGCCTCTGCCCGTCATTCAAAAAGTTCTTTGGTGTGGGCCTTTTTTGAGGCTAGTGCATCAGATCGCACAGCTGCTGTTTGCAACATATGTCTCAAGCGTATATCGCGTGGCCAAAACATCAGCCGCTTGGGTACCACATGCCTGACCAGACATATGTTGACCTGCCATGCAGCTCGTTGGCAAGCCTACCTCAAAGACCCACACCAAAGAACAAAGCGGACCTCTCCTTGCACCGCATCAGCTGGGATCTCCAACCCCACTATAACTTCAGTCCTCTCTGAAACATGCACTGAGAGGAATGAAGGTGTAGAATTAGGTGTGTCACAGCCAAGTACTTGCGGCCACTCTGCTAGCAGTACACCGACGTCCGATTCTAGCAGGCAAATTTCCCTGCCCCAGCTGCTGGACCGTCGAAAGAAGTTCACTCCCAGCCATCCACATGCCCAGCGGTTGAATGCTAGCTTGGCTAAATTGCTAGCGCTTCAACTGCTGCCTTTTCAGTTGGTAGACTCGGCCCCCTTCCGTGAGTTTGTGCAATGTGCGGTTCCTCAGTGGCAGGTTCCCAAACGCCACTTTTTCTCACGGAAGGCTATTCCGGCTCTCTACCGGCATGTGGAAGGCAATGTCTTGGCCTCGCTGGACAGGGCGGTCAGCGGTAAGGTGCATATTACCGCTGACTCATGGTCCAGCAGGCATGGACAGGGACGTTACCTTTCTTTCACGGCCCATTGGGTCACTCTTTTGGCAGCTGGGAAGGATGCAGGACAAGGTGCAGTAGTGTTGGAGGTTGTCCCACCGCCACGCCTCCAAAATGCTACTACTGGTTGTGACACACCTCTCTCCTCCACCCCCTCCTCTTCTTCTTCCTCCATGGCCTCTTCCTGTGGTTTGTCCTATGAACCAGCGGTGCTCCGTAGCCGTTCACGGGGCTACGCAAGTACGCAGGCAAAAAGATGCCATGCCGTGCTTGCGCTGGTGTGTTTGGGGGACAGAAGCCACACTGGGGCAGAGGTCCTGTCTGCTCTGCAGGGCCAGGCCGAGAGGTGGTTGACGCCACGCCAGCTTAAGCCAGGAATGGTGGTTTGCGACAATGGCACCAACCTCCTCTCCGCCCTCCGACAGGGACAACTGACCCATGTGCCCTGTGTGGCTCACGTCCTTAACCTGGTGGTGCAGCGGTTCTTGGGCAGGTACCCGGGCTTACAGGATGTCCTGAGGCAGGCCAGGAAAGTCTGTGTGCATTTCCGCAGATCTTATAATGCCAGTGCTCGCCTGGCTGAGCTGCAAAAGGAGTTGAACCTGCCCAAGAACCGCCTTATATGTGACATGCCCACCAGGTGGAACTCAGTGTTGGCCATGCTGCAGCGGCTGCACACGCAGCAGAGGGCCATCAATGAGTACCTGTGCGACTACGGCACCAGGACAGGGTCAGGGGAGCTTGGTTTTTTTTCTCCACGCCAGTGGGGCATGATCAGGGATGCATGCACTGTCCTGGCACCATTTGAGGAGGCCACGAGGATGGTGAGCAGTGACAGTGCATGCATCAGTGACACTGTACCTCTTGTCCACCTGTTGGAGCACACGCTGCGTGGAATAATGGACAGGGCACTTGAGGCAGAACAGAGGCAGGAAGAGGAGGACTTCCTTGCCTCTCAAGGCCCCCTTTACCCAGACAGTGTTCCTTCTGTCCCACCCATCGCACAGGAAGAGGAGGAGGAGGAGGAGGAGGAGGAGGAGGAGGATTGTGTCAGCATGGAGGTGGAGGCTGGCACTCAGCATCATCAGCAGCAGTCTTTTAGGGATGATTTACAGTCCCAAGAAACCAGTGGACTTGTACGTGGCTGGGAGGAGGTGGCTGCGGATCATGTCGTCCTTAGTGACCCAGAGGACTCCGGAGCGAATGCCTCAGCAAACCTACGCTGCATGGCCTCCCTGATCCTGCAAAGTCTGCGGAAGGATCCTCGTATTCTTCGGATCAAGGAGAGGGACCATTACTGGCTGGCCACTCTCCTTGATCCACGGTACAAGGGTAAGGTTGCGGACCTTATGTTACCGTCGCAGAGGGAGCAGAGGATGAGACAACTCCGGGAGGCCTTGCAGAAAGGTCTGTGCAACGCGTTCCCAGAGACTGGGAGGTTACAAACTCCTGGTCCTGGACAACGAGTTGCTGAGGCTTCGGCCAGTCAAAGAAGGAGCGGTGGGGAAGGTGGCCGTCTGACCGATGCGTTCAGACAATTCTTTAGTCCGCAGCCCCAAAGTATGATCGGTTCCAGCAACCATCGCCAGCGTCTGATAAACATGGTGCAGGAATATCTAGGGGCAAGGTCAGACTTGGACACCTTCCCCACCGAAAATCCTCTGGCTTACTGGGTCTTGAGGATGGATCACTGGCCAGAGCTTGCACAGTATGCAATTGAGCTACTGGCCTGTCCTGCATCCAGCGTTCTTTCGGAACGCACATTCAGTGCTGCTGGAGGATTTGTCACGGATCACAGGGTGCGCCTGTCCACCGACTCGGTTGATCGACTGACTTTCATCAAGATGAACCAGTCTTGGATCACCACCAGCTACCACACACCTGATGCTGATATAACAGACTAATTGATTTTAACATGTCACATCCCTTCAAGACTGATGCTGATGCTGAGTGCCTGTGCTGTTATGTTGACTGGCTATCCTCCTCCTCCAAGTCCTCAATGATACGATTGATGATGATAGCTTGGAAGATCATTTTTGTTTATGGGTGCCGCCACCAGTGGCTAAGGCCCAATTTTTCAGCCCCTGTTTTACAGGGGCGTGTAATTACAATTTTTTTAGCAATAATTTGCCATAGGGCTCATTGCTGTGCTCCAAGTACAGTATCTGTGAGGGGTTGGAGTGTTGTGGCACCAGTGCCTAAGGCCCAATTTTTCAGCCCCTGTTTAACAGGGGCGTGTCATTACAATTTTTGAAGCAATACTTTGCAACAGGGCTCATTGCTGTGCTCCAAGTACAGTATCTGTGAGGGGTTGTAGTGTTGTGCCACCAGTGCCTAAGGCCCAATTTTTCAGCCCCTGTTCAACAGGGGCATGCAATTACAATTATTGATCTAATAATTCACAGCAGGGTCCATTGCTGCACCCACCAAGAGTAACTCTGAGGGCTTACAGTCTTGTGGCAACGCCACCACCACCACCACCACGAAAGGCCCAATTTTTCAGCCCCTGTTCAAAAGGGGCATGTAATTACAATTCTTGATCTAATAATTCACAGCAGGGCCCATTGCTGCACCCACCAAGAGTAACTGTCAGGGCTTACAGTGTTGTGGCACCAGCACCACCATCAAAGCCCCAATTTTTACTACCACTGTTCAACAATTATATGTAATTAAAATTCCTGATATAATAGTTGACAGCAGGGCGTTCCAGCACCAACCAAGAGTAACTGAGTGCTTACAGTGTTGTGCCAACACCAACAACTAAGGGGCCTATTTCTGCAGAGTATATACGGCAGGTCCCTACTTTCAAACATCCAACTTACAAACGACTCCTACTTGCAAACGAAAGAAGACAACAGGAAGTGAGAGGAAATCTACCCCTAGAAAGGAAAATTCTCTCCTGTAAGAATAAATATGGGAGAAAGGGGTCTCATCTGTACTGATGCTTTATCAGCAATCCTTGTTTCAAGAAAAACACCACATTTCAAAAACAGTTGACATTGGGACGGAAAGTGAGGTGAAATGTTCTGAACAGGGGCACAGACAGCAAAACAAATGTTACAGGGGTGATAACCCTTACCTATGTTTCCCAAAAAGTTTAAAAATAGATTTTTGGGCTGGAGCTACACTTCAACAATGTACCTGTTCAAAATTACAAACAGATTCTACATAAGAACAAACCTACAGTCCCTGTCTTGTATGCACCGCCTGTATACGGCTGTTCAGAGTATATAGGGCCTTTTTTATTTTATGTGCGGGGTTCCCCTTAATATCCATACAAGACCCAAAGGGGCTGGTAATGGGCTGGGGTGGGGGGGGGGGGGGGTCATGGGGTAGCTATGCCATTTTTCTTAAAGAATTTCATCCATATTACCGGGACCAGACATTACATTAAAGCCGCAAGCAGTTTTAAATGGCTTTTTTTTCCTTTAGAAGTGTCATTTTGTGCAGGGACAGTTCTAAACACGGGAAACACGTGGCACTTCACAGGCATACTTTAGACACCCCCCAGGTACGATATTTAAAGGAATATTTGACTTTTTTTTTTTCACTTTATGCATCATTAAAATGACTGCTCCCGAAAAACGACCGTTTTTAAAACTTCTTTTTGCATTGATACATGTCCCCTGGTGCAGAACCCGGGTTCCCAAACCCTATTTATGACAATAACATGCATAATAGTTGTTATAATTAGCACTTTAGAATTCGAACGTTCGCATCCATTGTATTTAATAGGGTTCTAATGTTCGTTCGAACTTTCGGTCCGTTCGCGGGTTCTGGTGCGAACCGAACCCGGGGGTGTTCGGCTCATCACTAGTAGGCTTTTATGGACTTGAGTTTAGGAACTTTGGCAATGCATGTAGTGTACATATAGTGTACATGAAGCCTTACAGTCTCACAGTCTGAGTTATAAAGCATGTCCCCTGCCATGCTGCAGGGAAAAACAAACCTTGCTCTCTATTTGGAAGCAGGGGTTTCTCTGTAGAAGTCCATGTAGAATCCCACTGCTGAGTCAGAGCATAAGCTTTACTGACTGCAGAGTTATACTTTGCCAGCTTTTTCTTGCTAGAAAACTCAAAATAAAAGACCTGTATGAGCTCTACCAACACCAAACATGTGCCTATAAACACAGCACGCTGTATATATTGAATTTACAAAAAGTTTATTATATCGAAGGCATAGAAAAGCCAATAAAATTCAATCATGACATTTGTGCAGATAAAACTCCATGTCCCCCATACATGCTCACATCCAATGACCATACATGTATATATATAAGAATATTGGTGTACAAAACATAATAGTCGAACTGACATCCTCAAAATTGCCAATACAGAGGAATATAAGTATATAACTATGTACAAAGTAGGGATGAGCTCGGTGTTCGAGTCGAACATACGTTCGACTCGAACATCGGCTGTTCGATCGTTCGGCGAACATCGAACGATTTGGGGCGTCCGCGCCAAATTCGAGTGACGCGAATGGCCCACAATACACTGCACCATCGCAGTGCAATCCCGGTGCTGTGATTGGCCAAGCATGCACTGTGACCCCGCATGCTTGGCCAATCACAGCGCCGGCAGCTAGGAGAGCCATAATTGGCCACAGGCAGGTTGCCTGTGGCCAATTATAGCTCAGGGGGTTTAGCACATGCCCCACACTATAAAAGGCCGCTAGCGCTGCGGCCTTGTGTAGTGTGTTCCGGCGCAGGGAAAGAGAAGGATAGGCAGGGACAGTGTGATATTCTTTGTGCTATTCTTGTGTGCAGGGAGAGAGAAGGATAGGCAGGGAGAGTGTCAGTGTCATATTCTTTGCTAAACCTTGTGTGCAGGGAGAGAGAAGGATAGGCAGGGGACAGTGTCAGTGTCTTATTCTTTGCTAAACCTTGTGTGCAGGGAGAGAGAAGGATAGGCAGGGAGAGTGTCAGTGTCATATACTTTGATAAACCTTGTGTGCAGGGAGAGAGAAGGATAGGCAGGGGACAGTGTCAGTGTCATTGTTGCTAAGCCTCCTGCACAGTATACACCTGAAGCTAGCCCTTATTGCTGTGTTTTCCTGGTGTGTTACACCAACAGGCATTTGCAGCACTTACAGCAGGCGTAGTGTGATTCTTGCAAAATATACTCCTGAAGCTAGCCCGTATTGCTGTGTTTTCCTGGTGTGTTACACCAACAGGCATTTGCAGCACTTACAGCAGGCGTAGTGTGATTCCTGCAAAATATACTCCTGAAGCTACGCTTTATTGCTGTGTTTTCCTAGTGTGTTACACCAACAGGCATTTGCAGCACTTACAGCAGGCGTAGTGTGATTCCTGCAAAATATACACCTGAAGCTAGCCCGTATTACTGTGTTTTCCTGGTGTGTTACACCAACAGGCATTTGCAGCACTTACAGCAGGCGTAGTGTGATTCCTGCAAAATATACTCCTGAAGCTAGCCCGTATTGCTGTGTTTTCCTGGTGTGTTACACCAACAGGCATTTGCAGCACTTACAGCACGCGTAGTGTGATTCCTGCAAAATATACTCTTGAAGCTAGCCCGTATTGCTGTGTTTTCCTGGTGTGTTACACCAACAGGCATTTGCAGCACTTACAGCAGGCGTAGTGTGATTCCTGCAAAATATACACCTGAAGCTAGCCCGTATTACTGTGTTTTCCTGGTGTGTTACACCAACAGGCATTTGCAGCACTTACAGCAGGCGTAGTGTGATTCCTGCAAAATATACTCCTGAAGCTAGCCCGTATTGCTGTGTTTTCCTGGTGTGTTACACCAACAGGCATTTGCAGCACTTACAGCGGGCGTAGTGTGCTTCCTGCAAAATATACTCCTGAAGCTAGGCCTTATTGCTGGTTTTCCCATCTCCCTGCAGGCCATTAGAATGTCTGGAAGGCAAACAAGGAGAGGCAGACAGTCAGGAGCCAATAAAAGAGGGCAAGCAGGCTCTGTGTCTAGAGACAACAGTGCTGGTCGTGGACGCGGTGCATCGCCATCAGCACGTGGCCATGGGACACGCTTGTCCTTCTTTACGGCAGCTGGACGTGTTGAGCCGCATCATACTGAAGACTTGGTAGAGTGGATGACCAAGCCCTCCTCATCCTCCTCATCCTCTCTCACCCAGGCTCAGGGTACTGGCAAAGCAGCTGCCAAAGCGTCCTCTTCCCTGGTATCAATGTCATCATCAGTCACTCCTTCCCTAGACCCACCATGTCCTCCTGAGGAGTCCCCCGAACTGTTTGAGCACAGTGTTGGGTACATGCTTCAGGAGGATGCCCAGCGTTTCGAAGGGTCTGATGATGATACCCAGCTAGAGGAAGGCAGTAGCGTGAGAGCAGAGAGAGGGGATGCTCAAGAAGGACACCAATCTGGCAGTCATGTTCCAGCAGCTGCAGCTGCAGCATACTGCCAGATTGGCTCCAGTGATGAGGAGGGAGGGGATGATGAGGTCACTGACTCCACGTGCGTGCCTAATAGGAGAGAGGAGGAGGAGGATGAGGAGGAGGCACATCTCCAATGAGGAAGGATGCCCTCGGGGGGCCAGCGTAAGGGCAGCACACCGACGGAATCACACCGCAGAGCTCCGCCTGTGCAGGGCGCTGCCTCTGCCCGTTATTCAAAAAGTTATTTGGTGTGGGCCTTTTTTGAGTCGAGTGCATCAGATCGCACAGATGCTGTTTGCAACATATGTCTCAAGCGTATATCGCGTGGCCAAAACATCAGCCGCTTGGGCACCACATGCTTGACCAGACATATGTTGACCTGCCATGCAGCTCATTGGCAAGCCTACCTTAAAGACCCACACCAAAGAACAAAGCGGACCTCTCCTTGCACCGCATCAGCTGGGATCTCCAACCCCACTATACCTTCAGTCCTCTCTGAAACCTGCACTGAGAGGAATGAAGGTGTAGAATTAGGTGTGTCACAGCCAAGTACTTGCGGGCACTCTGCTAGCAGTACACCTAAATTGCTACCGCTTCAACTGCTGCCTTTTCAGTTGGTAGACTCGGCCCCCTTCCGTGAGTTTGTGCAATGTGCGGTTCCTCAGTGGCAGGTTCCCAAACGCCACTTTTTCTCACTGAAGGCGATTCCGGCTCTCTACCGGCATGTGGAAGGCAATGTCTTGGCCTCGCTGGACAGGGCGGTCAGCGGTAAGGTGCATATTACCGCTGACTCATGGTCCAGCAGGCATGGACAGGGACGTTACCTTTCTTTCACGGCCCATTGGGTCACTCTTTTGGCAGCTGGGAAGGATGCAGGACAAGGTACAGTAGTGTTGGAGGTTGTTCCGCCGCCACGCCTCCAAAATGCTACTACTGGTTGTGACACACCTCTCTCCTCCACCCCCTCCTCTTCTTCTTCCTCCATGGCCTCTTCCTGTGCTTTGTCCTCAGAACCAGCGGTGCTCCGTAGGCGTTCAAGGGGCTACGCAAGTACGCAGGCAAAAAGATGCCATGCCGTGCTTGTGCTGGTGTGTTTGGGGGACAGGAGCCACACTGGGGAAGAGGTTCTGTCTGCTCTGCAGGGGCAGGCCGAGAGGTGGTTGACGCCACGCCAGCTTAAGCCAGGAATGGTGGTTTGCGACAATGGCACCAACCTCCTCTCCGCCCTCCGACAGGGACAACTGACCCATGTGCCCTGTGTGGCTCACGTCCTTAACCTGGTGGTGCAGCGGTTCTTGGGCAGGTACCCGGGCTTACAGGATGTCCTGAGGCAGGCCAGGAAAGTCTGTGTGCATTTCCGCAGATCTTATAATGCCAGTGCTCGCCTGGCTGAGCTGCAAAAGGAGTTGAACCTGCCCAAGAACCGCCTTATATGTGACATGCCCACCAGGTGGAACTCAACGTTGGCCATGCTGCAGCGGCTGCACGCGCAGCAGAGGGCCATCAATGAGTACCTGTGCGACTACGGCACCAGGACAGGGTCAGGGGAGCTTGGTTTTTTTTCACCACACCAGTGGGGCATGATCAGGGATGCATGCACTGTCCTGGCACCATTTGAGGAGGCCACGAGGATGGTGAGCAGTGACAGTGCATGCATCAGTAACACTGTACCTCTTGTCCACCTGTTGGAACATACGCTGCGTGGAATAATGGACAGGGCACTTGAGGCAGAACAGAGGCAGGAAGAGGAGGACTTCCTTGCCTCTAAAGGCCCCCTTTACCCAGACAGTGTTCCTTCTGTCCCACCCATTGCACAGGAAGAGGAGGAGGAGGATTGTGTCAGCATGGAGGTGGAGCCTGGCACTCAGCATCATCAGCAGCAGTCTTTTAGGGATGATTTACAGTCCCAAGAAACCCGTGGACTTGTACGTGGCTGGGAGGAGGTGGCTGCGGATCATGTCGTCCTTAGTGACCCAGAGGACTCCGGACCGAATGCCTTAGCTAACCTACGCTGCATGGCCTCCCTGATCCTGCAAAGTCTGCGGAAGGATCCTCGTATTCTTCGGATCAAGGAGAGGGACCATTACTGGCTGGCCACTCTCCTTGATCCACGGTACAAGGGTAAGGTTGCGGACCTTATCTTACCGTCGCAGAGGGAGCAGAGAATGAGACAACTCCGGAAGGCCTTGCAGAAAGGTCTGTGCAACGTGTTCCCAGAGACTGGGAGGTTACAAACTCCTGGTCCTGGACAACGAGTTGCTGAGGCTTCGGTCAGTCAAAGAAGGAGCGGTGGGGAAGGTGGCCATCTGACTTTCAGAACGCACATTCAGTGCTGCTGGAGGATTTGTTACGGACCACAGGGTGCGCCTGTCCACCGACTCGGTTGATCGACTGACTTTCATAAAGATGAACCAGTCTTGGATCACCACCAGCTACCAAACACCTGAAGCTGATATAACAGACTAATTTATTTTCAAATGTCACATCCCTTCAAGACTGATGCTGATGCTGAGTGACTGTCCTGTTATGTTGACTGACTATCCTCCTCCTCCTCAATGATCCGATTGATGATGATAGCTTGGAAGAACATTTTTGTTTCTGGGTGCCGCCACCAGTGCCTAAGGCCCAATTTTTCAGCCCCTGTTTAACAGGGGCATGTAATTAAAATTTTTGATGCAATGCTTTGCAGCAGGGCTCATTCCTGCACTCCAACTAGAGTATCTGGGAGAGGTTGCAGTGTCATGGCACCAGCACCAGTGCCTAAGGCCCAATTTTTCAGCCCCTGTTTAACAGGGGCGTGTAATTACAATTTTTGATGCAATACTTTGCAACAGGGCTCATTGCTGTGCTCCAAGTACAGTATCTGTGAGGGGTTGCAGTGTTGTGGCACCAGTGCCTAAGGCCCAATTTTTCTGCCCCTGTTCAACAGGGGCATGCAATTACAATTCTTGATCTAATAATTCACAGCAGGGCCCATTCATGCGCCCACCAAGAGTAACTGTGAGGGCTTACAGTGTTGGGGCAACACCAACATGTAAAGCCTCGTACACACGGTCGGACTTCCATCGGACTTTTCCGTGGATTTTTGTCCGAACGGAGTTGGTTGGGAACACCCATAGCATACACACACTCGGACTTTTCTGCAAACTTTCTTAAAACTTCTTACAACATCACATGTTTTTTCTGCTCTTTTCTGATCTTTACAGCCACCCTTTGGTCAACTTCTGCTATTGTTGGTTGATTTTAACATTAGTTGTTTTGTCCATCGGACTAAAGTCCGATGGTTATCTGTACACACGGTCGGACTTTGCTCCATCGGACTTTTGTTGGGCATTTTTCTTAAAGATTTTCATCCATATTACGGGGACCAGACATTACATTAAAGCCGCAAGCAGTTTTAAATGGCTTTTTTTCCTTTAGAAATGTCATTTTGTGCAGGGACAGTTCTAAACACGGGAAACACGTGCCACTTCACAGGCATACTTTAGACACCCCCCAGGTACGATATTTAAAGGAATATTTGACTTTTTTTTTCACTTTATGCATCATTAAAATGACTGCTCCCGAAAAACGGCCGTTTTTAAAACTTCTTTTTGCATTGATACATGTCCCCTGGTGCAGAACCCGGGTTCCCAAACCCTTTTTAGGACAATAACATGCATATTAGTCATTATAATTAGCACTTTCGATTTCGAACGCTCGCATCCATTGTATTTAATAGGGTTCTAACGTTCGTGCAAACTTTCGGTCCGTTCGCGGGTTCTGGTGCGAACCGAACCCGGGGGTGTTCGGCTCATCCCTAGTACAAAGGTCAGTGCTTGGCTGCAATCCTGCAAGATAATATAGCTTTGGTCCTGAACTGGTAAGAACCAAGAATCCTGGGAATAAGCATACAATCAGCACCAGTCCTTAGTGTTATCCAATGAAGTGTTAGGGGGTAGCTGAAAAAGCATGAACTAGAAAACAGTGGTCCAGAGGAGGTATGTTGATCAGGGTTACATTCACAATATGTATGTCATAGATGGCCATGTAACCGTGAAGGCTGTAATAGAACCATGTCCTGAAATGACCTCCATCACACTGTACTGAAGATCACAATGGAGTGAATAAAACGTGCGTGCAAGCTACCAATCCCGGTCCCTCATGGACCATTTTTAATCCAAGGGGTATAGTCCCAAACAGATATGCAGCTCCAAGACTGTGTGATGAATGATACTTATCATATCCTTCAAAGCATCTGTGTCATCAGTACACATAGAATGCATTAGCTCCAATATCAACTGCTTGCTTATCATTGCTTTGGACCAGCTTCCAACAGTCACAATGGTGGAAAATTGAATAGATTGCAGTGCCCTTAGGTGGCAATCAAACAGTTAATAGTATTATTGTGCCACATCCTACATAATCTTGAAATACTAGAGTTGGGGATAATGGACTTTATAGGCACTTATAAAAATAATATCAAATTTTAATAATTCACATAAAATTCATATATATACAAACAATGGTATATAAAAATATAGGACACAGTGGTTTCCCTGGATGATATACAGAATTATATACTTCCTGTGGGGCAATACTGAAGATATCAAGAAAATGCCCACACATATGTATGTATTCCTCTTGGTTATTCCCACATATCCTCATGGATTAAAAGTAGTACTCTACAGTCGCTTCTTCAGGAGCTTCAATGTTTTTGCGCCAGGTGTACACAACTGCAAATGGAACCCCCAGGTGACCGAGGACCCTAATTCCTGGAAAGCAGCCTTGAATTAGCACATGTGTCAAGATGCTGGGACACACAAGGTAAATAGCAATTGGTATATATCCACTAGTGCTGACGCCACATTAAACTGGATTCTTGTGTGTCTTATGTACTAACTAAAGATTAAGAAAGTGTGTGTCTTAGTTATTCACTGATCTGGGGTAGAAGGATTCAGTCGCAGTAGAGGGATTCAGTCGCAGTAGTGTATTCAAATGCATTTAAGATATACATACGGGACTCCTAAATCCACTTTTCTGGAATTAAGGTGCTTCCGAGTTCCAGGTGTAGGGCTGCCTGGTTGCCGTTCATGAGGTGTAGGGGACATCCATTTCCCTCAGAGCGCCTGGTGGACCATATACCCATTCAATATGTGTTTGCACAACCACATGTGGTCTGCACCAGGGGGTGACAACCAAAAAGTACAACTGGAAGACAGTTCATAGCAGGACCACCAGGTAATCTTTCAATACAAGCTGCATTAAATGTTTTAAAAAGTTAAAGATAATTTTAAAAGATTGAAAACAACTTTTGAAATTTACATTTTAAAGCTTATATGAAGTTTAGAGATTTGGTTAGTTATGCTTTAATACCTATTATGTACCAGACAACATAACAAATTGGTTCACGTTTCCTTTGGTGAATAATTAGCTCCTCAGTCTCACATATTCTTCCACCATAAAGGATTTCTGCTTAGATACATGAAACTATCAACTAATCAAGACAACATTTTTATTTACATAGTTTTCAAGTAAAAGGCCTTTCTATGTATTGATCAAAAAGTTTTGGTTTATCCCAGCAATTAGTGAAGATGAGGTACATTTAATGAATGCCCAATTAGAACTTCAAGGCCCAATGTATAACTCATGGAGATTTTTTACTTGGGCTAAGCTGTGAAAATAGCTATTGACTTGTGTTCTGTAAATGTCTGTAAATTAATTCCATACATATCAACCAGATTTATCCAAAGCACTACCTATAAAGTGCAATAAATCATCAGCCAATCAGAAATCGATTTACTGAACTTTGCACTTTACTTCTTGTGCTTTTTTTTTTTTTAAACTGAACTTCTGAACAATCATGTAAGGGTAATGCAACTTGCTCCAAGAAATATAGATGCAACTACATACAGTTTATACAACACATCCAGTGGCCTGACATGTTAGTGAGGGACAAGCTGGCCCAAACAAACTATGTAAAGTGCAAGAAAAAGTGGATTTCAGCCTTATATAGACTAGTTGAGTACAGCTGTATAGGTACATAGGATTAGGTAGTAGGGGAGTAGATAAGGGGGAGGTCAGGGCTGTTCAACCCCCCCCCCCTCAGAGCATCCTGACAAAATGCCCAGACAGTGTCCCTGCTGCTGCTCTGTTTTGCCTCAGCATCAGCACAGTAGAAGCAATCAGAGTTTCTGAGTGCAGCAGCCAGTGCCCCTTCTATTGTGCCCAATCCCCTCAGTTTAATAAGTGCCCCCCCCCCCCGAAAGGCATAACATTCCTGCAAGGTCCCGATGCTTACAATACCCCCACACAGGTTTTGGATGCCAGCAGTTGACAGTGTTTCAGGGACAGGGAGATTCTTTTAGTGGGGGTTAAGGAAAGGGGTGGTTTTGCTTTTGGAGAAGGGAGGAGTTTCTTTTACAGGGGGTGGTTAATGGCAGGGGGCTTCTGGAAGGGGAGTTTGATTGAGTGAAGGGAGATTGCCTTCATAAATAGGAATCTTTGCTGGGGGAGAGGGTGTTGACTGAGGGATTTATTTTTGGGGGGTTGGATTAGAGACAGGGGGTTTAATTTTTGGGAGGATATTTGAGGGAGGGAGATATTTAACAGTGGAAATCTTTGCTTGGGGAGGGAGAGGGGGATTTTTTTTCCTTTCAAAGAGATGTTTTGTTTTTTTAATCATACTTGCTTATGTGGATGCAGCTTTGATCCACTGTTGCATCTGTCCCCTGCTGCTTCTAAGACAGAGAACAGAGCAATCAAAGACTGCTGATCACTCAGTTCTCAGCCTTTAATGAGCAAAGAGTGATAACTGTAAGCCCCTGGCTCTTTGCTCTACCCTCCCCCATGCTCACTGGATCACCAGGCTGTGGAGGGGGCAGGAGCGTCTGGCTCAGGATTTCAGCGGCTCACTGAGAGGCTGAGCCAGCTGCTGGTCTAGACATCTGGGTGAATCCTGACTTTAAAGTTGGAATCTTTCCACAGCCTGTGGCTGCTGAGCGATGTCAGCTGACAGCCGGCTATAGCCGGCTGTCAGATAAAAATGGGTCACAAAAGTGCAGAACGAACTGCACTCCTCCCCAGGAGAAGTACAACCAAGCAGTACGCCGTCCCGTCTGTGCACATGCGCTGGTGACGTCACCGGCTGCTTCCCATGTGAATATCTCCTAAACACCACATGTTTAGGAGATATTCACTGTACCTACAGGTAAGCGTTATTATAGGCTTACCTGTAGGTACAAGTTCAAAAGCTGGATTTACTACAGTTTAAAACTGAATACAAGCCAACCTTATTGACCAGGTGCAAAGGGCACTATCCTGTGGTAGGCAGTGCACATTTATTATTTTTTTAATCTCTTAAAACTTTTCATAAAATTTCTTAGGACACAGTTTTTTTTAATGTACTGCCTACCACAAAATGTTGTCCCTTGCACCTGCTCAGTACGCACAATAAGGTTAGCTAAAATCCAGTCTTGGGTTTCATTCATACATCCTACATGACCATGGTGTGGCAGATATACTGCAAATACCTGCGCCCGGGATCTCAGATGTTCCAATCTCTGCTCAGCCTGTAAAACTGAGTAACGGGCTGAAAAGAGCAAAGGCTGTCTGCTTCTGTAAACATGTATCCACATGTATCCGCACATCCAGTGGTTACTTGCAGGTAGGGATACATTTTTGACCATGGACAAAATCTCTCTGCATCCAGGGTCAAAAACTTGTGCCTAACAGCAGGAAACCACTGAGACCCACGGTTCGTTAGTGTGCCATTAAGGCTCAATCGATGTGGGAAGTAATGTAGCTGCAGGAGTGCCGGCGAGGGATGTAGCTCATCCCAACTCCTGTAGTCACTGAAGGAAAGAGAGAAAAGAAAACCCTGGTTCCGCACATCCATGGAGTCCTATGGTAGTGTAGTAGTGATGGGGGAGACAACCTCAGCTTGGACTCCCACCAGGCAAAGCTCCAATGCGTTTCCCTCCGGCCCCCCGGAGCTTAAACATCAGGACCACTGGATGTGCAGATACATGTTAACAGCAGTGGACAGCCTTGGCTCTTTTCAGCCCATCACTCAGGTGTACAGGCTGAACAGCTGACAAAAATTGGAACATCTGGGATCCCGACTGTAGGTATTCATGGTATACTTGCCATTCCATGGCCATTTAGAACATATGAATGAGATCTAAAGCCTGGTTCACACAGTAAGTTTTTTTATTTCAACCCATCAAGCTAAACAAAAAAAAAACTGAGAAGCTCAGGAGGGGTTCACTGTACTAATTATGCGATGCTAGTACAGCGATTTACCTGCTGAGCTATTGTGTTCTGACAGGGGGACCTCCCCGGGGGGACAGCTTCCTCACCACCTATTTCTGTCCCTTAAACCCTGTACTACTGCACCACAGCCTTGTGCATTACATTCTATTCAGTTGAATGGGGATAATTTTTGCTGAAAAGCCTCATGGCCCCACTCTGCTGTCACGTTTTTACCGTACCTTCCCAACATAAGTGTAAACGATGCCTTTGAGTTTGAAAGCCCTGAACCCCCCCAGGGAAAAAATGTATCTATGACCCTGGTAAGCTATTTAAATTAACAAGGGCCTAGCCTCATACTAAAATCATACTGAACTGATACAACAGTCTTCTCTATGCATTGGTTCCTAAAGTGAATGCAAACCCATGATTAGTAAATCCAAAAACGAAATTGCACTCAGAGAAATTAAGTGAAGCAGCTGGCACATCAATTGATATACATTATATCCGAATGAAATTGTATAATTTTCGAAAAATAATTTAAAATTTTCATAACAATTAGAATTCGGATCAGTCGAAAAATTATCAACCGATTTGAATTCTGTGTGAAGAATAGCTGGTTGTTAAGTATTGGGCCGGGAAGTCGGCCGCCGTGTCCTTAACAACCCATGAGTCATCAGCTGTCAGCTGGCTTCCCCACTGACAGCTAAAACATAAACAAAATGATGCCGGCAATAAAAAATTCAACAAAGAGCCTGGTATGTATTTTAAGGGGAACTCCATGCCAAACTGTAAAAACAAAAACGCGTGGGGTCCCCCCAAAATTCATACCAGACCCTTGTTCGAGCGTGCAGTTCGGATAAGCAGCAGACAGCCTTGGCACACAGAATTTGAATCGGTCGATCATTTTTCAGCCGACCTGAATTCGTATCGTTCTAAACATTTTGAATTTGTTAGAAAATTAATAAACAAAATTAAATTTAATGAAAACAAAATGAAATTTTAAAAATTTCAAAAACCATGCTGAACGAATTGCGAAAAGTCAAAACTAGCAACATAATGAATATATACGAAACAAATGTTTCCATTCTGCACATGTCTAATAAAAACCATTCGTCATGAAATGCCATCTAGTGGTTTCGAATGGAAAAGATCCAAACTAAATGGGGGGAACAAAAATAACATTTGAAACACTAGTAATGTTAATAAAAAAGCGGTTGCACCTTATTGGTTCAGAAAATACGCAAATAAAATCTAAAATGGCGTGGGACAGGATGGCAGGTAAAATGTTTATTAATAATATTTTTAGTTTGCATATGTCACTGGTTTCTGCACATATCTATTTGGACTTACTGTATGTATATTATGATTTATGTTAACTGTTTATCATTGTTGTATTAGCACTGCACTTTTAACCTATATAAAATCATGATTAGAGTCTGCTATCATAAATAGAATGGTACATATCGCTAATTGATAGTGCATGTAAATACCCTATATTATAGCCTTTCTTGGCTAGGTGAAACATTGCCACAGGCCCACATGACAATTATGATCATTTATGTGGACTGGATAAAGAATCAAAGCAGAAGTGCTCTTCTGTCAATCAAGAACCTTGTCTTGCCCCAACTTATGTGCAGAGGAGTCACGTGAGGTGGCTAGCTGTAAGAAATATAGAAAGATCACCGCTTCCCGAGAGCATGAACAGAGTGGCAACAGAGCAGACTGGGGATTGCCTGCAATACTGTTGTCACTCTGCATAAGGGAACCTGTGGACCTGTCAGGATCACCAGATAAATAAAAACTTAATGAACTTATGAAATAAATGAATAGCAACCATAGTCAGACATAGTAATTTTATACCTTATGATGACTTTTCAAGTTTTAGTTTACTAACACTTTACACCTTTAAAGTAAACCTATACCTTAATTGAATGGTATTCAGTTTGCTTTATAACAGTTGCCATTTTTACACAAAGTAAATTTTTTTTAGCCTTTTTGCTCAGTGATGCTGTCTCCTGCAGCCTCTTTTCAACCATTTATTGTCTAAATATATGCACTCCTGTGATGGTTGCTATACAGATTGAACAACAATGGCTATTGTGTGCTGAAACAACCACTTGTAGTCTTCATGTGAAGCTTGTGTAAAGGGTGACAATACAGGAGCACAGTTAGGAGACAGGGACAGGTCATTGTCACCCTATAACAGGAATTGCCTGAAGAGGGACCTTAATGACAGGATCATCAGGTATTATTTTAATGAAAGCTGCTAATTTAAAAATATTGAAAATAACTTATGAATTTACTTGAATATGTTAAGGCTTATATTATATTTTATCTATTGGGTTTAGCTATACTTTAAGCAGAATTTACAGTTGCGTTGCACTTTTTAAAAATTGGATTTTCCTTTTTAATTTAGCATTAGACTACAACCCCTATGTTCACCAACCACTGTTCCATGATTTATGTAGTTTCTATTGTTATTGTTTAATAATCTAAATTGACATGTTGCTTTTAAATTAAATGAATATCAATTTGCTGTTAAAGATAACATTTATATTACGCTGCAAAAAGGAGAATCATGTGTTTACAATGTGAATGTATATCCTTAAACATACAGTTTTTGTTTGTATTTATTTATTTTAATATTTTTTTACAGTTAATAAACATTGTCAATTGCAGTTTATTGCCTAATAATTTGTCTGGTCCCTACCTGATTTTTACCTTCACTTTATGTGATGTCTGGACACTGCTTAAAGTCCAGTTAAAGGAGAAGTACAGCCAAAGCTTGTTTGGCTGTACTTCACCTGGGAATCACAGTGTGCAGTTTGTTTTGCACTCCTGTGACTCATTTTCAGCAGACAGCTGGCTAAAGTCCACTGTCTGTTGACGTCACAGAGCCAGCCCAGGCTTGGTAGGATTGCAACCATATGGTCAGGATCCACCCACATGCCAGGACCAGCACCCGGCTCAGCCTCTTAGCAAACTGCTGAAAGCCTGAGCTGGTCCCCTCCTCCACATCCCAGTGCTCCAGAGAGCTGTGAGAACCGAGTGATCGGCAGTGTTTGATTGATCAGATCTCAGTGTTAGAGCTGGCGGGTGACAGATGCAGCATCAGATCGATGCTGCATCCACCTTGGTATGTATAAGTCTACAAAAAAAATGATTCCCATGCTTCTCTTTTAATTATTTTTCATGCAGACTGAATTATTAGACTTCAGTACATTAAAACATGAACTTTCATTAATTGAATTATTATTATTATGTCATGTGAGTAAGAACGAAACACTAAAGAAAAATCCATGTTTTAGCTCTTTAGTTGGGCTGGACATGGACCTGCTTTTTCTACAATGTAAGCTGTTTCTTACTATAGACTAGCCCTACTACATAATATAAGGATCCTGTCACATGCATTAGGCACAGCTTATAACTTCCATGTAACTGTTTGTGTTTCAGCCTGTGCAAGGGAAGAACATTATACTCAGTGGTCCGAGATGTAAAAATTGTTTTAGATGTCAACAAGACCAGACAGATAGCACAAGAAATTGTGAAGGTAAGTGTTAATTTCAGAAACAGGTTACATATCTGTTCTACACATGCACTGTATATCAGTATCTGTTGTCCTGAAGTCCCATTTTCCAGTTAAACCTACATTGCTGGACATAAAAAAAATTATGCGGAGAACTACTAAATTACAGTAGATGTAAACCTAAAGGGGAACTAAACCCTCCTATCATTTGTAGCCAAGAACGTTGGCATATTCGCCTGATGTTGATATTAATAGTATGGGGGCTGGGTCTCTTTAAAGTGAATACAACATCAGTGGGCTAAGTGAAAAATTGATTTTGGGTTTTCCATACACTTTAATTAATCAACTACTTGACTTTGGGTGATGTACTGTATCACTGAAGGCAGAAAATTCTTCTTAAAAATACAGGAAAAATGTGATTGAGTATCCATCAGAAATAATGCATGTGCGAACTGTATTCCTAACTGAGAGAAAGCACAACTAATGCATCCATGACAAACAATTGCTAATAGGTTGTGATATAATATGAGATGGAAATAACAATCCTACAAATCAGAAACAAAATATTAGAAATCATTGTATTTAATATGTATCTTCTATCATGTTTTACAGTGAGGGAGGGTAAGAGATAAATGGCATAGTAAGTTAAAATTTTTGATGCATAGCTCATAATTTAGGCTGCATTGCAAGAAGGTAATTGCTTCATGCTGCTAAAAATATTCCGATCTGTGCGCTCTTGCTGTGTAAGCAGGATTGTGCTGCAAACTATTGTAAACTAAACAACTGACAATGATAGATGTAAATCATTTCCCAACAAAATGTTATGCAGCACACATCAAAAAAGAGAGGAAAATTACAAGACTTAATTATCTGCTTCACTAAGTCCATAGAGGTGAAAAGATCACAATGCCCTGAATGTGTTATGTCATTCATGTAGTTAATTGCGTCACCTTTGTAGTTTCTTTAACAGAAGATCATTCTTAATATATGGCAGCAGAACTAGGTAAACCTTTCCATAATCAAACCCAACTCTTAATTTGGTTGCTTACTGCTTTCTTAGATTACCCTTTTCATAATCAAAGCTTATGGCATTTTCAGTTGTTTACTATTTTCATATTTGCTATTTAAAGGGGGACTTGCACTAAGATTCAATGTCTGATTATTACATCAGACCTTCCTACTTAAAGCAGAATTCCACCCAAAAATGGACCTTCCGCTTTTCCAGTTCCTCCCCCCCTCCGGTGTCACATTTGACACCTTTCAGGGGAAGGGGGGAGCAGATACTTGTCTAATGCAGGTATTCTGCTTCCACTTCCGGACATAGATATCCACCCCCGCTGTCTTCTGGGAGACACACAGGTCCCAGAAGACAGCAGGGACCAGTGGGAACGCGCAGTGCAAGTCGCGCATGCACAGTAGGGAATCTCATTCTCCTCATCCTCTATCACCCAAGCTGAGACTAGTGCGTAGTCTACCATAGCTGCGGCTTACATGCAGCAGAGGGCAATCAACGAGTACCTGTGTAGGTAAGGCACAAGAACAGGATCAGGGGCTGCTGATAAAGGATGCGTGCACTGTACTGTCACTATTTGAGGAGCTAACAAGGATAGTGAGCCGTGATGCATGTGTTCCTGCTGGAGCATACTCTGTGTGGCATTATGGACAGGGCACTTGATGCAGAGTAGCAGGAGGAAGAGGAGGACTTCCTTTCCTCTCAAGTCCTGCTTTATGCAGACACTTATCTTGCCACAGAACACACAAGAGGAGAGGGAGGAGGAGGAGGATTCTGGCAGTTTTGGAGGCATTGGAGCAGAGGAAGGCATGCAGTACATCAAACCTTAAGAGATGGTTTTCAGTCCCCAGAAACCTTGGGAGTAGTACATGGCTGGGAGGAGGCAGTTACAGATAGTGTAATACTCAGTAACCCCGAGGACTCTGCTTATCATGCCTCTGCAAACTTGCGGTGCATAGGCTCCCTGATTCTTCAAAGCCTGCAAAAGAACCCAAGAATTATTGGTATCAAGAGAAGGATCATTATTGGTTGGCAACAGTCCTTGACCACCATTACATGGGGAAAGTCTCAGAGCTCATCCAGCCATCGCAGAGGGAGCACAGGATGAAATATCTTGAGGACACCCTAACGAGGAGTTTATGTAACACCTTTCCAGAGTCTGATAGGTTACAGTCTTATGGAAAAGGTATTTTTGCGGCTTCTGTTTGTCAAAGGAGGAGCAATGGAGAAGGGGGCTGCCTAAGTGATGCATTTAAAAACATTTTTAGTCCTCAGCGCCCAGGGCTGTCAGCTTTAACATCCAATGGCAGCATCTGCATCATATGGTGGAAGATTATTTAGGGGCAAAACAGAGATGGAGAGCTTTCCAGTAGACGATCCACTGGGTTGCTGGGTCATGAGAATAGACAACTGGCCAGAACTTGCTCCATTTGCAATCGTGCTGCTGGGCTGTCCTGCATCCAGCATGCTTTTCAAATGGGCTTTCAGTGCTGCCGAAAGTTTTGTGACAGATGAGAGAATAAGTCTGTCCACAGACTCCGTTGACCGGCTGACATTTGTCAAAATTATTCAGTCCTGCATTAGCAGAAGCTTTCAAGCCCCCTGATGCCAATGTCGCTGATTAAATGTTTTTGGGATTTCTACAAGACTGTCAAGGCTGCCTAGCTTTGTGGGTGTTGATTTTATTTTGAAGTCATTTTTGGGTATAGGTTTCATGGTCACAATTAACACCCAAGGACCAATATTTCCACACCTGTTTGACAGGTGCATTAAAAAAGGGATTTTTATAACAGCTTACCTGTAAAATCCTTTTCTTGGAGTACATCACGGGACACAGAGCGACTTAGTCATTACTAATGGGTTATATAGATTACCTTCAGGTGTTGGCACTGGCCAATTCCAAACCGGAAGTACCCTCCCCTATATAAGCCCCTCCCACCCGGGAGCACCTCAGTTTTGTAGCCAAGCAATAAGTGTCCCAAAAAGAGGGGTGGGAGCTCTGTGTCCCGTGATGTACTCCAAGAAAAGGATTTTACAGGTAAGCTGTTATAAAAATCCCTTTTTCTTTTTCGTACATCACGGGACACAGAGCGACTTAGTCATTACTAATGGGACGTCCCAAAGCAATGCCAAATGAGGGGAGGGATACATAAGCTGGGCGCCATCAGGCATGAGGCTCTTTTGCGGCCTGCAACACACTGCGCCCAAAGGCGACATCCTCCTGACTTCTGACGTCTACCTGGTAGAATCTAGTAAACGTGTGTACTAAGGACCATGTTGTGGCCTTACAGTACTTGAGCCAGGGAGGCTTGGTGATGCACTGCCCATGAAGTTCCAACTGCTCTTGTGGAGTGCGCCCTAACTTTGAACGGAGGCGGTCTCCTTTTCAAGCCATAGGCTTGTATTATGACCTGTCGAATCCACTTGGCTAAAGTAGATTTTTGACGCTGCCTGACCCTTTCTGGGGCCTTCCGGCAGAACAAACAAAGTATCCGTTCTACGAATCTGAGCAGTGGCTTTTAGATAAGCTTTAACTGCTCTTACTACATCCAAAGAATGCAATAACTTTTCCTCTACCGAACTAGGTTTGGGGAAAAAGGAAGGAAGAACCACATCTTGGTTCAAATGGAACCTCGATACCACCTTAGGAAGAAAGGCTGGATGAGGACGTAATACTACTCTGTCCTTATGGACAACCAGATATGGCTCCTTACAGGACAAGGCGGCTAATTCCGATACTCTTTTAGCCGAACAAATGGCTACTAAGAAAATCAATTTCCTGGTGAAAAGAACCAAGAAAATGTGCCGCAATGGTTCAAATGGTTGTTTCTGTAGAACCGACAGAACCAGGTTTAAGTCCCATGGACATATGGGAATACTAACCGGAGGGCTAATACGCATCACTCCTTGTATGAAAGCTTTGACTAATGAATGCAAAGCCAAGGGCCCTTGGAAAAAAAAAAATATTGACAAGGCCGTCTGACCCTTGATAGTACTCAAGGCAAGCTTCCTATGTACAGCCCACTGTAGGAAGTCCAGAATCCTACCTATTACGTACTTACGTGGATGCCATTTCCTGGCCTCACCCCACGTGATGTACGCCTTCTAGATCCTATAATAGATCTGCCTGGATACCGGCTTCCTGGCATTGATCATGGTAGATACCACAGGATTAGAGAGCCCTCTCTTTTTTAGAATGTGGGCTTCTATAGCCAGGCCGTCAAACCTAGGGCTGGTAAGGAAGGGTAGTATATCGGTCCTTGCGAAAGCAGGTCCGGACGATGTGGGAAGGTCCAAGGACTTCCCACTGACATTTTTACAATCTCCGCGTACCATGCCCTTCGGGGCCACGCTGGAGCCACCAGAATCACTGGTTTCCTTTCTACCCTGATTCTGCGGATTAATCGCGGTGGGAATGCATATATCAGCTTGAACTGATTCCAAGGGAACACTAGGGCATCCGAACCGCAAGCTAGGAGATCCTTTGTGCGAGACACAAATCTGTCCACCTTTGCGTTGAATCTGGATGCTAGCAGATCTACATCCGGTGTTCCCCACCGCTGGCATATTGCCTGGAAAACCTCGGGGTGAAGAGACCATTCCCCCGGGCATAATTGCTGGCGACTTAAAAAAGTCCGCTCTCCAATTTTCCACTCCTGGGATGAAAACCGCGGATATGGCTGTGACATACCTTTCTGCCCACTCCAGGATGCATTTCGCTGCCCTCTGGGCTGCACGACTCCTGGTGCCACCCTGGTGATTGATATATGCCACTGCTGTGGCATTGTCTGATTGAATTCTGACAGGTGACCCTTGGAGTTTGGATGTCCATGCTACTAGGGCATACCGGGCTGCTCGTATCTCTAAGAGATTGGTGGGCAGGGCCTTCTCTGCTTCTGACCACTTGCCCTGGAGAGACCATTGCTCCAGTACTGCCCCCCAGCCTATGAGGCTGGCAACTGTAGTGACCACCTTCCAAGAAACCGAACTGAAGGGTTTCCCTTCCCAGATTCTGGGGCACCAACCACCAATGGAGGCTCTTGCGAACGGAAGGGGACAGGGACATTGGTAAGTCTAAAGCCTGAACTTTTTTGTTCCAGGCTGACAGTATGGCCCTCTGCAAGTTCCTTGAATGGAATTGACCGTAGGGTACCGCTTCGAATGAAGCCACCATTTTTCCCAGCAGCCTTATACACAGGCGTATGGATGGTTTTTCTTTTTTGTACCCACTAAGTGGGTCAAATCTTTCAAAGACGACATCTTCTCTGGAGGTAAGAAAATCTTTCTCTGCTTTGAATCCAGTCTTAGCCCCCAAGTATTCCAGGCTTTTGACTGGTTTTAGGGCTGACTTGTCTCGGTTGATAATGCAACCGTGAGATTCCAGATACTTGATTATCTTGTGAACGACCACTTCTAGTTTTTTCCACTGAGTGGTCTATCAGCAACAAGTCGTCTAGATATGCCATTATCGTTACACCTTGTGTTCCTAGTTTGGCCAATCGTAGGGCCAGAATTTTTGTGAACACTCGTGGTGCCGTGGCCAGACCGAAAGGTAAGGCTCTGAACTGAAAATGGCGCCCTTCTACTGCAAAGCGTAGAAATTTCTGATGGGCCGGAAAGATGGGAATATGCAAATAAGCATCCCTTATGTCGATCGAGGCTAACCATTCCTGCCCTTGTAGGGCGGTGGCCACCGATCGGATCGACTCCATCCGAAAAAAGTCCTGATATGTAGGAACTTGTTTAGCCCTTTTATATTCAATATGGGCCTCATGTCCCCATTTGGTTTGGGGACTGTGACAAGGTTCGAGTAAAACCCGAACCCGTTTTCTTTCAAGGGAACCTTCATGATTACCCTTGGGCAATAGTTGCTCTAGTGCCAGAAGGAGGGATCCACTCTTCTGGGGATCGCTTGGCACGTTTGACCTTATAAAATGGGCAGGAGGAATGTCTTTTAACTCCAGCCTGTATCCCAGACTTACTGCGGGGATCACCCATCTCTGATGGTGTCCCGCCAGGTCTCTGTGAACAACTGAAGTCTTCCCCTCACCCGACTGAGTGGGGGCAACCCTTCATGACTTAGGGGGAGGTTTTGTACCTCTCTTGACCCAGGGTTTCTTGATACCCTGTGATTGTCCCTGATTTCTGCCCCCTGGATTTGACCGCGGAGGCCGTCGGAACTGTTTCACAGCCGATGTGCCAGGGACTGGAGAAGTAGGCCTCTTAAAAGAAGGACTTCTACCCTTGTTCTTAACCGGTAAGAGTGAACTTTTACCGGCAGAAATTTTCTGGATATATTTGTCCAGATCTTCTCCAAATAAGCGTTCTCCATGAAATGGGAAGCTAACCAGCAGTTTTTTACAGGGAGCTTCAGCAGACCAGTTTTTGAGCCACAGAAGCCTACGCATATGTCTATAGACAGCGTAAAGCGGGAGGCCTGTTGGATTGTATCCTTTATGGCGTCCACCGCAAAACACAAGGCTCTAGGCAGGTCAGCTAGGGCAAGAGCCTGCTGATCTGGTAAGTCCCTTAAGACTTGTTTCAACTGATCTTTCACTGCTTGGCAGACTCCAATCGCTGCTACCGCAGGTTGTGTCACCATGCTTGCTGTAGAGAAAGCAGATTTTAGTAAAGACTCCAATTTTTTATCTATTGGGTCTTTGAACATTGGAACATTATCTACTGGACATGTCAGTGATTTGTTAACAGAAGAGATGGCTGCGTCCACTGTAGGGACCCTCCATTTTCTTATGAACTTATCCTCCATGGGATAGATCACCGGAAATCTCTTGGGGGGAGCAAATATTTTATCAGGATGCTCCCAATCCTGGTAAATAAGCCCTTCTAATAAAGGGTGGATTGGGAAGGAACAGACCGCCTGGGGAGCTTTTAGCGACCCCAGCGAGGAAACCGTAGTGGATGGTGGTTCCGCCAGAGGCATTTTAAATGCTGATCGGACCATGTTAGTCAGAGACTGAACCCATAATCTTTCAGCCTGAGAAGCTGAGAAAGGTTCTTCCACTGTTGATTCCTCTATAAGTGAATCAACCTCATCCTGATCCCCTTCAGGTAGGTCGATCTCTGTGTGGGGCTGTTCCTCCACTAACAGGCACTCTGAAGGAGGAGACGGAGATCGGACGCGCTTTTCCTGTGACAGGGAAGCAGCGATCAATGCTGTTAATCTCTCTTCCAATCCTCCCAGAGTTGAGGATAAAACCTCCTCTGTTATATATACAGGAGCTGGTGGACTGGGGACAGCCGCAGCACCAGGCATTCCTGCGGGGTTTCTACGGCTACTGACCTCTGCATTCTCAGGGGAGATTGGTGCAGTGCAAGCATGCCCAATATCCTCAGAGCCCGATGGAGACCCCTTTGGCTTCCTGGAAGATTATTTCCGGAGCGTCTGGACGACATATCCTTTAAGCACAAAGCTGAGGTATTCCCGTCGTCATACACCAATTTTTGCTGGTAATAGTCTAACACAGGTGCTGCTATATACCAGCTGGTGTCCACTAAAGTGCCTTTCTATGGGGATGCCTGCATCAACCGCCTCTGTGTGCCACTGTTTGTTGCTAGCTCTGTTTGCATGCAGCTGACACTTGTACTGTGTCTTTTAACCATGCTGGGACGCCCGCACATGCGCAGAAGCGCCGCGGCGCGCATCGAGCGTCATCCACCCGCCCCGCCCCTTTTTTTTCATAGGAGGCGCGTGCACGCGCCCGCGCGCGCGCCCGTGCGCCAATGGCGCCCTTTTCGAAAACCAACAGAGGACTAGGAGCCAGGGCCCTTTTTGCCGGAGGGCCTGTGCGGTGGATGAACGCAGCAACAGGGCAGAGGAAGTGGATTCCCTCAGAGAAACTTACCAGCTGCCTGGATCTTTTGAGTTGAGAAAACCAAAGATCCACATTTACAAGAAAAATGGACTACAGCGGCCTCTAGTGGTTTAACACAGGTACCGCGGTCCCTGTTTTTTTTTTTTTTCTTGACTACTATTAAAATTTTACATTTTCAGTAGTTATAGGCAAACACAGATATTTAGCGGGAATACCGTTAGGTAACAGACAGAAAGACAAATTAGGCTTGGGGGTCCCCCAATAGAACCAAGTTCCTGAGGGCCCCCACTTACCTGATCCCCGCCGCAGGACTTTGTTTGGTCCACAAAAGTCCAAACTTCACCTATCACGGCAGGCATTGTAATTAAACCTTCAGGGACCGGGTTCCCAAGGATTCCACTCCCCTGGACCTGTATAGCACCCTGCACAGACAGCGTCTTGGTCGTGGGTATGACCAGAGCTCTGGATCCCAGGGTCCAGCCCTCCTAAGAGAAGCATTACAGGCAAAACCTTGCTCTTCTGCTGCAAGGCCCGGGTACCGACCGTTTAGCTATGAAGCTTTTTTGGTGGGATCCGGAACAGCTTACTAAGGCCCAAAAGAACCTGTACGCAAGCCCAGTGAAAACACATGTTACTCTTTGGCCAACACCTTAGACACTGGCAAAAAACTGAGGTGCTCCCGGGTGGGAGGGGCTTATATAGGGGAGGGTACTTCCGGTTTGGAATTGGCCAGTGCCAACACCTGAAGGTAATCTATATAACCCATTAGTAATGACTAAGTCGCTCTGTGTCCCGTGATGTACGAAAAAGAAATATCATTTTTATACAGCAAGGCCAATTCTTGCTTTCCTTAGGAGTACCTCTTTAGGGTTACGGTATAAAGGCACCACCAACACCCAAAGCCCAAGACAACAGGCTTTTTTATTTTTTATTTGTTAATCTTGGTCTGAGTGTACTATAATCTGGATTTTGTACATAAAGCTTGCTCCCTGTAGTGAAAAAATTTGTTATTTCCCTCCAAACTCTGTCAGAGACACCAGAATTTGTGCAAAAAATCTTTAATCTTGTTCCGAGTGCACTAAATTGTGGCTTCGTCATACCGACTGGCTCCTCAAGCTGTTGTTTACAAAATAAAGAAAGCTTGCAGGGAAAATCTAAATGTCATTTTTTTTTCTTTATAAATGTAATTTTTGGTTCTATACAGGGTACAGATGTGCCACTTTACAGGCAGACTCATGGGAAATCCCCAAGCACTATAGTTAACCACTTGCCAACCACACGCTGTCATTATAGGGCGGATGTTTGAAGAGGAATTCCGTTGTTATGGCGGCAGATAGCTGATTCGCCAAGAGATCAATTTTATCGGGGGCGGGAGAGGGCCCTCCCGCCGTGCTCGGGTGGTCTTATGGGAGCCGTCGATAGCGGCGGATACGATTGGGTCCTCTTCCCTCAACAGCCTGGAGCCAAGTGAGGGAAAGATGGCCCCCACTCGACTCAATAGCATTGGAGGGCAGAAGCAACTACAATAGTCACTTCAGCCCAATGTTCTTAAAGGGGAAATATTTTGTTTTGGTAAAAAACAAATGACATATTTTTTTTTTATTGCATTTTAGTGTAAATATGAGATCTGAGGTCTTTTTGACCCCAGATCTCACATTTAAGAGGTCCCGTCATGCTTTTTTTTCTATTAAAAGAGAATGTTTACATTCTTTATAATAGAAATAAAAGTGACCCAATTTTTTTTTTTTAAAGACAGTGTAAAAATAAAAAGTTAAATAAATAAGAAAAAAACATTTTTAAAATGCCCTGTCCCGCCGAGCTTGCGCACAGAAGCGAACGCATACGTAAGTCGTGCCCGCATATGAAAACGTTGTTTCAAACCACATATGAGTTGAGTTGAGTTGAGAGGTATCTTAATAAAGCGCGGTCTTACCCCGAAGGGTCCCGACGCGCATAGCAGAGTTTCTGGGAGAAGAGGACCCAGGAACCAGAAGCAGCACAGAGTGGCAGAAAAGGTGGAAGGGAGAGGTTACACAGGGAAAGCTTGCGTGAAAAGCCAAGTCTTCAGTAACCCGCGGAAGACCGGAATAGTAGGGGCCTCCTGGAGCCCGACAGGGAGGCTATTCCACAAAACGGCACCCTGGTGGGAGAAGGCCCGACCACCACGCCGGATCTTCTTGGGCACCGAGATGTGGAGGAGATCTCTGCCGGTAGATCTGAGTGATCTAACAAAAGCTTGTTTATGAAAACGAGAGCAGAGATAGCTTGGGGCCAGGCCTCTCATTATCTTAAACATAATACACCCGGCCTTAAATAAGGTGCGATAGTGGACTGGCAGCCAGTGAGAGGCGCAGAGGACAGGGGTGATATGATCTCACAGTGGGACATCCATGAGTAACCTAGCCGCAGCATTTTGAATAAGTTGAAGCTTCTGCACTAACATCTTTGGCAATCCCAGATAAAGAGAGTTGCCGTAGTCTAGGCAGCTACCTATCGTGGCGCAGATGACAGTTTTTCTGTCCGAGATATCCAAATATTTAAACAGCCCCCCCAGGAGTTTTAGCTGCCAGTGACATGCACTGACGACCCTCTTTACCTGAGGAACCAAAGTTAAACCTGAATCTAGGACAAATCCCAGATCACAGACCTGGGGGGCCACCTCCGGAGCAGGACCAAATGAGGGAGGCCAAGGTGGGATATCTGGAGGGGTGGCCAGATCGCTGAAGATGATCACCTCAGTTTTTCCCCCATTAAGTTTCAGGAAGTTGGCAGACATCCATGTGTTGATGGCCTCCAAGCAGCTGGCAAGGGTGACATCAGCCGTCTGGTTCCTAGGAATCTTTAAGTAAACCTGGGTGTCGTCCGCATAAACATGGTAATGGATGGCGTGGGACTTTAGTAGGTCGGCAAGGGGCCTCATATAGATATTAAACATATGTGAGGTATCACCGCGATCGTTAGAGCGAGAGCAATAATTCTATCACTAGACCTCCTCTGTAACTCAAAACTGTCATGGATATGCAGTAATGTTTGTCTGTCAGCTTACCTTCCTTTCCATGTATTCACCTTAGAGGCCAGACACTCTCACCTGGCTGCTTTAATAATCTCTCCTCCCAGCATGTCTCCACCCCAGGCCCTATCAGAGAACCTGTGCACTGCAAGTCTGCCTTACTGATCAACGTTGTTTGTTAAGCATTGTGTGTTTGGGTTCCTGCTTGCCGTGTGCTACGTCTGTCTCTGTGTTAACGATATTGGCTTATTCTCGACTTTCCCTGTCTGCTTGTGACCTTGCCTTTCGGCTTGTCCTTTGTTTATCCTTGTCTGCTTGTCGCCCTGACCTTGGCTTATCTCCTCACTATATCTTGTATCCTGAGCTGCTGCTTCCCCTCTATCCTCTATACTCTACGGAGCATGAGCTAGGGGACTCTGGGGGCCACGACCTGGATCCAGCTGCAGCTTAGACCATCCTCACCACTGGAGGCTCTGGTGAACACCTGCTGGATCTTAGACTCCGCGCCCTGGGGAATCTTGGGCTCTAGCTCCCATTGGGATCCCTGTTGTGCTTCAGTGGATCGACCTTCCTTAACCACCCAGTGTTCCATCCGCAGCAGTCAGCCATAGCGTTCACTACCTTGTGGTACACTCCTGACCTACGGTGTGCATCTGTCATCTGGCAACTCAGGTGACCTGACAAAAGCTGGTAACCTAATAAACCATTTGGGCTAACTTTAATAAAAAAAAGTGTATTTTTCCCCAAAAAATACAGTGTGACATAAAGTATTGCAACGACCGCCATTTTATTCTCTAGGCTAGGGTGTTTGAAAAAAATATATATAATGTTTGGGGGTTCTAAGTAATTTTCTAGCAAAAAAAATATATTTTAACTTGTAAACACCAAATCTCAAAACAAGGCTCTGTCCTTAAGTGGTTAAAATAATTTTTAATTTTTATTGTTTCACTTTAAGCATTATTAAAATCACTGCTCCTTTAAAAAGGTTTTTAAAAAATATATTTTTGCATTGATACATATCCCCCAGGGCAGTACCCGGTCCCCATACCCTTTTTATAGGCAATAACTTGCATATAAGCCTTCAAAATGGACACTTGATTTTTCAAATTCAGATCACATAGACTTTAATAGGGTTTAGAGTTTGGGTCAGAACATTTGCAATGTTCGAGAGTTCTGGTACGAACCGAACTGAGGGGTGTTCGGCCCAACTCTATTCTAAGAATAGCTGTAGTCTCACGGTGTCTTTGTTCCAACACAGACTGAGCTATACTCCATTAACATATTATGCACAAGGGCAGTTTCAAAATGTTTAACCTTTTCTTAGAACAGTGTTCCAATCTAGTTTACAGCTGATTTTTTTTTTTGTTCATTACCTTTTTTTATTAATTTTCCAAAAACATATATAACACACATTACAATACATGAAACACATTTACAGTCTCAATATTTCGTTTAACAAATAATAAAAAAAAAAAAAGAGGGAGAGATGGGGAAAAGGAGAGAGAGAGAGAGAGAGGAAAAAAAAAGGGGGGGGGGAGTGGAGATGATTTTAGAAGGGGGGGATGGGGGAATACAGTCCCCCATACTCTCCCCCAAATATATTATGTGCTATCACTCCAGTGTTGATGTCTTCTAAATTGGAATTAAATAATAAAGAGAGACAAAAAGTGGTTTCAAAAACTACTACAAACTGAAAAACAAGTGTTAAAGTCTAAAGTAGACAGTATAGAGGACTGGGGGATGAATTTACGAGTGACTGTACTGATGGAGTGACAAAACATGTATATAGAGAGAAAAGTGAAAGGTAAAGTTATCGTCACCTGTGCCAAAAGAAAAAAAAAAGGGAGGAAAAAAAAGAGAGATGGGGAAAAGGAGAGGGGGAGAATGAGAGAGAGAAAAAAAAAAGGGGGGTAGGGGAAGCCTCAGGGAAGAACAAGTCTAACCCCCCTCTCTCGCTCTCTCAGAGAAAAGGAAGAGAACAAAAATAGGGGTGTAAAGAAGGAAAGAAAAGGGAGGAAAGGGGAGGCCGGCATGCATGGTATCCAATAAAATGTTTGTCACAGTACATTTTAGTCTCTTAAGGGATAAGCCAAAGAATAACCACAGGGAATCAACCTTAAGATATAGATAGCTTATTCAATAGATGTAAACGGATCTCAGTGGAATTGTGCAAGTATCTCTCTATAGGTTGTGGTGTCCTTGAACTCCATCCACGGAGTCCAAGTTAAAGTGTGTCGTTGAAAAGTGTCCTTGTTACAATGAGTGATATCTTCCATGAGATGGACCTCTGAAATTTTTTGAAACCACTTTTTCACGGATGGAGTCTCAGGCTGACCCCAAAGGGTAGGTATAAGTGCTTTAGCCGTATTAAGCAAATGTGGAACTAAAGAACATTTGTATTTTCTGACAGGTTCCTTGGTAGCATGGAAGAGAATGGTCCATGCATCAGCAGGGAGAATAATATTGGATATTTGTTGGATAATTCGAATAATGCTAGACCAGAAGGGGCGGATGAGTGGGCACGACCACCATATATGAGCGTGGGTTGCTCTGTTCCCACAATTCCTCCAACACAATGGGGAGTTGTCGGGGAGCATCTGATGAAGCTTTGATGGGGTATAGTGCCATCTGGTTAGTAGTTTGTAATTGACCTCAGCCATCCTTGATGCAATTGAAGAGATATGAGTCAGCTGTAGGACTTTATCCTTTTGGCTGTCTGAGAGGCAGGATTCCAAGTCTGCCTCCCACTTAGCGAGAAAGGGAGGATAAGTATCACCTTGGAGCTTGATGAGTAATTTGTAGAATACCGAGATACAATGTTCAGGTGGGTCCGTTGAATTAAAAACTTCCTCAATACTGTTTAAGTCCTGTATCCCTCTAAGCGGCTGAGGCAGAGTTCTAAGGAAACCTTGCAATTGATTATATCTCCATTTATCAAGAAACATAATGGGCTTGAGGCCGAGAATTTCCTTAAAGTGGAGTTCCTCCCAATTTTTTTCTTTTTTTTATTCCACTCCTCACCCCCTTACATGCCACATTTGGCATGTAATTTTTTTGGGGGGGAGTGGGGGCTTCAGTAGGAGTGGGACTTCCTGTCCCACTTCCTCCTTCCGCCCTGGAGCCGCCTAGGCGATACGTCATATCGCCTTGTGGCGGCTCCTCCCTGTAGGCGATCACCTGGGACGTGACAGGTCCCAGGCGATCGCCTGTCCACTCACAGAGCGCTGCGCCGTTCGCGCATGCGCAGTGAGTGCCCGGCCGTGAAGCCGAAAGCTGTCATGGCCGGGTGCCCATACTGTGAATGGATGCGCCGGCGGAGGAAGGGGGAGAGGAGCGGAGCTCCAGGCGGCGCGTCGCTGGACAGTGGAGCAGGTAAGTGTATGTTTATTAAAAGCCAGCAGCTACACTTTTTGTAGCTGCTGACTTTTAATAAACATAAAAAAAGGGTGGAACTCCGCTTTAAGAGGCTTAAGCGCATTTGCTTGAAGAACATGATGTAGTAGAAGAGGTTCTTCTGGCAACCACGTCCTATAGCCAGGATCTAATAGGCCAGGTAAGAAATAATCGTGGTCCAAAAGCGGTAACAGAGGAGAAGCATATGACCACGAGAACTTCCTATGTAAGGCATCCCATACATCAAGGGTGGAAGTGGTTAAAGTGGAGGTACTTGGAGCAAGGTGTCTATATAAGCGTGGCAACCAGGGTGTAGTTGCTAGGTCTGTGTTACTAAGAGCATGTTCCAAACTCTCCTAAAGTTTGGAATTAGCAGCATATTTCCATTCGGATATTCTAGACAGAATCACAGCATTATAATAAGCCTTAAAATTTGGAAGGGCCAGTCCCCCAGCTTCCTTGGAGCGAAATAATACTTCCTTAGATACTCTGGGGTGACTGTTCCTCCAAATAAAGCGGGAGACCATGGTCTGTAATAGGGAAAAAAATGCTATAGGCACACCCAATGGGATCATTTGAAAGAAAAAAAGAACTCTAGGCAGAATGTTCATTTTAATTATACTCACTTTACCCAACCATGAGTGTGTCAGCGTGTTCCACTTTTGTAGATCCCTTCTAATATTATTCAATAATGGGATGTAATTATATTTAAAGAGGGACTGAATGTGAGGCACAAGATTCACTCCCAGATATTTCATACTTCGTTGAACCCATCTAAAAGGGAAGAGGGGTTTTAAATTTTCCACCTCCCTTCCAGGTAGATTAATATTTAGAATTTCAGACTTAGAAAGGTTAATTTTAAAGTTGGAGAGTGTCTGAAAAGTAGAAAACGCTGACATTAAATTAGGAAGCGAGATACGAGGCTGCTGGATAAAAAATAAAATATCGTCCGCATATGCCGCATATTTGTGCGTTTTATTACCTACTTGAATCCCATGTATATTTAAATTACATCTTATGGTTGCCAAAAAGGGTTCGAGGGTAAGGGCAAATAAAAGGGGAGAAAGAGGGCAGCCCTGTCTGGTCCCATTAAATAGTTGGAATGAGTCACTCAAAGTGCCATTTATGCGAATTTGTGCCGTGGGGTTAGAATAAAGGGAAGTAATGCGGTAAAACATTTTGGGTCCCAGCCCAAAATGTCGCAGGGTCAGTTTTAAGTAATCCCAGTCCACCCTATAGTTTACAGCTGATAATGAAGAATTGTGAACACAGTACAGGTTAATTATGTTAAACATTACTCCATAGCCCCATTCTAAATATTACAAAGCAAGGAGGAATGGGAACATGAAACAAATATAGTCTATTTTGGCTGAAAAAGCTTAAAGCTTCAACAGTGATTATAACAAACTCTAGCTCTGAGTACTGTCACTTTCCTTCTCTCTCCCAATTTAAAATGACTGCTATGCTGTGCCTCAGTTCTAAGTTTCTAATCCCCACCATTCAGTTTTCCATAACCCAGAAAAGATCCAACTGCATCTATGCAAAAGTCAAAGCCTCTCTAAAGTCCCAGCCTCCCTTGTGTGCACAGAAACAAAAGACGGTGGGGTATCAAATAGGTTTATAGTCAATAATGGCTAGACTAACATAAAGTTTGTCCCCCAAGTCCTCTTCTTGGGTTAAACACCCACTCTGCACCACCTAGGCAGAATACAAAGTGTCAGGGGATATTAACACTGCCCAGGCCCAATACTGAATAGGAATTACAAAGAAACATTTATTATTAGAACATGTGTATGTTTTTATTCATAGACTGGCAGCATATCAGCTGTAAAGAGTAGTCATGTATTTTTTTTTTTAATAAAGCTGTGTTTTTTAAAAGTCCAGTTCTAAGTTCAACTACCGGTAACTCCTACTATACTAGTGCAGCTAGTATTCTTGGAGTTTTAGTGGATTACTAATATCTATTTTGGAGAAGTTAGTTTCCTGATTGGATGCCATCTTCCTGGTTCTGACATAATAACCCTCTTTTTGTTTAATTCGTTTTTATTGAGAAAAGGTGGTACATCTTTATACAGTACAGCCAATCGCCTCCAGTAACATCGTTAGGCGTTAACATACATACAAATCACAAACCTCCACATTCCTGTGTAGGGATGCTTCATCGCGGAGTGGAAGAGAGTGGCTTCTTCCTCATAAGAGTCAACGGTCAAAGCGTACCCCCTTAACAATATAACATTATAGGATAGAGGAAGAACAGAGAAATAAAGAACACAGGGGGGTAAAAGATATAAAGGTGTGGAAGGAAAAGAGGGAGGGGTGGGGATTGGGGGACCTGCCTCGGTCCAAGCACATCCGAACAAATATAGTATCTGATATAGTTAGTACAATGTACAAAGCGCCGTTATACCGGTTGAGACATAATTTCCGCATATGCGGTGGTATATTTAAAAACAATCCAGCAGGACCATATCTTTTTTGCGAGGTCAGATTTACCCCTGAGAGAGAGGGTCATGTCCTCCATGTGATAGATTTCATCTACTTTCACCAGCCAAAGGCGTAGTGAAGGGATGTTTTTTTTCTTCCAAAAGCGTGGAATAAGAGCCTTTGCAGCATTAAGAAGATGTGGCGTTATTGATCTTTTATATGGTCCCACTGGCCCGCCTGTACAGTGGAACAAAACAGCCCAAGGATCGTTAGGGATCTCCCATCCCTGGATCTCTCCGATCCAGTGAAGTACAGCCAACCAGAATGGGCATATGCGCGGGCATAGCCACCAGATATGGGCATGAGTCGCCCTCTCCCCGCAGTCCCTCCAGCACAGGGAGGACATGTGAGAAAAGGTCTTGTGTAAAATTACGGGTGAGTAATGCCATCTCGTAAGGAGCTTGTAATTCACCTCTGCCATATGTGAAGCTCCAGAGGAGATGTGGGCTAGTGATAGGATGTCGCTCTTTTGGGAGCTGGTTAAGTCTTTTTGTAGGTCTAGCTCCCAGTTATGGATAAACGAAGGGTCCTTGGTGGAGGACAGATCCACTAGAGTACGGTAAAAGTAGGAAGTAGGTTTCTCTACCGGCCGGTCCTCTGAGAATGCTAATTCCAGAGGGGTCAGCTCAGTAAATGATCTCAGGGGCTTCGGTAGAGAATGAACAAATGCTGTTAGTTGCCGATACCTCCAATGATCCATGTAGGTTAAGAGTGTATTAGGGAGAAGTGTAGACAAGGGTAAGATGTTCCCGGAGAAAGTAACCTGGTGTAGAAGAGTCCCAATTCCTAGGTTCCAGGGGTAAACCCCCGGTGTAATGTTTCCAGGGGGAAAATAATTGTGTCCGTTTAAAGGGAGTAAGGGTGAGTTGTATTCCCATTTGTAGGCTTTACATATATAGTCCCAAGCCATTAGAGAAGAGTGAGTTAGTGGAGATGTCGTAACCGAGAGGCTTCTAAACTTCCTCGGGATCCACATTTGTGAGGAGATATCCGAGCCACTAAGCTCTGTCTCCAGGGCTGCCCAAAGTTTGGTAGATTTGTGGTATTTCAGATCCGAGAGCCTGGTCAGGATTATTGCACGAAAATATAATCTGAAGTCTGGTAGGGCTAAACCACCCCTTCCCTTGTGCCTAACCATAAGAGATCTAGCAAGTCTGGGCCGCCTCCTGTTCCACACATATCTACCGACAATGGAGGTAAGCTTAGCAAAGAAGCCGACTGGCATGCCAAATGGAATCATCTGAAACATGAATAGCACCCTGGGCAGTATATTCATCTTGATCACCCCTATTCTCCCCAGCCAGGAATGAGCGAGTTGTGAGCATCTCTGTATGTCAGTTCTAATGGCGTTTAGCAATGGGATGTAGTTTGCTCGGAATAAGGCTGTCAGATTTGGCGTTAGATAGATACCTAAATATTTCATTTTCTTCGGTTGCCAATTAAAGGGGAACGCTTGTGAGAGGTGCGAGGCTGTATGTGTCGGGACGGATATATTCAGTATTTCAGACTTTGTCATGTTAATCTTGAAATTGGAGATGACACTATATTGGGAGAACTCCGACAAAAGGTTCGGGAGGGAAATCAGGGGTTGCTGAATATAAAATAAAATATCATCCGCATAAGCAGCATATTTATGTTCTACGGGACCTGTGACTATTCCATGTATGTTCGGGTTATGTCTTACAATAGAGAGGAATGGCTCCAAGGAAAGGGCAAATAGAATAGGAGAAAGGGGGCAGCCCTGGCGTGTGCCATTGTGTAAGGTGAAAGGGTCGCCCAATATGCCATTAATGCGTAGTTGAGCCGTGGGGTTGTTGTACAGCGCCGAAATTTGAGACAAAAGGGGAGTGTTAATACCCAAATAGGCCAAAGTTGCCATTAGAAACTCCCAGTCCACCCTATCAAACGCCTTCTCAGCATCCGTGGACAGCAGAAGGGTGGGCTGGGAGGCTCCTTGTGCGTGCATGATCAGAGAGAGGGTGCGAAGGGAGTTATCCCTCGCCTCTCTACCGGGGATAAAGCCCGTCTGGTCCCTGGATATCCACTTCGGGATCAGGGGGAGAAGTCTGTTCGCAATGGCTTTGGCATAAATTTTCGCGTCAATATTCAACAGGGAAATGGGGCGGTAACTACCACATAAACTAGGGTCCTTTTCAGGCTTTGGGATAACTGTAATGTGGGCATGGGTAGTCTCGGGTCGGAGCTCACCACCGGTAGAGGTCACATTGGCATAGGTGGCTAAGCGAGGCATGAGTAAACCCGCATAGGCGCGGTAATACGCTACCGTGAATCCGTCCAGGCCCGGAGCCTTGCCTCCTGTCATGCTTTTTAAAGCTGAATGCAGCTCTCCGGCGGTAAGCTCACCCTCCAAGGAAGCCAAGACCTCAGGCGCTAACTTGGGGAGGTTTGCCCGCTCTAGGTACTCCTTGATAAGGTCCCTTTTCCTATCCAAGTCTGTAATAGAATGTGGTACATGATACAATTGCTGGTAAAACTCCCGAAACTCTTTGGCAATGGAGGGAGTATCGTGTATCATAATATTTGAAGGGGTTTTAATTTTTGCAATAAAGGAAGCAGATTTCCTCTGCTGCAGGGAGCGGGCTAATAATTTACTCGGTTTGTTTCCCCATTCATAGTAACCTCGGGCAACTAAACGAGCACGTTGTTTTTGCTCTAAGTGCAGAATGGACTTCAACTCCTCTCTTTTTTCCGTTAAGGCATGGAATAAGTCTTGTGAGTGTCTGATTTTGTGGCTCTGTTCGAGGTGTTTAATTTCATTGAGCAATTTAGTGTGCTGGAGTGTGCGTTCCCTTTTCTTTCTGGATCCTAATTCTATCAGCCTGCCACGTATGAGAGCTTCCCACAATGTACCCGGGGAAATGTCTGGGTGAGAGTTTTCTTTAAAATATAAGGAGATAGCCTCTTCTATCGCTTTTCTATCAATCTCATCTGCAATGAGTTCCTCGTTCAACTTCCAGTTGGTGGATTTGAGGGGGAGGGAGAAGACCTTGATAGTGAGTGTAATGGGCATATGGTCGGAGATATGCGAAGACTCAATGGACGACCTCACCAGTAACGGTAGGTGTCGATGATCAATAAAACAAAGGTCAATTCTAGAATAGGTTAGGTGAACCTGTGAAAAGTGGGTAAAGTCCCGTTCTCGCGGGTGCATGGTCCTCCAGGTGTCAATAAGTTGCGCTTCGTGAAGCTTCTTGCGAACATAATGCAATTGTTTATGTGGAATACTAGAGCTCCCCCTGGAAGTGTCAATGACTGGTTCCAGGGGGGTGTTGAAGTCACCTGCTAGGAGGATGCAGCCTCGCGAGAAGTCTTGTAATTTCCCGAGTGTGGAAGCAATAAAGCTCGCCTGGTTGCGATTAGGTGCATATAGGGTCGCCAGAGTGCATGGCATACTGCCCAGGGTGCCCCTCAGAAACAGAAAACGTCCCAATGGGTCACTTAACATGGAATCTAATGTAAACGCGGCTCCCCTGCGGAACCCAATGGCCACCCCCTTGGCTTTGTGTATATCCGAGAGGCTATAATACCACGTGGGGTATTGTTGTGAAAATAACTTTCCTGAGGTCGTATGAGTAAGGTGGGTCTCCTGCAGGAAGATCACGTCCCCCCGCAGGCGACCCAGCTCCCTATAGAGGTCATGTCTCTTACCGGGGGAATGTAAGCCCTGTACATTAAATGAGAGTAGGTTTACCGTAGCCATGGAGACCTGAAGAGGGGAGCCGCGATCACATTCCTCACAGGTGTTCGATCCGAGGCAGGAGATATCGAGTACAGGGGAGGGGTGGGGATAGAGTGGTACGAGAAAAGGTGGGAAACGAAAAAGGAAGAAAAGATGAGAAGTTAGTAACACAAAACAGACATAGGAAAGACCAAACCATCAGGCTGGTTAAAGATGCACGCATAGAACTGCCGTGCTCAAGCAGGTCGCACATGAGGCCCAACACACCCGCCCACCCGCCCCACAAGGGGACAGGTGCGCGGAGGCGCAGGGCACCACAGCTCCCGCCAAGGAGGGGGCGGAAGGGCCCGGACATCCGGACACCGATCCCAATAGGGGTCTTAGCAGTGTCCCGAGGTCCCGGCGCCGACCCCAGCAAACATGAAAAATAACCAATATATCCTAATGAAAAATCAAAAACTCAAAGTAGTATAAGGTACAATAGAATAGAACCGAACTGCGTCATCAGGCTATAGCCCGAGAGAAGA
This sequence comes from Rana muscosa, assembly GCA_029206835.1. Lineage (NCBI taxonomy): Eukaryota > Metazoa > Chordata > Amphibia > Anura > Ranidae > Rana > Rana muscosa. Next base: position 974,510,698 of record CM055116.1, on the reverse strand, counting down.
GAACCAGGACCCCTAATTGCCTCACCCTGCATATCTACCTAGAGGCTATACGTTAGGTGGGTTTGAGCGAACTGTTCCATTTTGAAGGTAAAACAAACAGGTGGGTGAACAGCCAAAACGGGGCAAACCATTCCCATCCGGGAATGTGGACACGGTTGAGAGGACACTCAGCACAGGGCTCAGCCAGTGTGTGGCGAGGAGCCCGGAACAGACGAGCGAAGCTTGCGGTCCGCCTTCTGCCACACTGGTCCCGCGTTGCCGGTTAAAGGGGGAATGACATCCTGCCATCCAGGGAGCTCTGGGGGAGGGATGTTCATGTCTGCACAAAACTTTTCCAGATCCTCTGGGAAACGAAGCACCGCCGTTTTACCTTCCTTGTTGGCTATTAGAGCAGCAGGAAAGCCCCATCTATAGTTGATGTTTGCAGCCCTAAGGATTTCCGTAAGTGGCCGGAGGGCCCTGCGCCTCTCCAGTGTTTCCCTGGCAAGGTCTGGGTAAAGGGAGAGCATGGCGCCATCAAAGTCTATTGGGGTGGCCACTCTAGCCTTTTTCATAATCAGCTCTTTTTCCGGGTAGTGGTGGACCCTGCAGATTACGTCCCGTGGGGTGTCGGTGGATAAGTTGCGAGGCCTCAAGGCCCTGTGCACTCTATCGATTTTCAGCGGGTTATCTGGCGGTAGGCCCAGGAGACTATTAAAAATGCCGCGGACGGAGGGCAGAAGGTCATCATCCCCAGTAGCCTCGGGGAGACCTCTAATTCTAATGTTATTGCGCCTGTTGCGGTTGTCCTGGTCCTCCATCTTGTATAGAGCCAGTCTGTGGGCTATGGCGAGCTGGCGGGAGGATGCCTGTAAGGCCCTAATGGCGGTCACGTGGCGGTCTAATCATTGCTCAGTCTCCTCCACCCGTTCTAGTACATGGGAGAGGTCCGCACGTACAGCGGAGACCTCCTTTTTAATGACCTTCTCTATGCTCAGTAGCAGGGAGGCCAGGTCCGTCTTAGTGGGGAGATCGCTTACCAGAGCGGCAACTCCCGAGTGTCTGGGGGAGCTCTCTTCGCCCTCCGATCCGGCCAACGAGTCAGGAGAACAGCGTCTGAGTTCAGGCCTGTTGCGGGAGGCGGAGCTTGTTCCCGAGTGCACGCCATGCGGCGATCGGCCCAGGCCATCCATGTCTTCCATGGCGTCCGGTTCGGATGCTAAGTAGCGCTTTATCGAGCCCGCCGAGGTCCCTTTTTTGGGTGTGGGCTTGCCCAGTTTCCTCCGCATCCTTGTTCCGGGTGTTAACGATGCCGCAGTGTTGGTTCAGGTGCTTTTAGCTGGGTCGGCGCCGGAGCTCAGGAGAAGTGCGACCGCTCTACAGCATGCCGAAACCACCAACCCTCTTTTAGTATGCAGGGGATTTCAGAAACTGTTCGTCCAGACATCTTGTGGGCATTGGGGGAGAGTGAGCTTGGATAAAACTCCACAATCATAGACTCTCATATATTCAACTGAAATGATTATCTATAGTGGTACAGATCCATGTTAATATAGTTCACAGGCACCCTCGCCTATTTGTAAACAGTTACATGATTACAATTGCCTTCTGATAGCAAATCATTTTTACATTGTATTTGAAATGTCAGCCATGTGTACTAAAAATATTAACATTCTTAATGATATTATATCACTATTTAGGAAACATAAATGTATACAATTGTATCCTGTAAATGCTGTTGCAGAATAATTGCACTTGTTGAAAGCTGAATATATTTTTAAATCTGCTTCATTTGCAGTGTACTTTTTATGATTTTATTGCTTTTTGCAAAATAATGCACCCTATTGTTACCACACAATGAACAGGAAATTGGTACACATTAATAGAAAAAAAATGTAATTATTAGTGGTAATTCTACATTGTAGTATACAATGGTTATGCAAAGATAAGATTGTGTTATCTAGCCCTAACAGTTTTGCAAATGATTTACTAAAGTTAAGCCTAAGACTGCAGTCATATATGTTATATAAAAGTTCCCACTCTTTAATAGTTTTAAATGTGTTTCAGATATTTGCACTCCACCCAATATACTGTATGTACAGTTGCAGTTTAGAAAATACTAAGAGATAAAGTGTAACTAATAACATTTTGGTTATGGATATCCTGGGAAGGGATAGGACCTCTGTCTTTTTGCCTGCGTCCCCATTCAGGAGCTTTATTCTTTTATTTGTCCACTGGAATAGAGATAAATTTTTTTCAAAATGTTTAAAAATTTGGCAAACTCAAACTTAGAGGCAGATCTCATTGAAGTCTATAGGGGGACAAATTGTGTTAATACATTTTGTTTATTTTTAGGGCTAATCAGTAAACTACTGTACAAAAAAGTTCTGGGAAACTGAGTACTGCCATGGAGAACATGTATCAAGACAAAAAAATTGAGTTTTTTTTTTTAAATATCATACAGCATGAGTCTTTTAAATTCTTTAAATAACATGCTTGGAAGATGCCTTAAAGCTGTGATGTTATAGGACACATTTTTTTACCAGGGCATATTAGGCTATGAAATTGATTTTCCCCAACTATCTTGGCAGCTTCCCAATTTGGTTAGTTTCAGTTTGAAAACAAAAGATATTTTTTTTAAAGGTAGCTTTAGCTTTCATCAAATTGTAATAGTCCTGCTTTGGCTGGCAGATAGAAATTTGGCAGCAGTTTTATGTGGCTCACTGTCCTTGTTCTTGCTGATGAAAAACTGTCCTACCCCTGGGCAATTTCTGTCAGGTACTTATTAGGAATTAAGCAGTTTTATGTGGCTCACTGTCCTTGTTCTTGCTGATGAAAAACTGTCCTACCCCTGGGCAATTTCTGTCAGGTACTTATTAGGAATTAATGACACAGCTGTGTAAAATTGGCCAGCATCTGGACAATTCTAAATAGTCAAGCTGGGTCTTAATTTACTAATGAAAAAGAACACTAGTGGAGCTTTATTACATAAATGAAAATACTGCAGAGGACACAGCAGTGTAAAATAGGCCAGCAGCAGGACAATTTTAATTAGCGATAACAGGCCTAACTGGTCTATGGCTAACTTTTTTTTGTTCTATGAGGATAAGGGGATGTGTTGATTGTGAGTGATATCATGTGAGATGGTTTAGGTGCACACTGTTCTTGCATGCAAGGCAGCTTAAAGAACAGATGGTCAGAAATATGTAAATGCTCCACTTTAGACTTCATAGAAACGGATACCTGGGGACATACAGTGTAAATTGCAGGTGTATGTCCATGCTTGGGAGACACGGCTGCAGCATACAGCCACCGATAGTACTGAATGGTTGATAACTAGCTGTACACGGGTATACCCTGAACTTGCTGAAGCATGCACACAGGTGGAAATTCCTAAACATGACTTATATGCACCTTGTGTGCATGAGGCCTTAAGCACCCCAAACCTAAAAAAGTTCTATCAACATAAAATAACCCCGAAGTACAATCCCTGAAACAAACGCTGACTTTTATTAAAAAACAATACAAAAAACAATATCACCCCCAAATACTTTAAACCCCAAAACACCACCCCTGAAGCAACAACCCATTTTTTTAAGGGAAAGCATTGCCGCAAAAAAATGGATGGTACAGCAGCTAAATTCAACCACAAATTAAAATGAAATCCCCATCTATGGGGATAGAGGGATGTGTTGATTGTGAGTGATATCATGTGAGATAGTTTAGGAGCCTACTTTTATTAAAGGGGGAACTTACAGCAAAAAAAGGAGTTTAACTTAAAATAAAGGTATAAAAAACAAAAACAAACAATATCACCCCCAGATGAATGAAACCCCAAAACACCACCCCAGAAGCAAAAACTAATTTTTTATAGGAAAGCATTGCCACAAAAAAAAAATAAAAATGCTATGGATGGTACAGCAGCTAAATGCAACCACAAATTAAAATGGAATACAAAAAAAAGCCAGCAACTTACAATTTTATTCTAGAGCATACTATGCCATTTGTATTCTGTAAAATTCTTGTTTATTACCTAATAAAAATGTCATAATGCTGCTGTCCAATGAAGGCTATGCTGCTCTTCCATGGATACAATGAAGGATAGTGTAGCCACTCTAAGACAGGACGTGTGTTACTGGGAAGATCATCAGGTGACAATAAAGGAAAATAGCCTGAAAAAGAGAAAACCACTGCAGACACCATATCTGCTGGCTGCTTAACAGGTTAACTGGAATATATGACATTTTTGCTCCTGAGTTTAGATACACTTTAACTTCTCTTTTTCTCCTATGTACAGTGGAACCTCAGATTGCGAGTAATGAGGTTTACGAGCATTTCGCAATACAAGCTACTTAAAAAAAAAATCCTTACTTGCTTTGCGAGCATTGTCTCGCATGATGAGCAGGATTCAAGCCGCTGGAGTGTGCAGTACCGCATTTGGCCAGAGGTGTGGGGGCGCCGGTGACGCTTGGACACACTCAGAGACACTCGGAAACACTTGTAAACAAACTCGCTTTGATATACAAGTGTTTTGGATTATAAGCATTCTTCTGGAACGAATTATGCTCATAATCCAAGGTATTACTGTATACCCATATTTTAAATTCCTGTACCTAGAAGTAGGTAGGGTGGGTAAATACATACTTTATGGAACAAAACAAGTTATTTTTTCAAGTGAGAATTTCTCAGTATTCTCAGCCTTAGCACCACATAATATATCTGCACTGGCAAGCAGAACATACTGTATATTTCTAACAACCATCTGCACAATAATTGAATGAGTGCATCTACATTCTGTAAGATCTGGTTAAAACACAATAACAACTGTAAAGCAGTTTTGACTTATGATTGTCTATGCTGGGATTCGGGGATATGAATCAGTAGGATTATTGCTGAGGCAAGGGTTTGTGAGGAAAGGAAATATTATGTGTTTCAATCACTGTCTGGTAAAGTAGATGAATCAATATAGTGGCACATTAAGCTTTTGCTTTCCTGTATAATATGGTACTTATTAGGAAAGTTAATTTGAGAGACCCGTGTCTACACTACTAATCAGCTGTTTCACATGTGATCTTTGTTTACAAGTGGCCTTATGCTTGATTTTCTGTACACAAGGATGTTTGGAAAATTTGTATGACACCCAACTAATTTTATTATACCTATCTTTCCATTTAGGGAATGGGATATCTCCACGCTAAGGGCATTCTTCATAAAGACCTCAAATCGAAAAATGTTTTCTATGACAATGGAAAAGTCGTTATCACAGATTTTGGCCTCTTCAGTATATCTGGTGTGCTGCAAGCTGGCAGGTACAGTATTATCATTTTTATTTATTTATTTTCTCAGGAATTTGTGTACAGTTTTCAGAACTATGGTAGCCACTTACAGTTATTTTTCCTGCCTATGAGTAGAAATGCAGTTTTGTATATACTGTAAGTTCTTGTTTACAAAAAGAAGAACAGCGACTACTGTGAATAACATGTGAGTCTGAGATCAATCATACATATAGTACAGGCTAAAAGGACCTGGGTTTTGGAACATTGACCTAGAGCATGCATGGCTTCCTGTCAACCTTGCTTGTTTTCAATCAAATAGTTTTATTGGAATAGAATACATAGTTTAATATGTGTGTACAAAAAAAAGAAAACTAAAAGGTAGATAAGAGATTTCACACGAGCAAAAAAAAAACCTTCCTTATCCTACACACCCCAAAAATCAGAAAGGGGTGAGTACATATAATAATGACAACAGTATAGGAGCAATGTGGGAATAGCACTGTGAAACATACAGAGGTATGACATTGTCATAATCAATCAGGCAGTATGGGAAACAAGGGCTTTTTTTTTTTCAGAGAATAGGTGCAGGAACTCAACCATGCCCCAGTGGGGAGGTCTTAAAGGGGCATTGTTAAATACCAGTTGTGCATTACACAAGGTGAAGGGTGAAGGAGTTTCCTATATACATAGTTCAGGAGTGCACTACATACAGGGTTCAGGAGTGTGCTACGAACAGGGTACAGAGTTCAAGAGTATGCTACATACAGGGTTCAGAGTTCAGGAGTGTGCTATGTGCAGTGTGCTGGGTTCAGGAGTGTGTGCTACATTCAGAATGCAGGGTTCAAGAGTGTGCTACATACAGAGTGTTGAGTTCAGGAGTGCACTATGTACAGCGTTCAGGGCTGAGGAGTGCACTGCATACAGAGTGCAGGGTTCAAGAGTGTGCTACATATAAAGTGCAGGCTTATGGAGTGCCCTACGTACAAAGTGCAGGGTCAGGAGTGCACTACGTACAGTGAGTAGAGTTCAGGAGTGCCCTACATATAGAGTACAGGGTTCAGGAGTACAATACACACAGAGTTCAGAATTTAAAAGTAGGCCACACACAGAGTGCAGAGCTCAGGAGTGTGCTATGTACAGACTGTAGGGTTCAGGAATGTGCTACATACAGAGTGCAGGGTTTAGGAGTGTGGTATGGACAGAATGCAGGGTTAAGGCATTCACTATGTACAGAGTGCAGAGTTCAGAAGTGTGCTATGGACAGAGTGCAGGGTTCAGGAGTGCACTACGCACAGAGTGCAGATTTCAGGAGTGTGCTACATACAGAGTGCAGGGTTCAGAAGTGCGCGATGTACGAAGTGCAGGGCTCGGGAGGGCTCTACTTACAGAGTGCAGTGTATCAGGAGTGCATGTCGTAGAGTGCAGAGTCCAGAATTGTGCTACATACAGACTTCAGGGTTCAGTAATGTACTCCATACAGAGTTCAGGGGTGTGGTATAGACAGAGCACTGGGTTCAGGAGTTTGCTACGTACAGTGTGCATGTTCAGAAGTGTGCTATGCACAGGTTACTGGGTTAAGGTGTTCTACGAACAGAGTGCAGGATTTAGGAGTGTGCTAGATATGGAGAGCAGAGTTTAGGAGTGCCCTACATATAGAATGCCGTTTTTAGGAGTGTGTTACATACCGAGTGCAGGGTTCAGGAGTGCGAGATGTGCAGAGGTCAGGATTCAGGAGTGTTCTGCATAGAAAAAACAGAGCAGTGCAATTGAATCCGATATAGTGTAACATTTAATGGCACCCATAAATAGGTAAAACAAAGCTAAAAGATAAAAGAGCTAAAAAAATGCACTTAAAAAGGAAGAACACCGGCACAACACAAGGAACGTCTTTATCTAACCAGCACCGACTAGGGGAAGTTTCAGCATGCTTGAGTTTTCCAGCCACACACACAAGAGATCAGAGCTGCCTGCCCACTGATCAGAATGTACGGGGCTAGGAGGTTCTTTGGCAGCAACTAAGAGAGGAGCGCTGTCACTTGTAAACACAGAACCCAAACTTCTGTGTTTACAAATTACAATAGTGAGCAGTGAGTGGCAAGCACACAGCGACCATTGGAGATAGCGTAAGATCGTTTTTTTCCCGACTGAAAAAAGCCCTGATGAGAACATTGATTTAATGGTAATCGTTTTCCAGCTAGAGAAATGTCATAAAGTTATAACCAGTATAACCAGTATATTACCAATAAGCATTTTTACCAACAATATGGTATGTATCTCACTGATTGCTATCACAATGAGAGATAGGAAACTCATTATCTTACTGTAGCAACCATGTAGAAATGTATAATAATTAGTTGCATGTGTTTTTGAGATGTCTGGGGCAGTAAAGGCAAAGCATTCTCTTACTGCTTGTCAGTACCCCAGATCCCTCTCCCAAATTTATATACAGGACAATGTGGTGGGATGATAAGAACTCCCATCATGGGGCAGTTGGAGGCCAGGTCATTCACTAGTAAACTTCACTATCCAACCTTTGTCTTGAAAATAAAATCTGGACAACTATGAAGGAAAGTATGATATGATATGGGCTTTTCACCCACATCATCCCACAAACCAGGGTATTATGAACAAGGTTAAATAATTTTTAGTATTAGGAACTGCCAAGCCCTCCTTTTTTAACTGTAGATTGGACAAGTTAATCATTTCTTCTTGTTTATTCCATCTCAGGACTGTGAATCTATAAGTTTACACCATTTTTGAGATAACCAGATACAGAATTATGTAGATTATCTTTGCACCAACGTCTGCACTTTTCTTTAAATCTGTGAAGCAAGGATAATAAATTACTCTATAAATAATCTTGGGCAGAAGGAGTAACCCACATAAATAAACCCCAAATAATGTATTGCCTCCCTGTGTCTGACTCCAGTTCTCCCCATGGAGATCTCTATGCATTATCTGAACGTGGTGAGGACCACTACTCCTTTTTGCCAGATCGATTATCTGTTTGTTTTTCCAAAAAGTTGCAAAAGAGGCTCTCCAGCTTCCAGATTCATTATTTCTGAGTGAATTCAACAGATTGCTGTGCCTATTAATTGTGGGATAACTGTTTCTTGTTCCCATTATAAGCCGCTGTCGGCTGAAAACGGAGCTTAGGCTGTACTTCTCCTTTAAACTGGACCAAGAAACATAGCTCGTTTGGCTGTATTTCTCCTGGTTGAGATCCACCCAGGAGCCTAGAGTGGCACCTGGCTCAGCGTCTCAGCGAGCCACTGAGAGCCTGAGCCAACCACTCCCACCCCTCCACAGCCCAGTGCTCTGACTGACAGTCACCAGCTCCCTGCTCACTGTGTCTCAGATCTGTATAACTGTGACCTAAACTTCTGTACTTACATTTTCCAAGCTCTTTAGACTTGATGCGTGTGCCTTGGAAGATGCTAGTTTTTAGTCGAAGGTTTTTGCAAGTGGCTGTTTAATGCCCTTGGTTTTCTTTGTGCTTGTGTTTTCTCTTGTTGGGCTGGTTTATCTGGGTTTGATTTGGTATGCTATTTCCTCTATTTGCACTGTTTTTTTAGCATTCTAGGTTGCTTAATTAACACCAAACGGTTTCTCTCAAAGCACAAAAGATAAAATAGGATTTTTGTACTCATTGTAAAATGATTTTTTGGAGTCCATTGAGGGGCACAGCTCCCTCTCCTTATATGCCTTTGTTTTTTTTCTCTTTCAACTGCTTGCTACAAGTGGGCATGTATGAGGTGGGAAGGGTTAGAGCCTCAAGAGGGCTGGCTCTCAGTCTTCTTGTGCCAAGTGTCAATTTCTTCTGTATGTGGCAGTATAGCCCTAGGTTGCTTAGTTTTCTTAAGGCTATTGGACTCTAAAAAAAAGGTGTTGTAGATCTCTAGATCCCCCAAAATACCCTATGAATGACACATTTTGAGCCTTATGTACAAAGTGTTTTCAAAAGGAAGTGTCCATACCGTGCTTTGTTATGCAGTATTTCTCTGTGTGGAGGCAGTACACTCTCACACTGCAGAAATACATCTGAAACTGTGAAGCTGTAGGCACACTTACATACCTGAAAGTGAACTGCTATTTTTCAGGTGGAATTACAGACAAAAAGTACATTTTAGGAAATTCCAGAAAAAAAGGTTTAAACCTTCAAATACATGTTAATGGTCAAGAAAAGAAAGTAATAATCTGTGGAAGAATTTCTGTGTAGTCTGCCATTGGTGGTTGCTGGAAAATGCTATTTAGTTTCTCACTCGGTAGAGATTTGCTGCTGTTTAATACTATCACATAAAAAAAAAAACACTTTTTTTCAAAAACATGGAAGGACACAAACAAGAATGGCTTCAGTATGGAGGATAGCAGTCCTTCAGCACTTGATTAATTAGGGATATACAAAAAAAATATCCTCTTCTAAATAAAATAAGCATACTGTTGGTAGGTGCCAGGTTCTTTCACACCACCGGTGAAGGATACCACACACGGAGGCTGCTACTTGACACCCTTCCTCAAAGAACTGGTACTTTGGATCTATGGACCTCTAACCTGTTTACCATGATGCAATTAAAAATATTTAAAGTTTTTGTTTAAAATACATGTTAATAAAAACAATATATTACCTCCATTCAAGTTGTTTAAAATATAAAAAATAATCTTCAGCATCTGTATGAGGTCTTCTAACTTATTCTGTCTGACTCCAGGTCTAACGCCACCATTAAGGTTTTTGGGTAGCAAAAGCTCAAAGGTATTTACACTAAAACCTGTCATAGGTGAATGTCTCGAATAGTGAGTGTTAACAGTAGTAACTGGAGAAAGTCCTATGTCCATTCCCTGCACTGTCATTGTGAATTAGTTTACTTATTTGGTAGAAAGAATAGTGGTGACATTATTTTCTGTGTAACCATAATGATTACAGTTGAATGAATGATCCAGTAAAGAGTGATAACAGGGGAGCTGAACTGCGAGTATTTCCCTGTGTATTCCATAGTCCAATAACTACAATGATTTTCTATTAGCCATCAGCTCCAGAGTACAAATGTGCAGGAGCTTTAATAATGCTTGAAGGTGTTTTTGAGTACACCTGTTTCATAATGGATAGGGATTCCTGAGGTTTATGTTTTTTTTTTTTTTTTTTTTTTATTAAAGCAGAGAATTGGGGCGACATTTTGCACAGTTCTAATGGTAAATCTGGTGTATGATCTTGTCCTTTTTTATTTTTTCAGTGGAGTACAGGAGAGGGGGTTTACGCAATGTAATCTATCAAGCTTACATCAGGCAGTGCAAAGAGTAATGAGGATGTGCAAAATGCTGTTACCTATTGGAACAAATTAGAATTATTTCTGAACTGAGTTGGCAGGAGTGATTTAATATTTGATTGCTTGTTGTGGGTTACTCTATTTATCATCTTTGTTCTTACAGATTAACCCTAATCTATACCAATGAGCTTGGCCTATATTTGACACATACCATAGTGAGTTTCATTTATCATTTTCCTTATGTAATGCTGTATATTGTCTCTCAGAAATGGATCAGATTCAAATCTGCATTGGAAAATGAGAGATTGAAAATCGGATGTTATTAGGGCAACATAATGTCTTGTTTGATGACATTGGCTATTGACTGTTATACCATACAGGTACATTCCAGAATGATAAGTGCACAATGGTAGAATACTCCTATCTGGACAATATATAACTTTCTAGATCAGTGAGGGTCAGAGAGACCATAATAAGCAACTTCAGAAGGAGATTCACAATGGCATTCCCCACATTTCTCCCAAGACAGGTTTACTTTAAATCAGATCCATAAGATGTACAGAATATTAAAATATTAATCGTGCACCTGTTTAATCCAAGTTACAATTATTGCCTTTACGTATGTTGGAAAGAATGTTAGCAGTTTACAGAACTTCCTGTAAATTAGTAATTATATGCTCTCTAATTACCAGTATCATTATTTAATGCTGGCAAGCGTATTTGAAGCATAAATTATCATTTATACATTGCATTTATTGTATTTATGGCATTATATATGGGT